>OX352295.1:41200185-42603519 GCA_947086415.1 Pammene aurita | reverse complement strand
TCGCAGCAAAGCCTTATTTTTTGGACTCAGTTTGTCCACCCAAATCGGGGCCCCATACAGGGCCATGCTACGAGTGACACCAGCGTATAAGCGGCGGCAGGTCACAGATGGGCCTCCCACATTGGGCAATAGTCGGCCCAGGGCGGAGGCCGCCGCTACTATTCGGGGACTAAGTTGGCGGAAATGCTCGCCAAAGTCCCACCTACGGTCCAGTGTGATACCCAGGTACTTAATGAACGGTTTCACTGGGACCACTTCCGCATCGACCCTGATCGAAGCTGCAGCGGGCGGCCTCCACCCCCTCCCCCCGAAGATAATAGCCTCGGTCTTCGGGAGTGACACTTTCAAACCAAGCAGCCGAATCCGGGTAATTATCAGTTCTGCCGCCACTTCAGCCCTTCGTAATACCTCTGCCATCGCGGCGCCCCGGACAGCCACCATCGTGTCGTCTGCATAGCAAATGACTGCCATCCGGGGAAGGAGGACCCCCCTGATTGCCCAGTCATACCCCACATTCCACAGTAGGGGACCTAGCACGGAACCCTGGGGCACGCCACAGGCCATGGGCCTCGTCCTCCTTTGTCCTCCTTTTTCTTCGTAGAGCACTACTCGCTGCGTGAGGTAGTGCTCCACGATACGCCTCAAATAGAGAGGCACTTCATGGAATTTGAGTGCCTCACCTATAACGGAGTAGGGGAGGGAGCCAAATGCATTGGCAATGTCCAGAGACACTGCTACCACCCCCTCCCCTTTCCCCTCCGCCTCCTCACAGAACCCTCTGAGGGTACCCAATGCATCCATAGTTGAGAGGCCAGTTCTAAAGCCGAACTGGCGATCGGAAACATTAGGGCCCGTTCTATTCAGATGCTTGACGATCCGGGAAGCCAGAATTCGCTCCAGCATCTTCCCGGTCTCGTCAAGCAGAACAATGGGCCTCCACCCAGAAGGGGAGTCCATTGGGCGGCTTTCCTTCCTGAGTAGACACAGCTTCCCCTCTTTCCAACATCCCGGAAAGCGCCCCGCCTTCAGGCAATCATTAAAGAGTTCCCTCACACGGTCCCCGAGATGGCTCAAGGCTATGGGCAGGATTTTGCCCGGTACACCGTCTGGTCCTGGGGCCTTTTTGCAGGCCCTCAGGCGGTGCACCGCCCACGTTACATCCGCCTCCGTAATGGGCTCGACCTCCAACGGCTCCGCCGACTCTTCCTGTGGTTCTGACATGGCAGGGGGGATGAAGCCATCAGAAGCGGGCGGAAATAGACCTTCTACCACTCGCGTGAGGAGCTCCGGCTCTAGGGAATCCATGGTGGGACCATTTCGCATTTTGTTGCGCACGATCTTGTAGGGCCGCCCCCATGGATCCCTATCCAGCGAAGCCAAGAACTCATCATGAGCCGTGTCCTTAGCCTTGGCAATGGCTACGCATAGGGCCTCTTTTGCTTCTTTTAAGGCCATGTGCCGGAGCTCCTCCTCTTCCCGGGTGTGCCTTCGCCGTCGACAACGGGTGTATTCCCTACGTGCCCTGTTACAAGTGAGGCGGAGGGTCGCCACTTCCTCCGTCCACCAATAGACCTGCTTTTTTGCCAACGGCTTTCCCGCCCTTTTCATACCCGCGTCACAGATAACCACCAGTGCCTCTCGGAACTCTCTGGCCCTCTCCTCCACATCCTGTAGACGTCCTGGTTTGATGCCCCACCTTGCTTCGATCATGGCGGCCTCATCAGCTGCATCCAGATCCAGACTACCAAGACACCATTTACGGAAGGCGCCTCTTACATCTCGTTCGTTAGCAACCGGGGGCTGGATCTGCCTCGCCTTCGAGATCCTCATTCGGATGTAAAGATGATCGGAGAGGGTCTCTACATCCCCCAGGACGCGCCAATCTGAAGCGCGCACCGCCACGGCAGGGGTCGCGAATGTTACATCCACGATGGACCCCCCCTGCTGGCGCACGCAGGTATGATTGGTGCCCCGGTTTAGGACCTCGAGTCCTAGTCCAGCCACCCAATCCCACAGAACCTCCCCTCTCGTGTCTGTTCTGGGTGAACCCCACTCGGTGCATTTTGCGTTGAGGTCCCCCATCAGCAGGACCGGTGCCGGTGCGGCCCCTCCAATGACCCTTTCTAGCTCTTCCAAAAATTGCTCGAAAGCAAATAGTGGTCGATTGGGTGAAAAGTATACACCAATGAGCACTATACCCCCCCAATCGACCGCCACGTATCCAGGGCCGGTTCTCAACCTACTCATAGATGGGTGATTACCCATTGGCGGGACAACTATCGCCACCAGGCCATTAGTGTCCCCTACCCAATTGGGTTGGGGAGAGACAAAGTGCGGTTCCGCCACAACTGCAACACTGATGCCCCACTCCGCCATGTGTTGGATCAAAAGATCCTGGGCGCGGGCGCAGTGGTTGGCGTTGCACTGCAATACCTCGAAATGCGATGTAGGTTGTACTGGCATCAGTGTTCCATATTACGTCCCTCCTCAGGTGCACCGCTGTTTGCAGGAGTCGTCGGGGTCCGGACGGGGGTCTCCTTTCCTCTTACATGTGGAGGGGTACACGATGGTCCCCCCATGACATGTTTTGCTGTCAGTTTGGCCTGGTTGCACACAGCACACCACGGATCGGTAGCCGTGCAATCCTTGGCGCTGTGGCCAGACTTGCTGCACCGGAAGCAGCAACCGCTCCTATCGATTGGGGACGGACACATTGCCCTGGTGTGGCCAGTCCCCATGCACCTATAGCAACGCATAGGCAAGGCCTGCATTGCCTCAACTTTCGCTGCCGACCAGCCCAGCAACAAGCGTCCCGCTGCAACTACCGCCTTAGCCGTTACAACCGGACACCTCACAATTACGGCACCAGACCCGTTGCGCTCCCATCTCACACGTCCCACTTCCACCTGCACCTCTGGGCATTTGCCCTTAGTAGCCACTTCAGCCTTTATTTTCTCTGATGTCACCGACTCGTCGAACCCATGGATCCGTATCTCAGCCTTCTTTACTGGCCTGGTGACGTCAGCTACATCACCTATGAGTGTGCGGAGTTTCTCGGCCATGTCGTCTGCTATCTGGCCACTCTGTGTGCCTGGGATCTCAATGATGCGAGCCCCAGTTGCGGTCTTCCGAACTCGTACATGTTCAATCCCCAGCTCGTCCAGTTTGAGGGTCGTTGCTCTCGCCATCACCGTTTTGTAGTCGGTCTCTGCCTCCGGTTTTAAAGCTATCACGACTGCCGCTGATGTTGGCACCACCAGTTTGGGCACTACCGTGCGTTTGGGCGGGACCGGCGCAGTCAGTGGTTGCGGCGGTGACGGCTTTGTCATCTTCTTTGTCTTGCCGCCTTTAGCAACTTCTGACCAGGTCTCCTTCTCCACCGACCGTTCTAGGGGAGCAGTCGACGACATCTGAGATGGTCCCGGGGTTGCCGAAGCGGTCGCGGCTGGAGACAGCGTTGATCGTGGGACTGATCGCGGAGCAATCACTGATTTCTGAACTTTTGGTACTCTCCTTAGCTCAGGTTCCTCATTCCTGGTTTTTGGGTCCGTTCCCTTCTCGGGCTCCGACAACTTTTTTGTTGATTCTGCTACTTTAGATGCAGCTCTCTTATCTGCAGCCAATGGAGGCCGCAGAGTAGGTTCCGGTAGAAGCCTGTCCTTGATGTTTTCCATATGAGCATTTATCCTTCCTCCCAGTGACACGTCCATGTCCCTCTTAAATTTACCAAGGCGGGCATCCATCATAGTGTCCAGCTCTTGGAGAAGATGTGTCATATTTACACCCTCAACAGCCCTCCTATTTTCCTTCCTTTCCGCGAACGCTGTGCGCAAGGCTTTGACCTCATCTTTGAACTGCCCAAGCTGTTCCCTCATGCGCTTGTTGTCCGCTCTCAATGCACGGATCACCTCCGTTTCCTCAAAAGTGTCCCCAAGCTCCATGAGGTCACGACAAATGTTATTTAAAATTCCCCTTATGTCGCCCTTAATATTTCCGCACCTGGAAATCTCTGTAAGTAGAGTCTGGGCACTCTGCTTGATTTTGTCTCCAGTGGCCTGATTTAGGGCTGCACCTCCAGTCTCGGGCTGTGACAGAGCCCGCCTTGCTCGATTCGCCTTCCTTGGCGCCGGTTTGACGGGGACGTCGGCGTTTATACTTTCCTCCCAGTTTTGTGCTTCTTGGAGCTTCTCTTTAGCCTTATGCAGGCCAGTATAAGCTCCCTTGGGGCGCCCTCTGCCGGCTGTCGTTATTTTTCGGTCCGGTCCGAATTCCTCCTCATCACTACCATTATCCTCGTGGGCCCTCTTTATGGAAGCGTCTTGACTCTCCATCCTCTCTGGAGACTTCGAGCCTTCATTCTCAGGAGAGGTCTCATCATTATCTAGATCCCTTTGGACTTGTTGCCAGAATCGTCCTCCTCCAGCAGAAAAACCTGACCAGTCCGATGCGTCATCCCCTACCCCTATGTACCCTCGGGCGTTATCCTCCGTTTCACTTTCGCCATTTACGGATGTATCACAACTGCCATACTCCTCTACGGGATCATTTTTGTCAGGTTTGCCCGGCTCAACTTTATCTCCCTCTTTTACCCCCTCCTTTGAAACCTTCTTCCCACCTTTTCCCTTGTTTTTGGCCATGACTAACGACTAAAAACGTAAAAAAACAACTTTGATGAAAATTATGGTCAAGTGTGAGACTGACCTGACTTTGACAAAGTTATTTTTTGCCACTTTGCCGATTTTTCATTCAGTTCCAGTGAAAGCTAGAAACTTTCTGAAAACGGATTTATAAAGCCCCAACAACGCCTAAGTAAAGGCTTTGATAGTTAAACATCTAACTATGCACATAAAAAAATAAAAGCCTTCAAAAGACAAAAACCAACTTATTTAAAAAGTCGGCGGTGCCTGATCGACCTCGCGAGCAATTTACAAAATTATTAATAACTCCTACACTACTTAGTCTAAAATTATAAATTGAACGCCAAATGATTCCTTACAACTAGCTTAATCTAAATAATCTTACAGAAAAAATGTATTTACAATAGAAACGAAAATATGAATTTTTAAGACAGAAAACGTAGAAAGAAGAAAACTGCAAATGCGATTACACTTTTTCTCCACGAACAAACTTTCAACCCCAATATCTTCCGAACTATAAGTCCGAAAAATATGGGGCAAAAAGCGACGAAAAGGAAAAAGCGCACTCGATTTTTAGAGTCAAGAAAAATAGAAAACTAAACGAAGGAAGATAGAAAAAAATAATTTTGAAAATGAAAAAACGCCTAACGAAAAAACTGTATTTTTGAAAATATAGAAAAAAAATTAAAAGTGAATAGAAAATTTAGAGATAGCAGAGAAATAACAACACCAAAAATAACAACTCAATTTCCTGCACGTAATAGCCAAATTTCAGCAAAATCCCTCTTTTCCATCCCCAAATTTTTCCTCAACCTAACCTAACCTAACCTAACCTAACCTAACCTAACCTAACCTAACCTAACCTAACCTAACCTAACCTAACCTAACCTAACCTAACCTAACCTAACCTAACCTAACCTAACCTAACCTAACCTAACCTAACCTAACCTAACCTAACCTAACCAGTCGCGCACCCTCCGGCGTCAAAACAGCAGCGTTCCTGTAGCGCTCCGCAGTCAAAAATTCATAAAAGTGGCAATTTTGGTCGTATCACTGTGAAAAAAGTGTCATTCTGTGCGGGATCACAAGTGAAATAAAGTGAAATAAAGTGAAAAACCCCTGGATTACAGTGACAAAAACAAGGAACCAAAAACACCAAAGTTTGAGGTTATAAACTCCTTAAACTTTGAATACTGCGCGCTAGAGCGCTGCAATCTGTACGTGCGATACGGCGTTGAAAGCGTCTTACTAAGGCCTACACGCCGACACCTTTGGCGCCTCGCTGTGACACACCACTGAGGAAATATCCACAGAAAAACAAGTACCACGTGGTGGCGTGGTCGAAGATCCAGCTGTTTCCGGCCAAAAGTGACATCACCATCAGACGCAGGACCTCTCTCCGAGTACAACGCAGCTTAGAACAAAATTTTTGGACACATAGTTTGTGAGTAATAGATTATTAAAAATTCAAAATTTAAAGTGAAATAGTGAAGAAACTTCAGTCAGACTATATATTTTTCTCTACGGATCCTGTTGCGCGCTAGGACGAAGAAGAGGCTTAAAAATTTTGGACAAATTTTTGACAGTTTTTCATACTGAGAAACCAGTTTTTGTGAAAATTTTGAAAATTGTACTTTTTGGAAATTTTTTGTATGAAAGTAGCTAGTGTTCTTATTTTATAGTATAGGTGTTAGGATACCATAAATTTTACCGTTTTTTGTATAATTTTATGTCCAGTGGTTCCGGAGATATTGATTTTTAACCTATTTTTAGTTATAAATACTAAAATAATAATAAAATTAGTTTTTTCTTAGTATAATTAGTTTTGGAACAGTTATCCCACCCTGGGAAAGTGAAAACGCGGACCCCGTAACGTTTAAATTGACGGGATACCGGAAATTCCGCCATTTTTCTTTTTGGTACCGATTTCTAAAATAGGAATTTCTCAGGAACCATCAGACATAGAGAGCCCGGATTTTCGCCTTAGTTAGTGAAATTTGATAGAGAACCAATTGTTATCGGTTTTTGGCGGATATCTTGTAATTAAATTTTTAGGGCTGAAACCTCCTGTAAAGCATAAAAGAGGTCAAGCAATCAACAACGGAGGAAACCCGAAGTCTCTGCGACCACGGGTTCACGAGATATTAGCATTCTAACCTTAGGTTTGACAGTTCGGCGGCCATCTTGGCTTTTTTCAAACACCAATATCTCGGGACCCGAGGGGCCTGGAGACTCGCGGTTTTCTTCGTAAAAGTCACAGCGGTAAGGCCTATCACCCAAGGCACTTTTCAGGAACAGGCAACAAAAACCTAAGTTTCAAAATCCTGAAAATTTTAAAGGCCTGAAAGTGACCTAAATTGAAAATAGAGGTGAAGGGCATACTACCGCCGCAAGTCCGGGATCTCTGCGACCCCTAGAACGGGAGATATCGGCAGTCAAAGTTTGACTTTGACAGTTCGAGCCGCCATATTGGAAAAGTTTAAGTTGAGATATCTCCCGAACGAAAAGTCGTAGAGACCTCGGACTTTTTCCGGGAATATTGGCAAGAGGCCCACTGTACAAATTCCTACTTTTCAGGAAACTTTTACGAGTTTCAGACACTGAAACTTTCAAAAAATTTTCAGCCCTGAAAAAGGGCCCAAAAGGTAGAGCTCACCGAGACCTGAAAAACGAGCCCAGGCACGAGCTCGTAGGACCAGCGGTTCCGGAGCTACGAGCAATACCGGTTCTATAATACCGGTATTGGGACAAATACCGAAAACTTTAAGATCCAATAGCTCCGAAACCCGTGGGAGTATCCGGGCGTGCTTGGTGTCGTTGGAAAGGGCTCGAGGAGAGCTATCTTCTGACGTGGAATAAACGACTCTACCGTAGAGTCGAAATTGGACACCCGTTTTTCGGGCTGGAAATTAGTTAAGCGACAATTAGGGAGTGCAACGGACATAAATTATAGCCCCTACTAGCTTTTAGTGATAATAGAGTCAGCGACTCTATAAATTTTTTATTGTTAATTTACTGTATTAAGTGTATATCCGATTTATTGCCTATTCTGCAATATTTTTGCATCCCATTGTGTAGTTCCCCATTCTTGTGATTGTCCCAATTATACAACTTTTACAAATTTATTTTAAAGACACTATTTACCTCAATTTTGATTTTTATTGACGCTACCACCAACAATGTTTGGAATCAGGACCCCCGACGCAAAGCAGGTGGTTGACAAATCGCCGTCAGAATTGAAGTCCCCAGAGAACAGTGTGAGGAAAAGTATAGGGGAGTGGGAAGCGACGACATTTGGGTGCCATGACGGCACTCCGCCGCCTGTACTTACACCACTGACAACGCAGGCAGGCCCTGCTACCGCCCCAAATACAAAGACGGCACCGGCAAAGACCGGCAAGACAGCTACTGCACAAAAGGCCCACAGCCCAACCGTGAAAAAGCTCGCAAACAAGACGGCGGAGGCAAGGGCAATTCACGATAAGGCCAAAAGCAGTATAAATGCGGGTCGGAATATACGAACTGACATCAAGAATGACGTCATTGACGCACTTGACAGTCTGTACCGAATGGTAAAGGAGCTGGACAACCAGCCAACAAAACAAAAGTCAAAAACAGGTACAGAATTATCATCGTTGGCACTTATGACAGATACCACCTTTGTTTTGAACAAAGGGCCCGATCCAATCTTGACAAAAATCGAGGAGCAGACTAAGCTTATTTTAGAAAACAGTCGGAAGTTGGAAAAACTCCAAACCACGCTAGACTCACATAAAGAGACCCTCGAGAAGGTATCATCAACAACGATGACATACGCAAGCGTAGCGGCGGGACCCAGGGCAGAGACCCAGAACCCAAAGCCCGCGGACAGAAGAAACACGCTTCACTCAGTCGTTGTCACCTCAAGTGATGAATCAGAGACTGGAGAACAAGTCCTGGATAAAATAAGGAAGGCTGTAGATGCAAAGGAAGGATGGGTGAAAGTGGAGAAAGTGAGAAAAGCGAAAGATAGGAAAATAATAATGGGCCTGAAAACAAGAGAAGAAAGGGAAAAGGTCAAGGAGAGGCTTCAAAAACAAGGAGGCAACCTTGTCGTCGAGGACGTGAAAAACAAAGACCCACTTCTGGTCCTCAGAAATGTACTTAATATTAACACCAACGAGGACATAGAAAAAGCACTTAAAAACCAGAATCAGAGGGTTTTCCACGGCCTCGACGAGGAGGAAAGCCGAATCTTAATTAAATATAGGAAAAGAAACAGAAATCCCCATACTAGCCACGTAGTGATCTCCGTGTCCCCTATAGTCTGGCAAAGAGCGACGGAAACCGGAACGGTACACATTGACCTGCAACGCATAAGGGTCGAAGACCAATCGCCGCTGGTTCAGTGCACGCGCTGCCTGGGCCTCGGCCATGGAAAGCGATACTGCACTGAACCGGCGGACTTATGCAGCCACTGCGGAGATCCACACCTACGATCGGAGTGTGATGCCAGACTGGCAGACGAACCGCCGAAGTGCCGCAACTGTGTAAAAGCTGGACTCGAGGACACGGGACACAACGCGTTCAGCCTCACTTGCCCTACAAGGAAAAGATGGGACGAAATAGCGAGATCTAGCGTAGCCTACTGCTAAAGGCGCCCAAGTGGAACTCACCAAGTATATAATTCTGCAAGCCAACCTCCAGAGGAAAAAACTGGCAACATACGAACTCCTGTTGGAGGCGGTGAACCGTAAAGTCGCTATAGCCCTGCTGCAGGAGCCGTATGTTGGCAGAGAAAACCTCATGAGGAGCCACAAAGGGGTCCGAATCTTTCAGGGCACCGGTGCAGACAATGGAACAGTCAAGGCTGCGATAGCAGTCTTTGACAACGATCTAAAAATTATCCAACACCCTAAGCTTACAACAAACAATATCGTAGTTGTAAGCGTCAGCACTGGAGCCTGGGAGATTACGTTGGCGTCCATCTATTTCGAACCGGACCAGCCTATAGAACCCTACCTCGAACACTTGGTCAAAGTCGATGCGGAATTAGAGCCAAAGAAATGGGTCGTTGGAGGTGATGCCAACGCAAAAAGCACATGGTGGGGTAGCCCAGTTGTCGACCATAGGGGTGAAGATCTGCTCGGTACATTAGGCCAATTAAACCTGGAAATACTTAACAGAGGGGAAATACCAACATTCGACACCATTAGGGGCGGCAGACACATCACCAGTTATGTCGATGTGACTGCCTGTTCGATAGAAATGCTGGACCTGGTGGAAGATTGGAAAGTGGAAGAAAGCCTTATAAACTCGGACCATAATAGCATAAGCTTCAGTATAAGATCTCAGAAATCCCAAGGAATAAAAATACAACGTACTACAAGAAAATACAACACAAAAAAAGCGAATTGGGAAGAATTTAATAGTAAATTCGAACAATTGCTACTGGACAAACAAATAACAAAACAGCAGATAGACCAAATAACAAGGACAGAAGACTTAGACACAACAATAACCAAACTTAACACCATAATAGATGAAACTTGCAATACAACCATTCCAAAACGAAAAAATAACGAGAAGCCTACTCTGCCGTGGTGGTCCCAAGAATTGGAAGCGCTAAAAAAGGAAGTCGCCACCAGGAAACGCAGGATTCGATGCGCCGCCCCGATACGAAAACAAATGGTCGTTGAAGAGTACCTGAAACACAAAGAAACGTACGAGTTAGAAGCAACAAAAGCACAGGTCAGCAGCTGGAAAGAATTTTGTAAAAAGCAGGACAAAGAGGGACTCTGGGAAGGGATATATAGAGTGATAGGTAGGGTCACTAAGAGGGAGGAAGATCTGCCACTGGAGAGAGACGGAATGACACTGAACGCAAGCGAATCAGCAAAGTTTTTGGCCGAGACCTTCTATCCGAAGGATATCGCCGAAAATGATAACGAAACCCACAAATTTATTAGGACTAAAGCAGAAAAAGTGAACACTGACGAACAAAATAACACTTGCGAGCCAGGGTTCACGATGCAAGAACTCCAGTGGGCAACCAGGTCATTCAATCCTAAAAAAGCTCCAGGAGCGGACGGGTTCACCGCCGATATATGCCAACAGGCTGTAGCATGTCAACCTGAGCTTTTCCTCGTGCTCATGAACAAATGCTTAGAGTGCCATCACTTCCCCAAAGAGTGGAAAAAAGCAACGGTCATAGCACTAAGGAAGCCAGGAAAAGAGGACTATATGAAGCCTAAATCCTATAGGCCAATCGGCCTGTTACCCGTACTAGGCAAAATCCTCGAAAAAATGATAGTGGCGCGCCTGAAACACCATCTAGTGCCCAGGACCAGCCCGAACCAATATGGGTTCATGCCACAGAGGAGTACCGAGGACGCCCTCTACACCTTAGTGCAGCACATCAAGCATAAAATCAAGGCCAAAAAGATAGTTACAATGATCTCACTCGATATAGAGGGCGCCTTCGATTCCGCGTGGTGGCCTGCAATCCGGGTCAGGCTGGCCGAAGAGGATTGCCCGATAGACATAAGAAGGATCATAGATAGCTATCTGAGAGATAGAGAGGTCCAAGTCAGATACGCGGGGGAGGAATTCAGTACGATAACCGAGAAGGGATGTGTACAGGGCTCCATAGGTGGACCAATCCTCTGGAACTTGCTGCTGGATCCGTTGCTTAGAGATCTCGAGTCGCAAAGTGTCTATTGCCAGGCGTTCGCAGATGATGTGGTGCTCGTCTTCGATGGTGACACAGCACTCGAGATAGAAAGAAGGGCAAACGCCGTACTCACACATGTTCAGGAGTGGGGTGCATCAAACAAACTTAAATTCGCTCCGCACAAAACAAATGCAATGGTATTAACTAAAAAGCTGAAATACGACGAACCACGACTGAACATGGGAGGGATCGACGTTGCTCTATCCAGTGAAATCAAAGTGCTCGGTGTCATCATCGACGACAAATTAACATTCAATACCCACGTAGCGAATGTATGCAGAAAAGCCATTGGAATCCACAAACGGCTGGCAGGAGCGGCAAAGGCAAGCTGGGGCCTACACCCGGAGGTCATTAAAACCATATATGTGGCAACGGTTGAGCCAATAATACTTTATGCAGCCAGTGTCTGGGAACCAGCGGCCAAAAAATTAGGGATCATAAAACAACTGGGTACAGTACAGCGAGGCATTGCCATAAAAGTGTGCAAAGCATACCGCACTGTCTCGCTCCACGCGGCCCTCGTATTGGCCGGGATGCTTCCCCTCGACTTACGAGTCCGAGAGGCGGCCGCACTATATGAGGCCAGGAGAGGAGTACACCGGCCCGAGCTACTAGACCGAGAGGTCGAGCGAATGTCCCCTGCTGCAGAAGCCCCACACCCCGCATTACGCGACAGCCCAGAAGTTATCTGCCTGGTTGACCAGCGGCAAGTCGACGACCACAGTGGTTACGATGTCCGCATATTCACAGACGGCAGTAAGATTGCGGGCGGAGTTGGAGCAGCACTATCTATATGGAATAGTGAAACTGAGACAAAAACCCGCAAGCTTACCTTGTCGGACTACTGCACAGTGTACCAGGCGGAACTTCTGGCGCTGAATGAGGCGACAAAAGAAATTAAAAATAGAAGTGCGAGAACGTTTGGAATATATAGTGACTCTATGGCAGCTCTCCAAACCATCCAAAACTACGAATGCCTACACCCGCTAGCGGTCTCAGCAAGGGATAATATAAGATCCTCATCCCTCCAGGGCAAAATAGTTACCTTGCACTGGATTAAAGCCCATGCGGGCCTAGTAGGAAACGAGAGGGCGGATGAGTTAGCTAAGGAGGCTGCCACGGGTTCAAAGCGAAAACCAAACTACGACCTGTGTCCGGTTTCATTTGTCAAGCGAACCATTCGAATGGCCACGATTGACGAATGGAACCAAAGATACACGGGCGGTGAACAAGCGGCAGGTACAAAACTTTTCTTCCCGGATGCAGCGGTAGCATATAAAACAATTAGAAAAACTGAACTCACCGGAATAAAGACACAGGTGTTGACAGGGCACGGTGGATTCTCAGGATACCTGCATCGATTTAAGTGCAAGGAGAGCCCATCGTGCATCTGTGACCCGGCAGCTTCCGAAACGATTCCACATATTTTGGTAGAGTGTCCAGCAAACGCGAAAGAAAAATATGACCTAGAGCAACTAACAAATGTAAAGTTAACAATTGACACAATTAAAGAATTTATAACATCGGAACACAAAAACACATTTTTAAAATACTGCACTAATATAGCAGAAAAGGCAATAAAAAGAAACAAATAGTTATTAGTTTATGTTTACATAATATAATGAATATATTAGAGTTAAGCATAAGTACAACCAAGATGTAAAACAATGTAGAGAATGGAAGCAGTAAAAATGTTAAAAGCAATGTTATAAAGTATTAGTGTATAAGAAATTGAAACAGGAAAAACAACCAACCTGTAAAATATGTAGCAAATATAAGAAAGAAAATGTCAAAATGTAAAATAAAATAAATAAAAGTGTGTAAAATTGTAAATGTAAATAGATATAAGAAACTAAGAAGAAGCAAACAAAATACCTGTAATAAACAGGACGTGTAAAATCATTTCCCCGCTGTTGAATCCCTATAAATAAAAATAAAAATAAAAAGAGTAGACTAGATAGAAAATATAGGTGGGAATCCCACCCACAGAAAGCAATGAAAGATATGATGAATGACAGAAAGAAATGTATGAAGCATGCAAGTACGAGAAGCAAAATAGCGAGAACTGGTATGTAAGAGAATCCCGACTAGCACAGGCTCCGATTATGTTGGAGGTAGAATAGGAAAAAAAAAAAAAAAAAAAAAAAAAAAAAAAAAAAAAAAAAAAAAAAAACCTAACCTAACCTAACCTAACCTAACCTAACCTAACCTAACCTAACCTAACCTAACCTAACCTAACCTAACCTAACCTAACCTAACCTAACCTAACCTAACCTAACCTAACCTAACCTAACCTAACCTTTTTTTTTTTTTTTTTTTTTTTGTCGGTGTGAAAATGCATTACGCATACCCTCCGGCCCGGGGTGGCCATTTGAGGGTTATGTGGGACTCTCTCCTCCAGCCGCCATCCGAATAATGGTGACAGGAGGAGCATACCCACTAAAAACACACCGGCGTTTCCCGCTATGCCGTTAAAGGGAGCGTCATGGGATGGCTAACATGTCACCGTGACGCCCCCCGGCGGTCCTGGCTGTTCTATGCCAGGACACCCGCGCCAATGGAGGGTGAGGTCAGAAACGCTTGGCCCCACCCTCAGACGTCTAGGGCCGTCTGCTGTGGGTCCCCAACCCACCGGCCCTACGGGGGTAGGACGCGGCCTGCGGCAGCAAGCCGTGCGCGTCCCCGACCCCTCCGTCTGCGCCGAAGTGGGAGCGCGTCCTCGTTATCCTCACACTCCCTCTCCGAAGCCTCCTTCTTTGAAATGACAGTTTCGCAGAATGTGGCCACCGCGACCCACGATCTCTCGCGGCGCAGCATAGCTGTCACGACGCTGTGTAGCGAGAGATCATTCACTCTGATGGCCGCTACCATGGTGCGGCGCTCCTCGGCCCAGTGATTGCATACCTCTAAGGTATGCTGGGCCGTGTCATCCTCGGCACCGCACTCGTGGCAGGTGGCGTTCGCCTCTCGTCCAATTTTGTGCAGGTAATGCCCGAAGCACCCGTGTCCGGACATCACCTGCGCTAACCTGAACCCCATTTTTCCGTGGGCCCTATCCAACCAGGAGTCTAAAGATCCGAGGAGTGCCCCTATCGTACGTACTCCATAGGGGGAGTCCTCCAAGTCACTCTTCCACCTATCTCTAAGTCGCCGCTCCGTCTGACGTCGAGCCTCCCTAACCTCCTCGGGAGCGGGATACTCCCCAGTGGCTTTCCACCTCAACCGCTCCCTATGTGCCTCAGCGAGCTTCTCTGCATCTAATTCCCATGGAGGGGTACCCGCTAACGCACACGCCGCCGCCCATCCCACCGTGACATAGGCCCTACAGATTCGTCTGGCTACCACTCTTTGCGGCCTTCGCAGCAAAGCCTTATTTTTTGGACTCAGTTTGTCCACCCAAATCGGGGCCCCGTACAGGGCCATGCTACGAGTGACACCAGCGTATAAGCGGCGGCAGGTCACAGATGGGCCTCCCACATTGGGCAATAATCGGCCCAGGGCAGAGGCCGCCGCTACTATTCGGGGACTAAGTTGGCGGAAATGCTCGCCAAAGTCCCACCTACGGTCCAGTGTGATACCCAGGTACTTAATGAACGGTTTCACTGGGACCACTTCCGCATCGACCCTGATCGAAGCCGCAGCGGGCGGCCTCCACCCCCTCCCCCCGAAGATAATAGCCTCGGTCTTCGGGAGTGACACTTTCAAACCAAGCAGCCGAATCCGGGTAATTATCAGTTCTGCCGCCACTTCAGCCCTTCGTAATACCTCTGCCATCGCGGCGCCCCGGACAGCCACCATCGTGTCGTCTGCATAGCAAATGACTGCCATCCGGGGAAGGAGGACCCCCCTGATTGCCCAGTCATACCCCACATTCCACAGTAGGGGACCTAGCACGGAACCCTGGGGCACGCCACAGGCCATGGGCCTCGTCCTCCTTTGTCCTCCTTTTTCTTCGTAGAGCACTACTCGCTGCGTGAGGTAGTGCTCCACGATACGCCTCAAATAGAGAGGCACTTCATGGAATTTGAGTGCCTCACCTATAACGGAGTAGGGGAGGGAGCCAAATGCATTGGCAATGTCCAGAGACACTGCTACCACCCCCTCCCCTTTCCCCTCCGCCTCCTCACAGAACCCTCTGAGGGTACCCAATGCATCCATAGTTGAGAGGCCAGTTCTAAAGCCGAACTGGCGATCGGAAACATTAGGGCCCGTTCTATTCAGATGCTTGACGATCCGGGAAGCCAGAATTCGCTCCAGCATCTTCCCGGTCTCGTCAAGCAGAACAATGGGCCTCCATCCAGAAGGGGAGTCCATTGGGCGGCTTTCCTTCCTGAGTAGACACAGCTTCCCCTCTTTCCAACATCCCGGAAAGCGCCCCGCCTTCAGGCAATCATTAAAGAGTTCCCTCAAACGGTCCCCGAGATGGCTCAAGGCTATGGGCAGGATTTTGCCCGGTACACCGTCTGGTCCTGGGGCCTTTTTGCAGGCCCTCAGGCGGTGCACCGCCCACGTTACATCCGCCTCCGTAATGGGCTCGACCTCCAACGGCTCCGCCGACTCTTCCTGTGGTTCTGACATGGCAGGGGGGATAAAGCCATCAGAAGCGGGCGGAAATAGACCTTCTACCACTCGCGTGAGGAGCTCCGGCTCTAGGGAATCCATGGTGGGACCATTTCGCATTTTGTTGCGCACGATCTTGTAGGGCCGCCCCCATGGATCCCTATCCAGCGAAGCCAAGAACTCATCATGAGCCGTGTCCTTAGCCTTGGCAATGGCTACGCATAGGGCCTCTTTTGCTTCTTTTAAGGCCATGTGCCGGAGCTCCTCCTCTTCCCGGGTGTGCCTTCGCCGTCGACAACGGGTGTATTCCCTACGTGCCCTGTTACAAGTGAGGCGGAGGGTCGCCACTTCCTCCGTCCACCAATAGACCTGCTTTTTTGCCGACGGCTTTCCCGCCCTTTTCATACCCGCGTCACAGATAACCACCAGTGCCTCTCGGAACTCTCTGGCCCTCTCCTCCACATCCTGTAGACGTCCTGGTTTGATGCCCCACCTTGCTTCGATCATGGCGGCCTCATCAGCTGCATCCAGATCCAGACTACCAAGACACCATTTACGGAAGGCGCCTCTTACATCTCGTTCGCCAGCAACCGGGGGCTGGATCTGCCTCGCCTTCGAGATCCTCATTCGGATGTAAAGATGATCGGAGAGGGTCTCTACATCCCCCAGGACGCGCCAATCTGAAGCGCGCACCGCCACTGCAGGGGTCGCGAATGTTACATCCACGATGGACCCCCCCTGCTGGCGCACGCAGGTATGATTGGTGCCCCGGTTTAGGACCTCGAGTCCTAATCCAGCCACCCAATCCCACAGAACCTCCCCTCTCGTGTCTGTTCTGGGTGAACCCCACTCGGTGCATTTTGCGTTGAGGTCCCCCATCAGCAGGACCGGTGCCGGTGCGGCCCCTCCAATGACCCTTTCTAGCTCTTCCAAAAATTGCTCGAAAGCAAATAGTGGTCGATTGGGTGAAAAGTATACACCAATGAGCACTATACCCCCCCAATCGACCGCCACGTATCCAGGGCCGGTTCTCAACCTACTCATAGATGGGTGATTACCCATTGGCGGGACAACTATCGCCACCAGGCCATTAGTGTCCCCTACCCAATTGGGTTGGGGAGAGACAAAGTACGGTTCCGCCACAACTGCAACACTGATGCCCCACTCCGCCATGTGTTGGATCAAAAGATCCTGGGCGCGGGCGCAGTGGTTGGCGTTGCACTGCAATACCTCGAAATGCGATGTAGGTTGTACTGGCATCAGTGTTCCATATTACGTCCCTCCTCAGGTGCACCGCTGTTTGCAGGAGTCGTCGGGGTCCGGACGGGGGTCTCCTTTCCTTTTACATGTGGAGGGGTACACGATGGTCCCCCCATGACATGTTTTGCTGCCAGTTTGGCCTGGTTGCACACAGCACACCACGGATCGGTAGCCGTGCAATCCTTGGCGCTGTGGCCAGACTTGCTGCACCGGAAGCAGCAACCGCTCCTATCGATTGGGGACGGACACATTGCCCTGGTGTGGCCAGTCCCCATGCACCTATAGCAACGCATAGGCAAGGCCTGCATTGCCTCAACTTGCGCTGCCGACCAACCCAGCAACAAGCGTCCCGCTGCAACTACCGCCTTAGCCGTTACAACCGGACACCTCACAATTACGGCACCAGACCCGTTGCGCTCCCATCTCACACGTCCCACTTCCACCTGCACCTCTGGGCATTTGCCCTTAGTAGCCACTTCAGCCTTTATTTTCTCTGATGTCACCGACTCGTCGAACCCATGGATCCGTATCTCAGCCTTCTTTACTGGCCTGGTGACGTCAGCTACATCACCTATGAGTGTGCGGAGTTTCTCGGCCATGTCGTCTGCTATCTGGCCACTCTGTGTGCCTGGGATCTCAATGATGCGAGCCCCAGTTGCGGTCTTCCGAACTCGTACGTGTTCAATCCCCAGCTCCTCCAGTTTGAGGGTCGTTGCCCTCGCCATCACCGTTTTGTAGTCGGTCTCTGCCTCCGGTTTTAAAGCTATCACGACTGCCGCTGATGTTGGCGCCACCAGTTTGGGCACTACAGTGCGTTTGGGCGGGACCGGCGCAGTCAGTGGTTGCGGCGGTGACGGCTTTTTCATCTTCTTTGTCTTACCGCCTTTAGCAACTTCTGACCAGGTCTCCTTCTCCACCGACCGTTCTAGGGGAGCAGTCGACGACATCTGAGATGGTCCCGGGGTTGCCGAAGCGGTCGCGGCTGGAGACAGCGTTGATCGTGGGACTGATCGCGAAGCAATCACTGATTTCTGAACTTTTGGAACTCTCCTTGGCTCAGGTTCCTCATTCCTGGTTTTTGGGTCCGTTCTCTTCTCGGGCTCCGACAACTTTTGTGTTGATTCTGCTACTTTAGATGCAGCCCTCTTATCTGCAGCCAATGGAGGCCGCAGAGTAGGTTCCGGTAGAAGCCTGTCCTTGATGTTTTCCATATGAGCATTTATCCTTCTCCCCAGTGACACGTCCATATCCCTCTTAAATTTACCAAGGCGGGCATCCATCATAGTGCCCAGTTCTTGGAGAAGATGTGTCATATTTACACCCTCAACAGCCCCCGCTTCGGATTCCGAATTGGAGGCATTCCTATTTTCCTTCCTTTCCGCGAACGCTGTGCGCAAGTCTTTGACCTCATCTTTGAACTGCCCAAGCTGTTCCCTCATGCGCTTGTTGTCCGCTCTCAATGCACGGAGCACCTCCGTTTCCTCAAAAGTGTCCCCAAGCTCCATGAGGTCACGACAAATGTTATTTAAAATTCCCCTTATGTCGCCCTTGATATTTCCGCACCTGGAAATCTCTGTAAGTAGAGTCTGGGCACTCTGCTTGATTTTGTCTCCAGTGGCCTGATTTAGGGCTGCACCTCCAGTCTCGGGCTGTGACAGAGTCCGCCTTGCTCGATTCGCCTTCCTTGGCGCCGGTTTGACGGGGACGTCGGCGTTTATATTTTTCTCCAAGTTTTGTGATTCTTGGAGCTTCTCTTTAGCCTTATGCAGGCCAGTATAAGCTCCCTTAGGGCGCCCTCTGCCGGCTGTCGTTATTTTACGGTCCGGTCCGAATTCCTCCTCATCACTACCATTATCCTCGTGGGCCCTCTTTATGGAAGCGTCTTGACTCTCCATCCTCTCTGGAGACTTCAAGCCTTCATTCTCAGGAGAGGTCTCATCATTATCTAGATCCCTTTGGACTTGTTGCCAGAATCGTCCTCCTCCAGCAGAAAAACCTGACCAGTCCGATGCGTCATCCCCTACCCCTATGTACCCTCGGGCGTTATCCTCCGTTTCACTTTCGCCATTTACGGATGTATCACAACTGCCATACTCCTCTACGGGATCATTTTCGTCAGGTTTGCCCGGCTCAACTTTATCTCCCTCTTTTACCCCCTCCTTTGAAACCTTCTTCCCATCTTTTCCCTTGTTTTTGGCCATGACTAACGACTAAAAACGTAAAAAAACAACTTTGATGAAAATTATGGTCAAGTGTGAGACTGACCTGACTTTGACAAAGTTATTTTTCACCACTTTGCCGATTTTTCATTCAGTTCCAGTGAAAGCTAGAAACTTTCTGAAAACGGATTTAAAAAGTCCCAACAATACCTAAGTAAAAGCTTTGATAGTTAAACCTCTACCTATGCACATAAAAAAATTATAGCCTTCAAAAGACAAAAAAACAACTTATTTAAAAAGTCGGCGGTGCCTGATCAACCTCGCGAGCAATTTACAAAATTATTAATAATTCCTACAATATTAAGTCTAAAATTATAAATTGAACGCCAAATGATTCCTCTCAACTAGCTTAATCTAAATAATCTTACAGAAAAAATGTATTTACAATAGATACGAAAATATGAATTTTTAAGAAAGAAAACGTAGAAAGAAGAAAACTGCAAATGCGATTACACTTTTTCTCCACGAACAAACTTTCAACCCCAATATCTTCCGAACTATAAGTCCGAAAAATATGGGGCAAAAAGCGGCGAAAAGGAAAAAGCGCACTCGATTTTTAGAGTCAAGAAAAATAGAAAACTAATCGAAGGAAGATAGAAAAAAATAATTTTGAAAATGAAAAAACGCCTAACGAAAAAACTGTATTTTTGAAAATATAGGAAAAAATTAAAAGTGAATAGAAAAGTTAGAGATAGCAGAGAAATAACAACACCAAAAATAACAACTCAATTTCCTGCACGTAATAGCCAAATTTCAGCCAAATCCCTCTTTTCCATCACCAAATTTTTCCTAACCTAACACAGAGGTCAGCATAGTACTCATCCAAGAACCGTACACTGGAGCAACGGGGCACTTGACCACACATCACAGAACGATCCAGCAGACACAAGGCGAAGGACCAGTTAAAGCAGCAATAGTGGTACTGGACCCGAGATGTGATATAGTAATAGACCCAACACACCTTACAAAGAACATAGCAACAGCAAAAATTAAATACGGCCCCGTAGCATTTAATTTAATGAGTGTGTACCTGGAGGGAGACCAACCCATAGAACCCTATTTAAGCCAGTTAAAACTTAATATTGAAGCTAGTGCAGAAACTGGAGTGATAATTGGAGGAGACATTAACGCTTCAAGTCACTGGTGGGGGTGCAGGCATGAGGATGGAAGAGGTGCCGCTGTGGTTGATTTAGCCTCAGAATGCGATCTGAACTTTCTAAATAAAGGCTCCACGCCAACTTTTTACACGCACAGGGGCGGAAGACTCTACTCCAGCATAGTGGATATCACAATGTGCTCAGACAAACTGTTGGATAAAGTGGAAAATTGGAGAGTTATTACGGACGACACAGGGCTAACTGACCATAGACGGATAAGGTTCTCCCTAAAAAGAGAGGAAACATGGCTAAATGAAATTAGGAACAGCACAAGAAAGTTTGATACCTCGAAAGCAGAGTGGAAGGAATTCACTAAGTCTTTCAAACGCCAATTACAGATGAGACAATTGACCACAAACACCATAGAGGACATAAAAGTAGCTGAAGACCTCGAAAACGTAGTGATGGAGATGACAGAGGCCATCCAGGATGCCTGCATCAATACAGTCCCCTTGATAAACACCAACACAAAGGGAAAGAAAACCCTATGGTGGACGAAAGAGCTTGGGGAACAGAAGCAGAGGGTGAAGTGCCTCAGAAGAAGAATCTCAAAGGCCAACCCGGCAAGAAAACAAGAGGCGTATAGTGAGTATGCGGAAGCAAAACAATCCTATAAAACCCAAATAGAGATGGCCATCACTAACAGCTGGGTCAACTTCTGCTCTCAACAAAAAAGGGAAACCCTCTGGAAAACCTCCTACAGGGTAGTTAAAAAGTGTATGTCAGGAGGCGCAAGCCTAGAAAGACTCCTGAAATCACCGGTGAGTGGAGCGGTGCTCAATGAGAAACAGTCAGCGGAACTACTGGCATCTACCTTCTTCCCAAGGGACGAAACCGAGAATGACGAAGAATGGCACAAGAATATAAGAAAAGAGGAGATGGAAATAAGGCAGGAGGCAAAGAACCCACCTGTAAGCCAGTTCATACCGTTTACCTACGAAGAGGCCTTTGAAGTCCTAAAAGGTATGAACCCAAATAAGGCACCTGGTGCAGATGGGATAACGTCGGACATGATCACAAAGTCCTTTATGACAGGCCCAGAGGTGCTGGCGCTTTTTAACCAGTGTCTGAAGCTCACATATTTTCCAAGAAGCTGGAAGGAAGCATTCATAAGAATTATCCCTAAACCGGCGAAAGAGGACTATGCGGTGCCAAAGTCTTACCGGCCCATTGGCCTCCTTTCAGTCATGGGTAAGGTCTTGGAAAAACTGATATTCAACAGGGTATCCTGGCAGCTCTTTCAGGGGGAAGGCCTAAATCGTAGACAATACGGCTTTACGCCCCAGAAAAGCACTGAGGATGCCCTCTACGACGCAATCACAACAGTACGAGAGGGACTCAAGGACAAGGAAATAGTCGCAATAGTCTCTCTGGATATTGAGGGAGCTTTTGACGGAGCTTGGTGGCCGGTAATAATAAGGCAAATAAAGGCCCACTGCGAGGACGGTTGGCTAGTGGGCATCATCTGTAGCTACCTAGAGGATCGGAAGATACAGCTCAATTACCTGGGAGAAAGACTGGAGAGGGAAACAGATCGGGGCTGCATACAGGGCTCCATCGGGGGGCCTCTGCTATGGAACCTGCAGTTGGACCCGCTACTGGAGGAGGCGGAAGGTAGCGACACACAAATGCAGGCGTTTGCGGATGACGTGGTTATAGTCGCGAAAGCAAAGAACACGGCAGAGCTAAACGATAAAGTTAATAGAACACTGGACAGGGTTGCAGGATGGGGTAAAAGACACAAACTAAGATTTGCCCCCCACAAAACACAGGCTGTGATCATAACCAGGAAACTGAAGTTCGACCCGCCCGTGTTCCATATCCTGGGAACTCAAGTACCACTAACGGATAGCATCAAGCTCCTTGGGCTTACTATTGACAAGAACTTGGGCTTTGGAACACACCTGGACAATGTAACAGTGAAGGCATTAAACCTGTACAAGGTAGTGTCAAGAATGGCCAAAGCACAATGGGGGTTGAATCCGGACATCCTAAGGACCATCTTTTACACGGTAGTGGAACCTACAATTCTTTATGCGGCTGGTGCCTGGGGCGGTGTCTGGGAAAGAGTTCACGCTAAAAAGAGACTGGATAGGGTGACAAGGGCGTTCGCCATCAGGATATCCAAGGCCCACAGAACAGTGTCCCTAGTATCAGCAGCGATCATGGCACGCATACTCCCACTGGACTTAAGGCTCTGGGAGCAGCTTGAGCTCTACGAAATAAAGCGAGGCAAACCGTTAGCAGAGCTACCAGGCAGGAGTCTCCAAGGAAGGGTCCACCCGGCTACCCTGCCGCACCCAGCTAGAAGGGAAAGACTCACATTTAGACTGGTCACGGACGAAGAGGAAGTGAAAGACGTTGAGCAACATCGGAACCTAAATCTTTACACGGACGGAAGCAAGATTGATGGCAGGGTGGGAGCGGCAATAGCGGTGTGGAAAGGAGGGCAAGAAGTAAGAAACGCGAGCTTTCGGCTGGAGGATCAGTGCACCGTATACCAAGCGGAGATGATGGCCCTGCTCAGAGCAACTGAGATGGCCAGAAAGGAAATCCTGCAAGTCAATATACTAAGTGACTCAAGATCCTCGCTCCAGGCAATCAGCGACCCTAATACCCTGAACCCAATAGCGGTGCAAATCAGGGGAAATCTATCAGCAATGAGGAATGAGGGGAAAAATATTGGACTCCACTGGATTAAAGCTCACGCCGGCCTGGCAGGTAATGAGAGGGCTGACGAACTCGCCAAGCTAGCAGCCCTTAAAAACAAGCGAGCCCCAGCCTACGATAGATTCCCAATCTCCTATGCAAAGAGAACGCTAAGATCAAAGACCCTTGGCACATGGCAAGAAAGGTACATAACTTCGGAGCAGGGAGCTGGTACGAGGCTCTTTTTCGGAGACGTATTCGCAGCGAAGAGAATAATGGAGAAGATAGGTAATAGCAACAAAATCGCCCAACTGCTTACCGGACACGGGGGGCTAAAACAATACTTACACAGATTCAAACTTGCAAACGACCCGTACTGCCCTTGTGACGGCACGGCGGAAGAGACAATCTGCCATATTCTCACTAATTGCCAGAGATACGAGCGAGAGAGATGGCAGTGTGAGATGGAAATGGACACAAAAATGAATCAAGAAAACCTCCAAAAGTTGATGCTCGACGACAAAAATCGACCCCACTTCATGAAATTTGCAGAGGAAGTTCTATCAAGGTCTGCTAGGATGAACGGCGCGAGAGACGTGCAAACGAAAAAACAAGCGCGAGTGCATGTGCCTCCTACATAGCAGCACTAGGACAGCATGCGTAGAGAAATAGCATACTTACTCCACGGCCAAGTACGGAAAGCGGGGAAAGCGTGAATATATACTTATAAACTTATATTTAATACTTATAATAATGCTAATATACAAAATAGAGCCAAAGTATCATGAAAATAAATAAGTAACATTTTTAGATATAAACAATTAAATGTGTAAACAGGCGTGCTCAAAGCAACAATGCGCATGTATGAGCGCCGCCATCAAGAGGGTATCTCTGAGCACGCCTGGGGGGAAAAACTAAACCGAAGTGGGTAGTTATAACTATTATACAGTTTTAAGCTATAACCTTAGTGTATCTCGGTGATCGGTCGGAATAAGTGGTGCATTATCGTAGTAGTAGAACTGTTTTTACTTTTGGCCTTCTGTAAAATAAAAAAGGTGTGTAAAGCGTAATTGGCTTAGAGGTCTGGTTTGCTTGATAAAACAGTGACACTCAGGGGTTTTCTCTGCACAGAATGGTGTGCAAAACATGCGCGGTGGAAATGGAGGCGATGAAGCGGAGTTTCGCCACAGTTCTGGAGGCACAGGGAAAACTAATAGCGGCCCTACAAGGAGCACTTCTGCTACAGACTGGAAGCAGAGATAGGATACCAGCTGACCCGGAACCTATCAAGGTTAACGGGCAAATGCCGCTGGCTCCCGCTCCGACACAGTGGCCGACCTGGTATGAAGAAGAGAGGCAAACGGAAGACCAAGAGATTGCCTCCCTGGACCCGGGTCCACCTACTTCTCCGGGTGGCAGAGAGCTCCCTGCGGACCCGGAAGACAGGGACGACTCAACAGAGGAGGTGGACCACGTAGGGGAAGAGGAGGTGGATGATATACTGGATAGCCAAATAGGATACCCTCCTGTGCGCATCGCTAGCCCGGATCCCTGCCCAGTTGACCTGACCCAGGAGAGGTCAAAGAACGCCGCAGAAGAGGACGAGTACAACTCTCAGCGGAACGGGAATCTCATTACTCTGCAGGACTTGGGGCTGGCGGCAGGACCGAGCGACAAGCCAATGCCGGTGCTGCTCTCCACCAGCTCGGGACAGCTGGCCACATGCGACCCGGGGCATGGGACATGGGGGACTGAGACGGAAGCCACGGGAGCCAATGGATCCTCGGGCTCCTCAGGGTCGTCTTCTTCCGGCTCTGGCTCTTCGAATACGGAGCCACCAGAGGCTTCACGGAGGGAGGAGGTCCGGGAGAGGCGAAACGCGGAGGAGTTGGAGGAAGAAATGGGAGAGCTGGAAAAGACACTGAAAGGAGATTCAAGTAGTGACACCAAGACTGCAAACACCGACTCGACAGCAACCAGGAACACAAGGTTGAAAGCCCTATACCACAGAAAGGAGCAACCCTCTCTGGGAGCTGCACACAGGCGAGGGGCTGGAAGGCCAAAAACCGAGCGCCCCCCCGGAGCCGTTAGGGCCAAGGCTCCCAGGAAACTCAAGCAATGCTCCTTCTGCGGGTACATGACCAATGGGGGCCATATGCTAAGACATCTAAAAAGCAACCACAAGGGCCTCCCAAAACGAGAAGAGGAAATGACATTCGCCCAATACGGCCACTTCACAACAGACAGGCCTAAAAAGTACTGCCCCCCAAAAAATATCCCGCCACGGTGGGTACTGGACAGCGTCGTGCGCGTCGACAAGACGTGGCTGGAAGCGGCATACCTGGACCTCGAATAGCTCTAAGTTTAGTTCTAAGTTTGTTAAATAAAAAAGTAAGGAATATGTTGATTTGCCACTTGACTAAGATAAAATGGATTAACTTGTATAGGATAAGAAAATAGTTTTAAGTTTGTTAAACCAGAAATATGGCATATATTGATTTGCCCCTGGATAAAATAGAATGGATTCATTTGTACTAGGATAAACATATCTAAACTGGAAAAATATTTGCTAAGTGTAAAATATAAAAGTAATAACACAATGAGTGTAATGCGAGATAAATAAAGAAAAGATAGGTATTTGATTTGTCCAGGAAATAAAATTGATTGTTAGGGTGAAAATTGTCAAAGGCTTAAATAAAATAGAAATAAATGCTAGAAAATCAATAATAGCGATAACAAAATGGAAAAAAAAAAAAAAAAAAAAAAAACCTAACCTAACCTAACCTAACCTAACCTAACCTAACCTAACCTAAGTAAATAAACTAAAGGGGAAAATACAATAATTAACTGACTAAATAAACGCCGATAATAGCTATCTTTGGCACAACTCTAGCTCTAACACTAATAATTTTTTTAAAGACACCCGTATTCTATTAACCTCTTTGAATATCGTGATATCCTTAATATCACTTTTTCATATAATTCCAATAAAATTCAATCAATAAATAAATAACCCGTCCAAATCTCTGCTTGCCCTCAATACCAAAAAACAATAATACCTTTCCGTTAACTTAACACGATAAATTACCAACCCTACAACCCTATAACTCAAATCTCCTAACTAAATAAATAAATAATTCATAGTAACACGAACAAAAACTCAATTAAATTAAAAAAAAAAAAAAATAATTATAATGGTATAAAAACCATATAAAACAATAGAAATAGAGTAAAACATCTCATGCTCTAAATAAAATAATAATAAAAACAACATAAAGATATTTACCTCACCCTCGCCACCTTCGCCACTTCGCCACCTCGCCGGCACTTCGGGCTTAACCTACCTAACTAAACAAACAAAGGGGAAAAAACAATAATTAAACTGACTAAACTCACTTGGAAAATAACTATTTTTTGCACTAATCTCGTACTAAACTAGACACAATTTTTGATGTTATCCACACTCACATAACCCCATTAGATATTGAGATATAGTTATTAACACATTCACATATAACTCGTAAAATAGAAATTAATAAAAAAAAAAAAAAAAAAACAATAAACAAATAACCCAATTTAAACTCCCCACTATTTCAACACTAAAATAATAACTACCCCTCTACTATATAATCATATAAATTCAACAGCCTAAGGCAATAATCTTTTAATTGGACAAATAACTAAATAACTAAATATAATAAAATAATTTAATATAATAAAATAAAATAATAAAATAAACAAAATGGTCTGTGAAGACTGCCGTAAGGAGTTAGAAAACATAAAACAACACCTTGCAAAAGCCCTACAGATACAAAGCAGGCTCATTGACGAATTGAGAGATGCTCTCCTTGCGTGTATAAACACGTGTAATTGTAATAGCAGTAACAATAATAATGATAACAATAATACACAATCTCAAGCCTCAACTAACATCTGCCCTCCTCCTCCAACTACCTTAGTGAACATACCTGGTTTACAGACACCTCCTCCACCTCTTCCAAACTATGAGCCGCTGGACCTTTCCATGGGCGTGGACTATGTCGACCAAATGATGAACATATCCCCACCTCTTCCAAACTATGAGCCGCTGGACCTTTCCATAGGCGTGGATTACGTCAATCAAATGATGAACTCATCCCCACCACCCCTACCACCAACAACATCATCACCACCACCATTCCATTCGCCATCCTTGCCCAATAAGACAACAATTGCAACAAATGCTACTAATATTAACAACGGAAAAAATCAACCATACATACTAGACCAGATAATGCAAACAGATCTGGAGGAAGAATATAATCAATACATGAATCTAATAGAAGAAGGAGCACAAAATACTACAATACTCCCTATAGACCTTACACCTAACCCATCAACTAGTAACAATAACAAAAATAACTACGACAATGATAACTGGCATTATGAATATATGCCCATAACACACTATCTCCGTAATGATCATGATGAGAACAATGAACGCAACAATGCAGATAATAACAACAATGATGACGATAATAACGCGCCATCACAATCGCAACGACTACCATCTTTATCGCCACTACTACCACCACTGTCACCTCTGCTATTTTCATCAACAACCAGCAACTGCAACACTTGTTACGAAAACACCCCACCATCCATCACCACTCCGAATGTAGACCAAGAAACAACAACAACAACTGAGACAGCAACAACGATAGGGGATATAATCACTACATCAAAAACCATATATATAACATCAAAAGGAATAAAAGGATACTACCATCAACAACATCAACAACTGCGCCAGGAGGATAACGACAATAACATCAACTTCGACACCTACAAAGCAACCACCTCATTCCAACTAAACATACCACCTACAATTACCACACCTAATGATGCTTCCCACATGTTAAATATACCCAACAGGCCTGAATCCAGTTCCAGCTCCAGTTCCAGTACCAACTCCAGCTCTAGCTCTAGCACAAGCTCAACCACATCCAGTTCGGCATCCAACACATCAATGACATCTGGTAACAGAAAGTCAAGAAAACAGAGTGAGAACCCCCCTATACCCACGCTGACACCCCCTATTAATAACGAACATATCACACAAACCAACATAGCTGAAGAAATGGAGACCGAAGATGAAACCAACACTGAAAACAATAATATAACTATAAACACCACTAATGCTATCAACCCCAATGCTACAGAAAATATAACTGCAGAAACCATAACAAAAAAGAAAGCAATCACATACAAAAAACCCAAACAATGCACGCTATGTGGATACTTTACAAAAAGTGGACATATAAACAGACATTTAAATACCGTACACAAAGGGATAAACTCAGCAAAAGCGAAACAAGCACTTAAACAATATGGAAGCTACATAACTGAAACACCAATGAAAAAATACTGCCCACAGAAGGTGCTCCCCCCAGTCTGGCTTGTAAAAATGGCCACCAACGTCAACGAAACGTGGCTGGAGGCCATCTTCACTGGAATAATTAAGAAATAGAAATAAAAATTGATCCGCCTGTCACTTCGTCGCTTCGCCAGTGCACGATAGTGCATTTAGTATGTTTTCGATGGCCGCTGGTTTGCCTCTTGGTCAATACATCAAACAGTGTGAAGCCAAACCAAATCAAATGTTACATCTCATCTCATCATCATCACCCTGGCCACCTCATAGGCTCGTCAGCTGAGCCCTCATCTTCACGCAGACTCGCCGCCTCGCCGGCTCGTTATCCGGCTCTTCGCCACTTCGCCACTTACTGAAATATCAGCCCTACACTTATCACCATGACTGCTCACATGGTCCTTTTTTATATGACTGGCCTCCCTGCATACCGGCTTCACTAGTTTCACAAGATAAACTACTCTGACTGATATTCTGCTACTTCGCCACTATGCCAGATCAATGACCTCACACTCTTCGCCACTTCACCCTCGCCACCTCGCCAGTTCATTGACCTCACTCTTCGCCACCTTACCCTCGCCACTTCGCCAGTTCACTCAGCTCATTTTGCCAACATACATGCTCGCCACCTCGCCAGTTCATTGACCTCACCCTCGCCACTTCGCCAGCACATCGGAACTAACCTACCTAAGTATATAACCAAAAGGGAGGTACATTTGGTTCGTCTTCGATAACCGTCGGCTTACCCCTTGACCAATACATCGTACAATATGAAACAAACCAAATCAACAGCTACATTTCATCTCATCATCATCACTCTAGCCACTTCATAAGCTCACCAGCCGAGCCCTCACCTTCACGTAGGCTCGCCACCTCGCCAGCTCATTATCCTGCTCTTCGCCACTTCACCCTCGCCACTCCGCCGGTGCATCCAATTCGTCCTCGCCAGCACGCCGCCTCGCCGCTTAGCCAGTTCATCGACCTCACTCTACGCCAGTTAATCATCATCAACTCTCTCGCCGGCTCGCCGGTTCGTTCACCTCACCCTCGCCACTTCGCCAGTACACTCAGTTCATCCTCGCCACCTCGCCGGCTTACAAATCCCACCAGATGGCACCGGTCACTCATCTCGCTGGCTAGCAGCTTCCACGCTGAACCTAGGTTAGAAAAATGACCTTGTAAATACGAAAATGTATATGTTTTTCTTATAAGATATAAGAATTTAGATATAAGATTTAGCTATAAGAACCTACATAATATTATAATTGATTTGTAAATACTTATACGCCTTCACATTAGTCAGTCGGTGGGCCGCCGCTATGGCAGCGCGCTTTTGCGGTTTTGCGGTGTCTATTTGCGCAGTGCATCTATGCTCCGTATTGCAATGAGCCATAGCGACGGCCCGGCGATTGATCGCGCATACTTTAAAAGATTGCTATAACTATGTTTATGCACAATTACTATGTAAACTATATAAATAAATAAATAATATCGTATAATTGATAAATACTATGTAACTAATAAATAGAACAAGTGTGAGAAATTATTAAGTTGTAAGCACAAAAATATATTGTGAATTAGAATAACTGAATAAAATATGTATAACTAACAAACTTAAGAACAGTGTAAATTCGTACTAATTTGTAAATACTTTAGTAAGTATATAAGTATAAGTAAATAATATGCGCCTTCACTTCACTTCAGTGAGATAGTCGGTCGACGGGCCGCTGCGGCGGTGCGCCCGTGCGGTGTACACTTGCGCAGTGCATCCATGCACCGCACTGCAATGGGCTGCGGCGACGGCCCGGCGACTGACCGTGCATACTTTAATAATAAAAAAAAAATAAAAAAAAAAAAAAAAAAAAAAAAAAAAAATTGTATGTTTCCTTTAATATATATAAGAATTTAGCTATAAGAACCTACATAATATTATGATCGCGCATACTTTAAAATAATAACTATGATAATGTACAATTACAATGTAAACTATATAATAAATAAATAATATGAATAAAATCGTGTCAATGATAAATACTATGTAATTAATAAATAGATCAACTGTGAGAAATTATTAACTTGTGAACACAAAAATATTTTGTGAAAATGAATAACTTATACAAATATGTGTAACCGATAAATATAATAACTGTCTAAAATGAATAACTTATAAACTCAAATACAGTGTAAAGCTATAAAACTGATTATAATGTGCAACCGATAAATACTATGACACTGATATTTATATATATAACTGACAAACACAAATACTGTAACTGTATAACTGATCAATATTGAGTAACTGATAGACATTGTAAAAAAGATTGTACTTGTATAACTAATATTTAAAACAGAATAAATACTCCTTAACCTCATCCTTCCCCTTCCTTCCTTATACATCCTTAAGTCCTCCTTCTCTCTCTCTCTTTCTCACTTCGTTCCCCTTCCTCTTCTTTCATGCAATCCTCTCCTTTCCCTCATTTATTCCTTCCCCTTAAGATCAAGCCCACCGCACCTCTGCGGTGGCTTTGGACAAAATGTCCACGTTTCGCCCGTATCCCCAGCAGGGTTCTGTGGACAATGCAAAGTCCCACCAATAAAAAAAAAAAAAAAAAAAAAACCTAACCTAACCTAACCTTTTTTTTTTTTTTTTTTTTAACGTGGAGGAATGCATTTAGGCATCCCGCCTAGCCGGGGAACTAGGACGGGTATGTTGGACTCGTCAGCAAGGGCCAACACTACCAACTAAACCATCCACGGTATGCCCGTCGTGCAGCATTGGAGACGGTGACACGGTAGCGCGAACATTATTCCGCGAACATCGCCTGCTGCGACAGCCGAAGCTGTCCCCTCACTGAGGCCGAAGCCCCCGGAGCCGAAGCTCCCCCTCCCGAAGGTAGCGTGCAGGGCGACACCACACGCTGCTCCCTCATGACAACCTCCACGCCGGGAGCGGGTGGAAAAACCCCGGGTTCCACCCACTCAGGTTGCCTTCGCGATTTTTTATAGAGGTGGTCATCCTCGCAGCCAACACCCAGCACCGGCTTGGTGTTAACCCCCGGTCCGTCATCATAGGCCCTCTGCCTAGACAGGTTACGGGGCCGCAGTTTTATACAGGACAGCGGCATTCCTGTCCCTCACCGCGGCCGAAGCCGCCCGGCCCAAAGGCCCCTCAGTTTTTTATAGAGGTTGTCATCCTCGCAGCCAACACCAAGTGGCGGCTTGGTGTTGACCCCCGGTCCGTCATCATAGGCCCTCTGCCTAGACAGGTTACGGGGCCGCAGTTTTATCCAGGACAGCGGCATTCCTGTCCCTCGCCCAAAGGCCCCCTCCAGCCAACACTCAGGAGTCCTCTCCCTAAATGAGAGGTCTCCTTGTGCGGAACCCCCCAACCCCCCCACACAGGACATTAGCAGCACCGGTAAGAAATCTTTGGGGTCCACCAAAAGATCGCTTACCGTTGCCCCCAGGATGCACCGTCCAGGAACCCTTCCCTTTCCCCCGGATCAACCGGATCAGAAAGAATGAGAAGGGCCCTGGCACTCGAGGAGGTTTCCCGTCATAGCACCCCAACCTAACCTAACCTAACCTAACCTAACCTAACCTAACCTAACCTAACCTAACCTAACCTAACCTTTTTTTTTTTTTTTTTTTTTTTTGACGGTGTGAAAATGCATTACGCATACCCTCCGGCCCGGGGAGGCCATTTGGAGGGTTATGTGGGACTCTCTCCTCCGGCCGCCATCCTAGTGATGGTGACGGGAGGAGCATACCCACTAAAAACACACCGGCGTTACCCGCTCTGCCGTTATCGGGGGGGGGGGGGACGCCCTGGGATCATATTTATTCTACCAGTACGTCCCCCCGGCTGCCCCGGCTTACACCGGGCGCACCCTCGCGCCAAAGGAGGGGAGGGTCGGCAATGCAGCGACCCCTCCCCCAGACGTGTAAGGCTTTAAGTTGTGGGTCTCCATCCCACCGGCCCTACTGGGGGAGTAGGCGGTTGATATACTGCAACCGCCTTCTCCCCACCCGTCTGCGCCGGAGCGGGTGCGCATCGGCACTGTCTTCGCGCACTCGCTCCGCTTCCTCCTTCTGCGACATGACTTTGTCGCAGAAATCTACGACAGCCTTCCACAACCTCTCGCTGCTTAGCATACGGGACACTAAATTATGCAACGAGAGGTCGTCTGTCCTCAAAATAGCTCTCAGGTTAGCACGCTCTACGACCCAGCTTGGACATTCCTCTACTGTGTGCCGGGCCGTGTCGTCCTCACAGTCACAGTGGTGACAGCTTTGTGTTGGCTCCCGCCCTATTCGGTACAGGTAATGACCAAAACAGCCATGCCCAGTCATTACCTGTACCAGCCTGTAGTCTAAAGTGCCCTTCTTCCTCACGAGCCAACCCTCAAACGATGGGAGGAGTGCCCCTATTGTCTCAGTACCATAGGGGGACTCCTCTAGCATTCCTTTCCACCTATCTCTTTCCCTCTCAACTGCCGCTCTTCGTCTCGCGGCTACCTCCCGTGGGGCCAGGCGTTCATCCTCCTTTGTTCTGGCCTCCACTCTCACTCTATATCTATCTGCCAGCAACCTGGCGTCTAATTCCCACGGCAGGGTACCGGCGAGAGCGCAGGCAGCCGCAAACGAAACCGTTCGGAAACTTCTACATATCCTCTGGGCTATCACCCGCTGTGGTCTTCGGAGGAGGGCCTTCGTCTTCTCCGAAAGCCTCCCTGCCCAAATCGGCGCCCCATATGTCGCCATACTTCTGATGACATTTGAAAAGAGGCGCCGACACGGGGCTCCAGGGCCTCCCACATTTGGAAGAAGGCGGCCTAACGCCGCCGCAGCACCGACGAGTCGGGGAGCCAGTTGTTTAAAATGCTCCCCGAAATCCCACTTTCGGTCCAGGATTAGGCCCAAGTATTTTATATGGGCCTTGACCTGGATCGCCTCACCCCCTACAGGGATGGTCTCGTCGGCCCGCAGGTGCCAGCCCCTTCCTCCGAACACCACAGCGTCTGTTTTGTCCATTGACACCTTCAACCCCAGAAGACTGATTCTCCGAATCGTAACTTCCGTCGCAACTGCGGCTCTCCTCATCGTCTCCGTGTACTCCCTCCCCCTTACGGCCACCATTGTATCATCTGCATAGCAGATGGTGACCATTTGGGGGAGTTGAGCCCCGCGGATCGCCCAGTCGAAACCGATGTTCCAAAGCAGGGGTCCCAAAACCGACCCCTGTGGAACTCCGCACTCCATCCTCCTTTCCTGGCGACCCGCCGCTCCTTCGTAGAGCACTACCCTATCCGTGAGGTAGTGTCCCACAATATCCCTCAAATAGGGAGGCACATTATGGTATTTGAGTGCCTCCCTGATGACCTCATATGGGAGGGAGCCGAAAGCGTTAGCGATATCAAGTGATACCGCTATGGCCCCCTCACCCTCTGCTTTAGCTGAATCAGCAAACTCTTTCAATGTGCCTATTGCGTCAATCGTTGACCGCCCCACTCGGAACCCGAACTGCCTCTCGCTTATATTCGGGCCCGTGCCCTCCAGGTGTTTGGTAATGCGTCGAGATATTATTCGCTCGAGCATTTTCCCAACTTCATCCAGGAGGACAATGGGGCGGTATCCTGAAGGAGAGTCTGCTGGTCGACCCTCCTTACGCAACAGGCACAGCCTACCCTCTTTCCAAATTTTTGGGAATACCCTCTCCTTGAGGCAGTCATCGAAAATTTTCCTCAACTGAAGACCTAGATGCTTCATTGCCACAGGAATTACTTTTCCTGGGACTCCATCTGGGCCTGGGGCCTTCTTACAAGATCTGAGGCGGATGACTGCCCCCATGATCTCCCCATCTGTAACATCCGGAACTTCGCCGATACCCTCCTGGTTCTCCATTGGGACAGCCATCACTGGAGGTGCGAAATCTGGCGCCGCTGGGAAGAGGCCCTCTACTATCCTCGCAAGGAGTTCCGGCTCAAGTGACTCCATGGGGGGAGCGTTTTTCATTTTGTTCCGCACTATTTTATACGGTCGCCCCCATGGGTCCCTATCCAGCGTGCAGATGAACTCCTCGCGGGCTTCATCTTTCCTCTTTGTTATCGCCAGCATAAGGGCCTCTTTAGCTGCTCTCAAATTCCCCAGCAGCACCTCCTCCTCTTCGGCGGTGTGTCGCCGGCGCCGGCATCGCGTGTACTGCCTTCTTGCCGCATTCGCTATCGTGCGGAGGGCAGCAATTTCCTCTGTCCACCAGTAAACCTGCGTTTTTCCGGGCAGTCGCCTCGCTCTCCTCATCGACGCGTCGCACACTCTCGTCAGCGACGTGCGAAGGCGAACTGCCCGTTCTTCCGCCCTCAAATCCGGCGGGGCCACACACCAGGCCTCGATTAGCGCCACCTCTTCGGCCATCTCTATATCTAGGCTGGCCAGTGACCACCTTGGGAATCCGCCTCCCGTTCGGTGCCTGGCCAGTACAGGCGGCGGCGCCACCCGCGATGGGGAGACCCTCATTCGAATATACATGTGATCGGAGAGGGTCTCTACCTCCTCCAGGACACGCCAGTCGCCAATTCTATCGGCGATTTCAGGGGTTGCCAACGTTACATCGACAATGGACCCCCCCTGCCCTCGCACACAGGTGTTGGCGTGCCCTCTATTGACGATGGCAAGCCCCATTGCCACCGCCCAATCCCTCAGCAATGCCCCTTTTACATCTGTAATGGGGGAGCCCCAAGCCGCGCTCTTGGAACCTAACCTAACCTAACCTAACCTAACCTAACCTTTTTTTTTTTTTTTTTTTTTTTTGTTGACCCAGGGGAAATCCGTTATGGATCCCACTCGGCCCGGGAGAAACCGAGTGGGTATGTCCGACTCGCACGGACTAAAACCCCTGGGGTGTTCCACCGCTCGCTTTTGGACGGGGTTTCGGGAACGCGGCTGCCAACTTCCGATACCCCGTCAGCGTTGCCTTTTAAGGCCCATTCTATTGTGGCTGCTCATGCAGCATCCTCCGCTGAAGGCACCTCGGAACACTTGAGGACCTTCCAGCTCGGAACCTGTTCAGGCGGGTGATGGAGCTCCCGATCCATCACCCGCAGGTTCGCGTTAGGGCGGCAGCATTCTGCCTGCGAAGGCTCTTCGCCGCCTTCCTGTCCTCCTGCGGCGCTGAGGGAGCGAGTTGGCGTCATCCTCGCGCGTTCTCTCTGCAGCCTCCTTTTGTGTCATCACTGCGACACTGTAGGTGGTTGTTGCCGCCCACGCCTCCTCACTGTCAGTCATTTGGAGAATTAGTGCTGGCAGTGAGAGGTCTCCTCCTACAGCCGCGGACAGAACAGCGCGAGGCTCCGCCCACGCAGGGCACTCTTCGCGCGTGTGTTGGGCCGTATCCGCGGCTCTCCCGTCACAGTGGTGACATTCTGTAGTCATCTCCCGTCCCACCACCTCACACAGGTACCTGCCGAAGCAACCGTGCCCCGTCAGAAGCTGTGTGAGGTGGAAGGAGGGTGCGCCGTGCTTGCGCTCGACCCATTTTTTCAAAACGGGCCGAATAGCGGCCACTAGATCCCGGCTAGCACCCGGGATCTCAAGTCGCTCCGTCCATTGATGGTAAAGGACGTCGTGCGCCTCTTCTCTCCATTTGCGAATCTCTTCAGGAGCCGGCCAGTTTTCTTCGCTCCTTGCTGTTATGACCCGCCAGTAGACGCCGGACTGAACCGCGGCTTCTAGGTCCCAAGGCGGGCTTCCAGCCAGCAAGCAAGCTCCTGCGTAAGAGACGGTACGGTACGCTCGAGCCACCCTGAGAGCTATGGCCCGCTGCGGCCGCCGTAATAGGGCCGCGTTTCGAGGTCTCAGGGTATCCGCCCATATCGGTGCTCCGTAAAGCGCCATAGAGCGCACCACACTCGTGTACAGCCTCCTACAGGCTCCTCCTGGCCCACCCATATTCGGGAGGATCCGTCCGAGCGCTCCAGCGGCAGCCATCAGCTTTGGAGCCAACCGCCGAAAGTGTTCCTCGAACTTCCACCTGCCGTCAAGAACGAGTCCCAGGTACTTCATCGTTGACCCGACGGCGATGGAAGTTCCCCCCACTGTAATTTTTGAGCCTTGCGGTGGTTTGTTGCGAGGCCCATGAAAGACCAGGGCTTCCGATTTGTGTAAGGCCACCTCCAGGCCCAGTGCCCGTATTCTGTGGACCACGCATGCTACCCCTGCCGTAGCTAAGTATGCAGCTTCTCTGTGGCTCCTGCCGCGGGCCGACACCAGAGTATCGTCAGCGTAACAGGTGACACTGACTCCCGGCATAGTGGCCCCGCGTAGAACCCAGTCATAGCCGATGTTCCACAGCAGCGGGCCCAGCACTGAGCCCTGCGGAACACCGCATGACATCTCCCTTCGCCCCCAGCCGTTAGTAGTTGGGAATATCACAGAGCGCCCGGCAAAGTAATCCGCCACTATGTTTTGCAAGTATTCGGGCACGTTGTGATACTTTAGAGCCGCCTTAATTGTTTCCCAGGGTAGGGTGTTGAATGCGTTCGAGATGTCGAGCGATACAGACATCACCACCCCACCCCGTGAAACTTCCTCTTGCGCGAAATCTCTGACCCGCGCGATCGCGTCCAGCGTGGACCGAAGGGGACGAAATCCGTACTGGCAATCGCTAAGACCCGGTTGCATAGTCCTGGTGAGACGAGTGGCTATTATTCGCTCAAAGAGTTTGCTCATCTCGTCGAGCAACACGATGGGACGATAGGCCGACGGCTGATCGGGCGGGCGTCCATCCTTTCGAAGCAGCACCAATTTTCCCGTTTTCCACCGTTCAGAGAATCGCCCGAGAGTCAAGCACGTAGTAAAAAGGGCTCTGACTCTCTCCTCCCACTCACTAAGTGCGATCACCAAAGCACTTCCTGGTATGCCATCTGGGCCGGGGGCAGTTTTCTTTGAGCGAAGTTTGAGAATAGCCACCCTGAATTCCACCTCTGTCACTGGTGGTACATCTCTTAGTACTTCCGGTCGTCTTGTGATAGGCGCCATCGCTGGCGGAACGAACTCACCCCTCTGTGGGAATAGAGTTTCTACTACTCGCTCCAAGAGGTCTGGCTTGAGACTACTTGTTAGTGGGGGTGTCCAAGGTCGGAGTTTTTGCCGCACAGCTCGATACGGCCTTCCCCAGGGATCTCTATTTAGCGTCTCGAGCCACTCCTCCCACGCCGCCTCCTTGGCTTGTGCAATAGCCGTCTGCAAGGATGTACGAGCAGCCCTATAGTTATCGTACAGGATATTTTCATCGGCCTCGTTTCGAATACACCTTCTTCTGTATCTGGTATACTGACGACGCGCAGCCACGCAGGCGTTCCGCAGTTGTCGGAGTTCTGGTCGCCACCAGTATACCTGTTGCTTCGGAGTGAAAGGTTTCGCTCTTGGCATTGCCGCATCGCAAACGCGAACAAGAGCATTGCCAAGATTTTCGGCTTCGTGATCTATCTGTTCTGTCACTGGGACGGCACTAATTCCCCACGACTCAACAATTGCTGCCTCCTTTGCAAGCTGCCAGTCTAGCTTCCTAAGTACCCATTTAGGACTGTTTTCAGCTCTAGGTTGGTTTGGTCTGTACGGTATGGCAGTGGGAGTGAAGAGGTCGAACCGGATATACCGGTGATCGGACAGCGACTCCACGTCTACTTCTACCCTCCAGTTTAGAATAGAGCGAGCAAGGGCATTGGATGCAAATGTGATATCTACGATCGATTCACCCTGCTGCCTCACGCACGTACTTTCCGCACCAGTGTTCATGACATTTAGTCCAAGAGATATTGCCCACTCTTCTAAGACATCCCCCCTCACGTCTGTAATGGGAGAACCCCAAGCTGCAGATTTGGCATTAAAATCCCCAGCTACAATAACGGGCGTGGGGTTTACCTGCCCAACTAGAGCTCCAATTTCAGCTAGCATTGTTTCAAAATAAGCCAAGGTATTATTTGGCGAGGAGTATACTCCAATTATGACTGCACCTCCTACTACGGCAAGCACAAATCCACGACCCCTCACAGTATTTTCAAAGGGCGGAGATCCAGCTACAGCGGGGGCTATTATGGCCACCGTTTTGTCAAGGTCAGATATCCAGTCATCTCGATCGGGAACGAAATACGGCTCTGAAACGACAGCCACGCCTATATGCCACTCTGCCATGGTTTGGACCACAAGATCTTGGGCCCTTGCGCAGTGGTTGATATTCGCCTGTAAACACGAAAGCGCCATATTATTGTGTTTCCATTGATTCCTCTGCAGCTAAATGCTGGGAAGATGGGGCGGCTACCGGGGCAGGTCCTATCTTCTTTCCTTCTCTTGTGGCAGGGCGTGCCTTGCCGCTCTGACAATCTTTGGCACCAAGACGGTGCCCTGCCGATTTACCAGCAGCCGTGCATATAACACACTTCGCTTCGGCGGTGCATTCTCGGGCTTTGTGGCCTGCAATACCACAGTTATAGCACAGGCAGCTGCGATCTACACCTCTATCGCACTTTGCCCCAACGTGGCCTGTTTCCAGGCACTTATAGCAGCGCAACGGCTTTGTCTCCAGCAATACCACTCGCGCAAAGACCCAACCCACTTTAATCCGGCCAGATTCCAAAATTTTCTTAGCGGCCGCTACTGGGCAGCTGAGCCATAGTGATCCTGAACCAGTTTGCCCCTGCGAGATTGTACCAGATTTTATGGCGTCCACTGGACAGCCCCCTTCCAATGCAACAGCTGCGACTACTTCTTCGCCAGTAACGGAGTCATCTAGTCCTGTGACTCGAATCTCGGCACATTTCACAGGACGCCGAACTTGGACTTCAGCACCAATGACTCCGCGGAGTTTTTCGGCCAGCTCGTCCGCTGCTGCCTCAGCGTTCTCGGTTTGCGGCGGCAGTTCTAGCATTCGCGCACCAGTGACTGCTGTCCGGAATCTTAAGGCAGAAATTCCGAGCTCCTCTAGTTTGATATTTTTCCGCGCCTCGGCCAGGACAGTTTCATATTTTGCCCCTTTTTCGATTGCCTCTGGTTTTAACGTCAGCGTGATGGCAGCCGTACGCGGAGGATTAAGTTTCCTCTTTTTATTTTGTCGAAGCCTCGTCTTTGGAGCGCTGAACTCTTTGGGCTCATTCGCTGTTTTGTTCGCCTTCTTGTTTTTGGCTTTACTGCCCACTACTGCACTCCAGTTTTGCTTATCTGGCACAGCATCTGCATTTGTACGAAGATTTGCAGCTTCCTGTCTGGCCGCAACCGCTTCCTGGGCTGCTAGGCTGACTCGCTTGCTCTTCTTGCCCTTTTGGGTTTGCTTCTGATGTTCACCAGCAGGGGCAGGGTCCGCGACTGCTGCAGTTTTTGCTGCAGACTGGGCTGTTAAGGAGGTAGGACCTCGATTGTCCAATCCGGTTGGAGCAGCTGATGCATTCTTGCGATCGGCTGCTAATGGAGGCCTCAGCCGAGGTTCCGGTAGCAAACGACTCTCTATGCCTTCCATTCGGGCGTTTAGCATGTTGTTAAACTGGTCCCGGTTCGAGCGTGAAACCTCCTCGATGAGCCGACGAATGTCATTTTCGGCTAATGAAGATGGCTGACTTCGCATCTCGTCAACTTGCTTCCGCAGTTCAGTCAACTGCCAGGACAGCCGCGCATTAGCTGCCTCCAGGCGGGCGACTTCTTCATTTGCTGTGCGGGACCTGACTTCTGCAAAAGCCGCCCCGATTTTTTCTACTGATGCTTTAAGGTCCCTCTGATGGGTGCCTTTTAAGTGGCCTGACGTGTTGGTGACATTTATAATTGTTCTCAGGGCATTTTGTATGTCTTCACCTAGGTCTGCCAATGTTTTGTCATCAAATTGTGTAAGAGACACTTGCCGACTCATTACGCGCTCGGCTCTTTCTCGGGCCACGGATTCGGCCAGCGCGTTAGACGCCGCCAGGTCTTTCTGCTCCTGGAGCTGTCTGTCTCGTTCTTTTTCGGTGTTGACCTCCTTCAAAAAATTTCCAAAGCCTATGTATCGGCCCGATGTTGGCGGCCGGCCTCTGCCCCTTTTGGGTGTCCGCTTTTGCAGTTCGCCTTTTGGAATGGCGCCTTCACTGAGAGTCGCAATATCGCTCTCTGAGCCGGAGGATAATTCGAGCTCACCAGCCGGTCTTTTCCCTCCTTTTTTGCTCCAGAATTTTCCATCAAGTTCTGTTCCTTGGGAGCTCACAGTCTTCATACTGCATGCTGAGGAGTCTGACTCCGAGAGCCGCTGTATTCTGACGATTGGTTGCAGGTTTGGAGAATTTACGTCAAGCTCGTCAGTTGGGGTGCCCAATATTCTATGGGCTTCACTGCTCGAGCCTTCTCCTTCTGCTCTTCTTGCCTCCTCTAGATGCTGGCCCTGAGAAGGGCCGTTTTCGTATTGGCCCTCAGAAGGGCCGTTTTGGTTGTTTGTTTTTTTATCGTTATTTGCCATAAGTATAATTCCCACGAGTATAGGACGAATGTTAACGCTAGCGGGTGACGCCTATTCCGACTAGTGGACTTAATACTCTAGAGGTCGTCCGGTATCTAGAGGTTTTAACGACTTCGCTGTCGGGTGTTAAAGAGTTTTCCTTCTCGCGGGCCGGCCAGTTAAGGCAAGCCCTCCGCGCCACGAACACTACCCGTACCCCATATCGCCCCTGATGGAGGTCGTTGGGAGAGTGCTGCGGGTTGCGGGATTCAAGGAGAGCTGGCGTAGACTCCCCTATGTAGTTACGTTTAAAACTACCACACACTCGTTTTTCCATCAACATAGGCATGAAGCCTACCACCACTACGGCCATGCGCCAAACATTCAACTCTTCTATTCATTAACCTCATTCATTCACCCTTTCAGACATTATACAATCAAAGCCGTCGTCCCAAAGGCCTCCACCGACAAACACGGCACTACGGCCAACGCAGGAGAAGACTCGACTGCCATTACCACTGTGACTGGTAGTTAGCAGAGGGAGAACAGCAAACGCGCAACTGAGCGGCTATCCTCCCCCTCCCAGGGTGCACCACGAGGAGGTCTACCAGCCCTGCACCCCAACCTAACCTAACCTAACCTAACCTAACCTAACCTAACCTAACCTAACCTAACCTAACCTAACCTAACCTAACCTAACCTAACCTAACCTAACCTAACCTAACCTAACCTAACCTAACCTAACCTAACTCTGAACCTAACCTAACTCTGAACCTAACCTAACTCTGAACCTTTTTTTTGTTCAACGTGTAGGAATGCATTTAGGCATCCCGCCTAGCCGGAGAACTAGGACGGGTATGTTGGACTCGTCAGCAAGGGCCGACACTACCAACTAAACCATCCACGGTATGCCCGTCGTGCAGCGTTGGTGATGGTGACACGGGATCGCGTAAGCATTCAACCGCGAACGCCGCCTGCTGCGACAGCCGAAACTGTCCCCTCACTGAGGCCGAAGCCCCCGGAGCCGAAGCTCCCCCTCCCGAAGGTAGCGTGCAGGGCGACACCACACGCTGCTCCCTCATGACAACCTCCACGCCGGGAGCAGGTGGAAAAACCCCGAGTTCCACCCACTCAGGTTGCCTTCGCGATTTTTTATAGAGGTGGTCATCCTCGCAGCCAACACCCAGCACCGGCTTGGTGTTAACCCCCGGTCCGTCATCATAGGCCCTCTGCCTAGACAGGTTACGGGGCCGCAGCTTTATACAGGACAGCGGCATTCCTGTCCCTCACCGCGGCCGACGCTGCCCGGCCCGAAGGCCCCTCAGTTTTTTATAGAGGTTGTCGTCCTCGCAGCCAACACCAAGTGGCGGCTTGTTGTCGACCCCCGGTCCGTCATCATAGGCCCTCTGCCTAGACAGGTTACGGGGCCGCAGTTTTATACAGGACAGCGGCATTCCTGTCCCTCGCCCAAAGGCCCCCTCAAGCCAACACTGAGGAGTCCTCTCCTTAAATGAGAGATCTCCCTGTGCGAAACCCCCCGACCCCCCCACACAGGATATTAGCAGCACCGGTAAGAAATCTTTGGGGTCCACCAAAAGATCGCTTACCGTTGCCCCCAGGATGCACCGTCCAGGAACCCTTCCCTTTCCCCCGGATCAACTGGATCAGAAAGAATGAGAAGACCCTGGCGCTCGAGGAGGTTCCCGTCATAGCACCCCAACCTAACTCTGAACCTAACCTAACTCTTTTAACCTATGTAGTTAATTTTAGTTTAAATATTAAATGTAAATGTAGTGTAAAAGCCTCGAAACTGTTTTGAGTGTTGTTGCACACCTGTTATTGGTGCATAAATATTTTACGTGTCAGCTTGCTCTTAACGTCATTTACATGTTTTGTTTATGTACTGTTGGTGTGTCTCTATAATAAAATAAAATAAAAATAAAATAAAAACTTACCGTTACCCCCAGGATGCACCGTCCAGGAACCCTTCCCTTTCCCCCGGATCAACTGGATCAGAAAGAATGAGAAGACCCTGGCACTCGAGGAGGTTCCCGTCATAGCACCCCAACCTAACTCTGAACCTAACCTAACTCTGAACCTAACCTAACTCTTTTAACCTATGTAGTTAATTTTAGTTTAAATATTAAATGTAAATGTAGTGTAAAAGCCTCGAAACTGTTTTGAGTGTTGTTGCACACCTGTTATTGGTGCATAAATATTTTACGTGTCAGCTTGCTCTTAATGTCATTTACATGTTTTGTTTATGTACTGTTGGTGTGTCTCTATAATAAAATAAAATAAAAATAAAATAAAAACTCTGAACCTAAACTAACTCTGAACCTTTTTTTTTTAACGTGGAGGAATGCATTTAGGCATCCCGCCTAGCCGGGGAACTAGGACGGGTATGTTGGAGTCGTCAAGGGCCAACACTACCAACTAAACCATCCACGGTATGCCCGTCGTGCAGCATTGGAGACGGTGACACGGTAGCGCGAACATTATTCCGCGAACACCGCCTGCTGCGACAGCCGAAGCTGTCCCCTCACTGAGGCCAAAGCCCCCGGAGCCGAAGCTCCCCCTCCGGAAGGTAGCGTGCAGGGCTACACCACACGCTGCTCCCTCATGACAACCTCCACGCCGGGAGCAGGTGGAAAAAGCCCGGGTTCCACCCACTCAGGTTGCCTTCGCGATTTTTCATAGAGGTGGTCATCCTCGCAGCCAACACCCAGCACCGGCTTGGTGTTGACCCCCGGTCCGTCATCATAGGCCCTCTGCCTAGACAGGTTACGGGGCCGCAGCTTTATACAGGACAGCGGCATTCCTGTCCCTCACCGCGGCCGAAGCCGCCCGGCCCGGAGGCCCCTTAGTTTTTTATAGAGGTTGTCGTCCTCGCAGCCAACAATTAACTTTTAAGGAACCTTTGTATATCGTTTTTTTTTTCATTTACCGATAAAAAAAAAAACCATCTCCTATAAGGTACGAGTACTATCAGCGGTAAAAATATCCGTGACTAATTTGTTAGCACCTACATATATATGAGTAAATAGTAAAATAAAGGCTTACTTTTAGATAATACCCTCGGTATACGTACACATAATGGAGGGTTCCGTACCTTGATTGGAATAAGAACCAAACTAATACCACAAGGTCGTATCTGATACCAATAGAAGAAGTTTTTTGGAGATAACTCAAAAATGGCCAAAATGATAATGTTCAAAACAATTTTTGTAGAAAGTATGTGATGAGGCGCATCTTTCCATTTTCTGAAAATATTCACTCAATTACAAAATGTTCAACGAAAACTCAATGTTATTTTTAAAGACATGTCGATCGATGTGCATCATGTTTATATTTATTAGGTAATTTTTTTTAATTTTTTTATTTACTTACATGTATGGAGCACCCCCTAAAACATTTTTTTCTTTCATTTAACTACATAACTTATAATTATTTTACATGTTTTTTTAAAGTGGGGCATTCCACTCATACACTAACTCTAGTAGTTAGCACCTAGATGTCGCTTACGGCTGCTATAAAGTCGATGTAAAAATCTGAACCCATAGCTTAATTGGTAAAGCGATCGAGCCCCGGTAAGGCGTATCGATGCGAGGTTCAAATCCTGCTGGGTTGATTATTTTTTCAATGTTTTCAGTGTTTGTATTTGATTGAATAACATACTATTGTATGAGTGGAATGCCCCACTTTAAAAAAACATGTAAAATAATTATGAGTTGATAGCAGCGCCATCTATAATTTCCGTTGTGACACTTGTAAAAGGGTCGGCGGGAAGGGTATCTAACTCTAGTAGTTAGCACCTAGATGTCGCTTACGGCTGCTATAAAGTCGATGTAAAAATAAATGCAAAAAGATGATTGAAGGCATTGAGAATTTCGTCAACTCAGTAACTGAACCCATAGCTTAATTGGTAAAGCGATCGAGCCCCGGTAAGGCGTATCGATGCGAGGTTCAAATCCTGCTGGGTTGATTATTTTTTCAATGTTTTCAGTGTTTGTATTTGATTGAATAACATACTATTGTATGAGTGGAATGCCCCACTTTAAAAAAACATGTAAAATAATTATGAGTTGATAGCAGCGCCATCTATAATTTCCGTTGTGACACTTGTAAAAGGGTCGGCGGGAAGGGTATCTAACTCTAGTAGTTAGCACCTAGATGTCGCTTACGGCTGCTATAAAGTCGATGTAAAAATAAATGCAAAAAGATGATTGAAGGCATTGAGAATTTCGTCAACTCAGTAACTGAACCCATAGCTTAATTGGTAAAGCGATCGAGCCCCGGTAAGGCGTATCGATGCGAGGTTCAAATCCTGCTGGGTTGATTATTTTTTTTCAATGTTTTCAGTGTTTGTATTTGATTGAATAACATACTATTGTATGAGTGGAATGCCCCACTTTAAAAAAACATGTAAAATAATTATGAGTTGATAGCAGCGCCATCTATAATTTCCGTTGTGACACTTGTAAAAGGGTCGGCGGGAAGGGTATCTAACTCTAGTAGTTAGCACCTAGATGTCGCTTACGGCTGCTATAAAGTCGATGTAAAAATAAATGCAAAAAGATGATTGAAGGCATTGAGAATTTCGTCAACTCAGTAACTGAACCCATAGCTTAATTGGTAAAGCGATCGAGCCCCGGTAAGGCGTATCGATGCGAGGTTCAAATCCTGCTGGGTTGATTATTTTTTCAATGTTTTCAGTGTTTGTATTTGATTGAATAACATACTATTGTATGAGTGGAATGCCCCACTTTAAAAAAACATGTAAAATAATTATGAGTTGATAGCAGCGCCATCTATAATTTCCGTTGTGACACTTGTAAAAGGGTCGGCGGGAAGGGTATCTAACTCTAGTAGTTAGCACCTAGATGTCGCTTACGGCTGCTATAAAGTCGATGTAAAAATAAATGCAAAAAGATGATTGAAGGCATTGAGAATTTCGTCAACTCAGTAACTGAACCCATAGCTTAATTGGTAAAGCGATCGAGCCCCGGTAAGGCGTATCGATGCGAGGTTCAAATCCTGCTGGGTTGATTATTTTTTCAATGTTTTCAGTGTTTGTATTTGATTGAATAACATACTATTGTATGAGTGGAATGCCCCACTTTAAAAAAACATGTAAAATAATTATGAGTTGATAGCAGCGCCATCTATAATTTCCGTTGTGACACTTGTAAAAGGGTCGGCGGGAAGGGTATCTAACTCTAGTAGTTAGCACCTAGATGTCGCTTACGGCTGCAATAAAGTCGATGTAAAAATAAATGCAAAAAGATGATTGAAGGCATTGAGAATTTCGTCAACTCAGTAACTGAACCCATAGCTTAATTGGTAAAGCGATCGAGCCCCGGTAAGGCGTATCGATGCGAGGTTCAAATCCTGCTGGGTTGATTATTTTTTCAATGTTTTCAGTGTTTGTATTTGATTGAATAACATACATAACTTATGTCTAAATTTTATTAAGATAAGTCTGATAGTTTGCGAGTACAATGACTGTGACAAATGGACGGACGGACGGACGGACGGACGGACAGACGGAAATTACGAAACTATAAGGGTTAAGGATAAGGAGGGGTAAGGATTTTGCCATATTGGTTACGGAACCCTAAAAAAATATACATCTAATATTCAAAGGGTCACAATGACATGTTAGTTAAATCCAGTGAGGATTGTGTTCTAAGGACATCGGCTGGTTTTATATATTAGATCACTAGACACTAGATCTCAATACTTTTTGCAGTAGGTTCTCCTACTGCGTTGCAAAACGGGCAGTTTTGTACATGTAATGTTTTTGATGGCTGCCTTCTTGGTTTGCACAATGTGGCCGACGTGCAGAATTTTACTTGTTGTCACAATGAAATAAAATGATAGTTTTGAAATCGTTTTAAGCAAGAAATAAATATAATTTGTATTGAATTACCGATTATAACATTTATAACAGATCCTATGTTTTGACATTTTGTGTCCACCTCACACTATGGAGTGCCGTTCACGACTGGATCGCCATTGGTGTCATCGTGACACAAGCGTGTTGTGACACACATAACCTAGTGCCTGTTGGCCCAGTGTTTACGAAGTAATATATAAGTATATGGAGATAATTTAACCTGTTGTACTCATACTGGGCAGGCACTATTTTTACGCTCACATATACAATTTACCCATACCTACACTTCCATTTCATTTTTTTCTACACTTTTGATCGTTGACAAGCTTTGAGAATTAAACCAACCGGAGTCGCCATTGACAGGCATTCCCCTCTGCCGGAAACAAATGACCAGTGGTCATACACATGTATGGACTGACGTTTATCTGACGTGGCTATTTGTATGTTACGTATAAATAGCCATACATTTGACGTTCCCCTCCCCCGCAAAAATCGGGAGACTTTTGTATAGAAAATTACAGACATGGCTACTCCGGGTTGAATTCTCAAAGCTTACAAGCGTTTTTAGGGTTCCGTAGCCATATGCCAAAAAAAAACGGAACCTTATGGATTCGTCATGTCTGTCTGTCTGTCTGTCCGTCTGTATGTCATAGCCATTTTACTCGGAAACCATACTACGTATCTGAATTAAATTTACACATAAGGTGTATTTTATATGCCGCTCAGATATATCAGAATAATTGTGTCCCCCCCTGTAACTTTTGAACCGTAAGTACAAAAAATATGAAAACATTTGAGGAGATGTACCTTATCATTATGATAAGGTACGTCATGAATCATGACCTAGCAACGATTGTCTTTTTCTCACGCGGGTGACGGGAGCTCATTGGCACGTACGCATCTCACGCTGGCCGTTGCGCGACTAGTGACAATTATTTGAATTCACTCATTTTAAGTGCTTCACTTTTGGAGCGTACATAACCCATCTTACCATACCTATGGCATCTGAAGGCCATGGAGGAGTGCGGGGTGGGGCGGCCGTTGAACCAATGGTTCCGCGACTACCTCACCGCGCGGTCCTTCCGCGTGAAGGTGGGCTCGGGGCTAGGTGACGAGCAGGCCGTCCGGTGCGGCGTGCCGCAGGGCTCTGGATGTGGGCCCCTCTGCTACCTGATGCACGTGAACAGCCTGTGCGGCGCGCTGCGCCACTGCTCGGCGCACATGTTCGCGGACGACCTGTGCGCGCTGCGCGCCGGCACCGACCTCGCGCAGACCTGCCGTCTCGTGCAGGAGGACGTGGACGCGGTCGTCAAGTGGTCTCACGATAACGGGATTGTGTTGAACGCTGACAAAACTAAATTGATGTTAATTCATTCTCCCTACTTGATCCCTAAAGTTATTTTGCCATCAATTTTTACTCATAGTTTTGTCTGCCTACATACTAATATAAAACCTTGTAACTGTCAGCCCATACAAAGAGTTAATTGTGTCACTTACCTTGGAATGAAAATTGACGAACACTTCTCCTGGACTACACACGTAGATTTAATATGTAATAAGTTAAAAATAATTTTAGGTAAATTCTATCATTTAAGTTTTAAAGTTCCCACTAGTACCCTAAAATGTCTGTACAAAGCACTAGTTGACTCCATCCTTAGTTATGGTCTAGACTGCTATGGTCTTACATTTAAAACAAACATGAACAAACTAGAATTATTACAGAGCAGATTCCTTAAATTACTAGTAGATAAAAAGACTAAAAATAACTTAAAAAACAATTACAAAAAATTATTCAAAATCTGTAAAATCATGCCAATAGGATCTAAACTCAAATATATTTTAGCAGTTAACAACCATGGCAGTCAAGACCATCTACATTTAGTTCAGCATAAGTTAGCTACTAGAGCAATGACCGCGGGCAAATATGAAGTACCTAGAGTGTCCAACTACTATGGAGACAGGACACTCAAAAAACGACTACCATACCTGCTTAACTCTTTGCCCGTGGACATTGTAAATGAACCAAAAAAATAGATTTAAGAACCGCCTGAAAAGGTATCTTTTGGATGTCCTATAGAAGGGCCGAGTAGCCTTTCTATGGGACACCCTAGAGATACCTGAGATCTCATCTGCTTAACAAATAGAATAAATAGATAAGTAGACATATAACATAAAGGTAGTATTAAGATATGTAAGTATAATGAATGAGACTGTATTGACTCCACAGTCAAACTATAAAATATAGTTTTGTGGAGCGATGATTCATCTTATGTTTGTACCATATTTAATAATTAAATAAATAATAATAATAATCTGTCATTATTATATATCATAGGTTGTAACGTGTTGGCTTTCAAAGAAACTTATGTATTGCAATTTTCCTGTAGACACTCGAAAAGAAAGTAAACCACAAATTATTCAAGAATACAGGTTAATATTTGTTTCAAAATACTCGTACAAAAACATACATGACAAAAATATGACGTAAGCAAATTACAAAAGGTGTAGCTGAAAGCCGACCGACGCCTTTAGTTTCTTGGGTAGTGGGTTTAGTGAGCATCGCGAGCTGTGCGCCGAGCAACGGCGGCGGCGGCGTCGGCGGGGACGGCATCGTCGGCGGCCGCGACGTCGCCGGTGACTTGGTACTGGCCGGCTCGAACTGGGCGACCAGCGCCGCGGGCACCGAGTCCTGCTTGCCGGGAGACTCGCGCGCCGACGCCACGCGCACCGACTCCTCGGCCGAGTCGTAGCTCGCTCCGTTGTCGTCGTACTCGCCACTCTGCGTCACAACACATGCTTAGCGGCTGCACTACATAGCCTATGTGTATTACGAGGATTCACTGTGTTGACAACCCAAAGGAAACCTGGTTCCTCCTCGTCAAGAGATCCTCCTTTGCAGCTTTAGTAATCTTACTTAAAAAAATGTGAATTTTATTTAACAGTTATGTCAGTGTTGTGGTCTTCATAAGGTGGGGATACTTTTTCAGCGGAGGTTCTTCTTGCTGTCAGTATGCTTAGGTCCCCTGTGTAAAGTCCTATCAAAATTCTCCCGGAAAAAATGTAATGAGCGCTGGTAGCCTAGCGGTAAGACGTTCGACTTTCAATCCGGAGGTCTCGGGTTCAAACCCCGGCTCGTACCACTGAGTGAGAGAGAGATCCGAAACAAATATGCCTAATTGGAGATCGCGCTTGCACTGGTATTCCGAGGCAATTGTAATTTACCCGGACGGGCAGGTAATATAACAGGGTTGGATTCTGATTTAAACATTTGGGTGGATGTACGATTTACAAATGTTTAATAAAAAAAATTGAATAGATTTATTATTAGAATTACTCTTGAACAAGCGAAAGCCAGTCAAACACTAATAGACTCCAGACTATCATAACGAAATGTGTCTCAGAAATTGATAACAGACCGGGTAGATTATTTTTATTGGTATCTCGCTCCCTCTTTCATGATTGAGGTTAGGTATAGGTAAGGGAAAATTACAGTAGATAACATTCGGAAATAAACAGGTACTTTTAGCACGTGTTTATCAATTATAACAATGAGACAAAGACCCTGGCGACACATCTGTTATGTCTAAATGCAAGACTTTGTAAGTGTTATTTTTTCATATAAAGTATTTTTATTACTATGATAAGGTATAAAATTAAGAAAGCTATGTTTAAATAGTTGATTATTTAAAGGACTGATTATAATTGTAACATACTCATCCTCTAAAATTATCTGTAATTTATTTTTTCTGTCTGTAATGTCAGGAATAAAGATATTTATATTTCTATGTTTATTAAAATCTGTTATATATATTTTTTTCATATTATTTGTTTGTAAATCGTACATCCACCCAAATGTTTTAATCAGAATCCAACCCTGTTTTTACCTGGCCGTTCGGGAAAATTACAATTGTCTCCTCATCGCTAACTAGCCGTGCGCTCAGAATACCAGTGCAAGCGCGATCTCCAATTACGCATTTTTGTTTCGGATCTTGGTGTCGAGTTACGCTGGTTCTAGAGCATTTGAATCACTTGTACTGGGAGCAACCGTAAAGAACTTAGCACTTTTTTCGTATTAGTTCATATTGAATCTTGTTGCGTGGTCCATATAGTAGAAATTCAATAAACGCTAACATGTGGGCAAACCCTTTTTTTCATAGTGGCACGTGCGCCTGCGGTTTACACACAAAAGATAAGACACTAAGTGGATGAGCTCAGTTCAAATCGTTTAGAGTATACACTTTCCCTACAAATCGTCCCTACAAACCCTACCTCACCAACAAATCGTCCCTACCAACGTTTACAGAGATGCCTTCAAAACATCTAAAAAATGTATTTTAGTGAAGCACGGTGATAGTACTTATAACAGTATACATTAAATAAAAAAAGAAACTGTTTTTATTATTACAGATATTTAAATGACCGCTCGAGCTGCCTGAATCTAACTTCATCTGCCCAACCCTTCTATTATTTAAATACAAAACTAGATAAATATATTAATTACCAGCAATTCTACACATTTTAACTTTTATTTTAAATAAAAAACCAGACGGAATGTGTAGCAAATTTATAAATAAAAAAGGTAAAATAACTCTAACGACCTCCATAAACAGCTGCGGGTGTCGGGGCACTGCCGATCGCCCTAGATCGGAACTCCTACTCCCTAGGTGCCATTACACCTACCAACCCGACAGGTTGAGGACCCTACATATTGCCATGTCTAATAGCCGTTTTAACTATACGATTTATTAGCGACAACGTATTTCAAAACTTTTGTCTGATTTGAATATTGTAGCATTTCAGGCTGTGACATGATAATTTAATTTCCTAACGTTTATGGTTCCTTTAAATGGAATCGTATTGGTAGTGTTAAGTACAACATTACACTTTTCGATACTTTTTATCGACATATACCCATGACTATTTTATCTTTGCTATTCCAGGCAACATTTTAACTGTCAGTCATGTGTCAAGTCACTTTTTATAATTAGAAATTCAACCGTAGTTGGTGCATTTCTTAAATTGATTTGTAACATCTTTCTAGTGGTTAACATGTTCTTACAACAGACAATTACTACATTTATTTTAGGCTTGTACCAAAAACTTTTGGCCTTCTAAACTGGTAACACTGTTTCTTCGAGCCCTTAGGTACTTTGAATTTGGTACATAACAATTTGAAAGTGTCGTAAGTTGGCTTACATGTTATCCGGTCTAGTCTAGTATGTTGCCCTGGTAGCCTGGCGGTAAGACGTCAGTCAGACTTTCAATATGGATCTGGTATTTCGGGTTCAAACTTCGGCTCGTACAGTCGACTTGAAAGATATGTTTCCGTTTTTGAGCCTTGTAACAAAGGACTAAAATAAACATATCTTTGACCTCGACTGTATCACTGTGTTTATCGGAACTTATGTAGGAAATATCATTTGATATTTACCAGTCACTTTTCGGTGAAGGAAAACATCGTTAAGAAACCGGCGGTCCCAATCCCAATAAGGCCTAGTTTCCCCTCCAGGTTGGAAGGTCAGATGGCAGTCGCGTTTGTAAAAACTAGTGTCTATGCCAATTCCTGGGATTAAGTCAGCAAGTGGACCCCAGGCTCAATAGAGCCGTGGCAAAAAAAGCCGAGACAAACGCTGGGAGGATGATGATGAGTCTTGCTTGAGGTGTGTCGTCGGGTTTACCTTGAAATCGGCCCGGTAGGGTTCGAACTCGGACTGTGCCATCCTGACGGTCTTAATGCTGTCGCCTGTGTGCATTGGTAGCGGCTGCGGCGGCGGCAGCGGCGGCGACGACGGTATCGGCGGCAGGCGCCGCGGCGGCGTGCGCGTGGGCATCGTGTCGGCCTGCGCACCTAAGCCCAAGGATGTTAATGAATCATGTGTTCATCAGCGACTGATGATATATAGACAATGAAGTAGCTCTACAAAATGACCCCACAAAAAGTGAGCCGCGGGGGGCGGGGCTTATAAACTGAGGCGCCAAGCCGTTTAGTTTACAAATGGCGGTTCAGTGACACGGTGGTAGTGAAGTTTATCAGAAAATTAAATAATTTAGTAAACATGCCTTTTTGCGCCGTAAAATGGTGTCAGAGTAGAACTGGAAAACATAATAAATAAAACCGGCCAAGTGCGTGTCGGACCAAGTATGAATGGAGGGTTCCGTACCTTCAATGGAATAAAAACCAAAGTAATACCAAAAGGTCGTATCTGATGCCTATGGAAGAAGTTTTTACTCAAACTCAAAAATGGCTGAACCGATAATGTTCAAAACAATTTTCGTAGAAAGTATATAGCCCATCTCTTCAAATTTTTTCATATTTTTTGAACTTACGGTTCAAAAGTTACGGGAGGGGGGGGGGGGGGGGGGGCTACACAACTTTTCTGACTTTCGAAGCGATTATTTCCGAAAATATTCACTTAATCACAAAATAGTCAAAGAAACCTCAATGTTATTTTAAAAGACCTATCGATTGACGTATCACATGTTGATATTTGGTTAAATTTTTTTTATTAATTTAGTTACCTGTATGGAGCGCCCCCCTAAAAATTTTTTTTTTTTTTTCAAATTTAACTACATAACTAAGTAGCTGCATACAAAATACACCTTATGTGTAAATTTTATTCAGATACGTCGTATAGTTTCCGAGTAAAATGGCTGTGACATACGGACGGACAGACAGACAGACATGACGAATCATAAAGGTTCCGTTTTTTTTCCATTTGGCTACGGAACCCTAAAAAGACGGGCTCAGTTATCATACGTAAGTTAAGCCGAAAACATATTATTATAAATTTACTTTATTGAATAATTTTATATGGGGATGGTGCTATGCCAACTTTTGAACAACTATTAAAATTTCTTACGATATTTTTTTTGATTACCTTTTTATGAGATAAATGTTTTGATTTAAGTTAAATACACATGTTTACATCTAATTTTTCATAACACGCAAATAAAGTTAATAGTATACAGTATGCCTCTGATCATGGGTTTTAAATGTAAGTATCGATTTTGCTCATAAAATTGAACTACAACTTTTGAAAATAACTGGATTTGTAAAAAAAATACAATTCAAGACTTATTTGAGCATGAATTTACTGCAAAATCATCCGTTTTTGAAGTGTGACAGACGATGTCAATTACTTCATTAGATGTGGTACAAGGAAATAGTATTTATAAAATAAATAAATAAAATATTATGGGACAATCTTACACAAATCCACCTAGTCCCACAGTAAAGCTCAATAAGGCTTGTTCTGCGGGTACGAGGCGACAATATATATAAGTTATAACTAGAGGGCGGAGTACCGGTGGCAAATTTCACACTTAATGTATGGAGTCGCCTAAGTATTCTTATGATTAAATAAATAACGAATAAATGATTAATTTTGCATAATAATTTTTAGGAACTTATAGAAATTATCTTACGAGCATACAAATATAATGTAATATGTTGTTAATATCTATAATTCTATAACATTATCATTAGGTACTAAATACTAGACTAAGAAGTTATACCTGCCAAACGATATATTATTTTCAAGACCATTCAATTACAATTGAGGACTGGAATTATGTGTTCGAGGTCCTCCTCACAATCTACACTTAAGTGCGTATCCATGTTATAAAATTAATGGACTATGGCCACATGTTCCTGGTTTTTCGGAGTGAATCGGTTTCTTAATTTATTGAAGATCCATTTATGAGTGGAAAACGATCGCTCTACATCTACCGATGTCATGGTTGCATGTTTAAGGACTTGTTTATAATTTTCCATTGTAATCATATTCCTTAATTCGTCAGCATCTGGGTTTCTATCTAGAACCAATTCGAGTTTATTTCGCACGGTTTCACTTCCTTGGAGGCTTAAAATACTCCTAACTATATCTATTACCAGAAAACTTACTTCTATCGGAATTTTAGTGCATTCTAATTTTTCTACCGATTCAGGTATAATTTCGTAACAATTTTTTATAAAGCTTAACTCGTTTTTTAAATTTTCATTTTCAAACAACTTCTGGGCTTTTCTAATGGCAATAGCTTCTTTACTGTTCAATTGCATCACAACATTTTTAATCACGTCAAAATGTCTATCGTAGTAAAAACTTGCATTTAACCAGGTGCCCCAACGAGTGATAATGGGTTCCGGCGGTAAAGGCACATTCTGCGCATGGTCCCTGAAAAATCGGACGCGGTGTGGTGATTTAAAAAAAATCTTCTTGACATTAGATATTAAAGAATTGACCTATTTATGTTCAGATCTTATCTGCTCCGCGACTCTGTGTAGTCCATGAGCGAAACAAGTTACGTGTCGTACTTTAGTGTACTTTTTCTTCAAAATCTTGCCGGCAGCAAGCATGTACGCTGCGCTATCCGAAAGCTGCGCTATCAGAATATTAAAAATTTGTTCATATTATCTGTAAAATTATCCTCCCACAAAAAAATCAAGCTTTCGTCAACCACCGCTGTAATTGAGTTCGCGTTTACAGTACTAACGACTTTACACGCTAACAAATATGGCCTTTGTAAAGCATCATCAAGTGATTTTATAATTACATTTACTACGCAATTACCGAAATTATCAAGAGTCTCATCCACCGCAAGCCATAAATTGGAATCGAAAAATGTATTTCGTATTTGCTTGACGGTCGCCTTGTATATTCTGGTAAGATAGTATTTTCTCAAAACACTTTCTTCGGGAAGTTTTACGCCTTTATCTAAGTATTTTCCAAAGAAACTCTTTTCCATGGGATGTTACACGCTATAAGGAAAACGCATAAATCATAGGCAAAGGTGCCATTTTGGTTTCCACAGTTAATTTGGTGTTGTTTACTGTTAAAGTGTTTTTCGACATGATATTTTTTCAACTGCTTTAAATCCACTGAGAAAGAAATACAGTGAATGCTACATTCTTCTTCATTATATATAAGATTTTCGTACGGTTCTATCATCCGCAGAATTGTTGCTTCACATGGCTTATTCATCTTGATATTTTTCGGTTTTAAATATTTAGCCGACGCAATAATAATTCAGATAATATAGATGTAAAGCAGCTGTCTAAATTGACAATGTCAAATAATTCGTTTCTAAATGTCTCATAAATTTGTAAATTAGTAACTTTTTGAAAAGAAAGGTTGCATATGGTAAAAAATATTATATCGATGAATGGTGACTTTGTTAAAAGAAATTGAAAAATAACCCAAAACATTTACGACATATCATTTAGGTGTTCCTGAAATCGATTTATGAAAATAAATGTTAAGTACTTACTTCCAATTTACGAGTAGGTACCATACTAAGTACATTAGGTAAATGAATAATTTTATTATTCAAGCCTAAAATAATAATTATAAAAACGACTTCATACCTTTTGGTGTGAAATTTGCCACCGGTACTCCGCCCTCTAGTTATAACAGATAGATACAGATAAATACTTAAATATAAAGAAAACATCCATAACTCCGTGTTGACCCGTAACCATGAATGTTGAAAATTGTACAATGCAGTTTTTGTATACCAATATAGTACTAAACTAAACATCGCAGCATTCGGACGTCGCTGCGAAGTGCGGAGCAGTGTGACACAGGCGCGGATACAGGGGGGGGGGGGGCAACAGGGGCATTTGCCTCCCCCTGACACGTAAGCCTCCTGTACTACGGGGACCATAGGTGCGGACCGCAAGATTTTTTGTGAAGGAAATTGCCCCCCCTTGAATGGAATCCTGGATCCGCCCCTGTAGGCCTAGCACATGAGTGTAGCGACAGTATCTCGCGGTCGAGATAGACATCTGTCACTTTCTGATGTCAGTGATAGATGTCTATCTCGACCGCGAGATACTGTCGATACACTCATGTGCTAGGCCTACTGGTGTGACAACCGCCTACAAGTCTTGCGGCAAACGTGTTAAGCAAGTAACCAGTAAAGTGACCAAGTATGTGCTTATTTACTTTAAAATAAAATTCAAACCTCTTATGACAAAAAATATACATTCGAAAATTGCTCTCTATTTTATGAAACCGTCCACTAATAATGCGTTTCCAATGTCACTGTTGCCTGTCAGTGCTACGACGAATCACAGGAAAATCATGTTGCGATTGACCAATCGTATCTTAAGTAATTGTTGTAAGTTGTAATTGAAAACTTATGTTGAAAACAGACTAATATTTTGTTGCGTTTGATTGGCAGCGTAGTGAGCATGCGTATATAGAGTTGTTTCCCAGTTTCACGCTGACGGTTTATTTGAAGTTCTACGTCTAGATATATCAGTCGCCGTTATTCATCGAATATTTCGTATTCTTCGATTTTTTCCTAATTTTAAATCGATTAATCGACATGCCTTTTGATTATTTTTATTTATATATCGATTAAATATTTGATGTTTTTATATGATAAGTTGGATATTTGATGATGATTTGTAAGTATGAGTACAATTTGTGATAGATTTGCATTATAATTTACCATGTTTTTTGTTATTAATGTTGTTAGATGCACCATCTACAATCCTATCTATTTTGGCCTACGTTGACTGGTAGGGAATGCCTTAGGTTTAGTATTCAGTTCACCTTTTGTAAGTACGACTACTTTTTCTTATGTATTAAAATATATTATAAATGAATGAACATGCACTTAATCAGTATATCGTGTCACGTAGCGCCGTCTAGTAAGAGCCGGTGGAACTATGTGATTAATTATTTTATTTTATGATAGTATTAATTTGTAATTATTAAAGAACATTTTATTTCGATAGTATGTAAAATAAAATAATTATATTATTATTATACTAGCTGTGCCCGCGGCTCCGCCCGCGTGGAATTCGGTCTGTGTCAGTAAGCGGCTAATTCCTCTCCCGCTACCCTGGAGGCGGAACTTGAAGTAAAGTTGACAGATGACGCTAGAGGACAGTAGTCCTAATAAAATATTTTACAATTACCACTTAATGAAACTAACTACACTCAAAAATGAATACCTTTTTTTAGGCATGATTTAAACGACATAGAGTAGTAGGTGTATATCGGACGATACAGGACCACTTTTGTATTTATACGTTCATGTCCACGGCAAATATCATCCAAATCGATCCTCCCGTCAAATCAGTCTACGCATGAAAGGTAAGAACAGGCGCTGTTGAAATTTGGGGGGGGGGGGGGGGCGGTTTACAAATGCAGAAATGATTTTTTCCTATTTGAGGTGCACTTGGAGGGGGGAGGGGGTCCATGACCCATGCAAGTTTAACTCAAGTGTATTGGCTACCCCCCCCCCCCCCTTTTAGACGTTGAATTTGAGCATGATGAGATGAGAACCGGCCAAGAGCATGTCGGGCGATGCTCAGTGTAGTTTCGTAGAGGCCACCCTGTTACAAAACATCCGTTCAAAAGGTCGTTTATTAAGGGATATTTGATAGATAGATAGATAAACACTTTATTATTTGGCGACGCTTACGTCATTTTACTATTCGGCACTTCCTTTCACTATGCGTTTTTGACTGATAATTCAAAAACGGCTGAACCGATTTTATTCAATATAGTTTTTATTGAAAGTTCTTATCAGGCCTCACCAAATTTCAGCTTTCTAGTGCGAACGGTAACTGAGCTAGACCGCGGACAGACGGACACGGACATGGCGAAACTATAAGGGTTCCTAGTTGACTACGGAACCCTAAAAAGAGATACATAGTAGTTTATGTAACTGTTACGTAATAAGGCCTAATTATGTACAGAAGCATACACTGCTTTAGCTGCTAGGAACGAAGTTATGTTATTTCATTTTTGAATTTTTTTTGGAATTTTTTTTTTGTATTTTTTTGAAATTGTTGAAATTTTAAAAATTTTATCTGAAATTTTTGAAATATTTGCCATTTTTTACTTTTAGGTTCCCGACTTTTTTCAGTTTTTCACTTTTATCACTTTGTCACTTCTCACTTTAACTTTTCACTACACTTCATTCACTTCACTTTATTCTATTTTATATATTTTTTATTTCATTCCATTTTACATGTTTCTCAATCGTATGGGTGTCGCGTTTTCGTGACGTGACGCTTTTTCGTGACGGTCACGTGATTTTTTTTCGCCTAGCCTCCCATCCGCGAACCGTCCGATAAGGAACTTCGTTCCAAAACTACCACCGGTTCTAACCCCACACCTCTGGCCCAAGAAGTAATATGACATTTATGACCGAAAAGAAACTCGACGGGACTTATTTTTTTCAAAACAGTAAGTAATACATTATTAGATCTTAAAGATACAAAATAATGCGTAGTTCTTCAAGAAGACATATCAAAACAGCTTGAGAGACAGATAATGTACCCATTGTTTAATTATAAAGAAAAATAAATCCTAATCTGACTGCTTCACAAAACGTTTGATATGTTTTCCTACCTAAACGGTGTCCTATAAATGTTAGATGATTTTGTAGTAGTTTTTTGGTTTGGGCCATGCATCTTTGTCCGTCATATATAGTCCTCGAACCTGGAATAATCCTTTGACATTCATGACATTTTCAAATATTTCTTAAGAGCGGGTAAAGGTAAATTTAAAGCATCGACGGGTATGTTATAAATATGAACACCTTGACCAAAAAATTACAAATTATTTCAATACCAAATTTCATCTAAATACGTACAGCGGTTATTGGTTGTTTCTTCCCCATGTAAACTTCCACCCCTTTTGCATCCGCTTAAGGGATAATTTCCGAGATAAAACTATTTTATTTCCTTTTCCAGAGCTCAAATTATCTCCATACCAAATTTTATCTAAATCGATTCTGCGGTTAATAATTCCCTATACAAATTTCCAACCCCCTTTTCATCCCTTTAGGGTTGATTTTGGGGTAAAAACTATCCTTTGTCCTTTCTCGAGACCCATACCATCTCCATACACATTTCCATCTAAATCAGTTCAGCGGTAAAAAATTCGTCATACCAACTTCCAACCCCCTTTTCACCCCCACAAGGGTTTGAAAACTATCCTATGACGTTTCTCGAGACTCAAATTATCTCCATACTCATTTCTATCTAAATCGTTTCAGCGGTTAAAAATTCTCCATACAAACTTTCAACCCCATTTTCACCCCCACCAGGGTTGATTTTCGGGATTAAAACTATATATTATCCTTTCCCGGGACTCAAACTATCTCTATGCAAAATTTCATCAAAATCCGTTCAGCCGTTTTCACGTGATGCGCGGTCAAATAAACAGACAAACAGATAAACAGACAAACAGACAAAAATTCTAAAAATTGTTGTAACGTGTTCTGTTATCGATTCTAAGTATCCCCAGCCAACTTTTTTTCGATTATCTTCCATGTACAGACTTTCGACCCTCTTCAGCTTTATTATATGTATAGATAATACAAAATCTCGTTCCGTTTTATTGTGTAATAAAACCTATATGTTGAGTTTGAAGCTAACTGGCAAAAATGGATTGGGGCAGAAAATATTCGAAACTAGCTGTGCCCGCGGCTCCGCCCGCGTGGAATTCGGCCTTTGTCAGTAAGCGGCTAATTCGCCCCTAATTTCTCTCCCTCCTACTGATGTGCCGTTGGAAAGTTTCCAAAATTGCGAAATTTTCCACATATGAAAATTTCGGAAAATTCTCACAATTTTGTATGGGATTTGAAACTTTCCATTTCTTAAATTTCCAATTTCCTATATTTCATATGAAATTTTCGAGAAATTTCTGAGAACATTTCCAATTATTTGGAAAGTTTCCGCAACTTGCACATCTGTACTCCCTCCCCCTGGAGGCGGAACTTGAAGGTCTTGAAGTAAAGTTGACAGATGGATACGCTAGAGGACAGTAGTCCAGATAAAATATTTTACAATTACCACTAAATAAAACTACACTCCAAAACCAATTTTTTCGTTAACCCTTTTTTTCGTCCTTATTAAAATTTTTGACATGATTTAAACGACATAGAATAGTAAGTAGGTGTATATCGAACGATATAGTACCACTTTTGTATTTATACGTCCTTGACTGTACCTATTCATATCATGTGCATGGCAAATATCATCCAAATCGATCCTCCGGTCAAATCAGAAAAATGAATTTTTCTATTTGACGTGTACGATTTGGGGAGGGGGGGGGGGGGTATCGGACCGCGCCTGGGTAAGAAATATATGCATAAAAATCCATACTTCATCTTCTTTTCCTAGCCTTAATCCCATCATTTGGGGTCGGCTCTCCTAGTAATTATTCTCCAGGACTTCCTGTCCCGGGTCGTCTCAGCTGGTATTTTTGCCTTATTCAAGTCTCTATTTATAGTGGCCATCCATGTTTATCGGGGTCTTCCTGGCCGCGGCACCGGCGGATATGTATGCAACACTTTCCTAGTCATGTGGTCAGATGGTCGCCGCATGACGTGTCCATACCATCTGAGTCGGCTTTCTATTAATTTCTCAGGGATAGGTTTTACTCTAAAGCTACCTCGTATGTGTATGTTTTGTACACGGTCCATTAATGTTACACCACCCGCCCATCGCAACATTCTCATTTCCGCAGTATGTAGCTTGTCCTCCTGTTGTTTCTTTAGAGGCCAACACTCCGCACCATACATCATAGCTGGACGCACTGCTGCCTTGTACACTTTACCCTTAATATGCACCGGCATTCTTTTGTCACACAGCACTCCCGACAGCTCTTTCCACTTCATCCATCCTGTGTTTATTCGGTGGGTTATATCGGCATCTATAGTTCCGTCGCTGGTAATGACTGAGCCAAGGTATTTGAAGCTGTCCACCTTTTTCAATGGGGTGTGCTGTAAATGAACGGTGTCTAGGCTAGCAACGCCGCTAAAGTTACAGTGAAGGTATTCCGTTTTTGACCTACTGATTCGAAGCCCAGTTGTTTCTAGTGTTGACCTCCATTTTTCCAAAGTTATTTGCAGGTCGTTGGCGTTCTCGCTTATTAAAATGATGTCGTCTGCGTAGAGGAGATTCCATGGTGGTGCTTGCTGCAGACTGGCAGTAAGATGGTTCATAACCAAGTTGAATAGGAAGGGACTCAATGTTGATCCTTGGTGTACACCGACCTGTACTTCAAATTCATCGCTCGTTCCGGCGGGGCAGCGAACTTTAGTTTTAGCATTTTGGTACATGTCTCTTACAATGTTGACATAATGCTCTGGTATGTCGTGTGCTTGCATGGCTTGCCAGATTAACTTTCGCGGAACACGGTCAAAAGCTTTTTCCAAGTCGATGAAGACCATATGTAGATCTGATTTGTTATGTCTATACTGTTCCATTAGGATTCTGACTGTGTGGATAGCGTCAGTGGTCGACTTTCCTGCAACAAAACCGCACTGGTTTTCTGTGATTTCTGTGAGCTGAAGCAGTCTGTTGCATATGACGCGTTCCCATATCTTTAAAGTATGTGGGATTAGTTTTATTGCCCTATAGTTTTCGCAAAGTCTGACATCTCCTTTGCTCTTATAGAACGGGACCAAAATACTGTTCCTCTATTCGTTCGGCATACCATCAGTAAGAATTCTATTGAAGAGGTTTGTCAGAAATACCACTGCATCCGCCCCTAGTTTCTTCCATAGTTCAGCGGGTATACTGTCCGGTCCTGTCGCTTTGTTATTAGCCATTGCTCGGATGGCGGTTTGCGTCTCTTCTGGTGTTATACATGGTATAGGGCCCGCGATGGGAAGCGGTGGTTCAGGATGGTCTATGCTAGGATATGTTTCATTTAGTAGCTTTGAGTAGTATTCCTTCCACCTGTCCCGGATTTCTTTGTTAGATGTAAGTAACTGGCCGCTTTCATTTTTGATGTATTTTATGGTCTTTACGTCTTTGGTGTTATTATGTCTGGATTTCGCTATTTTGAAGACTTCACGGTCGTTTTTGGCTGCTTCGAGTTTGGTGTAGCAATTGTTATCCGAACTGGCTTTTGCTTGTGCTACGGTTCTCTTTGCGTCTTTTTTTGCTTCCTTATAGGCTATTTTATCTTCATCGTCGTTGGTTTGCTGCCACAGCTTAAATAGGAGTTTTTTGTGCTCTATTTTCTCTTTTACCTCCTCTTTCCACCACTTCGGGTCTTTGCCTCCACACAATGGTCCTTTTGATACTCCGAGGTAAGTAGTGGCTTGTTGGTTGCAGAATGCTTGGAACTGTTGCCATGTGATGTTAGGGTTGCCATTGGTGTTAACCTCTTGACAGTGATTTGAGATATCATTACACAGTTGTGAACCCTCCTCGCGCTCTAACCTGTGCCAGCGAATTTTGGGTGTTTTGTCTTTCTTCACTTTTACAGCCTTTGCCATTTGAAATTCTGCAACCAAAAGTCTATGCTGTGTGGTCAAGGGTTCCCCGGGAATTACCTTGCAGTCTCTACATTTTTTGAGATAAGGGCGATTTGCTAGGATGAAATCTATTTGTGTTTGATTTCCGCCACTTTTGTAGGTGATGAGGTGTTGTTGTGGTTTAGTGAAGAAGGTGTTAACGATGACGAGATCGTACGTAGACGCAAAGTGAAGTATGGCTTCGCCTTCCAAAAATCCATACATCCAAAAATCCATACTTCATATCATAACCTAACAACTTATTAACTAATATACTAACAACGAATTTTGGTCTAATATTAGTTAGAAGACTTAGAAGTAAGAGTAGAGAAAAGGAGAATAGATATCAAAATCGTGAGGCTGAGTATTTACATGCACTGTGCAATGTGTGGCAATTAATTTATTGTCGTTGAATTTTGTTGTTCCATTAAGTCAATACTTCATTTAAATATGATGACATATGTACCCCCACTTCTAAACTTAGAGTTGATTTGGCAAAATCCTTCCTAAGTGGCTTATTCATGTCACAACGTATTAATTTCAGCGCCATCTGTTAGTTATGCAGGGTACTCGTTAGTCTTAGGACATATTTGGAAAAAAAGTTTACACCTCCTTCCTAAGTAGCGCCATAAGATTCAGGTGCAAAATTAACTCAATCGAGTGTAGTGGCTACCCCCTTTTAGAGGTTGAATTTTTATAGCCCACCTATACCTGGCCGGGGATTTTCTTGACAATTGGAATTAGTAATCCTTAAGGGGTGACTTCTGGGATAACAACGCAAAAAAAACCGGCCAAGAGCATGTCAGGCCATGTTCAGTGTAGGGTTCCGTAATTGCCACCCTGTTAAAAAACATCCATTCAAAAGGTCGTTTATTAAGGGATATTTGGCAGCGCTTCTGCCATTTTACTATCCGGCACTTACGTCCTTTCACTATGTGTTTTTGACTGACAACTCACAAACAGCTCAACCGATGCTATTCAATATAGTTTTTATTAAAAGTACCGTTCAAACTTCACTTCCATTATTTTTTTCAAATTTTTTGGACCTATGGTTCAAAAGTAAAATGAGGGGGGGGTGCCCTTTTTTGAAGATGTAACTATCCTTTGTCTTTTCATATTAATATTCATTTATTTCTTGCTTTGTGTGTACATTTGGTCTTATGAATTACATGTTCCAACACAACCCTGTGAAGGCACTCCAAAAGGTCCTAAACTAACTACACTGCCTTTCTCGAGACCCATGCTATCTCTATACACATTTCCATCTACATCAGTTCAGCGGTAAAAAATTCCTCATACCAACTTCCAACCCCCTTTTCACCCCCAGAAGGGTTTGAAAACTATCCTATGACGTTTCTCGAGACTCAAATTATCTTCATACTCATTTCTATCTAAATCGTTTCAGCGGTTAAAAATTCTCCATACAAACTTTCAACCCCATTTTCAGCCCCACCAGGGTTGATTTTCGGGATTAAAACTATATATTATCCTTTCCCGGGACTCAAACTATCTCTATACAAAATTTCATCAAAATCCGTTCAGCCGTTTTCACGTGATGCGCGGTCAAATAAACAGACAAACAGATAAACAGACAAACAGACAAAAATTCTAAAAATTGTTGTAACGTGTTCTGTTATCGATTCTAAGTATCCCCAGCCAACTTTTTTTCGATTATCTTCCATGTACAGACTTTCGACCCTCTTCAGCTTTATTATATGTATAGATTCAAATGACTAAAAAAAGAAAATGGAAAAAAGAAAAGAAGATGGATACAAGAGAAAAACGTGGATTCTATCAAATATATTAGAAAATGCATTGAGTAACAGGAGAAGACATCCCTAAGAAATTATTTGTACCATGAGTTTTAGTGAAAATCACGTCTGATAGTGGCTGTTGGACCATAGACATGATTACACGCAAGTGTCAAAACATTTTAAAAATAAAAATACTAAACGTAAAGGCTTCTTGCATGATAGTAAACTGTAAAACTAATTCCATAAATAGTAATAAAAGCCACGGAATTACATTCCATAGGTAAGTAAGTGCAAAGTTTGGTGTTACATTAATTTAAAATATTAATGTTAGCGGTGCGACGCCATATTCCTTGGCGCACAGATTAATGTCGGAGAAGTAACACAGCATATGTGCCTACACTTGATATACCTTGACATTGTTTAATAGTACTCAGCATAAAAATATTTACGTAATAAATAAACATGTTTTAGATAAGTACGTTAGGTAATGTTTAGTTCATTAAACATATATTTATTGTTTAACAAGTGCGATTTTGCTAAAATTGTTAATGGGAGTAAAATACATAGAAAAGGTTTTTATGATTTGAATTCAAAACTTAAATATCGAAATATCACCCGTGTTATACGTACTTACACAATATTTTTTCATCCGTGCGAAGAAATCAATGTCATTTTATGTAAATATAAAGGATCATTAACCCCCAAAGTTCGTATTGAAAAGCGCTTGTCGGCAAAAATAGTATTTTAATCCATTCGTTCCTAAAACTCTAGGCTATGGAGCAAAATGAATATTAGGTATAAATAAAACAATAATTTTGTTAATTACGTTTCCTTACAAAATTTGTTTAGGCTGAATATGGATTTTGTCAAAACAGTGTTACGTCAGTTTTGTTAAAGCTACTCTTTGATTCAGTGACAGCTGTCATCCGCCAAACATGGCGCACAGAATTTGTTCTAGATAGCTCATCTAGTAGAATCTCAGAGAAATAAACCAATGGAGTGGTAATTGTCAGGCGTCCCCCTCTGCCTAAAGTACAAGACCACTGGTCGTAGCGGTTATATAAAACTAGTTGTCGCGCGTCAAACGCCATTCAATGAATGTCAGTCAGCGCGGAACGATCTGAGGTAAAAATGCCGAATTGCTGCGTGTTTTCATGTAAGAAAATATCTGAATTGTTTAGTTTACAGAATGATAACGTTTCTTTTCATCTGTAAGTATAATTACGTCTAAATATCATCAAATAGTGCACGAAATTAGCAAAAAACTAAAAAATATTGTCAATCAAAAAGTGTCGCCACTTAATGGTACTACATCTACTTTACGGTAATTTTTAAACTTGACTCGTCATAGTACATTGTACCATCGGGTTCATAATTGCATACCCAATTTATCAATGAATTCATTCATAAATTGGGTATACAATTATGAACACGATTATATACATCGAGGGAGGTAGGTAAAATATTGCAAACAAGAGTAATCGACTCCAGTGCGGCAGAAATACGTCCGCCATTATGTCATTCATTGTCAATGTTGTGACAGGTTAGGCAATACACTTAAAAGATACTCCGTGGGTTAGGCAGAGACCTATTCGCCATACAGCCATAATTGACAACATTTAATTTTTTTGAGTGCTACTTATTATTGAATGGCCCGAAAGAACTCACAATTTTAAGAGACCCGTATTTTTTAATTTTTGCGAAAATCCATGTTTTTTAGTGGAAAATCCATTTATATTATTACTTGGGCAGAAAGGGCGTATGTAACAGTCGTCGAAGTATCGGCTAAATGACGTCACATGTTGTGTTTCATACACTGAAAAAAACGTTGAAATAGTTACATTGTTTGACATTTACGTAAAAACCATAGCGTGACCATAGTGCGCTTAAACAGTTTGACATTTGAAGCACAAGATAAACGTCAAAACTTAAAATATCAAACCGCTAACTTCGAAAGATATCTTAAGGATTGCTGAAAATGCCTTGCATTAAATATTACCTAATGAAAACTTACAATAGCAACACATCTTTATAGCCCAGTTATTTACTGTTCTACCATCAGCTGAGGGAAGTACTATCTGAGACTATATACAGATGGACCTGAGGAGAGGCCCATCTTGTTTTTCTTGCGCCGATGTGTGTCATTATGTTGGTTTGTTTATTATATTGTGTGAGAATGTATATTTTATATTAGGCCACGTTTCCACCACAGATGTGCTAGGTATATGAAGGTATCCGCCTAATGAATAACTGAACGAAATTAAAATAATTTTATTATAATATACCTTTTATTTCTCCCCTGATTAACACATGGTGAATTTTACTTCTCCAGTAGTAACATTCTAAGTACAGGAAAGATATTTAACTTATTATTGACAAGTCATCAGAAAGTACTTAAGGACCTACTTAGGATATAGGTTTAAAAATGACAAGTGTTCATACTAATAAAATAAGTACTTTATTTCCTATAAAATGTAATTTATCCAAAACAACTTTGGCTCGTGACATTTTAATTGATATAATTTCTCAGTTTTATCTGTAAAGAGACATTTCAACTTGAAAGCCAAATCGTCACAGATTCCGTTTGGAGAAGCACAAACAGTCATCCATTTCCTGATTGTTGGCTTCTTGGAGAAACTCTTGAAGATTTGGGACGTCAGCATCACTTCTATACTGTTTTCATTTACAAATAGTAAAGGAACATGAGGCTGCACTTAATAAAGGCCTTTGCCAGTTTGTACATAAGAACTCCGCGAAGATAACGAAGCTTCGGTACCTCTTGTGCCAGGCAAATTATATTTATCCGAGCTTTGCAAAAACTCACACGCGGTAAGCTCCTGCTGTCAGCTTTGACAAATCTTTCTGAGTTTCTCGTGTCCGCTTCGTTATAGAGGTATTGGTAAATACCCAACCAGGGTATTTTCCGAGGATTCCCTGAATTCCATCGTCAGGTCGTCGTAGAAGAAAGCAATCCGGGGTCTGTTAGAAAGCGAGTTGTTGTCGTCGTAGAAGAAAGCAGTCCAGAGTCCGTGACAAATCGCAACTCGTATATAATTAAATTAATCCAAGGAAACGTAAATTACAAGCAAATATTCGAATTGAAAGAATTAACTGTCAGCTGTCCTGTCACTGTCAGTAGTGTTGTAATTGTCAAAGTTGTCAAACGGAAACCCGGAAGATAACATTTTTTCATAGTGGTAGTATTGAATCAGCCGTGTGACGTCATTTTCCGGTTTACATATTTTAGTGATTTTTCCAAAAATTACTGAAAAAAAAATTCAAAAAGAATAGTTTTTGTGTTCTACAAGTGTATTTCTCGAAATAGTTTTCGATTTATAAAATTTTGAAATTTTGAAATATTGTCAATTGTAAAGCATTGCTCTGTTAAAAAAAAGCAGTGTGTCTATGTGTGTGTGTTGTTATTAAATTGTTTCTAAACATATTTTAATCGACTTTTTAATTATTTAACTTACATAGGTATTGAAAAAATGAAAAGATTAACGTCAGTACTTCAAAGGTAAAACTCATTCACACGCATAGCTTTTTAAATTATATATGTCGTCGAGGACCGCCGAGGGCAGGGCAGTAAGGTGGTTTGGAACTCAAAAAACTGACACTATAAGGATAACCTAGCCTATAGCACATTACGCACGGACGCACGGTAATGAAATAAAACATAAACACTGGTTTAAAAACTGTATTGAATTCAAATCTTTTTAAAACCGTATTATGGGAAGGGCAATAAACTACTACTGGTTCTGAAAGGAGCCCCAAATGAGAAGAACCAGCGTAAGAAACTCAGCGTATGTGTGCTGTACGGCACAATAGCTGAAATTTGTTTATGGTCTCAAAAATACAGCTACCATAAACAAATTTCCGTTTTAATAGACAAATTTCAGCTAGTGTGCTGAATTCCGCACTGAATTCCGCTCTAATGTGTGGCGCTCCTTAAGTGAAATATACTTGTAGATGCTTGAAATAACGATATTCCTGTTTAGAAATTAATTCGTTCCTTTATTTTCACCATACATTTTATGTAGCATTTTAATTTTGTATGGATTATATTTTATTTATTATAAGGTACGTTATACAAACTTAACCCCTTAAATAGGCACTTTTAATTTCTGACTCTGGTATCACTTGGTAAGTTTCAGTGCTGGGACAGCACAAAAATAAATGTCGATATTGACATTAGCAGTATGTTATACTTTTTATTTATAATAGAAAATGAAGAAGAGATAATAGAAATAGAAACACAAATTGGAAACAGATGCCCATTACAATCAAAATATCAACTGCGAAGGACTCTGGAACATCACGATGTCGCTAGTGACTGATTCATCATTGTTCATTACAGTGAAAAATTCACTGAGGTGGATAGAGGAACGTCTAGTGTAATTGGAAGCACATTGAAACGGTAATCTGAACACGTGGGTTCGAATCCCGTGATGTTCCAGAGTTCTTTGCAGTTAATTGTTTCATTGTAATAGTTATTTGTGTATAATTTGTAGTATTTTCTACTAAATATAAAAGCAAATACACATCAAAATATTTAATTGATAATATAAAAGTTATTCTAAATCAGCTTGCAAGATTTGTCCTGAACAAATAGACAAACTAACTTACGTAGAATATTAACATTTTAAGTAATATTCTGGTAGAAAAACTTGATATTTAATCACAACTTAACATTATAATTTTATCAATAGCTAAACCTTATACTTGGTAAAGAAACAAAAATATATAACTAATCTACGATCAATGTTTCTCTGCGTCCGTAGGAAACACCTTAGACAACCCTACACGTGATCCCTGGGTGGTGCTAAAAGAGTTACAAACTTGGCAGCTCTACTGTCCTACCTGGACCTACCAGCACTCACTGGATTTTCTTCATCAACTGCTTTCCCACTACCCTAGGGAAGAAATGCCTATCTATATCCAGTGACATGTAGGGATACGATAAATAAATCTACGATAAAATGTGACCTTTTCAAGTCAAAGGTACATCATTATCGGTTGTCAATAAGGCGTTACCATAAAAAAATCATTTAGAAATTAACTCTATTAACAACCGACGACGATGTACCTTTGACTTGAAAACGTCACAAATATCGATACTTAAGTATATTATTTTCGACGCGTTCCTCGCACTGCGTACGTTTACTTAAAGATGACATTATCTCGTTCACGGACAGGTTGTCTGTGTCTGTGTTTGTACTTGTGTGAGTATATTTTATGCGTGTGTTTGATAATTTTATCGTGTGCGTGTGTAGCGACGTCAATGGAAAATGCATTAGTGTTAACAGTATTTGTGTGCGTTTCCTCGTCCCCCGCGCCGAAATTGGCAGACTTTTTCTGATAGAAATGAGTGCGCGTCTCGCATCCGGTTGGTTTAATAATCAAAGAGTAGAATACATAATACATCAATGAGAAAATGAAAATAAATACATTTTGGATCTTTAATGATTTACTTATGTGCTGCACATCGCTGCTGTTTGTTTCGGCTGTTTTGTAAGTATCTTTGTCTGTGTAGCGAGTTTTCACTCAACGCCGCCATGACCGTGTTTGTTTGAGATTTTTATTTGAGTTCATTGATCTTTCCAGGTCAAGCCAGTTAAGAAAATGGTTTTCCTTTGCGGGAAGTCTTTGTAAAAGGAAGAATCGGTCCCCGAGCGGGGCAAGGTTTTTTTTGGATTACTTCTCTAACGGAGATTCGAGGCCTGGAAGGTCTTCGCTACGAGTTCCAAATGCTTAGTGTATGTTGCTACTGATTTTCCCGTAAGTATTACTGCGGGTCAGCTTATGGTGTTTAAGATTATCATAAGCTGTTGTGCAAAAGCTAGATGATCATTATATTCTATTGTTTTCAGGTCATTCGCCTCAAAAGACTGGGGGAAATACAGTTGAAATTTATGTTTTGTCTCCAGTGACAGGTACGTGTTGGCCCTTAAGTTTGCAGTAGTCTTGGACCTGTAGGTATCCTTTTAACGTTACCATTGCTTTGTAAATGATTTTAATATCATAATAAAGGATGAGGGCTGATGGACAGTTTTGTTTGACATATTTAATGCACAGGTTCTAATACATATTATTTAATATCTTCAAATAAACTTAATTTAATTTAACAATGATGGTGGTTTATCCTATAATGTAAAACTAGACATTAACGAACCAATAGCTCTCCGGATAACAGCTGAGCTAGTTGTTTGTATATTTTAGGGTGTATTAGCAGACTGAAAGAAGTAATAAATAATTACCAAGTGGAAACTGTGTTTCTTTCATTTATTTATACCCCTTAGTATTATGTAACCAGACGGGATCATTCTTATAGGTTTTTTTGAAATATAGGTTACAATCGAATCGATTTTCATTTTGATTCCTCGTTTCGAAATCCACGTGAAATTGAACGGATGTATGTACCTGTGCCGGCGCGCCATCCCGGGTCGACGCCGGGCCACCCTTCCTCCGAGTCGCTCGGCGTCGGCTCTGTGATGGAAGTCGCTACTAGCACTTTCGTTTCACCTTCACCGTAATCTGCAACAACTGTAGGTCTTGTTAACATCGCAAATGTGAACAGAGAAGTAAAATAACTGGAAACTCCTTGGATTAGCGCTCATTCGAAACTAGAAGTCCTTCTCAAGTATTAAATATGTAGCAAAACTTTATTACTAATAAAATTATTTCGGATTGGGAAAACTAAACCTTAATCCAGCAGTTATGTCGAATGATGGCGTGTTTATTAAATAATGGTGGTACCATCAGGCCCGGCGGGCTGGCGCGAGCGTCCTTTGGTGCTGCCTCCTCCATCTCCTCTGCCTCCTCCTCCAGCCCCCTCGCCACCTCCGCCGGCACCTCCTACGGCTCCTTCTCGAGTCTTCTCGGCCGACGCCTCCGGCAGCATGCGCTCGCTGCACACCGCGGCGCAGTCGTCACTGCACACACATATTTCTCTTTATTTATTAAAACTGCACATTTTATAAGCTTGCGCACACAATTATTTCAGCAAAGCTTGCAGCATATCGTGTACGAGTAACTGAGAGTTTTTGACGTTGTTTATCGTCATAGTTGTAGCATGAAAATGTTTGTATTAGTACAGGGGTAACAACTAATTAATAGTAAGTACCGTACCGTCCACAGCGATCCTTGGTCTGTGCGCAATTCACAAAGTCGTTCCAGCGCGGTAGGTGCTGGGCCGCGTGCGTGTCGCCGCAACCCGCCTCCGTCGCCGACGTATTCTCGCCGGAGCTACGAGCCGATCGTGACAGCACCCCACAAAGCTTGCCATTGCACACCACGCCAGCACCCCAGTCACTCTAAAATCAAAAATTCTCACAATATAAAGGACCTCTACCCTACAGTATTATGTGTGTCAAACATTTCTTGAGTATGAACGTGTACGTATATGAACATTGCTGGTAGTAACCTGGCAGAAATGAGGTCCTGAGAGACAAATCGCTTTGTCGGCAACAGCGGCCCAGTGCGGCGCGACGTCGGCGCAGGTGCGAGGCGACGCGCGCTCGGCGTTGCCGATGCGCAGCGGCGCGCTGGCGTGCGCCGGCGTGCGCACCACGAGGCAGGCGGGCGCGGGAGAGCCGGGCTGCGGGTCGCACTCGTCGCGCTCCGCCATGAGGATGGGGCGCGCGCCCGCCGCCGCGGCGAACGGCGCCTCGAGCTCCAGCAACGCCATGTCCAACACGGCGCCAATCCATGCCTCTTCTGTCCACTTCTCGGAATCTGTCAAACCCTGCAGTACATAGCATAGTGTAAGCCATCGGTTATTGGTAACCGATATAACGCAGGCAACGTGGTTTTACATAACATTTGCATTCACAAACAACTTATATAAGGATGATTAATTAATTATAGACGGATGGGCTTCCAATACGCAGATTGTGCTTAAAATTATTGTTTTGGAAATATTATAATATTTATAATATTGGAAACACGTCCAGACCAGCCATCCAAAAGGACGCGGGTTTCAATCCTGTGATGCTCTAGACTTCTTCACAGTTGTTTTTTTCATTTATAATGGACATTGGTTTCCAATTTGTGAATATTATCTTGTTTCTTATTTATCTATTTGTAATAACGGGACTTAACCGCGTATATATTTTTAAAAATTACCTTCGAAGTTTCGAGGACGACATTGTCCCCGTGGTCCCGAAGAAAGACTGGCTCCAGTTGACATCAACATCTTCTAGCCGCGCGAGTTTTTCGAACTACCCGCACTTGGTCTTGATTATCAACTTGAACGTTTTGCACACTAGGGATGTCACTCGGTCGACATACAACACTCACAATGTCCGGCTTTCGAACCGGCGGTATTCGTTGACGCTTACATTTACTAATGACAGGATTCCATGTAGATGAGATCCTAAATCCATCGTCCCGATTGAAATTGCAGTGTTTTTTGATTTCAATGGCTTCACGAACTTTTCTACTGTAAAACCGACGATCCGCAGAAAGGATTGTAGTGTAGCATGACGCTACGTATCGTACGACATCTGTCGACTTTCTTTAGAACTTCTGAACTTCTGTGTCTAAGGCTAGGTCACGGTTGATATATAAAAAAAGCGTACATTGTGATTCACGGCATTACAGGTAGATGGCGCTTATATCAGTCCGTATTTTGTAATACGTCTGGCAGTTATAACATTGAGATAATACTCGCGCTAATTTTGAATGTGAATTTTTGAGGTATTCCAGATTGTCAAAAAGAAAAAAGTTGATTTTTGATTGAGTCTGTCAGAGCGCCGTGAGATTTTGGAAAGAAAAAGAGATAATCTGGATTTGGTCTGGGGTTTTTGCTATAATTTGCTTAGTTGCATCGTGGTGAAGTGCGATTTATTTCAAACATTATATAGCAAGTGCTATTAATACATTATTGGAGCAAAAATAAAACCAAAACCATTGCCGGGCAAAAAAGGCCATATAAATTATATAGCAAGTGCTATACACTGGAACCGCCTGATCCGGAAGGATTCCGGCAGGCGCTTGTGGATGCCGGGCCGGCGGGACGGTCTGCAGCTGCCGCGATTTCCGCGGGTTTCTTCGCCACATCATCGGAGAGTTAGAGTCCGCATCCAGCGGGCTCTCCAAGTGAGAAAAGGAGTTCAGCGAGCTATTGGGTCCGCCTAAATCCAAGCGGACACTTGCCCACGAACTCTTTTTAATTTAAAGCAACAGCTTTAGCCATCCTGCTTTCGAGAGTATCAAATTATTTACATTTTTGTTAAAAACGTTATAAATCGGATTCCTTTTCTTTGTATCCAGTATTTTTGTGCCATAATAGTTTTTTTTTTGTTGTTTTGCTAAATTCCCCAAATTCCAATTGCCTCGTTTGACGGGCGTATAAAGACCTGGCTCTTTAATTTAGGCTACTTTCAGCCAGCGAATCATCTGTCACCATCCATATCACCCGCCTCATTAACCCATTATTTTCCTGCAGCCAAATTATTACTAGCCGAGTCTTTATTTTTACTTACCGGTTTTGCTAACTATTGAATGTGTAATGTCCTTGTTTAGGCACAGTTGTCTTCATTTTTAAGTGAAGTGCTAATATTAAATATTTTTAATTATTGTAATTTAATTACATTCTGGCCACTAGGGAGGTTGTTGAATGTGAAAGTGAAATAGGTACAGTTGTCTTCATTTTTAAGTGAAGTGCTAAATTTAAATATTTTTGTTATTGTAATTTAATTGCATTCTGACCACTAGGGAACTTATTGAATGTGAAATACCCTTATTTAGATGCCGTTATTGTGATTTTTACGTGAAATGCTAAATTTTAAATAATTGATTATTTTTGCTAATATTAAATATTTTTACTTTGTCATCAAAATTAAACGTGTTAATGCAATTAAGAAGTGTTTTACTGCAAAATGGCGCCCGATAAGGTAAAGAACTCTGGATTTACTTTTAATAATTGTAATTAAATATTTTTTTTGGATTTGTGAGACGGTGACCGTAGACCGGTCGCGGTTCTATTAACCTTGATTTTGGTTTGTTTCAGCCTGCTGCCTCCTTACGTCCCATCACTAACCCGAATTTCGTCATATTAAAAAAAATGCTTTTATTTATGTTAAAAAAAAACGAATTTATCTGTTGCCCTTTACTTATGCCTTTTTCTCAATTACCCGTAACATATCCCGAATACCTTATTTCATAGTCTAGTCCTGTAGTTAGAGCCCGTAGACGTTAGGGAATTCGCAGGTAAGTCAGACATAGAATGTATGATTTGCGTTTTGTTATTTTTTTCAGAAACTGAACTTGTTTTTTTTGAATTCGAACTCTAACTTGGCATTTAGACTTCGAGTGTTATTTTCTTTCTTTGACTTAAGCGCTTGGTTTCGACCACGGATATACTCGAGCTTCGGATTTTATTTTTTAGGTAGATTAACTTTATTTTTTGTTTGAACTTGCAACGCAAGACAACATTCGACTTTTCGCCATGTCGCACTTAAGTAATGAAGGATCAATTGCTGAGACACCTCATGCGCACTCATCTTTAAACTCGTACGATCCGAGGATTTTAGATCCAATGGCAGACGATGAAGAACAGTTTTTTGATTCTGAACCACGACCCCAGGTGATGCATATGTCCGGACTTCCCCCGCCTTTTCCTTTCAAAGATTATAGACTTACGAAATGGAACTTGAACTTTTCCGGGGACACTTGTGTTCGCGAATTTTTCTTTCGAATCGAGGAAGAAGGTATGGCGCGTAACGTCAATCCTTCATATGTTGTCAGACGTTTCCATGAATTGTTGTCAGATAGTGCCTTGAAACATTTTAGGGCAATCAGATATCCGGGTCTTACTTACGCGGAATTAAAGTCTGAATTCGTTAAAACCTTCGACGTAGCCGATTTGGATTTCAAGCTTGAGAGCCAACTTCGCGCTTTATCACAGAAGGACAACCAGTCAGTGGTTGATTTTGTTATTCAGGCGCGCGATCTAAACGCAAAGCTTCGTACACCGGTTTCCGAAGACAACCTGTTTAACATTATTAAATATGGAATGAATCCTAGATATAATCCTTGTCTTGCAACTAACGTGGTCAGGGATATTGATGGTTTGTTAGAAGTCGCGAAAAATTTTGAAGCCTTTCAAGGTTCACGTCCAGCACGTTTGGCTATTGCACCGATTAGTGCTCAAGTTGTAGGTCAACCCAGTTCTATAGTGTGTATGAAGTGTGATGCAACTGGTCACAACTATCGTAATTGTCCTAACGTTTCAGGGGCAGTGTGCTTCAAGTGTAAGCGTGTTGGTGCAATCACACGCGATTGTCCTAGTTGTAATTCTGGTCCGTCAAAAAACGAATAAGTGGCGCACTGAGAGGTCCATCGGTGTCGCCCATTTATATGAATAATTCCCCGGATAATAGACTTTTTATTGATGTTTTAGTTGCTGGCTCTTCGGTAAGAGCTCTTTTAGACTCTGGTGCTCAGGTTTCACTAATTGATATATCCCTCTTATCGGAGCTCGGTATAACATATCACGAGGATATCCGGCCTTATGTTGTCTCCGCCGACAATTCTCCTATTGAAATTCTAGGCGGTTTGGACGTCCCCATTCTTTTTAGTGGCATTCGCGTTCTGCACCCCTGTCTAGTAAGCAGTAATCTTCCTACTGCATTTATTTTAGGAATTGAGTTTTGGAATGCTGTTGGTCTCATTGACATTTTAAAGAAGGCATTCCGTGATGGTTTGTCAGGTAAGCTTTACGTCGCTTCACATCATGTTCCTGTCGCAGTCCCACGAGTAGGTGAGGTTCGCTATGTCCACCCTCGTACGGTGCTAGCACCACTGCAGGAATCAAAACTCCAATGTGTTATTGACGAGTTTGAGGAGATTTCTTCTGATAAAGCTGGATTAGGTTGTACTTCGTGGCTTTCGCATAAGATTGAGACTGTTGGTTCGCCCATCCGTCAACGTTACTATCCCTTATCTCCAGTCAAACTCAAGATTCTCAACGAAGAGATCGACAAGATGTTAGAGTCAGGCGTTATTCGTCCCTCACGATCACCCTGGGCTTCCCCAGTGGTGATGGTTACCAAGAAAGATGGTAGTGTCAGGTTTTGCGTGGACAGTAGGAAGTTGAACAGCGTTACCATCAGGGATTCATACCCTCTCCCGCGCGTCCAGGACATCCTTGATAACCTACGAGGTGCCAAATATCTAACTTCGTTGGATTTTAGGAGCGCCTTTTGGCAAATCTCCTTAGCTGATATTTTTTTTTTTTTTTTTTTAATACCACGACGGTGGCAAACAAGCATACGGCCTACCTGATGGTAAGCAGCTACCGTAACCTATGGACGCCTGTAACTCCACAGGAGTCACATGCGCGTTGCCGACCCTTTACAAAAAGAAGGATTCACTGTGTTGACTGCTAAAGGAACAAGAGGGTCCCTCATCGTCAACACACTGGGTCCTCTTTGAGCTCTTTGGCAACCTTACTCACCAGCAGGAACACAACACTATGAGTAGGGTCTAGTGCTATTTGGCTGTGGTTTTCTGTAAGGTGGAGGTACTTCCCCAGTCGGGCTCTGCTCCAGATTTGAGCGAGATGACATTCACTGAACGTGCCCTACCACACTAAGCGAGATGCCATTCGCAGTGCCCATACCTCTCTTTTTGGCATAGTTTAAGGACATACCCAAGTCCGGACGTAGTTTAAGGACAGTTGTGAGAAAACGGCCTTTATTGTACCCCAAAGGGGCCTCTTTGAGTTCGTTCGTCTCCCTTTTGGTTTAACCAACGCTGCGTCCGAGATGCAGAGGCTTACTGACATGATTGTCAATTTTGAATATACCCCTGAGTCTGAGGATTTTATCTTCGGCTATGTTGATGATTTGATTTTGGTGTCTCGTGATTTTGACAGTCATATGCGACTTATTCGTAAGGTTCGTGATAGGTTGAAAGAAGCTGGTCTTACGGTTAATTTAGATAAGTGCGAGTTTTGTAAGTCTGAATTGAAGTATCTCGGCTACATCGTCAATGAGCGTGGTCTTCAAACTGATCCAAAGAAATTAGACGCTATTAGGGATTACCCTACCCCTTCTTCTGCCAAGTCTCTACGTGCTTTCATTGGTATGTGTTCGTATTATCGCCGTTTCGTGGATGGTTTTTCTTCGATTATTGCTCCTCTGACGGCACTTATCGGTAAGAGAAAGGGACGTGATCCCATCGATTGGAACGATTGTGCTAGTGAAGCTTTTTCTAAATTGAAGGATGCCTTGATGAGCGCTCCGTTGATGGCTTGCCCGGATTTTTCGAAACCTTTTATCCTTCAATGTGACGCTAGCCAGGTTGGCTTAGGCTCGGTCCTGGCTCAAGAGTTTGACGGCGTTGAACATCCAATTGCTTATTATTCTCGTTTATTCACTAAAGCTGAACGTGGATACGGGACAACCGAACATGAGCTTCTCGCCGTTGTTGATTCCATAAAGCAATTCCGCGGATATCTCGATGGAATGAGGTTTAAGATCATTACTGACCATATTGCTCTTAAATGGTTGATCACCCTTGATAATCCTACCGGGCGCTTGGCTCGTTGGGCAACTTTGATTTCCCAATATAACTTTGAGATTGAACATAAAAAAGGTGTCCTTAATGTTGTTCCAGACGCCTTGTCCCGCGCTCAAGTTGGGCTTATCTCATTCGCGCGTGGCATGGATCCTTCTGGAGATCCTTGGTATGAACGAATTTACCAGGGAGTTTTGGACAATCCTCAAATGTTTACTGCATTTGCTCTTCGGGATGGTGTCTTAATGCGCAGGGTATCTATCGAAAACCCTTTAGCACCTAATCCATGGCGTATAGTTCTTCCTGCTTCAAGGACTAGAGAGGCGGTTGCTGAAATTCATAATGGATTTCCCAACGTTCATCCTGGTGTTATGAAAACGTATTTAAAAGCTCGTGACTTATACTATTGGCCGAATATGTACCGTGATGTTACAAGGTTCCTTTCCGAATGTCAGATTTGCAAGTCTTATAAAATTTCAAATTCACAACCTCGTGGACTTCGCTTATTTCCTCGTCGTGTTGCGGCTCCAATGGATCTTCTTTCCATTGACTTAATTGGTCCTTTACCGGTTAGCCGCAATGGGTGTCGTTATATTTTGACTTTGGTTGACGTTTTTATACTCTAAACAATTTGAACTGAACTCATCCACTTAGTGTCTTATCTTTTGTGTGTAAACCGCAGGCGCGCGTGCCACTATGAAAAAAATGGTTTACAAGCGATTCAAATGCTCTAGAACCAGCGTAACTCAACACCGAGATCCGACACAAATGTGCGTAATTGGTGATCGCGCTTGCACTGGTATTCCGAGCGCACGGCTAGTTAGCGATTAGGAGGCAATTGTAATTTTCCCGAACGGGCAGGTAAAACAGGGTTGGATTCTGATTAAAACATTTAGAGAATAACTCAATTCAAATATAAATAATATGAATCTACATTATAGTTGTGCTTGTTATCATAATTCAAATGTGTTGTAGAAGAATATAAATATATATATATTTATAGTACATATTGGTCAACAAAAATAATTTCTTCATCTTAAAAATCTTTTCATCATATTAATTACATTTTTTTTTCTAAATTAATTACGTGCCTACAACAGAACTATTCCTCAAATGAGGGTTTGTCATGTTTATTACATTTCTCAACAGATTTACAAACGTTTAAAAAGAAAATAAATAAATAACATAAAATGCAATATTTTTTTAATAAATATTCTATACTATACTATAATAAAATATTCGTCTTCTATACTATAAAAGGCTTTAGAAATAAGTTTACGTTTTACATAATTTTTGAATTTATTGAATGATAATTTGGTAATTTATGTTGGAAGCTTGTTATAAAACTTTAGAGTGGTGGGCACTACCAGTTTATACTTATTTCTAGTATTAAAATGATGTATATCACTAGACCCCGTTATCGGAGGTGCAATTTGGTAGCTCGACGTTTATAGGGATGGGTAAAAATATGTATGATGTCGATATCGATAATCTTCCTTTTAAGTGTTTTAAGTTTTATATACCATTTTTAGACTAAAATTTTACGTTTTGTTTTTGTCACCCATGATAATCATTGTCATCGAATTAGAAACCATTATTAGGAGAACAATAACGATGAAGTTGTTATTTTACTTTTCTAATGTTTCGAGTTGCAGGGCCGTGCCATAACACTCTTGAGATAAACCTTACCCATAGAGGTATAATACCGGCCCCCTATACTGAAAATAAATTATTTACGTCAATAGATAGTCAATGTCATCTCACAACAATATTTCTGATTATTTAGCGGTATTTACGGGCATATTTTATTCGTATATAATATTTCATTATATTGAAAATGCAGTCAGTTCTCGCAGGATACCAAAACTAACCAACAACAAAAAATTTAAGATTGAAAATTGTTATTTATAAAAATGAAAAATGTTAATAAATATATATGTTTTAATTAGCCATGTTTTACAAAAGAATCACGTTTAATTAAAGTCTCTAATGAGACTACCGTAATCGGTAAAGGAAAAATATCGACGTACAGCTATTATTTCAAAATATTTTTTACCTATCCCTAAGAATGTCAAACTACCAAATTGCACCTCCGATAACGGGGTCTATATATCACAGTCATTTCTAAAATTAACAATGTTTCTATATACATACACAATATTTTCATAGATATATTGACTATGCACTGTCATTATATTAATGTCCTTAAACATATCTCTAACTGAGGCTCTATATTCTCTAAATAATAAATTATTTCAACGTTGCTTTCTTAATTTTATACAATATGATAGTAATAAATATACTTTAAAGGAAAAAATAACACTTCACACGTCTTTAATTTAGACATAACAGATGTGTCCATTGTTGTAATTAATAAACACGTGGTATAAGTACCTGTTTATTTCTGAATGTTATCTACCGTAATTTTCCCTTACCTATACCTAACCTTAATCATGAAAGAGGGAGCGATATACTAATAAAAAAAATCTACCTGGTCTGTTATCAATTTCTGAGACACATTTGGTTATGACAGTTTTGAGTCTAGTGTTTATTCTTGTTGACTAATATGTAAAAAAATGTATACTTCTACAACACATTCGAATTACGATAACAAGCACAACTATAATGTAGATTCATATTATTTATATTTGAATTGAGTTATTCTCAGTACATAATTTGCTATAGGTAAAAGTAAGTCTAAGCTGTAAAATTAAGAAAGCAATTTTAAAATAGTTGATTATTTATATGTCTGATTATAATTTTAACATACCCAATATTTATTAAAATCTATTATATATGTATACAGGGTGACTGGTAATTCGTCGTATTCCTTCAAGGGGGTTATTCTGCAGCTTATTTGGAGTGATTTAAGTCCAGTCAAGCAGGGGTCAAAACTCATTGGTTTTCAAGTTATTCAAGATTTTAGATTGTTTTATAAATATCCGCTTTTTGACCTAAAACTAGTATTTTTTTTAAACTACGTATTTTTCAAATAAAAAAAAAATATTTTACGAATAGCCAATGAATCACTGATTACGTAAAATAATAAAAAAAGTACAAAACATATCAATATTTTGCAAATAAAAGCATCTGAAGTCAGAAGTTTTTGATTTTTTTTTTTCAAATCTTGTTACATTTTAAGGCATAACTAAAAAAAAAGTAAAAACACATCGCGTGCAAATTACAGAATTTATTTCCTCAGTTCATAAGCTTTCTAAAAAGGTACAATTTATGACATTTTATGCTCATTTTTTACAATTAATAATAATAATACCAGAGCAGGTACAGGACTTAGCGTACTTGACTTTACTTGTTTGTGTCGTTTTAAACTCGCCGAAGGCATACTTTGTGTTGTTTGGGTGATACTTTGGTAAGTAATTAAGTAGGGGAATAATAAAAAAAGGTAAAATACAGTTTCATTATTAAATAAAATTTAATCTTAAAAAGGAAAAATTCTTGCTCGAACTGTTTGCCCTGCCTGCGTATGCAAGAACGAAGCCTTCTTCGTACTTCAGTGATTGTCACTCACCTCGAAAGCCCGTCTTTCATCGTCTGTGCAGCTGCTATTCGGAATTTGGCAGATTCGGATTGATTCATTGGCTATTCGGAAAATCTTTTTTTTTATTTAAAAAATACGTAGTTTAAAAAAAAATACTAGTTTTAGGTCAAAAAGCGGGTATTTATAAAAAAAATCTAAAATCTTGAATAACTTGAAAACCAATGAGTTTTGACCCCTGCTTGACTGGACTTAAATCACTCCAAATAAGCTGTAGATTAACCCCCTTGAAGGAATACGACGAATTACCAGTCACCCTGAATATATTTCATATATTAAATATTTGTAAATCGTACATCCACCCAAATGTTTTAATCAGAATCCAACCCTGTTTTACCTGCCCGTTCGGGAAAATTACAATTGCCTCCTAATCGCTAACTAGCCGTGCGCTCGGAATACCAGTGCAAGCGATCTCCAATTACGCACATTTGTTTCGGATCTCGGTGTCGAGTTACGCTGGTTCTAGAGCATTTGAATCGCTTGTACTGGGTGCAACCGTATAGAACTTAGAGCTTTTTTCGTATTAGTTTATATTGAATCTTATTGCGTGGTTCATATAGTAGAAATTCAATAAACGATAACATGTGGCCAAACCATTTTTTTCATAGTGGCACGCGCGCCTGCGGTTTAAACACAAAAGATAAGACACTAAGTGGATGAGTTCAGTTCAAATTGTTTAGAGTATACCAAATTTGTTTGGTTGGTCCCTTTGAAGTTGGTGAATGCGAGGTCAATATCGATGGCATTAGAGTCGGAGGTTATTTTGCGGTACGGTGTTCCTACTAACATTCTCTGTGACAACGCTACAGTTTTTCATAGTCGTCAATTTCTGGATTTCCTGGCGAGCTATAATATTCCAGGTCCGTAGTGTTATACCCCATATTATTCGCCACAAGCGAATGTTGTGGAGAGATATAACCAGGTCGTGATTACTACTTTGAGCATTTTAGTTGAAAATGACCAACGCAGTTGGTCGGGCCATTTACATCGGGTCGCTCTTTATTTAAACTCTTGTATAAATTTGGCTACTGCTTATACACCGAATTTTTTGATGTACGGCCGCGAGTTGTCAATGATTCGTGAACGTGTTGAGAATCAGGTTGTGGACCAAGATGTGGGACTCAGCCGGATGGAACGCGCTTCGAATCTTCAGACGCTTCGTGAGGTGTACGATAAAGTTTCTGATTCGATGGCTTTAGCCTTTCATCGTAACGCCGCCAAGTTCAACACGAACCGTTCTTCGCCAAGAATCGTTGGTGACCAAATCGTTTGGCGCCGGAATTTCCAGCGTGGATCCGCTGATCCTTTTCGAGGCGGTAAATTCGCTCCACGTTTCGTTCGGTGCCGTGTGGTTAGACGGGTGTCTCCACAGGTATATGTACTGGCTGATACCGATTCCGAGCACGTCGGTACCTATCATATTAAAGATATCTTGAAATAGTTTCTTCTTTCGGCCCGTTCAGTATTCTCAAAATTCTAAAATGCGCTTTAGTCCGCCATTCCCTTATCGGTAATCCTTGCTTGATTCGTTTCTTATCGTTTTTTGTTTTCGTTTGAGCGTTTCCTTGCTCCTTTTTCCAGGTTTAACTTTTTTTTTACCGTTGGTGCTTAAGGCTTCGTTTATCTTTCCCGGTCTATGATAGCCTGGTTGTATAATTTGATGACTCGATGTGAGGGATTAAGATCTGTGGCCAGGTGCAGTTTCTGTCCTATCCCGGCCGTCACGTCTTGGACCGCGTGACGCGTTGGTTGGCGTTTTGTCATCTTCTTAATCTATTAGATTAGTCTTTAGGGGTAATGTTAATAACTGGTTGGTTTTGTTTTTTTTGTAATTCGTTTAGGGTTCTCTTGTTGTACCTTTTTTAGCCTTAGAATTAAGTTGTGTTTTTTTTGTTGCTTGGGGTTAGTTTTCTTGTGTTTCCTTGTGTTGTTGTTTGTTTGTTTCTTTGTTTGGTAGGGAGATGCTGTAGCATAACGCTACGTATCGTACGACATCTGTCGACTTTCTTTAGAACTTCTGAACTTCTGTGTCTAAGGCTAGGTCACGGTTGATATATAAAAAAAGCGTACATTGTGATTCACGGCATTACAGGTAGATGGCGCTTATATCAGTCCGTATTTTGTAATACGTCTGGCAGTTATAACATTGAGATAATACTCGCGCTAATTTTGAATGCGAATTTTTGAGGTATTCCAGATTGTCAAAAAGAAAAAAGTTGATTTTTGATTGAGTCTGTCAGAGCGCCGTGAGATTTTGGAAAGAAAAAGAGATAATCTGGATTTGGTCTGGGGTTTTTGCTATAATTTGCTTAGTTGCATCGTGGTGAAGTGCGATTTATTTCAAACATTATATAGCAAGTGCTATTAATACATTATTGGAGCAAAAATAAAACCAAAACCATTGCCGGGCAAAAAAGGCCATATAAATTATATAGCAAGTGCTATACACTGGAACCGCCTGATCCGGAAGGATTCCGGCAGGCGCTTGTGGATGCCGGGCCGGCGGGACGGTCTGCAGCTGCCGCGATTTCCGCGGGTTTCTTCGCCACATCATCGGAGAGTTAGAGTCCGCATCCAGCGGGCTCTCCAAGTGAGAAAAGGAGTTCAGCGAGCTATTGGGTCCGCCTAAATCCAAGCGGACACTTGCCCACGAACTCTTTTTAATTTAAAGCAACAGCTTTAGCCATCCTGCTTTCGAGAGTATCAAATTATTTACATTTTTGTTAAAAACGTTATAAATCGGATTCCTTTTCTTTGTATCCAGTATTTTTGTGCCATAATAGTTTTTTTTTGTTGTTTTGCTAAATTCCCCAAATTCCAATTGCCTCGTTTGACGGGCGTATAAAGACCTGGCTCTTTAATTTAGGCTACGTTCAGCCAGCGAATCATCTGTCACCATCCATATCACCCGCCTCATTAACCCATTATTTTCCTGCAGCCAAATTATTACTAGCCGAGTCTTTATTTTTACTTACCGGTTTTGCTAACTATTGAATGTGTAATGTCCTTGTTTAGGTACAGTTGTCTTCATTTTTAAGTGAAGTGCTAATATTAAATATTTTTAATTATTGTAATTTAATTACATTCTGGCCACTAGGGAGGTTGTTGAATGTTAAAGTGAAATAGGTACAGTTGTCTTCATTTTTAAGTGAAGTGCTAAATTTAAATATTTTTGTTATTGTAATTTAATTGCATTCTGACCACTAGGGAACTTATTGAATGTGAAATACCCTTATTTAGATGTCGTTATTGTGATTTTTACGTGAAATGCTAAATTTTAAATAATTGATTATTTTTGCTAATATTAAATATTTTTACTTTGTCATCAAAATTAAACGTGTTAATGCAATTAAGAAGTGTTTTACTGCAGTAGATGATGTCTTTTGTATTATGAAGGGTGGGAGGCAGGAAGTAGAGCAACTACTCCAACATCTAAATTCAATTCATCCTAAGATTAATTTTACGTATGAGTTGGAAGCACAGCGCAGTTTACCCTTTCTGGACGTCAAAGTGATTGGTCATACAGGTGGAACCCTAAAGCATACCATATACAGAAAGCCGACGCACACAGACAGGTATTTAAACGCTCTTTCTCACCACCATCCCCGTCATCTACAATCGGTTGTCAGCTCATTAGTGAACAGAGCACATGATCTGTGTGACCCTGGATATTTGGAGAGCGAGATGTCGCATATTCAGGAGGTACTTAGGTGGAATGGGTATAAGGTGAAAAAGTGGCAACCCAGACGAAAGGCAAGAGTGAAGCGTCCGAATGTGTCAAGACAACCAGCATTTTTGCCTTATGTAAAAGGGATAACGGATAAGATTGGAACAGTACTTGAGAAGTACTCTATAAGGACCGTGTACACACCGTTGTCGAAAATCGGGGAAAATCTAAGGTCACCGAAGGACGTTATCCCTTTTCAGTCACCTGGCGTTTATAAGATCGATTGCAGTTGTGGTAGTTCCTACATCGGACAAACGAAGAGAACAATAGCGGAAAGAGTCAAGGAACATATAGCAGCTGTCAAAAATCGTCAGGTGAACAAGTCTGCCGTTGCTGAGCATTTACTGGAGTCAGGACCGGACCATTGGATTGAGCTTCATAATCCTAAAATCCTTTCTGCGGATCGTCGGTTTTACAGTAGAAAAGTTCGTGAAGCCATTGAAATCAAAAAACACTGCAATTTCCATCGGGACGATGGATTTAGGATCTCATCTACATGGAATCCTGTCATTAGTAAATGTAAGCGTCAACGAATACCGCCGGTTCGAAAGCCGGACATTGTGAGTGTTGTATGTCGACCGAGTGACATCCCTAGTGTGCAAAACGTTCAAGTTGATAATCAAGACCAAGTGCGGGTAGTTCGAAAAACTCGCGCGGCTAGAAGATGTTGATGTCAACTGGAGCCAGTCTTTCTTCGGGACCACGGGGACAATGTCGTCCTCGAAACGTCGAAGGTAATTTTTAAAAATATATACGCGGTTAAGTCCCGTTATTACAAATAGATATGTGTAAAAACCGTGAAAGTTTAAATCAGTGTGTTGTTTCTTATTATCAATAAATATATTATTAGTTATGTTTCTCTCTCATCCCTTCATGAATATCTCCTGTCTGCACGGCAGATGCTGCCATTGCATACCCCGAGATTTATATTATATATTATTTGTTATGTTTCTCATCCCTTCATGAATATCTCCTGTCTGCACGGCAGATGCTGCCATTGCATACCCCGAGATTTATATTATATATTATTAGTTATGTTTCTCACCCCTTCATGAATATCTCCTGCCTGCACGGCAGATGCTGCCATGCAGAGCATACCCCGACATTTATATTATATATTTGCAAAGAAACTCAATATCTCGCTGTTTTTTTATATACAGTGTTTAAAAACGATTTTAAGGATCTTTATTTTTAGAGAGATATTCAGAAAGATAGATAAAAAAACCGGCCAATTGCGTGTCGCACGCACCATGCATAATGGAGGGTTTCGTACCTTTAATGGAATAAGAACCACACTAACACCAAAAGGTGTGGATATCTCAAAAATTACTGAACCGATAATGTTCAAAATAATTTTGCACATTAAACAAACTTCCACCTCCCATTTTAGGGAAGTGGGGGGTTAGAAAGAGACAAAAAGTAGCATATGTCACTCTCCATCCCTTCAACTATCTCCACTTAAAAAATCACGTCAATTCGTCGCCCCGTTTTGCCGTGAAAGACGGACAAACAAACAAACAAACACACACATAAACTTTCCCATTTATAATATTAGTATGGATTGTCAGGAGGGCGCTATTACTCTCATTTATATGGCAACTGTTCAGTTCTCTATGGTATGGAGACATCTTAATTTGTTTACCTATCAGCTGTGATGTCAATTTGTAAATGTTTCATTTCCCGAGCGTATTACTTTCACTATCTATATAATACACTATCTACAATATTCCGCTCTTGACAATTGATAATTTTGGAAATTTTCAGTCGTTTATTATTTAATATTCAAAACTTTATTATCATTTAAGTAAACCGCCTCAATGACAGTGACAGCCTATCACATGCACTCACACCTGCATATCATTCTGTCATTAAAATTATTGCCAGTGTAAGAAAGCAGTTCCAATGAAATTCCGCAACATGGCGCATGATCATATATTTCTGGTCAGGCTTTAAATTTAAAGTTACTACCCCTATATACCTACAGCTTTGTACGGAACCCTCGGTGCGCGAGTCCGACTCACACTTGGCCGGTTTTTTATTTGTATCCAGAATAAAAAGTGTTAGGCACGTAACGTAGGCATATATACTCGTATATTTTACTGTAAAAGCCTGAAGAACGATATAACCTAGGTTTTACCAGCTCGGATCGGTAAAAGCTCGAAATATTGAGACATCATCGTATATTTCGGACTTTTACCGCCGCCGCCGTCAACTCGGCAAAACCTAGGCTCTACAAAAGCGACCGGTATATGTTGGCAAAATATTTTAGTCTTTGTCATGTGACAAAGATGTCCTCGCAGAATTCCGCAAAACTTTGTAATATCCGCGAAACAGTGTAAATGTAAAGACGATCATTACCTTTTTGAAATGTTTGTGGCATCAGATTATTTAGGAATTAGGATTAGAATCCTGATCGAAACGAAGGATTCTGCGATAGAATCCTGATCCAAAATTGAACTCTGAGCATAGTAACTTCAAGCGTTAACGCCTGAGTAGTATAAGCGGTATCTGTCGCAGCACTCGCGTGTAGCTTCTGTAGGAGGCGCGCAAGAGGTACCTGCACCTGCACGCCTAGTTTACGACCTGAGTGGCGACACTCCAGCGGAGCATTTTGCATCAAACGGCAAAGGGATCTGTCCATCTGACGCTCGATCCACGCTTGCAGAGATCGCAAACAGAGACATCCCCGGCGGTCCTGGGTGCAAGTTTCGCGTCTTTACATTTTGACACAATATTTTGCCGAATTCTGCAAGGACGTGGCAAGAACTAAAGTATAATTTTACCAAGTTTTACCGAGTCACCGTCGGTAAAAGTCCGAAAGGAGATATCTCATTATTTCGGGCTTCTACCGTTACGAGTTGATAAAATACAGGGTTTACCGGTAAATCCTAGGTTTAACAGCACTTTTACAATAACATAAATAGCCTAATTGTCCTGAAACCTTTATTCATTTTATTGTCCGTGTCGTATTTTTTTAAATATTTTACATTTTGAAATATGAATTGTATTATTAAGTCACTTTAACAAAAATAAGTGGATGTGGGTTGTAGTACAACAAGAACATATACAATAATAGTAAAACGTAATAGAACAATGCTGATATCATTTTCACCAACTTTTTGGGATATTTTAATGATTTTTTTTAACATATTCAACAGTCGCGGCCATAAAAATAAATGGTTTTATGATAAAATCTATTTCGAATGCTGTAACTTATTTTTTGATAAAATAAAACATTCTGAGCGATACCTATATTGTTTTTTTTTCTTAGAGCGAGACTAGATATCTCTTAGAGTTTGCAAACAAGTTTCTGACATAAGTCAGAAAACAATCTAGTCAATAGATCTAACGATATAACGATATATTTTTATATAATGTTGCTAATAAAACCTACATATACCTATTCAACGGAAAGGTCAGATATTGAAAGCAGATCATATTTGTTTGTTTGGGCTCGTACCTGGGAGTCGATAGCGACGGCCACGCGCGTGATGCGGCGCGCGCCGACGGCGGCGGTGGCGCCGGGCGCGCGCGCCCACAGGTCGGCGGGCGGCGCGAGTCGGCGGCCGCGCGCGCACGTCGCCGTGCTCAGCGCCACGCGCAGCGTCACCAGCGCGCCGCCGCAGCGCCACTCGTCGTCGTGCTCCACCACTATCTACAACATGTCACCATCAAATCCGTATGTCGTATATTTCCTCCCTTGGGAGTTTCACTTTCTATATTACATTTTTTATAGGTAAACAATGAAAATTAGGTTCGAAATAGATTTTTATATTATTTCCTTTTCAACATTTAACTCCCAATTTCATAAATGACGATCCTACTACTTGTGTTGCTTAATAATTCAAGCAATATAATAAAGAAGTATGTATATCTCTATAAAGATTGGGGTATTTCGTCCTTTGGTTAATGCAATGCGATGCGTATGCAATTTTACCACGTAACCACGTAAGTCTGGCGAACAAATACAGAATAAGCTAAATATCACAATATATTATGATTGAAAGTTTCTAGTAAAACGATGAGCAAGCCGGTATAAGGAATCATAATTTATTAATGCACATACTCGATGGCACCCCTAACCGGCATATTGCTTATTAGACTGACCGCGAAGGGCGCGCTCTCGACCTCGTCCTCTAGCGGCTCGACAGTGCCGTTGATGGTGTCAACGGTGGCGTCGATGCTTTCGGCAGAAGCGGCGTCGGCGTTGATGTTTTCGGCAACGACGGCGACGGCGGCTAGCAGTAGTAGCACCGCCGGCGCGCAGCTCGCTCCCCACATGCTTGGCTCACGCCGCGCACCGGCAGTTCTCACAGCATTCTTGAAACATAGCGCGTTTACCGACTTAGCTGCTATCACGGCAGTGTGACACCTGTCACTGTCATCCTTAACTTCTTTTTATTTTCCTTATTTGTATGATATTCACCATACAGTGCAAACTTGGTTTCAAACCCCGGCTGTCACCACTGAGTTTCTTGGAACTTATCGTAATCAGAAATGATAGGGCGCCACGGTGCTAATTTCTAATTTACAGTTTTTTGACAACACTGTATAGTTCGACATTAAAGATCTTGATACTTGAATACGAAATCAATAATATAATAACTCGAAAAATATTTTATCCTAAACTAATATTCCTATATACGAGTAAATAATATCCATATTATGCGGCATCATGTGTCAAATCAAGAAAAATGCCTTATACCTAATGATTATAGACACTACAACGTAAGTTCTTTCATAGTAAATTAAAACTAGCCAGACAGACACGCGAGTGATCCTACAAGAGTTCCATTTTTAGCCTTTGTCAAACATTTATGAAATTTACCAAAATCGTTTGTCAAACATTTATTAAATTTACCGTAATCAAAGTCTGAATCTATGCTCAATCAGGGGGGTTTCACTACGCAGTTTAGGTACATTTGGCCGGCGCGCCTCTCGGGCAGGCGTATGGCAGTGGGCTGCCGCTCGGCTCGATAGCGTGTCACGTGGCGCTCGAGCAAAATTGAAAATACACAATGGCTTCGAAACGTAAATCTTGACCTAATCCGTATAAAATATATCTTAATAAACGGAAGAACAAGGAAGCAGAAATAACATATTTAAATTCCGGACGATATTGAAAGGTCCCGAAGTCCTTACTTATTAATACTTAGTTAAAATTAACATCCTTAATTTATTGAAAATTGGTTGCCCAGAAACAATATTAGGAACTGACCGACATATTTTCAAAGGAATACGGCTGTGGCATACCTACTTCCGTGAGAATCAGACATAATTCTCTATAAAAATTTCTATCTCCGGATAAAAAAATTATGTTTACAGAATCAACGTTTGTAATTCCTACATATTTATCTTAAAAATAATAATAATAGTTTAAAAAACTAAAAAAACACGCTTTTAGCACGCACTAAAAATTACAAAATGTATTGTCATCAGAACTCAGAGCGTGTGCAAAATTTCATCCTAATCGAAGACCGGGAAGTGGGTCAAATTAAGATTCCAAGATTTTCTTACATACATAGTTAGTTACAAGTGAAGCTAATAAAAGCGTGTTAATAATAAATCAGTAGGTATAGGTATAAAAACTTGTCAAGTGACAGCCCCGTGCCGACGCTCACAGCTCGGTCATTATTTCATAAAACTGCGGCGCACAAAGAAGATTCACGTTTCGTGCGCGGTTATAAGTTTCAATTTTGTTTGCAGGTGGCGAGTATAGGTATAATTTTATACCTTAATCTGACTTTTGTGAAGGAGTGAATTTTCTGTACGGTAGTACTATTAGTTATTCTGTGGCTCAATAGCAAATTGAGCTGCTTCCGATCTAGCAAAGAGAGTTTTTCTCCAGGTGTGCACCACCAGTCACCACGCACTATTATTTAATGTGATGCAACGAATACTAATATTTATATTCGGCGAATGTCAGTGTTTTTCCGAATACTTACTAGGTATTCGTGACAATTTCTAAGTACCTATGCGTAAAATTTGTATGTAAAAATATCGTAATATAATATCTACTTTTTAGGGTTCCGTAGCCAAAATGGTAAAAGTGTGGCAGATTTCATAACCGCCATAATATGTTGGTGACTAGTAAGTTTTGTTTCATTTAGAAAGATTGTAGGGCTTTTTTTGGGGTTCCGTAGCCAATATGGCAAAAACGGAACCCTTATAGTTTCGGCATGTCCGTCTGTCCCTCCGTCCGTCCGTATGTCACACACAGCCATTTTACTCGGAAACTATAAGACATAGGTATCTTAATAAAATTTAAACATAAGGTGTATTTTGTATACGCTACATGATTTCTAAATACTAAATTTCAATATTTTTTTACCAAATATCAACATGCTGCACATCAATCAATAGGTCTGTAAACATAACATCGAGGTTTCTTTGAACATTTTGTGGTTAAGTAAATATTTTCAGAAATAATCGTTTTGAAAGTTATAAAAATTGTGTGCCCCCCCCCTGTAACTTTTAACCCGTAAGACCAAAAAATATGAAAAAAAATTAAGAAGGTATGCCTTTACACAAACTTTCTACGAATTGTTTTGACCTTTATCGGTTTAGCCATATTTGACTTATCTTCAAAAAACTTCTTCCATAGGCATTAGATTCGACCTTTTGGTATTAGTTTGGTTCTTATTCCATTTAAGGTATGGAACCCTCCATTATGCGTGATCCGACACGCACTTGGCCGGTTTTTACTTCAAAAATGGCTAAACCGATAATGTTCAAAATAATTTTCGTAGAAAGTATGTGATAAGGCGCATCTCCTGAATTTTTTTCATATATTTTTGACTTACGGTTCAAAAGTTACACGGAGGAGGACACAATTTTACTGACTTTCGAAGCGATTATTTCAAAAAATATTTACTTAATCACGAAATGTTCAAATAAACCTCAATGTTATTTTTAAAGACCTATCGATGGATGTGCCACATGTTGATATTTTAGTTTAAAAAAAAAATTAAATTTAGTTTTCTGTATGGAGCGCCCCCCCTAATAATATTTTTTTCTGCAATTAAACTACATAACTAAGTAGCGGCATACAAAATACACCTTATGTGTAAATTTTATTCAGATCTTTCAGATGCGTATTATAGTTTCCGAGTAAAATGGCTGTGACGGACGGACAGACGAACATGACGAAACTATAAGGGTTCCGTTTTTGCTATTTTGGCTACGGAACCCTAAAAATGCCACTCTCGGAAGTGTTTAATGTAGAGAAAAGGAAGCATAGGTTTATGGGAACTATGAACATTCTACGATACTTCTATTTTCGCGGACTATTTCGAATTTTCGCAATTTCCTGTAACAGGTCCAGGTTTCCTGTACTTAGTCAAATCGTTTTCATATTGTTTGGAGATACGATTTTGGTATCTGGTATGATATATTATATTATTCTGTTGATACGTACATAATTTGCCGGAAATTTTGAGTATATTTTTTTGGTAATCGTTTTGATATTATTTGATATTATAATCTTATTAATTAGGTCATCGACTTCACTTTAATTTGGTGATCGGTTAAATCCATATTAAATCATACCCTACTACATACTACTATACTATACTACATACAATCATAGATGAATATGTATATAACAAGTTCAATAAATTATAGAGGATGTTCAACATGTTTTGATGGAGTGTATCCGGAATGAAACGCAGCGCTTTAATTTAAAATTTCTGCTTTTGTATCCTATGAATATAGGTGCCTGTAATAGCGTTCTGGCCTCGCCATTGTCTGATGAGGCTAGAATGCTATGCAGGCTATATTTAAAGATAATTTAATCAGTAGTATTTAGTATGTATCCAGGTTATGTTTATGGGAGTGACATAGTCACCACGTGACAAAACTCCTTTTTGTAAACCAATAAAGATATAAAAAAAAAAAAAAAGTTAAATAAATTATGTGATTACGATTAGTTAAGCAGATTAACTAAAATTTTCTTATTTCCCGTTTCTCTATGCGCTTTAAAATCGAACGATAACTTGTTTTATTGAGTGTAAAACCATAGTGCATTTAATAAGACGTTCCTTCCTACACATAATCTACTCCACCTTGACCTACAGCTACAACATTAAAAAAAGCCACTAATGTATGTAACAGTTGTACAGGATAGAGGTGCACGGTGTGGGGTGCACAGCACATCTCGCCGCGGGATGAACGCGCCGCGAGAGGAGGCCGCAGACTCCGCGGCGACGGCGCGGGGGACGGCGGCGGCGGCGGCGGCGGCGGGGCGCAGTCCGCGCCGCGCCGAGCGAGCGACACCACGCGCCTACTTTCAGCACACCCGTGCGTCACAAGGAGTTCGCGAACGATTGTGTTCGTTGGGATTTGACGTTTGGTAAATTTGTGTTGTGGTGAAGTGAAGTGATAATGACTTGGCGTCCCGCTCCCGCATGACGGGCGCGATGTGGCACGCGCTGGTGCCGGCGCTGCTAGTGCTGGGCGGCGCGGGTGGCGACGGCGGCTGCTCCGAGCCACTGCCACCGGGCTGCGCGTGCGGCGCGGCGGGCGGCGCGGCGTGGGGCACGCGCCTGTCGTGCCGCGCTGCGGGGCTGCGCGCGCTGCCGCCGCTGCACGCCACCCTGCTCGAGCTGTGAGTACCATATTTATTTCTTTACTCTTCATTGCAAATAAGAAAACATAGTACATAAGGCGGAATTAATGGCATAAAGCGTTCTCTACCAGTCAACCCCTTCAACTTCGTTTCATAATTCTAAGATTTGGACAGAACGGCGAACTGAGATTTGCGTACATCCGGAAACATGGTCTAGTTTTGATATTTTGCTGCAACAACTCGTGACCGGTCGGGATAAATAAACAATAAATTGAATAGTCGTAGACCTCATAAAGTGAGTAACGTGTCTGCATACTTGGTCATGACCGTGTGCGAAGTTGTCACGTTAGTAGATAAGTGCGAGGGCGGGCGCTGGTCGTGCCGTGCGGGCTGCGGCGCGACGGCGGCGGCGGCGGTGGTGCGCGCGCGCCGCGCGTTGAACTCTTTTACACGGAGCCGGCGCCGGCGGCGACACCTGCGCACAGCCTCAAATTAAACAAAGCCTAAGGGCCCGCACACTTGTCCACGGTACGGCGCCGCCACCGCGAAACGGTGCGGCGCCGTAGGCATATTACTTAGAAATTCCTACGGCGCCGCACCGTTTCGCGGTACGGCGCCGTACTGTGGACATGTGTAAGGGCCCTAAATATTGTTTGACAAATAACCAAGTAAATAAATGTCATTGCTTTAAAACTTTAATCAAAATTAAAGTACTTCATTCAGCCAAACAGAATAAATCTTCGTTTACAATAATCTGACTAATTAAAAATATATTTACTATTTTTTGAACTTTGCTTACGGTACTTCCAAAATACTTTCAAGTTCATATATGGATATTGATAACGAAAATATATTTTATGTTTCGACTGGCCTTTGGCTGAAGGCCTATGATTCTAGTTTCCTTATATACCTCAACTAACTAAAATATACCTATCAATAACAAAATCTCAGCCAGGAGCTATAGGTTAGGTGTCTACTGTCTATTGCTGCGATGGCGACTGCCACTTGACTGTTCAACCTACTGCTGGAACAGTGTTAGTAAAGCTAACGCTATTTCGGGCATACTGCCAGTGCTTACACACCTGCTATCTCCGGATCAATTATACACAGAGGACGTATAATTAATCCCATCCAAAACATAAGTGTGAAATGAGAGCCAAGTTTGTACATATTATATATGCCTTGGTTGTTGACTTCAACGACAAAAGAAGTGAGATCTAAATGGGTGCCAAGTTCAACGGTCAGTCCTGAAATTTGTTTATAACAACATAAAAAATTATAACAACTCAAAATATAATTTCTTCTTGAAACTTACGATAATATATTGAAGCCTAAAGTTTGACTTGTCTAGTTCTCATAATCTAAGAGATACATTAAATAGATTGAAATGTATTAATCATTCATTACATATATAATTGATTTATTAAAAATTGATTTTGATGTATTTAATGACAGCATACCAGCAATAAGAGCTAAATTGATTAAGTTGTTGATGGGCAGCACTCCCGGTCCAGGTGCGGGTGCAGTTTATTAGGATTTGGATTGAACTAGTAAATTTCATAGTTATTTTTAGAGTATTGTATTTTCTATTAACTTGTGGTTATTGGTACGGTGGGTTCCCCAACTTAAGTACCCACATTGCCATACAAAGTTGTATGGGAGAGTGGATACTTATGTTGGGGAACCGACTGTACATACTTGTATGTGTTTAAGCTTTCTAGTTATATTGTATTTCTATACACATTTCGTGCTGTTGGTTTTCCATACAATAAATAATAATAATAATAATACATAATAATGATATAAAATTTACAATAATTAAAAATTAAAATGACAAAATGTCGTACTTAATAAAAACAAAATGTCATTTCAATCAATTCAAAATCTACCAAAACATGCAGTTTTATGAAGCTAGTTACACTAAAGTAGTCCACCACGAACGGAGAACTCGCGATTTACTTGCAAACGAGTTCACCGATATGATAAGACCCTTATGAAGATCTTTTCTCGCCTTCTAGCTCCACAACCCCTTGATCGATCCTGATCATATACGAACTTTCAAATTATATGTATCTCTGTACAACCACGACACATTTCATAAACAGCAGAAAAGCTTTACTAAAGTTATCGTGGAACAAACCCTCGGAATGAAAAAGCCATCTAAATGCCGAGACGTTCTAGTAGCCAGGTGACAGTTATATCCGAAGTTGTTTATAAGAACTTCGCTTCGCTTACGCTTCGCTCGTTCGATAAATGGCCTGATGGGCTCTACGATAGGATGATAAATTATGATTTAAATAATATAAGTTATAAATTATAATATATAGTTAGGTGTTAGGTATAAAGTAAAGTATAAGTAAATGAATTTTACCATTTCTTTTCCTTCACGTTTTAGCACAAAGTATGATTGTAATTATGACTACGAATTGATTTGAGAATGTCGTGTTGCCTTCGCCGTGACGAATCATCAGGAGACTAGGAACGAGAGTAGCGAGCTGTTCAATATTGATCTCGATGTGGAGGATCCTATCAACACTTCGAGTCCTTAAGTAGACTAATTATATCGAGCTAAAAGTTTAGTTCTAATTTCAAGTCTATTGGTATTATTATTTATTTTTATTGAAGAGGCATTTCTCGCTTATTATAACAAAAGCAGTTATAGCGACCGTAACTTTCGTCGGTAATATCTACATATAATCACAGACAATACATTTTATTACCGACCTCCTAGCCTAGTTGGTAGTGACTCTGCCTATGAAACCTGTTTCATCTGCAGGTCCCGGGTTCGAATCCTGGTCAGGGTATTTATATGTGTGTTTATCACAGATATTTGTTCTCGAGTTATGGATGTTTTCTATGTATTTAAGTATTTATCATATCTATCTATTACATATATCGTCGCCTAGTACCCACAACACAAGCCTTAATCGAGCTTACTGTGGGACTAGGTTGATTTGTGTGAGATTGTCCCATAATATTTATTTATTTAATACATGAAGCTAAAAGCCTCAAATGCTCCACGTGTTATTGAGTTGACCAAGTATCAACTATCTAAATGATGAACTCGTGTTGTTTCACTGTCGGGCGCTGATCTTTTAGATATACGATCTGCTATGCCGAAGACATTGCAATTAATTGTCTAAAAAAGTTGGCAAACTTAATGGGGAGGTTTCCTTATCATTTTGCTATAAAATACGTATCAAGTAAGTATGTAGAAATCGGCACACGCGGTTTTAAACTTTGGAGGGTGCTTGCCTCTCCTAGCTTAATACTTGTTCTGTATACCTGACTGATGGGAAAGGAGTATACGTTGGTGCTATACGTCTAAGAGTAGGGTAGGCATAGGCATAGGCATAGCGAGTGTCGTCAATACAGTGAATCTTCTTTTTAATGCGTCGGCAACGCGTGTACATACTCGTACGTGAGATCTAGTTTGAACCACTAGCCATTACTAACCTTACTAGGACTGTTGAGGAAGAGTTTTGTTTGCATTTCGGATTTTATTTGTTTCGTATCATATCAGCGTGGGACGAGTTGCGATAGCGCTCCCCCGGGCCCGCAGGGGCGCCGGGGCGCGGGTACCGGTGAGGGGTAGGGTTATCAGATAACTTTTTTCTTTTGTAATAAGTAGCAATAATAGATAGATATATTCTTTATTTGCTTGCCATAATATACACACAGTTAGGTAGGTACACAAATTACATCCTTAAAAAGAAAGAAGCTAGGAAAAAAGTTAAAGATATGAAACAAAAGGAAAAAAGAACGATTTCTGTGTGCGTTCATCCGATGATATGCTGTCATCCTTGCCCATGAACATAAGTAACATAACCAATATCAGAAGAGACACTTATGCGTTGGCGACCTTTGAGAGCTCTGTATACCTGATGCCCGCTGTGAAGTTAACTTTTTCTAAAGTCTTGACAACATAGGTTCAGTCAGCATTGGGGGAAAAATGTAAACCCTAACTTTATTGCCACCCGCATGCCCTGCGCGTCCAGTTCAACAATGGGTTCAGAATGCTGTTGGGACTGCCTCGTTTCTGCAGCGCGTCAGGTATGTTCGCGGAGACGCGCACTGAGTGCCGAAAAAAATGTAGCAACACGCACACTTGACATTTTAGGATTTTTAGGGTTCCGTACCTCAAAAGGAAAAAACCCTTATAGAATAACTTGTTGTCCGTCTATCTGTCTGTGAAGACCATTTTTCTCAAGAACACGTGGAGCTATAAAGTTGAAATTTACATCAAATACGTATGGCTGCGGTCCCTTGAATCTATAACAGCAAGTACTTAAAATACATAAGTTTTCCCCGTGTGTTGCCCAGGTGCGGTCGCAGCCTGAATTTTTGGGGGGTCACTATGAAGTTTGTGGGGGGGGGTCACTAATGCAGAAATTATTTTTGAGACGGTCAGTAATTATCTTTTCTATTAGACGTGTACGATTTGAGGGGAGGGGGGTCAATCCCCTGTGACCCCCCCCCCCCCTCGGACCGCTCCTGGTATTGCCCTTCATAAGCCGAATCCTACTACTCCATGAGGTAGGGTTGCCTACCGCCTACTCTTGATCTGATAGTCGAAAAATTGTTGAGACACAAGCATACCTAACTGTAACTAATCGTTAAAAAAAATCTTTAGTCCCAAAACAAATAATAGGTAGTAGATAGGTATTCCTAACCTAACATGTCAGCTAAATCCAGAATTTCCGTTAACCCTATTATATGCGGGAAACTAGTAAGTAAGTGTGTCGCTCCCTGCGGACGGGCTCGCAACTTACAAACAAACGCTACATTTATTTACTACTCCATCGCTATGTCACGTGACGAACGCCAGAACTGTCAGACGTACTTTTCGTTCGCTTCGTGTAATTTGCGTTAAAAATTGTTAAAAGTTTGTGTACACACCCAGGTGGTGTATAATTAAAGGCCTAGCATCAGTGGCTAACGAAGTTAATAGTGGTTAGTGCGTAAATATTAACGTATAATAAATAATACAGTTTTAAAATCGAAGTGTATTCACCTAACCGGACTTTATAATCATCGATCGTTGCGTGTCAGCTGACCGGCTGTCAGCGAATCAGCTGTTAGCATTTTGCGCTCGCGCAAGAACAGTGTGTCAGTGATCGTCATCGAATATTAGACCTTGTTATCAAAGTATAAACTACATTTTGCAATGGCTAATTGTGCGGGATGTCAAAACACACTAAGCGATTGGCGATTTTTGAACTGTATCAACTGCCAAAAATCGTTTTGTGATCTCTGCGCGAACGTTTCCCTAGACTATATTCGGATGGTTATTGAACATAAGTATTCATGGAAGTGTGTGGAATGCAAAAGTGTTGAACCTCGGACGGGCAATACAGACACACCGGTGCGTGGCGCTCACGAAAATGTAACTATGCACCGGGGCGCCGCCCCGGATGTGTTGAAGCTTCAATAGACACTAAGTATTACCGATTCCGCGGCCGCCGCCGCCGCCGTTCAGCAGCTTGTGGCGGAATTTCGTCTATTTCGAGAGGAAATCCGTACGATGAATCACAATATCCAGGCTCTCCGTCAATCGATGTCAAGTATATCATTAAGGATCGACAGCTGCGATGGACGCATTGATAATTTGTGTGCCCGTATCGATGACCTGGAGAGCAAGGCCGCACATACGACCGATCATAATAATGATTCTTTGTTGAAAACCATCGACCAGCTGAAAATGGAGTTAAATGATCGCGACCAGGACTTATTACATAACGATATAGAGATATCTAGCGTGCCAGAGCAGCAAGGCGAAAACACTATGCATATAGTCACTACCTTAGGACTGAAGAACGGTGTCACGCTGTCTGAGCACGACATCGTCGATGCCACTCGCGTGGGTCGCCCGTCGCGGCTGGAGGAAGGCGCCGAAGGACCGGCGTCCCGCCCACGGCCACTGGTGGTGCGGCTGGCGCGCCGCGCCGTGCGCGACCAGCTCCTGCAGGCGGCGCGAGTACGCCGCGGCGCGACCACGGAAGGTACCGGCCTGCCGGTACCCACCCGCCGCATCTATGTCAACGAGCGGCTCACCTCTTCCAATCGACGACTGTTTCAGAAGGCAAGGCAGCTCAAGGAGCACCATGGCTGGCGATATGTATGGACCCGCGACGGCAGGATCTATTTGCGACAACATCCAGGAACAGATTCTCCGAGGCACCGGATTCGCACTGAACAAGACTTGGCTCGTGTTTTTGGTTCTCTTAATATTTGATCATAGGTATAAACGTAACTTGGTTAACTTTTTTATAAACTGCCTAATATTTATTTTTCATCTGTCACGTCGCAAAACAGTTTATATACACTTTATAGTAGAAGCTCATAAAGTAATCTATCAGATACTATCTTTAACATTGTATGTCTACAGTACTCGCAAATGTGCATTATATTTTTTGTATATTTGTCAATTATTTTGCATGTTATTGGTGTGCGTTGCAACAACTACAAAAATAATAGCCATTCTTCCTGCTCGTTTATTTTATCTAAACATTACACTTAACAACACTTGTCACTTAACGAAACTCACTTATAACCTCGAAACACAACATTTTAACACTGTATTTTCCTTTACATACGAAAACAAACCGGGTTATTACGCCATACATTTAGACTACTTCTTACTGTGTATATGTATACATGTGTACTCGTACTTGTATGTCAACACTTAACTACACCCACTATTGTGTCTAAAACTAATTTTATTAAATTAGCCCTTTACAACCCGGGATCTTTAGCAACAGGACAAGATGACTTCTTAGTGGCTATGAACAAATTTGACGCTGATATTGTTGCAATTTGCGAGACCTGGATCAGACAGGGTGAACAAAGGCGAGCTCCGAATGTCCCCGGATATAAATTTATAAATGCTCCGCGGCCGACTTCGATGCGCGGAGGCCGCGGCGGCGGGGTAGGATTCTACATTAAATCCAGCGTGCGGGCGCGCCGATCTACCCACCCTATTGCTAACATCGAACAACTATGGTTATCTGTGTCACTCAATAAACGTAGTTACATAATAGGTACAACATACCGTCTAAATTGGATTAACGTGGATGTGTTTTTTGACGCCCTTACCGAATCCGTAACATACTTTTCCAGACATGATTATGTTGTTTTGCTCGGTGATTTTAATATCAATACGTTAGACACAACAAATAGTAACACATCGAAGTTTACATGCTTTCTTAGCTACTTAGGTTTAGAGCAAGTGGTAATGACGCCTACTCACTTTTCTGTAGACAATGAAACGCTTCTCGACGTTATTTGTACAAACGCGCCTGTCACCGATGTATGCGTTTCTAACATAACTGGTTCTCTTGGTCATGCCATGGTAACTATTACGGAAAATAGTACCGAAAAAGTTTACCAGTAGGCATATCAAAGATATCGATCTAGCTGCATTTAATAGGGATCTTCAGGATTTGGACTGGGAGTCTGTTTTAAAAATGGATAGCGTGGAGTGTATGGTTGACGCTTTTAATTGTCTATTGTTGACTTTATTTGACATATATGCACCTATAAAAACTTTCACAATTAGACGTAATAATAATTTACCGTGGGTCACCGAAACAATTAAAATCATGATTGACAAGCGCAACGAGGCTCATCTTGCATACCGGGCTACGAAATCGGAAGTACATAAACAATACTACAAAGACTTAAAAAATCTTGTTGTACAGAGCATATTTAATGAAAAAAAGGCATATTATAATTTTCACATAAATGCTTATAACAAGGACTCTAAAACACTCTGGCTTAATCTTAAAAAATCTGTTTTGACGGACTCTAATAATCGAGACCGTCTACCAGATCATTTTAATGACCCAAATTTGATCAATGATAGCTTCCTAAATGTACCAGGTAATAGTCATGTTTCGCTTTCTACCTTGTTGAATTTTGAACAGCATCGTTATGGTCAATCGTCGTTCAGCTTGAAGCCAGTCGACGAGCAAGAAGTAGGCAAATACTTATTATCTATTACTACTAATTCAGTTGGCGTAGATGGAATTAGTAGAGATATGGTGCTGCTCACTCTTCCGCGCACCCTGGCAGTAATAACAGCCATCGTTAATAGATCAATTTTGACTGGTGAGGTGCCGTCATTGTGGAAATCTGCCGTAGTAACACCGTTGCCTAAGGTTGATAACCCACGTGAACTTAATGAGCTCAGGCCTATAAGTATTTTACCTTTTCTTTCAAAAATATTAGAAAAGGCTGTCTATGAACAATTATACAAATACGTAGATAACAACAGAATTCTGCCTCAATTACAGTCAGGTTTTCGTAGAGGTATGGGGACGACGACCGCCTTGATTGACGTTGTTGACAATATTATTTCTGAACAAGACTCAGGCAAAGGCACGTGTTTAGTGCTGCTGGATTTTTCTCGCGCATTTGACTACATAAATACCGATTTGTTACTCTCCAAATTGATATATTATGGCGTAGAATCTAAGTCACTCGCGTGGTTTAAAAGTTATCTTGATAGACGTACGCAGTCAGTTAAAATATGTAAAGAAGATGGCCCGTTTTTGGTATCTGATGCTAGGCCGGTAACTCGAGGTGTCCCTCAAGGTTCGATACTGGGTCCTTTACTTTTCATTATTTATAGTGCTGATATAACCAAGGCTATTCAGCACTGTAAATATCATTTGTATGCAGATGATGTTCAAATGTATTACTCAGCTCGCCCTAATGATTTTGCCGACTCAATCACAAAAATTAATGACGATCTTAATAACATCTCTTCCTGGGCTGAAGGAAACTGTCTGTTATTGAACCCTCTCAAATCAAAATACATGATTATGGGTACAAAATTATAGGTTTCACGAATCATAAGCTGTGACCCTCAAATAAATATATAAGGATCACCAATTGAAAGGGTATCAGAGGCCAGAAACCTGGGTATTGTCATCGATAGTCAATTGAGGTTTGATAAGCACGTTGGAGAATTATTAAAATCGTGTTTTTTCCGTTTAAAGATTTTGTACCGGATAAGAAATCTCTTATGTGAAAAGGTCCGCATAATCTTATGTGAATCGCTGGTTCTCTCAAAGCTTAATTAAGGTGATGTAGTTTACGGTTCACGTCTGCAACAGAAAACTCGTCGCTTAATACAGAGAGTCCAAAACGCATACTATAGGTTTTGTTATTCTATCCCTCCAAGAAGCCACATCACGCCATATTTAAACAAATCGTCCATGCTGAACATGTCTTCTCGTAGACATCTACACCTTGCATGTCTCCTCTTTGGCGTTCTAAACTCTAAAACACCTGAGTACCTCTATTCTAAAATAAATATATCTAAATTTCATAATCGTCACGGCACTAGGTCTACTCGGCGTTGTCTTTTAGAAATGCACCTTCATAGAACGGCTGCTTTCACAGGATGCTTCCGATATCTCGCAACCAAATACTGGAATGACATCCCTCCACCTGTAAGGCGGTTGAAAACCAAACTATCTTTCAAACACCATTTCAAAATGATACTTTTGGAAAAACAAAAAACAGGGATACCTTACGGTTATTTGGTTGCGGATTTCAGAGTCTAAATTATGACTTGGTCAAGTTTCACACCATTTTCGTCCATTTTATATTTTTATTATTTGTTGATTTATATATTATGTATATGTATTACACTGTACTAATTTCAAGATACTTATTTTACACTATTGCACAACACACGCACTATCACACATTGCACATTATACACCACTTTGTATACCTACCTACAAGTATTAACGTAAATACATTTTGCGCCTTCGAGTACCTTTTTATATAGTTTCAGTTGAAACTAATGTGGCCTGGGTTTCAGCAGAATTATCAGTGCTTTGCTCGAAAGAGTGAAGCGTAAAGCTGAGCTGTGAACCCTTTTGTTTTGCTGCAACGCACACTACCATTCTTACTACCTCATCTCATGTTTTGTTACATTTTATTTTTACTTTTTCAAATGATTCTTTGTGTTATTGTTGTACTTTGCTGTTGTGTGTTGCAGAATTCAAATAAATCTTTTATCTATCTATCTATGTTTATTCGGTTCTCGTTAAGTTGGTTTTGTATTGTAATCATCTGCCATAACGAAGCCCGAAAAAATATGTGACATGCTCTTAGGAGTCTACAAAACAATTGATTGTCAGATATTTTTGCGCGCTTCGTTACGTGAGACAATTGCTCAGGTGAGTGTGCTCTGCAACTCTTATCGGTGTACGCGTACCTTATATCTTTATAAAAATATTTACCATGAGGATACACGCGCTAAGTAAATGGAGTAAGAGCTGGCCACATCAGATATGACACAATAAATCGGCTACATAAAATAAAAGATTCATTCATGGGTAATTGTATAAGGTTTTATAATAAACGTCTGTGGCGGCCTGCTCGCCCTCCACTGCTTACCACACGTCCAACAGAAATTACCAAATTATCAATCAAGAATTACGTAAAGCGTTAGCTTTATATTTCTATAGGCTATTATATTTAGTATTCTAAGGGCCTGTTTCACAATGTCAAAGTAAAGTATTGGATAGCTAATTAACAAATAAATTAACTGCCAGTTAAAACTGCCTGCAAAACTTACCACTTTATCTACCAGTTAAGCTTATTTGAAGATTGTGAAACGCCAACGATGACTTTATTCGTCAGATAAGTGGTAAGTAGCTTATTCAGGACTTTACTTGGACACTGTGAAACAGGCCCTGACTATACATGTATGATAAAACACCGTGGTATTGAATTGCAAATTGTAATTGTTAACAATGTACTAATGGTTTATTAAAAAAAATCTTATTCAGGTTTTTATTCTAGAAAAGTTCTAGACTTTTTTTTTAAGGTTCCGTAGCCAAATGGCATAAAACGGAACCCTCATGGATTCGTCATGTCTGTCTGTCTGTCTGTCCGTCCGTATGTCACAGGCATTTGACTCGGAAACTATACGACGTATCTGAATAAAATTTACACATAAAGTGTATTTTGTATGCAGCTACTTAGTTATGTAGTTAAATTTGAAAAAAAAAGATATTTTAGGGGGACACTCCATACAGGTAACTAAATAAAAAATAAAAAAATTAACCAAATATCAACATGTGACACATCAATCAATAGGTCTTTCAAAATAACATTAAGGTTTCTTTGACTATCTTGTGATTAAGGGAATATTTTCTGAAATAATCGCTTCGAAAGTCAGAAAAGTTGTGTAGCCCCCCCCCCCCCCCCCCCCGTAACTTTTGAACCGTAAGTTCAAAAAATATGAAAAAATTTGAAGAGATGCGCCTTATCATATACTTTCTACGAAAATTGTTTTGAACATTATCGGTTCAGCCATTTGTGAGTTATCTCCAAAAAACTTCTTCCATATGCATCAGATACGACCTTTTGGTATTAGTTTGGTTCTTATTCCATTGAAGGTACGGAACCCTCCTATGCGTGGTCCGACACGCACTTGGCCGATTTTTTTATTTATTTAACAATTTATGAGTTTTTATATATTTATTAAACTTTATTGTACAAAAGAAACCTTATCGTACAAAAGGCGGACTTAATACCATAAGGCATTCTCTACCAGTTAACCTTAAATCCTTTTTATCCTATCTACATAGTACCTGGTCCTGACGGCGGGCTGTTTATGTAAACAGTTAATTGAACTAATTGTTTGATTTACGAGTCGCCGCCGGACTTCGGTGGGAGCTCTCGTTAAATCGCCCGCCGGAAATACGCAGCGTAATTAACTCTGTAATAAATACCGCATTTTTTTTAAACGGTATTGAGTGGTAACGTAATACTCATAATTATATAATACCTATCTATGTTATTCTATTAATTTGTGCCGCTTTGGAGCTGTTAAGGTGCAAATGTATTTTTAACAATAAACAATAATTATTCTATTCCGACTCTTGATGATATAAACACTTTTCGATATGAATTAAAATTGGTTCATCGGTTTGAGATCCATAGGCACACATAAACAGATAAATATAATGTATGTGACGTGAAGAATGGAAATTTAAAAACAGAGACGACCCAGGATTGACTGATCTGGCGATGTGGCGACGCATGATTAAAGGATTAGGCTAACCCCAGGTCAATAGCCAGGAACGAGCCAGGCAAAAGGAGAAGAGCACGTCAAAGTAACCTATATCTTAGCGGGTCTCTGTTCTGCTGATAATTAAATGACGCATATTTTACTCAATTAAAACATTATCCAGCCACACAGCGGCCCGCACCGTTAAGATGAAATAGACGTTAACACATAAATTATTACGCATACATATTATCCCCGCAGGTCGCCCTAGGGCGAGGGCGGGGGGCGACAGGGCGGGAGCGAGGGGCGGAGGCGGGCGGGAGTAAACAGAGAGCGTGATTTATGTCGCGCGGCGTGTTTATTAGTGCCGCCCGCCCTAACGATGTTACTGAGGTGTTAACGTATACAGGCACATACGAGGGACAGTCAATCTCTAAGAGGTTTTTCAAGTGTCGGAAACGTGTTGCATGTTGCGACACCTATGGACTTGCAGGCGTCCATGGGCTACGATGACAACTTACCTACATTTCGGGTTAGGTATGTGTAAAAAACAAAACACGAAAGTTCCGACGTTTCGACACAGGTTACGCTTCATTCGTGTTAGACCCGTCAAATGTGTTTGCCACAAGCTAGCCATCGTATCAGTAGTCGCAGGCAGCCACAACATTACGTACGTTTGCCGGGAAGCTGCAGTAGCACCGCTCCCGCTGCCGCTGCAGCGATCGATTGCGCGGGCCATTAATAGCCGCTCCTGTTGCACCCCCTTGCACGAGACGAGGGCACGCAGGGCGCAGAGTCGCCATTCGACCGGGTTCGTCCAGATTTCTCCTCCTTTGGACACCAGCCGGGTAGAGATTTTGTAATTTTTTATAAGTAAAGTCCGGACTGTTATGCACTACTTAGTGCACAAGTGTACAGACTTTACTTACCTTAAGGGAACCGCTACAAACAAATTATTGTTTACCAGTGTTATACGTTTATTGCCTTTCTGTGATATCCAAGCTCCCGAACAGATAAGACAACTCAATTTAATTTGAATTCAGTTTTTGGCAAAGGATTTTTGATACATCTGCGATGGTTTATTGATACGTTTTAATTTAGGTACTTGATCTATTTTAATTATTTCAGGGATTTTATAAAATAAGTGCTATCGATAATTTCTATGGAATGGTATCTCAAATAAAAAAAAAGATATCTTCTTGAACTTTTTGACCCGCACGGACGTCAGTGATGGCAGCCCCCCACACCACGGTACTCGACTAGAGGCCCTCACACGCACACGCTCGCAGCACACTAATACAGGCCCGCCCCGGCCTCGGCCCGCGTCCTCCATCTAAACTAAACCCCTCTAATTGGAGTCCAATAAACGCGAGGTCTCCAATAAATACCTCAAGGACTGTTTACTCCACGTTGCATTGAGAAATACACAGTACCCACTATCTAGGAACAATATCCATTATCTACACACATATTTGCGCTCGCTCCCGCGTTGTTGTGCAACAACGTACTTTATCATTCCGATTTATAATGTAAATATTTAGATTACTATTCATAAACGTCTTTGGATTTCAAGTGTTGATATAAATACGACATTAATTCAGTTCAAGGGTAAATAAATAATGCTATTGCAATAAAATATCATATACTATATCTAACACGCTCTGACAAGCCTACTCTTGTACACAATATAGACACGCGGCAGCGTGTCCAGCCAAGTTCAAAGGAAAATGAACTGGCGACGCAGCTGCTGTTTGTATATTTACACAAACCATTATGATTACAACAAACCCAATTTCAGACAAGTAGGTACTTAACATAAAAACTAGTCAGTCAAAGCCAGTCTAGCCAGCCAGTTGGTAAAAACTAGTCAAGTCAATCTTGAACTTGAATTATATCCCAACTGAAATAAATATGAGTAGGTACACTGTATAAAATTATTTTTGAATCACGCCTGTTATTGTGATTAAATTTTTAGGATTTCCTACACACAACTTGGCAGTCATGTAGATTTCAAATCTTTTGTCGGCAAAGAACTTGGCTCTCATTTCACATTTATGTTTTACAGATATTACAAGTATCAGATCTGAATCATTCATAATTTTTATATAACTAATGACTTTATTAGATCTTCGGCATTAGCAATATTTTAGATGGTATTGATATACTTTTACAAAATTAAATGAGAACTACGAACGCTCCTGAACTCGCAGCTTGCATTAGATCTTAGAGTCGACCACTCACGCTGATAAATCTGTCCGACAGACGACATTAATCTCCCGCCCGTACCGTACATACATCACACGCACGCACGTCTAGCGCGCGACTTCAAACGAGCCCGTGACAAGCCAACACGACACGACACGACACGACACGGTGCTATTTCTGACAGCTCGGAGTCAATAACCTGCGGCTAGCGGCTGTGATTGACGGAAGATAAGATAAGGGCGTTGATATGAGTGATGAAATATGAGCCCCGCAATCCACCGCTGCCGCTCCGGCGCCGGCAAAGCCTTCGGAGAAATAAACTTCTGGTCTGAACTAGACCAGAAGTTTATTTCTCTCATTCAGCTCTACCGCCGTGTTGTAGAGCGATAAAATAAAGCAGGAACGCTGCTACTCGAAACATTACAAACAGCAAGAGCGAACGAGACGTCCAGCTTAATGGGTTTCGATTTCGACGTAATCGGCACTCAAACTCAATCTCAAAACTCAATTATTCATATTTTTACCCATCCAAGTATTCAAATAAGTGCGTCGAAGTTAAGGTACTATTGGATAAATAATTGGTTATTTGAACATTTGAAAAAGATAAAACTTACCAAGTCGCACTATTAAGTAGCAAATAACGCAACAAATCATGTTAAGCAGTGCAGCGGAGACGTTATGTATGACAGAAATAGTGATCTAAGGAGCTATGAAAGAACTTGGTTTGCTCATTTCTTTTATTAACAATATCGTTTACGAACTTGGCATTCATTCACATTTATGTTTTGGATGGGATTGTATTTAGTTACCTAGAAGTTAACTACGGGCTATGTAGGTAACTGTCCATTTATTAGTGAACTAACTAATCTATCGACTGAGTTAACTATTTACACATTATAAGTTCAGTGCCTTACCCCATTATTCATAAACGTATCTCAAGCCTCAATTAATTTTTTTTTTTTTTTAAATTGATTTATGTTTTGTCTGTTTCTAACAAACAACTGTCAAAGTGATAGATAAGGACACAAATTAACTAATTGAGGCCTGAGTGACGTTTATGAACAAGGGGGGGCTTTAGGAATGTAAACAAACAGTCAGTAGGCAGTAAACTAATAACTGAACCCAGTAAGTATACATTGGCAGTTTACACAGCCAAATTTCTCAACTATGCTATTTGAAATAGAATTGCAAGGCGATTAATTTTCGGTGGTCTGGAGCGCCGCCGGCGAAACTTCGCATTTCGCAAGCTCAGCAAAATAAAATACCAATCCCTTGAAAATAAAAAACCGGCCAAGTGCGTGTCGGACCACGAATAGGAGGGTTACCGTACCTTCAATGTAATAAGAACCAAACGAATACCAAAAGGTCGTATCTGATGCCTATGGAACAAGTTTTTTAGAGATAACTCAAAAATGACTGAACCGATAATGTTAAAAATAATTTTCGTAGAAATTATATGATAAAGCACATCGCCTCAAATTTTTTCATATTTTTTGGACTTACGGTTCAAAAGTTACATGGGGGGCTACACAATTTTGCTGACTTTCGAAGCGATTATTTCAGAAAATATTCACTTAATCACAAAATGGTCAAAAAAACCTCAATGTTATTTTTAAAGACCTATCGATTGATGTATCACATGTTGATATTTGGTGCAAAAACATTTTTTGAAATTTAGTTACATCTATGGAGCGCCCCCCTAAAAATATTTTTTTTTTTCAAATTTAACTCCATAACTAAGTAGCGGCATACAAAATACACCTCATGTGTAAATTTTTTTCAGATACGTCGTATAGTTTCCGAGTAAAATGGCTGTGACATACGGACGGACAGACAGACAGACAGACATGACGAATCCATAAGGGTTCCGTTTTTTGCCATTTGGCTACGGAACCCTAAAAAGGCTTTCACGCTTGCCATACAGGCAGCTTGTTACAAGTCAAAGGCTACGGACTTTATTAATGATACATACTAAGGAAATTGCAAACAAACGCTTCTTCTTCAGGTAATAAAACTTAAATAGTCCCATCATCCCAAAATTTGCGATTGAATATATTAAAGATGGAATGTAATAACGTCAGCCAGTTTATTAGCAGATGATAGAAATGTGAAGTCATCGTGACTATACAATTAAGGATTTCTTATACGTTCATAAAATAAAGGGCATACAGAAAATCTGACTGTTTAGAGAGCTCTGGAGCTGTACCATATGTTATCTTTATCTCCGATGTAAATACAATAAGTGAACTGCAGGCAGTTGGAGTGAGTGACGCGGCGCAAATCGCGGGCGCATGTGCGGCGCGTGCGTCAGCACAGCGGGTCAAGAGCGCCCGCCGCCGCCGCCGCCGGCGCAGCGGCCGGTGCCAGCTCGCTCACTTGCCGAGCATGGGCGAGGGGAAAGCTCAGAAGCGTTATAACTTGTGTAGTGGGCATAAGAGAGTAGGTTAATCAGTCTCAATAAAGAGCTCAAACTAACGACACGTATTCATATTTAACGCAACCTAAGTACCCATAGCCATCCAATCTCCACATGGCGACCCTGCTAGTCGCGCCGGCCGCCGGGCGGCCCGGGCGCATTCCACGACATCAGCAATTCAGACTCTATGTGAAGTGTTAGCCAGTGGTTATATGACTTTTATTACGACGATACGTAACAACTTATCTGCTCCGCGTTATTCGATTCAAGCCAATTTTTAACTGTATATACCTTCGAACTGTATCATTTTCTGCGCTGTGAACCAGTGAAGTGTTGGACAATAAAACAAAAAAATATACACACTCGACGACCTGTGCTGGACGGTGACTTTTTGGAATTACAATGGGCAAATCGTATTCCAAACAAGAGGAGAAGGAAGTCATAATTACACAGAACGCTGCAGGCTCCAATGAAGGCCAGGGTATTAGCGAGCACACCGAGCATCTCCGAATAAACAACATATTGGTGACATGTATTTTGATTATCGTTGCACTGGGGATAATAATTTATGCACTATTCAAGTACAAACAGTGCCACCACAAATGGATTCAACGAGAAATACGTAATGATATGGTACGACGCATTCGTGTAAGGCTTTCGGGACGCCGGAACCAGGTACGAGAGGATGGCGCTGAACGTGGCAACGATGGTGATGAAGAAATGTGTGTGAAGTGAACGGTATACAAGTAAAGTGCTCTTTCTCTTATATTTTTTTTTTTTTACTTTTTTTTTATGCGCGAATAGTTACTTCTACTATAACATACTACCTAGTTTTAAATATGCTATTTTAGTGTTCCACTTATGGAATTACAACTTAATAATGTATTAAGCAAATTAGTAAAACTTCAAGTAGAGTTACGTAAGCTAGGACCCGAACGTAGGCTACAGAAAATCGGGCTTAATAAAATAAGCGAGGCGAAAGAAATATATTCGCATTATATACAGTTAATTGAGTCTAGTTCTAGCAGTACTTATACAGAAGAATTTTCCGATTACGTACTTGAAGTAATTTGCAACAAAATAGATAAGATTTATAATAGAATATTAGAATATAGTATCAGTAATTCTAGTGAAGTCCAGAAACAAGTTAAAATGGCAGAAAAATTCGACTTAAAGGAAGTGGGATCACTGATTCCCTTATATGATGGCAAAGATGATACGGTAGAGAGAATTATTGAAGGTATTGAGATGATGGACAGCATATTGAAAGAAGCAGATAACAAGAAATTGCTGATTTCGTTTGTTTTAAAAACGAAATTGACCAGGAACGCAAAAATTAAATTAAATCAAAATTATGATACTGTTTCAGCATTAATCGCTGACATAAAGAAATATTTACTACCAAAAAAATCAGCAAATTCATTGTTAGTGCAATTAAATAGCGTTACACAAAATAACCTATCTGTTGCGGACTATGCCGATAAGATTGAAGAGTTGTTTACTAATCTCACGATTGCGCAAGCGGACAATAATCAACAGGCATGCGAAATCTTGAGACCAATAAACGAAAACTTAGCTATCAAAAAGTTTGCAGACGGTTTGCGCAACAGAAGGTTAGGAACTATAATTTCAGCTAGAAATTACAAGGAGTTGAAGGAAGCAGTGCAAGCGGCCAAGGATGAGGACAGCAGCCAGCCAACCCCCGTGGTTATGCACATGAGAGGCAACAGGAGAGGATTTCAAGTAAGTGGACGGAACAGTCGCGGATACTATAATCAGCAGTATCGCGGCCGATGGAATAGCCGTGGTTTCAATAACCAGTATCACCGTGCCAACAACTGGGCACCCAATACCTTTAACAGGTATAGGGGTAGCAACAGTTACCAAACCAGAGGGCGAGCAACGCGGAATTTCCCGCGTAACAGCCGTAGTGCCCGAGGAAGTCGCGGGCACCAACATAGCGCGATCTACGCTGCTACGACATCTGGAAACCAGGTGAGTGACGAACAACCCAATCTTTCAGAGTTTTTTCGTCCCTAAAGTGTTAATATGTGAAGGCATAAACTACGTATTTTCGTGTGAAGGATTAGATTACGTAATTTTTCGAGTCAATGGGCAAGACCTATCTTTTATTATCGATACAGGCGCAACTTGTTCACTAATTCATTTAGATAAAGTTCCAAGTAACTTATTACAAAAGAGAGATTCAGTTATAAAAGGTGTTGGCGGTGGAATCACTTGCAATAACATAGCATATGTATCACTAGAGAATTGTAACCAGATAGCATTCACACATAAGTTCCACGTATTAAATGAAATGCCATGTCATGCAGACGGGCTTATTGGCTTAGATTTCTTGAGAACTCACGGTGCAGATATCGACTTACGGACGAACTTGTTGACGTTGTATTACGGCGACCAAGCTTGTGTGTTGCCAATTCATGGAAATAATGATACTGATACACATTTATCACTACCAGCGAGAAGTGAGACTTTGCATTTTATGAAATTAAATTCATCATTTCAAATAGGAAATGAATATGTCTTAAATTCATGCGAATTGAAAGAAAATGTTTTTTTAGCAGGAACGATAGGAAAAGTTAAAAATAATAGAATACCGATTAGAATATTAAACACGAGCGATAAGGACATTAAACTACCTATTTTTATACCAGAATTGATATCTTTAAAGGAATATGACATATGTTATTCAATCAAATACAAACACTGAAAACATTGAAAAAAAAAAAAAAAATAATCAACCCAGCAGGATTTGAACCTCGCATCGATACGCCTTACCGGGGCTCGATCGCTTTACCAATTAAGCTATGGGTTCAGTTACTGAGTTGACGAAATTCTCAATGCCTTCAATCATCTTTTTGCATTTATTTTTACATCGACTTTATAGCAGCCGTAAGCGACATCTAGGTGCTAACTACTAGAGTTAGATACCCTTCCCGCCGACCCTTTTACAAGTGTCACAACGGAAATAATAGATGGCGCTGCTATCAACTCATAATTATTTTACATGTTTTTTTTAAAGTGGGGCATTCCACTCATACAATAGTATGTTATTCAATCAAATACAAACACTGAAAACATTGAAAAAATCTATCTAACTCTAGTAGTTAGCACCTAGATGTCGCTTACGGCTGCTATAAAGTCGATGTAAAAATAAATGCAAAAAGATGATTGAAGGCATTGAGAATTTCGTCAACTCAGTAACTGAACCCATAGCTTAATTGGTAAAGCGATCGAGCCCCGGTAAGGCGTATCGATGCGAGGTTCAAATCCTGCTGGGTTGATTATTTTTTCAATGTTTTCAGTGTTTGTATTTGATTGAATAACATACTATTGTATGAGTGGAATGCCCCACTTTAAAAAAACATGTAAAATAATTATGACATATGTTATTTTAACAAGTACGACAATGGAGTAGAACGGGTGACGCGTTTATTAGAAACATTAAAATTAAATCATTTAAATAAATTTGACAGAAAACTTATTGAGTCCATATGTGTGAAGTATGCGGACGTTTTTTATTTAGATGGTGACAAGTTAGGCACAACAAACATATTGAGTCAGAAAATTAGCGTAAAACCTAATACAAAACCAGTTTATGTAAAACCATACCGTTTACCAGAAACCATGAAACCAGAAATTAGCAGACAGATAAAAAATATTTTAGAAGACGACATTATAGAACCCACAAATAGTGACTGGAATAGCCCAATACTTTTAGTACCCAAAAAATCTGACAATAACACAAAAAAATGGAGGTTAGTTATAGACTACCGAAGAGTAAATAACGTAATTCAGGATGATAAGTTTCCACTACCTAACATTAATGAGATTTTAGACTCGTTGTCTGGAGCTATATACTTCAGTCACTTAGACCTACAGCAATCATACTACCAGACAGCTTTAGACGAAGATAGCAGAAATATTACGTTGTTTTCAAGTAGCCAAGGACAATTTCGTATGAAGAGGCTCCCCATGGGATTAAAAATATCTCCTAGCGCATTTTCACGTGTCATGTCAATTGCCATGTCAGGTCTCTCGTACGAAAAATGCTTTATTTATATGGATGACCTTGTAGTTTTTGGGAGAAACATGGAACAACACAACAAACACTTAACTGACGTGTTAGAACGATTACGAAAGGTAAATTTAAAGGTCAATCCCCAAAAATGTGAATTTCTTAAAAAACAATTGCTTTATTTAGGCCATGTAGTGTCGGCCGAAGGAGTTTTGCCTGACCCTGAGAAAACGAGAGTATTAAAAGATTATCCGGAACCTAAAACAACTGAAGAAGTTAGACGTTTTGTTGCTTTTTGTTACTATTACAGGAAATTTATACCGAATTTTGCAGATATTTCATTACCCTTGAATAAGTTAAGTAGAAAAAATGTTACATTTCAGTGGACAGAAGAATGTAAACAAGCATTTATAAATTTAAAGGAAAAGCTAATTTCTCCACCAATTTTACAGTATCCAGATTTTTCTGACGAAAACGAATTTTTCTTACAAACGGACGCTTCCGGGAAAGCGATAGGCTCATGTTTATGTAATAAGGACATGAGACCCGTAGCATACGCTAGTAGAACATTAAATAAGGCCGAGTTAAATTATCCAACAATTCAGAAAGAATTATTATCTGTGACATGGAGTGTCAGATACTTCAGACCCTATACTGACCATAAGCCACTATTATATTTGTTTAGCATGAAGGACCCATCAAGTCGTTTAATTAAATTCAGATTACAACTCGAAGAGTATGACTATAAAGTTGTATACGTTAAAGGCAGAGATAACGTCGTCGCGGACGCGTTGAGTAGGGTGACCATCACTTCGGACGAATTAAAAAATATAGGAGAGCAAGTTTTGGTTTCAACTAGAGCGCAAATTAGAAAAGCTTTACAGCAGAGTTTGGATTTCGGAAATACTACGAATCTTAATATTCCCAAGGATTCGAGGCCTGATCAACCTCAAATTTCGGAAATATTAAGAAAACCGAGTAATTCCGTTGAATTGCAATTCATTAAAAGTTCGAATTTAGACGAGTTAAGAGAGAAAAATCTAAGTACAATGGAGCAAGAATGTTTTTCGTTAATTGAAGAAAAGTCAATTATATACATAAACCTTAGCTATATGTCGCATTATACGCGAGCCGATTTTGCGAATAAACTAAGTGATTTTTGTAAAAAGATAAATATAACAGAAATATATGTCATTAAGACACAAAATAACGCGTTATTCTTAAAGAATCTTAGTGAAGAAATAATGAGTAATGATAAGTGGTCCGGACCACGCATTAGCATTCTCAGAAATGTTAAGAGAATTTTTGATGAAAAAGAAAAAACAATAATATTAAATGACTACCATCTATTGCCGACCAGTGGGCATGCTGGCATACGACGAATGATAAATAACATTAAATGTAAATACTTTTGGCCAAAGTTAGAACATGATGTTAAGAATTTTGTACGTAAATGTAGTAAATGTCAATTTATGAAATATTCGCGAGAAAATAGGGAACCTATGGAAATAACGACAACAGCCACAACGGCCTTGGAGAAAATATTTCTCGACATCGTAGGACCTTTAGAAACAGATGTTGAAGGTTACTCCTACATCTTAACTATACAGTGTGAACTCAGTAAGTATATCGAAGCGTACCCGCTACGGAACAAGGACACAGTCAGCGTGGCGCGAGCCTTAGTCAACAATTTCATACTAAGGTATGGTATACCGAAGGTCATTGCAACCGATAAGGGGACAGAGTTCACATCGTCAACATTTAGCGAGGTATGTAAACTTTTAAATATTAACAAATTGCATTCGACTGCTTACCACCATCAATCTCTTGGAGCTATAGAAAATATGCATAAGCATTTAGCGGCATTTTTACGAATTTATTGTGACGAGCGTCTAAATACGTGGAGTCACTGGCTACCGTTTTGGTGTTTTGCCTACAACACCACGGTACATAGTTCTACAAAATACACGCCATTTGAACTTGTTTTCGAAAAACAATGTCAAGTACCTAGTAATTTAAGTAATACTTTGGATCCATTCTATAATCCTAATAATTATATGTTAGAATCAGGGCATAGATTACAGTTAGCTCATAAGGATGCGAGAGAGCATTTGTTTAGAAGTAAGTTAACAAATAAGAATTTGTATGATCGAAAAATTGTTCCTTTTGTCTACAAGAAGGATGATTTAGTTTTGATAAAAAACGAAACTGGGAAAAAATTTGACAAATTGTATAAAGGTCCATTTAAAGTTATAAGCGATTGTGGAACGAATATTATAATAGAAAATAAGGGAAAAAATGAAACTATTCATAAAAATCGTGTAAAACTGTTTATTACGTAATGTTTTTCTTTTCTTCGATAAATATGAGCATACAATAATATGCATTAAAATTATATTAATGTTTACCTAACAAATGATACTATGCCAACATTGTTAACTATGTTACATTACTTCTACTTATGAAAAAAAAAAATTATTTTGCATTAATTTTTTTTTTCTTTTATTAGCCCGGTGATGTAGTGGGCATAAGAGAGTAGGTTAATCAGTCTCAATAAAGAGCTCAAACTAACGACACGTATTCATATTTAACGCAACCTAAGTACCCATAGCCATCCAATCTCCACACTTGTAAATTATCCAAATACAACTTTTTTGTTATGCGTGCATGTACAGAATAAAGATTAGTTTGGACACCTGATCCACATGCTGCTAAATGTAGGTATCTACTATTACAGCGCTGATAAAACTGGTCGACTGGTCGCAGAGAGTCTCACATGTGGCAACACTTGGCAGACGACAATAAGTAGGGAGCTAGGTAGGGCTGGTGCTCTTACTCCAAACCCGATTTAGATCTACTGCATGACACGATGGCTTATAGCGTCCATTGCCAACTCACATTCCAATTATAGAGGCAATTAATAGTTGATTTGTGTACCTATATAGAGTTCACGTTACACTGATTAGTTAGATACTTCAACTCGCTGCGCCCGCGTAATCGCTGCACACACATCGGGCTGCACTCGCGCGCAATCACATCTGTCTCAAGGCGCGCACGCGCACGCCTGGTCGCGAGCTAGAGCGTGGCGTATGTGGTATGATCCGCGGGCGGGATGCGCCCCATTCACCACTGTTGTGGGTCGAGGCCGGCGGCTGCGACGCGGCGCGGGGCGGTGCATTCATGGCGCGACGTTTGGCCGCCGGCCAGCTGACGACGACAATCACGCTCCACTTGATACATGAAAGGCCAGATAGATCTTTACTTGCCAAAGGTAATACAAAGCGCATTTAAATTGAAAACTATCCGCGTGAAAGCTCGCTTCATTCATTTCAGTTAAAACGGAACGCGCCGCGATGCATTCCGTTCTCATTTCATTCAACGTAAGCTACGGAAGTACGAGGCGGAGCTTTATTTTGCATCAAATAACGTGTAATATGCTGTAGTTAAAGGGGGCAGAGGGGGAGTCCCGCGGGCAACGACCGCTCCCGGCGCGGCGGCAGACGCTCGCCCAGTCGCCCACCGACTATCGACGGACCGCTGTATTTATTGCACATAGTCGTGTGCCCACAAGCAAAACGAATGGAAAAGCATCTTCATAATGTAAAGGAAACCAAATAGCTATTGTACAGACAAAATGCCGCTTTGTGAGTTTCAAACAGAGAGTTTATCTTTTAGAGCGAAGAAAAATGGCAGTGAACCGTCATTGTCAAACGCATGTGCTATACGCGCCATAAGTCATTTTCCGCTAGGAAAAGGAAAATTGTTTCTTGCGACAAATCCGGCCTATTATCGGAACAAGCCGCCCGGAGTGGGTCTATCAATCACGCGATAGTTTCGCGCGGCGAAATTAAATCCGCTGTGAATGAGTCGGGGGTGGAGGTCGCGGGTCGAGGGAGGGGGAGGGGGGTGTGGATGATGGATGACGCCAATAACGAGCCGCCGCGGGCCGCGGGCGCGGGTGCGTCGCGCGGCGACGGTTGCGTTGCCGCGGCATCGGCAGCGGAGCCACCGCGCGGCTGACTCCGCGGTTCGATTCCGCGAATTTCCGTTTGCACTTCCTGTGTGACGTGTAACCGAGTTATTTATAAAGCATACTGTAGATTTATACAAGAATGGATTTGTTAAGCTGCTTGTTACTAAATCCTCTGCCATGCCGCCAACGCTACGAGTAAAAGGTCTTCTGTAATACCAAGATAAACAGACAACATTTATTTATAATTTGTTTGTATCTGTCTCGTATCTCGCATTGTTGTTTAGTTGTATCGTTATTAAACAAAATAAAACAAAGAACAAACATCAAAAATGAAGAAAACCTAAATCACAGTTTTAAAAACATAAATATAAAACTCAGAGTAAGCAAGTTGAGCATTCGTTGTCAGAAATCTGAAATGAACTTGTTGTAAGCTCTTTTACAGTAAGTTGGAAGTTCATTTCAAAAAAACAATGTTCTATCTTGCTAGACTTAAAAACCGATAGTTTTATTCGAGTGTTTTGTCCTTCTAGGATCTAGATGGTAAGAGTCTGCACTTGACGTTAATTGTTGAGAATAGTTCTCAGCTGAGACCAGTGAGCGTAGCCACTAGCCAGCCGGTCCGCGAGTGTTGTTAAGTGTCCCCTTGTTCTACAACAGGAGCATTCTACCTCTCTCCACTCCGGGTCCGGGTTCGGGCTGGGACACATTGCATGGCTGCACTCGCGCGGGGCTGTTGTAGTCAGCAGCAAAAGTAGCTAAGCAAGCGAGCTAGTCAAAATATCTGAACACTCCCGCGACACTAAAGTCGTGTTAAGATCATTAAATTTATATGGCGTGATAGGTATTTTTATATAGGTTAATATATTTTCTGCGGGAGTACCTAAATATTACTTGTTGCCACCCGGGACAGATTGAAATAGGTATTTTCTTTCTATTTAGGAAATATTCCATTTATTTATCCCCGCCATGGCCGTAGGTACTGCGCGCGACTGACGTGGCGACAGGTGGGAAATACACCAATATTAGATGTATGTCTGGAACCCGTCGGAGGTCACGACAGCAATCGTCAGCCGCCTTCTACAAGCCGTTCCTAACAGCCGCAGTCACACCGGCGTTAACGGCCGGCCGGCGGCTGCACTCCCTCGTAACTCACCAGTCCCTCCCCCCCCCCACACACCCCGCACCCCGCACCGCACCTCCGCGCCGGTCAACTTCGCAGATTGCCTCTCGACCTTGGTTAATGACACTTGGACAAGTTTTTCGCCTTTGTCCTTAACGGGTGCTAATTACCTTCAACTTTTCTCAGAAAAAAGTTGTATAACTTTTCCAGAAGGAAATCGCTAAGATCTTTAAGAGTTATGGAACAATTTTTAAGAAATATCATTAAATTAACATTCAGATCACAGCTTAATTAAAATTTTCATTCAACAGATTAAGTTAATTTAAGCATCAAAACATAAACTAGTGTAAATTAGGAAGCCATTACACACCATAACACCTAAACACGTTTTATCAGCAAATTTAAACTGTATCGGCGACTTCACATTCATGAAATATTATCTAAGTATAGAAGAAAATAAACAAGAAAAAACGGCCAAATGCGTGTCGGCCCACGCATAATGGAGGGCTCCGTGGCTTCAATGGAATAAGAACCAAAGTAATGCCAAAAGGTCGTATCTGATGCCTATGGAAGAAGTTTTTTGGAAATAACTCAAAAATAGCTCTCACATTCTCGCTCTTCTCTATAATACCCTTTTCAATCCCACCACTCCTCTATATCTTAAAGAGCGTTTTAAGTATCTGTCTTCTGTTCGGTGTGCGGGAAAACGCCTCCTTGCTACTCCCTCTTCTTCATCAAAATTTTATAACGACTCCTTTACTTTTCGGGCTGTTCGGCTGTGGAATGCTTTGCCGTTGAATGCAAGATCTGCTAAATCTCTTCCGATCTTCAAAAATCTTCTGAAATCACATTACCTTTCGCTGCCTTAAGTTGCCTTCGTTTATATATGCATTTATGTATTTATATATTGTATATATTGTGTGTATTTATGTATGTATTATGTATTTATATATTGTGTATTTTTGTATATATTATGTGTTTATGTATTTAGGTATAAGTTTTTAAAGTAAGTACTTACTATTACTAGCTTAGTATACTTATATCATATCGGCACTACCCGTTAATTGTTTTGAGTTCATAGTTTCCAGCTACCCAAAGGTTGTCTGGTAGAGATCGCTTTTTAGCGATAAGACCGCCTGTTGTTACCTAGTTTTTATCACTGTATCGCTGTATATTTTCTCTTTTCTCATATGGTGCACAATAAAGAATATTTATTATTATTATTATTATTAAATAGCTGAACCGATAATGTTCAAAATAATTTTCGTAGAAAGTAAAGACTGTGTACGATAAAATCCGGACATGTATGATCTGGTATATCTTTTTTTCGGTACCACATATTCAAGCATTTCTTTTACTTTAATAATCTGGAATTGTAGTAATATATACTAAAAATAGAATCATATTACAATTGTATGGGCTTGTGTGAGTTTTTGCCAAATATATTCCATCATATCTTGAATTTTTTGTCCAGCATTTTTTGATAATCTTCGCTCACTTCCTGCTACAATGCCACAATTGTATTTATATTTTCACAAGCTGTTTTAGGCTCACTAGAATATTATCTTACAAAAAAAATACGATTTGAAAGTCTTTTCTACTTGAGGCAGTCAGGAAGACTTTCTACTTCAAGTACTAAAAGTAGTTTTTATATGGGAGGCATATTTTTGTAAAAAAGTGAAACTCACCAAAGCTAGAACACCTCAGAACTATTTACATCTAAGTCCAATTAGAAAAATGTAAGCTATTATGAAAAGAGAATGTAATAAGGTATAATTTGGTTTATCTAGTTAAAAATAAAAAACAAATTTTCACAGGAAAATTTGGTAAACACTGTCAGAACACCGTGGACAAAAAAATATACGCACTGTGGAATATATAGTGATCAAAGTCACAGATAACGTAACGTTATATTATGTTTGTAATTTTATTATGTAGCTTGATGACCACAAATTATTTAAAAGAAGTGTTTCTTGAATATGTGGTACCGAAAAAAAAGATATACCAGATCATGCATGTCCGGATTTTATCGTACACAGTCTTTATATGATAACATTGATAACGCGCATCTTTTCATTTTTATTATTGGACTTACGGTTCTAAAGTTACAGGAAGGGGACGCTATAGAAGCGATTATTTCTGAAAATATTCATTTAATCACAAAATGTTCAAAGAAACCTCAATGTTATTTTTAAAGACCTGTCGATTGATGTGCAATATGTTGATATTTGGTAAAATTTTACATGTATAGAGCGCCCCCCCTGAAAATATTTTTTTCTGCAATTTCACTACATAACATAACTAAATAGCGGCATACAAAATACACCTCATGTCTAAATTTTATTAAGATACGTCTTATAGTTTCCGAGTAAAATGGCTGTGACATACGCACGGGCGGACGGACGGACGAACGGACAGACGGACATGACGACACTATAAGGGTTCCGTTTTGCCATTTTGGCTACGGAACCCTAAAAACAGAGGAAAACTTGCGATTTATACAAATTGCATTAACAACAATAAAAAAAAGTTGCATTAACTTTCTTGTAAGGTAGCAATTAGATACCGTCGTAGTGCAAATAAGCACATTGTTTGAAAATAGATGTCATATACTTCAGAAAAAGTGACCAAACCCTCCGGTGTCCGAGGCCAGATTTGAACTGGCGTCTTCAGCTTTCACGGCTGACGTCCTGACCACTAGACCACCCGGTCACGGCGGAACTTGGCAAATTTTCTCATGTATATGCAATCTCTGAATTTGAAACGGCTAGGCGTCGTTGACCATATGCTAAGGGCATGCGCAGTACGTGCCTGCACCTCCTATCAAAAAATTTCAAATCAAAAAAATATTGAACAAAATAATTTGATTTGCTTCAAGATTCAAGAACATTGTTTGTTTGTTTGTCATTTCGTTAAGGCGCCAATTCATTTAAGGATCTGGGTTTGCATAGTATGCATCGTTACGTCACTTTTGTTTGACATTCTAAGCATAGAGATACCACGAAATGAACTGGCGCCACTAGCCACTATATGTATGTAACGGTGAGAGCGTTAAACGTATGAGCGTGATGTTGGCCCTCCAAGTTTACGAGGTCGTATTTGTGTTGTGCGGGTTCGCAATCAGGACTTACTGTATCTATCTTCGTTGTTCGCCGACCTCCCGGCTAAGGGAACATGTACGAGTACAGTCAGCTACCGAGATGTGACACGTATGCTGGACGGGTATAGTCACTTTACTCATGCAGCAACAAAAGTAGCGAAGCGAGTGGTTCTAAAGTTTGTACAACTTTATCCACCGGGGACAGACGGGAATACATTTATTCTTAGGAATCATTCCCATTTGTTCCGCCCTCGCCCACGCCGTACTGCACACGACCAAAGCGGGGACAGATGAGAATACATCAGAATAAGGGCGTGGCAAGGTTATTTTGAACATACAACCCTGGGTACTTCTACTGCTGTATCTGCAGCTAACTGTACCAAAGATGAAGAAAGTAGTACATAAGAGCGTCCCAAACTTTTATCCGTCGTTTTGCACCCCTTAGCCACGGGCCAGTCCGATAACCTGTTGTACATACAGTCAACGACAATAGTATTTTATACAATCGTGACATAATTAAGAGCTTTTCAGTCGAGTACCGTGTTTTAAGCTTTTCTATACTTAGGCCACTCAACAAGCTTCGTGGCCTAAGTAAGGTACGAGATTGAAAAGCTTGATTATGTTATGTCACTATAGACACTATTGTATACAATACTTTTTCTACGAGTGCTCAATATGGGCAAGCCGCTACGCCCCCAGCGACGGCGGCGTGGCCGGGCAGGCTCGGGCAACAATATTACAATATTGTATGAAAATTCTTTGTACCATCGTTGGCGACGTAACAATATGCGACCATAAAAGCTCTATCGAAAAGTATGCGCTAGTAGTTTGATCTACACAATCTCAATTCAAGCATTACAGTCGACGAGTATAGAAAAAGATTATGTTTACACATTTACACCATATTATAAAGGTGTAAGGTGCAAAGTGTAAATATCTCCAACGTCGACTGCATACATACGAGTACACCTACAGCGTGCGTGTTTGTTGCAGGGACCTGTCGCACAACAACATCACGACGTTGCCGCGCAACGCGCTGCAACCTGCTGCCATGCTGCGAGACCTGTGAGTACCTCGCAAACTATTTAACCTATACTCGTACATACTCGTATTTGGGATCCTGCCTTTTCGCCGAATAATGTTTCCCAAACTGTTTCATTTGCCAACTGTGTAATTTGGTATACTGCATTTTTTTCTGAAACTATAAACTTTTCAGGGTTTGTTTTATAATCATCGTGTAGAATCATAAGGTTTGGTTAGGTTTATTTTATAACAATCCTGAAATTCTTATAGTTTTAGAAAAAAATGCAAATTGGCAAATGAAACAGTTTGGGAAACGTTATTCAGCGAAAAGGCAGAGCAGCCTCGTATTTCCATACAAGGTGGCCTGATTCATTTTTCTTAGTGACTTTTGCTGCTGACTGTAGGTACTATCCCCTATAGTTCTGTTGAACCTTTAATCGCTTGAATATAACAGACCGCAGTATGTAATGAGATTAATAGAATAGTTCTATCAAATTACGATAATTATATGCAAATACAAAGTATACAAAGCACCACAAATTTTATTATACCTACATCAGTAAAAAACACTGATTATAGACTCATTTAACGTAAGTTGAAGGGTCACGATCAGTTACGATCTCGTTCAACGATTAACGATAACAATGATTCTAGATGATCTGAGTCTAGATGGGCACGGCGGCGGCGAGTGGTATGTGCTTTTATTGCTAGACTAGCTGTGCCCGCGGCTCCGCCCGCGTGGAATTCGGTCTTTGTCAGTAAGCGGCTAATTCGCCCCTAATTTCTCTACCTCCTACTGATGTGCCGTTGGAAAGTTTCCAAAATTGCGAAATTTTCCACATATGAAAATTTCGGAAAATTCTCACAATTTTGTATGGGATTTGAAACTTTCCATTTCTTAAATTTCCAATTTCCTATATTTCATATGAAATTTTCGAGAAATTTCTGAGAACATTTCCAATTATTTGGAAAGTTTCCGCAACTTGCACATCTGTACTCCCTCCCCCTGGAGGCGGAACTTGAAGGTCTTGAAGTAAAGTTGACAGATGGATACGCTAGAGGACAGTAGTCCAGATAAAATATTTTACAATTACCACTAAATAAAACTACACTCCAAAACCAATTTTTTCGTTAACCCTTTTTTTCGTCCTTATTAAAATTTTTGACATGATTTAAACGACATAGAATAGTAAGTAGGTGTATATCGAACGATATAGTACCACTTTTGTATTTATACGTCCTTGACTGTACCTATTCATATCATGTGCATGGCAAATATCATCCAAATCGATCCTCCGGTCAAATCAGAAAAATGAATTTTTCTATTTGACGTGTACGATTTGGGGAGGGGGGGGGGGGGTATCGGACCGCGCCTGGGTAAGAAATATATGCATAAAAATCCATACTTCATCTTCTTTTCCTAGCCTTAATCCCATCATTTGGGGTCGGCTCTCCTAGTAATTATTCTCCAGGACTTCCTGCCCCGGGTCGTCTCAGCTGGTATTTTTGCCTTATTCAAGTCTCTATTTATAGTGGCCATCCATGTTTATCGGGGTCTTCCTGGCCGCGGCACCGGCGGATATGTATGCAACACTTTCCTAGTCATGTGGTCAGATGGTCGCCGCATGACGTGTCCATACCATCTGAGTCGGCTTTCTATTAATTTCTCAGGGATAGGTTTTACTCTAAAGCTACCTCGTATGTGTATGTTTTGTACACGGTCCATTAATGTTACACCACCCGCCCATCGCAACATTCTCATTTCCGCAGTATGTAGCTTGTCCTCCTGTTGTTTCTTTAGAGGCCAACACTCCGCACCATACATCATAGCTGGACGCACTGCTGCCTTGTACACTTTACCCTTAATATGCACCGGCATTCTTTTGTCACACAGCACTCCCGACAGCTCTTTCCACTTCATCCATCCTGTGTTTATTCGGTGGGTTATATCGGCATCTATAGTTCCGTCGCTGGTAATGACTGAGCCAAGGTATTTGAAGCTGTCCACCTTTTTCAATGGGGTGTGCTGTAAATGAACGGTGTCTAGGCTAGCAACGCCGCTAAAGTTACAGTGAAGGTATTCCGTTTTTGACCTACTGATTCGAAGCCCAGTTGTTTCTAGTGTTGACCTCCATTTTTCCAAAGTTATTTGCAGGTCGTTGGCGTTCTCGCTTATTAAAATGATGTCGTCTGCGTAGAGGAGATTCCATGGTGGTGCTTGCTGCAGACTGGCAGTAAGATGGTTCATAACCAAGTTGAATAGGAAGGGACTCAATGTTGATCCTTGGTGTACACCGACCTGTACTTCAAATTCATCGCTCGTTCCGGCGGGGCAGCGAAGTTTAGTTTTAGCATTTTGGTACATGTCTCTTACAATGTTGACATAATGCTCTGGTATGTCGTGTGCTTGCATGGCTTGCCAGATTAACTTTCGCGGAACACGGTCAAAAGCCTTTTCCAAGTCGATGAAGACCATATGTAGATCTGATTTGTTATGTCTATACTGTTCCATTAGGATTCTGACTGTGTGGATAGCGTCAGTGGTCGACTTTCCTGCAACAAAACCGCACTGGTTTTCTGTGATTTCTGTGAGCTGAAGCAGTCTGTTGCATATGACGCGTTCCCATATCTTTAAAGTATGTGGGATTAGTTTTATTGCCCTATAGTTTTCGCAAAGTCTGACATCTCCTTTGCTCTTATAGAACGGGACCAAAATACTGTTCCTCCATTCGTTCGGCATACCATCAGTAAGAATTCTATTGAAGAGGTTTGTCAGAAATACCACTGCATCCGCCCCTAGTTTCTTCCATAGTTCAGCGGGTATACTGTCCGGTCCTGTCGCTTTGTTATTAGCCATTGCTCGGATGGCGGTTTGCGTCTCTTCTGGTGTTATACATGGTATAGGGCCCGCGATGGGAAGCGGTGGTTCAGGATGGTCTATGCTAGGATATGTTTCATTTAGTAGCTTTGAGTAGTATTCCTTCCACCTGTCCCGGATTTCTTTGTTAGATGTAAGTAACTGGCCGCTTTCATTTTTGATGTATTTTATGGTCTTTACGTCTTTGGTGTTATTATGTCTGGATTTCGCTATTTTGAAGACTTCACGGTCGTTTTTGGCTGCTTCGAGTTTGGTGTAGCAATTGTTATCCGAACTGGCTTTTGCTTGTGCTACGGTTCTCTTTGCGTCTTTTTTTGCTTCCTTATAGGCTATTTTATCTTCATCGTCGTTGGTTTGCTGCCACAGCTTAAATAGGAGTTTTTTGTGCTCTATTTTCTCTTTTACCTCCTCTTTCCACCACTTCGGGTCTTTGCCTCCACACAATGGTCCTTTTGATACTCCGAGGTAAGTAGTGGCTTGTTGGTTGCAGAATGCTTGGAACTGTTGCCATGTGATGTTAGGGTTGCCATTGGTGTTAACCTCTTGACAGTGATTTGAGATATCATTACACAGTTGTGAACCCTCCTCGCGCTCTAACCTGTGCCAGCGAATTTTGGGTGTTTTGTCTTTCTTCACTTTTACAGCCTTTGCCATTTGAAATTCTGCAACCAAAAGTCTATGCTGTGTGGTCAAGGGTTCCCCGGGAATTACCTTGCAGTCTCTACATTTTTTGAGATAAGGGCGATTTGCTAGGATGAAATCTATTTGTGTTTGATTTCCGCCACTTTTGTAGGTGATGAGGTGTTGTTGTGGTTTAGTGAAGAAGGTGTTAACGATGACGAGATCGTACGTAGACGCAAAGTGAAGTATGGCTTCGCCTTCCAAAAATCCATACATCCAAAAATCCATACTTCATATCATAACCTAACAACTTATTAACTAATATACTAACAACGAATTTTGGTCTAATATTAGTTAGAAGACTTAGAAGTAAGAGTAGAGAAAAGGAGAATAGATATCAAAATCGTGAGGCTGAGTATTTACATGCACTGTGCAATGTGTGGCAATTAATTTATTGTCGTTGAATTTTGTTGTTCCATTAAGTCAATACTTCATTTAAATATGATGACATATGTACCCCCACTTCTAAACTTAGAGTTGATTTGGCAAAATCCTTCCTAAGTGGCTTATTCATGTCACAACGTATTAATTTCAGCGCCATCTGTTAGTTATGCAGGGTACTCGTTAGTCTTAGGACATATTTGGAAAAAAAGTTTACACCTCCTTCCTAAGTAGCGCCATAAGATTCAGGTGCAAAATTAACTCAATCGAGTGTAGTGGCTACCCCCTTTTAGAGGTTGAATTTTTATAGCCCACCTATACCTGGCCGGGGATTTTCTTGACAATTGGAATTAGTAATCCTTAAGGGGTGACTTCTGGGATAACAACGCAAAAAAAACCGGCCAAGAGCATGTCAGGCCATGTTCAGTGTAGGGTTCCGTAATTGCCACCCTGTTAAAAAACATCCATTCAAAAGGTCGTTTATTAAGGGATATTTGGCAGCGCTTCTGCCATTTTACTATCCGGCACTTACGTCCTTTCACTATGTGTTTTTGACTGACAACTCACAAACAGCTCAACCGATGCTATTCAATATAGTTTTTATTAAAAGTACCGTTCAAACTTCACTTCCATTATTTTTTTCAAATTTTTTGGACCTATGGTTCAAAAGTAAAATGAGGGGGGGGGTGCCCTTTTTTGAAGATGTAACTATCCTTTGTCTTTTCATATTAATATTCATTTATTTCTTGCTTTGTGTGTACATTTGGTCTTATGAATTACATGTTCCAACACAACCCTGTGAAGGCACTCCAAAAGGTCCTAAACTAACTACACTGCCTTTCTCGAGACCCATGCTATCTCTATACACATTTCCATCTACATCAGTTCAGCGGTAAAAAATTCCTCATACCAACTTCCAACCCCCTTTTCACCCCCAGAAGGGTTTGAAAACTATCCTATGACGTTTCTCGAGACTCAAATTATCTTCATACTCATTTCTATCTAAATCGTTTCAGCGGTTAAAAATTCTCCATACAAACTTTCAACCCCATTTTCAGCCCCACCAGGGTTGATTTTCGGAATTAAAACTATATATTATCCTTTCCCGGGACTCAAACTATCTCTATACAAAATTTCATCAAAATCCGTTCAGCCGTTTTCACGTGATGCGCGGTCAAATAAACAGACAAACAGATAAACAGACAAACAGACAAAAATTCTAAAAATTGTTGTAACGTGTTCTGTTATCGATTCTAAGTATCCCCAGCCAACTTTTTTTCGATTATCTTCCATGTACAGACTTTCGACCCTCTTCAGCTTTATTATATGTATAGATTCGGAGTAGTCAACAGAGGACGTTTCCCATAAGTTTTAAAAATCTAGGTACTTAATCTTTACTCAAACCCTAACCTTTTTCAATGGTCACTCCATATTTTTTACTGCCAGGAACTGTTTAAAGGCAATTCCCTCTCTCCCGCTCCGAAATGCATGGAGTTTTTTTTTCGGTCGGTAGTATAGTCCAGAGCTAGTCCGCTTACCTAGTTAACTGGTCTACATAGATAAGCTCTCAGCGGTGACTGTTAGAACTGCCCTTAATTGCACATTGTTGTATTTAGTAGAGTCGACAGTAAACCGCGCGTGGACGTTACGGCTGTCCAGAGGCGGTAAAACGCCGGCTCGCACAGAATTGCGAACTCCCTCGGCGACACCAAACTTTACCACCACGGATTACACGGCTTACATTTTTACAATACAAGATACCTAATATAAACTTGAATAGGCTCAAGTCGCGCCTGATGGAACTTTAGCGTAATTTAATGGAGCACTTTACGGCAGGAGGATCTCTGTTGGGTTGTGATTGAAAGAGGGTCGCATCGCATGGTTTTGACGACTAACCGCGCCACGTTAGGACAGAGATAAATGACGATGTTTGTTAATAGACCGGTTGTTTCAAAGTCAATTAAAATGGAACGACAGTTGTTGGAGTTGGCGTTTATGTCAACAACATTTGCAACCCTATTAAAATTTATTTGTTTGAGCTTTAGTGTAGTTGGAGGGTTTGGATGTAAAAGCTTATATTGCTAGTAGGTAGTTTACGAGCGAGTTCTAAAAAGACCTGGTACTTCTGAAATTTCTTTAGTTAAAATTGTGCTTTGTCGAGAAAGTTAATAGATATATATCAGGACACATTAAAGAAATGAAAGTTATCCGTGATTTTTCATAGGTATGCTTAATGCGTTTTCCAACCTGTGTACCTACTGTGCACCAGCTTTCAACTAATGAATGTTTGCTATCTGTCTGGTGTGCTGTAGCAAGTGTAATGTGTGCAGAAACTTGTCGGCGAACCTGCTGGAGGCGGTGACGGAGGGCGCGCTGGCGAGCAGTGGCGGCGGCGGGGCGGCGCGTCTGGCGCGGCTCGCGCTGGACGGCTGCGGGCTGGCCGTGCTGCCGGCGCACGCGCTGCGACACCTGCACCACCTGCATTATCTGTGAGTACACAGAACCTGCTGGAGGCGGTGACGGAGGGCGCGCTGGCGAGCAGTGGCGGCGGCGCGGCGGCGCGTCTGGCGCGGCTCGCGCTGGACGGCTGCGGGCTGGCCGTGCTGCCGGCGCACGCGCTGCGACACCTGCACCACCTGCATTATCTGTGAGTACACAGAACCTGCTGGAGGCGGTGACGAAGGGCGCGCTGGCGAGCAGTGGCGGCGGCGGCGCGGCGCGTCTGGCGCGGCTCGCGCTAGACGGCTGCGGGCTGGCCGCGCTGCCGACGCACGCGCGGCGACACCTGCACCACCTGCATTATCTGTGAGTACACAGAACCTGCTGGAGGCGGTGACGGAGGGCGCGCTGGCGAGCAGTGGCGGCGGCGGCGCGGCGCGTCTGGCGCGGCTCGCGCTAGACGGCTGCGGGCTGGCCGCGCTGCCGACGCACGCGCTGCGACACCTGCACCACCTGCATTATCTGTGAGTACACAGAACCTGCTGGAGGCGGTGACGGAGGGCGCGCTGGCGAGCAGTGGCGGCGGCGGCGCGGCGCGTCTGGCGCGGCTCGCGCTAGACGGCTGCGGGCTGGCCGCGCTGCCGACGCACGCGCTGCGACACCTGCACCACCTGCATTATCTGTGAGTACACAGAACCTGCTGGAGACGGTGACGGAGGGCGCGCTGGCGAGACAGAATTGCATACCCGATTTATGAATAGCCTACCGTCATGTTAGCCTTAATATTGGCATTATGACGCCTTAATATTATGACGCTGTAATGTATTCACCACACCGAACATTTTATTTATCTAAGACGTACCATCGGGTTCATAATTGCATACGCAATTAATGAATCAATTCATTGATAAATCGGGTATGCAATTATGAACCCGATAGTACCTATGAAAAGTTCCAATTTCTAAATATCTGTTGTAAAGTAATCGGTTTCAATACAAAGAATAACAGGGAAGTCTATTCACTATTCAGTGAACAATTCCAAGATTTAACTAAACTAAAAATAGAGGAAAATATACCTATTCTTTTGTAGCGAATGCATGGGTGGAAAGGATACCTATTCTTTTTGCCAAATACAAGCGGAAACTCAATGTCGTTTTTTTTTTCCTTTTTATACACAACGTTACTCAATCAATGTAAACTGTTATATGGCAAAGGTTTTTCCTAACGCGCTTCAGAGCATGTACCTAATGAAATGATAATAAATAAACTGATCATACAGTTGCCAAATATTTTTCATAATGTTAGGCATATTTCCTTACATACTCGATACATTATCTAAATATATAAAAGAAGAAACTGACTGACTGACTGACTGACTGATTGACTGACTGACTGACTGACTGACTGACTGACTGACTGACATATCAACGCACAGCCCAAACCGCTGGTTCTAGAGATTCCAAATTTGGCACGTAGGTGCCTTATAAGATCTAGGTATGCACTAAGAAAGGATGTACGGGCTAGTTCTCGCACATCTTGACTGATATGATATTTGATAATGATATACACTTGATTTGATAATGATAAACACTGCAGTTCCAATGAAGTAATGATTTATTGATAAAGTAAGAAAATGATACACTTATAAGGCTTAATTCGAATACACTCCGCGGCGGTCGGATATGTACTAACTTAAAGTCATAGACTTAAAAAATAAGAAGACGTAACGCCGTGAAGACAAAACTGTGATTCCATAATAAGCCGATCTCTTCGTGTTTACGCGCGACACGCACACATCTACAACTCGTGGACGAGCGGTGATTGGTCCAAAAGAAGACGTAACGCCGTGAAGACAAAACTGTGATTCCATAATAAGCTTATCTCTTCGTGTTTACGCGCGACACGCACACATCTACAACTCGTGGACGAGCGGTGATTGGTCCAAACGTCAAAAGTGAGTGTGTGTGCATGAGATCGCGGCTCATTATGGAATCACAGTTTTATCTTCGTGGGATTACGTCTTCTTAATTTACATGTCTATGCTTAAAGTAATAAAAATTATGCTACGTGACGGAAAGTGCTGACGCGCGGAATGTCAACCTTTGTACGGATCGTACATGCTCCCGAGCGCGAGATAAAAGGATGATGAAGCTTAGAAAACACGTTAAAATATTGAACTTAAAAATATAAACGATATAATAAAAGAACTTATAAAATAAACATGACATTAAATCATTCACTCGTAGCGAAGCGTCCTCCTACGATGGGTGACGTAGCCTTGTCGAGTCCCCGTGCTCTTGAAAAGTGAATCCTTGAGTTGTTTTTCGGTTGCACGTTGATCTTAGCCGTGGGTTGTGGAGTTGGAGTTCTCCTTGGATGTCATCTCTAGTAACGTACTGCACTCGCATATTCGCAGATGCGTCGCTGGGGGGCGCAGGCGCAGGGGGTATCTGCGCCGAGCGGCGAAGGCGCAAGCGTGTCCATAAATACACGCTGAATACTACTATCGCAGCTCCTAGTAGTAGGTATACAAGGACGTACTGGTGAACGTCGTTGGACGATATTCGGTCAGCTAGAATACCTCTCGTCTCACTAGCTTTCATGTGTTCGATTAGTCGGTCAATATCCAAAAACTGTTTCTTCAAATCCATGCTGGTAGATGTTGTTACAATGTCTTCCTGTATTGGTAATGATAAATTTATAATATTATTGATAGGTGGCATTTCAATCTTCACTATATTCGGCTGGATGTTGATGTGGTTCGTATGATGTTTATGGGCAAATATTGTAAGTGATTCACTCTTGATAATACAGCCATCTCCTAGTGATATAATGCCTGCTCCGCTTATTTGTTCCGCGGTAACTTGAGCCTCGCATATGATTCTTATAGTTCGATGCCCGCAGCAAAAGAATAAATAATTATTTTCTTTATTTAACCTGTCCCATTTGTCCATGCAAGGTTGCTTTATACTTTTGCAATTTGTCTCATTTTTATCCTTGATACATAAGTTGTCGTCTCCATACATATGATATATTGGTCGTTGCAAAGGACATAAGTGATTTGATATATCATGTTGCTTGCATTCAACAGCCTCTTTCTCTGATAGTGGTATGAATGAGTCCTTTTGTATGTTAATGGCAACATACTCCGAAATGGGTATTAATCTGATCATATCTTTCTTTAGCTGCTGAGGTATAGGTATCAGTCTGTACATTTCAAAGTTGTCACGGCTGGCTAGCGGAATGCTTATTTCAAAAATAAGATACTTGGTTGTCATCTTCGTCTTGACCTTGAGTAATTGATATATGTGAGGAAGATCCGTTTGTATGTTTTCTATTGGAATAGTTAAATCTTTTGATAGCTGTCCGGAAATGATGCTTAACTCGTCTTTTAGCTGACCTGGGGTCAATAGGTGAAAATTAAACTGGCCATGATGAACGTTGGTGATAGTTTCTAATAATGTTTCTTGAATGCTTTTTAAATTAACTAACAGGGAGTTAGTAATAATCGATGATAACATAAACTCGCTTGTATTCTCAACAGCAACAACTTCCTTTGCCAATGCATTAGTCGCCTTCTCAAAGCTAGTCGCTTTTTTCAAAATTCACCCCCTAAGGGATTTCGCAGACACTCGTCAAATCCTTGATTCGTCAAGTTAGAGGTTAGCCAAATCCTTGATTCGTCAAGTTGGAGATTCGTCAATTCCTTGATTCGTCAAGTTAGAGGTTAGCCAAATCCTTGATTCGTTAAGTTAGAGATTCGTCAAATCCTTGATTCGTCAAGTTAGAGACTCGCCAAATCCTGGATTCGTCAAATTATTATCTGACCACACGTAACCAAGAACAAAATATAAATTGATAATAAAATAATAGGCATATAATATTATAAGCAGAATCTGTTTATCGCCACCTTCAACCACCACCAATGACGTCACTACTTGTACCTAGCTACAGCTATAGCGCCGTGCGCGCAGCCATTATCCCGACCGCCCAGCGTGTCCCGCGCCCGCGATTTAGCGTCTGGTGTGACCGATAGATGGCGCTAGTGCTTTAACCTGAAATAAGGGAACGCGATCCTACGACAAACAGATATTCCAGAGATGTCCGTTCGCTGCAAGCGCCACGAGGTCAATGGCGGGCGGTCGGGATGATGGCTGCGCGCACGGCGCTATAGCTGTAGCTCTACAAGTAGTGACGTTATTGGTGATGGTTGAAGGTGGCGATAAACAGATTCTGCTTATAATATTATATGCCTATTATTTTATTATCAATTTATATTTTGTTCTTGGTTACGTGTGGTCAGATAATAATTTGACGAATCCAGGATTTGGCGAGTCTCTAACTTGACGAATCAAGGATTTGATGAATCTCTAACTTGACGAATCAAGGATTTGGCTAACCTCTAACTTGACGAATCAAGGATTTGACGAATCTCCAACTTGATGAATCAAGGATTTGGCTAACCTCTAACTTGACGAATCAAGGATTTGACGAGTGTCTGCGAAATCCCCTAAGGGGGTAAAATGGGGGTCCAAAGTTTGTATGGCGAATCAAGATTTGTTAGACTATTTTATTCAAAACTTCACAGGAGTATTCTTAACGATAAATGAGTAAACACGTATTTCAGGTTTTTTGAAAATTAAACCCCTAAAAGGGGCAAATGTGGTCACAAAGTCTGAAAATCAACATGGGTATCGTATCCTTTTTGAGTACTTATAGTACGCGGGCGAAGCCGCGGGAAAAGCCTAGTATTATAATATAAATTGCATTCAATAAAAGATAAAAATCGAATAGACAATGATGATATGCGGCTGAAAGGTCGTTCCCGTTCCCGCCACAGCCTTATTTGTCAGGCGATTCCTTTCATCCCAGATCGGATAGTGAGTGTAGTTTGATAAATCGATTATAAATTATTCATGGGCAGCTGACGCAGCTATCCCTCCCCCTCTCCTCCCCCCCCCCCCCCCTGTCCTTCGCCGCGACACGTTGTCTCTAATAACATTCAAATTAGGTTCCCGCGCGAAAAGAAATATCTTTTCTTTATTTTCCCATCCGTTCTGTATACATAGTGACGTACCAATAAGTGTTTAGACATCGTGTTCAATAACTGAATAACACGATAGGGAAAATCTATTAGTCGGTCCTCCCGTCCGAAATGCAATGCAGTGTATAGTAGTGTAGTTGCATACTCGTGTATGCAGTTGTGTAGTGTGTGTCGTCGCCGCGGTGGCGGTGACATAATTTTCCGGGCGAGTGCGAGTGATGGGCGCCGCCGCCGTCCCGTGCGACAAGAATCATCCCACGTGTCACATAACAGGGTCACAGTCTGAGTTTTAGTGCATTTTGTAGATTTTTTAATGCAATCGTAAAGTAGCGTAGCGGAGATCTAAATTGTAAAAGTTTGTCGACATAAACAAAAGCATGTCAGAGTCGCTTACGGTTTAGGTACTGGATGATTTAATCACTCCGAATAATTAGCGCGGCTCCTGAACGAAATCCTAATACGAATAATTAATGGCTACCTGTTCCGTGACCTTCTGCGCGACCTGCTGCCGGTCCGCGTCGTGCGAACTCATCGCGCGCGGTTTCGCACGGCGCGTTGCGAAATATCGCGATGGGGTCGCCAACTGGTTTGTATCAAGGAGAGGAAGTCGTTAGTCACTTTTATCACGCGCCAAATACCCGCGTCGGCCGAAATATTAAATCGTGCACATTAGAGCCGCCGACAGTTCGCCGACCCCCTGATCTGATGTGCACACTACATTTATAACCACACATACGCTCATATTTCTGCGGTTTGACTCGTTTGAGTTTTTCGAAGTTTCCACGATGTCCCAATGATTAATGACTATAAGGATATAAAAGCTATTTGGTGAATCAGAGAATTTCTCCTTTACTTTTTAACATGCTTACCGTGTCGCGGAATAAGGAGGTTGTTAATGCCAGTATTTTATACACTCGCGATGAATCTCAATTATGTTCTTAACGGCGTCGCTCGAAAGTCGGCTTTCTAAATATTAAGTATTTAATGTTATTAATTCTGCGAGCGCGGAAATTGCTTCCTTAATTTAAATTGCGTCAATTTTAATTAGTATTGGCTGGGTCTGGGCTGGTAGCCGCAGTAAATCGTGCTAATTGGCCGGGGCTGGTGTACATTAGAAGTTGTCCCGTCGGGGCGCGCTTTGATTTACTCACGGTTATTAATTAGTTTACTTATAACAACAATATTACATTACAAGTAGACCGCAGTCTACCGAGCCGAGCGTCGAGCGCGGAGTCGATATTATACAAGCGTCGGGAGGCGTGTGGCGTCCCACTGAATTTCCTCTCTGATTACGTCACGGATACTGCCTTCCTAAAGTTATGTTCACTGTGGGAAATCAGAACTTAATTAAAGAAATCGGTCATGGAGACGCTGACTAGATGTCTCTGACTGGGTCTGACTAGATTACCGGAAACACAATCAGTACCTAATACTTAATATTTTTAATTGAAAAACTTCATCAATGTCATCATCCACCCTGTTTCATTTGGTATATACATACCTACTGAAAACGATGCTGGCTATGCAACATTGAGCCACGTAAGCGTGACGCCAGATTTCTGAGAACGAAAGTATTAGTTAAAGTTTTCTTGGAATGCTTTTTCCTAGTCGTGGCCTCCCTTTTCGGATATTTACGAAGTTTGTTCCTATCCTAGAGTCCCGTGTTTTTCTTTCCTTGTGCAGTTTCGAGAATCAAAAAATCTACACAAAAAGTGTAACTTATCCTTATCCTTATGTGTATCCTTAATTGCAAGAAATATGTTTGACTATTCAGTGTGCTTTTAAAACCAAGGTTTACCAAATATTTTATATTGTTGCTATCCTGTCCTGTCCGTATTATCGTCGATATACCTATCTACGAATTGTTTAATGTCTAGTATTAAATATGTGTGTGTCCGCAGGTCAGCGGACGACAACCAGCTGGAGGAGGTGGAGGCAAGCGCGCTGGCAGGGCTGCGCGCGCTGCGCTCGCTGCGCCTCGCGCGCAACCGCCTGCGCGCGCCGCCGCGCGCCGCGCTCTTGCACACCAAGCGGCTCGACTTATTGTAAGTCGCTGTTGCTATAGAGAAAACCTACGACTGGGCCACATTTTCATTTGGTAGTTTACATTTTCAAAATAGAGGTTTTATAAAAATTGTCTAATGAATGTAAAAATATCCTATCAAAAACATTACATGTACAAAAATGCCAGTCTCGCAACGCAGTTCTGCTACTGCAAAAAGTATTGAAATCTAATGTAAAACCAAGCCGGTATGCCGGAGTTTACTAACAACATGTCATTGTGATCCTTTGAATATTAGATGTCTATATTTTTATAATAAATAGAATGACCTGACCATCGCACGGCTAAACATACGTATAGCACAAGCCGGTCTATCAATGTGTACATATTATATTGTATAAATATTATTAAATAATTTATTTGTCCTGTGCGATTGCCAAGTCACTATTATAACTTACCAGAAACACACCTTGCCTTATTTTATGACAGGCCGTATTATCTCCAGGTACCTTAATATCTGTTGCACTATTAAATTTGGTTCAAACAAGCAAAACAGTCAAAAAATTTATAATCAAAATGACACAATATAATTTTAAACAAAAAAGAACCGACTTCACTAAGCATCCACCTTTCCAACACCAAATGCTCGATCTGCTGTAAAAAATACTCAAATCACCATAAGTGTGCTTATAATAGTTGAAGAGTTCCCTCGATTTCTCCAGGATCCCATCATCAGGTCCTGACATGGTTACAATGGGATCAACTGTGAAGTATACGCTTTCAAACAAAAAAAGAATTTTCCAAATCGGTCCAGCCGTCTTCGAATAATCGGTGAACATACATAAAAAAAAAAAAAAAAAAAAAATAGCAAAAACAAAGATCCCGACGAATTGATAACTTCCTCCTTTGAAATCTTGAAGTCGGTTGAAAATACGAGGAATAGTGTCAAAGTAAACGATTACGAGTAAGTACATCGGAGCAGGTGTGCGTGCATCTCGCGGCGACGGCGGCCAAGCGTCGCGCGCCGGTGCAGCGGCGACGTGGCGTGCCGTAGGTCGGGAGCTAATTGCGGCACACGTGACTCACGTGCTACTCCCCCCCTCCCCCACCTCCCCCACCTGCTCCCCCGCCCGAGGGGGCTCCCGGGCCCGCGTCCGCCGGAGGTCCCGCGCGGCCTACACGCAACACTTACTAATGAGCTGATTGTCAGCATTCTTACTATGTTTACACCCGTGGGAATTTATCCTAACCTTCCGTTTTCAACCGACTTCAAGATTTCGAAGGAGGAGATTATCAATTCGTCGGGATCTTTGTTTTTGCTTGTTTTTTTTTTTTTTTTTTTTTTTTATGTATGTTCACCGATTATTCGAAGATGGCTGGACCGATTTGGATAATTCTTTTTTTGTTTGAAAGCGTATACTTCACAGTTGGTCCCATTGTAACCAGGTTAGGATCTGATGATGGGATCCTGGAGAAATCGAGGGAACTCTTCAACTATTATAGGCACACCTATAGTGATTTGAGTATTTTTTACAGCAGCTTGAGCATTTCCTTTTGGAAAGGTGGATGCTAAGTGAAGTCGGTTCTTTTTTGTTTAAAATTATTTATTTCGAATGTGGTTCAAGACCTATATAAAAGAAGGTAACAAAATTCTACAGTCTAGGATTTATGGGTGATTGGTTTTGTCCTATACAATTGGACAATTGCAGTGAATATATTTACATTGAGCTTTGCGCGTTTAATACTTATTCGTCTGACGTAAGCAGACCAATTTGATTGCCATAGCCGTTGCTGATTGGATATGCTGGCAACGCCAGCATATATAATTTTAAACAAAAAGAACCGACTTCACTTAGCCTCTACCTTTCCAAAAGCAAATGCCCAAGCTATTTTAAAAATACTGCAATCACTATAGGTGTGCCTATAATATTTGAATAGTTCCCTCGATTTCTCCGAAAAATAAAACAGCAAAAATAATAATCCCTACGGATTGAGAACCTTGGAAATCTTTTAAATCTTGAAGTCGGTTGAAAATACATGCGCAGGGCTCAGACGTTTGAGACGTTTGACGTTTGGAACTGCTGGGAGCACATTTATACTTTCATGTAAGTATATTTAACATTATTGCATACAGTTACAACGACTAGTGAACTACTTAAAAAGAATTCATCAGTTCAAAGTCGATCAATATGGCATGGCAACATTCATAACATAACATTTGTAATGTAACCTTTGGAAAATTCAAAACAAAATACTCATAACATAACGTTACTGACAAAAGCTGTCATCCTAAAGTATTGGTGTGGGTGTGGACATGACCGTCTCTCCGCGAAGGAAACATCTGCCATTACTTACACGATTGTGTTGATCAATGATCATATTCCGCTCGCCTCGACTCGAGACACTTCCCGTGCGATGTTTTCCCTAATCGGCTGTTTGGCAGCGAGGAGGAATGCCGTTAGCTGACGTGAATGTTAAGCGAATTCAAGGACTCGCGGTTCGCGGTGAAAGCTCGTCACTGAGATGAATGGCGCTGGTTAGTATCATTGACCCGGTTCATTGAACATATGTGAGCTTTATTACAACCCTATAAGGACTAAATTTAGTCAGTTACGTGTATTGTTAGTCGCGAGGGCGATGACCGCGTACGGAATAAGTTCTTGTGTATGTATACATACATATATTTATATACCTCACCTGCATAAGCGCTTCCGTACTGATCAGAACTTCAACGATCCACTTTTAGAACAAACATCACACAACTCTCGACTTAATTAGGCTAGAATAGATTTAGTACTTTTATATGATCTGCTTAGATAAATTAATTGCTAGCTGGATTTCTCGTAATATAGTTCTGTCATTATATATTTTGACCCGTGAATAATCAGTTCTTGGATTTTTTTTCGTAGGTCCCTCGGGGGGGTCACTGGAAGTGTAAATTCAAAAAGTAGACTGAATCAGGCTCCTGTGTATATTCGAAAAATGTTTTTTTTTTCAAGTAAACGGTTTTTCTTGAATAACTCAGTCATTTTTGATATTTTCGGTTCCCACCTTTTTTCCCCCAAAATTGTTCAGAATTTTATACTCTACAACTTTGTTTCTCTTCATTCATCCGTAAAACGTGGAACATTAGGAGATAATGATAATATTTTGAATTTGTCGCGTTTTTCAGGTTTAATTTCCAAAATATCGATCCTAAAAGAAAAATTGTGAAGACCAAACTTGTAGAGAATCAAATTTCCTACAATTTTTGTCCTCACGGTTTTACTGTAAAATAAAAAATGACTGAGTTATTCAAGAAAAACCGTTTTTCGAATATACACAGGAGCCTGATTCAGTGTATTCAGTCTACTTTTTGAATTTACACTCCCAGTGACCTCCCCGAGGGACCTACGAAAAAAAAATCCAAGAACTGATTATTCACGGGTCAAAATATATAATGACAAATATAGAATGACAAAATATATATACCTACTAGCTTTTTCCCGCGGCTTCGCCCGCGTACTAAAAGTACTAAAAAAGGAGGTTCTCGGTTAGACTCGTATGTTTGTATGTAGGAATGTATGTTTGTCCGCGACCATCTTGCGTTTCGCTGAACTGATTTAGAAGCGGTTTTCGGAAAAGTATTCGTTACATTCTGGAGGTTTCGGTATACCACGTTTTGAAGACGGCGGTTCCCTCATTTTTTACTTTAAAGAAATTATTGCAATAATTGTTTAATTGTTACGCCATTAACGACTTACTACTGAGAGATTATGATTAATACAGATTTCTACTCTTGAATAGAATTAGTAATCCACCCTCCTTTTTACCCGCTTAAGGAATGACTTCTGGGATAACAACTATTATATATCCTTCCCCAGAACGCAAAATATCTCCATACCAAATCATCTAAATAGGTTCAACGGTTATTAATTTCCCATACAAACTTTCAACCCCAATCAATTCAATCAACAATTCAATAAAAACTATCCTATATTGTTTACCGCGACTCAATCTATATAATATGTACCAAGTTTCATTTCAATCGTCTGTTCAGCGGTTAATAATTCGCCATACAAACTACCAACATGTTTTCTACCCCTCTAAGATTGATTTTCGGCTTAAAAAATATTCTATATTGTTTCCTGGGACTCAAACTATATCCACAACAAAATTATCTAAATCGGTTCGCGGTAAAAAAATCTCCATACAAACCTCCAACCCCCATTTCACCCCCTTAAAGATCGATTTTTCGAGATAAAAACTGTCCCATGTCGTTTCCCGGCACACAAACTATCTCTATACCAAGTTTAATCTAAATTGGTTCAACGTTTAAAAATTCCCCATACAAACTATCAACCCCCATTTCACCCCCTTAAGTGTTGATTTCGTAATCAGCGACCCGATAAACCATAGAAACAATACCCATGTTGATTTTTAAATTTTGTCACCACATTTCCCCCTTATGGGTTGAATTCTCAAAAAAGCTGAAACACTTGTTTTCTCATTTATCGTTAGGAATACTCCTGTAAAGTTTCGAATAAAATAGTTGAACTAATCTCGTTTCCCATACAAACTTTGAACCCCATTTCCCCCCTTAGGAGGTAAATTTTTAAAAATATTTAGATCACTATGTCAGTCAGTCAGTCAGTCAGTCAGTCAGTCACCTTTGAGTTATATATATGTATATACTGGGTTTCTCATTCAAATCGGTCAGTATGGGAAAGTCTGAAACTATAAGACATACGAAGATCTGTTCTGAGGAACCATGTCATCGATTTTAATAACAAGAAAAACTGCATTTATACATTTTAAAAAACATCTGTACTCCGTTCGGGAATCGAACCCGGTTGTTTTGAAAAAAAAAACCTACACTATTTCTATTTAGATATCGATTGTGTAGGTCTTAAGCAGTAAATGTCTGTATGAAACATGATGTCTAAAATGAATAAAATGCATTTTATTATATGAAGATACAAAATGCAATTGTAAGATCGTTACCTAAACTTGTTGAATATTGTATTGAAAAAGGCGGTGGTCACTTCGATCACCTACTAAAATAAATTAAAGTATGTGGAAACAATGCATTTTATTCATTTTAGACATCATGTTTCATACAGACATTTACTACACACACCTAGACATTTAGACCTACACAATCGATATCTAAATAGAAATAGTGTAGGTTTTTTTTTCAAAACAACTGGGTTCGATTCCCGAACGGAGTACAGATGTTTTTTAAAATGTATGAATGCAGTTTTTCTTGTTATTAAAATCGATGACATGGTTCCTCAGAACAGATCTTCGTATATCTTATAGTTTCAGACTTTCCCATACTGACCGATTTGAATGAGACACCCTGTATATAGATAGATAAGGAGCATGAGGTGACAATTTCGGTGATCAGTGGAAATATTAATTTCGGGTGCAATAGTTTATAGACTGAATGAGGCATATGCCTCATTATATAACTAAACTACATTATAGCAAAAAGTCCACTTGGAAATTTAGAGAGGTAGTAAAATTTCATATACTTATATACTTTTACGGGCTACGGGTATACCTAATAACTTACCCATGTTTTCAACTTATTTTCGAGATTAGTAGAAAAACGTATAGAAGTACAATATTGACGTAATTAGCTCAACATCGTATTTCTATTTCGTTGCTTACCTACACAAAACTTGGACGATATCTGGAAGTTCGAGTCATCGCACACGCACTTACCTACCGTTCATGTCAATCATGTCTGTCATGTGTTGTGCTCCGTGCGTGGATAGTTAATTAACTCCAAATTAGTGTAGCTCTGGTTCTACCTTTATAAGTATCCCATCGAGCGACATACGTAACATTACATCATACATAAATAATGTAAGTAGGTTACAAAATAGGCATGTCATGAATAGAGTCGTGGTCGTGACATGTCTTTGAACGTTGTTCTCGCACGTTATTGATGACGAGTGCCCTTGCTCGATTACGCTTGTAATATATATAGTCTACAAACACATAAACAGACAAACTAAAATTGTCATAATAATCTACTTGTGTTATATTTTTTACTAGCTGTGCCCGCGGCTACGCCCGCGTGGAATTCGGTCTGTGTAAGTGGCTAATTTGCCCCTAATTTCTCTCCCGCTACCCTGGAGGCGGAACTTAAAGTAATGTTGACAGATGGATACGCTAGAGGACAGTTGTCCTGATAAAATATTTTACAATTACCACTAATGAAACTATACTCAAAAATCAATACTTTTTTTGGCATGATTTAAACGACATAGAGTAGTAGGTGTATATCGGATACAGTACCACTTTTCCAAATCGATCCTCCCGTCAAATCAGTCTAAGCATGAAAGGTAAGAACAGGTGCGGTTGAAATTTGGAAGGGGGGGGGGGGGGGGGGGGGTCACAAATGCAGAAATGATTTTTTGAGGGGGTCAGTAACGTTTTTTTCTATTTGAGGTGTACTTGGGGGGGGGGGTGTGACCCATGCAAATTACCCCCCTTTTAAACGTTTAATTTTATATAGGCTACGTGCTAACCTGGCCGGGAATTTTCTTGAATTGGAATTAGTAATCTTTAAGGGGGTGATTTCTGGGATAACAATGCAAAAAAAACCGGCCAAGAGCATGTCGGGCGATGCTCAGTGTAGAGTTTCGTAGTTGCCGCCCTGTTTGTACCCACGGTTCAAAAGTTAGATGGAAGAGACGCCCTTTTTTGAACTTTCAAATCTAATATTTACGAAACTATCAGTTGCATCCAAAAAATCTATTAAAAGACCTCTATTCTTTTTGAAAGACCTATTCAATAATACCCAACACGATAGAGTTGGGGCGAAAAAAAATTCACCCCATTTTATGTGTACCCTAATAGAAGCATACACTGCTTTATCTACACACATATTAAAAAAATCCTAAGTGACGTGTTCGGTAACCATTAGAATGACCGCCATGACCAACCTTATTGTGCCGGCGGTCGGGGAGGAGGCCGAATTTTCATTACGTTACCGTAGGTAATGAATTTTCATAGGTTTTTACCACACTGTCACAGATAATACACTGATGTTACGTTACTGATTGCATTAATGGTGGTAATTACATACGGTTTCTGAACGCGGAATAGAGGATTTATGATATTGTTGTAGATCAAGATATTTATTCTTCAATGTAAGCAAATTACAATGCGCTAATGAACGTCAGAGAAAAAAAAATACCTGAGTGCGTTTCGGTTGGAACGAGGTTGTTATTTAATTTTATTTCATTTTTGACTTTTTCCTAATTTTTGTAGTTATTATTATTATTATTATTTTTTTTAATTGAAATTTTTGAAATTTTTGATATTTTTGAAATTTTTAAATTTTTTGAGATTGAATCTTGAAGCAAATCAAATTATTTTGTTCAATATTTTTTTTTTTTTTGAGATGGCAGCACCATCTCTCTCGCTACACCAGAATCACGTAAGAGATTCGGATAGGAGGTGCAAGCACGTACTGCGCATGCCCTTAGAGTATGGTCAACGGCGCCTAGCCGTTTCAAATTCAGAGATTGCATATACATGAGAAAATTTGTCAAGTTCCGCCGTGACCGGGTGGTCTAGTGGTCAGGACGTCAGCCGCGAAAGCTGAAGACGCCAGTTCAAATCTGGCCTCGGACACCGGAGGGTTTGGTCACTTTTTCTGAAGTATATGACATCTATTTTCAGTTTTTTGAGATTTTTGTGATTTTTGAGATTTTAGAAATTTAGAAATTTTTGAAATTTTTGATATTTTGAAATTTTTGAAATTTACGAAATTTTTGAAATTTTGGAAATTTTTTGAATGTTTTGAAATGTTGTCATTTTTGACATTTTCGACATTTTTTACTTTCAGGTTCTCGACTTTTTTTACTTTTTTCACTTTGTCACTTCTCACTGTCACTATACACTCATTCTCACATCTCTATACAAAATTTCATTAAAATCCGTTCAGCTGTTTTCACGTGATGCGCGGTCAAATAAACAGACAAACAGATAAACAGACAAACAGACAAAAATTCTAAAAATTGTTGTAACGTGTTCTGTTATCGATTCTAAGTATCCCCAGCCAACTTTTTTTCGATTATCTTCCATGTACAGACTTTCGACCCTCTTCAGCTTTATTATATGTATAGATAAGATAAATTTTTGGACCTAAGATTCTAAAGTAAAATGGAGGGGGGGGGGGGAGGGGCTTTTTTGAAGATGAAACTATCCTTTGTCCTTTCTCAAGACCCATACTATCTCTATACCAATTATCATCAAAATCAGTTCAGCGGTAAAAAAATCCTCATACCAACTCAAACCCACTTTTCACCCCCACAAGGGTTTGAAAACTATGCTAGTTTCTCGAGACTCAAATTATCTCCATACTCATATCTATCTAAATCGTATCAGCGGTTAAAAATTCTCCATACAAACTTTCAACCCCATTTTCACCCCCACCAGGGTTGATTTTCGGGATTAAAACTATATATTATCCTTTCCCGGGACTCAAACTATCTCTATACAAAATTTCATCAAAATCCGTTCAGCCGTTTTCACGTGATGCGCGGTCAAATAAACAGACAAACAGATAAACAGATAAACAGACAAAAATTCTAAAAATTGTTGGAACGTGTTCTGTTATCGATTCTAAGTATCCCCAGCCAACTTTTTTTCGAGTATCTTCCATGTACAGACTTTCGACCCTCTTCAGCTTTATTATAGGTATAGAAGATTATAGGTAATCTAGTCCAGAGTTATGTTTAGAATTTTTATTTTGGCAAATCATTCAACGTTGCAAGTTTTTATTTGTTAGCAGCTGATGGGGGATAAATCATGAAACTTCTTTAGACCTTGGGCACGCTCCCGGTTACCGGTTTCTATTTAAAAACTCGGGAACTTCCCGGTTGCGCCCATATATTTATAATCGAATGCGGGCGCATACCTTTCAATAAACAAACAAAACATTGTATCAGTATATCTTTACCTTTTTAATTCAGGATTCTTCTTCTTAGTTGTCAAGTTGTGTTCGTAGGTAGCTATCTATGGTGCGACAGGAAGTGGCGCCGGCGTCGCCGCGCGTCGCGGGCGCTCCCGATACGCCGCGCAATAAATAACCCCTCTCTATTTATTTATCATTTAGGCACTTCCGCCCACGCGCGTCATCTTAGGATTAAGACGTACATCACATCCAGAATAGAACTAGAATATGGGGCGCCGCGGCGCCCGCGCCGGGCGTGTCACCGACTTGCTCGACTACGGAGATAAAACCGATGGAGATTGCACATAGAAGCAAGATTTGAAGCGCAAAATGCGGCCATTTAGTACCATTGGTACGGTACATTCGATAAAATCATTGATCCATTGAAATGCTACATTCTACCTTAGATCAAATCAGGTATGGCTGATTTTTTTATATGTTAATGGTAATGAATGAAGTACTTATAGACTACTAGCTTTTGCCCGCGGCTCCACTCGCGTTAAATTCTGGGTAACACGGTGTGTTTTAGTCACAAATAGTCCGCATACCAATTTTTAGCTTTCTACCTTGAAAATTGCGGAATGCTCCATACAAACTTCCACCCCCCATTTTAGGGAAGTGGGGGGTTAAAAGAGACAAAAAGTAGCCTATGTCACTCTCCATCCCTTCAACTATCTCCACTTAAAAAATCACGTCAATTCGTTGCCCCGTTTTGCCGTGAAAGACGGACAAACAAATAAACAAACACACGCATACACTTTCCCATTTATAATATTAGTATGGAAGTTTCCGATCTCAGAATCACACTGGGTCTATGTCAAATTTAAAAAAGCATATTTTTTTCTGATTATTTATGGTTTCTAACAAAGGACGCATGTTTCGTCAAAAGTTCTCAAATACACTTTATGTAGAGTAGACTACATTTTCAATATAATGAGCCTAATTAAGTTTACAAACACCTCAAAAATAAAAACTCGCTGTAAGAACGATATAGTAAGAATAGCGGGTATAACATGGCAACGAACGACTAGAGAAGAGACCGACACAAATGGCGTGAAATGGAGGAGGCCGTTGCCCAAATATGGGCGTCCAAACAAGTTTAACGTAGTATTGCTTTTAACTTAATACTTACAACTATCAAATTTAAAATACTTATTTAATACACTATCAAAATTGTATTCGTTTGGAATTGTATTATTTATTATAAGTTTACAACACGTTTACAAACACCTCATAGTTATTGAGAAACAGTTCTTCAAAGTTGCACGTATTTTTCTATATGTATTTTAAATGGCACAAGATTAAATCCAGTTAACATACCACCAGGATTGATTTTTATTACGTAGTTAGTAATATTACTGGGTCCCCATAACTAGACTAGGGTCGTATGAGTATATGATTTTATCCCTCTGCAGGCTATCAAAAGAAAAATATCGCCTAAACAAAAATTAAAAACCTATACCTTTTTGCCATTAACTACGCAACCCTAAAAACAAAGTAAACCGACCAGTGCCTGCTTGACCACACGAAATGGAGGGTCCCTTAACATCATACGACTAAGGAAGTAACAACTATTTATGAGTGAACAATGGCGATTACCAATAGTGTGGCAATTGAATATTATTATACGGAATAGAATAGTAGTTTATGTAACTGTTACGTAATAAGGGTCCTTAAAACATGAGTGTGGTTTTATGAAATGAGCCGCAGGCGAATTTCATAATAAGATCACACGAGTGTTTTAAGGCCTAATTACGTACAGTTGCATACACTGCTTTATCTACACTCATATTATATATATTAAATTAATTGTTCGGAAACCATAGAATGACCGCCATAGTACCGTCATGGCCAACTCGATTGTGCCGGCGCTCGCGCGGGACCAATCGAGTTGGCCATGGCGGTAACATTATGTTATCAAATTCGATGTTCCAAATTTGAAACTCATTGCTTAACAATATTTGAGCATGCATAGTTAAAATTACGTTACAGCCGCAGATAAGAAACTTATCATAGTTAAATCGTTTTTTGTAATGCTTGTCATTGTCTACGGTTTTTGAACGCATTTTAGAGTACTTACAGTACGAGTGTAGATAAAATATATTTTCTTTAGTAAGCAGTAGTAGAAAGAAAATTTATAAACTTCCTTGTTTGTGTTATTATTGTTATTATTATAAAGATATAGCGAGGTGGGGTTTCTCCCTCATGCAACCTTGGGCATATGCTAATAAATACTATCACTGTCTATCTTCATTTACATTAGTGATACGTTTATTTATTTACTTAGAAGTATTGACTGTTACGAACTAGACTAGATAATTAGACATATCGAATATATATATGTAATTGAGTGCTGCGTCAAAATATAGAATCATTAATTTACGTGCAGGGAACTATCGAGTGTAGGTCGATGCTTGATTAATAGGATACATATATCCACTACATCTCTATCTTGTTCGAGCCTTTAGCTCAAGACTACCTTAAGTTTTATTTTTATTTTAACTTTAAGATGAGTGGCACCCATCTACAGTGTCAATTTAGTTTAAGTTATTCTTGTATGCACTATGGATACTGACTGCCTGAAATAAAAGTTTTTTAATATTTATTTTATTAAGGCCAAATCTAGTTTTGTTAACCCCGTCCGGGCTGTGAACTTCGCTCCTCCCGGTCGACGGTATATTTAAGCTTACAGTACAGTCAGCTGCAGAGAAAAAGGCCCCCCTGCATACAAACTTTGTATGCAGGGGGGCCTTTTTCGTTGCATCCTCACCACAGTGGTTTACTCTCATCTTTGTTTACTGTCCAGTTTATTCGTCTCTGGGATGCATTTCCCCTGACTTTGTGCTTATTTTCATTAAGCAATATGCTTAAAAGTTTGTCCTAAATGGTATGTTATGTTTGTCGGCAGGAACCTGGAAGGCAACCTGATCTCGGAGCTGGGACCGGAGGCGCTGCCGCCGCTGCCGGAGCTGCGGACACTGTAAGTATTAACAAACGAACCCCTTCCTAGATGCATTTTCCAGACAATTAAGCACCGTTTTATGGAGATATGGTAAATCAATGAGCTTCGGCTTACCTCTGAATATTATTGACGCGCTGTCAATGCTGCCGAATCAACTTGAACCCGGGTTCAATTGTCGGGTTCGGGTTTCTCCGGAGAAACAAAATCCTTTAAGGATTTCATCAGTGCCTGTGTACCTGTGTACCTGAACACAGTTTTTTCATTCACTGGCTGGTGTTAAATATCAAAGCATAATGCGACCCTATATTATTGTAGGGGGTAGATGGTACAACTAGATAATTATTAAAAAACCGGCCAAGTGCGTGTCGGACCACGCATAGGAGGGTTCCGTACCTTCAATGGAATAAGAACCAAACTAATACCCAAAGGTACCTGATGCCTACGGAAGAAGTTTTTTGGAGATAACTCAAAAATGGCTTAACCGATAATGTTCCAAATAATTTTCGTAGAAAGTATATGATAAGGCGTATCTCCTTGTATTTTTTGGACTTACGGTTCAAGGGTTACGGGGGGGGGGGCACAATTTATCTGACTGATTATTTCAGAAAATATTCACTTAATCACAAAATGGTCGATTGATGTGTCACATGTTGAAATTTAGTTAAAAATAAATTAAGACAGACAGATATGACGAATCCATAAGAGTTCCGTTTTTTGCCATTTGGCTACGGAACCCTAAAATTTTTACCCTACTTTTAAATTTTAAAATAGAACCCGAATTTATTGATGCTAAACTTTATGAATGCACTCCGCGGTTTACGTAAAGCATGAAATATGAAATTGATGGTTGTGCGTTGTCGCTATGTGCCGGTCGAAACCGTACAACTATGTTACAAGAAACACGTATATTACAGAATTATAATCAGAAACGTAGTGGTAGCAGGTACTTACCTGCCACCGGTGCCAAGAAGTGCTATTACTATCAATTGCACCTTCCTGATATAAACACAATAAACTACTCCGCAAGTCCTCAGCGCGGAGGGAAACTTACCTGACGTTGGCACGCCTCCAAGTGCCAGCCCACTGAGAAATGTATATATTTATATATTCATAATAAACTAGACGATATAAGCTCGTAACGTACTCAAAGTTTATCCCTTATAAGGGCTTTCGAATATTTCCACAGAAAAAACAAAAAAGGTACTTACTTTAAATATGAATTTACTATTCTATATCGGTACAGTCATCTATGTAAACTGCAATAAGTTATCTATCGTGGTATTCATACAAGTTAAAACTCGGTTGTGTCAAGTTGTCCGTTGCTATTATCCGCCGGCTCCTATCCCCTTTATTATTGGTTGTTACATAATACATGTCACGCGTGATATAACTCTTTTATCACGCGCCAATCTTGCCTTATCACATAAACAAGGCTGACGGACCTGAATAATTACCCGGGTCACCCGGGTGTCGGACCGGACCGGAACCGGGCCGGGTCGCGGCAATCTGTCCGAGGGCACGAGTAATTGACCAGAAAATAGATAGCGGCGAATGCGGCGATAAATAGTGTAGAGAGAGTTACAGTCAGTAGCAGTAGCTAAGCGGTTGATGTGTTCAAAAGATCATTTTGAACACATCGCCTCATATACAAGATATCTCTATACTCCGCTTAGTGCGTTATTCCTTTAAAATCTAAGTTGCCAAAAAGAAGGGGTGCGGGAGGGGAACTCGCAATGCTAGACAGGGAACGCGCGATTCTTCCGTGGAGCGTAAGAAAGAGTCAGATATTAATGGTTGCCATGGAAACGTACTATGTTTACTGTCACTTCCAATATTAGTGTCTCACTATAGAGTGAAATTACTTCGAGCGTGGCAGCGTGGGTCGCCCGGCTATGCGGGGTCTTGGGTTAATTAGTATATGCATCGCCCACTACGCAGAGGCGTATTTGGAAATTTTGCGCCCCGGGCCAGCAAAAATTGCCGCCCCTGTTACTTAACCAGACAAAATATTAATTTTTTCTTGAGACTCTCTGAACCCTTAGTGTACGGTCAAACGTTGAAAAAACACCCGCCTATTGCACATCTGCATAGCGGGATCGACACCGCGGTAAAGCGCTACATGTTTTGGCGCGTAACATCAGCAGATCGAGAGCGAAACAAGTGCGAATTCGTAGAGCGAGATTCCGCAGTTTTGATTCCGTTCTTGATTCGCTCTCGATCCGCTTTGGTTTCGCGGCAAAACGTACTGCGCTGTACCGCGTAACGATCCACTACGAAGATGTGCAAAAGGCGTAATGGGACCGGGTAACGTGTGTATGTGTAAGGTCAAGGTGGTATAAGGACTGGGCGGTCACAGTATGATCACTTACCTCATCGAGGAGCAGTTTGTAACCTTATAAATCGAAAAGTAAGCCTCAGCCTGGTCGGTTTTGGTTTTGGTTTGCAAATAAATTTAACATGATTTATTTTTTAATTGCATATTTTAGAAGCTAGAAATAGAATAAAACTTTATAGTCAAATATCTTATTAAATATTTATTGAATAAAAAAACATTTAGTAACCTTAAACTTATTTTTGAACGCGTACCGAACTGCAAATCATAATTTTTTTTTTCAGCATTTGTTTTTGTTATATGTAACAGTTACAATAGTTACATGTATGGAATGCACCCCTAAGAATGTTTTTAAAATAATTCTTGTACTCTAATATATGGCGGGTTATAAAAGCCATTCACACACCAAATTTTATTAATATAGGGCCGTAAATTTCGGCTACAGACGGAAGAAGCACCCCAAAAATTGCACCACTAAAAGTGTCCGAAAATGGAACGAACCAGGCTGAGGGCTGTCCGACCAAAAATATTAAAAGAGCATCACTTTAGCAATCAAATGAGGTTGGTTCCATCCTGCTACTCGATGAGGTAAAAACACCCCAAAAATTGCACCACTAAAAGTGTACGAAAACGGAATGGACCAGGCCGAGGGCTGTCCGACCAAAAAATATTGAAAGAGCATCACTTTATCTACCAAATGAGATTGGTTTCATCGTGCTACTCGATGAGGTAAAAACACCCCAAAAATTGCACTACTAAAAGTGCCCGAAAACGGAACGAACCAGGCTGAGGGCTGTCCGACCAAAAATATTGAAAGAGCATCACTTTAGCAATCAAATGAGGTTGGTTCCATCCTGCTACTCGATGAGGTAAAAACACCCCAAAAATTGCACCACTAAAAGTGTACGAAAACGGAATGGACCAGGCCGAGGGCTGTCCGACCAAAAAATATTGAAAGAGCATCACTTTATCCATCAAATGAGATTAGTTTCATCGTGCTACTCGATGAGGTAAAAATACCCCAAAAATTGCACTACTAAAAGTGTCCGAAAACGGAACGGACCAGGTTGAGAGCTGTCCGACCAAGTGATTTGTGACTTATATATTTCTTTCTTTCTTTGAATAAGGTACCAAACTGCTCCTCGATGAGGTAGCTTAGTTACATAACCAGGCATAGTTATATTGTCCTCCCTTTTAGGAAAAAAAATATTGCAGTTTACATTATGTGATACATGGTAATGGCAGAGATAGGTGGCATAAGTCCAAAATAACGCCCTTCACGTTTATTTAGTTTGTGGCGTTTTGAAATTGTTTGTTTAAAATTACTCTTTCTTAGGCCTAATGGGCCGGTACCTAACTGAAGTTCAGCATCGAAAAAGGCGCACAGAACTAAGAACACGGGGCGGCTCGCGCCGCCCCTGGCAGCCTGCCGCCCCGGGCCATGGCCCTATTGGCCATAGGCTAAATACGCCCCTGCCACTACGTACGTTAGTTTCAGCTGCTAACTGTACTCTGACGTACTTTATGTACCTACATATGTTTGGTTGATGATATTAGTGTTTTGACCAATAGGAGGCGGCGTTATTCTAACATACCATGGCCACATATTTCATTTCATACTAGTAATTTATGGACTAAGAGCTGGCCAAGTCAGATGTGACACAAAATGAGAACAACAAAACCAATCTGGTTAGTTTGCTATACTATCTTTATTGCTACATACGGGCATCTGGCAGCTTTTAATGGGTGGAGGTCAGAGTAACGGGCTATCAAAATTTTTGAATTGGAAAATGGTACTACCTAAATAGGTAAAAACTGCCGAAGTTGTCTCAGTAATAAAGGACAGGGCCTATATTTTAATATTAGAACAATAAACATTGCGTGTTATTACAGAAACAAAAACAGTTGACGACAAACTATGAATTACATTAAACGTCGTTTTGGCACTACTTTCTCCCAACAGAAACTTTTGGCAATGATATAATCTAATTATTTATATAATTTCTCATAATATTGCATCAAACCCAGAACTGTAGGATTTGTTTTCTTAAAGTGGTTAGCATTATTTGACTTCCACCACTTTACAGCCACCAGATGTCCAATGTGGCAAACTGACGAGAGGGGTTTCTATGCTCTCATTATTGTGTCATATCTGACGTGGCTAGCTCTACGTCTATTATGTTTTGTTTGGCTAGGAATGCTCAGAGTTCCGTCGTTTGCAGTCCCTTACGGACTATGGTATAGACAAAAATTCCATACCTAGCTGCCTGACACCAGTCGTCGCCACATGCAGCCAATGTCGTGTATCAATCAACACGTGAGTGTGTGTGTTTTTGTGTGTGTCGTATAGCAAACGTTCGAACTAGTTTTCAAATGCACACGGTAGATGTTCCGCGCAGTGAGTGTGAAGGCGAGTGGGTCTTGTCCCGACACTACCATGTATTAGTACCCACATACATAATACATATATCATATAGTAAGTATGTAGTTCCGCGTGACGCAGCGACTCGAGGGCACGGGTGTTCGCAAGCACTCGTGACTGGTCGGTGGCACCAAGGCAGTGCTTAGTGCTGCTTACTGATGTGCCAATGTGGAAACTCACATAGGAAAATTACGGAAACTTCTAACGATTTTGTATGGGGATCCAAACTTTTTTTATACATTTCTCTCGTGATAAATCCCAGACATTTCTGAGAACTCATCCTACTTTTGTACTGCTACAGATCGCAACTGACTTTTAGACCGCTCTGAAGTTGCTTCGCTTATCGCATAGGTCCCGCACCCGCAACCAGCATGTATGGAATAGTAGTTTGCTATAACAATTACTTACAGGCAGCTTTTTATAGAGAGTGAAATTATTATAATCATTCTATGGCTACCGACAGCACATTGTTTACCCACAGTGCACGCTTGTTTCCTATGCCACACATGCTATCAAATCATATTGGCAAAAACTACGACCTTTCCACCAAGGCCGCACGTAGCATCGGCCATCCCACTTGGCTGACCAATGATAGCCCTTATTACTACCTTGCAATAAGGCTCTCGAAGAATCAGTTAACTTTGTCGATTGGTATTCCGCTCGCCGCTCCGCTACACTATTAAGATGGCGCGATAATCCCAAAAGCCGAGTTCTCCGAGCTTTACGTACTGCGAGCTATTGTTATGGTCGTTTTACACCTACTGTTGGACTACACTCAACGGCAACAAAAACAGTTCAGGTATTTCCATGTAAGGTCATTTTCATTGCCGTTGGGTGTATCCCCCGTTACGTGGATATTGTTTTTGATGGAGTGTTTTGCGGAAGTTTGTGAGTTTGCGGTATTCTTTACAAATGGACTCTGCCAGATTCACCAGCCAAGATATTTGCATAAATCGACTAAAAAATAGGAGCCGTGTCTTGTGTATGTACCTTTGTGGCAACAAAACAGTTAAATAAAATCCAATGTTGGTGTGATGTATGGCTTTACCACAGAATAAGTAATAGTACAAGTACCTACAGAAGATTCTGCTTCCTGAATTTGGAATTTAGCTACAGAGATGAAAATGTTAGCTGTCATGCGCTCTTAAAAAATAGGGTTTTCAACGTGCTTCACATATACGTGCAGTTTTTAGACATGTCATTAACACTGGCTGAAATGATAATATGTGACATTTCCAATCAAAGCTACACATCATTGTCGGTTGTCAATAAGAAAAATTATTTAGGAATAAACTCTATTAACAACCGACAATGATGTAAGTACCTATGACTTGAAAACGTCATATATTCTAGAACGTACCCATAAGGTGATTAGCGATGTGCCAACCCTTCCATTATTAGCCCTCATATGCGGTACGCGCATCGGGAAAAACGGGTACAGTCAAGTGCAAAAATACGTATCGAAAAAATCGTCTCATAGATATGGTACTACGCACTTATTACAACGGAATAAGATACTATGGGACGTATTTTTGAGTAAGATGAGTACACCCATATTTTTACACTTGACTGTACAATGCAGAGAGACAGTAAAACCCCTCTGGTTTTAACGAGTTATCTTTTAACACAAAATTGATCTTTATAAAGAATAAATTTTATTATCAAATAAAATCAGTAAATATATTTAACCCTCTGTAATATTTTAACTGCCGTACCTATAAATAAATAACATTATGTATCGCTTCCAACTACTCGTATTTAAATGCAACTTCAAGTAGGTAATTAATTAATGTAGCTGCAGTCTGTGAATAACAAGTCATTTGTTAAAATAAAACACACAAGGTCTATTATATTGGGAAATTACGTGTAAGTTATTTTTTAACCGACGAAAAAAACGGAGGAGGTTCTCAAGTCGACGCGTATATTTTTTTTTTTTTTTTTATGTATGATCACGCATAACTTCTTACAGAGTGGTTCGATTTTGATAATTATTTTTTTATTGGAAAGGGTATACCCCGAAATTGGTCCCATATAAATTTGAAACGAAAATTCCAACCTTTAGGGTAGGAAAATAGGGGATGATTGATTTTTCACTCACCGATTGTAACGTATGACCACGCATAACTTTTTACAGAGTAGTTCGATTTTGATAATAATTTTTTTATTGGAAAGGGTATATCCCGAAATAGGTCCCATATAAATTTGAAAAAGGAAATTCTAACCTTAAGGGTAGGAAAAAAGGGGATGATTGATTTTTCACTCACCGATTGTAACGTATGGCCACGCATAACTTTTTACAGAGTAGTCCGATTTTTTGGATAAAAATCTTACCCTAAGGGTGGGCAAATAGGGGTAATTTATTGTTCACTCGCAGATTTTAAAGCAGAGTTTTTACAAAAAAAACCTCACGAGTTTTGACAATGAGTTTTAGACCTGCCAGTCTCTTCTTTCTATTTGCTTCCATCCTTTTTTTTTCTCATTATTAGATTCTTCTAAATATCTTTTTCTCATTCGAGCAGAATTTTTTGTAGGCCTACCCATGTTGGTATATAAAGCCTGTTCTTTTTTAAGTATTTATATTACAGAACAAAATAATAGTTAAAGAAGCTTATTAATATAACAGTTAATAGCTAAAGCAAGGTAGGTAGCTATTTTAAAAGTAATAAAAAATTAAGCATGTAATAATTTTTATAAATTATAGCCACAGAAAATTATGAAATAAAAACTTTTTAACAAAAAAATTGAACCGCCGAAAAGAAAAAACAAAGCCAATAAAAAACCGTTAAAACGAAACGAATCGACCAACAAAAAAAAACAATAGCGCACTGAAAAGAAAAAAATAATAATTTGGTCTTCAATAACGCAAGTGCATACCTACCCTACGATTACAATTATAATCTATTTCTATACACTTTCTATATACCTAAAACAATCGCTAGGCTTATATCAATTTAATTACATCTAGAAAGTATGAACTATATACATACTTCTGAAATCAATCACACAAATCTGCGTATTTATATATTTACAATCAGTTATTTTTGGAGTCGGTGCCAGCCTCAAACAAACTTGAGCACCTTTAACCACATAATGTGTTGCGTTCAACTCTTCACTAAGGTGCTCAAGATTGTTTGAGGCTGCCACCGACTCCAAAAATAACTGATTGTAAATATATAAATACGCAGATTTGTGTGATTGATTTCAGAAGTATGTATATAGTTCATACTTTCTAGATGTAATTAAATTGATATAAGCCTAGCGATTGTTTTAGGTATATAGAAAGTGTATAGAAATAGATTATAATTGTAATTGTAGGGTAGGTATGCACTTGCGTTATTGAAGACCAAATTATTATTTTTTTCTTTTCAGTGCGCTATTGTTTTTTTTTTACATAAATAAACGGCATGTTCATTTTAATATGGACTTCTTCTGTTACTATAACGTAACGGTTTTATAAACAGGTTCACAATGTTCGTGTGCGCCAGTTTGCGGCATTATCGCACAGATGATTGTCCCGCCGTCGTGATAGCAATAATAATGATAAGCGGCCAGCTAAGCCATTACTTTGCCGGCCGGTGTCGCTGGCGGAGGGACGCCCTTGAACTAGAAAGCCGGTCAGATTAATGTTGCGAAGGGCAAGGCCCTAGCTGCCGCTGCGGGGCCCTCTAGGACGCGCGAGGAATTTAATAAGCATCATTTATGAGTGCAGAAATTCTAGCTTACTTTATGATAAACTTGATATTGGATTTCCGCTACAGCCGAATGTTCTACTAATATAGTTATGTTTCAGTCCTTAAGTAATCCTTTTATTTCCTTTTCTAAGTTTCCCCTTCATGATACATGAAGTAAGTGGACGCGAAGTATCAAATTTATCTGAACGACTTAGTTTTTAAGAGAGAACAGCTAGAAGAATGTGTTCGGGATGTACTCGTAGGTCAACTAGTGTAGGTATAGATACGATATAGGTAAATATTATTTAAAAGAGAAATGGCAGCCTCAAGAGATTCTGCTAGACTTCAGTTAAAGGTAGATAATATTAACAAATAAAATGAGTTAGTTGTCATTAGAAAAAATCTAGCCAATACGATAAACTGAAGAAATATCGACGTGGCAACTAAGAACAATAAACCTACCTCTACCTTTCGGTAGTTTTGGCGTGTGATGTTCAATCTTGGTTATCTTGGTATTGGCGGGGTCGCGAGTCGCGACCGCAACCCTCTTCACGCTGTCAGCGCGCGCTGGCGTGGCGGCCGCAATGTCACTGCATATACCGTGATAGTGCCACGAATACAACACCTCTGCTATGTATCTACATATACAGTTAGGTGCATAACTGAGTCGAAAAAGCAATCAATGTTCGTTTAGTTGATTAAAAATGGAATGAAACTCACTACCGTACTAAATCGTATTTATTCTTAAACAAAATTCATTCTTTATTAAATGTATCTTAGTCAGAAACAGAAAAACTCAACTGAAAGAAAAAAAATAGTATTAACCTACGATTCACTTTTGCTCCAACTCTTAAAACTCAATAGACGTCCGTGTCTTTTTGAGTTAATATTTTGTCCAAAGGCCCTCCGCTTGTTTAACAGCTTGAAGACGTCTTGGTAGGCTGTTTGTCAAAGATTCGCAATATTCTGGGGATATTTTATACCACTGTTCCTGTACTCGATCCCATAAGACATTGAGTGATGACGGAGGCGACTCATACTCATTTACGAGTCTCTTTTTTAAATGAGCCCATGCATTTTCTATTGGGTTGCAATCAGGGCTTTGCGAGGGCCATGTTAAACGCTTAAAACGTTGCTGGGACAACCATTTTTGGACTGTTTTGGCCGTATGTTTTGGGTCATTGTCCTGTTGAAACACAACTTCATGTTCCGGATAAGGGATGTTTTCTACTGCATCGAGTAAATGTTGTTGTAGGATTTGCTGATATACGACTTTGTTCATAATACCTTCAATTTTATGGATTGGACCTACTCCAAATGCAGTTATACACCCCCACACCTTAATATTTCCGCCGCCATGTTTAACAGTCAATATATAGTCATCCATTTTAACAGGTTCACCTTCTCGTTTCCACTTCCACTGGCGTCCATCTGTCGAATATCTGTTTATCTTCGACTCATCTGACCAAATGACCTTTTTCCAATCATCTATAGACCAGGTTTCATACTTTTTAACAAATTGTTTTCGTTGTATTATATTTTTCTTAGATAACATTGGTTTTTTTTTCTTTTCAATAGCTCTAAACTTTGCCTTTTTTAGGGCTCTGGCGACTGTCCATTTGCTCACTGCTTTTCCAACATCCCTTTTAAGGATTCCGGCTGCCATAGAAGCAGTCGTTGCTTCGCCAGAAGCAATACAACGAGTTAAGCGGCTTGTATCTTGATCGGTCAAAAGTCTTGGTCGACCCTCCTACATTGCTTTTTATGGGCAATCTGCACTTATTTTTTATTCTCTGTACCTTAGATTGCGTAATATTCATGATGTGACCTATATTTCGTGTTGATTTTCCTTGTATAAGTAACTCCTCTACGTTTTTCTTAAGAGACGGCGATGTAGGAGACATGGTGAGGCAGATATTCCAGAAATGATTGTGATATAAGCAATGAATGTTAATAAAAGTGTAGGAACTGATCAGGCGAGCTGTTAGGGAACGTACCCATACTACGTGACCCGTTTAGGGGGGGGAGGGGGGTCGTCAAAATACTACTCTTGGTCACAAGGGGGAGGGGGGGGTTTAGGTTTACGTCACGTAATCAATAATTATTCTCTAGGGAAATCTCGCGCAATTTTTTTTTTTGACTTTTTAATTATGGTTTGCACGCACCTTGAGACGCGCGGCAACCGCCGTTTTAATAAATACAAATATGCGCCAAATTATGATATTTTTTACTTTCTGTTTGCAAAAAAACAATATCAAGAATTACTACGTGACAACCAGAGGGGGAGGGGAGGGATCTTGGCATATACTACGGTTGGTCACCGAGGGGGGGGAGGGGTGAAAATTGTAAAAAAATTGGTCACGTAGTATGGGTACGTTCCCTTATTTATGTCTTAATTTATAATAAACTCTTGACCTTTTTTATAACTGATAATATTACTTCACATAATAGCTAGTGCAAAACTGAGTCGATTAACATGAGCAAAACTGAGTCACTGAAATGTGCTTTTTATAACAGTAAAATACTTTTAAACAATTTTATACTAGTGATGACATTATTTAAATTGTCTGTCAATCATGACAACACATCATTTATTTTTTGATTATAAACTACTTAGATGTAAACAAAAAAGGTTATCGTGTTTTCTAAACATCAACTCAGTTATGCACCTAACTGTACTTATACTTACAATATTGAATATTGCCTGCTGTTGTCGTTAACATGGCGGATTGTACTATTGATATTAATTGTGGTGTCACTTAGACATTGGTATATTTTTTACGGAATAAACCAAAAAGTCAGGACGCAGGCGCTGTTATACTTGTAAATTACACAATAATAAATAAATAAATAAATATTATAAGGACAATCTTACACAAATAGACCTAGGCCCACAGTAAGCTCAATAAGGCTTGTGTTATGGGTACTAGACGACGATGTATATAGTATATAGATATAGATAAATACTTAAATACATAGAAAACATCCATAACACAGGAACAAATATCTGTAATAAACACACAAATAAATGCCCTGACCAGGATTCGAACCCGGGACCTCCGGCTTCGTAGGCAGGGTCTCTACCAACTAGGCTAGGAGGCCGTTAAACAATAAACGGCATCACTGGCTAGCATTCCACACTGATTCACACTATAGCAATCTTTGTTAATTATTAATACCTCAGTTAAAAAAACCTCAACGCACTGAAATTTGTGTGTATTTTATGCCGGCGAAATAACACATCTGGCAACTTGGCAACGCGTTATTGTCGCGTATATTGCGTCCATAAGATTAATCTGTACCGCAACCCTCCAACCCCACGCCTAGAGCCACCTAATGTGTGTTTTACAGACTACACCGCCATCGCCACCGCTTTACTCGCGATGTGGCGTTCGCTCACATTCGTTTATTGCCACGGATTACCATAATGCTACCGCGGGATTGTATAATCTGTGCCGCGGGCCGGGGCGCTCGGCAAGTCGGCGCGTGGCTCGTGCCGCGTCCAATCGCTCTTATGTCATATTACGACTCGTACAAGCGTTAAATTAATGGCCACGTGGTTTATGAGGCAGTTAAAATGTTACTTTAAGTTTAAACAGTAAACCACTGACGGCGACGACGCGGGATAAAGACGTTCAATGCGGGCTTCTTTTAATTACGAAGTAATGAACTCTATTCATTAAGGTTTTAATGACTCGCCGCTTAACTTATATTGTTTTAACGACAACGGAGGCGGTATAGCGATTATGAACTTTAGCAAAGTTGATTTGTTTAGGTACATGTTTGGGACCAAAAACGTTCTCATTTGTCTCATGAACGGAACGAATTAGCTGCTGTTTTCCGCAAAGGAACGGTGATTTAGGTAGAGATAGCTTCTAAGATTTAATTCACCAGAGGCCTACGCTACGATATTTCTGTCCGGGCGCGTATTTATACTACGTTCACTAAGTCATAATTCAAGTAAGCAATTCGTGCCACTGACCTACCGACGGATGTTTTTAAAACTGATTTACGAAGTATCAAAAATATTATGATAATTTCGCATAAACTACTTTTACCTGCACCAAATTTATTCATAAGTGAATAATTACAGATTTATCACAGGGTTTTACTGACAAAGATGACTGAGGTGACAAACTTGTTGTTACTTTAACTTTTACTGCAAGTCGAATTTCTACAAAGTAACTAAATCATCTTTATCTGAATCTACACGGAATATTTTATTATTAAGTAAATCAAATACAAACATTGAAAACATTGAAAAAAAAACACACACACACAGAATGTTTAATTACAAGGGCGGACATTAAGGAAAATGAAAATGGTGGAAACGCTCGCAGGGCACTCTACATACATTCCTTCCATGCTGGATGGCTAAAAATCCCAGTTGTGTATAATGGCATTTGTAAATGCTTTTTTAAAGCCTTTAGTTTTAGTGCAGCGAACCAAAATGCAAGTGTACAGCTGAATGCTGTACAGTTGCGTTTTGGTTTGCTACACTAATGCTTCGGTGTGGTTTAGTGCCTTAGGTTCTATAATAGCATAAATAAATGCTTAATGCTGTTTATGAGCATGAATATTAGCCATTATAATGCCACGTAAATCCGGTATACAGCTTTCAGCTGTTTTTAGTGCTTTAGATTCTACAAAAGCATTTTATGATGCTTTACGCTGTATTACGGTTGTATAATGGCATATGTAAATGCTTTTGTTTAGCCATTAGTTTTAGCGCAGCGAATCAAAATGCAAATGTACAGCTGAATGTTGTACAGTTGCGTTTTGGTTTGCTACACTAATGCTTCGGTGTAGTTTAGTGCCTTAGGTTCTACAATAGCATAAATAAATGCTTAATGCTGTTTAAGAGCATGAATATTAGCCATTATAATGCCACGTGAATTCACTGTACAGCTTTCAGCTATTTTTAATGCCTTAGGGTGTACAATAGCATTTATAAGTAGGTAATACATTCCTAATGCTGTATAATAGCAATAATATAAGCCATTATAAAGCCAAGTTATTAACTATAAGGGGCTGTTCATAAATTACGTCATTTCAAATGGGGGGTGGGGGGGGGCCGGACATCGGATGATGGTAGCATGACGTAGGAGGACGATAGGAGGGGAGAGGTAAAAAACGGATTGAAATTCGTGTTTCTAATTGACTTTCTATAAACTTTTAATGCTATAAAATATTATCTACTAAATAATAATAGTAATAGTTTTTTATTTTACAATTAAGCTAAAAACGCATTTTTTTTAAATGACGTCACTTTATTTGGCAGGGGGACGGTTGGATGATTTTAGGAGGAGGGGGGGTAAAAATCATCAAAAATTGATGACGTAATTTATGAACAGCCCCTATATAGCTTTTAGCTGTTTTAGTGCCTTAGGGTCTACAATAGCTATTTTAAGTAGTATATAATGCTTAATGTTGTTTAATAGCATAATTATTCACGTGCAATGCTGTAGGCATTAATAAGCTATTTTTAAGGGTCACTGAGCTGCTATTGGACTAAGAGCTAGCCACGTCAGATATGATACAATAATGAGAGCAACAAACCCCGTCTGGTTAGATTGCTATACTATTCTTATTGCTAGATCCTGGCATCTGGCAGCTTTTAATGGGTGGAGGTCACAGTGACAGAATAGCAAAATGTTTTAATTGGAAAATAGTAATACCAAACTAGGTAAAAACTGCCGAAGTTGTCTCAGTTATATGGGTCCCTTAAAATATGACAGGGCCTATATTTTAAGGGGCTCCCTGGCGCCAACGACCTTAGATCTGATTCCCTTAGTTTTCTAATGATTTATATAGCTTATCATATTATCAGTAACGGCTTTAAACAATATAGTATCCTATATTTACTTCAATATTCATTGTGTTCGAGATATTTGACATCAAAGTCGAACCGGTTTAGGCTAAAAAAGTGGTTTTATGGTCATAAATTTTGTGTTAATTAGTTAAAAATTAAAATCTCTACAGTTTTTAGAGACATCAAAGAGGATATATAAATATGTAGATTACGTATATGTAAGATTCTTTACACCATTCGAATATCGATAAAAGTATTTTTTTAGACCATATTTTAAAAATATCATAAAAAAATAACGGCACATTTATTTCAAGATCCGGCTCTACAGAATGGAGATAAAAGATTCAAGAACCGATAGTCATTTGCCTTATAATTCTATCTGTAGTGAATATGTTGGAATATCGACTCAAAACTGGTCAAAAATTGATAAAAAACGTTAGACCAAAAATATTGTGTATTATTACGGAAACAAAAACAGTAGGCGACAAACTATGAATTATATTGTATATCGTTTGGCACTACTTTCCCCCAACATAAACTTTTGTATAATTTCTCTTTATATTGTATAGTATTTGTATAGTTTCTCATAATATTGCATCAAACCCAGATCTCTAGGATTTGTCTTCTTGAAATGGTTTGCATTCTTTGACCTCCACCACTTTAAAGCTGCCAGATGTCCAGATCTAGAAATAAGCATAGTATACCAAACTGACTAGAGGGGTTTGGTTGCTCTCATTATTGTGTCATATCTGACGTGGCTAGCTCTCCGTCTATATAGACCAACGCCATTTTGTAAATAATTTATAACCTAAAAATAAAATCATGCGGACCTATTTATACAAGGAAAATACCTATATAATAATGAAATAACTTAATTTAAGACTGCTCAACAAACACTATTATGTTATTTAATCAAATACAAACATTGAAACATTGAAAAAATAATCAACCCAGTTTGACTTGAACAAACATCGATACGCCTTACCGGGGCTCGATATCGCTTTACCAATTAAGCTATGGGTTCAGTTACTGAGCTGACGAAATTCTAAATGCCTTCAATCATCTTTTTGCATTTATTTTTACATCGACTTTATAGCAGCCGTAAGCGACATCTAGGTGCCAACTACTACAGTTAGCTACCCTTCCCGCCGACTCTCTTACAAGTGTCACAACGGAAATAACAGATGGCGCCTGCTATCCACTCATAATTATTTTACTTGTTTTTTAAAGTGGGTATTCCACTCATACATTAGTATGTTATTTAATCAAATACAAACATTGAAACATTGAAAAAATAATCAACCCAGTTTGACTTGAACAAACATCGATACGCCTTACCGGGGCTCGATATCGCTTTACCAATTAAGCTATGGGTTCAGTTACTGAGCTGACGAAATTCTCAATGCCTTCAATCATCTTTTTGCATTTATTTTTACATCGACTTTATAGCAGCCGTAAGCGACATCTAGGTGCCAACTACTACAGTTAGCTACCCTTCCCGCCGACTCTCTTACAAGTGTCACAACGGAAATAACAGATGGCGCCTGCTATCCACTCATAATTATTTTACTTGTTTTTTAAAGTGGGTATTCCACTCATACATTAGTATGTTATTTAGTTAATCAAATACAAACATTGAAACATTGAAAAAATAATCAACCCAGTTTGACTTGAACAAACATCGATACGCCTTACCGGGGCTCGATATCGCTTTACCAATTAAGCTATGGGTTCAGTTACTGAGCTGACGAAATTCTCAATGCCTTCAATCATCTTTTTGCATTTATTTTTACATCGACTTTATAGCAGCCGTAAGCGACATCTAGGTGCCAACTACTACAGTTAGCTACCCTTCCCGCCGACTCTCTTACAAGTGTCACAACGGAAATAACAGATGGCGCCTGCTATCCACTCATAATTATTTTACTTGTTTTTTAAAGTGGGTATTCCACTCATACATTAGTATGTTATTTAATCAAATACAAACATTGAAACATTGAAAAAATAATCAACCCAGTTTGACTTGAACAAACATCGATACGCCTTACCGGGGCTCGATATCGCTTTACCAATTAAGCTATGGGTTCAGTTACTGAGCTGACGAAATTCTCAATGCCTTCAATCATCTTTTTGCATTTATTTTTACATTGACTTTATAGCAGCCGTAAGCGACATCTAGAACACTATTATGTTAATAATGCAAAACTCGTTCTATACGAGGATTACACAATTGTTTTTTTTATTTGACGCATATCTTTTTATACTGTTTTATAGCAAAACCACAATAAATCAAAGGCGCGTGAAAATTTTAAATGAAACTTATTTACACATTTACAGTAAACTACATTGCGCAGTAATATTTGAAGGATATAATAACGTAAAAGAGTCAAAAACTTTTATAAATTTTGTTACGATTTAAACAAATATGACGTGTCACTCATTCAGTTTTTTGTACCGTCTTCGTCCATTTTGTATTGCGAGACAAAGTAGTTAAATCACAACGTTCATTGTATTATAACATTTGTTCCGTCGGTATTAGAGACGTTTTTGCATTGACGTAAGGTTTATTTTACTACGCTCTTATGCTAGTATAATGCTTTTGTATTGCGATTGGCAACTTAATCGAGCATACTAATGCTTCTTTCATGCGATTGGCACTTTCCATGACAACGATAATGCTAATAGCGCAGAGATTATGCGCCTGTAATGCTATTAAATGACCTGTATAGGATCTCAAGCTGGGTAATTTGTGCCCATTTAAGACCTATATCAGCACTATAAACGTTTATAATGCTGCTATAAAACGAACTCAAAATGCTAATAGCATACAGATATGCTGTAAGATGGCCGTTATACTGCTTTTATGTGTTACTTGGGTACAAAGCATATTCGCTACATAACGGGAAACCCATATTATTGCCTACGGCGTAGCGCTACGCACGTAGGATAGCGGTGAATACGATAATGTGCTGTATTCTAATTTTAAAATTCATAAAGAAAACAATAATGTATTTTAAAATTAGAATACATTTAAAACAGAATCTGTCTTTGGAGTTGCATCGGAATATTTTTTTAAGCAAATTCTGATATTTCTAATTCAGACGTTAAGGCGCTAGCTGTATTGCGTAGTTAATGAGATGTATTGAAGTTGTATCGTATCTAAACGTGTTTTAAAGTTAGAATACGGACCAATAACTTGTGTGTGCGTGTGTGTGTGTGTGTGTAACGGAGTACCTATAGCTATGTGTGTGTGTTGCAGGGTGCTGCGCCGCAACCGCATCTCGCACGTCGACGAGCGCGCCTTCGCCGGCGTCCCGGCGCTGCAGGTTCTGTGAGTATTCAACACTGTCAGTCTATCACAAGGCGGCTGTTCTTTTACAATGCTAGTGCCATCCCAGTTATCCTAGTACAGGGATCGGCATACCGCGGCTCTTTAAAGGGTTAGTTGTGTAATTAAAAAAAAAAACAAATATTACAGTGAAAAACAGAAAACTGCGACACTTTAAGCTTCCATTAATTCCATATTTTCCGCCATCAGGTTCTTTATCAAAAAAGTTTGCCGAACCCTTCCTAGTATAAGTTGTGACTTCAAAACGTAAAATTATACTGCAATTACACTTGTCTCACACATATGTAGCTTGCAGCTCATTTCACGTGTATGGTCCCTCGAAGGTGAAATACGAATCAGTAGTTTACACGTAAATATATAAGAAGACTACAATCCTGGTCAGGGCATTTGTTTATGTGTTTATCACAGATATTTATTCCTGGGTTATGGATGTTTTCCATGTTTTTAAGTGTTTATCCATATTTATCTATTATATATATATCGTCGTCTAGTACTCATAACACAAGCCTTAGTGAGCCTTCTGTGGGCTTGGGTCGATTTTTGTAAGATTGTCCTATAATATATAAATTATATATTATAATAATAATTATATAATATATAATATATAATATATAATATATAATATATAATATATAATCATAATAATTATATAATATAATTATTATGATTTATTTAATTTAAACATTTCTTAATTGACTTTAAATCCAAATATCACGTTTTTTTTTTAATACTATGACGGTGGCAAACAAGCATACGGCCTGCCTGATGGTAAGCAGCTACCGTAACCTATGGACGCCTGTAACTCCACAGGAGTCACATGCGCGTTGCCGACCCTTTACAAAAAGGAGGATTCACTGTGTTGAAGGCTAAAGGAACAAGAGGGTCCCTCATCGTCAACACACTGGGTCCTCTTTGAGCTCTTGGCAACCTTACTCACCAGCAGGAACACAACACTATGAGTAGGGTGTAGTGCTATTTGGCTGTGGTTTTCTGTAAGGTGGAGGTACTTCCCCAGTCGGGCTCTGCTCCAGATTTGAGCGAGATGACATTCACTGAACGTGCCCTACCACACTAAGCGAGATGCCATTCGCAGTGCCCATACCTCTCTTTTTGGCATAGTTTAAGGACATACCCAAGTCCGGAAGTAGTTTAAGGACATACCCCGGGTCCAACCACCCGTTTACCCGGTAAAAATAACAATTCTACCATTTTAAGCGAATCCTCATTTGCCTGAAAAGTTACGCAATAGCTTTAAAACTTTTATCTAAAGTACATGAACTCTGACATTAGATAGATAGATAGATAGATTTATTTATTTCTTGTAGAAAACGACACAGTATTTTACATCATAAAATAAAATGGATTCACTAAAAGATCGTCAATTACAATACAATAAAATAAAATAAATCAATCAAAAAACTGTACAGAAAAAAAAATGTCAGTGGTAAAATTATTAAGGGAGCGAAGCCATTTACCTAAAAGCACTTACTTTGATTGAATACCACACACCTGATTCATTGATTGCCTATCTACTTATGACCTTCACTGGTATGGTAATACCATTAATAATGGTATCGAGAATTAGGAAACGTAATTTAATGTTGGATGACCATTTATTCTCTGCGGTTGTCGCATTCGTTGTGAATAATCTTAGATCTATAATTAATAAGTTTTATTTATGAAATAATAGCAAAAATTTTATTTTCATGTTTCTTCTCATTTATATAATTATTATTTATTATTTATACTTTCGAAAAAATCCTGAATCACAAAATATTTGATCAAGCTGCAGTCAGTTAACTCTTTCTACTACTGATTTTCGACAGGGCAATTTTTAATTAAAATTGAGTGGTGGTGAAAGTCCGTTAGAATTAAATGGCGGTTCCTGGAGATTAGAGATGGAGCGCAAATTTACACTTTCTTCATTCACTGCGACGTTTTTAAACTTTAAACTCACTACGAAATGAGCTCGCCGGAGACAGATCAGGACGCAAAAGCCAACGACATTCGAACTGTAACAATATCAGATATTACTAGCACCTAGAGTCAGTCTAAGCACATTCTGCACCGACTCGGCAGCGCAAAGTGTGTCAGCACCACGATTAGACGGCATATCTTCGCGGAAACTGTTCGTGGTGACCGCCCCGCACCTTTTGTCGCTTGCCAAATTGGTGCAAACAATTTTACAATAATGTTTGAATCAATACAGATTTTAAATGTTTAAAAGCAAGATCACACGATGTATACCAGTAGCAACTAGTGCAAGATAATCCGCCAACCCGCGTCGAGCTATGAACACTCCTACCATTCCCAACTTTTTAATTAACGGATACCTAGAATAAGCCGCCATGCTCGGTCAATAAGCGTTCATTTGTCTGCTCCAGAAAGCTTTTATAGTAAACTTATGATATTTAGTCCGAATTAATGAGTGTTAAGTTAAGCGGCTATGGCGGTGACTTTTCTACTAGTTAAATTTTATTGGATAAAACCAGTGAATGATAAAAGTAGTTACCTAAATCTTTTATGGTCGTAGGATAAAACAGCTTCTCGTATATGTATATGTCCATGGGGACAAACAAGTTGCGATTAGACTAGTGAAATTAAAACTTTTATTATAAAGTAGCGACCCTGAAGCTTATTCATCACCCGCAAACGGTTAAGATAAGAGCCTGGTCACCGTTTACGACCAGCCTGCGACGCGGAACGACTCCGACACGACACCATAAAGATTCTATCTCAGCCAATTTGTGTATATTCTCGTCTTATCTGTATTAGCCGTGGACCGCCAAATAAAGTAGGCAATAGATAGTGCGGGTGAATAATATAGCCGTTCATCACGCCGGTTACCTCCCCCCTCCGGCTCTCCCACCCTCCACCTCGCCCCGCAGGCTGCAGGCTCCGACGACCCCGTGGCCCGAGCACTAAGCCTGCGAATTTATATTACTTACTTCTGGGCCTGGTTGTTTATGAGAGGTCCCCTGCCGTTGACACCTCCGCGAATAAGCTATTTTACGCTTCCGTTCTTTTAAATTTGGTAGGGTTATAAAATATAACGATTCAGAAGAAGCTTAAACCGTGTATAAATGATAAGCTCATACTCAAGTCTCCCAACAAATCGAAATGGAATTTTCACTATATATGGTTGTTTGTCAAATAATAACATCAACAAAACGTACGAATAAACAGCGATCTCGGACGTGAGTAGTGTAGTGAGGATATTATCCCACATGGCGCGGCCGGCACGCGGCGCCATCGCCGCAGCAGCGCGCGTGATTCGCACTCAAATTGCTTCGAAGCTAAAATGAGTGGTAAAGCATGCAGCTGACGATAAGCGCTCACTTCGCTGCTCGTTTTGTTGTACTGACTACTACTGACTACTCGTTGCAGTCATTGGCTTTATTGTAACAAGTGGACAAGTGCGAATGGTCAATAGGGTTGAAACGTTTTGTAATACCGAGCAACAACTGCTGGGCTTTCTCGATCTTCAATGATGAGAACTCCTTCTGTTGAGGATGATACCATTAATTTAGTGGGATAGTATCCTCGATAAACAAATATGATCTTTACCTACATGTCTTTATCTTTTGCCTATCAAATGTACTTTTTGTAGGTGATGTAAACTACAGTTTGAGATATATAGATTTATTGAATGTTATTTGTGCAGGCGGCTAGAAGAGAACCTACTGACAGAGGTGCCGAGCGCCGTGCAGCTGCTGCCCGCGCTCCAGGATCTGTAAGTACTGACAGCAGCAGCACACCTCGGTAGTGGCGGTAGTCCTGGTGTAATAAGGTTTACGTGTGGTCAAATGACCGTGTACAGTCACCGGCAATAGTATCTTCCTACATGAAGGCCGCAAAAATATGTAACACGCTCTTATTTGTAGGGCCATAAGAGCGTGTCACATATTTTTGCGGCCTTCATGTGGGAAGATACTATTGCCGGTGACTGTACCTACGCCACGGAATAAGCGCCACGCAGTACCTACATCTAATTCGCATTTTCATATTCATCCTGGAACTTTGAGCCTCATAACTGAGTAAACCCAGGATAAGCCCTTCAAACGCTCCTTTAGTTCCTTGACAGATTTTTTTTGTAATTTATGAAAAAGTATAAGTACTTACTTTTTACATTCTGACCTCATTTTTTGAGATTAGAAAAGTAATGGTTGATTTCGCTCATTTTCCTTATTTTTTTTCAGCCATACTAGGGAAAATTTTAAACCATTATTATGTATTCTGGTTTAAATTTCCATTATTAGTTATAGGTAGACAATAAGAGGCAAAATGCAGAGTTTTAAAATCGTTTTTGCCAGCAATCGCACGATTTTTCTAATCTCCAAAAAAAAACCAAGTACTTTATATAAATACAAATGTTAATGTCATAGTTTTATGTTCAAGTGGGCTGAGCGGACACAACTTGATTAGTTGATCATAACCTGAAAAAACATTTGTATTTAATTGAGTACTTTTTCGTTAATTATTAAAATTTTGTTTTTTTATCCATCAATTTAACGACATGTAGTTTCAAACACAATCCTATTATTTACATAGGTACTTTGCCTATTATTGTGTTAGTGAAATGAGTTATCAGTGTTAGAACCTCCGCTAAAACATGCGCGTGGCGGTAGGTACTATTCTACCCGCGCGTGGGCGCCGTTTGCACCATAATGCACCCGCTCTGATGTAACCGCGCTTAATTGTTTTAGTGGAGACTGTTAGTGCCAGAAAGCTGTGCAACACTTAAGAATTGCATTTAGTAGTGGAGCTTTCTGGAGGTTTTACGCAAGTCGGTTACAACGTTCTCCAGACTTCTTATTCCCTGTTTGTCCGCGGGCAGGTCGCTGGCGAGCAACCGCGTGGAGTGGGCCGGCGCCGGCGCCCTGCGGCGCTGCGCCCGCCTGGCGCGCCTGGAGCTCAGAGACAATCCTAACTCGCGGCTGCACGCGCAGGCGCTGGCGCACCTCCCCGCGCTCACCACGCTGTAAGTAGCTCACATACATACCATACCTACACATTAAACGGCATCTTTTAGGCTTTAATGAGCTTTCCTTGCATTCATGAGCTGTAGGAAAACTGCACATGCATAACTGGCTGAAATTAAAGCCTACTTAGCGAGCTCGGTGAGAAACCATCAGTGCTGCCACTTCTTGACTTATTCTTACACAAGTAGGCTATTACTAGCCCACGACACTGAACCTAGTTCGATAAGTCTCCTAGATGAGATACATATAATTAATCACGTCTTTAATGGGGGAATACGAAATGCCGATGCTGCAATGCAAAAAAAGTGGTGACGTATTCCCCTACTTCAAAGAACAAAAGAAATCTAGGAGGCTTATCATACTAGAGACCGGTTTTTTTTTATTAAATACGCCGCCACGTTTTTTGCATTACAGCATCGGCATTTCGTGTTGCCCCATTAAAGATGTGACTAATTATTACTTATACATTATCTTAGTTAGAGACTTATCGAACTAGGTTCAGTGTCGTGGGCTCTTGTTCTATACGCTCAGAGTTTGAAACTTGAAACGATATTGATGACAAATATTTTATGTCATAATTATTTTTGCATGTTTTTAAAGTGGGGCATTCCATAACATGCATTTAATAACAATCTATTGTATGAGTGGAATGCCCCACTTTAAAAACATGTAAAAATAATTATGAGTTGATAGCAGCGCCCTCTATATTTCCGTTGTGACACTTGCGGTAGTGTCGGCGGGAAGGGTATCTAACTCTAGTAGTTAGTACCTAGATGTCGCTTACGGCTGCTGTAAAGCCGAAGTAGATCAAAATAAATGCAAAAAGATGATTGAAGGCATTGAAAATTTCGTCAACTCAGTAACTTGACCCATAGCTTAATTGGTAAAGCGATCGAGCCCCGGCAAGGCGTATCGATACAGGTTCAATTCCTGTTGGGTTGATTATTTTTTCAATGTTTTCAATGTTTGTATTTGATTTAATTACAATCTATTGTATGAGTGGAATGCCCCACTTTAAAAACATGCAAAAATAATTATGAGTTGATAGCAGCGCCCTCTATATTTCCGTTGTGACACTTGCGGTAGTGTCGGCGGTAAGGGTATCTAACTCTAGTAGTTAGTACCTAGATGTCGCTTACGGCTGCTGTAAAGCCGAAGTAGATCAAAATAAATGCAAAAAGATGATTGAAGGCATTGAAAATTTCGTCAACTTGACCCATAGCTTAATTGGTAAAGCGATCGAGCCCCGACAAGGCGTATCGATACAGGTTCAAGTCCTGTTGGGTTGATTATTTTTTCAATGTTTTCAATGTTTGTATTTGATTTAATAACAATCTAAATATTTTATCTATCTTTTCTATTCTGTTGTAAGCAAGCGTTGTAACCACTATTTAAATTTATGTCTAAAAAACATCTTTGATTTAACCTATTGCACCTATTGTTAAGAAAGTAATTTTGGGTTTTATGATTGAGTACAAGGATTAACTATACATTTGTGATTGTTATCGAATCAGGCGTCGATTTTAAAGTAAAAAGTTTGGAATATCAATCAAGCCGTTTACAAGAGCTTGTCTCAATTCTCATAATCAATAAAAAATAGATACTCAAGAACAGGACAAACAGATCAATTTCAATAGACTTCCATACAAAGTGACCTGCTTTCTTTACTTTTGAGTATACTTACCTGACTGTTTTAAGATCGGTAACTATCTGTATATACAGTTGACATCAAATATATCGGAGCGGCCAAGGTACTCAAAAATATCTGATCATGCACTTTATCGCCTTGATGATAGAGGCGTTGTTCAGATATTGTGACCACCTTGGCCGCTCCGATATATCTGATGGCGACTGTACAGGCACCTGTAATGATATCCTGCGCGACGAAGGCTACAATAATATGTCATCCTCTTACAGCTCTACAAATAAGATTGTGTCAGATATTTTCGCACGCTTTGTTGTGTAAGATATTATTGCAGGTAGACTGAACTAGGCTAACTGTTTGTAGCTGGAGCGGGAAGGTTAACGGCGAGGAATAACCGTTCCCGCGTCCGTGTAACAGAAAGCTAAAATTCGGGATACGTAAACTTTTACAGCTCGTAACAACTCGTACCCGTCGCTAAGTCGCGACTGCAGGTCCCATGGCATTGACGGATCAAGGTAGTATATACATTACCTTGCTTGCAAAAACTCCAAAACTTGCAACTTGCAAGGGGGTATTTAGACTTTTTTAACAAAAATCTTCGAATCTTTGAAATTCTTTTGTGCATTGAACCAGCAGTAGACATTTTACTGCATTTTTTTTGAAAAACAATAAAGTACGGTGTAAGTAAGGTTTTTTTTACCTACATATTACTATTACATTTTAACATATATTAACTATACGGAGCTGGAGGAGGCCCCGCAGGACCGTAAAGGGTGAACAGGATATCAATTGTCGTTATTATAGGCGAGGTCTCGATTGATAGACCTGCGCCTGAGGGTCGGCAGGTCATGTAACTTACTCAGGCTTTGCTGTAGTTACTAGGGCACGTGGTCGATGGCCACAATGAGAAGACTGCAGATCCAGGTTTATCTTTTATTAAAAAGATTGCCGGGAAAAAACATTATACAGACACTCACCAATACTACGACATTATAGAAATTATGATTACATTTAGATGAGAGGTTTAAATTATTTAACAATTAAGAGACATGCAAAAACCGATGGCTTATACGGTTTTTGACGGCTATGACGGAAAGGGAAGAGAAAAAACAAGTACCACAGATATTTATAGAGTATGCATACCATAGACTAAGTAAAGGATGGTTTGAGGAGATTACATTATTTAACACTTCCCCTTAAGCTCCGCAAACCATTAGATTACATAAATAAAGTTAAGGCTTTACATTTAGTAATTTTGTAAACTCTACACATGCTTAACTCTACCTAGAGATTTAGTAAGCACATCGGCAACCATGTTTTCGGTTGGTAAGTATTCAACAACAGCAAATTTGTCTCTAATTAAATCTTTTACAAAATGATATCTAATATCAATGTGCTTACTTCTCTTGTGACAATATTCCTTACATTCTAGGAGCTTATGTACACTTTGATTGTCATTATAAATTAAAATTTGAACATTTTTACTTGTAAGTTCCACAATAAAATTTTTAATGAAGCATAAATCCTTACAAACATCCCCAATTGACAAGTATTCGGCCTCGGTCGAAGATAGTGCCACACATTTTTGTTTTCTGGACTCCCAATTTATGACATTGTTACCTAATTTGACAACAAAACCACTATAAGACTTACGGTCTAGTAGATTATTACCATAATCAGCATCTGCAAATGCAGTTATTTTTAAGTCATTACTCCTATAGAAATATAGTGAATGATTTAAAGTCCCTGCTAAATATCTAAGAACATGCTTAGCTGCTAACCAGTGGGTTTTATCAAAAGCGTGGTTAAACTGGCTTAATTGACTACAAGCAAATGCTATATCGGGCCGAGTTCATACTGAGAGGTACATCAAGCTGCCTAACAGCTCTCTATAACGATAAACTTCATTACATAACAAAGTTGTAGTAGCCTGATCACATTTATCCAATTTACAATTTAGCATCATGGGTGTGTTTACAGATTTACAAGTCTCTATTCCAAAACGTTTTAACAATCTTTTGATGTATTCAGTTTGGTTAAGTTTTAAAATGCCTCTAGATCTATCTCGAGTAACACTTATACCTAAACAGTTAGTTAGAACTCCAAGATTCTTAACATTATATTCCTTTTCTAACAAATTTATTAATGTAATTGCACATTTGGGCTCTTGAGTAAAAACGTAGAAATCGTCTACATACAAAGCTACTATGGTTAACCTGTTATTACTTTTCTTGACATATACACATGGCTCACAGCGGCTTTGCACATAACCGTTCTTAACTAAGAGTTCATTGACATTTAAATTCCACATGCGACTGGCTTGTTTTAAGCCATATAAGCTCTTATTCAATAAACAAACTTTATTAGGGTCATGAATGAAACCTTCAGGTTGCTCCATATAGATGGTCTCGTTTAATTTGCTATTTAAAAACGCGTTTGCTACATCAATATGTTTTATATCCATATCAAGATCATTAGCCAGTGAGAATAATATTCTCATTGTCGAATGTCTAACGACAGGAGCAAAAACATCACTATAGTCTTCGCCTTTCTTTTGTGAAAAACCACGAGCCACTAAGCGAGCTTTGAATTTATCTTTACCTGCGGCTTCATTTTTGACTTTGAAAACCCATTTACATTTTACTATGTTTGTATCTTCTGGACGATCTACAAGTTGCCAAACATTATTATTAATGAGAGCGTCATATTCCTTCTGCATTGCAGCTTTCCAATTATTACAGTTATCAGATACCATTGCTTCATAATAGAAAAGAGGTTCAGGCTCTATATGAGCCAGGAGGGATAAATCGTAATCACTGTACCTGTCAGGCATGACACCTCGTGTACTTCTGATGGGACGACCTGTACTAGGCTCAGCCACAGTGACATTGGGCTCAGGCTCTGCTGACTGTTGCTCAGAGTCCTCGCCATCACTGCATGTCTGGTAGTGATGATCAGGCGGGCTCATGGCCTGCTCTGATTCCTCAGCACTGCACTCAGGAACATGCTGCTTCTCTTCATCGCTCGATGAAGCTGGCTCTGCATTCAAGGGCTCGACCCGCATCCTGGGTGCCTCATCACCAGGACAGGGCTCCGACATTAAAGTTTCTGAAACACTATAATTCTGAAATGAGTCATAAGCTACAATATCATTGTTATTGTGCAATTTTTCTTCATTCAAATTATTATCATTATTGGAGATCTTATGATATAAAATGTCATTATTTTTTAAAACTGTATCATTGACTAGAACATTGTCATTATTTAAAATATTATTATTATCATTTGTATTAGAATTATTTATCACAGTTTCAATAAAATGGACAGATCTCGCTTTGATAATTCTAGTAGGATTTTTGGGATCAATTAATCTATACCCTTTTAATTCCTCACAATAACCCACAAAAATACACTCCTTGGACTTTGCACTAAACTTGGAACGTTTACAATCAGGTATGTGGCAAAAAGCTTTGCAGCCAAATACCTTTAAGTGGCTTAGATCGACTTTGGATCCTGTCCACAGTTCCTCGGGAGTGGCACCTGCCACAGCAGCAGTTGGGGACCTATTTTTAAGATATATTGCCGTCATGATAGCTTCACCCCAATACCGCACGGCTAAACCTGCATCTAATAACATGCAGCGTGCCTTAGTGACCAGAGTTTGATTCAGCCTTTCAGAAATGCCGTTCTGGCTTGGGCTTAGATCGACTTTGGATCCTGTCCACAGTTCCTCGGGAGTGGCACCTGCCACAGCAGCAGTTGGGGACCTATTTTTAAGATATATTGCCGTCATGATAGCTTCACCCCAATACCGCACGGCTAAACCTGCATCTAATAACATGCAGCGTGCCTTAGTGACCAGCGTTTGATTCAGCCTTTCAGAAATGCCGTTCTGGCTTGGGCTATAAGGTATATTTATTTATTTATTTAATCTTTATTGCACAATACAAGATGGTACAAATGGCGGACTTAATGCCATAAGGCATTCTCTACCAGTCAACCAATGGGCTAAACAGAAAGGTTAAGTAGGTGCAGGGTCCATTAAATATGACAGAATTAAAAGAGAAAAAAAAAACTAACAATAGATACATATAAGCTATATTCATAAACTTACACAAATACATATAATAATAAACATACATACATATATTTTATATACCTTGTGTGAACCATTAGGAGGACGATGAAGAAAGCTTGTCAAGGAAATGCTTGCGCAACAAGCGCTTGAAAGTGAATTTAGTCTGAGCTTGCCTGAGAGAGAGCGGCAGAACATTCCAAAGTCGGATTGCCTGAATGGTGAAAGAATTAGACATAAAACCAGTTCCATGTCGGGGCACATTGTCAATGAGCTTTAGAAAACAAGATGAACGAAGATGTGTGCCGGGGCGTGGGGAAACAAATTTAAATTTCGATCGAAGATAATTTGGAGCGGACGGGTCAAACAATATGGAATACAGAGTGCAGAGAATACGAAGTGACCTACGTTCTCGGATCGGAAGCCAATTAAGTTTTCTGCGGAAATTGGAAACATGGTCATACTTACGGAGACCGAACACGAAGCGTATGCAGTTATTAAGTAACCGGTCAAACTTGTTCAGTGAGTCTTGGGTGAGATTGGTGTAACAGACATCAGCATAATCAAGGACAGGCAGGACAAGAGATTGGACAAGGAGAATTTTAGTGCTGACTGGGAGAAAATGTTTAAAACGATAGAGTGCTCTTAAAGTATTAGTTACTCTACGAGAAACGTCGGCCACCTGAGGATTGGCGCCACTTCAGCAGTGTCTATTAAAGAAAGTAGACGGGTGCTACCAAGCAAAATGGCCTGGCATTTGGTAGGGTTGACCGTGATACCAAAGCAGCGTGAACAAGTGGAAATACGGTTTAGGTCTGAGTTAATTTCAGCGATTGCCTGATCCAGATCCTTGGCACTCGCTTGGGTATAAAGCTGTAAATCATCAGCATAGGTACATATGGTAGGAGCATAGTTGTTTGATGAACAATCCCATAATCAGCTAAATACTTATCAAACCTACTGTTACAGTATTCAGCTCCCCCGTCAGATCTCAAACATAAGATCTTATGGCCTGTCTGTCACTCTGTTAAATTTTTAAATTCAATAAACTTTGACATAACCTCACTTTTATTCTTTAATAAATAACCATATGTTTTACGACTATAGTCATCTGTGAAAGTCACTAAATAGCGTGAACCACCCCAGGTATTCTCTTCAATAGGCCCACAAACGTCAGAATTAACTAATTCCAGCAATTTTTGTGCCCTTCTAGCTTTACCCTTAGGAATAGGTACTTTTAACTTTTTGCTTCCCCTTAATACAAATCTCACAATCCCTTAGCTCACAATCTTGACTAAAACTTAAGCCATAGGACATATTACGAAGTTCACACATACCTGCTTTGCTGAGGTGTGAGAGACGCCGATGCCAGAGTTGCATGGGTGCATCAGAGGTTGTCTGAGCACACTTATGCTCCTCCGTAGCATCTAAAGGCGCATCCGAAGTGGACTCCTTGCATGTAAGGTTGTGGTGGCTCTGCACACACGTTGAAGCATTTGTGTTCTGTGGATTGCAATTACTTACACAATCTAACACATACACACCATTCCTATCAGAAGCAGTGGCTAAACATTGCCGAAGTCTATTAAGTATATGACATTTTTCATCAATAAATACAATCATGTGGCCTTTCTGGGTCATTTTACGCACAGATGGTTTAAGACTATAAAACCTTCGTGAGACTCTAACATATTAAAAATATTTATAACGGGTTACTCACGTAATTTAAGTCGATTTTTGCTCGACATGTTTCGGTCAATTTACGATGACCATTTTCACGAGCTGCCTTCCGCGACGGCAGCGCGACGGCTACTACGCGCCTGCGCGCGGTGTGCCCTGCTGCTGGCGGTGGGAGGCGGCGGCGGCGGCGGCGGTGTTGTGGCAGATCTACCCTCGTTCACTTCTTCACTATTGCCGAAATGTTTGCACACTACACTAACGACGTCACTTGCTAAAGGCACGTCCACACTGCCCACCGACGTAGTATTGAAAACCGTTTTCCAACTAGCGGGCAATGACCAACCACCATCCCGATTGAAATTCGAATGACGACTTATTTCTATTGCTTCCCGTATTTTCCGCTGAACGAGGAACTTTTCCCTTGCCAGTACGGTTACCTTATCAAACCTAATATAATGCGTCGAATCCGAATCCAATATGTGGTCCGTCACAGCGGAACCCTGCCCATCCCGGTTTTTCATACTACGTATGTGTTCAGAGAGCCTCGTAACGATGTTCCGGCCAGTCTCTCCAATGTAACTCTTCCCACAGGAGCAAGGGATCATGTAAACCCCAGGAACATTCAAGGGCTCCTTATCCTTCGGCGAACGCATCCACTGTCTGAGCTGCGTTTGTGGGCGGAAAATCGTCTTAGAAGAAGAACGTATAGTGAAGAAGTGAACGAGGGTAGATCTGCCACAACACCGCCGCCGCCGCCGCCGCCTCCCACCGCCAGCAGCAGGGCACACCGCGCGCAGGCGCGTAGTAGCCGTCGCGCTGCCGTCGCGGAAGGCAGCTCGTGAAAATGGTCATCGTAAATTGACCGAAACATGTCGAGCAAAAATCGACTTAAATTACGTGAGTAACCCGTTATAAATATTTTTAATATGGTTTAAGAATTTATTTCTCTAAAAGAACATTATTATTCACTTATCTAGAGAAATTTAAAACATAATATTAGTTATACAGAGATTGACAGTGTACGAATAGTAACTTAAATTTAAACACAATGCAATTCTTATTTCTACGTACAAGTGGGTATATAGTGCACACGGGCAATACGTCGGCACAAACAGAGTTGTCACCGCGCGAGCGCGGGCGGCACAAAATATCGCAAAGTCCAGCGTAAAGTGACCGAGATATATAACAAACTAAGCGTAGTGGATATGCGCGCCTATACTGGTTACTCTGAGCGTTAGACCGGTCCGCCGCGCTTGCCCAGTGGTTGGCGACAACATACGTGCAGAGATCCATTTGCGGGGTTCAATTACGTATTGAGTTTAAATCGCTATGGCCTCTGATGTCACAATATTCAATTCAATTATGTCAATGTAATTAATTTATAATATACACGGTGCCCGTGAGCATTGCGAGAGACTTTAACAGTGTATTCATGATCATATTTAGAGAAAAAAATGTCATATAAACTTTTCCGAAATTCGCCATAGTTTCAGAGGAAATACTACTTACAAAAAATTGCATTTTGAATTATTTCTTAGTGTAAAATGCTTTTTTGATGGCGATCTCACCAGTATGGGGCATAGTCTAGACATCTCTTATTGACTGATATCAAAGACCTAAGAAAGATTTTGCATGGACTAGTTTTTACGAGAAAAAATGTTGCAATTTACTTTTTCCGGTACTTTTTTCTAATGACATTTACTTTTTATGTAGAACAGCATTCCAAAAAAGTGAAAAAAAAGTAAAATCAAAAAAAAATTTTTTTGGCGTTTTACAACAAAAGTTATATAATGTTTTTTCATTATTTTGACCTCAGAAATGCGTGGTTAAAATCTCTCGCAATGCTCACGGGCACCCTGTATAATACAATTTTTATAAACACACAAACAGATATCAAATTAGATGCAATATTGGGGACATACTCGTACAAGACATTTTCGATTGTTCTGACAACATTATTTTTCAAAATAACTTCTACAGTACCTTTACCTTTGCATTGCAAAGTATGATTACTAGCAACGGTCACAACACAACTAAATCTTTTGTCAAGAGTCTTAAAATAATGTTCATGCTTACACATCGAAACTGTACAGCCCGAATCCACTATCCAATCTTCAGAGGTAAAAGCAGCGAGCGCAGACACTGAGAGGCTATGTTGCACACTGTCACTACTATTTGTTTTCTTGTCTTTCTTTAATTTGAAGCACTTTGATTTGTGGTGATTTGTCTTCTTACAGTAGCTGCAGAATAATTTTCTTGAATTGCTTTGAGTGATTAGTTCGTTTTCAGTAGTGGCTATGTTACAGAAATCACTATTGAGTTCAATGAGGCCGGTCGTTTGGTCAGTAGGATATGTACCTTCGCCTATTTGTAAAAGTATTTTAGCAAAACGTGCTGTTGTTTCATCTTTTGATAATTCAACCCTCATGTTTTTTGTTAATTGCAGTATTTGTACTTGCGGCCAAAGATGTGACTTTTTTAAGCATGCATTGATCTCGTCTGCTGGTGTTGATTTGGGAATAACTGGAAGTGTTTGCCGAAAATCTCCTGAGAGTATGAGTAGAGCTCCTCCCATCATTTCAGAGTTTTTTCGCAATTCTTGTAATGTTCTGTCCATGGCTTCTAGTGATTTTTTATGGGCCATGGTGCATTCATCCCAGAAGATAATTTTAGCATGTTTTAGAAGTTGACCCCGTCCAGATGTTCCTGAGATTTTACATACCGGGAATTGTTGTTCGGCTATATTCAACGGTAGTTGTAAGGCAGAATGGGCAGTTCGTCCTCCTTCCATAAGTGTGGCTGCAATGCCGGATGATGCTAGTGCCAGTGCGATGTGTTTTTCAGCACGTATTTCCGCCAGTATTAGATTTATTAGAAACGTTTTACCGGTGCCTCCTGGTGCGTCCAAGTAAATAATTCCACCAGTGTTGTTAATTATTCGGTTCATTATAACGTTGTAAATTTTTTTTTGATTGTCATTGAGGAGTGGTTTGTTGTGAGCAATGTATTCAAGTAGTTCATTGACGTTGTAGCTTTTTTCCTTTGTAATTTCGTACTTTAGCACACTGAAAGTATTTCTTTGTGGTGCTGGCATTCCAATTTCTACTAAGGTCTGGTTATTTATTGCTAAACATTTATCTTCTAAGCGAATGAGTGTTTCATTGAAGATGTCGTCATTGAATTCTATAGTCAGTTCTGGATTAGCTTGTCGGATTTGGTACAATATATCATCACTCATATTCCTTTTGAAAGAGTCCCATAGCTGTTTTGGGTTTGATGGGTTACATGTTGTTAGAATTATGGCGAATAACTCTCGAATTTGTTCAGCTGAAGCTGTGAGTGTGGCTTCTTGTAGTGTTAATTCCCAGTGGTTATCGTTTTCCAATAATCCTAAACGTTGACATGCTTCTCTGTAAGTCTGGCATATGTAGCCGTCAATAGTCCTGAGATCTGTGAAACTTGTTCGTCCCCGTATTTCGTGTAACAACATTCGGAGATAGAAACATTCGGCATTGTTTGGATGTACAGTGTATACTCGACCTATTGCGTTAGTTTTCATTATTTCTGGATGACCCTCTTCTGGCATTCCTTGTTTTCGTCGTTGAAAAATTTTCCTTGTTTTGTCCCACGTATAATAAATAGGGACGTCGACATACAGTAACGTCTTTGCGAATGGATCCGTTTGGCAAAGTTGGAAAAAAGCTGTTAATGTTGTGTTCTGAGGTGGTTCGCTTGCAATTTTTCTAGCCGAGTCTTTTGTGAAGTAAACTCTCTGTCCATTCTCCAAATGTACTGCTAGATGTTGCACAGCTGGTTCGCGTTCGTGTATGGGAAAACTAAAAATCCTCCACGCTGCTTCGTTACTGTTGATGTATCTTCCCATTTGGTACATGAGGATTTCATCATTTCTATTATTTTGTTCGCTATTTTGGACTATTTGAAATACTGCCATATCACTACCTTTGTTTACGTACTTACATATATATTTAATAGATTTTACTGAATTGCAATATTCAACGTTTATGTGTGCTTGGGACATTTTGGAAAGTAGTGGGTTATATGGTACTACCCATTGATTATCTATTTCCAGTTCGTCTCTGCCTTGTATTCGTATTTTTGCTGTGAAGCCACCGTTTTTCGGTGATCGTCTTCTATATATGGGATAGCCGTCATCTTCAGTTTTTGTATCGTCCAAGTATGGTTTTGGATATTTTTTTGTACATTTTCCATCACTCATGCATGGCGCATTGAAGTTTAATGGTCCACATGGTCCGTGAATCATGTTTTTCACTACTATGTTGTATAGTTCCGGATCATTTTGTGGATTGGGAAATTCAGCTTGGATGATTTTGTCGATATCCGTGGGATAAATTTTATCGTGTAGCCATATGAGATTGTGTGAGTGAGGTAATCCTCGTTTTTGCCACTCGATTGTATACATCCAGCATCTAACGGTTCCAAAGATGTGGTATTTTGTGATGACTTCAATAAATCTTATTTGTTTTTGTCGAAAGACTCGGGCTATCATGTCGTGTCGATCCATGGAGGTTTGTCCGTATTTTAGTTGTTCTTTGATTTCTGGCCATGATGAGTTGCATGTAAATGTTATGAAGAGATCAGGTCGTCCATATTTTCTTACGTAGGTCATGGCATCTTGAGTATATTCGTGCATATGTCTTGGACTTCCTATGTATGATGAGGGTAAGATTACCATTGTTCCAATATCGTCATCAATATTGCCGTCATTTATGATCGCATCTCGAAGGTGGATGTATTCTTCTGTGCGTAGTTTCTTCTGATTCAGTCTTATGTAAAGCATCCGTTCTGCTTCTATTTTTGCGTACATATCTACCAGAAATTGTTGGAATAAACGGCGAGTGTTGAGAATGTGATTGTATATTTCATTGTCTCTGATCATTAAGCGGTAAGCATAGAACTCCTTGGAAGTGACTTTTTTGTTTGGTTCTATGCCTGTTTTAGGATGAATTTGTTTTATATTGAAATGATAACCATCCTCTCCGTGCAGAAATATTAACGGATATTGAAGAGCATCATATGAACGGTGTGTCTCTGCAATGCGTTGTAGTCCTTTTCTTCTTCGTTGTACAATTATGTCACGGCTTGTATTTTTATTGTCCACAATTACGATGGCGACTTCATCTATCTGAGGTGCATTAAATCTACGTTCGTGTTCTCCACGTGGTCTTTTATCGGCTCGAATTACAATTTTATAGTCATCAGAAATCATGCGGTCTAGTGTTGTTTTGAATATGTAAATCAATTGATTGTATTTGTGTAAGATCCTCTGTACATCTTGGATTATTTCGCGTTTCAATCCAATAAAATTTGTACATCGTTGATCAATTTCGTTTTCTTCATTTCCGATGAAATATACTTGCAGAAATTTATAGTCATCGTTAGGCATTGGTAGTAACGATCCAATTTTGTGATAAATTTGCCCTTGAATTGAAAATACATATTCAAATTTGTCTCTATTAGTGTCAGTCGAAGTAACACCGAAAGAAGTCATTTGAAAGCAGGAGTTGTATGATCTTATATTTTGAAGAAAGTATTTTGATTCTGGTGTTTCCCCGGTCATGTAATGTAGAAATTCCTGTGGAGGTGCTTCCAGTGGTGGTAATCGAATTTTTCCATTCATGCAACAGAGACCTGGTGTTTCTTTACTGAATTTTTTCGCGTGGCAAAATTGGCAAATGTTATTCATTTTTCCGATCACAACATATTTATGATCGTAATATTTCTTCGTCGGTTCGTAGTGGAATGCTTCCTTTGTTAGATTATCTTTTAAAATGCTCGATTCTTCAATACTTTTATTTTCTTTTCTTTCTTCGCTTTTTCCGCTTCTCAGGGTGCTCATTCTGGTTCGTTGATTTTGTAAACGTGCTTCGCGCTCTTCTTCCGTTTCATTTCTTCGATTTTCTTTTTGTTTCCGCCGTTTCGCTGCAGAACTGGCAAGATCTCCACCTCTTTTACGTCTAGGCATTGTATTCTGTAAAATATAAATTAAATGAACATTTTATAGACAAATATATTGTTACGTAAACGTGGAGCACGTTGAGACAAAGAAAAAAAAAATATTTAATCTTCAAGCGGTCGCGCGATATTTTGTTTACGGCCAAAGTATATGGAAGGCATCGATTCAACGCCGCGCGACTACTTGAAAGTTAAGGAAATTACAATTAAAAGAAAATAAAAAAAAACCATTAGAATTAATTAAATACACTATTAAAAATACTCACATTTGATATTTCACAATAAAGGCTCACAGATAACTTTTTTCTTCTTCGCTTCGAAATCGAGAATTAATTAAACACACTATTAAAAATACTCACACGTGATACTTCAAAATAAAGGCTCACACACAGATAATTTCTTTCTTTTTCGTTTCGAAATCGCTTGTTTCGCTGTTCAAATCAAACTAACTCTGGCGGGCTAACACCGGGCTCTTATATATTCAGAAAGCTAGGTTCTAGGATATTCGAGAAAGTTGGCGCTAGGATGTTCGAGAAAGTTTGGGAATAATCGTTCGTTTAAGTCCATATTGTGTACAATGAATGAAATTCAACTATTCGACAACAGATGGCGCCACTTTGGACAATGAATGAAGTTCAACTACTCGACAACAGATGGCGCCACTACACTTACTTTCCGAGTTGAAGGGTTGGAAAAGCCCTGATATCTTTAAAGACACACCCTTTAGGTTAAAACGGGAACTTTCTTGTTCGAGGGGGAATAAAGGGCTATCACACTATATAAGTCCCTTTATCGTGCTGGGACTCCTTTTTAAGTTTTATCGGCACGCACATTTTCTCAACTTAGTTTTATTATATATAATGATTAAGAGACATGCAAAAACCGTATAAGCCATATTGACGGCTATGACGGAAAGGGAAGAGAAAAAACAAGTAACACAGATATTTATAGAGTATGCATACCATAGACTAAGTAAAGGATGGTTTGAGGAGATTACATTATTGAACATCGATTTGATATTTAATTGTTTATGTACGTTTTGATCTTTGACGTATTTTCAGAAAAATTGAATCGGTTCACAGCAATGAATCTGCTTTATAGGCTCGAAGTAGTTGACATAGCAAGTCTAGCCTCCTTGTCCGGCCAGGAAACGCCGTCACACGCCGGGAATCGGACGCCGGACGCAAACAAGCCCATTACGCGTCCGGGGACATTCGCCGCTCGCACCACATAAATAACATCCCGGGCGGCGGGTCGTAAACTGCGGCCGTAAAGCGCGATCGGCGCGGCCGTACACAGGATGGCAATTCACATTGCTGGCCAAGTCAATTGTTAGTCTGACCTTGATATACGCAACAATTACTAGGTACAACCTAACATTTTTTAAGCGAGACCCAAATGTAACCCAAAGTGTTTAAACTGCATAAGGCTGAGTTTAATAAGGTCTGCGAGGATTACGCAGCGAGAAATGTGTTTGCTAAGAAGAAGTAGCTGCTTACCATCAGGCAGGCCGTATGCTTGTTTGCCACCGTCGTAGTATAAAAAAAAAAAAAAGTAGAATTGATTATATTGGTTCCTAACAAACATATCCCTTGCTACGCATTCTCGCACATCTCTGGTGGAAACGTAACCTAAGTGCGTACCAAGTCATCATACCGTTTTTTTAAATACTATGACAACACACGAGGCGTGACATGAACGTAGTTATCAATGTGACTCACCACCGCCAACTTATGATTGAAAGAGACAGACACTAGCTGTCATCATACTTTAACGCAGACAAGTCTGATCATCCTATCTGATCTGATCAGAACATACCTGCTTGTATTGTATGTAGTGGTCCGCCGAAACGTTCACCGAGCGTTTGGAACAACATTCCACCGGTCGTTTACAGCGTATAGACCGATTTGTACGCGCCCTCCGCGTCTGCGAATCGCTTCACGTTATGCTGATGAGCGAAGCACCGCTCCCAGCCCTTAAACTTTACGTGCCACAGACTAAATCTTTTATGACTTTATCCCCCCATCATCGGAATTTGAATATGCGGCAAAAAGAACGAAAACTGGGATGCGATTACACTTACCTCAATAAAACACGAGTAACGGCATAGGCGCGATTCAACGTGAAACTTTTTCAACAGATTTCCTTGCTATTCAATATTTTTATTTGACTTCACTTAGATTTTATGTAGCGTAAGAAGGATTTACTTGTTATTCAATAGCGTTGAAACTGTATACATATTCTGCTTACTATTTATAAATACAAAGGTATTACGTAGCAATGATACTTCCCTATGACTGTCCTTTCGCAAAAATTATGTTATCGTAGCCAACCCACGCGCGTTTAGGTAGGTCAGTAATTTAATTTAGTTAAGCGACCTTGTTCCCTTAGATTCAATTTTATCAAACCGAAGCCGGGAATTGCAGGAGCTCTTTTCAGAGCATTTTACGACTCTTAATACTTTAAAGCTAGAATTTGTTTGCCACTGTAAGGAAGTTTACCGTAAAATAGTTGGAAAAGATTTAGCTTTGTAAGCTACCTATCCAACCAGTAATTTGCTTTTTCAGGGACCTCCCGTAAAACTCTAAAGGGGTGTAATTTTGATGCGATTGATAATGAAGCGAGATAGTTCGTTACGTAGTTAGTGTTTAACCGCACTGTTCCTTCTCCTCTGGGTAGGTACAGTGCATATGTCGAAGTGGGTAGGTTAGGTACAAAGGTACGGTACCGTGATCCCGGTCGTCTCGGAGCGCGGTGCACCGCAAGCATGCGGTCGTTTATCTCGGCATTCTCGGCGCACCACTGGACCGTATCTGCTACCATCTACTTATTCACACTAAGTACGACTTGCCCTCGACTATTATTTATACGTATAACTCTATCTATCGAGCCCTTAAAATTTGAGCGTGCTGGTAGTGGTGCTCCTAGTGGGAGGTTTTAATATTTAGTATACTCATTTATAATTTGTTATGGCTTAAATATGCTATAAACAATATAAACATTTCCTTGTGGTATTTAGGCACCCGTCTTGTAAGGTTGTAGGACCTCGAAGGTTATTTTATTATTACGGCACTTCATAGACGTAATCCATCTACATATGAAGTGCCAAGCGGAGTGATGAAATGAAGCGTCTTTCGCTGCCTTCAATGTCTTGCCGTTGTTACCCTAATCAATACACACAATACATGCCATTAAACTCTACGACCCGATCACGACCGAGCCTATTTTGGCCAAAGTCAAAGTCAATTACGGCGCCGAAATAGTACCTACCTAGTTATAATACCGCCTTACACTCGTACTTCAGTCTTGACACCAATACGAAATCTTTTCATATGATAATGTAATAAATAATGTTCACAAACAAAGTAACGTAGTAAAGTCTAACTCCCACGCTACTCGCAAACAATAATCTACTTACTTATATATTACTAGGGTTATGTTAGCACCTCCGGAAATTAGGCCTCTAAGTAATGGAACCGCCGGGAGACGAGTTTCATCTACACGTCACTCAAACTCCATGTCAATGCCCTCCGCTTCTCTCGATTTTTTACAAGCTTTTAGATTTGCTGTTCGCCTGTCTGTCTATAAGCAGTATACGCATATCTTGTAAGTTTGACCCACTTCTCGGTGTTTGTTTGAGCTAAAACTTTGCATGCAAAAGGCACTCATGCAATGTAGGTACATACAAAGTGTAACAAGGGCATAATTAGGAATATGCATGATTTTTTTGGAAGACGTCATTCGATTCTATTTCCCTGTAGATTCAAATGTCTCTAATAAACCTACTATCTATGATAGCCCTGAAACGTCAAAAATGTGAAAATACTTTAGGCGTCTGCGCCGCGCGTCAAAACGCCCCATACAAAAAGTGTGCGGATTGTGACGTCACCGTTCACAAAGTTGCAGAAAACTGTTTGGAAGGAACAAGTTTTTGTAAGATTTTTGTAATTTTAGGCACGAAAAAATGCGTTTAGCTATATAGTTGTCATACATTTTTTTTCTTGTTAGGACATAAGTAATCGAACTGAAGTTTCGAAAATACATTTGATGTATAAAAAAAAATGCCTAAAATTTTACGTTTTCAAACCGCAATATCTTTAAAAAACTGTTAAAAATTATTACGGATTTCCACTTATTTATATTAGTTTGGGGTTGTTGAACGTGTTTATGCAACAGATTCAATTAAATATTTTTCATGCATGTTCTCTATTGGTATCGTATTTGAATTAAGTACGTCAAACTAAGAATAAAATTATGACGCGAAAAAATTTGGTTTTGTATGGAGGGTTAGCCGGTTGTGTGAGACGGAACCCTTACAGTTTCGTCATGTCCGTCTGTCCGTCCGCCCGTCCGTCCGTCTGTTACAGCCATTTTACTCGGAAACTATAAGACGTATCTTAATAAAATTTACACATAAGGTGTATTTTGTATGCCGCTACTTAGTCATGTTAGTTAAATTGCAGAAAAAATATTTTTAGGTGGGGCGCTCCATACATACTAAATTTTAAAAAAAACTTTTGGAACCAATTATCAACATGAGGCATATCAATCGATAGATCTTTAAAAATATCATTGTAGTTTCTTTGAACATTTTGTGATTAACTGAATATTTTCTGAAATAATCGCTTTAAAAGTCAGAAGAATTGTGCCCCCCCCCCCCCCCCCTGTAACTTTTGAACCGAAAGTCCAAAAAATATGAAAAAAATTGGGAAGATGTGCCTCATCACATACTTTCTACTAAAATTAATTTGAACATTATCGGTTTAGCCATTTTTGTGTTATCTCCAAAAAACTTCTTCTATAGGCATCAGATACGACCTTTTGGTTTGGTTCATATTCCAATGGAGGTACGGAACCCTCCATTATGCGTGGTCCGACACGCACTTGGCCGGTTTTCCTTACTCGCAAATACCAATTATGGTTTTAAACGGATCCCCAGTACTTTTGTCAGCCTGTAAATGAATCATAAATCGTCATCAAAGTGTTACCTGGTAGGCGTTCAGGATTCAGGACCTCTGAGAAATAGGAAGCCCCCTTTTGTCTTGTACGAATTTACCGTAAGAGGCCATCCTCGTCTAGGAGGAAATGGAGGGATACCAGTACAGTCCATCCATAAACACATTACCTTTTCCCATATTATACTCGTATTTAGCTATGTAATTTCTTAGCTATATAGAATTAAATACCTTTTAAAATATATTTAAAAGCGTTAGAAACTGGATCTTTTAATTAAATGGCACCCTAAAAGCGTCTTGGACGTTTGGTGACGTTGAACTTTAAAATTAAGCAGAGAGGGAATTCGAAACACGGCGCAAGAATTAAGTAGATGCACCTCCGAGAATACTGGAAAATTGAGTAAACAACAAAGGAATTTTCCTCTTAGGTACTAACTAGGACATTAGGAAAAGTAATTTGAAAGCTAAACGACTTTTAGCACTGAAGCCTAAACTATTGTGTAACGTCACGAATACTCGTATTATTCCACTCAGCAACCGTTATAAGGCTTCAGTCGCTGGGTATTTAGTAATTAATAGATTAGACATGTTTAGACTGCTCATTCCAATAATAAAAAACCGACCAAGAGCGTGTCGGGCCACGCTCAGTGTAGGGTTCCGTAGTTTTCCGTCCGTCACAGTAAGTGTCCCCACTTAAGAGTTAAAATAACACCGCCATGTAGGATATGATATGAGCGTTCCACGTACAGCGACATATATCGGCAAATTAAGTAAACTATTGCGCGCGAGCTTAAATTATGGAAGATGATTTTTATGGGATAATTCTTTATTGCGTGAACCGATTTTCACCGTTTTTACTTTATTTGAAAGCACGTAATTTCATTGTGATTTTGTAGAAATTACAGGTACAATAAACACCTGCTTATACGGTTAAATTACAAACTTAGTTCAGAAATTATTTTGTAATTTTTTTCAAAAACTATTCAATCTATCAACTTCAAAATAATTTTCCTAGAAAGTTTTTATAAAGTTCTACTTTTGATTTTTTTTTCATATTTTTAAAACTTATGGTTCAAAAGTTAGAGGGGGGAAGACACATTATTTTTTACTTCTGGAGCGATTATTTCCGAAAATATTTACATTATCAAAAAATGATTTTAGTAAACCCCTATTCATTTTTACATACCTATCCAACAATATATCACACGTTAGGGTTGAAATGAAAAAAAAATCACTCCCCACTTTACGTATAGGGGAGGTACCCTAATAAAACATTTTTTTCCACTTTTTATTTTACCACTTTGTCGACGTGATTGATATACATATTAGTACCAAATTTCAGCTTTCTAGTGCTAACGGTCACTGAGATTATCCGCGGACGGACGGACGGACGGGCAGCCATGGCGAAACTATAAGGGTTCCTAGTTGACTACGGAACCCTAAAAAATACCATATCCTTCTGTGCGCAGGATCCTGTCGGACGCACGCGGCCTCGCCGAGCTGCCGTCGCTGGAGGGCGCGGAGCGGCTGCACACGCTCCGAGCCGACCGCGCGCGCCTGCGGGCGCTGCCGCCGGACCTGTGCGTGCACGCACCACACCTGCGTGTCTTGTGAGTACCTACACTCCCTAGTCTACAAGATCCAGCCTTCGCCGGTGTCCGGGTTTGCCGAGCTGCTATACGTCGCGGCAGCGCCGACCTCGCGTGCCAGAGCCTCTGGCCCAGAGGGCGCTGCCGGCGGGCTTATTGTGCATGCACTGCACATACCTCAGTCGGCTCACTCCTACTTTGACTCCAGACCAGACTTAAGCGTGCAAGTTTCGCATCTACGTTTTTTGTGTGTACCTGCACTTGCCGCGTTGAAATTACATTCCAGTTTCAGGCCGCATGCCATCATCATCATCATTTTAGCCATTTGTCGCCCACTGCTGAGCATAGGCCTCTCTTCGAGTACGCCATTTGTCCCGGTCCTGGCCGCATGCCAGTTGGCTTTAACGCATTTGTAGGTAAATATTCAATATATCTTTTTGACTTCTTTGATTGGTCCATTAGCTACATACTCTGTATTTATCAACTCAGAAAGCAACTTGCGACGTATAATGTAACGTCGTATTGAGTAGATATCTGTAAAGGGTACAACGAGCGCAACGGACAACATTCTGAATGGCGTCACTCTCGCTAATAACAACCACTTTACATAACGGTAAGATTAACTAATTTATTGATAGCCTTAATGCCGCAAATTAATTTCGGTGCTTTTAACGAAGTGTGAAAAGCGTGCCGTGGCACTTTGTCGCTGTAAAACGAGCACAGTCCCGGAAGGCGAAAGCGCCGCCGCTCACTGTGACAAGGTTCTGTGTAATCCCGATCGAACCATTTGCATATTGAGTGGAGCGGTGTCGCGCTAATAGCATCCCGACTGGTGGTAGGTGGTAAAAGAGGACGTAAGCGACCGGTTGTGCCGTTTGAATTGCGTCCTTTAACTGAAGGGAGCAAGTCCAGCGAATCGCGCAAACACTCAATTTGTCGGCTTTTTGCGAGCGTGCAATTTGCATAATACGCGCCTGATACAGCTTACAATTCCTGCACGGAAATGAAAAGACGTAGTAGCTTTTGTCTGGTTTACATTGGTGCTCTTTTTCAAATTCAAATTGGAGTGGATTGCATATTCAAATTAAAAATGTTAAACAAGGTTGCTGACAGCAAAGGAGTAGTCATAACTAAGACAATCCTCTAATCAGGGGAATCAAGTAGTCAATCGAGTCGGCATGGTTTTGCCAACTACGAAGAGGAGTGATTGTTGGTTTGTGTGTTGCAGGGCGGTGCAGTCCAACGAGCTGGAGGAGCTGCCGGACCTGCGCGAGTGCGCGGAGCTGAGAGTGCTGTAAGTATCCTATTCTGATAGCGGCTGTAGTAACTGCATGTTAGCACGACACCGTGTGACGTGACAGTAACAGGCGCGCGAGATAGACTAGCTGCCTCTTGTCATCTTAGAAAGATCACACTCATGCTAACTGCAGAAACTCTTTATGTCATGATGTTGATGATACATCTTTGGAAACTGACGACGCTTTGCGATGAAACAAAGGAAAGGAAGGAGGAAGGATCTAGATCTAACCCTAAGGTTTATCTCATTCGGAACTTCAATTTATATAATGACTTAAATAGCCTTATCCTTTATAAAAAATAAAATAATAATATTCATGTCTTAGCTAGGGGGAGGCCTAGCGACATCTGCCGTAGAAGTTAGTTTCTTTATTTCTAAACATTGTGATATCGTTAGCAGATGTTTCTGTGTAATACATATAACGTTAATATTCACTTCGAAGAACACGATTCACCATTACAAACCAAGTGTCACATTGTTATTTTTCCGGCTGTGTAAATACAGAACTGTACTGTAAGTTAATTCAATTTTAACTGACATTTCGACTCGGTAGGTATGTACCCACCCAAAGTTCTGTCATTTCAGTAGAAATCAAAATCTGTTTTTGTAAATCAGAGCAAGTACCTATTTTAATGGTCATTGGCGCCTCCTAACAGTTGTAGGGATTGCACGGAAGTTTAGTCATCGGTTATTTTCTCAGTGCCAACTGCCATCAACCCCGTTATCTCTGGACTCGTTCAGTGTGCGAGCCGTCCATCGCAGCACATTACTTGTTTCCTGAACGGCCCGGCAGCACATTAGGAACGACATTACGCCACCGAATTGCCGAGACGTCGCTTATAAAGACAATTCCACAAAACTTCACGCGCCATTTAATTCAATGAAAAGGTTTCGCGTATGCGGATTACAGGGGTGTGATAACTTACGACTTGCGACGGTCCGGAGGCCTATTCGGTCTTTCAAAATCCCAACTTGATTTGTTGAACAATGCACCTTTATTGTTGAGCAATGTACGAGTGAGATGCTTTGAACACAGAATAATATAATAGTATTATACGTACAGAAGTTTATCTTCCCTATATCAATCAATGTTTGACATAACATTGACAGATGAACCGCGTCACATGACGTCTGCATACAATTTTGCCTTTTGTCTTTTTAGGGTTGACAAGTACGCGATTATTTTTATTGCTGGACCTGCCCCACTCTGCCTCAATAAATAAATAAATATTATAGGACAATCTTACACAAATCGACCTAGGCCCATAGTAAGCTCAATAAGGCTTGTGTTATGGGTACTAGACGATGATATATATAATAGATAAATAGGGATAAATACATAGAAAACATCCATAACTCAGGAACAAATATCTGTGATAAACACACAAACAAATGCCCTGACCAGGACGATGATATATATAATAGACTAGCTTTTTCCCGCGGCTTCGCCCGCGTACTAAAAGTACTAAAAAAGGAGGTTCTCAGTTAGACTCGTATGTTTGTATGTAGGAATGTATGTTTGTCCGCGATCATCTTGCGTTTCGCTGAACTGATTTAGAAGCGGTTTTCGGAAAAGTATTCGTTACATTCTGGAGGTTTCGGTATACCACGTTTTGAAGACGGCGGTTCCCTCATTTTTTATTTTAAAGAAATTATTGCAATAATTGTTTAATTGTTACGCCATCAACGACTTACTACTGAGAGATTATGATTAATACAGATTTCTACTCTTGAATAGAAGCTTTTCCCCGCGACTTCATTTGCGTGGAATTAATAATCCATCCTCCTTTTTACCCGCTTAAGGAATGACTTCTGGGATAACAACTATTATATATCCTTCCCCAGAATGCAAAATATCTCCATACCAAATCATCTAAATAGGTTAAACGGTTATTAATTGCCCATACAAACTTTCAACCCCCGTTTCACCCCCTAGAGGGTTGATTTTCGAGATAAAAACTATCCTATATTGTTTACCGCGACTCAATCTATATAATATGTACCAAGTTTCATTTCAATCGTCTGTTTAGCGGTTAATAATTCGCCATACAAACTACCAACATGTTTTCTACCCCTCTAAGATTGATTTTCGGCTTAAAAAATATTCTATATTGTTTCCTGGGACTCAAACTATATCCACAACAAAAATATCTAAATCGGTTCGCGGTAAAAAAATCTTCATACAAACCTCCAACCCCCATTTCACCCCCTTAAAGATTGATTTTCGAGATAAAAACTATCCCATGTCGTTTCCCGGTACACAAACTATCTCTATACCAAGTTTCATCTAAATTGGTTCAACGTTTAAAAATTCCCCATACAAAGTATCAACCCCCATTTCACCCCCTTAAGTGTTGATTTCGTAATCAGCGACCCGATAAACCATAGAAACAATACCCATGTTGATATTTAAATTTTGTCACCACATTTCCCCCTTATGGGTTGAATTCTCAAAAAAGCTGAAACACTTGTTTTCTCATTTATCGTTAGGAATACTCCTGTAAAGTTTCGAATAAAATAGTTGAACTAATCTCGTTTCCCATACAAACTTTGAACCCCATTTCCCCCCTTAAGAGGTAAATTTTTAAAAATTATGTCTAAGTGCATCCTTATGCCTTATAAGGAGCCTACGTACCACATTTGGAATCTCTAGAACCAGCGGTTTGGGCTGTGCGTTGATATGTCAGTCAGTTTCTTCTTTTATATATTTAGAAGATTGCAATTTGGCACAAATACTTTCCAGAATTTTCATGTCCACAATATTAAATTTCAAAATCGATGCCATTTTCTTAATTAACTTCCCAAAAAATCACATAAACGACACCCATATGGATATTTAGACATTTCAACCCCACTGTACCCTAACAGGGGAGATTGTATTTCACGTCCGCCATGTCGGATTTTAAAATCGTTATTGTTTTCGTAATCAACGACCCGATAAACCATAGAAACAATACCCATGTTGATTTTCATACTTTTTGACCACATTTCCCCCTTTTAGGGGTTGAATTCTCAAAAAACCTGCAACACGTATTTACTCATTTATTGTTAGGAATACTTTTGTGAAGTTTCGAATAAAATAGACTAACTGATCTTGTTTCCCCATACAAACTTTGGACCCCCATTTCACCCCCTTAGGGGATGAATTTTGAAAAATCCTTTCTTAGCGCACCCCTAGACCTTATAAGGAACCTACGTGCCAAATTTGGAATCTCTAGAACCAGCGGTTTGGACTGTGCGTTGATAGATCACTATGTCAGTCAGTCAGTCAGTCAGTCAGTCACCTTTGAGTTATATATATATAGATAAATATGGATAAATACATAGAAAACATCCATAACTCAGGAACAAATATCTGTGATAAACACACAAACAGATGCCCTGACCAGGATACGAACCCGGGACTGCCTACGAAGCAGGAGGTCACTACCGACTGGGCTAGGAGGCCGTTAAATCTACCTAAATCCATCAGTAGTTTTAATACATAAGTAGATATGTAAATGTCAGATTGATTGCGTAATTTTCCCAATCTACCTGTTATTTTAGAACAAAACTACTACTATAAACAAAAATATGAATATTTTATCTTATCTGTGGTCATTCCGTAAATAAACGAAGGGGATTTTAACAACCCCGAAAACGTATCCGAGACTAACCAAGGCCGTAGCTGTCACTTCGTGGAGATGTACATTCACCGGCAATAGCATCTTCCTACACGAAGGCCTTAAAAATACGCTCCGCTCTTATTTGTGGGGCCATAAGAGTGTGTCACACATTTTTGCGGCCTTTGTGAGGGAAGATACTATTGCCGGTGACTGTACTTTGCTATATTTGCGATTGTCAAAAAAGTTTCACATCAAGTTACGATGTATAGAGTTCAAATAGTATTTTCCGGTGAAACTTTGTTTTGAATCTCGTCCGCTATACTGACTCCAAGCAAACGGCCATTCATTTTACTTAACGTTTGTAATTAAACCTCCGTTGAGAAATGTTTATTTTATTACGATTTCGGTACAAAGCGGCAGCCTGCGAGCCTGCTTCCATCAAACCACGTAGCATAGTGTATTAAATGTGATTAATACATTTAAACGACTAAGTACATAACATAACAATTCATATTCGCCTGTAAACTTCTATTGCAGTTAGAACTAGCAATAACGAAAACAATAACATTAAACGTGATAGAGAAGCTTACGAATATAAACAGGAGAATGGGTAATAAACTAAAGCAATTCAGATATATATCTGAAGATTATACCCATTAGTGTCGTATTTATTTCCTGTTCAATTATGATAGCAAGCTGATCTGGTTGTCTGGAAGAGATCGCTGTCTAGCGATTAGAATGTCTGTTGTCTGTCTCCACCTATTTTAAATTGGTGTACTGTACTATTTTGTTGATAGAGGTGTGCAATATAAAATATTAATATTAGTATCTGAAGTAACAAGTTTTATTATACAACTAAATATATCGCGTCATGACTGCTCGCTAGTCTTGTTCTCTGCAAATGCATACACTATGGCATTTTGACGTGGTAAGTAAGTTTTTTTTTTTTTTAATTTATTTAGAACACAAACAGTCACATACACAAATAGATTAAAAGTACAATGTACTTCACATAATAAAATAATTATAACAGACCTGGAGGTTCATAAATATACATACAAGTTAACATACTATGCTTACGTAGATATTTGTTTTTACAATATATATTTTATGTTTATACATATAACAAGAAACAAAAAGAAATGAAATCATGAGCCATACCTACCTTAATTCACTATAAAATATAACGGTTACACTCACGTCACTTTAGTCACTTCGCGCGACATGTTTCGGAGAGCTTAGGTCTCCATCTTCAAGCACTAAGAGTACCTTAATTCTACCTTAATTCTTTGTACCCACCAGTATGCAGAGCAAAATTAGTATTCTTAAATTATATTGTGGGTAAGTAGAATATTGGTAAATAGGTTTAACATTCTAGTTATAATCAATTTATTTTCCTATTAGGTAGGTAGGTACACCGGAAAGATACATTTATACAATGAGTTACTTAAAATTATTTTCAATACTTGAACTAAGTACTTAAAACAATTTACGTTTAAGTCTAATTTTGAGACTAGACAAGGAAGTGTGAAAAGGATCAATGTCATGTAAGTATATGTTTATTATAATAACTAGGGACTCGTCTGAAAAATGTGTGCCGAGAATAATTCTTGCGAGCAAAGCTGACATGAAATAGTGATCTTGGACGAAAGGGGAAGTGCGGACAACTGAAAGTGACCAATTCTAAGAGATTCGGGCAATTTATCACTTCTTTAAGAATTTTGAAAAAGAACATTACATCTGAGTAGTGTCTTCTGTTATTAAGGGAAGGAACACGAAAGTGCTTCGCTGCCAACGAAGTGCGTTCGAAGTAATTACCGTCGTGTTGCGTATCTTCGCCTGTGCTACCTATGTTCGCCTATTTTTACATAAATTGACTTTAACAGAATGTTTCTAGTGCAAGCCTTACACAAAACTACTAAATACAAAGTATTTTTTACGGGTGTCAACATTCTTCGAACGATCTGTGGCTAACTTCATATAGTTGACATTCAGTGAGGTTTTTGCGCGACACCGACCACACGTTTTTTTAAGCCAGTGTTTTAACTTCAGTTTTAAACAGTGATACAGGCTAGGTAATGTTAAACTTTTTACATGTATTACATATATTACATGTCTTTTTAATATGTAACTATTATTTAATGGCTAGCTTACGTTTGGAACTCACAATTGGATAAAACATTGGTGAGGGTATTTGGCGGCCATCTTGTTACCGAACTTCGCCTACCCCTAGGATTGTCAAATTTGTTTCCAAATGTAGATATTTTCTTATGTTTGGTTTTTCGGAAATGGGATTAGCGATGTGGAGGAAAGTTAGTAATCATCATACGGGTCTTGTTATATCGTTCATTCGTTTGCAAGGAAATCGCGAGTGCTCAGTTCGAGGCGGACTATATAATTTGAAAAAGGTCATCTAAAATTATTAATATAATCCTGTCATCCTCATTGAAAGAATCTGCTTTATATCGTTTCTCACAATAGTCACTCACTCATCTTGTCACGCGACATGTCGAACCTCGCCCCGGAACACCTGAGCGTTCCAAGCAAACAACATTGTGACGAGAATGTTACAAGTATGTTTCATTTCGAGGTGTGCCCTTTTCGGATAGATATTTGGGTGTTTTTTAAATGTGAATAAAATTCTTGATAGCCAGTGGTAAGATGGCTTAGTGTGTATCAAACAGCAGTGGCTTTCGTGTGTAATATATACAGGGTGGCCAAAAAATAACTATATTCCAGTTGGCTGTAAGGTTTTAGGACACATATTGATTTTATTTTTGGATTTTTGTAAGGCCCTTAAGATATATGTAGATGTACCCAGTAGTACTAGTAGATACATGGTATGTACAAGGGACCCTTGGAAGGCAATCATTGTACGGTCTCACTTTGAAAAGGTAATTATGTGTAGAAGCCAAAGGTTGATTTGATCTCAATTACGAAAATACTGATAAGCGAAAAGAGATACGTTTTTTGTTTATATAATAAACATTTTTTTTTAATTTATAAACCATTACTCTCCTTTATTTGACATGTTGGTTAATTTTTGGCAGCCCTAGCATCATTTTAGAAAATGTATGTAAATAACTTCAGACTGTTGCCAATCTTCGCCTACTACACATTTTTTTTTAATGTGCCTAGTCTGGTGTAGTTAAGGTTCATATTATATTAACACGTTCCAGGGAGATAAGACTTGATAGGTGTAAGTCCCAGAAAAGTTTATAATTAGCGGTAAGGCATGCCATAGGCGAAGATATGCCTTCGTGGCCATTTATTGCCAAGTTACCCAATGAAATTCAAAGCTTTAATGGTATATACTGATAGTCAGGAGTACTAAAATACGTTTTTTGGCAATAAAGGACTAAAATGCTTTCAAATTTGAAAGATTTTTTGGGAAATGTGTCAAAATCCAGGCGAAGATACGGAACTCGACGGTACCTGTTCTGTAACAAAGTGATTTTAGAAAACTATTCTGTACCCTTTCCAGGCGATCAATATGCACTTGGTACTGAGGTGTCCAAACAACGCAACCAAATTCAAGAATACTCCTAACAAAAGAAAAGAATAATAGTTTATAGGTATTGGGGCGCCTGAAGGGCTGACCAATTCTGAGAATCATCCCTAACTTCTTGTAAGCTCGCTTACATATATTATCGATATGCAGACTAAAATTTAATTGCGAGTCTAAGGTAATATTTACCTAAATCCCTAATGGAAGAGCACGGGCTATATTTTTCCCAGCTAAAGTGTAATCATTTTTACGATTAAAGCTCATTATGAAACATTTATCAGTATTCAAGAAAAGCTGATTATCTGAACAGTAGAGTGAAAAGTTATCTAAGTCATGCTGTAATGCACGGCAATCTGCTTCCGAGGACACAGCTTTGTAAATTTTAGTGTCATCTTTCATCTTTCAAGTTGTTTCCGTACAATCAGCAGCGGGCGAGGTGTTCAATTGATTTTAGCACGACTTTATATTGTTAAGAGTAAACCCTTTGTCTGCTTAACTACCTATACTGCTGATTTAAATTCACCTGATGTGTCGAAGGAATGTTTTCAAACTTCGAAAAAATCCATGTGAAAATTTGTTGCATTCTATAAAACTAGGGATTAAATTAAAACTTTCCATTTACAAATTTACTTTTCCTGTATTTTAAGTATATTTTCTGCTTGGCAAGTTCCTGCGACTTTCACAGGTTTGTGACATACCTAATACCTATACGCTTGTGAGTAGGTAAGGTAAGGTAAGACTACACTGTTTGCACTACTTAGAACCCCATCCCAAAGTCAACAGCCACGCAGAACACAATCGGTACCCACGCAAAAAATCAGGCCGCGGGAATATTGACATATCGGGGCTCCAGCGGCAAGGCTCCCGTCTCACGCTCGAGATTTACAGCCCTTCGCTACCGTGTACAATAATAAATACCTAATGCGAGACGATAAGTGCCGTATTTCATTTAAAACATATCTCGACTGTTTCCAATTACGATACTAATGCAGGAAATACCTTTAGCCACTCAGTTGCTTTGGATATTTCTAATAGCTACCATGCAGCCGTCACCCTTATTACCTAGATATATTTAAACGGATCAGCCAACGCGGAAGGCTGATGAATCATAAGGTCCTCGTTATGGAGCAAAACATCTCATGTGTATACTATTGAATATGTTTAATATTATTCAGTCTAGTATAGGTATCACCAGGAAAGATGAGGTGAATGATTACGCACACAGCTACATTAGGTACGGATTGCAAAAAAAATTGCGAATGAAATGAATGAGTGATGTGAATGTAAATGTAATTAAAAGCACGACATATTTTAGAAAATAAGGCAGCACAAACAGTATACTAAATAATACTAAGATCATATCGAACCTTTATATATCATTTAGATACCTCTTCATTTAAATAAAACTACTTGAAACAGAAAAAATGGTAACATAAAATTATATAATACAAGAGATGTGTTTAATATAAATGAGATATATTATCCTAAAAAAATCTTCACTCAATCTTGCAGTTCACTGTTGAATTTGCTATCGGTACGAAAAAAGAACAGTAATTTCAAAATTCCGCTGTCATTACATGACATGTTGTTGTGTGCGTGAACTCAACTAATGTGGCGATACCTATAGTTGAGGGGTCCGATGTGATGTTATCATAATAAGCATGACGTTGTAATTTGTCAGGGAGCTGTCTTGGAACCGCATCTCGTTCCTGGAGGGCGGCGCGCTGCGCGGGCTGCGCGCGCTGACCGACCTCCTGCTGGCTGGAAACCGCCTGCGCCGGCTCCCGAGGCAGGCCTTCGCGCACACGCCTGCGCTGCGCACGCTGTCAGTATACTCTACACTGTAATAAACACGCGAGGCACTTACTATACAAGTGGATGAATCATTCAGAATTTTAGCATACGAATACACCTTTAAATTTCTTCGCTTACATTATGCTTCAATTTCTTTACATGTTATCTGTCATCGTGCAACAGAAATATTAATAGTTATATGTATGTCATGTGTATATAAGTACCTATAATTGTAATCTAGACAAACAGATATCTTAACTTATTTTTCATATTTTTCAGAAACCTTGAAAGTAACGAAATTGAACACATCGACATCGAAGCGTTTGTGCTGATACCCAACTTAGAGGATTTGTAAGTGTTTTCAAAGCTAAACTACGACTTATACCTAACAGATTATTTTTGGTATTGACTTGAAATATGTAGATTATGTAGTTAGATACTAGTTAATTTGCCTCGTCGATAAATTCACAAATCTCGATGGGTTTCCTATACTTTAATTTCTCCTCTTCTCTTTGCTGTCTTACATCTTGTCCCTTCACTATATTTCACTCTTTTTCCATTCCCACTTGGGCACTGACTGACAGTCCTGACACGGTCACGCCCAACTCCGTTAACTGGCAACTAAAAAAGCAACTTTAACCTACTACTTATACCTAAAGTCTCAGTTCAGATCCCCATCATTCTTTTAGAGTGGAGAGATTTGAGACTGTAACCCTTGCTCTTGACATAGAGTTGTCTCGATATCTAAATCAATGTGTTAGGTATATCTCACGTATGTGCGCAGAAACGTGGGCAACAACGTGTTCCCGCTGCTGCCGGGCGGCGGGCTGCAGCGCCTGCGCCGCCTGCGCGCGCACAACAACCCGCACCTCACCAGCTTCCACCCGCCGCACGTGTTCCCGAGGATCGAGGTCAGTGACCCCTGCACGCTCTCTGTCAGTGTACTAACGTGGGCAACGACGTGTTCCCGCTGCTGCCGGGCGGCGGGCTGCAGCGCCTGCGCCGCCTGCGCGCGCACAACAACCCGCGCCTCACCAGCTTCCTCCCGCCGCACGTGTTCCCGAGGATCGAGGTCAGTGACCCCTGCACGCTCTCTGTCAGTGTACTAACGTGGGCAACGACGTGTTCCCGCTGCTGCCGGGCGGCGGGGTGCAGCGCCTGCGCCGCCTGCGCGCGCACAACAACCCGCGCCTCACCAGCTTCCTCCCGCCGCACGTGTTCCCGAGGATCGAGGTCAGTGACCCCTGCACGCTCTCTGTCAGTGTACTAACGTGGGCAACGACGTGTTCCCGCTGCTGCCGGGCGGCGGGCTGCAGCGCCTGCGCCGCCTGCGCGCGCACCACAACCCGCGCCTCACCAGCTTCCTCCCGCCTCACGTGTTCCCGAGGATCGAGGTCAGTGACCCCTGCACGCTCTCTGTCAGTGTACTAACGTGGGCAACGACGTGTTCCCGCTGCTGCCGGGCGGCGGGCTGCAGCGCCTGCGCCGCCTGCGCGCGCACCACAACCCGCGCCTCACCAGCTTCCTCCCGCCTCACGTGTTCCCGAGGATCGAGGTCAGTGACCCCTGCACGCTCTCTGTCAGTGTACTAACGTGGGTAACGACGTGTTCCCGCTGCTGCCGGGCGGCGGGCTGCAGCGCCTGCGCCGCCTGCGCGCGCACAACAACCCGCGCCTCACCAGCTTCCACCCGCCGCACGTGTTCCCGAGGATCGAGGTCAGTGACCCCTGCACGCTCTCTGTCAGTGTACTAACGTGGGCAACTACGTGTTCCCGCTGCTGCCGGGCGGCGGGCTGCAGCGCCTGCGCCGCCTGCGCGCGCACAACAACCCGCACCTCACCAGCTTCCACCCGCCGCACGTGTTCCCAAGGATCGAGGTCAGTGACCCCTGCACGCTCTCTGTCAGTGTACTAACGTGGGCAACAACGCTATGTTTCGTATTTTTAACTATGAACCTGTTGGTATTCCGTTTTATTGACAGACGCTGGTGCTATCCTACGCATACCACTGCTGCGAGTACATGCCGCTGATGGCGCCGGCTGACGGTGGCTGGGCCGAGCCCCCGCCGGAGCCCGAGGACGACGAGGGGGGCTTCACGGATGAGGTGCTGCCCCTGCCGCCGCACGTGGACCTGGCGCGCTGGGTCAACGCCTCCGACCTTTGGGCGAACTACCGTGAGTACCACTACAGCTACTTATGCCGGTGACGAGGGGGGCTTTGGATGAGGTGCTACCTTCTGCCCCCGCACGTCGACGATGGAGCCTTCTTAGACGAGCTGCTGCCTCGATCGCTGCATGTTTATAGTTTCACTAAGGTTTGCCCGCTGTCTTTGCTTCTTCCACCTGAACTAGCGTGACTTATTAGTTATTATGCACCATCTGTTTACAGTAAACTCGACAGGAATCGGCGAAACGTGGCTGCGTAAAGCTCTGTCGGCGTGGGGCGCCGATGGCAAGGAGCGCGCCGTTCGTGCCGCGCCGCCGCGCCGTGTACGCTGCTTGCCGCTACCCGGTGGGTATTATTTAACTCATCAGGCGTGGGCGACACTCACGACACATGGCTCTATAAGAAAAATATACATAATTGACTACCAAAATGTTTTTGGCACTTACTTTTATTGCTGACTGTATCTACTTTGGACCCGGATATGTCCTTAAACTACGTCAGGACACGGGTATGTCCTTAAACTCGTCCAAAAGAGAGGTATGGGTTCTGCGAATGACATTCCGCTATGTGTGGTAGGGCACAGCACAGCGAATGTCATCTTGCTCAAATCTGGAGCAGAGTCCAACTGGGGAAGTTCCTCCACCTTCCAGAAAACCATAGCCAAATAGCACTAGACCCTCATAGTGTTGTGTTCCTGCTGGTAAGTAAGGTTGTCAAAGAACTCAAAGAGAACCCAGTGTGTTGACGACGAGGGGCCACAGTGAATCCTCCTTTTTGTAAAGGGTCGGCAACGCGCATGTGACACCTCTGGAGTTGCAGGTGTCCAAAGGCTACAGGCGGGGCTGTATGTTTGTTTGCCACCGTCGTGGTATTTAAAAAAACATACCAGTAGCGGCAAGTAAAAAAATCTTCGTTGGCAAGCCAAGCCGGAGTTAACTTTCCTTGTTATATGAGCGCGCCGCCGCTGCTACCTACCCACTGTTCCTTAACTCAAGAGTGGTTGCATTACTTCCTTTAGCAGTTCCTTAGGAAACCTTCCAACTGCATCATTAGATCAGCTCGGTGTTAGTTTATTATTGCATTGTGATATAATAGTAGTTTATGTAACTGTTACGTAATAAGGGTCCTTAAAACATGAGTGTGGTTTTATGAAATGAGCCGCAGGCGAATTTCATAATAAGATCACACGAGTGTTTTAAGGCCTAATTACGTACAGTTGCATACACTGCTACAGTTATCTACACTCATATTATTTATTCTAAATGCCTTATTTGGAAACCATAGAATGGCCGCCATCGCACCGCCACCATGGCCAACTCTCGTGTGCCGGCGGTCGCGCGGGCGCGTGTCGGGCTGTCGGCGGCCGCGCGGGAGGGTGCAGGTGTACATTATGTTATCAAAACTCATAGCACATCAATAATTGAGCATGAAAAGTTAAAATTACGTTACTGCTACGGATAAAAAGCTTATCATAGTAAAATCGGTCGTGGTAATGCTAGCCATTGCCTACCGTTTTCGAACACGTTTTAGAGAACTTACAATATGAGTGTAGATAAAATACAAAAGCGCACAAAAAATTGTTCAATCATTCACCGAGAAGTGTTAAAATTTAATATCTCACGGTGATTAAGATTTGAATCAAGATCAACATGTGTAAAAACAAAATGTTAAGCGTTAAGTAATAATAGTGGTGCGTGCAGGGCCGTTCCTGCCGTGCGTGGATCTGTTCGACTGGTGGACGCTGCGCTGCGGCGTGTGGGCCGTGTTCCTGCTGGCGCTGCTGGGCAACGGCACGGTGGTGTTCGTGCTGATCTTCAGCCGCTCGCGCATCGACGTGCCGCGCTTCCTCGTAACCAACCTGGCAGCCGCTGACTTCTTCATGGGGATGTACCTCGGTAACTCATGTTCCATACCATACTTTTCTATTGCAGGTATTGCAGGAATAACAGATCGCAGATTTTTTTCTATGTATCAATAACAAGGACCGGTCATTGTGGCACTCTTTGGGGGAGGCCTATGTCCAGCAGTGGACGTCTTTCGGCTGATATGATGATGATGATGATGAATAGCAAGGATGATTAAGACATGGATGGACAATGCCTATACAAAATCGCGTCCTTAGATTGTTTGAAGAATATCGTTTTGTGTGTGGCAGGGTTCCTGGCGGTGGTGGACGCGGGCACGCTGGGCGAGTTCCGCGCGCACGCCATCGCGTGGCAGATGTCAGGCGCGTGCCGCCTGGCTGGCTTCCTCGGCGTGCTGTCCTCCGAGCTGTCCGTGTACACGCTGGCCGTCATCACGCTCGAGCGCAACTACGCCATCACGCACGCCATGCACCTCAACAAGCGGCTGTCGCTGCGCCACGCCGCCGCCGTCATGGGCGCCGGCTGGGCCTTCTCGCTCGGCGCGGCGGCGCTGCCGCTGTTCGGCGTGTCCGACTACCGCAAGTTCGCCGTGTGCCTCCCCTTCGAAACGGAGACTCCCGCCGCGCTCGGCTACGTGGTGGCGCTGCTCGTCATCAACTGCGGCGCCTTCCTCGTGCTGCTCGGCTGCTACCTCAAGATGTACTGCGCCATCCGCGGCTCGCAGGCGTGGAACAGCAACGACTCGCGCATCGCAAAGCGCATGGCGCTGCTCGTTTTCACCGACTTCCTGTGCTGGTCGCCCATCGCTTTCTTCGCACTGACGGCGGCGTTCGGTGCGCACCTCGTCTCGCTCGAGGAGGCCAAGGTGTTCACGGTTTTCGTGCTGCCGCTCAACTCGTGCTGCAACCCTTTTCTGTACGCGATATTGACGAAGCAGTTCAAGAAGGACTGCGCGCTCGTATGCAAGGCCATCGAGGAGTCGCGCGTGACGCGCGGCATCGGCCGCTGCCGGCACTCGTCCAATTTCAGCAACCGACAGACGCCGGCCAACACCAACAGCCTGGCGGAGCGCTCGTCGCGCGGGCCGCACCAGCCCGCGTGCGCGTGCGCGTGCCGCCGCCTGCTGCCGCCGCCGCCCGCGCCGCCCGCCCCGCGCGCGCGGCGCCTGCTGCGCTGGCTGCGCGCGTGCGGCCGCCGCGGCCCGCGCCCCGCCGCGCAGGCGCCGGCGCCGCGCACGCGCACGCGCACGCGCACCGCCCCGGGCGCGGCGCCGGCGCGCGCGGGCTCGGTGTCGTCGTCGGTGGAGTTCTCGTCGTCGCGCTCGGACTCGTGGCGGGCGTACGGGCGCGCGCCGCCGCCGCCGCGCCGCGCCGCGTCGTGGCTGGTGGCGCGCAAGACGTCGCAGGACTCGAACCTGTCGTCGTCGCGCAACGACTCGTCGGGCTCGAACGCGACGGCGTCGACGGGCACGTGGCGCACGACGCGCTCGGGCGGCAGCGCGGCGGGCGCGGCGGGGGTGGCGGGGGCGGGGCGGCCGCGGCTGACGCGCCAGCCGGCCGTGTCGGGCGAGGAGCCGCCGCTGTCGCCGCCGGGCGCCGCGCTGCCGCCGCCGCGGCTGCTGCACACCATCCCGTCGGCGGCGGAGGGCGAGGCGCCGCCCGACGAGCCCGAGCCGCCCCGCGAGCCCGTGCCCTGAGTTGCGGCCGCACACTCTAATAAGACTGATTTATTTTGCGGGCGCTAGGTGATGGTTAGACCCGAGTCAAGTGTCACGCCACCGCCTGCCCGCGGATGCTCAAATCACAGTCGGAAGGATCTCCCGGTTCGATCGGCCGGCAATTTTGGATATACGAGTACATTATACGTGTATTTATAAGTAATTTACACAGACAAATAAACAAGATATTTTGTACAGTATTATTTAAATGTCCATGACAAATGTTACGTAAACTAAATGTAATTAAAGATTGCCATATAAATAATTTAGCATGCGAGACCTAGGTAATCTAAGAATTCTAAAGGTAGGTATTTGATATATAAATAAGTAAGTACATATAAGTAACAAATAGTAGTGGCGCCAAGCGCCACTCGCCACGACGGTGCAAGTGCTCAGTATTTATTTATACAATTTATAAATAATATTATAAATTATTGTTACGTAGTTTGAATTTTAAATAAATGTGTATACTTAATATTAATATTAATTACTAATCGCAAACCACCGAGAACGGCTATAACGCCTCTCAAGTACTTCCATACCTACATTACAATTGCTTCCAAAATAAAAACTAAGGTCGAAGTTTGCTCAACTCACTATTTTCTGTCGCATCTACGAGTATCTCGATTCAAACCAAAGAGCCATTGTATCGGTCGCAATCCTAGCTAAGTATCATTATATATGGTATCAACTAACGAACACGACTTGTGTAGCTTGTCTGCCGTCCACCCTCCGCCCCCACGGGTTCCACTAGGTAAACTTCGTCTTTGTATTGTATTGAATGCATAGATTACGATTATAAAACCGCCACTATTTTTGTAAGTGTATGTCTGAATAATATCCATCTCAGCTATGATGTATGATAGTCTGAGATGGGGTAGGAAATGGGTAGAAAGTGTAGGAAGACTCATGCTGCCATGACTCTATTTTAGAGAAAGTAAGTCTATGATTCGATGGTTATCATTATCAATGTCTGAACAAACATAAATTACGAATACATTTTAGAATTACCTAAACATGATTTGAGGTAGTGTAAGGATTGTCTAGATTGTCTACATACGGCTATCTTGTGAGCTCTCCTCTCTTTGCCTCTTTCAGTAAGATTAAATGTCACGAATTTAGTATAAATTTCCTGTAATTTTTTCCTAAATAAAATATTTTCCAGGCCAATGAAATAAATACAAATTTTGTTCTTACCTTTATAAAAGTTTATTATGCATAATTTACACATCGATTTTGTTAAATATATTATAGTTTACAAAAATAGATACTTATACATATTAATCATATTATACTCGTACATAATTTTACTAGGAAACTGGCTCAATAACAATGTGATTAAATGCAGAGCCCTGTCCGCATCTCGCTTCTTGATGGTTTTGCTTCGGTATCAACAACAAATATATTGAAAAAAAATTGTGCAATGCCCTGTTACTTCAAGCAATCTTCGTCATCGCGCGGACGCGGACCGTCTAGTCTTTTCAAGTACAATCAATTATGTATTGCTTTATAACAGTCAATGCCCTTCAACGCCTTCGCCCAGTCAATGCCCTTCATCACGAAGTTACATCTCTATTCGTCATATGCAACCATCCTGTTGACAAAATATCCCGTCGCCCAAAGGAGTATTTATCGAGAGCACGATTGTAAGTTGCGTGTTGTTTGCGACGCACGCGCATGTCCTTCCTACCCTACGCATTGTGATGTCTTTACATTCACATACCAAAACCGCAAAAAAAATTACAATAGACTGTGGGTCCTCTATCGTGGCCTTGAGATTTGTTTAAAACTTTTTAATTGTCATGTCAAGCGTGTCAACGGTTTGTTATTGGTTGTGACATTTGGGAAAACTATTTTTTCATTGTTTTCATATCCTTGACAAAGACAAAAAAATAAATCGCGTCAGCTACTTATTATTATGATTTATAAATATAAAGATAAATTATAAGACGAGCAGAAAGTGATTTTGATACAAAATAAACAAACTTAAGAATCAGATCAGGCATGTGATAATTCTGATATTTGATATGCAACATAAAGTAACATTTCCAGAATGTATGTATGTACTATTTGGACTTATTTTGATTTTCTGAAGTAACTAATATGCAGCTTGTAGTACATACGATTATTGTAGAAATCATTATATAATATATCTTTGTGTACAATACACACACGACACTTCGAAAGCCTATATAAAATTTGTTTATATGTTTAACAATGAAAGTATTGCAGCAGGTAAGAGTTATTTTCGCATACCTGATATGTATGTGTAACTAATGTAACTATTTATTTAGACAAAAACGGAACTTAATCGCGGACACTTTTATCATTTTCGTGACGTTTCGAGCGTGCCGTAACGCTCGTGGTCGCAGGCAGACTCCCGTCGTGTCTAATTCTGCGATTTGTCGCGATTAAGTCCCGTTTTTGTGAAAATAATGAGTGAAAATCGTGTAAGTTTAAATAAGCATAAATGTCGTAAGAAAAAATACTATTTGTTCAAGTATCAAGGTGTCGCAATACGCAATTTTTAAAATTTGCCGCCTTTTTTCAGGGCCACGATAGAGTAGCCAGTCAGTATCTACATAGCACCACAATTATATAGTAGGTAATATAGTAAAAATATGAACCCCCAAGCCCACAGGGCTAACACAACTGATCACTCGTCTCGCAACACGCAAATCTTCCGTCCCGTCACAAATTTCAATATCTAAATTGGGAACTATAATGTTCAACAAAAGTCGCAAACCTCCCCATTCCATTTGAAGAAGTACAGCGGCATGTAACTTTACGTATCGTGAACTGTAGGTAGTTGCAAATATCTGTACTCTTTTACTATCTCCTTCGACTAGGGTGTTAGGCCGCCGCGACGCCGTGTCCATGTCGAGCAAATGCAGTCAGTGCACGCTGCTCAAATCCCGTGCGAGCTCGACGCCGCGCCGGTCGCGCCGCCGAACGCTCGCCACTGACCCCGTACACTTAGGAGGTTCACGATGTCAGCCGACGATTACCATTATTATACCATTTAGTTATTTTACATGTCAAGAGTCGAGCGGCTAGTTGTGCTAGTCCCGTAAAAATCACACTGTTTGTCTCACCCGAGTAGGGTTTGCCAAGATAATAGGTACATTACCGGGGTCGCCGCTCAACACGAAAGCTCTGTAAGATACTGCCATACCTAGTGTTAAGTATTTATTAACTAATGTAAGATTGTTAGTAGGTGTGTATGTACTGCGCGTTGCCTGAGAGTTGTTTAAATTATTTTATTGTACAATAAATACATTATTCGTGTAGTTCAATGTTTCATTCACAGACATCACTCGTCTTCCTAGAACCTTTCGTTCAGAATTTTTATACAATGTGATGATTTCGTTGTCCTTAATTGTAGTTATATCTATTTGGCCCACCACGCATAAGACGCCCATTTGTCGGATGTCGGGCCCGGATTTTAATCGGTGTTCCAGTGGCAGAACATTTTATATTGTTTATTAAGTTTACACAGCATTACAGTCTTATCACTAATACACTGCGAAACTACATAGATATCTACTATTAGTTAATCAAAATTATCATACTAACACACTTGACTGCCTATTATCCATCAGCTCGCAAAAACTCAAACACTCATGAGTCTCATGACACACATTCGCCCATCGCCACGCCATCAGGTCACACTCTGGTGCTGATACCAGGAGCGCATTCAGTAGGTCCAGGGCACGAAGTATCGGAGAGTTCCTATGTGCATCCGTACGTGCCAACAGGGGATGCACACGCGGCCTGAGGGTAATATTTTTGTTAATATCAGGCACAAAAAGTCTTACAAAACTCCCTTCCAGTTCAAGACAATCAGAGCTGAAGCTATTTTATATGAAGCTATTCACACTTGCCCGACACCGATAGTGTATGATATGAGGCGACAAGCGTTTTATGACATACGACAAGTGGATCGGGCTCTGAGAGTTGTAACTACCATTGGAAAATTCGTTCTGTTGTTTTTGTCTATCGTATTCTCGCACAATAAATTAAACATTCAAAATGGTAAACTAAACTATAAACACATAGCAGAGGTAGGTAAACTACATGAATGTAGATACATATGCCTACTCGCCTACAGCTCTTAGTTACTAGTTACGTATTATTTGAATATGATTATGAGTATGCGTGGTGGAGCCGGCCTTAATAATAGTCACCTAAATATCCTTTGATTACTTATTGTTTGGAAAAGTTACAGTTAATTCAACATAAGTAACTAATTTAAGTACCTTTTTTTATACCACGACGGTGGCAAACAAGCATATGGCCCGCCTGATGGTAAGCAGTTACCGTACTCTATGGACCCCGGAGGATTCACATGCGCTTCTTTGCCTACCCTTTAGGAACCTAATATACACTCCTTTTTTGAAGAAACCTCTTACTGTAGCCGGCAGCGTTCGTGGGAGGAAATTCCACTTAAACCGGACAGTGCGCGACCCGGCTCCAGGATGTGAGGATGAATACCCTGCCGACGGCGAGCGGTGCGGTGATAGTTCTTCAGAACTTAAGAGCACAACCCATTGTACAAGCGATAGAACACACATTAAGGAGGCGAAATCTCTGCTTAGACTCAAAGGTCGCTCATGAAGTCGTAAGTTTCGGATCGTCGACGAATTCGACGATCCGCACAGCGCGCCTTTGCCCGAGTCAAAGGGTCTAAGCTGGTATCCAGGTGTTCCCGCCCAAAAGTGACAGCAGTACTCCATATGGGGTCTGACTTGCGACTTGTATAGAAGCAGTCTCTGCTCCGGAGTGAAGTATAGCTCATCGTACCTACTTCATTAATAGTAGACACACGTAAAATTTTATTTACGAGATTAGAGGATTTATGGCATTATCTACGTTAACAAAAGTTTTCCGAAAGAGATCAGTATTCAGCGATAAGTAAGTAGGTAGGTAGGTACGCTAGAGTCGCCAACCTGTAGATACTTATTGCCATTATTTATTTAATCTTTATTGCACAAAAAACTACAAAACTTAATGCCATAAGACATTCTCTATTACGAGTCAAGGTTCAGTCATGTACTCATGTATATAAGCTTCGTAACTGTACAGTTTTCTTTTGCGATCTGCAATAGAGATTCATTCGTGCACGTTGGATAGGAGCGTTCTGTAATCTGTAAATCTAAATTCTAATAAAATAAAATAAATCATCATAAAAAAAGCAACCCTTCATATGATCTAAGTATACCTATAAGTAAGTAAGTACCTAACTATTTTAGATTTCCTACTAGAATAATTTCTTCGCGGCTCTATTGTTATTAATTCGCTCCCAGAGTATCTTTACCATTGGCTTAAATACTTAACCTCGTCCTCAACATCTTATGCAACCTCATAATATAGCCGTTCAACATCAGTGGACCGGAACACGAAAATACTGCATCGGACAAACCACAAAACTAAAATGATTTTCATCCGGCAGTAGCTTAACTGCTTGCAAGCGGACATGGTTTATCTAAAGTTCATTAGTGAAGGTGGGCTATCATCGCGGTTCTATGGGCTCGGAGCCGGCGCGGGACACGGACGGCGCGGGCGGCTCGGCGGCGGCGGCGGCGGGCTCGTCCGGCGGCTCGGGCAGCGCGTCACGCTTGCGGCGCCGCCGGAACTCGAGGAACTGCCGGCCGAGCCGCTCGTCCAGTACGTCTGGTCGCCGCCGCTCACTAGAGCCCGAGCCACGCGACGGCGGCGCGGTGTTAACTTCGTCTTCATTCTCCTCGTCCACTTCCTGGAAAACACCAGTCATGTATATATACAAAGTCGTTTCGGTTACTCCATTTATAACTCTACAACGGCTGAACCGATTTTCATGATGTTTGATTTTTTGTATTTATCTCCGCCCCGAATAGCAGAATAATTATTAGATATTGGAGAAATTAAAAAAGAGTTGTAGTATTATCTAGTTGATAATATTTTTCAAACGTACTTTAGTTTAGGTACATGCCCGAATAAAATGTTATATAGAACAATTTTATCTTCTATTAAGCAACAAATTTGGGCAATGTTAGTATTTTATGTATTCTCGTACGTACATTAAGGGAGAGTGACGAGGGGATGGTAAGATATCACATCACACGGATCGCTTCAAATGTAGGATTAGATAAATTCGGCTTGCGTCATGGTCATTGGTCTTGGTGAAGGAATTCCCATAATTACCATTCCTTGCACAGCAGAAACAGCTACATTCCCAATATTGATAAAAGATTCGATTCTCACTTTGATCTCCGCGAAGGTGACGGGCATGGTGCGGTGCCTGGCGCGCACGCCGCCGCGCCGCGACCGCCGACCGCGCGCCAGCGCCGACGCCGCCGCCGGGTAAACCGCCTCCATACTGTTTACTGAAAACGAGAATTACATTACTACGATACAGCCCGTAAAGTAATCAAAATAATATCAGGTAGCATCACGGCTATTTCGCAACTGACAGTTTGCAAGGGAGACCTGTCTGTTGAGAGTCTAGGTTAACCTCATATCAGACTCTTAATCTGAAACGAATGCCAAAGGGTTCGCTAATAGGCTAATAGCACATATGCTCTGAAATTATCTGACCGATCGTAATTCCGAGTACTCGGTATCGTATCGTAAGCGAGCTGTTGGAGTGAAGTGGCAGTGCCGATGACGTGCAATCCCGTTTATTTATAAGTACAGGATAGCGGTGCAGTTCTCGTGATTCCGACTGATTCTTATTTTAATTGCCACAGTTATATCTCTGCTCATAAATCGTTTGAAATGATGGAGCATAAAACTATTCGCTGACAATGTGTCATATAATATTCAAAGCGGTTTCAAAATTAACTGGACATTTTAGAAAGTATGTACTTATTCATATATTTGTACACACATGTACGTTACTTAACTAAATACACGCAAATGCACATCAATGGATTGGTCTATAAAATAACAGCGCTGTTTCTTTGAACATTTAGTGATTAGGTGAATATTTTCAGAAATAATCGCATCGTAAGTCAGAAAAGTTGTGCCCTGTTTGGTATAATGCATTTTTTTCTGAAACTGTAAACTTTTCAGGGGTTTTTTTATAATAATCGTGTGGAACGATATAGGTTAGGTTAGGTTTATTTTATAACAATCCTGAAATTCTTATAGTTACGGAAAAAAATGCAGTATGCCAAATGACACAGTTGGCAAATGAAACAGTTTGGGAAACGTTATTCGGTGAAAAGGCAGAGAACCGTTATTTATTACATATTATATCAACTTCATTAAATTAAAGAATATGAACTACAATGCATTTTATTCATGTTAGATATTGTGTGTTGCAGTAAATGTTACTTAGTAGTAACATTTACTGCTTATGACCTACACAATCGATATCCAAATAGAAATAAAAAAATTGTAAGTTTTCAAAACGACCGCGTTCGATTCCCGAACTGAGTACAGTCGCCATCAAAAATATCGAAGTCGAAGCAGCCAAGGTACTCAAAAATATCTGAGCAAACACTTTATCGCCTTGACAATAGAGGCGTTGTTCACATATTTGTTGCCACTGTACAGGTTTTTTTAAATCTATGTATGCAGTTTTTATGACAGTTTCCTAAGAACAGATCTAAAGGCCCATACTGACCGATCTAAATGTAACATTCTGTATATTAACTGGCCCAATTATGACTTATACTAGCACAGGCGCGGATCCAGGATTTCGTTCAGGGGGGGGCACTTTCCAGGATTTGGTTCAGGGGGGGCACTTTCCAGGATTTCGTTCAGGGGGGGGGCACTTTCCTTTACAAAAAATCCTGCGGTTCGCACCTATGGGCCCCGTAGTATACGAGGTTTGCGTTACAGGGGGGGGGCAATTGCCCCTGTTGCCCCCCCCCCGCCCCCCTGTATCCGCGCCTGTACTAGCACAATGACCCTCAGACTTGTTTATTTTTATTACTGGTATATATTTCAATAAAATATGTTCCACTTACCACTTGAAAAAATGTTATCTTACGGCCCCAAGAGGCCTTCGGACTGCACTGCAGGCCTAAGGACGGCCTCCACTGCGCATGAGTGAGCGCGGCAGTTGCGCACACGCACGCCGCGTCCTGGCCCAGTTGGCAGCGGCGGTGCGGGGGCGCGCCACAACAACTCCACGCCTGCCACTCAAGGGCTTCGAGAGTTTGCTTCACCACTTAACCACAACTTTACCCACACTTAGTTTTATCCAGAACACTAAACAGCACAGCGCGCGGCTCTCTCAGCGGAACACAACACTGCTAATCGTCCGCCTGTTATTTTTTCCCGAGAAATCTGAATGTTTTGGTGTGACCGCGATCCGGAGCTGGCGCGTCGCCAACCCGCCCGCGCCCGCGCCGCCACCGCCGCCGCCGCGCCGACGATAAACAAACGCGATGCGAAATGCTTTATAAACAAAACGGGGCAACCTCGCAAACACGGAAAGTGAATAAATACCTACGTGTTATTTATAATCCGACAAGTCATCTTAATCAGAAGTGATATACCTACACGTCACTGCAGTAACTGTAGCACCGCCGCTACTTCGCTAATATTGCACAATTTTTATCTTAATACATTTTATAAATCGTTGCCTCCAATAAAGAGAGTTGCTAACTCTGATGAGAAAGGCGTTGGCTGACGTTGCAGATGTACGGTCAGGTCAGGCGTCAGCAGCAGAGAAATGTACGCAGGAGTATACACTCCTACACATACGTGTAGTGTAGTGTATGCAGGGGTGGGTAACGTACATATCTCTGCAGCTGACTCTGTACTTATTATATTATGTATCTCATTGTCTACCAAAGCAAAGTCGCAGTCACTATACTATAATCACAGGTACCCTAGTACATTAAATTTAATTCAATTGGATAAACGTTTATTTTAGGCCGTTGCCCATGTCGTTGTAAGTAAAGTCAGCTGGGATTTTGAAGTGCTGGTAGCCGAAACCTGTAAGTATCTGCAATTTTGTTAAATCTATGAACTATGTTTATTAACCTCGACTTAGTGAAATTTGGTTAATCCAAAAACGTTGGCCCGAAAACATGAAATATTCAATGGAAATTCCAGTTTTGTTATAACTGTAACCAGCAAACTAGGCAGGTTAAACGACCATATTGTCGTCACTACATCCTTAAAATGGTAAGATTTTTAAACCTAATTTTACATTAGGCACTTTAGGCAGCAATAGTGACTACTTATATATATATATATATATATATATCTTTTGGTGTCATTAAATCAATTAAAAGTTTATTTTTGGGAGATCCCATTTAAAAAACCGGCCAAGTGCGAGTCGGACTCGCGCACCGAGGGTTCCGTACAAACCTGTAGGTATGTAGTAACTTTAAAATTATTGAAAATATTTTTATTATATGATGTAACTAAAACTTTACGGTTTTCGCAATTTTTCCTTTATCTGTGCTATAAGACGTTGCTTCGTACCAAATTTCAAGATTCTGAGTTCACGAGAAGTACCCTGTAGGTTTTGATTCCCTTGCGAGCGAAAATTTGCGGCATAAACGGCTGTATCTTTTGATTGCGTTGGCTTAGAAATCTGATTTTTTTACAGCTCCAAGGGACAATAGACCCGAGTATTTGATATAAACTTCAGCTTGATACCTCCACGCGTTCCTGAGAAAAATGGTCTTGACAGACAGACAGACAGACAGACAGACAGACAGACGGACAACAAAGTGATCCTATAAGGGTTCCGTTTTTCCCTTTCGAGGTACGGAACCCTAAAAATGATTGCACAATTAATTACAGATAGTCAATTGCTCATTAAAATTTTGGCGGGAGACTTTTAGGTAAGAGATGCGTTCCAAATTAACACCAAACCAGGCGCGAATCCAGGAATTCATTCAGGGGGGGGCACTTTCCAGAATTTGGCTCAGGGGGGGGGGCACTTTCCAGGATTTCGTTCAGGGGGGGGCACTTTCCTTTACAAAAAATCTCGCGGTCCGCACCTATGGGCCCCGTAGTATACGAGGTTTGCGTTCCAGGGGGGGGCAATTGCCCCTGTTGCCCCCCTCTGTATCCGCGCCTGGGGGGGAGAAATTTCCTACACAAAAAATCTAGCGGTCCGCACCTATGGCCCCCGTAGCACACGAAACTTATGTGTCGGGGGGGATTGCCCCTGTTACCTTCCCCCCTGTATCCGCGCCTGCACCAAACGCAATCATTACACGGTAAAAAATCTAACCTGCTGCACACGTTGAGCAAGTATCATTCGCATACCAAATAATTATATGTATCTATATATATATAACTCAGTGACTGACTGACTGACTGACTGACTGACATAGTGATCTATCAACGCACAGTCCAAACCGCTGGTTCTAGAGATTCCAAATTTGGCACGTAGGTTCCTTATAAGGTCTAGGGGTGCGCTAAGAAAGGATTTTTCAAAATTCATCCCCTAAGGGGGTGAAATGGGGGTCCAAAGTTTGTATGGGGAAACAAGATTAGTTAGTCTATTTTATTCGAAACTTCACAGAAGTATTCCTAACAATAAATGAGTAAATACGTGTTGCAGGGTTTTTGAGAATTCAACCCCTAAAAGGGGGAAATGTGGTCAAAAATTCTGAAAATCAACATGGGTATTGTTTCTATGGTTTATCGGGTCGTTGATTACGAAAACAACACCGATTTTAAAATCCGACGTGGCGGACGTGAAATACCATCTCCCCTGTTAGGGTACAATGGGGTTGAAATGTCTAAATATCCACATGGGTGTCGTTTTTGTGATTTTTTGGGACGTTAATTAAGAAAATGGCATCGATTTTGAAATTTAATATTGTGCACATGAAAATCCTTGAAAGTATTTGTGCCAAATTGCAATCTTCTTCTAAATATATAAAAGAAGAAACTGACTAACATATCAACGCACAGCCCAAACCGCTGGTTCTAGAGATTCCAAATGTGGTACGTAGGCTCCTTATAAGGCATAGGGATGCACTTAAAAGTAATTTTCAAAAATTTACCTCCTAAGGGGGGAAATGGGGTTCAAAGTTTGTATGGGAAACGAGATTAGTTCAACTATTTTATTCGAAACTTTACAGGAGTATTCCTAACGATAAATGAGAAAACAAGTGTTTCAGCTTTTTTGAGAATTCAACCTATAAGGGGGAAATGTGGTGACAAATTTTAAATATCAACATGGGTATTGTTTCTATGGTTTATCGGGTCGCTGATTACGAAATCAACACTTAAGGGGGTGAAATGGGGTTTGATAGTTTGTATGGGGAATTTTTAAACGTTGAACCAATTTAGATGAAACTTGGTATAGAGATAGTTTGTGTACCGGGAAACGACATGGGATAGTTTTTATCTCGAAAATCAATCTTTAAGGGGGTGAAATGGGGGTTGGAGGTTTGTATGGAGATTTTTTTACCGCGAACCGATTTAGATAATTTTGTTGTGGATATAGTTTGAGTCCCAGGAAACAATATAGAATATTTTTTAAGCCGAAAATCAATCTTAGAGGGGTAGAAAACATGTTGGTAGTTTGTATGGCGAATTATTAACCGCTGAACAGACGATTGAAATGAAACTTGGTACATATTATATAGATTGAGTCGCGGTAAACAATATAGGATAGTTTGTATCTCGAAAATCAACCCTCTAGGGGGTGAAACGGGGGTTGAAAGTTTGTAGGGGAAATTAATAACCGTTGAACCTATTTAGATGATTTGGTATGGAGATATTTTGCGTTCTGGGGAAGGATATATAATAGTTGTTATCCCAGAAGTCATTCCTTAAGCGGGTAAAAAGGAGGGTGGATTACTAATTCCACGCAAATGAAGTCGCGGGGAAAAGCTTCTATTCAAGAGCTTCTAATCTGGATTAATCATAACCTCTCAGTATTAAGTCGTTGATGGCGTAACAATTAAACAATTATTGCAATAATTTCTTTAAAATAAAAAATTAGGGAACCGCCGTCTTCAAAACGTGGTATACCGAAACCTCCAGAATGTAACGAATACTTTTCCGAAAACCGCTTCTAAATCAGTTCAGCGAAACGCAAGATGATCGCGGACAAACATACATTCCTACATACAAACATACGAGTCTAACTGAGAACCTCCTTTTTTAGTACTTTTAGTACGTGGGCGAAGCCGCGGGAAAAAGCTAGTTATAGTATAAATATACTGACCCGCAACTTCGCTTGCTCCAATCATATTGATTTTACGTGGGTTACTTGCGCGGGTACACGTTCCTCGAATCACCGAGCTCCCGTACACTGCTTTATAATATAACATTGTTCACACGGTGCGTGTAGCATACTCAAGTGCCTATACATGCTCAATTTATATTATGCGCCATCACGTATGTAGGTACGGTACTTATATTTTACAAGAACCATAACTTCGTTGAGCGCAGTCTGTTTCATACTCCAGGGCATTTTATACTACTTACTTTACTCTTTGTTTTATCCCCTTGCGTAAATCATTTTAACCACGTTTTAAGCACATTGGTAAAACTGGTATTAGATATTGCAATTTGTAGGGCCCAATCTGTCAAATTGGAAGGTATAATAAGAGTTAGGGCCCTTAGGGAGCTGAAGGAGGGCTAGGGAGAGGCAGGATACACAACAGATTGGGCCCTACAAATTGCAATGTCTAACACCGGTTTAAATATGGTATTTTTTAGACAAGCATTTAGGTAGGTATCCCCAAATTTGACAGATGTCACATTGACTTGATTGACAATGACATTTTTCATTTGTATTGAAGAGTTGTTTGAGACTGTTTGTGGCTTTAACAGTAATTATTTATTTTTCGTGCAAGCTTCTCACAATAAACAAAAATGAGTTACATGCTTGGGCATCTCCACAACGGCTGGCAAGTGGACCAGGCCATTTTGTCCGAGGAGGACCGAGTTGTGGTAAGTCCAAATACATTACAGGTTAGGAAGGCTTTCACTTGTCTATATTCTAGAGTTTTCCCTTTCCAATATGAAATTAATTATGAGAAGCATGTCTTTTGCGGTGTTTTCTGAAACAATTTCATTTACGTACTTGCAAAATAAGTAGTATAAGTATATTAATTTCCAGGAAAATGAGTTCCACTTGGGAAATGAGTTCCACTTTGCAAGGAGTGTGAGATATCAAGGCATTTGTGTTGTGTGCAGGTGATCCGCTTCGGGCACGACTGGGACCCGACGTGCATGAAGATGGATGAAGTGCTCTACAGCATTGCGGAGAAAGTCAAGAACTTTGCAGTTATTTATCTTGTGGACATCACTGCAGTGCCAGACTTCAACAAAATGTGAGTCACTTTGTCACTAGTGTTGTGACAACTTTCCTTGCAGCTTATCAACAAATATTACAATCGTAGAGAATGATATTATGTTATAGGGTCTCTATCCAAATCTAAAAGTTTCCGATTTATGGATGATTTCACCTATCCAGATCCAGCAAATTCTATACACTTCAAATCTGGATTGCAAAACCTTAAATGTGCTGTACTTTATATAAAAAAAGTTTTATCTTTATTAATTGCCCCTTTGAAACAACTAGCACATGGGGTAACAGCTAAGGGTGGGTTGCACCACATACAATTAACAGACTGATCAGCATCAAATGTGGCAGTGCAACTGTCATCCTATAGAGAAGTGCCACACTTTTCATACAAGCAAATTTTAACTGTAACTATGTTAATTTAATAGACAGTTTGGTACAACCGGCCCTAAGTTGCTCAGAAACTATTTGTTAACCCATACAATTACATACATTAGTTTTGAGCTTGAACATCTCTTGACAATCATTGAGCCTGGCAAGGTGGATTGTTGCTAGCTCAAGTCGAATGGGCTGATAATATATTCAATGTTTGTATTTGAATTAACAATACTTAGACAAGTCATACATACTCACTCCATAGATACTACTCAATTTTATAAATGTATTTTACTGTCTGTGCTAGGTACGAGTTGTACGATCCGTGCACGGTGATGTTCTTCTTCCGCAACAAGCACATCATGATCGACCTGGGCACGGGCAACAACAACAAGATTAACTGGCCGCTGGAGGACAAGCAGGAGATGGTGGATATCCTGGAGACGGTGTACCGCGGCGCACGCAAAGGCCGGGGTCTCGTTGTGTCTCCCAAAGATTACTCGACTAAATACCGCTACTGAGCTACTGCCTACAAATTGTGGACATTTATTATCATGCCTGGTTCATATTGGCAATTTTTCCAGAGTTATGGTAGTCAAGACAGAGAGAGTCCAAAACAGACACAGTGAAAGTATACTGAGAAAGGTTTACTAACATGTGGCCGAAAATCGTATGGGAAATTGTCACTTCCCAGACTATTTTTCCCATAGTTTCATTTGGCAGAATCGTCAGATTGCATAATATCGTTTTGTATACTCATTTTTCGCATATTTTTATTTGGCATACTAAATAGATTAGTAAATTCGGCCAAATAAAACTATGCGAAACAATTCCTTTGGTAAACGTTGGTATGCAAACTATGTTCTACGATAAGTTGTTGGAGAAATATAATTAGGCGAAATGGTTTTCGGCGAAATGGCAGTACACCATGGAGAAAACCGCTTATTTACTTTAACCTTTGCTGTTTATGTGCTGGTTCTGAATAGTAATATTACGACTATTACGAGCATTGTTTTAAATGTTTGTGTGTAACATTTAAATGTAAGATAAAATAAATTATAGAGAATTTTAAAATTTATTGGCCTTTCAATTCAAGTTATCTTTTTATATCGTCACTGTACTGTAGCGCCTCGGGAATGTTTGCGGAGGCGCAAGTCGACGGGTTTACGGCAATCATGCGCAAGAGGTGCGCCTCATTACTAACCAGATGGCGAGGCAGTGCTAACAGCATCTTGGTAGCGTTGGTTGACAGGTGGGACTCCCCCCTGCTATTTATTGCACTGGACAAAACTCCACACCGTGGTAAATTAAAAATGTAAATGAATGTTTTGTTGTATTTTAGTTAAGTATTATGTTATACCTTCTAACACTAGTATATAAGTCTGTAACTAACACCTTATGGATATTAGTCCGAAATAAAAATTATATTATTATTATTATATCATCTCTTCTTTATCACTATTCATGCCATAGTTCGCTACGTGCTGGGCTCGTAGCCGATCCTAGTATTTTCTCCATTTGTAGAGGAAAGTTACTTAAGTATGAATGGAGAGACCGTTTAGCGGGTTTTTAACACTCATGGATCAATTTTTGAGGGTAGTAATGTAATCTGCCTTAGCATAGTTTTGTTGACAAGCAAGAAGTGTGGCAGCCTGACAATTTATAAGCAAGGTTCTGAATTACATAACTCTGAACTTCAAATTCGTTGAAAATATAGATTTGGATTATGTCGATGGGCTATTGTACGGGGTTACTGGAGGAGAACAATAAAAGTCTGTGCACATTTGTTGTAAGTTTATTCAGTCTTGAGCAGACGATGCACGCTGTCGGTTTGTTCGGCCGGCGCGGTGGGAGTGGGAGTGGGAGCGGGACACATGACTAGACACCGGCCGGGAGGCTGCGTCACGTCGCACGTCACGTGACAACCCACTTACCGACGGGCCACCTATTTATTTAATTTGGCGAAACGATGCATATTAAGAATTTGAATGAGCTAAATTAGTAAAATTATTTTAATAACCTTATTATAAATCCATGTTTAATTAAAGATTTTTTTTTCGGTAGCATGAATTGGCATCGAAGCAAAGACATTATATATTTTACTCAATTATATTTTTTTTATATTTTACTAAATTTTGAAATGAGCCGGTGGTAAGCTGTGACGTCGGTAAGTTAGTAGTCAAGTGTAAGCGACATCGGTTCAGTTCTGTTTGCGTTGTTGCGGGTCGGCGCGCCAGTCGAAGGCGGCGGGCGCCCAGATGGAGGCCAGCGAGTGGAAGGGGTCGAAGGCGCGCACGGGCGGCGGCGCGGGGCACGGCGGCGGCGCGGCGCACGGCGGCGGCGCGCGCGGCGCGAACCCCGGCGGCGGCCGCAGCGCGCCCGCGCCGCCGCCGCCGCCCCCGCCCCCGCCCCCGACCCCCGCCGCCCACAGCGGGGAGCTCCACGGCGAGCCGATGGTGCCGTACGCGTTGCTGCCGGGCAGGGGGTGCGGCTCGTCTGCGACTGAACGATTATAATCACATTATTTAATTGAGCGTAACATGAACGAGTAAGTAACATTAGTCCGTGGTGTACACTTAATTATTCGGAAACTAGCGATGATGGAATTTACTTTTGCACAGTTGGTCCTTTTGGCTGTAAGATTAATTCAAGATCAAATTTTTGATGCTATTTTTTTAAGTGGTGGGGTTGCACGTAAAAGTTAATTTAAAAAAAGTTTAGCTATATAGTTGAGAATGGTATCATTTTCGAATAAAAAGAGGGATGCCTAAATCATTTCTGATATTTGTTTTACATATTTTCATGTAAAACTATCGAATAAAATAATATCTCTTTTTTTTTTCGAATAAATGCCTATATATTTTAAGTTTAAAATTTTAATAAGAAAAAATAATTTCTCTAAGAAGCCCTTGTATTTCTCATTACAAAAAGTATATATACAATATATTTTTAAAACTAATGTAGGGGTATAAAGTATTACTAATCCCGGTACCAACATTTTTAAAATATATATTTTTTAAGCTGTCGGAATCTTACTAAGGAATTCTACCGACGTCTTAAAAAATTCCTACTATACCTACATACTTAATTGAGTATAGTACATACCTATCACATTCTTACAAAATAAGGATGCTTAATTTATTGATGATTTAAAATTTTCACTTTAAAATACCTATATTATTTTTATTTGAAATTCTCGTTCTATTTTATTACAAAAAACTGCCTATATTAATTTTTTTTTATTTAATAAGATTACACCCTTCTTATCCCCATTATAAAAAGTATTCATAAATCATATTATATTGGTTTAAATAATGTCAGTAAAAAAAATCTTAGATTGGGTATTATTTTATTATGAAACAAAGATTTACGACATGATTTAATAAGGACTACCTAGATGCCATATTAAAACACCAGTAAGAAAAAAAATAGAAGTCGAAGTGTCGAGTGTTTCCCCCACTGCCCACAAAAGTATGAACCTTTGTACCCCAATTTGCAGTCTTTCATAGTTTTTATAAAAACGGTTGAAGTTACCACAAAACTTTCAATGAAAAATATATAGTTAAAGCAATGGTGCGTATTGCCTGAAAGAATGTAAGTACGCTGGTTATATAACAAAATTTTAATCCCATCCCTCCTAGTTGGACTGGCATCCTGTATGAGAGCGAAGAAAAAAAATTAGAATGCTTGATTTTCATCATTTCATCAAATACAGGCACCGGAAACAAATTGCCATCCGCCCAGGCCGGGCAGTTATCGAACCATCAGAGTTGGAAGCCGGACGCAAGGTGAACTTTTCTATCAGTGGAGGAGAACTTAGGAAAAACGCACTTACAATCATCGAAATCGGATGGCATTTGTTTTTTGAGTTTTGTGTGATGTGGCAAACGATATGCCTAAATGCCATCCCTCTCCTATGAAATTTCATCCCTCTAACATCTAACAGTAATATCCTATATACTCATCCCTTTTTCAGTAGCGAGAGATCTCTTACGCTAGTACCAGGCCTATGAATCATGCCCGCGCGAGCGAGTTATATACCTACGTTTTGCGCCTCCGTCGAGGGAGCTAAAGTCAGTGGGCTACCAACGCGCTCACTGAACGCACGTCGTACCGCGCGCGACGCTACTCGGAACTCGGAACAATGTCATCACGAAAAAAAATAATTTATTGCGATGTGGTGTGGCAAACAAGCATACGGCCCGTCTGATGGTAAGCAGCTACCGTAACCTATGGTCGCCTGCAACTCCAAAGGAGTCACATGCGCGTTGCCGACGCTTTATAAAAAAGGAGGATTCACTTATGTTATAATAATAATATACATGTCATCTCTCAAATAACTATGATGTTGATGATATTGCTAAAAGGCGATTAGAATAAGATTGAGATAGCTGTCAATCCATATTAATTTTGACAGTGTGTGGCAAATCTGTCAAGATTAATGATAGAGAGTATCGCGGCAACAAAATATCAATCAATATTACTCGTGTAACTATAATTGTTATGCAAAGGGCAAAACATACATAGTGGAACATCGTTGTGATAGGCAGATACGCGCATCTTCACGTATGAAACGTAGCACACGTAAATCAGGTAGATAGCGATTTACAGATATAACACCTCTCCATCCGATAAGGGTTGGCCTCTCATAAGCACGTAGAGTTATAGTATATATAGTCAAGTATTATAAGAAGAAGAGAGATCAGTTGTGACGAGAGTTGAGTGATGTGATGGTACATAAATCATAGTCTTATAACCTGTGTTTGTGTTCACCCCCTAACTCCCCTTACCCGGCGCTCTGCCTATTACATCATATATATATATATATATATATATATATATATATATATAACACCTGTATAACCTATGTTTACGAATAAACGATTTGATTGATTGATTGATTGATACCATGCGAACCACTTAAACACTGAATCAATGCAAAATACCTATTTCCTTAACTATAAAACATTTCCAAACATATGCGACCCTAGCGATTGTGCGGGTGCGCGGGAGGTGCGGGGTGCCGCGCGTTGAAGGCCGCTCCATTGTATTATTGCGTAGGTACGTAAACCGTAGGTATTTGCTTTTTCTATGAGTGATTCATATCGGTTCGTAAGAACCATTATATAATCTGTGCTAGTACCGTAAGAAAGATACAGTATGATTCTCTCCGTCTATGCTTGAAGTAAAACAGTCCCTGGGCAAATTATATTTTTAAATTTTATATAAATGAAAAATTTGCAACTTACCGAGGTATTCGCGAGGAGCGACCGTCTCAAACGGCGAGCGTTCCTGCGGGCGCCAAGCGAAGTCGGCGTCCGGGCGCGCCGGCGGCGGCGCCGGCGGGAGCGGGAGCGGGAGCGGCTGCGGCTGCGGCGGGCGCAGCGAGTGCGCGTCGTTGTAGTAGAACAGCGAGTGGTCGGCCGGGCGCGGCGCCTCGGCGCGCGGCTGCGGCGGCGAGCGGCGCGCCTCCGAGCCCGGCGGCGGCGCGCCGGCCGCCACCACGCTGGACCACGACGCGCCCCAGCGCAGCGCCGGCGCCGCGCCGCCCGTCGCCGCCGTCGCCGTGCCCACCGCGCCCCCCGCCCCCGCCGCCCGCGCCTCGCCCTGCGGCGGCGACACGCGCGCCGTCGCCACCACGCGCTCGCCGCGGCGCTTTGACACCTACACATAAGTAAATCGATGATATTGAATAGTGAATTAGAACTAAACTGACCGCTGGCGATAATAGGATGGTTTTTAACAATGGGCCATATTGTACGAAATTATTAGGTAAATAAATAAATAAATATTATAGGACAATCTTACACAAACCGACCTAGTCCCACAGTAAGCTCAATAAGGCTTGTGTTGTGGGTACTATAACGACGATATATATAATAGATAGATAATAATATAATAGGTAGGTCTAAATGATTAGCTTTTTCTATGGGACCAAATCCGAAATCCTAAAAAACATTTGGTTTTCCCATAGAATAGAAATCGTCGACATCTGATCGCCAAAATGTATGAATCAGCCAAAAAAAATTTGTGGTTTCGGAGTTGGTCCCATAAAAAAAATTGTTGAAATTACGCCCTGTATGTATCTGACATATTAATACAGTCAAAATACGACAACTCTTGAAATCTCTCGGATAGTCTTGAAGCTTGGTAAGTATATCTTATGCATTCCTGGACCTCGAGGAATCGCCGCCATCTTGAAAAACCGGCCAAGAGCGTGTCGGGCCACGCTCAGTGTAGGGTTCCGTAGTTTTCCGTCCGTCACAGTAAGTGTCCCCACTTAAGAGTTAATAACACCGCCATGTAGGATATGATATGAGAGTTCCACGTACAGCGACATCTATCGGCAAATTAAGTAAACTATTGCGCGCGAGCTTAAAGTATGGAAGATGATTTTTATGGAATAATTCTTTATTGCGTGAACCGATTTTCACCGTTTTTACTTTATTTGAAAGCACGTCATTTCACTGTAATTTTGTAGAAATTACAGGTACAATAAACACCTGCTTATACCGTTAAATTACAAACTTAGTTCAGAAATTATTTTGTAATTTTTGTCCAAAAACTATTCATCTTATCAAGTTCAAAATAATTTTCCTAGAAAGTTTTTATAAAGTTCTACTTTTGAGATTTTTTTCATATTTTTAAAACTTATGGTTCAAAAGTTAGAGGGGGGGGGACGCATATTTTTTTACTTCTGGAGCGATTATTTCCGAAAATATTTACATTATCGAAAAATGATTTTAGTAAACCCCTATTCATTTTTAAATACCTATCCAACAATATATCACACGTTAGGGTTGAAATGAAAAAAAAAATCACTCCCCACTTTACGTATAGGGGAGGTACCATAATAAAAAATAAAAAAACACTTTTTATTTTACCACTTTGTCGGCGTGATTGATATACATATTAGTACCAAATTTCAGCTTTCTAGTGCTAACGGTCACTGAGATTATCCGCGGACGGACGGACGGACGGACGGACGGGCAGACATGGCGAAACTATAAGGGTTCCTAGTTGACTACGGAACCCTAAAAATGAGTTTCATCCTGAAGAAATTCGCCTTTAACTTATAAACTTAAGATGGTTTTCTGTCGTCATGAAATATCAAATATTAACCTTGTCTTTGCGGGTGTGATGTTTGCCGGGCACGGCGCGCGGCCTCGGCGGCGGCTCGGCGCGCCTGGTCGGCGACCCGCCGGGCTCGCGGCGCGCGCGCGGCGCCGAGCGCGGCTCCGTCGGCGGCGGCGAGCTGCGCGGCGGCGGCGCCGGCGCGGTCGGCGGGGCCGGCGAGGCGCGGCACGAGGCGGGGTCGTCGGGCGGCGAGGACGAGTCGGTGCCGGTGGACGCGGCGTCCTCGTCGCCGCTCGTGCGCGGCTGCTCCTCCGTGTCGGGCTCCGTGTCGGACGCGTCCGGCGGCGGCTCCGGCTCCGAGGGCGGCTGCGGCTCGGCCGGCTCGCCGCCGGGCGCGGGCGGCGCGTCGGCGTCCTCGCTCGAACGACTCGACTCGTCCTCCGCCCGCGGGTCGCGGCGGAGTATCTCGGCCCGCCAGTGTTCGAACGCTCGCCGCTCGGCCACCGGGTCCGACGGCGGCTGCGTCCGGCGCGGCCTCCGGCGGCGCGGCGCGGCGGGCGGCGGCGGCGCGGCGGGCGTCTCCCTCGCCAGCGCGCGGAGGTCCAGCGGCGCGCGCGGGACGGGAGTCTGCCTCGCGTCCCGGGCCCGGCGCAGCAGCCGCTCGGCGTCGAGCGCGGCGGCGGCGAGCACGAGCGCGAGCGCGACGACGGCGAGCAGCGCGCCGCACTTGCGCAGCGCCGGCTCCCAGCGCGGGCGCGGCTGCTGGCGCGCGCACAGGGGCAGCAGGCGCGCCGGCACCGCGCCCAGCAGGCGGAAGGCGGCGGGGCCGGCGTCGGAGCGCAGCGTGAGCGGGCAGGGCACGCGCGCCAGCGAGCAGTCGGCCGTGAAGGTGAGCGTGAGCGGCCGGGACTCGTTGGGCTGCAGCGTGAGCGGCGCGCAGGGCTCGAGCCGGAAGCCGCGCGCGGCGCAGGGCTCGGCGGCGAGGCGCCAGGCGCGCAGGCGCAGCGGCACGGCGCCGGTGTTGCGCGCCGTCACCACGCGCCGCACCTCCCACCGCGACTCCGCCGAGCACTCCTGCGTCTCCGAGCACTCCGGTACCTACGTCAACGGAAATGGTTACAATTACCCGTCCGCCTCGCACTCAGGGACCGGAAAACCCCTTCATTTGATTAATCGTTTCGATAGGGTAACCCTATTAAAGTCTTACCCTAATGATAGGGTTACCCTATCATTGGGTTACCCTATCGATATGGAAATCATTTTGAATAGGCTTAACCCTTTTCAATGTGGTTTCCGAGTCGAATGGGGTAAAGATAGCTTTAATATTTACCGCTTACCCTATCACAGGGCTACCCTTTTCCTGTCTCTTTTCCACGCAGGCAGGCGGTTCTATCTTTCTCATTTGAAATGGAACAGGAGAGGTGGCGGCGGAACAAATTGAGTAAATATAAGATTTGCTGTCGTTTATTCATTCTGGAAAAGTCACACTCACAGTCCAGTCCTCTGCTCACGTACACAACTTTAAATTAAAGAATTTCTGTTAAAGAAATGTGTCTTACCTTCAGTTTATTTTTGCATAGTTCGCACGTACTGATGAGATGGGCAATAATTATTTTGAATAAGAATAAAAACACAATTTTTATTCATATTCAAATCGATTTGACACAAACCAATATTCATCCTCCTAGAGTTTGTCCCGGCTTTTGCCACGGCTCAGTTGAGCCTGTGGTCCGCTTGGCAACCTAATCCTATGAATTGGCGTAGGGATTGGTAGTCGTTTTCAGCTAATTATGGGATATACGATTTTTTAAGCTCACATGGTCATTCACATTATAATTATTATTTGAAACGGGGTATTTACCATGTATTATGTATATTAGCGTTATTGGGCACCCGATATTTCGGGTGCGAGGTAAATAGCCCGTTTCAAATAATTAATATTTATAATTAGGGGATGTAATTTCGAAAATTATTTCTGTTTTATAATCCAAGATGGCGGATGGTTATATACTTTTTACTGAAAAATAGTCATGGTACTTATTTTCGGTTAATTATTCGGGGTGTATGGTTAAAATCTGTCGGGATACTCAGATTCACCGTGTATATATATAATTTTTTTTTTTCATTTTATATTTAAAAAAATTCAGTGTATTCATTTTTTTTGTTTTTCTTTCATTTTTTTTTTTCATTTTTTTTTCATTTTTTTTTTGTTTTATTTTCGTTTCATTTTCGTTTCGTTTTCGTTTCGTTTTCGTTTCGTTTTCGTTTCGTTTCGTTTTCGTTTCGTTTTCGTTTCGTTTTCGTTTCGTTTTCGTTTCGTTTTCGTTTCGTTTTCGTTTCGTTTTCGTTTCGTTTTCGTTTCGTTTTCGTTTCGTTTTCGTTTCGTTTTCGTTTCGTTTTCGTTTCGTTTTCGTTTCGTTTTCGTTTTATTTTCATTTTTATTTCATTTTTATTTTATTTTATTTTTATTATATTATAATAGTAGATTGTACAACAAGTGCATAAAACGTACGATTTTACGCGAGGCGTTTAAAAGTCGAGTGTAAAATGGGTTTTATGGACGAGGGTTACACTCTAATTTTCACTTCATTTGCGAGGAAATTATTTATCGGTAATCGTAAAACAATTTCAAGTTGTGACAAAATATTACAATGAAAACAAATATGGTTCCAACCAATAAATTTTTTAATATATTTTATTGAATTTTTAACATGTGAATTTAGAAATTTTCTGCCAAGTCATCAAAACATTTCGGGGCATTTCTAAACTATTATCAACTCCTATTTTATTTGATTTCATTTATTTAATTATAGAAAACACGCAATTCAAATAATTATAGCAATACTCAGATAGAATTAGCGGAAAAATCATAAAAAGTACAGTCAATTCCTATTGGACGGGAAAAAATTTGTTTGTATAGGTCAAAGTGGCAGGAATTGATATCAATAAAATTTATAAGTGAATATTGGGCGCTAAGGTGCCAAAAAAATGGTAAAAACCAGTTTTTCGCTTCTAGAGGAAAAACTACGGGTCGGACAAAAAAATAGTTAAATATAACAAATGTGCGCAATTATAAAACAAAGAGAATGAGCCCCGGTAGAGCAAAATCGGTCTAGAGGATCGTCCGCAATTCGCAAAAAAACACATTTTTTTTGCAAATATTGTAAATTCAATAACTCGCGTTCCGGAAGTGCTGGAGAGCTGAAATTTGAATATGATGTCAGTTTTGTGGTCCTCTAACTACAGTTAATTGTACAAATTAAAATGTTGTAAACTTTTTGCAAACCGTCGACTTTTGCAAAAAGTGACCTTTTTAGGGTTCCGTAGTCAACTAGGCGTCCGTCCGTCCGCGGATAATCTCAGTGACCGTTAGCACTAGAAAGCTGAAAGGGTTTAGCAGGCTAAGGAAGGACGTGTGGCCCCTGTGAGGAAAAGTTGAATTAGTAAATGTCAATTGTTTGTCGCCTCATAACTAGTAATCACTCCAACTTTCAGCTCTCTATCTTGAACTGTCTCAGAGATAATGTCAAAAATTTATTTTTTTAACAATTTTTTCAAACTCGTATATCTCCTAATCCATAGCAGCTAAAGCGTTGAAACAAAATCACAGCTACGTAGTTTGAGTGGGAGTATACCCTATAATTTTATTAATATTTTATACGTGAAAAATAAACGAAATAAATGTCAATTTATTTTTTGACAGCTCTTTCCAACACGTTTTTTTGAAAGTACAATTATGAAAAAAATCACGTAAATTGCTTATAGTATTAGCTACTAGCATACAAAAAATCAATTGATTATATTTGGTGCAACATACTGTAAAAAAAAAAAAACTAACGAAAGTATTCAAGTATCAAGAGTAGGCTTCTGAACTGAAAGTTCGTTTTTAAGTTTTATGTTTGTTGCCTAGCAACAAAGGGTGTATTGTTTTTAATTTGACGTATGACTGTCAAAAAAGGTCACTGAACTACTGCTGTGTTAGCATTTGTAACTAATTTTACTAACTACTAAATCAACGAAACGACGGATGTGCTATTTTGCTGTGTTTATTATTTTATAATAGTACATTACTTACCAAGGACTGTAAAAGAAAGAAAGCCCGAAATCGCAGGTATTTGTGACCCGAGCCGCAGGCGAGGGTTGTAAATATGCGATAGAGGGCTTTCTTTTTTACTGCCCGTGGTGAGTACACAATTTTACGTCTCCATCTGGCCATAATGCGAGTTTTACCGTACGCGTAGCGTGCGGCAAAACTTACGTTATGGCCAGGTGTGACGTAAACAAAATTAATTGGTTTCATTATAGTACACGTATTAACATAACGAATTAAATAACTCATTAGAGCAGATATCACAATATAAGTCACTTAGATAATGACTATCGTAATATTCGTCGTCCCAGGTATAGGACAATGTTATCCTGCAGTCATCGCAATATCCTTTTAACATAACATTTTCGTCAGAGAGCGATATCTCAATACTGGTAAAGACTGTAAAAACAGTTGCTTCGCTATTAACCGTGGCAAGTTGAGCCCAAATATTTTTGATTTTATGATTTCCATCTGAAAGAATGTATATACATGAAGTTTCCGTTTTTTTTTTATTTACATTTAAAACTTACTTTCGCCATTATGGAAAAATCGGACTCCTCTTCTACATAACGTGTTGTATATTCCCTTAAACAATTCACTATTATGTTAAATGTGCTAGCGTATAAATTGTATAATAGTATTGTATAATTTAAAGATAGCTCATACCTAATAAATCATAATGTCTAATGTTATGTTACTCGGAATCGACAAACGCTTAGTTTATACGCTAGCACATTTAACATAATAGTGGATTGTTTAAGGGAATATACAACACGTTATGTAGAAGAGGAGTCCGATTTTTCCATAATGGCGAAAGTAAGCTTTAAATGTAAATAAAATAAAACAGAAACTTCATGTATATACATTCTTTCAGATGGAAATCATAAAATCAAAAATATTTCGGCTCAACTTGCCACAGTTAATAGCGAAGCAACTGTTTTTACAGTCTTTACCAGATATTGAGATATCGCTCTCTGACGAAAATATTATGTTAAAAGGATATTGCGATGACTGCAGGATAACATTGTCCTATACCTGGGACGACGAATATTACGATAGTCATTATCTAAGTGACTTATATTGTGATATCTGCTCTAATGAGTTATTTAATTCGTTATGTTAATACGTGTACTATAATGAAACCAATTAATTTTGTTTACGTCACACCTGGCCATAACGTAAGTTTTGCCGCACGCTACGCGTACGGTAAAACTCGCATTATGGCCAGATGGAGACGTAAAATTGTGTACTCACCACGGGCAGTAAAAAAGAAAGCCCTCTATCGCATATTTACAACCCTCGCCTGCGGCTCGGGTCACAAATACCTGCGATTTCGGGCTTTCTTTCTTTTACAGTCCTTGGTAAGTAATGTACTATTATAAAATAATAAACACAGCAAAATAGCACATCCGTCGTTTCGTTGATTTAGTAGTTAGTAAAATTAGTTACAAATGCTAACACAGCAGTAGTTCAGTGACCTTTTTTGACAGTCATACGTCAAATTAAAAACAATACACCCTTTGTTGCTAGGCAACAAACATAAAACTTAAAAACGAACTTTCAGTTCAGAAGCCTACTCTTGATACTTGAATACTTTCGTTAGTTTTTTTTTTTTACAGTATGTTGCACCAAATATAATCAATTGATTTTTTGTATGCTAGTAGCTAATACTATAAGCAATTTACGTGATTTTTTTCATAATTGTACTTTCAAAAAAACGTGTTGGAAAGAGCTGTCAAAAAATAAATTGACATTTATTTCGTTTATTTTTCACGTATAAAATATTAATAAAATTATAGGGTATACTCCCACTCAAACTACGTAGCTGTGATTTTGTTTCAACGCTTTAGCTGCTATGGATTAGGAGATATACGAGTTTGAAAAAATTGTTAAAAAAATACATTTTTGCCATTATCTCTGAGACAGTTCAAGATAGAGGGCTGAAAGTTGGAGTGATTACTAGTTATGAGGCGACAAACAATTGACATTTACTAATTCAACTTTTCCTCACAGGGGCCACACGTCCTTCCTTAGCCTGCTAAACCCTTTGGTACTAATATGTATATCAATCACGCCGACAAAGTGGTAAAATAAAAAGTCGATTTTTTTATTTTATTAGGGTACCTCCCCTATACGTAAAGTGGGGAGTGATTTTTTTTTTCATTTCAACCCTAACGTGTGATATATTGTTGGATAGGTATTTAAAAATGAATAGGGGTTTACTCAAATCATTTTTCGATAATGTAAATATTTTCGGAAATAATCGCTCCAGAAGTAAAAAACTATGCGCCCCCCCCCCCCCCCCCTCTAACTTTTGAACCATAAGTTTTAAAAATATGAAAAAAATCTCAAAGTAGAACTTTATAAAAACTTTCTAGAAAATTTTTTTGAATTTGATAGGATGAATAGTTTTTGAAAAAAAATTACAAAATAATTTCTGAACTAAGTTTGTAATTTAACCGTATAAGCAGGTGTTTATTGTACTTGTAATTTCTACAAAATTACAATGAAATGACGTGCTTTCAAATAAAGTAAAAACGGTGAAAATCGGTTCACGCAATAAAGAATTATTCCATAAAAATCATCTTCCATACTTTAAGCTCGCGCGCAATAGTTTACTTAATTTGCCGATAGATGTCGCTGTACGTGGAACTCTCATATCATATCCTACATGGCGGTGTTATTAACTCTTAAGTGGGGACACTTACTGTGACGGACGGAAAACTACGGAACCTTACACTGAGCGTGGCCCGACACGCTCTTGGCCGGTTTTTTTTTAAATCGATTGGGAGGGTATTTTAATTTTCGAAAAACGTTATAATTTCGGTTTCTATGCATTAAGGAGGAGTTGAACTACAAATTTCCAAATTTACAGATCATTTGACAAGGAATAAACTTGTTTAAATAATTTATGACCATCAGACACTTTTTGCGCGCGCGGCAGCGGCGCACTATGGCCGAAACGCCCGATCTAGCTGGACAAAATTATTTTACACTCATAGACTAAAATTGACTATTTTTATTATTATTTTGGTATAATTAATGTGAAAAAAAATTAACCAGTGTAAGTTGACCTTTGTATAAGAATAATTACCAGGGCAGAAGTGGTCAGCTAAACATGGTTTTTAATTTTAAGAGAAATGAAGCATTATTGCAAATGGCACCTAAAATATAAGAATAGCAGAATTAAAATACTTAAATATAGTTTAAGTTAATTATTAATTTTTTTAGGTGCCATTTGTAATAATGCTTCATTTCTCTTAAAATTACACTACCAAGTTTAGCTGACCTCTTCTGCCCTAGTAATTATTCTTGTACAAAGGTCAACTTACACTGGTTACTCTTTTTTTCACATGAATTATAGCAAAATAATAAAAATACTAAATTTTAGTCTATGAGTATAAAATAATTTTGTACAGCTAGATCGGGCGTTTGGGCCATAGTGCGTCGCCGCCGCGCGCGCAAAAAGTGCCTGAACTTATTGGGATTAGGTCCAGTTTCCACACGATGTTTTCTTACACCGAAAAACCCAGATACATTCTTATACGCGGAACATTATTTAAAATAAAAAGCATGATTAAATGATTCTGTTAAGAATAAATTATTTTTATTACATTTTCTCGCATATATTAGTCCCGACGAAATTATTTTGAATCATTTTAACGGGAATACAATCAACATAAGTTTATTCTTACGATATTTTTTTCAAATAATCATTTTATTCTTGAGTGTCCAACAATGACTGATATTGATCGTTTCATTATACTAGAAGTATCGGTGAACGGCGTCACATTTTGCTGGAGCCATTGAAACAAAGTACTACCTATAACTAGAATAACACAAAATTATATATTTTAACACTTCACAATATGCGGGTTTTCGCGGGTAGGTCTTAAAACTGACAAGTCACCTTTATTTACTATAAATTATTTATTTTAATTTAAAATAGTTTTTTTTTTGGTCAAATTATTTTTAAAAGTATAGATTTTTATCTGATATTTCTCATATTGTGTGGGAAGTTCCCCTGGATGAGTAAAACATAAAAAGAGTACTAACCTGCCACTCGACCCTTGCACTCTACTATTTGAACTGTCACTGATTCTGTTTATTCTGCACAAACTCACTATGGAGAACATTTTGGAGGCACAGAAGAGACTTGAAGCCAGTTTTACAAAGCGGTTCCTCGAGCTGGATTCTAAATTAAAGGCCACGTCACCACATACACATCCGACAATAAGCAGTCTCAGTAAAGAGGTCAGTAGCTTCAAAGCGGACATGTTGGCCATGTTGGAACTACTAAGGCAGCAAATTCTCGCACTCAGTGAGACTCTGGACACCATTGAAATGCGCCACAGAAGGAAGCACTTGCTGATCAGTGGGATTCCAGAAGAGGAAAATGAAGATGTTACCAATTCAGTCATAGCAATATGTCAGGACAATCTGGGTCTGCCTGATGTAAGCCGGTCCTCTATATCCAATTGTTACAGGCTTGGACAAAGGACAGGCAGTCGCACTAGGCCAGTCTTAGTTCGGTTTTCTGATTTAGAGATGAAGAATGCTGTGTGGGTGAAGAAAACTGCACTTAAAGGGACCCGCATAGTGATTTCCGAATTCCTGACAAGGCAGCGGCAAGCAGTCTTTTCTTCAGCTCGCACACATTTTGGTGTGCATAAAGTGTGGACCAGGGATGGTAATATCTACATTAAACTACCCAATGGCAAAAGAGAGCGTGTGACAACGGACGAGCAGCTCCAAGTCCTGTCTGCTAAGTATGCCCCTGTCTCTGGACGGTCGACGCACACGACGCCTTGCGAGACCGTGCCTGCTACATCTCTGACTGCGGTGCCTGAGCCTGCACCGGCGCCGGCAACTTCTACCGTCGCCGTGAAGGCCCCCGTGGCACCCAAGAAGACAGAGGAAAAGCGAGCAGCGAGGCGTTGAACTACATTGTTTTTATTGCTGTGTGCACTGTCTTACGTCCTAAAAGTTGCGTGATTTATATTTCCTGTGCATTTTTGTATGTAATCCGTCACTTCCGGCTCGAAACGCAGTACGTTTTTATGGTACGGTATGCATCTCCATTTATATCTATTTTCTTATCTACCGTCTATATGTCTACGCTAACTTCGCCGATAGTTGTAAACAAATGTCATAGTTGTCATTCCGACAGTTGTCAGTGAGTTGCGTTTTGTTCTTGGTATAAGTTTTGTCTCTGGAACATTTAATTTATATACGAGTTTTACTTAATGTTAGATACTATTGAAAGGTTTGTTTGTTCTTTTTAATTTATCGCTCTATTGTGGTTTTTTTTCTGTTTTTCAGTTTATTTTCTATATAATTTGGTTTTTATGCTGTTTTTGTGTGTGAACGGTCGGCTGGTGGGTTAAAAAAGAAAAACTAGTTGTATTTTTGCTACGCGTGCATTGTTGCATGTAAATTAGAATAAGTATATATATATTACATATTAATTATATATTTTATATTTTATATATTTAAATACGTACCACTGAAATATTATGTCTGATAATGAATCATTTCACTCCGCTTGCGACTTATCAGCTTCTTTTCACTCACTTAATATCTCTTCATCAGAGTCTGATTCACTTGGCAACCGTATATCCAACTCTTTCAAAAACTACCAAAAAAATTTCAACTTGTGCCATATAAATGCGCAAAGTATCCCCAGACATTATAATGATCTTCTCGAATCTTTCTCTTCTTGCAATGTCCTCGCCATTCTGATTTCTGAAACATGGCTTAAGCCCAATCTCTCGTCCACTTCTTTCGACCTCCCTGGCTACATATTGCTACGGAATGATCGTAAAGGCAGAAGGGGCGGTGGTGTTGCGATATACCTCCGTAGTGATGTCCCGTATAAAATTATTGCAAGCTCCCCATCGCATGCCTCTGGATCTATGGAATATCTGTTCATTGAGGTTATCATGAGCGGCACTAAGATGGCTCTTGGAGTGGTGTATTGCCCCCCTACAGTGGACTACTTCGCAGATCTTGATGCCATGTTGTCCCCATTGAGCACCGAGTATCGTCATCAAATAATCATGGGCGATTTTAATACAGACCTTACTAAGGATAACCTTAGGACGCGCAAGTTGAATGCGGCCGTGAAGTCTGCCGACCTAGCCATTCTCCCACTTACGCCAACTCATCACAATGCGGATACTTCGGACTCCTGGTTGGACCTTGCTTTAGTTTCATCCGCTAATCTGGTAGATGCGGTCGGTCAGTTTCCGGCCCCAGGTTTTTCACACCATGACCTCATTTTCCTAAGCTACCGAGTCCGGCCTCCCAAACCGCAGTGCGTAACTGTTAAAATACGTAGTTTCGCAAAGTTAGATATTGATACTTTAAAGCGAGATGCGAGCTCCGTTGACTGGTCGCCATTGTTTTTGGCACCGTCAGTAGACGAAGCAGTAAGCATCCTCAACTCGACTGTCTTGGATTTATTTAACACTCATGCCCCAATTCGTACCGTCAAATTAAAACGTCCTCCAGCTCCGTGGATTACCAGAGCAGTACGAATGGCCATGGTGAGGCGAGATCGAGCTTTTAGAAGGTATAAACGAGATCGTTGTGAGGATAACTGGAGCATCTTTAAAACAGCCAGGAATAAATGCAATCAGATGGTGAGAGCAGCTAAACGTAAACATATCCATGACAGCATAGCATCTTCATCTCCTGCTGAAACTTGGAAATTTCTTAAATCGATCGGTGTCGTCAATACTAAAGCTAGTTCCTCTTCCTCATCTTTTAATTCATTTTCTCTTAACGATTTAAATTCACATTTTGCCAAATCATTGACTCTAGACCCCGGCACTCTGATAAGTAGCATATCTTATATCACTGCTTTACCCCGTCTATCAAACACCGAATTTTCACTCGCTCAGGCTTCTGATGGTGATGTACTTAAGGTAATCAAATATGTTAAATCTAATGCCGTGGGCCACGACGAGCTGAGTAGATTAATGATTATAAGCATTTTGGAATGCATTCTCCCTGTTATAACGTATGTTGTTAACTTGTCACTGTCTACTGGGGTTTTTCCTTCTGCTTGGCGTAAAGCCTATGTTCTACCGCTCCCTAAAGTTTCCAACCCCAGTTTGCTGAAAGATTTCCGGCCTATTTCTATTCTCCCATTCCTGTCTAAGGTTCTAGAAGCCATTGTCCACAAACAGCTGTCTTTATATATCAATTCAAATAAACTACTTTCTCCTTTACAGTCTGGTTTCCGATCAGGGCATAGTACTTGCACTGCTTTGCTCAAAGTTATTGAGGATATAAGGCAAGGCATGGAACTGACACAGGTAACGGTGCTGGTCCTGGTCGATTTTTCGAACGCATTTAATGCTGTGAATCACGACCTCCTACTAGCATGCCTTAGACACTTAAGTATGTCATCATCAGCAGCTCAGTGGTTTACTTCTTATCTTCATGATCGGCGCCAATCAGTCAGGGCCGACACATCTTTTTCAGACTGGTGTGACCTCCCTTCTGGAGTACCTCAGGGCGGGATTCTATCGCCTCTTCTCTTTTCAATATTTATTAACATGATTACCACTAGAATTAGTTGCTCTTACCATCTTTATGCTGACGATTTGCAGCTTTACACTCAGGCGAGCGTTAAGGACATTGATCAAGCAGTTGCTTCTATAAATAGGAACTTGGACTATCTTTCTGCTTGGTCACGCTCTTTTGGGATCGCAGTTAACCCGTCTAAGTGTCAAGCCATCGTTATAGGGAGCCCACGTATGCTTGCTTTGATGGATCTGTCCTGTGTGGCGCCGATCCAGTTCGAGGATGTTGTAATTCCTCTGTCGTTTGAAGTGAAGAACCTGGGTCTGATTATAGATAGTGGCCTTAGTTGGGATCCTCAGGTGTCCGAGGTATGTCGTAGAGTGACGAACGCATTAAGATCGCTTTTCAGGTTTAAGCATTTTCTACCGGTAAGCACTAAGACCCTTCTTGTTCAAGCTCTGGTAATACCCATTATTGATTATGCTGATGTTTGTTACTCCAATGTCGCTCAAGCCTCTTTGAACAAACTAGATAGATTGCTCAACAATGGTATTAGATTCATATTCGGCCTTCGAAAGTACGACCACGTATCTGCTTATCGGAAACAGCTGAAATGGTTGCCCATTCGTGAACGTCGGTCGCTTAGAATGTTATGTTTACTATATTCTCTTCTTTTTGATCCATCCACACCAGATTACCTCAAATCCAAATTTAAATTCGTAATTGCTCGCCCAGGACGCGTTCTCCGTACCTCCCGCAGCCTTAAGTTGTCTATTCCCCCTCACCGCACCGGCTTTCTGTCTAATTCTTTCACTCTTCAGGCCACTCGTCTGTGGAACGATCTACCCCTTGATATCAGAAAAGCTCAGAGCAAATTTATCTTCAAGCGCATGGTACGCAAGCACTTATTTGACAATTTACGTGATTAGTTGTCTGCATTATATTTCATAATAGGTACGTATAATAATATGTATGTAAGTATATCATATAAAGTATATATGTAAGTATATCTTAAGTACTATTATATATATATATATATGTATTTAGTAAGTGATCATTATAATTTCATTTTCTATTTTCGAACCTGCACCCAACAAATGTTTCTTTTTGGCCCAATGGTTGACTGGTAGAGAATGCCTTAAGGCATTAAGTCCGCCACTTGTACCTTTTTATGTGCAATAAAGTTTAAATAAATAATAAATAAATAAATATGCATTTGATTTTGGTTCCTATAAGCCTGGGTCTAAGATTCAACCGACACGAGCCGTCACGCTCGAATGGCAAGAACAAAAACACCGGCACCACACAACGATCTTTTAGCGCACTAACAAGCAATAATAGCGTCTAGATCAAACGCGTAAGTACGAAAACATACGCAAATAGATTCTTGTTTGTCTGTAGGCTCGCTCGTGCCGCCATACCGGCAGCGCTTAGCTCGTAGGGTCCTCGAATAATAAATAAGTCAAATGTATTGGTCACAGAGTTTAAAATAGCTTAATCGCATTTGAAAAACCCTATCTGATAGGGAAACCATATGCTGGGTTGTAACCACTTACCCGAATTAACTGTATTGACATGGTTAGCCTTTCGTTCGGGTAAGTCAAACGATACGCTTACCGAATTGATAGGGTTTTTAAAAACAACTCTATCAAATACCCAATCTAATACCCCTTTAATGGTTACCGGTTCCGGTCCCTGCTCGCACTGCGAACTCGCTATTTATTTGCAAACGAGATGACCATTTTGGCACGACCTTTATTAAGATGGTAGACATACCTGCAGCAGTATGGGCGCGTGCGCGTGCGCGTGCGGCGCGCGGCCGCCCAGCTCGAAGCTCGGCACGGCGCCGCGCCCGCCCAGCTGCACCGCCTCCACGATGGTCAGGTTGTTTCTGGACAAACAGACAGCGTTCATCAACCCTTGTTCTATTCCCTTAACATGACAACTTTGCAACCACGCCTGGCACTAATCATTTTGAACAAAAAAGAACCGACTTTATTTAGCCTCCACCTTTCAAAAAGCAATGCTCGAGCTGCTGTAAAAAATATTCAAATCACAGTATAATCGTTGAAGAATTCCCTCGGTTTCTCCAGAATCCCATCATCAGATTCTGACCTGGTTACAATTGGATCAACTGTGAAGTTACTCTTTCAAACAATAGAAGAATTTTCTAAATCGGTCCAGTCTAGCCGTCTTAGAATAATCAGTGAACCATACATAAAATAAAATAGCAAAAACAAAGATTCCGATAAAGAATCTCCTCCTTCGAAATCTTAAAGTTGGTTGAAAATACAAAGTTTTGTTTTTTTTTTTTTTATTTACGTCACGGAGATCCAACAGCTATCAAAACAAAATAGCACTAATTAATAAAAGATGGAAAGCCAATTACAGGATCACACTTATAGCTACAGATTATTACATTCAACTTTTACTTAAATAAAAAGTGACAACGCTCGAACACAGCAACACACAACATAAGAAAACAATCAATATAAGGTATAAACCAGGAGTGGCAAATTTCAAACACAAGTGACAAGCTGAATTAAAATAAAAATAAAACTTTGCTTAGCAGGACAAAGCACCCAACGTTTGTGAACAAATATTTTTAAGCATTCTCTTCGTTTTGCAAACTTCATTTGAAGAACATAAATGTAATTTATTAAAAAGCCTAAATCGTTCTAAATGAATTAAATTTGGGTAAATATCCTCATTCTACGCTCTCTGCGAGTACAAAATGCGTACCTTATAAAAAGCACCGCAGTGTACATGTCGGGCTGCGGCGGCAGGAAGTCCACCTTGAGCTCCACCTCGGCGTGCGGCCCCAGCAGCAGCGCGGGCGCCGCCGCCCCCCCGCCCCCGTCCCCCCCGGCCCGCGGCGCCCCCGCCCCCGCGCCCCCTCCGGCCCGCAGCGGCGCCGCCTCGCCGCGCACCACGCGCCACTCCGACACGCCGAACACGCCCGGCACGTACTTGCACTCGTCGTGCGCACACTCTTCACACTCCACGCTGTTATATCAAAGTATTTCATTTATTTCATAACATATTAATCATACGCATTGAACAATTTATAAATATCCGCAACATATAAGTGGGCATCGTCGGGTGGCTACAAATGCAAATCCGCAACAGGCTTCGTCTCATACAAACAAATGATGAAGTCCGCAACAGGCTTCGTCAAACTTATTCAGTATAAAATAACAGTAAGTGTAGTCGCTGACGTCAGTTCAAATTATTATCTCCATACTACCCGTGTTCGTATGATTTCATTCGTTTTACTGTAAGTTTCGAAACCTAAATACAAATATCGGCAATTCTGCTGGTGCTGGATAAACACGGCAAATACTCACAGCACCCCCTCGGGCAGCGTGGCGGCGGGGGCGGGGGCGGGCCCCACGGCGGCGTGCAGCGCGAGCGCGTGGGGGGCGGGGTTGCGCACGCGCAGCCAGCGCGCCGCGCCCGCCCCCACGCCCGCCAGCCCCGCCCACCCCGCGCCGCCCCGCACCAGCCGCGGCCAGCCCATGCGCACCCAGCCCGACACCGGGATTCGCACCATCTGCACCAGCAATACCATTGTACATTTAGACTCATATCAGCCGAACTCCACATTTACTCCTATCATTTTAAGCTTGAACGATGAACTGGCTGTGAAAAATAGATCTTACTTTAATTGGAATTGAAACGTGTATTCAAAGTAACTCCGAAACACGACCATGTCTTTTTACAAAAATACCTTTCGGGTAAGTATTGTAACTAGACCAGTGCTTCGTTCATGACTTATGTACTATGGACATGTTTGCCTATTAAAATGTGAACATTAGGGATCTTTATTATCATCTTTTCATTGAAACATAAAGTTTAAGAATCATGAAAATTGTTTAATAATAGGCCCTGCATGGCAAATTATTACTTCAATACAATAAATAACCAATTTATCCAAAGAAACGCTTCAGCATGAGACGCGTCATTCAATTTTTATTGTTTCAACGGACTGGTTTTGGGAAATCGTTATTATTGGTACGTGTGAGTGTTATTTTCAGTGCCGCGAAGCACTATTAACTCAATTAGTGCTTTGGTCAATATAGTTTTGATTCGACTCGAGAGTTAAGTCTAGGATTCGCGGATCTGAGAAACTTTAAAAGAATCTCAGAGATGCAAGATGTGGATTTTGCGGCTGTGAAGGTTTCACTTACTGTAATTGTATAAATAATAGAACCAGTTACTGTCTAAACCAGAAAGTTTGTTTAACGTAACTGGTGCAAACTGGGACGGGGCTGAAGTTCTCGTTTTGTCACAAGCATGTGGAATCTCGGCGTTATCTCTTTAACGACATAGATAACTTTACGCCACTAAGTGGTGCCACACTGACCATGAGAGACCAGCCGTTAAGGGTGCCTTTCCACCAGATCTATGCTATGCAGCTATGCTGCGAGGATGTTTACACATCCTCGCAGCATAGCTGCATTGGTTTCACGCGTTTCCATTGGTTGGTGTTACGCGTTGATTGGTAGATTCAAACGCATCCATAGCATAGCTACATAGCTTAGCTCAGGTGGAAAGGCACCCTTAGTCTAGACAAGGGCCTCGACTCGATGTTAAGTCGCTGGCCAGCTTGAGACAAGACTTGTTGACCCCTTACAGAGATCGTGCTCAGGTCTTGTTAATTATATTTAAATATTCTCATATACACAGGATAGGGTCCGGCTTACTTTAATCACCCTGGCGTTTTAGCCGTGAAAGGGGGGGCTAAACACTACACCGATTGATAGAATTGCAAATTGCGTTTCATAGGCAGAACTTAATAGAATTTAGTGTTAGGGCTACATTTGATTACGGCTAACATTCCGGATATTTTTTTTTTTAATTTATTAATTTTTTGAAAGCATTATTCTGTATGAACTGCGTATATACTGTTTATTAACCTGATTTTTAACGTTTTAGAAGCAATATTCTAATCTTTTGCAATGTTTTCTAGTAAATTTTTGAGTTTTCTTGTACAATAAAGGTCTGAATATACATTTCATTGGTTTTAAAGTATTTGTATAACTCTGAAATACAAATCATAATGAAACAGTAGTCTGATTTGATCTAGTGGCAAGCAGAGCAGTCCATTGTATTATTTCAAAGTTATTACGTAACTTTGAAAGCATAAAATGATTAGTCTTCATAAAACGTGTAGTCTGCTGCTAAGGTTTGATTTTTGTTTCTACATATTGTAAAACTCAGAAATAGTAATTTAGCTTACAGTTTATGGGGTTGGGTGCGGGGCTTCGGTGTTTAGATTTGTTCCCATGTTGATAAATGAGACTTAAAGGTTGACGATGAATATTTGGCGGTTTTTATTCATAATAAGGTCACCTAAGGTTCTAAGCCGTTAGTAGAGTCGCTCGTGGAGTCTTACATTCAAGCCCGAGTGACAAGCTGCTCGGTACCAGGATCTTTATTAGCCCATTGGGCAAGGAGGCAGTACCGTAGCGTGAAAATCACGCTTAGCGTAGCACTCAGATGTTGTTAGGAGTAAATGTAGCAATGTAGGCGTTAAATGGACTTATTCCAGGAAGATTACTGCCTTCTTGTTATCCTAAGGACTAACAGGCCGTTGGGGACCTTTACCAAAAAGTATAATTGATTTTGAAGCAGTTTAGGTACAATAATAATTTATCATTCAAAATGTTTATATCAAGAGACTATGTTTCTTGTGTTCTCATTAATATACGACTTATTAATTAGGTAATGCAATTACATACTATGCGATTTTATTATCCTCCTAGGGGTTACAAAGGGTTAGGTTGCTATATTTCCTTCGAAGCCCGAAGAATAACCGATCTCACGTTAAAAGAAAATGGGTTACTACGGTACAGCATAGGTTTCCAAGGATGATCACATTCTGGCCATTTCATATTAGTTTGGATTTAAGTCGATTAAAAAATGTAAGGAGGCAGGGATAAGCTACAGTAATCATTATTTTATGTAATCTTCAGCCTAAGCTTTAAATCACTTATTTTAATTTTTTATTTTTATATATTGGAAAACCAATAGCACATACAACATGTTGACAACAGATATAGAAATTGGAGGCCAATTATAGGTTCTCACACATAGAAATCTTATAGAAATTAACTTCACTAAATATTAATATAGTGTACAAATATGCGTAGACTTAGCAAGTACATACATCATTAACAGAAAGAAAAACAAACAATTACAAACAGAAAAGTAATGAAGACAACAGTCGTGAAAAATCGTGAAAAAATAATTAGCAAGGGCACGCTGACTCAAAGAATTTACGCGTTAGATTACTTCGTATAGATTGTGTATTTATATTAAACACATCAATATCGTGCTCTCTTGACAGCCGACAGATTGTCCGATAAACAGATTGAACTACCCGCGCGAATCAGGAAGCTGTTACGTCTATCTTATACTTCCTAAATACAATCCTATACTTTCTAAAAAATCAGACTTGGAAAACTGTATATGAAGTAGGTCTGGAGTACCTCAGTAGTGTCTATGGCGAGCGACACGTTCCGCACGGCGCGCAGCCGCTCCGTGTCGTAGAGCGCGCGGCGCCTCGCCAGCAGCTGTAGGTCGGCCTCCAGCGGCGTGCGCGGCCACTCCGCCTCGTCTATGTGCAGCCCCGTGTAGCACGCGGCGCCGCACGCCCGCTCGGGCAGGTAGCGCACGCGGCCCACGGCGCGCGTGCCGGGGCCCACCCACCACTCCTCCGAGTCTTCTGGTGGCCTGGTACGTCAACGGCATTGGTTATAGTAGTTTATGTAACTGTTACGTAATAAGGGTCCTTAAAACATGAGTGTGGTTTTATGAAATGAGCCGCAGGCGAATTTCATAATAAGATCACACGAGTGTTTTAAGGCCTAATTACGTACAGTTGCATACACTGCTACAGTTATCTACACTCATATTATTTATTCTAAATGCCTTATTTGGAAACCATAGAATGGCCGCCATCGCACCGCCACCATGGCCAACTGTCGTGTGCCGGCGGTCGCGCGGGCGCGTGTCGGGCTGTCGGCGGATCCCCGGGAGGGTGCAGGTGTACATTATGTTATCAAAACTCATAGCACATCAATAATTGAGCATGAAAAGTTAAAATTACGTTACTGCTACGGATAAAAAGCTTATCATAGTAAAATCGGTCGTGGTAATGCTAGCCATTGCCTACCGTTTTCGAACACGTTTTAGAGAACTTACAATATGAGTGTAGATAAATATTGTTACGAATTAATAAACACTTATACAATTTCATGTTTAAACAAATCATTTCAGATATTGGTGGTTTTTTAGTAGATTTATAAATTGTAATACTTTATAAATTCTTTTGTTTTTGCCAAATCTTGAAATTGATTTGAGGGTTTGTAATCCAAACTTCAAATTCAACTAGCATACCAATCACGATTAACGTATGCGGAATGAAATCTGGACAAAGTTTTGAAGACGTAAAAAGTAAGTAAAGAAATAAACCCAAATTGTATATAAATGCCAATTGAAAGCTTACACATCTGTTAATTAATCCCGTACTTTTAATGGGCATTGGATTTTTTTTCTTAAAATAATGGTTAATCGAGGATAACAAGGTCGTGGCAAGGTAACTATTATTTTGAGAACACCAATAATATTACGGTCAAGAATGTGAAAAACGTCAATTATACGAAGCTTCCTTAAAATTTAGATCTTTAAAAATCTGTACATTGTTGTTGTCGACAGCGATGGACATAAAGTACCACAACTTTCGTTTGAAACCTCGCATTGGAGTAAACTTACTCTGGCATTTAATGTGATTAAATACATTATTAAAAACCATGAAAGACTATAAAAATAACTATGTTATATTTATTTTATAAGAAATTGAATGTTGTCCAGATTTCATTCCGCATACGTTAGAAGAAAATAAACAAATAAAAACACATTTACATGAAATATTTTCCTATAAGATATTTATATTTATAACATACACAAACACAAGAGCGGGGTCCGGCGGCTGCGGCTCGACGAGTGTCAACTTCATTCGTAAGGTCATCGTGCTCTCGACCACCAGCGCCGGCGCCCAGCCGCTCGCCCACTGCAACACACACCAACGTCAGTGACCGTGTCGTGTACTCGTGTACTCGTGTACTCGTGTACAACATGTGACGTGGCGGCACTGACCGGCGCGGCCTCGAAGTCCTCCGGGTCGGCGGCGTCCCGGTGCTGGTGGTGCAGGCTGGCGCGCACGGCGCCGGGCTGCGCCGCCAGCGTGACGCCGGTCTCGGCGCGCGCGTGCGGCGCCTGCAGCCACACCGCGCCGCGCACCGCGCCCGCCCGCGCCGGCGCCACCACCACCAGCACGCACTCCGCCCGCCCGCCGGCCGGCACGCACCCGCCTGCCGACAACAACACACCGCGTCACGTCACGTACGAGGGTTGCTACTTATATATCCGGAAACAAAAAAAACAAACAAACGTACACGGCTGAAAATGGTTTTATTGTTTTTCAAAGTATTCCCCTTGATGATCTATGCACTTTTGCATTCGCGTGAACCAATTTTTAAAGCACTTCTGCCACTCCGCCTGAGGTACCTCCATAACGTGTTGTTTGAATGCGTCGACAGCATCTTCAGCGGTCGAAAATCGTTGACCGCGTAATTTATTCTTTATATTTGGAAATAAATAAAAATCGTTGGGTGCCAAGTCAGGGCTGTACGGCGGATGACCCGTTAATTCCACATTTTGACCCTCCAAAAAAAGAGTTGTTTCGCGTGACGTATGACAGCTGGCATTGTCATGATGAAGAATGATTCTTCGTCGCTGGTTAGTTTTACGAATTTGTTCAAATACTTCCGGTAAGCAAATGGTCGTGTACCACTCTGAATTTAACCGTTCTACGGTTTTCTAGTGGCACTGTAGCTACATGGCCATTAATACCGAAGAAGCAGGCCACCATTTGTTTCAATGTACTTTTTGCACGAGTAACTTTCGTAGGGTTCGGCTCATTTTGAAACATCCATACCGTTGATTGTTGCTTCGTTTCGGGATCGTATGCATAGATCCAGGATTCGTCACCTGTATAGATGTTATAAACGGCTTTTGAGTCACCACGGTTATATTTTTTTAACATTTTATTGCACCATTCGACGCGAGCATCTTTTTGCTCTTTTGTTAAGTTGTGGGGTATCCAACGCGAACAAATTTTTTTTACAGCCAAATAATTATGTAATATGCTATTAATGCTGGTCATAGAAATACCCAGAGTCGCCTCTATCTCGCGGTACGTAACATGTCGGTCGTCCATTATAAGTTTTCGCACAGCCTCGATATTTTGTTGTACAACGACCGATTTCGGGCGACCTGCCTTAACTTCGTCCGTAAGCATACTACGTCCACGATTGAACTCACTAAACCAGTGATACACAGTAGTTTTAGATGGGGCTTCATCACCAAAAGTTGAAGTTAGTTGATCTATGCACTATTGTTGCGTTAAACCACGCCGAAAATCATAATAAATCATAGCACGAATATTTTCACGAGTGAGTTCCATTCTTGCTGCGAGATGACATTTAAAACCCGTCAAAAACAAAACACGAGCGTTAATAAGAAAGAAAAAATATACCGGCCAGTACTTAAAAAAGTTCAAATTTTACCATGGAGGTCAAATATGCTATTTAAGAAGATTGTAATCCCGGTTTCCGGATATATAAATAGCAGCCCTCGTATGCGGCACGCGGCCCTCGGCGACACCGCCCGCTCACATGGCGACGCTGCCCTGCCTCACCTTCCGCGCTCAGCGCCAGCGTGGCGCCGGGCAGCGCGGCGTGCGCGGTGGCGCACACGGGCGCGGGCGCGGGGTTGTGCACGCGCGCCACCACCCGCCGCGTCGAGGACGTGGCCAGCGCGCCCAGCGGCAACGTGCTCACCTTCCGCGCTCAGCGCCAGCGTGGCGCCGGGCAGCGCGGCGTGCGCGGTGGCGCACACGGGCGCGGGCGCGGGGTTGTGCACGCGCGCCACCACCCGCCGCGTCGAGGACGTGGCCAGCGCGCCCAGCGGCAACGTGCTCACCTTCCGCGCTCAGCGCCAGCGTGGCGCCGGGCAGCGCGGCGTGCGCGGTGGCGCACACGGGCGCGGGCGCGGGGTTGTGCACGCGCGCCACCACCCGCCGCGTCGAGGACGTGGCCAGCGCGCCCAGCGGCAACGTGCTCACCTTCCGCGCTCAGCGCCAGCGTGGCGCCGGGCAGCGCGGCGTGCGCGGTGGCGCACACGGGCGCGGGCGCGGGGTTGTGCACGCGCGCCACCACCCGCCGCGTCGAGGACGTGGCCAGCGCGCCCAGCGGCAACGTGCTCACCTTCCGCGCTCAGCGCCAGCGTGGCGCCGGGCAGCGCGGCGTGCGCGGTGGCGCACACGGGCGCGGGCGCGGGGTTGTGCACGCGCGCCACCACCCGCCGCGTCGAGGACGTGGCCAGCGCGCCCAGCGGCAACGTGCTCACCTTCCGCGCTCAGCGCCAGCGTGGCGCCGGGCAGCGCGGCGTGCGCGGTGGCGCACACGGGCGCGGGCGCGGGGTTGTGCACGCGCGCCACCACCCGCCGCGTCGAGGACGTGGCCAGCGCGCCCAGCGGCAACGTGCTCACCTTCCGCGCTCAGCGCCAGCGTGGCGCCGGGCAGCGCGGCGTGCGCGGTGGCGCACACGGGCGCGGGCGCGGGGTTGTGCACGCGCGCCACCACCCGCCGCGTCGAGGACGTGGCCAGCGCGCCCAGCGGCAACGTGCTCACCTTCCGCGCTCAGCGCCAGCGTGGCGCCGGGCAGCGCGGCGTGCGCGGTGGCGCACACGGGCGCGGGCGCGGGGTTGTGCACGCGCGCCACCACCCGCCGCGTCGAGGACGTGGCCAGCGCGCCCAGCGGCAACGTGCTCGCGTTCGCGTTAGGCCATTGCCACTCCTAAAAATACATCATTCACTCTTAATACGATTTTATTGGCGGTCATGTGCCTGTTGACTGCACATGGACAAAATAAATGATATTATTACTAATTTCTAACCTAACAACACATTTTAAAGTAAAAATAAAGATTTACCAAATTAGTCAACAGCATTTTTTTCAATAGAGAACATGCATGAAAAATTATTTAATTGAATCTGTTGCATAAACACGTTCAACGACCCCAAACTAATATAAATAAGTGGAAATCCGTAATAATTTTTAACAGTTTTTTAAAGATATTGCGGTTTGAAAACGTAAAATTTTAGGCATTTTTTTTATACATCAAATGGATTTTCGAAACTTCAGTTCGATTACTTATGATGTCCTAACAAGAAAAAAAATGTATGACAACTATATAGCTAAACGCATTTTTTCGTGCCTAAAATTACAAAAATGTTACAAAAACTTGTTCCTTCCAAACAGTTTTCTGCAACTTTGTGAACGGTGACGTCACAATCCGCACACTTTTTGTATGGAGCGTTTCGACGCGCGGCGCAGACGCCTAACGTATTTTCACATTTTTGACGTTTCAGGGCTATCATAGATAGTAGGTTTATTAGAGACATTTGAATCTACAGGGAAATAGAATCGAATGACGTCTTCCAAAAAAATCATGCCTATTCCTAATTACTTGGTTAACTAATTAAATAAATATTCGAACGCAATAATAATAATGAATAACTGAACAAAAAGCTTTTTTAACATATCCAAATTTCAGTACAAATAAATAAACATATAGGTATGTATAGTTACAATGTGCAGGTGTCCGCTGTACAGCTTGACGGGCACGGTGTATCTGGTGTGCGTGAGGTTGGTGAGCACGGCGACGCGGGCGTCCAGCACGGCGGCGGTGTCGCGCCGCGTGAGCGTGAGCCGCGCCACGAGCGCCTCCGCGCCCGCCGCCAGCGTGACCCCGGCCCACGACTCCGTCTGACACAATTTATGTTTATTATTATTTGTCTGGCACGCGTCTTAATAACTCACCACACTCGTTAACTTAAGGCGGACCGAGAACAATTTGGATACCTCCTTTCGGACCGATCTGTCTAGCCTCCTATGAATATCTTATTTGCTTTGTGATAAGGTGTCAATATAGTTTGTGACGTCACGGCCACGTCACAACGCAACAGCGACCGGAGCAGCACTAGCAGCGTGCGACGCGCGGCGGGCGGAGAGCGCCGGCCGCGCCCCTCCGCGCGCCCCCCGCCCCCCGCCGCCGCGCACCTATATAACCCGGCGCGCACCGAGCCTCCGGGCAGTCGATGTTTCGAGCTCGCGCTAGAAACAACGGCTGCACAGTCCGGCGTTGCGGCGCGCGTCCATCTCGCCGAGTCCCGGGCTTCCCTAGGGCCGAGTCCGTGGAGAGAGTTCCCCCCGTAGTATAGCCTATCCTGGCCGCGCGTACACTCGCGTCGACAAGCCGGAGGTTTATTCCTGATCCCTGTTCCCCGGGGAACGCTCCGCTATCCCACCGTATCCAGGGCTCCGTATGCCAAACGATCGTGTGACACCGGTTTGATTATTATTGAGACTACTGTATCTACGTAGCCTGCTCCCTTCAGGGGCAGATTTATGTTAGTTAAATTAAGGTTGCTTTATTGGTAATAAAGGGCGTAAAAGACCCAGGTTTATTAAGATAATTGTGTGTTTTCAATCACCTGATCCTCCATACCCTGAGTTAGCCTGGAAACCTTCACAAAGCCCCTCAGGCTGAAACATATGTATGGTTCGCTCTCAGCGACAACCATTACAAGTTTTACAAATAGGTAAAAGAACTGTCCTCAGGTCAAGTGGGTGGACTCACTTGGAAGTGTTGTGCGAGGTCGGGTGGAAACTCAACGGCTACAATTTGTAGCGGCTGCTGGAAGTCGTTGCGCGCGCGGATCTCCTGTGCGCGCGTGCAACCCTCGTCCGCCGTCACGAAACTGGAACAATACACCAATGAGGGCCAGCACTTAACCGTCTGTTAACGTCATTGATATCGTAAAATGGTCTGACTATGGGATGACAGCTAACGCTCATCGATTCCTTAAGTGTACGTGATGAAACTTGGCATCTTTATCGCGGCTAACGCCATAAATCTCTAGGCAATGACGCACCAAGCGAAAAGCTATATTAATCCACGTTAAGCGAGCCTGAAGGGTAAGCTGACCCCGCGGACGGCCGAAAGCCTTTACCGAAAGGTCCCAAGCAGATCTAAGTCATTTAAAAAGCGTCCACGAGGGGCGCGCTAGCCGTACTCAATCGTCCAATAAGCGAGACCGGAGAGTCGAAGGCTCGAGCGCCGAGGCGATGCCCGTGAAGGCGGCAGGCCCGGAGCTTCAAACGAGCGGCGAGCCTCCAGGGAAGTCAGCCTATAAGACATCGACGGTGAATGTGCAATCGAAGGAAATAAGAAAAAAAGCTTATAAATAGTTACTGCAAGTCTGTGGGTAGCGTGAGCGTGCCGGGCAGCAGCCGCACGCTGTAGGGCAGCACGGCGCCGGCCAGCGCCACCCAGCCCGCGCACCAGCGCTCCTCCCCCTCCCCCGCCCCCTCCGCCCCCGCCACCGCTCCGTCCGGGGCCGTCGCCCACAGCTTGGCGACTGCAACATCATTTATCTGGTTACAACTTACAGTGTTATAATAAACTTTTCACTTCTCATGCTCGTAAAGTTCGACTTTAAGTCGTGCGTGGACGACATAAAATCGCATTTTAAGCTCTAGGCCTCTAGGGCATAAAGTAAAATTTTCTTCTAAGACTAAGAATGTGGCTCAACAGCCAAACAGAGTCAAAATATATTGCACAGTATAATTGAGCAGTAAAATTTCGTAGAATACTGAAACTTGTTCTTTTATTATATTCTAGCTATAATTATTTGAATTGCTGTATAATTAAACAAATGAAATCAAATAAAATAGGAGTTGATAATAGGTAAATGCCCCGAAATGTTTTTATGACTTGGCAGAAAACAAGTATCTATGTCTAAATTCACATGTTGAAAATAAAAAATAAAAACATTAAAAAATTTATTGGTGGGAACCATATTTGTGTTCATTGTAATATTTTTGTTAAACTTGAAATTGTTTTACAATAAATAAATAAATAATTTCCTCGCAATTGAAGTGAAAATTAGAGTGTAACCCTCGTCCATAAAACCCATTTTACACTCAAATTTATATCAATCCTCGCTCGCAAGCTCGCTCGGATGGATAAACGCCTCGCGTAAAACCGTACGTTTTATGCACTTGTTGTACAATCTACTATTCTAATGTTAGAACCAAACACTGTTCTGTCGACTACAAAGAGATATATCCACTTTTGGACCTTATTACAACGCGCGCCACGCACTTGTAAGATGAAAAAGCGGATACATCTGTTTGTTGTCGACTGTTCAAGGGGAAAGAGCAAGGAATAGTATGGGTGGAGTAGAGTACTCGTAGAGTAGAGTATGACTCACAGTCTATGGTGGCGAGCGCGGCGGGGCGCGGCGCCGAGTGCGGCGGCACGTGCGCGCGCAGCAGCGACACCAGCACGCCGGCCGCCGCCGCACCTGTACGAGAGTGTGGACACACATTCATTAATTATATCGCCAATTAGGAATATGCATTATTTTTTTGGAAGACGTCATTCATTTCTATTTCCCTGTAGATTCAAATGTCTCTAATAAACCTACTATCTATGATAGCCCTGAAACGTTAAAAATGTGAAAATACGTTAGGCGTCTGCGCCGCGCGTCAAAACGCCCCATACAAAAAGTGTGAGGTTTCTGACGTCACCGACCACAAAGTTGCGGAAAACTGTTTGGAAGGAACAAGTTTTTGGAAGATTTTTGTAATTTTAGGCACGAAAAATTGCGGTTAGCTATATAGTTGTCATACATTTTTTTTCTTGTTAGAACATAAGTAATCGAACTGAAGTTTCGAAAATACATTTGAGGAATTAAAAAAAGCCTAAAATTTTACGTTTTTAAACCGCAATATCTTTAAAAAGCTGTTAAAAATTATTACGGATTTCCACTTATTTGTATTAATTTGGGGTTGTTGAACGTGTTTATGCAACAAATTCAATTAAATATTTTTCACGCATGTTCTCTATTATACAAAAATTAAGATTACTAAAAACAATTAACATAATTTTTGAGACAGGTTTTTATTGTTAACTGTACTTTACTGTACTGTACAATCCTTAACTACTCACCAAGACAAATGAAACGAGCCCAAACACGACGGGATAATGTCGAGTAGTAGAGGAGTTCCTATGTCCACCATCCAGCTCGTCACCAAATCAGCTAATGATATTGCTGTCATCCGATTTACACACGCATGCAAAATTTTAGCTCAAGAGGGTCAAATTTAACTTGTAAGATTTGATTATAATAAGACAACAGGACGGGTGAAAAGAAAATGTTATTCTAAAGAGGCAAAGATTCATGTTGTTCAGCTTTGAGTCAACGCTTGGTGTTTCCAGGCCCCTCGCCCGCCCCCGTCCACTGTCGTCCCAACATGAACATACCGTTGTGCGTGTGCGCGCCGTTGGCCAGCTGCGGCGTGTGGGGCGTGTGGGGCGTGTGGGGCGCGGGCAGCGGCGGGGCGTGCGGGGCGCCGCTACACCCGCCCGCCGCGCCGCCCGCCGCCGCCAGCGCAGAGCCTAAGCTGTTGCCCAGCGAGATGGAGAACTACAACATGAACATACCGTTGTGCGTGTGCGCGCCGTTGGCCAGCTGCGGCGTGTGGGGCGGCGGGGCGTGCGGGGCGCCGCTACACCCGCCCGCCGCGCCGCCCGCCGCCGCCAGCGCAGAGCCCAGGCTGTTGCCCAGCGAGATGGAGAACTACAACATGAACATACCGTTGTGCGTGTGCGCGCCGTTGGCCAGCTGCGGCGTGTGGGGCGGCGGGGCGTGCGGGGCGCCGCTACACCCGCCCGCCGCGCCGCCCGCCGCCGCCAGCGCAGAGCCCAGGCTGTTGCCCAGCGAGATGGAGAACTACAACATGAACATACCGTTGTGCGTGTGCGCGCCGTTGGCCAGCTGCGGCGTGTGGGGCGGCGGGGCGTGCGGGGCGCCGCTACACCCGCCCGCCGCGCCGCCCGCCGCCGCCAGCGCAGAGCCCAGGCTGTTGCCCAGCGAGATGGAGAACTACAACATGAACATACCGTTGTGCGTGTGCGCGCCGTTGGCCAGCTGCGGCGTGTGGGGCGGCGGGGCGTGCGGGGCGCCGCTACACCCGCCCGCCGCGCCGCCCGCCGCCGCCAGCGCAGAGCCCAGGCTGTTGCCCAGCGAGATGGAGAACTACAACATGAACATACCGTTGTGCGTGTGCGCGCCGTTGGCCAGCTGCGGCGTGTGGGGCGGCGGGGCGTGCGGGGCGCCGCTACACCCGCCCGCCGCGCCGCCCGCCGCCGCCAGCGCAGAGCCCAGGCTGTTGCCCAGCGAGATGGAGAACTACAACATGAACATACCGTTGTGCGTGTGCGCGCCGTTGGCCAGCTGCGGCGTGTGGGGCGGCGGGGCGTGCGGGGCGCCGCTACACCCGCCCGCCGCGCCGCCCGCCGCCGCCAGCGCAGAGCCCAGGCTGTTGCCCAGCGAGATGGAGAACTACAACATGAACATACCGTTGTGCGTGTGCGCGCCGTTGGCCAGCTGCGGCGTGTGGGGCGGCGGGGCGTGCGGGGCGCCGCTACACCCGCCCGCCGCGCCGCCCGCCGCCGCCAGCGCAGAGCCCAGGCTGTTGCCCAGCGAGATGGAGAACTACAACATGAACATACCGTTGTGCGTGTGCGCGCCGTTGGCCAGCTGCGGCGTGTGGGGCGGCGGGGCGTGCGGGGCGCCGCTACACCCGCCCGCCGCGCCGCCCGCCGCCGCCAGCGCAGAGCCCAGGCTGTTGCCCAGCGAGATGGAGAACTACAACATGAACATACCGTTGTGCGTGTGCGCGCCGTTGGCCAGCTGCGGCGTGTGGGGCGGCGGGGCGTGCGGGGCGCCGCTACACCCGCCCGCCGCGCCGCCCGCCGCCGCCAGCGCAGAGCCCAGGCTGTTGCCCAGCGAGATGGAGAACTACAACATGAACATACCGTTGTGCGTGTGCGCGCCGTTGGCCAGCTGCGGCGTGTGGGGCGGCGGGGCGTGCGGGGCGCCGCTACACCCGCCCGCCGCGCCGCCCGCCGCCGCCAGCGCAGAGCCCAGGCTGTTGCCCAGCGAGATGGAGAACTACAACATGAACATACCGTTGTGCGTGTGCGCGCCGTTGGCCAGCTGCGGCGTGTGGGGCGGCGGGGCGTGCGGGGCGCCGCTACACCCGCCCGCCGCGCCGCCCGCCGCCGCCAGCGCAGAGCCCAGGCTGTTGCCCAGCGAGATGGAGAACTACAACAATACGGACCGACTCTCATTTATCTCATCATAATTCTACAGATCGACTGTTCTGAAGTCGAATAAACCTCATCAGGCTTTGATTTAAAAAATGCACTCCTATCTTAATCGGAAAAACGGCCCCGCGCACCAGTTCCGTGATAACTTTAGTAACGTTTTCTGATCATCATGAAATTTGTTAGAGTTGTTGTTGTAGCAAGTACAAATATAATAGGCGTGATGAATTTATTTCATGTATGGTATCAATCGTATTGTTTTCTTGTAAGGATAAAATGTATATATGGGGCTAATTGCGTCAAAGCAACACAAAAGTCAGAAATGAGATTCAAAATCTGTCACTCGCTTTTGTTTCTCAAAACGCCCCTAACAAAATGATATGCAACAGTGACGTCACGGGTTGCATAGTCGCCCTGTTTAAAGTATGGAAAAATTTTGAAATTGCTATTTTGACGGTAAAATATTGCGTTGCTGTACAATTTATTTTACGATAAAATGTAAGAAATCGAATGGTGTTATTGTTTTTTTTTATTTCATACTTTTTAAAATTCGAAAAATTTTAGAAAACTTTAAATCTCGTATCTTTGAACCATTTCAATAGATTTTTTAAATTTTTACTTTATTAGGATATATATCATTTTGCATCCATTCATCTTAATTCTATTACAAAATTCAACATGAGCCATTATCCCTATTTGAGAGTTCTCGTATGCGCGCGTTCGATCAAAGATTTATGACGTTAAAAAGCGCAAAGGGATCCTCATAAAGGTGTTGGTCAACTCGTTTGCAAGTAAATGGCGAGTTGTGAGCGGACTAGTGTAATGTTAGGTTGTGCACGCACCGTGTGCGGGCCGTCCCGGTGGCCGCGCGTGCCGGCGCGCAGCTGCAGCGGCTCGGCGTACGCGCCCGCCGCCGCCGCCGCCGCCTCCACCACCACCACCAGCGGCGCCCCCGTCACGTTCGCTTTTATTCTGAAAACAATACCACATCTAACGTTTAACACGGCCAACACACCTGTTACAATATTCTCTTTCTTTACCGTAGAACAGGGATATAAGCACGATACGAAAGTTGGCAGTGCGTGCGCGGCGCCGACAGCCCCTGGCAGTTGTGAGCTGACCTTATATACGCGGCTCTGGTGTCGGTGTCGGTCGTGTGAGACAGGCGCACTTGCAGCCGCACCAGCGCGCGGGTGGAGTGCGGCGGGAGGGTCCAGTGCGTGCGCGGCGCCGACAGCCCCTGGCGGTTGTGAGCTGACCTTATATATATATTTTTTTTTTTATACCACGACGGTGGCAAACAAGCATACGGCCCGCCTGATGGTAAGCAGTTACCGTAGCCTATGGACGCCTGCAACCCCAGAGGATTCGCATGCGCGTTGCCTACCCTTTAAGAACCTATACACTCCTTTTTTGAAGAACCTCATACTGTAGCCCGCTGGGAAAACCTTGGCAGGGAGTTCATTCCACAGTCGCAGCGTTCGTGGGAGGAAATTCCTCTTAAACCGTACAGTGCGCGACCCCTTAGGCTCCAGGGTGTGAGGATGAACACCCTGCCGGCGGCGAGCAGTGCGGTGATAAAAAGCTGCCGTGGGCATCATATCAAACAGTTCTTCAGAGCACAACCCATTGTACAAGCGATAGAACCAGGGACCGGAAAACCCCTTCATTTGATTAATCGTTTCGATAGGCTAACCCTATTAAAGTCTTACCCTAATGATAGGGTTACCCTATCATTGGGTTACCCTATCGATATGGAAATCATTTTGAATAGGCTTAACCCTTTTCAATGTGGTTTCCGAGTCGAATGGGGTAAAGATAGCTTTAATATTTACCGCTTACCCTATCATAGGGCTACCCTTTTCCTGTCTCTTTTCCACGCAGGCAGGCGGTTCTATCTTTCTCATTTGAAATGGAAAAGGAGAGGTGGCGGCGGAACAAATTGAGTAAATATAAGATTTGCTGTCGTTTATTCATTCTGGAAAAGTCACACTCACCGTCCAGTCCTCTGCTCACGTACACAACTTTAAATTAAAGAATTTCTGTTAAAGAAATGTGTCTTACCTTCAGTTTATTTTTGCATAGTTCGCACGTACTGATGAGATGGGCAATAATTATTTTGAATAAAAACACAATTTTTATTCATATTGAAATCGATTTGACACAAACCAATATTCATCCTCCTAGAGTTTGTCCCGGCTTTTGCCGCGGCTCAGTTGAGCCTGTGGTCCGCTTGGCAACCTAATCCCATGAACTGGCGTAGGGATTGGTAGTCGTTTTCAGCTAATTATGGGATATACGATTTTTTAAGCTCACATGGTCATTTACATTGTAAATATTATTTGAAACGGGGTATTTACCATGTATATTAGCGTTATTGGGCACCCGATATTTCGGGTGCGAGGTAAATACCCCGTTTCAAATAATTAATATTTATAATTAGGGGATGTTTTATAATCCAAGATGGCGGTTATATACTTTTTACTGAAAAATAGTCATGGTAGTTATTTTCGGTTAATTATTCGGGGTGTATAAATTATATCTGTTTTAAAATTCAAGATAGACTGGTTTTTTTATTATTATTATTATTATACACGGTGAATCTGAGTAACCCGAAAGATTTCAACCATAAATTCCTGAGGTCATAAGGAGTAATAAATGTTTTATGAATATAGGTCAATTTCGCCAAAAAATTTTTTTTTTCATTTTTCGGATTTTTAAAATGCTTTTGAACATAAAAACATAAATGTTATTGGTAAAACTGTCAATTAAAATAAATTAGTACATTTTGGCTACGACCACTCTGTAAAGAGTGTAACGACAAAGAAGAAGAACTCTGAAAGTAGGCTAATTCCAGAAAAGTTTATACGACATTTTAGTTTCAGTCAGTTATTTATCAGTCAATTATCAGGAATTTATGGTTAAAATCTGTCGGGATACTCAGATTCACCGTGTATATATAATTTTTTTTTTCATTTTATATTTAAAAAAATTCAGTGTATAATATTTTTGTTAAAATTTTTTTATTTTTTTTTTCATTTTTTTCATTTAATTTCGTTTCTTTTTCGTTTCGTTTTCGTTTTCGTTTCGTTTTCGTTTCGTTTTCGTTTCGTTTTCGTTTCGTTTTAGTTTTCGTTTCGTTTTCGTTTCGTTTTCGTTTTCGTTTCGTTTTCGTTTCGTTTCGTTTTCGTTTCGTTTTCGTTTCGTTTTCGTTTCGTTTTCGTTTCGTTTTCGTTTCCGTTTCCGTTTCGTTTTCGTTTCGTTTTCGTTTCGTTTTCGTTTCGTTTTCGTTTCGTTTTCGTTTCGTTTTCGTTTCGATTTCGTATCGTTTTCGTTTCGTTTTCGTTTCGTTTTCGTTTCGTTTCGTTTTCGTTTTCGTTTCGTTTACGTTTTGTTTTCGTTTCGTTTTCATTTTATTTTCATTTTTATTTTTATTATATTATAATAGTAGATTGTACAACAAGTGCATAAAACGTACGAAAAGTCGAGTGTAAAATGGGTTTTATGGACGAGGGTTACACTCTAATTTTCACTTCATTTGCGAGGAAATTATTTATCGGTAATCGTAAAACAATTTCAAGTTGTAACAAAAATATTACAATGAAAACAAATATGGTTCCAACCAATTAATTTTTTAATATATTTTTTTGAATTTTTAACATGTGAATTTAGAAATTTTCTGCCAAGTCATCAAAACATTTCGGGGCATTTCTAAACTATTATCAATTTATAAATATCAAAAACTATATAATTATAGCAATACTTAGATAGAATTAGCGGAAAAATCATAAAAAGTACAGTCAATTCCTATTGGACGGGAAAAAAATTGTTTGTATAGATCAAAGTGTCAGGAATTGATATCAATAAAATTTATAAGTGAATATTGGGCGCTAAGGTGCCAAAAAAATGGTAAAAACCAGTTTTTCGCTTCTAGAGGAAAAACTACGGGTCGGATAAAAAATAGTTAAATGTAACAAATGTGCGCAATTATAAAACAAAGAGAATGAGTCCCGGTAGAGTAAAATCGGTCTAGAGGATCGTCCGCAATTCGCAAAAAAACACATTTTTTTTGCAAATATTGTAAATTCAATAACTCGCGTTCCGGAAGTGCTGGAGAGCTGAAATTTGAATATGATGTCAGTTTTGTGGTCCTCTAACTACGGTTAATTGTTCAAATTAAAATGTTGTAAAATTTTTGCAAACCGTCGACTTTTGCAAAAAGTGACCTTTTTTTAAATCGATTGGGAGGGTATTTTAATTTTCGAAAAACGTTATAATTTCGGTTTCTATGCATTAAGGAGGAGTTGAACTACAAATTTCCAAATCTACAGATCATTCATCAATCTACAATCTATGAAGATCAGACACTTGTTGCGCGCGCGGCAGCGGCGCACTATGACCCAAACGCCCGATCTAGCTGGACAAAATTATTTTACACTCATCGACTAAAATTGACTATTTTTATTATTATTTTGGTATAATTAATGTGAAATAAAATTAACCAGTGTAAGTTGACCTTTGTATAAGAATAATTACTAGGGCAGAAGAGGTCAGCTATACATGGGTATTTAATTTTAAGAGAAATGAAGCATTATTGCAAATGGCACCTAAAATATAAGAATAACAGAATTAAAATACTTAATTATAGTTTAAGTTAATTATTAATTTTTTTAGGTGCCATTTGTAATAATGCTTCATTTCTCTTAAAATGACATAACCAAGTTTAGATGACCTCTTCTGCCCTAGTAATTATTCTTATACAAAGGTCAACTTACACTGGTTAACCTTTTTTCACATGAATTATAGCAAAATAATAATAAAAATAGTCAATTTTAGTCTATGAGTGTAAAATAATTTTGTCCAGCTAGATCGGGCGTTTGGGCCATAGTGCGTCGCCGCCGCGCGCGCAAAAAGTGCCTGAACTTCATAGATTATTTAAACAACTTTATTCTTTGTCAAATGATTTGTAAACTTGGAAATTAGTAGTTCAACTCCTCCTTAATGCATAGAAATCGAAATTATAACGTTTTTCAAAAATTAAAATACCCTCCCAGTCGATTTAAAAAAGGTCACTTTTTGCAAAATTCGACGGTTTGCAAAAAGTTTACAACATTTTCATTTGACCATTTAACTGTAGTTAGAGGGCCACAAAACTGACATCATATTCAAATTTCAGCTCTCCAGAACTTTCGGAACGCGAGTTATTGAATTTACAATATTTGCAAAAAAAACGTGTTTTTTGCATATTGCGGACGATCCTCTAAACAAATTTTGCTTTACTGGGGCTCATTCTCTTTGTTTTTTTATTGCGGACATTTGTTACATTTAACTATTTTTTGTCGGAGCCGTAGTTTTTCCTCTAGAAGCGAAAAACTGGTTTTTACCATTTTTACCATTTTTTTGGCACCTTAGCGCCCAATATTCACTGATAAATTTTATTGGTATCAATTCCTGATACTTTGATCTATACAAAAAAAGAAATACCCATCCAATAGGAATTGTCTGGGCCAGAAAGCTTATTCTATCTGAGTACAAGAATATAATAAAAGAACAAGTTTCAGTATTCTACGAAATATTACTGTTCAATTAAATTGTGCAATATATTTTGATTTTGACTCTGTTTGGCTGTTGAGCCACATTCTTGGTCTTAGAAGAAAATTTTACTTTATGCCCTAGAGCTTAAAATGCGATTTTATATCGTCCACACACGATTTAAAGTCGAACTTTACGAGCATGAGAAGTGAAAAGAGTATATCTGCCTACCGTGGATGTTAAAACAGATATAATTTTTGCTGGGCATAAGGGAAACTACGCCTTTTTGGGATTAGGTCCAGTTTCCACACGATGTTTTCTTACACCGAAAAACCCAGGATACATTCTTATACGCGGAACATTATTTAAAATAAAAAGCATGATTAAATAATTCTGTTAAGAATCAATTATTTTTATTACATTTTCTCGCATATGAATTAGTCCCGACGAAATTATTTTGAATCATTTTAACGGGAATACAATCAACATAAGTTTATTCTTACGATATTTTTTTCAAATAATCATTTTATTCTTGAGTGTCCAACAATGACTGATATTGATCGTTTCATTATACTAGAAGTATCGGTGAACGGCGTCACATTTTGCTGGAGCCATTGAAACAAAGCTACCTATAACTAGAATAACACAAAATTATATATTTTAACACTTCACAATATGCATTTGATTTTGGTTCCTATAAGCCTGGGTCTGGAGAGCCCACTTTGAGTTGCACCGACAAGAGCATGGCTCTTAAGTGTTTGATGATGAAGCCTGGGTCTAAGATTCAATCGACACGAGCCGTCACGCTCGAATGGCAAGAACAAAAACACCGGCACCACACAACGATCTTTTAGCGCAGTAACTAGCAATAATAGCGTCTAGATCAAAGGCGTAAGTACGAAAACATACGCAAAAAGATTCTTGTTTGTCTGTAGGCTCGCTCGTGCCGCCATACCGGCAGCGCTTAGCTCGTAGGGTGCTCGAATAATAAATAAGCCAAATGTATTGGTCACAGAGTTTAAAATAGCTTAATCGCATTTGAAAAACCCTATCGGATAGGGAAACCATATGCTGGGTTGTAACCACTTACCCGAATTAACTGTATTGACATGGTTAGCCTTTCGTTCGGGTAAGTCAAATGATACGCTTACCGAATTGATAGGGTTTTTAAAAACAACTCTATCAAATACCCAATCTAATACCCCTTTAATGGTTACCGGTTCCGGTCCCTGGATAGAACACACATAAGGAGGCAAAGTCTCTCCTTAGACTCAAAGGTTCAATGTCGCTCGTGAGCTTGGGATCGTCGACGATGCGCACAGCGCGCCTTTGCACCGAGTCAAAGGGACCAAGCTGGTATCCAGGTGCTCCCGCCCAAAGGTGACAGCAGTACTCCATGTGGGGTCTGACTTGCGACTTGTATAGAAGCAGTCTCTGCCCCGGAGTAAAGTATCTCCTCGCTCTATTGAGCACACCGAGCTTTTTGGATGCCAGCTTGGCCTTCCCTTCAAGGTGACTACGGAATTGGACGTCACTGGAAATGTCGACAACTCGACACCGAGGATCCCAATACTCCCTGACATTGTGAGGGTTGTGCCTTGGAACTGAGGGGCCACAGTAAATGGCGTTTTCTTAGCGGTAAACGCGCAGACTTGTGTCTTTGTGGGGTTAAATCGGACTAAGTTGTCGTGACCCCACACCGAGACTCCAGAAAGAGTATTCTCGATATCGGACACAAGTTTTTCACGACTCTCTACCACAACGGATCGAGGGATATTGGCACGGCCCGTGTAAGAAGCATCCCCAGTACTGTCGTCTGCATAACAATGAATGTCGCCAATAGACAACATATCATTGATATGCAGCAAAAACAGCGTTGGGGATAGCACGGAGCCTTGCGGGACACCAGCGTTTATGTCCATGCTTTCGGAGCAACTTCCGTCGACTACGGCTCGTATGCTTCTGCCGGACAAAAAGCTGGCAACCCATCTGCATAATCCCTCGGGCAGGCCGTAAGCTGGCAACTTCGACAGAAGACCTCGATGCCAGACCCGATCGAACGCCTTAGCTATATCAAGGCTGACTGCCAATGCCTCTCCCTGACTCTCAATGGCTGAAGCCCAGCGGTGAGTGAGATACACTAGAAGGTCACCAGTCGAGCGACCGTGGCGAAAACCATACTGGCGATCACTGATCAGGTCGTGCTCTTCTAGATATCCCAGGAGCTTCGCATTGATAATGCGCTCCATAACCTTGGAGAGAAGGGAGGTTATAGCGATAGGCCTGTAATTCGACGGGTCCGAACTATCGCCCTTTTTAGACACAGGGTGCACGAGGGCAGTCTTCCATGAAGACGGCACTTGCCGTTTGTGGTAAGAGAGTGCGAAAAGGCGCGTTAGCACGGGACACAACTCAGGAGCACACCGTTTGAGCACAACTGCTGGTATGCCGTCTGGCCCGCTCGACTTGTGAACGTTTAATGATAGCAGCTCCCGCCGGACATCACTTTGCTTGATGCAAATTTCCGGCATCAAGGATACGCACTGCGGGATGGTAGGCGGTACGGTGCTGCCATCTTCGTTCAGGGTCGAGTTCGAGGCGAAGAGAGTACCAAGAAGATCGGCTTTCTCTTTTGCGCTATGGGCCAGATTACCATCAGCATTACGCAGTGGTGGTAAAGACGACCGACAAAAGTTTCCCTCGGCAGCTTTGGCAAGTGACCAGAAGGCACGACTCCCGGTGGGGTAGCCTGCTAGCTTCTCACCAATTCTGCCGACGAAGTCGAATTTGGCTCTGGCAACGGCTGTTTTACTGGTCCTCGAGGCAGCGTTTAATTTGCGTTTCACATCCGATACGTTGGGATCCTTATTAGTAACGGCCTTGGTCCAAGCCCTGTAAGCAGCCTGCTTGCGAAGTGTAGCTTCTCTACAGGGCCGATTAAACCAAGGTCGTTTCTTTGCTCCTGCAGCAATTACCGAGTTGGGAATGAAGCAATCCATTCCCACCAGTATAGTCCCGGCGACTTTAGCTGTACAGGAGTCAGGATCTTCTGATGTGAAACAGAGCTGCCTCCACGGGTACGATGCGTAGAATTCACGCAATCCATCCCAATCTGCTGACGTATACTGCCACACGCGTCGCGAGCTAGTTGGCCGTGGTGGATCAGGCCGCGCGCAAGGTGCCAGCGTCCGGACGAGGCAGTGATCGGACGAGCCGAGAGGTGCATTCACTGAAACGGAATATCCGTCCGGACGTGTGGTCAGCAGGAGGTCCAGTAAAGAGCTTGTATGGTCCTCGATGTCTGGTATTCTCGTAGGAGAACGTACCAATTGCGAGAGACCATAGGCCAGAGAAAATTCGTAAGCAGACCTCCCCGCATAGTCGGTGGACCGAGAATCAAGCCACTCAATGTGGTGGGCATTAAAATCTCCCAAAATCACCAGTTCAGCGGATGGGTACTGCTCGAGAACTCTGTCGGTCGTCACTTGAAGGTGCTCGAAGAGCCCTTTCGTGTCCGTGTCTCCGCTGTAAGACCTGTAAAGGCACGCGTAGACGCGGGTGTGGCCGCCGAAGTCCACACGCACCCACAGCACTGATAGGTCCCTGTCTTCATAGGCATGGAGGCGGCGACAACAGACATCCCGCCGAGCGTACATACATACCCCGGCGCGCCTCACAAACCTGTGTTCAAGCATATAGCCGGGGTATAACAGATATGATGTATCTGCCGGGCAGGATATCTGCGTCTCCGTTAGGAACAGAAGGGTCGGCTGCGCAGACTCGAGGTGGTGGTGTACTGCGTTCAGGTTTGAATGCAGTCCCCTGATGTTGCAGAAATCCACTTTTGTGGAACGGGACTCCGCTGTAGAACTGTTCCTTCTTTGTTTTCTTGCCATTTTTTTTTTTGAGGAGTGTGTGGGAAATAAAGGAGGATTCACTGTGTCGACGACTAAAAGGACAAGCGGACGAAACAAACCGACCGAGGAACGATGTGGGAGGTGCAATTTGCAGGCGCGGCGTACGGAAGGACCCCCGGTCCTACTACACCAGGGATTTTTCGCAGGTTGGCGGTTCAGCCTCCCAGGGTGGAGATTAAGTGACCCCTGGGTTCGGGAACCCTACTGACCTGCGGGCGGCCAGCGGACAACCGTTTCACCGGGTCTCCCTGATCGCCGCACCTGCACTCTGCGCCCACAAAGACCAAAGGCCGTATTATTGGTTCCGTGGGCCCCCCGTCGTCAACACAATGTATCCTCTTTGAGCTCACTGGCGACCTTACTCACCGGCAGGAACACAACACTATGAGTAGGGTCTAGTGCTATTTGGCTGTGGTTTTCTGTAAGGTGGAGGTACTTCCCCAGTCGGGCTCTGCTCCAGATTTGAGCGAGATGACATTCGCTGAACGTGCCCTACCACACTTAGCGAGATGCCATTCGCAGTGCCCATACCTCTCTTTTTGGCGTAGTTTAAGGACATACCCGAGTCCGGACGTAGTTTAAGGACATACGCCGGGTCCTAAGGACATACCCCGGGTCCAAGATATATACGCAGCTCTGGTGTCGGTGTCGGTCGTGTGAGACAGGCGCACTTGCAGCCGCACCAGCGCGCGGGTGGAGTGCGGCGGGATGGTCCAGTGCGTGCGCGGCGCCGACAGCCCCTGGCAGTTGTGAGCTGACCTTATATACGCGGCTCTGGTGTCGGTGTCGGTCGTGTGAGACAGGCGCACTTGCAGCCGCACCAGCGCGCGGGTGGAGTGCGGCGGGAGGGTCCAGTGCGTGCGCGGCGCCGACAGCCCCTGGCAGTTGTGAGCTGACCTTATATACGCGGCTCTGGTGTCGGTGTCGGTCGTGTGAGACAGGCGCACTTGCAGCCGCACCAGCGCGCGGGTGGAGTGCGGCGGGAGGGTCCAGTGTGTGCGCGGCGCCGACAGCCCCTGGCAGTTGTGAGCTGACCTTATATACGCGGCTCTGGTGTCGGTGTCGGTCGTGTGAGACAGGCGCACTTGCAGCCGCACCAGCGCGCGGGTGGAGTGCGGCGGGAGGGTCCAGTGCGTGCGCGGCGCCGACAGCCCCTGGCAGTTGTGAGCTGACCTTATATACGCGGCTCTGGTGTCGGTGTCGGTCGTGTGAGACAGGCGCACTTGCAGCCGCATCAGCGCGCGGGTGGAGTGCGGCGGGAGGGTCCAGTGCGTGCGCGGCGCCGACAGCCCCTGGCAGTTGTGAGCTGACCTTATATACGCGGCTCTGGTGTCGGTCGTGTGAGACAGGCGCACTTGCAGCCGCACCAGCGCGCGGGTGGAGTGCGGCGGGAGGGTCCAGTGCGTGCGCGGCGCCGACAGCCCCTGGCAGTTGTGAGCTGACCTTATATACGCGGCTCTGGTGTCGGTGTCGGTCGTGTGAGACAGGCGCACTTGCAGCCGCACCAGCGCGCGGGTGGAGTGCGGCGGGAGGGTCCAGTGCGTGCGCGGCGCCGACAGCCCCTGGCAGTTGTGAGCTGACCTTATATACGCGGCTCTGGTGTCGGTGTCGGTCGTGTGAGACAGGCGCACTTGCAGCCGCACCAGCGCGCGGGTGGAGTGCGGCGGGAGGGTCCAGTGCGTGCGCGGCGCCGACAGCCCCTGGCAGTTGTGAGCTGACCTTATATACGCGGCTCTGGTGTCGGTGTCGGTCGTGTGAGACAGGCGCACTTGCAGCCGCACCAGCGCGCGGGTGGAGTGCGGCGGGAGGGTCCAGTGCGTGCGCGGCGCCGACAGCCCCTGGCAGTTGTGAGCTGACCTTATATACGCGGCTCTGGTGTCGGTGTCGGTCGTGTGAGACAGGCGCACTTGCAGCCGCACCAGCGCGCGGGTGGAGTGCGGTGGGAGGGTCCAGTGCGTGCGCGGCGCCGACAGCCCCTGGCGGTTGTGAGCTGACCTTATATACGCGGCTCTGGTGTCGGTGTCGGTCGTGTGAGACAGGCGCACTTGCAGCCGCACCAGCGCGCGGGTGGAGTGCGGCGGGAGGGTCCAGTGCGTGCGCGGCGCCGACAGCCCCTGGCAGTTGTGAGCTGACCTTATATACGCGGCTCTGGTGTCGGTGTCGGTCGTGTGAGACAGGCGCACTTGCAGCCGCACCAGCGCGCGGGTGGAGTGCGGCGGGAGGGTCCAGTGCGTGCGCGGCGCCGACAGCCCCTGGCAGTTGTGAGCTGACCTTATATACGCGGCTCTGGTGTCGGTGTCGGTCGTGTGAGACAGGCGCACTTGCAGCCGCACCAGCGCGCGGGTGGAGTGCGGTGGGAGGGTCCAGTGCGTGCGCGGCGCCGACAGCCCCTGGCAGTTGTGAGCTGACCTTATATACGCGGCTCTGGTGTCGGTGTCGGTCGTGTGAGACAGGCGCACTTGCAGCCGCACCAGCGCGCGGGTGGAGTGCGGCGGGAGGGTCCAGTGCGTGCGCGGCGCCGACAGCCCCTGGCAGTTGTGAGCTGACCTTATATACGCGGCTCTGGTGTCGGTGTCGGTCGTGTGAGACAGGCGCACTTGCAGCCGCACCAGCGCGCGGGTGGAGTGCGGCGGGAGGGTCCAGTGCGTGCGCGGCGCCGACAGCCCCTGGCAGTTGTGAGCTGACCTTATATACGCGGCTCTGGTGTCGGTGTCGGTCGTGTGAGACAGGCGCACTTGCAGCCGCACCAGCGCGCGGGTGGAGTGCGGTGGGAGGGTCCAGTGCGTGCGCGGCGCCGACAGCCCCTGGCAGTTGTGAGCTGACCTTATATACGCGGCTCTGGTGTCGGTGTCGGTCGTGTGAGACAGGCGCACTTGCAGCCGCACCAGCGCGCGGGTGGAGTGCGGCGGGAGGGTCCAGTGCGTGCGCGGCGCCGACAGCCCCTGGCAGTTGTGAGCTGACCTTATATACGCGGCTCTGGTGTCGGTGTCGGTCGTGTGAGACAGGCGCACTTGCAGCCGCACCAGCGCGCGGGTGGAGTGCGGCGGGAGGGTCCAGTGCGTGCGCGGCGCCGACAGCCCCTGGCAGTTGTGAGCTGACCTTATATACGCGGCTCTGGTGTCGGTGTCGGTCGTGTGAGACAGGCGCACTTGCAGCCGCACCAGCGCGCGGGTGGAGTGCGGTGGGAGGGTCCAGTGCGTGCGCGGCGCCGACAGCCCCTGGCAGTTGTGAGCTGACCTTATATACGCGGCTCTGGTGTCGGTGTCGGTCGTGTGAGACAGGCGCACTTGCAGCCGCACCAGCGCGCGGGTGGAGTGCGGTGGGAGGGTCCAGTGCGTGCGCGGCGCCGACAGCCCCTGGCAGTTGTGAGCTGACCTTATATACGCGGCTCTGGTGTCGGTGTCGGTCGTGTGAGACAGGCGCACTTGCAGCCGCACCAGCGCGCGGGTGGAGTGCGGCGGGAGGGTCCAGTGCGTGCGCGGCGCCGACAGCCCCTGGCAGTTGTGAGCTGACCTTATATACGCGGCTCTGGTGTCGGTGTCGGTCGTGTGAGACAGGCGCACTTGCAGCCGCACCAGCGCGCGGGTGGAGTGCGGCGGGAGGGTCCAGTGCGTGCGCGGCGCCGAGGACCCGCCCTCTGGCAGTTGTAAGCCTAGCCACGACGCTGATGAATACATCTCCATCACCTGCACATATACATTGTGATGAAAACTTCCATTTTGGTCCTTCGAACCGGATCATGATACTGATACATTTTTCAATCATAGACCATAGAGTACGTATTTAAATATGTCCTTTATAGTCACTGATGTGATGTGTCAAGTCTCAAGCTTTATTGCATCGTGATAATGTGGTGTAAGTACCTGGACGGGTTGGTCGGTGGGGTTGTGCATGTGCAGCAGCGTGTGCAGCGTGGCGTTGTGCGGAACACGCACGCCCACCAGCGGCCAGAGCGCCCACTCGCTGGCCACGCCCACCGCCGACACCGGGTACTTGAGCACGCCCAGCGACGTGTGGATGTAGAGGTGCTGCGAGACGAGCCCCTCGCGCCGCCCCAGGAACACCACGCTGAACGACGTGTTGGCGCCGCACGCCAAAGTCTGAAGCAACACAAACACAATTCAGATCACAATTTAGGTCAGTCATTCGCATTTTGAAATCTAGATTTTTAATAACCACCCTACTAAGACCCATTAAAACATTTTATTCCCATCTTTTGGAAGGTAATGGAGGTGAATGGAGATAATTCCCCAACAACTGGATTAACTCCTGCACAAGTAAGAAACGTTGCAAAGCTAGACCAAACACCAGCAGTCCGACTGCAAGCCTTTGCTGGCCACACTGAAGAATATTTGATTTTTCGTGCTGGCTACATGCGGTAGGTAATCAGATGTTCAGTGGCACTGAACCAATACGTAAACAGATGTTCAGTGGCACTAAACATCTGTTTACGTATTTATTTTTAGTTAATTAGATGTCAATGTAACATAAATTGTACCTATCGTACAACTGAGTAGGATGCACCGCACTTGATAGAAATTTTAACATAGTTTAATAATTATAACTGAAACTAACAAAATAGCACACATTCGGGATTTTAAGGTTGCCTATTGATTAGCGCTTTTCGATAATATAATCTAGTCAGATAATGTAGACATTGCAGACACAAATCGTCATCAGCAAAGCAGTAGGACTTCTTATGACAGCAGCTCATGGCAACCATATCTCAGCCAGATCTCAGAATTTTTCAGTTGTTCTAGCTGGTCCAGATCCCTTAAAGGAATAAGTTCGCCTTTGCACAAACTGTATGTTTTGTTTTGTAATTGTCTCGTGTACAATAATTACACTGCAATAAAATGGGTCACTGTATTAAGAAAGTGGCCCGTTGTCATTGGTCTTCAATGTAAATAGAAAAGTGCTAACAAAGCAGACGTAGCCCGTCGCTTTTGTTTAGCAGGTACAAAGTACTCTACACGCCGAACAAAAAAAGTGCTTTGTGAAAAACTTTAAACCTGTCTTCTTGTTAATATTATGTAGCCATTGCCTCATGCAGAGGGCCCAAGACCTTTTTTCGCAGTTCCTTCGTTTCACATCGTTTTTTAGCCGTCTCGCTGTGAGGTGAACGTGAAATTAGGCAGTACTTTTGGGGGCATCGCGAAGAAAAAAAATGTTTTATTACCGAAGCTCTCAGAGGCGCGCACTGAAAAGGTAAAATGGAGGGCCTCATAAGTTGAAGGCACTGACGCCCACTGTAGCTAAGTAGCTTAGGTTAATCGAGCGACATATACAGAGTGATCAATCCAAATGGGTCAGTAGGGCGAAGTCAGAAACTATGAGAGATAGCGACATCTGTTCGATTTTAGATGGCATTCATTTTTTTTATCTCTCATACATAACCGGGAATCGAACCTCGTCGAAGTCTCTGTAAACAATGTTAGGTATAAATTGACCAGGTTCGATTCCCGGTTAAGTATGCGATTTAAAAAAAGTTTGAATGTCATTATTATTAAATCTAAAATCGACGCCATGGTTCCTAAGAACAGATTTCGCTATCTCTCATAGTTTCTGACTTCTCCATACTGACCAATTTGGATTGATCGCCCTGTATATCAAGTGAGAACTCTATACTTACTTATTTGTCTATGATGCGGGTGTAGTTAACGATATGTAAAAACACGGAAGGATGCACGGTCGACCTTCGCAAACAAACTCATTTACATACAGGGCGATAAGGGAGCGAGCGAGGGTTTTAGAGGCCGTGCCTACCTGCGCCCGGAAACCGGATATGCAGCTAGGATAAGTGCATGCTCAGTTACCTTGCCTACCTGGGTATACTGTGCTATGTTTAAGTCCTGTATTGTAGATTTTTTTACAATTTGTGAAAGCTTGGAAAGTTTTACCCGAGTAACAACGCCATGAGGTTTTTTTTTAGAAGAGGCAACGAAACGAGACACAACATCATTTTCAATGGACCGGCAGCACGCAGCTGATATTTCTAGTGATACGGTCACCTGCTTAAAGCCAGGCTTAAAACCGGACCTCAGGCTCAAACATCAGGGAAGTGTTCTGGGCCCTACGCTCTTTCTTGCTTATATTAACGACCTCACTAATCTCAACGTTGACGGTGGATGCGTGTTCTCGTACGCTGACGATACAGTAATAGTGTTTAACGGGAGATCGTGGAATGCGGTGTTTGATAAAGCTGAAAATGGGTTGCACAAGATTGCTTTACGGCTGAATCATAGCTTACTGACGCTTAATATAACTAAGACCAACTATATATGTTTTTCAAAGTACGGGAACACACAACCACCTAAAGACCTAAAAATAAAAATACATACATGCAACTTAGTAAACACCCAGATTTGCAATTGCCAACCCATTGACAAGGTTTCATCAACCAAATATCTCGGGATCATCCTTGACCAGCGCCTCTCCTGGCATAGCCACATTGATTATCTAAATGGAAGAATCCGGAAGCTGATATGGCTTTTCAAAATCCTAAAACATGTCGCATCTACTCATCTACTTACCCAGGTATATACTTCACTTGTCCAGTCTATTGTGACGTACTGTATTCCCATTTGGGGTGGAGCCAATAAAACAAAATTTCTGGAGGTTGAAAGAGCGCAAAGGTGTATGCTCAAAGTAATTTTTTCTAAACCCAACAGATGCTTTGTATGAAGAATGTAACTTATTATCTATAAAAAAACTCTATATTTTGGGATGTGTTATAAAATGACACTCAACAATAAAGTATGACGCTGTCAATAGTAATCGGAGGAGAAAGCCTAAAGCCGCGAAAGTGCCCTCTCTGAACTCTAAATTTGCCAAAAGACAATTCTGCTACCAGTCTGCCAAACTATATAACTATGTAAACGAACTTCTAAATATCTGTCCTAACTTATGTCTGCAAAAAAAATATTACACAGTGGTTAAAAACATTATCTTATGCCGAAATTGAATCCGTCATGTAACATTCACTCTCAAACTCACACATACACACACACACACACACACAAACACACACACACACACACACACACACACACACACACACACACACACACACACACACACACACACACTCGCGCGTATATTGAAATATAATAATGTGAATTTTGTTTTAAACTGTATAATTTTTGCCTTATATGTATGTATAAGCATAGCATACGTGTTTATTATAAATCATGTATTAAAGATAACTATAAATTGGTTTGTAACCCTCGAAGCTTATTGAAGAGCGGAGTCTTCTGGCACAAGTTAATATCTTACTTAAAAGAAGACTTCTGTTTTGTTTCTAGTAATGTGTTAAAGTGTAACCAATAAATTATTTTCAATATTTTCAAAACATTATTCAGTTTGAGAATACTACGTTAGGCCGCTAAATATTATTGGTATAAGTAAAATAATGAAAACAAACGCGTTTACCCTCATTACTTCACAATCACGGACTTTTAAAGAACAACCATGGTTTCATTGTCAGCTTATACATATAAACTTGTATATTAATTTTTAGTCAGAATATCAGTTTATTACTTATATTTCAGTAGAAACGAATTTCTTTAATAATATTTTGTCAACTGTTAAATGCTTTTTTTGCCTAGAAACGCATCCATATTTGTTTACCTTATTCAATTTTTATATTGACGCCGAATATATAGCATTCGCTAATTTTTTTGGGTAACATTACTAAATCTTATATTGTACATACCAAGATGTATAGTTTACTCAAGTAAACTCCATGAATAGCATGACGGAGACCGGCGAGAAGCTAGGCATATCATATTTGTTTACAAAAGGCAATTACACTCGTAATCGGAAGCCACTGACTCACGTAAGTGTCGACGGAACCAGACACCAGACTGCCTAGTGCCTAGTGCCCGCACATAGGGCCGTGTTCTCACGCGGCGCAGCGCGGCGCGGCGCGGCGCGGGGATCACTGGTCCGCGTCACGTTACGATAGCCCTATATACCTACACTGATAATATACCAATGACCTACGCAAAATGAAAAACAAGTTACGCAGAAACAAATTTTATCAATTATCATGGCGAGATAGATAACGTCTGTGTATAGTAATTTAAACGAGTCGTAATTTTCACTCGATTACCAACAGTAAATAATAGGACGACTGTACAGGGACCACAACATGGGATTCTAGAGGAGTGTACAAGATTTATTTTTAAGTAAAAATAAAAGTAACGAGCCTCATTTGATTTAAAAAATGGGATATGCAGTTATGCACTCCATCCCATCTCATGACAAACATTATTAGTATTACTTAACCTACTTTTATTTGTTATCTGTTAACTTTTGCAGTAGCTTTTTGTTATGGAATTCCATCATCAACTTCTGAATTTAGTTGACTGAATTTAAGCGTTTTTTGGTGGTGGCCAAATGTCTAGATTTTATTATAGAATCAGGAATTTTGTCAGGACGTTTGAAACATGTAAACGGTGTTCCGAGTGCGCTGTCGCCAAGGCAATCCTCCACATACGAGTATGGCCGCTTCATTCGCCTTGATTATACCTACATACCTAGACGACAACTAGTTAGCATAATGGAGTGATACCAACAAGCTGTTGATTGACAAGTTTATTTTAGTGAGGTAGCTAGATAAATAATAATTATCAACTTATCTTTATTGCCATCAATTTGATGAGTTTACACGCACTAGCAAATGTTATGAGTAATGGCATAAGTGTTAATTTTATGGACTTATTGGACTTAAATATTAAATGGAGACTGTTTGTTGAAAAGTATATGAAGATGTAAAATTGACCTCATAAATAGACTCTTATTTAGATACCCACCACCATGAGATGCACATTTGAGATTTATGTCAATAAGTTTTAAATTAACATTTGCCTTTTTTTTGACAAAGCATGATTATGATACATAACATAACACCACGTAAGCTACACCTTTAAAAAGTAAAAAAAAAAAGTGTAACAATTTCATTTCAAAAACCTTTTTAAGACTTACATGTGCATCGAAGACCCTATTGCAATGTCATAAAGTCGCTTTTGTATCTGCATTTAAACATCTGTTCATTATAAATGCCGCATACAATATTACATTAGCCAATGATGACGTTCGCTGACCGAGAGCATTGTAAACTTTATATGAACGACATAAGATCCAAATACTCGTGTTTTCTTTCGAACACGTGTTCCTATGGAAGACAAACATCTGTCGTCGGTTCTTAATCTTTATACCAAAGAGCATAAGGTCCATATTTGATGGTCAGTTAAGAAATGCTGATACTAACATGCTGTCTCGTGACTTGCCGAAATAGTACAGACATTAACATGCTTGAATTTGCGCTTACGAAGGTCGGTTTTGCATATGTAAATTGGGCAACATTTATTAATAACCAAAATTGCGAATTCTTTAAGACTTCTGTATCCTAATAGTCTCGAGTTTGGGAGTCGTGTGGGAAACAGACAGAAAAGATCTGTAGCATTGCAATTGGCTACTTTCCTAAAAAAATATATTTAGTCCGTCAGTTAGATTATCAAAAAATATTGGACACGTATTTTTTATTTTGTCAATCAAACAAAAATTGGTGAAGATATAGCCCGGTAAAGTTCCGCGTGACGTCACATTTCAGTACAATTTTTAGTATAATGTGACGTCAATTCACCAATTTTTGTTTGATTGACAAGATAAAAAATACGTGTCCAATATTTTTTGATAATCTAACTGACGGACTAAATAGAATTATATTTTTTTAACCCAGGAAAGTACCCAATTTCAAGAGTCCACCGTAAACTATAATTATATTTTTTATAGATGTTCTAATGTCGCCATTATATATAAGATTTCTTCTTTCTTACCTATTTTTCGGACAAAATCTCTGACTAAGTATATTAAAAAAGCAAGTCTTACTCTTGTTTTTCAATGTTATAGTGAAAATAACAGATGCCGATGCCGAACTATGAATGACTATAGAATATGCTCATTGAATCCTGCGCACTTCTGAATGTCGGTTTTGCCTTTGCATATGCAAAAAGTGAATGTTTGTGGAGCATTTGTTCCGGCTCGCGCCTTTACCGCCAGCTATCTGGTATAACATGCAGAGTAATACAGACAGCTGTTCAAACCCTTCTTTGTAAGTTTTTTGTTGTTGCGTATTCATTTGTACTCGTAAATGAGTAGATTTGCTGGTCATTGTATGTCGATGCCTGTGTCAGCCGCAATTCTATCGAGCACCCGGGGCAGTACAAGTTTGTATGTGTATAGCCGTCTAGTAGTATTTGGGGCAGCCTATAAAGTTGGGGAGAAGAAATTTGTTCGCAGCCGGCCTCGGGCGCAGGTTATTTATTGATCACTTTATGTTTAGTCTGTAATGTCTGTATGCGATATCTATGTATTTCAATTTATCGCATCGTCCTACATAAGTACACCCGGAAGTATAAACTCCAGGCAAAAAAATGGAGGCGTAAAACAAGTATATCGTGTCATTTTGCGGTCTTCAAGGCCAGAAGCATGCAAAGTTTACAAATTGATCTCATTTTGACATCACCGCAGCACGTCTCGGTCACACTAATCTAATATTATGTAATAACACGAGTACGAGTGAAATAATTTTGTCTACAAACGAGCCTCACCTCCAATATCAATTGTATTAACGAGACGGACTAGGATTGTTACTTTAAAATGTTTAAATAATTAATTTACCACCGAGACGTACCGATTGTAAGTCGTTACACCCCAACCAGCAAAAATGCCGAATAAGCTTGGTATTATAGAGCTATTTAGTCAGATAAAGGTAGTGTAACAGTAGTCGCTGCGATAATATGTCGTATAGTAGCTGATTATATTACAAATTAGCTTATACAATAATTCAGTCAAATAGTACAGTGGAATAAACGTTTATATGACCTTGTTATGAGATTGTTTTACTACAGTTTTATAGCCATCATCAATATTACTTCTATACAGCTCATTGATCGCGTTACAGCATATTATACTGCAGCTATGTTACAAACAGCCGTTTATACGTTTCTAATATTGCCATTATAGGACTAGTCATATTGCCATGGTAAGTTGCAACTTTTATTCAGAAAACTGTTGTATAAAAGAGTTTAAAGTAATTTTTATTCCGCATGTAGCAATATAAATGTAGTAAATAAATACGATTACTACACAATCGAGTAATACATTTCATACTGATTTCTATAGAGTCCATAATGATATAAGTGTTGCTTTGGGTATAATTATCTGACTAATTATTGTTTATGCTGTGTAAGTGTAGTTGTTTAGCACTTTTATTTCACAGCTTGTGTTATAGAAGCCAAGATATAACGTTTACTGACCCACAACTCGTATAACCGTTGCACGACCGCCGTGATTTCAGCATCAAACTTGTCAACCAGAATATTTAATTGCGAGTACTGGTTCCGTACAGATTTTTTTTTAATTTCTACAGAAAAGCATAGCCAATACAGCAGTCAAATTGTCAATTTATCACGCAAAGCACGATGTAAAGCTGCATTTTTTTATATGTTACTAGGGTCCCTTAGAAGACTGTAAAACTGTATTTTGCATGCAAATTTTTCAGACTTTTTTTTATTTTTATAACAGTTAACCTAAAAAAACTTGTGTTTTTTTTTAATTAGTTGCTTAGCAATTAATCCAGTTTTTACAATTTGGAACAGTTAAAGCCCCTTTACTTTCTAGTACATAAATTACAACAACTGGATTTACTCCATAAATTCTTAAATTACGACTAGCCGGAAAAAGTACCACAAACAAAACAATGATAATTGTTTGTACGTAGGTACAGACAAGGTCATTGCGTTTTTTTTGACATAGTATGGGCAAATGACCTGAATCTCAACAATGACGTGTATACATAGTTTTGTCAAAAATATAATATCGATAATATGATACACAAAAAACTTTACATATCTTAGCACAAGTAGCTTAAAGTACTTAAAATCACACAAATACTTATTATCTGTAAGTATAACATCATATCAAAGTATTTATGTATACAGGGTGTTTGGTAACCGGATGCAAAGCCGAAAGTAGGAGATAGTCTAGGTCATGTAGAACATTTTTAGCCATACTTGTCTTAGACAAATGTTATTAGTTTAAAAATAATTTAAATTTTAAGATTTGTCGGAGAAAACTGCAAAACTTCAGACTAAATCGATAATTAGAACTTTTTTTACTGCAGGTAGATTTTTTTTTGTTTTATTTCGTATTGTGCAATGTCTATCAAACACTAGAAAAGTGATTTCAAACATCTGTGTCTAAAGAAAACAAGTTGACAGCGATTTAAAATTTTAGTTACATGAAAATGTAAACGATTTAAGTGATTTCAAAGTACGATAAAAAAAAACTAAAATAGCCACGAATTTTCAAACCATTTTAAAAACATGCTTGGCTTTTACCCTTTTATTTAAGCTATCAAACACGACTGTAGCTACTGTATCCTTGAAAATAAGCCACCTAAACCAACTGGGTAGCTAAAATGTTTCACTCTACTTGTGATACTTGTGGTAGTTGTGGTGACGAATCTCATTATGATTTTACAATAAAACATTGGTTCTGAATACTAAGTTGGCGTTGACTTGACATTTGACTTGTTTTAAAAGGGTTAAGTGTACTGGACAAAACTACCACATGCAATTTTAACAAACAAAGGCTTGCGGCGGTGAGAGACAAAAGGGACTGATAGCGGCAGGCGGCGGGCGATAAGACAATCATGTCTCAAGCCATTTTATCTTTGAAAATAGGCTACCTGTACTAATAAGAGGGAATGTTTAGGGTAAATTAAAACAAAAGCATAAAAGATAAGTTATTTATTTTTACGATCAACACATTAAAATTACACATCATCGCTCGTTTTCAAAATGTGACCCGCCGTTTCGAATACAAGCACGAGCCCGTCTTCTTACTTCTGTGGTGGTTGTTCCGAATATCATTTCTTCCCTCATCCTTTCGAACGCCGCTTCTATCCTCTCCCTCAGCTCTTCTACGGTATTAATGACCTCTTGTGTATAGACTAGTCCCTTTTGTCTCTCACCGCCGCAAGCCTTTGTTTGTTAAAATTGCATGTGGTAGTTTTGTCCAGTACACTTAACCCTTTTAAAACAAGTCAAATGTCAAGTCAACGCCAACTTAGTATTCAGAACCAATGTTTTATTGTAAAATCATAATGAGATTCGTCACCACAACTACCACAAGTATCACAAGTAGAGTGAAACATTTTAGCTACCCAGTTGGTTTAGGTGGCTTATTTTCAAGGATACAGTAGCTACAGTCGTGTTTGATAGCTTAAATAAAAGGGTAAAAGCCAAGCATGTTTTTAAAATGGTTTGAAAATTCGTGGCTATTTTAGTTTTTTTTTTATCGTACTTTGAAATCACTTAAATCGTTTACATTTTCATGTAACTAAAATTTTAAATCGCTGTCAACTTGTTTTCTTTAGACACAGATGTTTGAAATCACTTTTCTAGTGTTTGATAGACATTGCACAATACGAAATAAAACAAAAAAAAATCTACCTGCAGTAAAAAAAGTACTAATTATCGATTTAGTCTGAAGTTTTGCAGTTTTCTCCGACAAATCTTAAAATTTAAATTTAAAAAAAACTAATAACATTTGTCTAAGACAAGTATGGCTAAAAATGTTCTACATGACCTAGACTATCTCCTACTTTCGGCTTTGCATCCGGTTACCAAACACCCTGTATACTAGTACCGATAACTCAACACAATAACTATTACCACAGGATTTCTTTGATATTCTTTCGAATCCAGGGTTTTTATATTCTTCACAAAGAACCTTAAAGTTGGCATTATGGCGGAAACAATAGTCGAATAATGTAGTAACGGGGCACTCGTATTCGGCTGTATATCACATACTAGTCGCGTAGGTGTTACGAAGATGCTTAATGTCGCTTACTGGTACATTTGTTTAGATAATTAAATAATAAATTAAATAATAAATCACTTAAAACTAAAAATCATGAAGGGGCAGTAAAATTTAATAAATAAACTATTATATGTTTTGTCACAAAAATAAGTTTGCAGGTAAACTTCACTGCCACAATCGATAAACCTCAAGTCACTACTAACATATAACAAAATCAAAATGCACTTTACTTACCTCGAAATTATTATTATTTCTCTTTCAGTTTATGCTTTGTGACAATTGTGACGAACTTGCGCGTGTTGATAAAAAAAGTCGAGTAACCGCTGCTCCAAAACTCGTTGTTGTTCTCGCTGCTGCAACTCGACATAAAAGCCGAATAAATATTGCGATAGAAGCCACTACTACACGCAATTAGTAATTGCGCGACATTTATAGAACTTCTATTCAGTATTCCTGATCTATAGCGGTGTTTTCATTTGTCACCTACTCCACTTAATTGCAATATAACTGTGCCCAAACGCCGTCGTATAAACGTGTATTCGACTCTTATTCGACCATACACTAACACTTAAAAGTCGCGGCAGAAACGTGTACTCGACCATGGTTTTGCTAGTTGGGACATACAGGGTTACTGGTAATTCATCGTATTCCTTCAAGGGGGTTATTCTACTGCTTATTTGGAGTGATTTAGGGGGCGTCCATTAATCGCGTCATACGTTTTTGGCTTGTTTTAGACCCCCCCCTCCCCCATGGTGATCTTTGGTGATATTTTCAGGACCCCTCCCCCCCCTGTCCAATATGACGTGTAATTTTTTGCTAACTAAAGTAAGTACAGTTTTCCAACACGTGAACCTACTTACGTAACGTACGTACACGTAAAGGGTAAAAAAATGAAACTACATGTATACATATAGAATAAAATTGTCTTTAATAGAAAAAAACCGGCCAAGTGCTTGCCGGACCACGCGGTTTCGTACCTGCTATCGAAAAAGTAATATCTAAAGGTCGTATCTGCGTATGAAATGAGTTTTTAGGAGATAACTCAATAATTCCTAAACCGGTAATCTTTTCAATTTTTTTCATATTTTTTTGGATCTCCGGTTCAAAGGGGACACAAGTTTATTAGACTACGGAGTGATTTTTTCTTAAAATATTCACTAAATAAAAAAAATCAAACAGACCTTAATGTTATTTTGAAAGACCTATACATGACATGACGATATTTAGTAAAAAAAATTTTTTTGACAAATAATTACATGTATGGACTAGTGCCCTCCTTAAAATATCATTTTCAGCAATTTTACTACAAAACTAAGTAGCGGCATAAAAAAACACACCTTATATTTAAATATTTATTAAGATACGTTTTATAGTTTCCGAGTAAAATGGCTGTGACGTACGGACGGACGGACGGACAGACGGACATAACGAAACTATAAGAGTTACGTTTTTGCCACTTTGGCTACGGAACCCTAAAAACCTACTTCACAAAATAATATGTCAAATGACATTAAATATATATTTACAATCATAGTGCTAGACTGCTAGTGCAATTTTACTCTGCTTTTGACAGATTGGTTCATTTAAAAGTTGATAACTTTTATTTTATTGACCATAATACAGTATAGCACAAGGTACAAAAAAATTACACGTGATATGTGTCCAGACCCCCCTCCCCCCTGTGGTGATCTTTGGTGATTTTTTTCTTGACCCCCTCCTCCCCCTATACAATATGACGCGATTAATGGACGCCCCCTTAAGTCCGGTCAAGCAGGGGTCAAAACTCATTGGTTTTCAAGTTATTCAAGATTTTAGATTTTTTTAATAAATACCCGCTTTTTGACCTAAAACTAGTATTTTCTTAAACTACGTATTTTTCAAATAAAAAAAAAGATTTTCCGAATAGCCAATGAATCACTGATTACGTAAAATAATAAAAAAAGTACAAAACAATCAAAATTTTGCAAATAAAAGCATCTGAAGTCAGAAGTTTTTGTATTTTTTTTTCAAATCTTGTTACATTTAAAGGCATAACTAAAAAAAAAGTAATAACACTTCGCGTACAAATTACAGAATTTATTTCCTCAGTTCATAAGCTTTCTAAAAAGGTACAATTTATGACATTTTATGCTCATTTTTTACAATTAATAATAATAATACCAGAGCAGGTACAGGACTTAGCGTACTTGACTTTACTTGTTTGTGTCGTTTTAAACTCGCCGAAGGCATACTTTGTCTCCAGTTTCTTATCTTATCTTATTCCTTGAGGTAGTAGGCACTGCAGATTGCCTTTGGTGAAACAAACAAACTGATTAAGGGTCATTAGCTAATGAGCTAATGAAGTTAAATTACTTTAATTAGTTTGTTTGTGTCACTTTAATTCTTACGGCGGGTTTTTCGCCTTCTGTTCCTTATCTTATCTTAATTTTATTGGGTGGCGATGCTTCTCATGGGGTGGGGGTGAGACTAACCAGGTTTAAATAGGTCATGTAGTAATTAATCAGTTAGTTACTTTCAACTTTCTTTCCAATTCGGACGATATTGATAACTAAGTTTTTTCTCAAATGGCTACTTACGAATTTGAAGAATACGCAGATATCATTTATTGTTACGGACTCCGTGATGGTGACGCCGCTGCAGCTAGAAGGGAGTACCAACTTCGTTACCCTAACCGCCGTTTACCTCACGTAAGCGTGTTTGGTTCATCGTACCGTCTTATTCGGGAAACAGGATCAGTTAAACGCCGTCAAGCTGATGCTGGAAAACCTCAACAATACGATCCTGCTGAAGAAGAAGAAATCTTGCACTTTTTCCGGGGAGACGGTACTACTTCGACGAGAATTATGGCTAACCGGCTCGGTATGTCTCAGTGGAAGGTGTGGTTTACCCTGCACTCAGCTCGACAGCATCCGTATCATTACACTCCAGTACACGCTATTGAAGAGGGAGACCCAGCAAGAAGGATGTATTTCTGCAGATTTTTAATTAATACTGATATCGAAGATCCCGAATACCTAAAGAGAATTTTGTGGACGGACGAATCTAATTTTGACCGTGACGGGATAACAAATTACCACAATCTGCAGTTTTGGGCTCCCAAAGGTCAAAATTAATGCTGATATCGAAGATCCCGAATACCTAAAGAGAATTTTGTGGACGGACGAATCTAATTTTGACCGTGACGGGATAACAAATTACCACAATCTGCACTTTTGGGCTCCCAAAGGTCAAAACCCAAAGAAATCAAACGAAGGAGCTCACCAACAAAGATTTTCTTTGAACGTGTGGATGGGAATCGTGCACGATAATTTAATCGGACCTTTTTTTCTGCCAGCTCGATTAACCGGCATCGCGTATGAAACTTTTTTGAGGGATGAGCTACCGACGCTACTGGAAGATGTGCCGCTTGCGACAAGAATTAACATGATTTATCAGCACGATGGCTGCCCTGCTCACTTTTACCGGGATTGGTCGAGGTGGCCCAACCCCTTGGCCAGCCAGGAGCCCAGATTTAACTCCGTGTGATTTCTACATCTGGGGTCACATGAAGGCGTTGGTCTACGACAGACCGATACGTGACGTAGAAGGCCTACGGCAAAAAATCCTAGCAGCTGCACAGACGATGAAAGACGGGCTTTCGAGGCGAGTGACAATCGCTGAAGTACGAAGAAGGCTTCGTTCTTGCATACGCAGGCAGGGCAAACAGTTCGAGCAAAATTTATAATTTTTCCTTTTTAAGATTAAATTTTATTTAATAATGAAACTGTATTTTTCCTATTTTTCTTATTCCCCTACTTAATTACTTACCAAAGTATCACCCTGGGCAACTTAGTCTCAGAAGATAAGAAACTGGAGATAAAGTATGCCTTCGGCGAGTTTAAAACGACACAAACAAGTAAAGTCAAGTACGCTAAGTCCTGTACCTGCTCTGGTATTATTATTATTAATTGTAAAAAATGAGCATAAAATGTCATAAATTGTACCTTTTTAGAAAGTTTATGAACTGAGGAAATAAATTCTGTAACTTGTACGCGAAGTGTTATTACTTTTTTTTTAGTTATGCCTTAAAATGTAACAAGATTTGAAAAAAAAAATTCAAAAACTTCTGACTTCAGATGCTTTTATTTGGAAAATTTTGATATGTTTTGTACTTTTTTTATTATTTTACGTAATCAGTGATTCATTGGCTATTCGGAAAATCTTTTTTTTTATTTGAAAAATACGTAGTTTAAAAAAAAACTAGTTTTAGGTCAAAAAGCGGGTATTTATTGAAAAAATCAAAAACTTGAATAACTTGAAAACCAATGAGTTTTGACCCCTGGTTGACTGGACTAAATCACTCCAAATAAGCTGTAGAATAATCCCCTTGAAGGAATACGACGAATTACCAGTCACCCTGTATAAACATGTGATGAGGCAACACCCGCTGTGAGAGGAAACGCCTGCAGGACCCCCGGGGAGGCGCATGTGACAAGCACTTGCTCTTTACTATAGTCGAACGATAAAGGTAGGTATATGTAGGTACTAATACTTCTTGGCACTGACATAAAAGAGCAAAGAAAACGAAAACTGTTCCGTGATATTCTATACCTAGCCGTTTCCCTTGTTCCTGAAGGGTGTAGCCATCATTAGACAAACTTCGGTTCGTAAGGAGTCCCGGATTTAGCTTAAAAAGCGAGTGTGATTTTCACGTATGTTCTCTAAGCACTATTATAACTTGAGATATATTAAAGTAAGTGTGTGTACACTTACTTTAATATATCTCAAGTTATACACATAATAAGAATAACAAAGTGACATAATACCGATAATAAGATAACACGTCAGCGGCGCACCTCCATCACCCGCTGCCGCCTAACTAATTACCATTAAATGTTGACTTGTACACATTTGTCAATCGATCATATCATACGATGGTCCTGATGAATTCATCGTGTTGTAACTATATTCGATGGTTCTTAATAGGCAATTAGGCATGTCTTTTCTTGAACTTTTTTCGTTTTTAGAAGGGAGAGTTTCTACTTTCACGTCAAGAAAGAAGAAAGATAGGGAAGCCAAGAAGGGCACATTTGGATAAAGTAAAGTGGATAGTCGTGTCGTATCAAGCTGTCGAGAAGAAGGCTAACTGATGAAATCGATCCTGTCCTAAACTTCAGATGCCCATAAAGTTTTTCCAAACACAGTTAGTACATTGGCTAAGCACGCATAACGAGCGAAGTGTGACTTATACGACAAAAGAAAAATAAAAATTAAATTGTTTTGCAACGAGACTAGCCAAATAAATTAAGTATAATTATCGTGCTTCACACTCAATCTGAAGTAAACAAAGATATTTATTACCAGTAAGTATTATTGAACTGACCCTCACATTAGCAAAGACAGTCCAGAGGTAATCGAACATTTAATAATGGTTGCTTCGATGTCAACAAGTAATACTTGTTGCGTCACGATTTATGAATATTTCCTATTATGAAAATAGATGTCATATACTTCAGAAAAAGTGACCAAACCCTCCGGTGTCCGAGGCCAGATTTGAACTGGCGTCTTCAGCTTTCGCGGCTGACCTGACCACTAGACCACCCGGTCACGGCGGAACTTGACAAATTTTCTCATGTATATGCAATCTCTGAATTTGAAACGGCTAGGCGCCGTTGACCATACTCTAAGGGCATGCGCAGTACGTGCTTGCACCTCCTATCCGAATCTCTTACGTGATTCTGGTATAGCGAGAGAGATGGTGCTGCCATCTATGAATCTTGAAGCAAATCAAATTATTTTGTTCAATATTTTTTGATTTGCAATTTTGTTTTTTTTTTAAGTAGTGACACTACTATATATAAACTGAAAATAGATGTCATATACTTCAGAAAAAGTGACCAAACCCTCCGGTGTCCGAGGCCAGATTTGAACTGGCGTCGTCAGCCGCGAAAGCTGAAGACGCCAGTTCAAATCTGGCCTCGGACACCGGAGGGTTTGGTCACTTTTTCTGAAGTATATGACATCTATTTTCAGTTTATATATAGTAGTGTCACTACTTAAAAAAAAAAAAAAAAATTGCAAATCAAAAAATATTGAACAAAATAATTTGATTTGCTTCAAGATTCATTTCCTATTATGATTATTTAAATGAGCCTGGTGGGTACTGGCGACAGATCTCTGATATGTACTTATACAAAACAAGTGTCCTTTACTCGTACAAGACCTTGTATGACGGTGTACGAATAATCAGTTCACTACCGAAGTATCGATGACCTGGTGTTGACGTTCCGCGTCACAAGTCATTATGTTGTGACATATTATATTTACGAGGAAATGTGCAGTTACTGATAATTTGTGGCTCCCGCAGGGTTCAAATATTTGGAACATGGACGAAAATTCTAGTAAAAAGCTGTGACCGCAGAGTTGTGGTGGCGTCGGCCGATGCGTGCGTCCATCGCGGTGCATTTGATAAACTACATAAACATATCTACTCTAGTTATAAGTATAAACAATATGTATTATGTGGGCAGTTGACATTTAATTATAGACATACAAAACAACCTAATCGACCGAGCGATCGCGAACCGTCTTCGCTTCAGCATTTTACGTCGCATTTCTCAACCGATTCTCATGAAATTTTGTGAGCGTTAGCGAGCTCGATCGATACTTATAGATTTTTTTGACCGATTCAGTTTTTCATAAAAGCGAAGATATAGGGATTAAATACATATTCTAATCATTTCGCAGACTCGCGAGGTCAATGCTGCTTTTCCCGCCATTTGCGTGTGTATTTGTTTTCCTTGAGCCATCAAAGCCTTGAGCTATGCAAATACATATTATTATAATTTATATTTAGTTGCGATTTAATGATTGAACCATTAAATATAGATCAAGCAAACATACTATTGTATATATCTTTTCTACCGTATATGCGTATAAATCGGCAGTAGGTACCTAGTACGTAATACACTCGACGTAATCTAATGTTTTTTTGACAAAGATAAGTTTAGCATGAGTTTGTCTAAGGACCGACAAAGCATATTTAACAAAAGCTTGCTTTAGGGCCGGTTGCACCAAGCCGTCTGTTAACTGCTTGTATGAAAAGTTTGTAAAAACGTTTGAGAAAAGTCATTGGGATGACAGATTCGCCGCCATATTTAACGTTGATCAGTCCGTTAATTATTCGTGGTGTAATCCGCCCTTAGTCTTCGACAACAAGTAGAAATTAAGGATCTAGCACTTCAATGTGTGCATTTTATTTATAAAAATTCTACCTGCAATAACAATAATATCTCGTACAAGAAATTTTTTTAGAAACAATCTTGTTTGTTGTTGACACAAGAGCGTGGCACATATTTTTGCGACCTTTGTTCGGCAAGATATTATTACAAGGTCAGGTACTGTAGTACTGTACAGTCAGCAGCAGAAGTTCCTAAGCGGGTGAGGTGTTCAAAATTATGTTGGCACGACTTTATTGTCAAGAGAATAAAGAGTGTGAAGGTCATTTTGAACACTTCACTCACTAAGCTACTTCTCCTGCTGACTGTACCACGGTTGCAACTAATAAAGTGAATACATATTAGTATTTAGTAAACGCCGCACAGGAGCGCTCGGTGGCTGCGCGCACGCATCCTGCGATAACGCTGACCTCTCGCGAGTCGCGCTATTTATACGCAGCTTTATCGCGATCGACGCAATATTTACATTACACACGTTAGATAACCTCAACAACGTGTTTGGCGAAAATCGCGTGAGGCTTGCAACTTGCGGCCGCGTCATCGCGTCAGGCGTTAATGTCTCGAAGGTGAGAACCACATTGAGACACATGCCGTGCTAGTTGCTATATTAGTAATATCAAAAGTACTGAACTGACTATTGAGATTTTTTTTATGTAAAAGGTTTAATAGCTGTCGGTATATGCGACACGGGTCTTTTAAAGTGGGACATCTGACGAAGGTCGCCATGTATCATCATTCATCTCGGACACCTGGCCGCTAAGAGGGGAGATGTCGGTATAGTTTCTATGGAAACAGAATATACCATTGTACCGATGGACAAATTGCCTTGGTATGTCATTATTGTATAGAATCGACCTATTAGTCATGACGGTTCCTTTTATCTAAAACAGTAACTACATATTAGAGAATCGTAAAAACTTATTGTTTGTTTTATAAATACTTAACGATACTGTTTGATATAAATAGTTTCGTCTTTCTTCGGCTATCATTTGTTGATAAGTTTTTAAAGTAAATCGTTTTTTTAAGTTACTTCTTCGGCCGGATTATCCATATAGATAATTGAATACCCACAGGCACGACCCAAGAGCCTGCGACTCGATCTAGACCTAAGTTTCATTACAAGTAGGGTGGTAAGGTTTTCAACTTCCGAGTATGTCCGCGTTTTCTTGGTATGTTGAAGACCGAATCGAAGATTGAAGAGTGAGATAAATCTAATCTAGAGTGCATCGCACATACCTTAGAGTCGAAAAAGGAGGCGTGGAAGTCGGGCGTGGTGCCGGCGATGGAGGCGAGGTGCATGGTGGTGTTGGCGGTGTTGGTGAGCGTGACGGTGGCGGCGTGCGCGGCGCCCAGCGGCGCGCGGCCCAGCGACAGCGCCGGCGGGGTCGCGCGCAACGCCGCCGGCGGCAGCGCGCGCCCGGACCCGGCGCCCCCGCCCCCGCCCCCACCCCCACCCGCGCCCGCCTCCGAGCCCCATTCCTGCACAACAACAAATATTTCATCACGTTAGCTGACTGGAATCCCTTATAGGGATTAGTTCGCCTTACTACCTTACTCGTTTTATGTACTTGTAAAGTGTAGTGTTTACTTCTCAATCATATACCTATACCATTTACACATTGGTTTGGGCAGAGCAGTAAACAGGATAGGGATCCTAAAAGGCGCACATTTATTGCAGTCTACCCGAGGTTGACATTATGAAGTTTTCAGAGGAGCTACGGGTCAGAGGGCAGCGTCCGCAACAGCAGCATGGTGATAGTGAGTATCCCATCAAAAACATAAATGTGAAAGGCTGCCAAGTTCGATACTATTCACGATAGTTTTCACACACCACACACCTTTTCAATGCAATGAATCGACACCTTTGGACTGCAATGTGTCAAGTATATAATTTTCTATTAAAACTTGCCAAGTTACATCATTAAAAAGTACTGAAAATAATAAATGTTATCAGGAAACTGCTAAAAAAACCGGTGTGCGTTTCTCTGACTATTATAATTTTAGGTATTTCTATGTAACGTGGTACTTATTCAAAATGTACCTTAAAAACTGCTGACAATCAAGTGTGCATTCCTATAACTATTTATGATTTGAGGTATTTTTATGGAACTTGGTACTTATTCAGATCTCACTTCTTTTATAGGCGAAGCATTCCCATAGTATCGAACTTGGCAGCCTTTCACATTTATGTTTTTGATGGGATTTCATTTATTTTTGTGAGGTGTAGGTTCTTTATTATTTTTTTATCACTTTTGCTTTAGGAAATGTCTCATTCCACTTAGGTACCTATGTACTTTATACTATACCCTTTATACTAAGCGTCTAATTCTATTTTACTATTTATTTATAGGTGATTTTTACAAATAAACTGGCTCCCTACACCTATAAAATGTACCTACTTACATATAATTACATACATCAATAACGTACTTTATTCTGTTTGTAAGTACGCTACCTACATAGATAATTAATAACTTGGTAATACCTACCTACCAGTAGGTATTATAATTGGTGGCCTATTATGTAGCCCTAGAAGTGCACCATCCCATCTCATCCCGTGGCGTATCGGAGGGTGAGATGGGCAGTAGTATATATAATTCCATCTTAGAGTATATATGATTTCCATGTTCTTGAATCTGCGATTTTATTAGTTGTAAAATTAGAAATTATTTAGACTGCGAGAAAAAATAGTCTTTTCATTTTTGTTTGACTGATTTAGCGCACCTAGTGTACCTAGTGACCTACTTCGTAAATCGTGGGTTCGGTTCCCGCAACAGACACACACAGAGTGGTGAACAATTTTATTGTTCTTGTCTTTAAGACAAACATGTATTGTCTTAAATTGGTATGTATCTAAATTTAAATAAGTCTTATCTCATTTCCACTCCATACCTACTTATAGTAGAACAAAATTACACATTCGTTGTTTTCGAAACTGACTCACACTTGGCCGTTTTCAGATTTTTACTTTATTTCGACCTAAAGACAAACCTTCGAGCCAAATTTCAGGTCGGTACGACCATTGGAAGATAGACCCACTTAGTTCATTATGACTTCATAGTAGAACAAAGTTACACCTTCGCTATTTTTAAAACTGACTCACACTTGGCCGTTTTCAGATTTTTCCCTTTACTTTGACCTTAAGACCTATCTCCATGCCAAATTTCAAGTCAGTACGACCATTGGAAGTGGTCTAGGTTTTTGATGAGTCAGTGAGTCAGTGAGTGTATAGTAAAAATAGCGTTTTTCTGACGTCAATATCTCAAGAACTGCTATAGGTAGAATAATGAAATTTTGTATTCTAGACAATTAAGGGGATGTCAACAGACACTCGAAATTTCATATGCGTAGATAAAATATGTTTTGAGTTATAGGATGGTCCAAATTGGAACGAAATGGTTCGTGTAATATAACCCACGGCCGGTGTGTCGCTTTTTTTTGCTCGAACTTGGCGGACACACTGCCGTGTGTCTAGATGTATCATATCGGGAAATCCCAACAGGTTCCCTCAACGCTGAGGATCGTGAGTGACATCCGTGTCGTCCTTGGATATGTTATTTCCGCTTATTCCCATGCAGGTCTAGATGAAGTTGGAGTCTTGAGTCGGACGGACGTTAATCCGTTAGGTTTGTTAGCTGCCGTGATTAATCACAAATGTAGCACAATTTTTAGATAAGTGTCCAAGGTCAGGAAAGATTTAAGTTAACACCTACTTAACCCAGCTTTAAATTTAGGCCAAGTTAATCCGACGGTTAATCAAAAGTGTTGTTATACAGATGTGGTCAAGCATTCCCAGGGCCCGTTTCGGATGCAACAATAGACATTTTCATATTAGCGAAAGGAGACTTAACATCGGGTCTTTTGCCACCCCATTTTGTTACACTCGACATTTTTTAGCTCAGACATTCTACGTCGAAATTACCCCAAGATGGTCAATGGAAAAGGAGAAACGAATGATTGATGATAACGATTTTGTTTTGTTACTAATAAAGTACGCTATCGCAACAATCGTAAAACTCATTTACTTAATGTTATTTATTAATGATGGCTTGTAAATATCATTCTAATTACTTACTCTGTTTTAAGTTGATTTTCATACGATATTAAAGTAGTAATGACGTGGCCAATCGCCTTGGAGCGACAGATATGTCCAAAGATATCATTAACTATAAATGGATATGAAAAATGTTGTTAAATATACAATCCAATGCCGAATGTCCCCTACCTAAAAGTTACTATACCCTAAGGACATACACGGTGCCCATGAGCATTGCGAGAGATTTTAACCACGCATTTCTGAGGTCAAAAGAAGGAAAAAAAACATTATATGACTTTAGTTGTAACAGGCAAAAAAAAAAATTTTTTTTTTCATTTTTTTCACGGTTTTTGGAATGTTCTACATTAAAAGTAATGTCATTAGAAAAAAGTAGCGGTAAAAGTAAATTGCTACATTTTTTCTCGTAAAAACTAGTTCTTGCAAAGTGTTTCTTAGGTATTTGATATAAGACGATATAAGTCAATAAGAGATGTCTAGACTATGCCCCATACTGGTGAGATCGCCATCAAAAAAGCATTTTACACTGAGTAACAATTAAAATGTTATTTTTTGTAAGTAGTATTTACTCTGAAACTATGGCGAATTATGAAAAAGTTTATGAATACACTGTTAGTCTCTCGCAATGCTCGAGGGCACCGTGTATACTTAACAGTAACAGTTTCAATTTCTTAACTATTACTACTTTACACAAAAGGTAATATATTGCAGGATGTCAGTCTAATTACTCTACGAGATGTTCCATTACTCTGATGATGTAATTCATGTAATTAGAAAAGTGATTTTAGCACCAACACCTTAGCCGAGAAAGACAAACGTTTAATATTTTGTAAGTCTTTTCCTACACTTTACCATATACACTATGTTCTATAGTGATGGCCCAGCATTTTTCAAAGCTACCAAATTGTTTTTATAAGCATTGAATTCAGTATACACAACACAAGGAAACAAGTATATAATTAAATAGACCACAGTTTTACCCTCCAGTTTACCCGTGACCGCCGCGAAGCAGGAAAGTACATAAAATAACCTATTGTCTACCAATGGTCAGCAATTGACAATTGACATAACTATGAGAAAAATAAAAGAATGCCACTATTAAATTGCTTGTATATAATCCATGTTGATTGATTGGATAATCAAAGATGTCCTAGATTTTTTTGCCACAACTTAGTAAAAAAGCCTAAGGTCCACTAGGCAATCTAACGTTTTGACCCAAGAATTACAGTTACATACTTACTGCCTTATCATTTGTCAACAACGAGGGGAATTTTTTTGAGATTAGTCTAGTCTGGCTTCTGGCAGCGCTGGCAGCCTGGTGGTAAGACGTCCGACTTTCAATCTGGAGGTCTCGGGTTCAAACCCCGGCTCATTTAACTGAGTTTTATGTACGGAATATAATTTGATATTTATCAGTCGCTTTTCGGTGAGGGAAAACATCGTAAGCAAACCAGACCTAATTCCGATAACGCCTAGTTTCCCCACTCAAGTCCCAGACTACCAATATAATAATAAGACTAACCACATGCCGGAACAGAACAGAATGTAGCCAAGTGGTTCACAATCTTTTCAGCCAGGGGTCTCTAGTTTTTTAAACAAGCTACTTTTCGCGGGCCTGATTGAGAGGCTCGTGGGCGAAATCGACTCAGAGCCTGTAGTTTCTAGCTAGACCCCTGTTTTAAGCCAATGTACATTTTCATTTGGATGACTTGCTGATGTTGTGCACGTCTGAGCAACAGAAATATTCTCAAAATAAGTTAATTAATCGAGTCACCCAAATCGTCGATGTAGCTCGGAAGGTGGCGAAGTTTAAGTGGGACTGGGCTGGCCACGTCTGCCGGATGCCGAATGAGTTGTGGGGCAATATCACTACACAGTGGGAGCCGAAAACTCGAATCGGGGACGCGGCAAACCCCGCAGGCGATGGCGGGATGAACTAGACTCCTTTTTGAAGGAATAGTCAGCACAGGATAGGGAGTGGTGGAAAGATATGGGGGAGGCCTTTGCCCAGCAGTGGGACACAATAGTCTCCATATAATAATAATAATTAATTACCTGAAATGTGATGCCCTCCGCCAGAGAGTCGTGGACCGTCACACCTGCAAACAATTCACACAATTATAGTCTGGTCCTCAATAAACAGACCACTCGAGAATCAACAAACAGAAACTACTGCAGTTACATTTGGGTATTTTCGGTCAAAAATTTTTTTTTTTTAATACTACGATGGTGACAAACATGCATACAGCCTGCCTGATGGTAAGCAGCTACCGTAGACTATGGACGACGTAATTCCAAAGGTGTCACATACGCGTTGCCGACCCTTTACAAAAAGGAGGATTCACTGCCTTGACAGCTAAAGGAACAAGAGGGTCCCTCGTCGTCAACACACTGGGTCCTCTTTGAGCTCTTTGGCAATCTTACTCACCAGCAGGAACACAACACTACGGGTAGGGTCTAGTGCGATTTTGGCTGTGGTTTTCTGTAAGGTGGAGGTACATCCCCAGACGGCTCCAGATTTGAGTAAGATGACATTTGCTGTGCTGTGCCCTACCACACATAACGAGATGACATTCACAGTACCCATACCCCTCTTTTGGACGTAGTTTAAGGACAAGAACCGGTTCTGGATATGTTCACCTTTTTTTTATTCTAATTAAACTTGAACTAGATTTTGCATTACGGCCACCACCTTTTTTACCGCCAGCGAATGTGAAGGAAAACTCTCAATTAAATTTTTGTAATTTCATGTTCCCCTGGTTTTATATAGAAAATAAGTACTGGGCCCACAGTATTTAGAATACTGGTAATTAAAGACAGCAACCATGTCTAAGGGCTTGTTTCACAATCTCCAGATAAACTTATCTGCCAGTTAAAATTATTGCTATCGTTTTCTCCAGTCATATAAAAGAAAAGGACAGCAAACATTTATCTGACAGATATGCTTTAACTGGAGATTGTGAAACAGGCCATAAGTCTACTAAATATAGGGTGGGTCACTCATGTATGGAGAAAAAAAAGTATTCGTTATCCTTCTGGCACAGTAATATAAAGGTGCGTATTAATGCCAATAAACAGTATTTCAAATTATATTGTAAACGGAATTCATTTTCTGCCTCCGGATCCCATTTCAAAGTTTTCATATAAATATTGTTACTTACTATGGTCTGGTATTCATTCTATGGTCTGCGGAGTATATCTATGGATTGTCACTTATTTCAAACTTTAGCTTAAAATATGTACTATTGTTGGCTCGAAATAGCATGGTAAAGGTTCAGAGCCAATAAATTGAAAAACAAGTAATCTAAAAGAGATTTGTTTTCATGATATCCATAGTATCCGTTACATTAATCGAAAACTTCAACTTAAATCCGGAGGCAGTAAAATTAGAGCTAAAAATAATATAAAAATATGTGCAATCATCAATTATCAAATGGCACCTTTTTTAACTGTGCTTCCTAAATAAATAAAAATAGTAAAAATGACCCACCCTACTAAACATATTACTGAGATTTGAATCCCTATAGGGTGATTGTTGTAATTTTCGTCCACTCTTGTCAGTTTTCCGTCCATACTTATTTATGTTTATATTCAAGTTTTTCCCAAAATAAATCCTACAAATTAAAAAAATCTACTAAAGAATAAACTATAAATATAAAATTTGTTGACCTTAAAAAGTTTTTCTCATTTATTTGCAGCAGTTTAATCAAATGGACGGTAAACTGGACCTGGACTGGAAATTAGCACAATTAACCTACTATAAATAGGTTTTCTGCAACCACAGGAGGCAGGTAATTCATTTTATTTATTTATTTATTTATAATGTATGGCATCAAAGTAACATTGTGTAGGTTACATGCATAGTATGGGCCACTTGCATTTTCAAAATGTTGAAGAAAGATGTTTACACTCATTTGGAATACTTAACACATTGAGCACTGGGAATCCGCTGTGCTGGCTTCCGTTTGTGGTCGCTTTCCTCCACATATGAAGAATATGCTAGGATATTGGCTACAAACTGAGGTGCGGAAAGTGTTCATAAGAATACATAGGATCATATGTTTGAGACACCCCGTCCCATTAATTATATCTTCACCATAGCAGTGTTGGTGAGATACATACCCTAATAGTCTGAAACTACCTTAGTGGTGTTTGTTAAATAATGTTTCATACAGACATTAGGGAGGGAGAGCATTAAGATGAACTAACTTAATTTTGCACAACTATTTTAGGCAAAAAATGTGTTATGAAAATGCATATTGTGTTTCTTAGAAATTATAACAAGCTGTAGTTGATATACAACGCTTACTATTATTCAAATTAAATTGGTGCTTTATTGAGATGACTGTCTTATCTGTTATACTATTGTATACACAGCCGGTTTTTGGCTAGTAACTAATATTGGTGGCGGGTAGTTGGTCGGTAAGTTCGCAGGCAGGTGGTGCATCCAGCAGCCGCGGCGCCGGGCACCCGGGCACCCGGGCACGCGGGCACGCGGGCACGCCGGGCCCCGCCGCGCGGCGTCACTTATCGCTGCGCTTCCTCTCTCCTAGCCGCGACCAAAATACTATAAAATGCAACAAAAACGACAAACATGCCCGCCTCGGCCCCGATCCAAAATAAATCGCGCAGCGCGCCACCTTCCATACCCGATATCACAATTGCAGTTTCACTTCACACTCTACTTTTAGCAATCATGATGTTTTTCCACATGATAACATCCGGGGTCGGTTCAGATTCAGATACCCCCGACGCCCGAGGTTCGTACCGAAAGGAAATATAAAATCGATTTTACCATGGCTCTTTCCCTGGGCTGTCAGTTTGCTGTTGAGCGATAAATCTAATAAAGTCAATACGAAAACGTAACACCACATCAACTTCCGATACATTTTGATGTTATTGTTCGTTATCAAACACTATTTAATCACATCTCTTAATAACTATCCGAAAATTTTATCAAATTGTAGTCTCGAGTTCCCACTTTCAACACGCGACTTATGAATGTGGGAGTAGTACGGACGGACACAGGGGTACGGTGATCGTATGACATTACATTATGCACACATCGAAAATGTTTTTATATACAACTTTATTACATAAACAAGAACGGGATTGTGTGGGTGTATTCGTTTATAAAGTGTGCTTGTGCAAGCCATCCTCGACATTATACTAAAGAGGTCTACACTCGCTGCGATTTGACAGAAATGGTTTGCCAGACTATATAATATTATATTGTCTTTGCTCAGAGAGTTCTAAACCATGAGAGGCCTTAGGTATCATTTCCCCTCTGTCAAAAGTATTGGCAGGAAATCTAGTACATCTATAAAAACTATTTCAATAATCGATGTTACGCACTTTCGTTTCGTCATCATCATCGCTGTCGATGGATAACAAGCTCCGTGAAAATGCCCTTATGCGCTGTTTTTGGATGTAAAAAAATGTTATATTTCGTCTAGTTTACAAAAAGATGAAATACCATTTCAGATGTAAGTAAAGTTTTACTTTATTTATCATTACTTTCGTAATAAAAGATTATTGAAATATGTGCTGAATAAAATACGTCTTCATAGTTCAGCCATTTTATTATCAGAGCGTCATGTCAATACATTTAAACATAGAACATAATCATAATGCCAGGTAGGCATAGACAAAAAAACTCAACACACCCCCTCAAGTGTAGAACTATAAAGTTATACAACTTGCAACATTAATGACGACAAGTTATACAACTTTTAACAAAATAATATGCAAATCACTAACTTAAATAAACACGTAGAACTTCTGTCTAGTAATTTTACAACAAACATTCATAATAAATCTTACAGTTATGCAAGAGTTACATGAAATAATCTTGGTTATATGATATTTAATTTAGACATAAAATATACATGTTTCACTGTTGGCAAAGTCTTAGTGAAAATATCAGATATATTTTCATCTGTTGGAACATAAGAAATATTTATGAGTTTCTTGTTAACAATGTCTTTAATATAGTGATATTTTATTTCAATATGCTTAGAAGCTTTGGTATTAGTCTGATTTTCAATAAGTTTAATTGTGCTTTGGTTATCCATCAATAACAAGGGTATATTAGATATATCTAATGAGAAATCTGTGGCTAAACCCTTGATATGCATTAGTTCACTTACTGTATGAGCTCCGGCAACGAATTCTGCTTCGGATGTGCTTAGCGCTGCGCAAGTTTGTTTTCGAGAGAACCAGGATATAACGTTCTTACCATGAAAGATGGCACAGCCACTGGTGCTTTTTCGATCAACTGTATCAGCCGCCCAGTCAGCATCTGAATAAGCTGTGAGAATAGGATTATCAGACTTGATATATAGTAGGCCCTTATCTGCTGTCCCGTTGAGGTAACGTAAGACTCGCTTACCTGCCTTCCACAAGTCTTCAGTTGGTTTGTCTAAAAATCTGCTGAGATAGGACACAGCATAGGTTATATCAGGCCGACTGTTTGTAGCTATGTAGAGCAACGAACCAATTAGCTCTTTATAAGGGACATTAATTACTTCTGAGCTGGCATTCGTATTGAAGTTTACCTCCATGGGAGTATTTGCTTTCTTACAATCTTGCATCTTGAATTTTTCTAAAAGTTTCTTTATCATGTCAGTCTGTCTTATTTCTAATCTATTCTTTTTTCTTGTAACTTCTAGACCTAAGTAGTTTTTAACTTCTCCAAGTTGTCTTACTTTGAATTCTTTCTTCAGTAGGCATAGAATCTCTTGGCTTTCTCCAAGTATTAAAATGTCATCAACATATAGCAATAGCCAGATATCTCCTTTTCTGTATAAACAAGGGTCAAATTTAGATTGATCATACCCATTTCTTGTAATGAATTCATGAAATCTAACATTCCAACATTTGGGAGCTTCCTTGAGTCCATATAGAGCTTTCTTTAGTTTCAGTACTTTTCCTTCTTTTATTTGTAAGCCTTGTGGACATTTAATATACACTTCTTTGTCTAAATATCCATTTAAGAATGCAGTTGGCACATCTAGCTGTATTAGCGGTTTATCAAGTTGAACTGCAACACTCAACAATAGTCCCAATGTTGATAGTTTAGCTACTGGAGCATAGTTGTTATATGAGCTTCTTTGTTGAAAGCCCTTGGCTACAAGTCGCGCTTTCTTAGTTCCATCTTGTTTTGTTCTGAAAATCCACTTTGCATCTATAGCTTTACATCCTTCAGGCAATGTCGCTTCTTCCCATGTCTCTAACTTCTTTTGTGACTCCAGTTCTTTGCTGATTGCAGTTACCCATTCTTTATTTTCTATGGCTTCTTCAAAGTTCTCGGGATCTCCAGATAATAAACAATATGCCGCATAGTTGGTGTCATAATCTTGCAAATCTTTAGGCTTCTTTACTTGTCTTCCCGATCTCGTTCTAAGTTCTTCTGTACTTATCTCATTCTTTTCTTCATTTACTGCCGTGTCATTTCCATTTTCTTGATTTTCTTGAATATCATCTTCATACATTTAATTATCTTCATGTTCGTTACTTTCATTATTTCCAGTTTCTTGCTTTTCTGCTTCCTTTTCATCATCATCATAGTGTCCATAACTTTCTTCTCTTTTCTTCGATTTCAATTTTTGATATTTAAATTGAGTCTTATCAAATCTGACATCTCTTGCTACTGTTACCTCATTTGTTTCAGGATTCCATACGCGGTAGCCATTTGGTGCATATCCTACAAATATCATTTGTCTTGCTCTTTCTTTGAGTTTGTCTTGTTTAGGTAAAATGTGTACCCATACCTTAGATCCAAACACTCTTAATCTTGCCAGGTCGCGATTCCCAATCATCTTTTCAGCCGGTGTCTGGAAATTTATGGCGGAGGATGGGCAACGGTTAATTTGGTAAACTGCACACCTTACCGCTTCTCCCCACAATGACTTTGGAGGTCCTGTTTCGACCAGTAGAGTCCTAGCTCTGTTGTAAATTGTCAAATTCATGCGTTCTGCAGTCCCATTGGATTTTGGACTGTAAGGAATTGTGTATAATATCAGGATACCTTTCTTCTTGCAAAACTTGCTGAGAATTTCATTTTTATACTCACCTCCATTATCACACTTAATCTTCTGTACTTTATTTCCATATTGTGTTTCAATCTTGTTTATGTACTAAATCAGCTTCTCTGTAGCTTCACTTTTCTTCTTCAATAGATGGACTTCACAAAAGTGTGAAAAGTCATCAATAATAGTTAGATAGTAGACTTCACCGTCAACTGTTGGTGTACTTACTGGACCAGAAATATCTGTATGAATCAACTCACCTATATGTTGAGAACGTGGCTTGGGAGTGGGATGGAATGGCAATCTTGTTGACTTACCTTGCATGCATGGCTCACACGGTGTTTCACTGCAAGACAACCTCATAATATGCAGGTGTTTCCGGTTGGCGTGACCTAGACGGCGATGCCACAGTAGCTGATCCCTATCAGTAAGCATGCACTGTGTTGAATTTAATTTCAAAGTTATGACATACAGATTTCCCATTAAATTTCCCAATATCTCCTGTGTTTTATTGTATACATAGACATTATGTCTATCAAATTCAATTTTGAAATCTTTTTGTATTAGTTTTCTGACAGAAAGCAGATTGTGAGAGAGATTTGGCACAATTAACCCTTCATTGTTTACAGTTATATTATCAAATTTAAAATGCAACTTACCCCTTTTGTAACAAGTTAAATATTGACCATTAGCCACATATATTTTAATATTTTTATCTAAATTCACTACATCCGTCATATATTGTTCATATTCAGTTATAAATAGGTGTTCAGTGGCACCAGAGTCCACAATAAAGATTACTGTATCACTAGATCCATGACCCGCATGTAGTCCTGCTCTTAGGGCTTCAGATGCCGTAAACGATATAATGATGTCCTCGTCGTCAAAACCTGCACTTGTTGATTGTCTTGGCCCGTTATAATGCATTCCGCCTCTTCGGTTCGAGTTGCTCCTGTATCTAGAGGGAGCCCGGTAGCCTCTGGGTGGGAATATTCCTCGATGGTAGCCTCTGTATGTCGATCTGCCTCGATATGGGTCCGAATCCGTCCAAGTATCACAATCTCTCATCATGTGCCCTTGTCTACCGCATCTGTGACAAGATAGGAAGGCGTCTTCTTCGGTTCTTGATGTGGAAGTATCTTCCTGATTCATCTTCAACTCAGCGTCTAGCAGTCTAGCTTTCAGCGTGTCGATTACAAGTGGCTTGTCCGTGATAAGAGTCTCGATAGCAGTGATTCGATAGCATTTACGTTGTCGTAGGCTGGTGGTAGTGAAGATAGTAGGTAGCATACTTGATCCATTTTGTCAACTTCTGCCCCGATTGCGGTCAGTTCTCCCAATAAAGTATCGAATTTTAAGAAATAATCTTGCAGCTTTTCATTTGCGCCGCACTTTAACATAATAAGTTGTCTCTTCAGTCTTAGCTTGTTACATATGCTTTTCCTTTCAAATATCTCTTCTAATTTGCTAATCATCTCTGGTGCAGTCTTGCATGTTTTTACTATTTCTATGTATTTATCACTTAAGCATTGTACTATTATCGATCTCGCTTTTGCGTCCGTACTCTTCTTGGTAGTTCCATCGTCTTCTATTAAATTCACACCTTTTTCTTCTAGTATTAGTTTTACTCGAAATTTCCAATTGCCGAAATTTCCCCTTTCCTCCAATCTTGGATAGTAATGTCTCTCTTGCTCCTTTGCCATTGTTTAATTGTTACTTATTGTTTGTAGACACTTTTTCTTTAATATAATTACATTTCTTCTATATGTTTAGCGCAGTGGAAGCGTATTGAAATATGTGCTGAATAAAATACGTCTTCATAGTTCAGCCATTTTATTTTCAGAGCGTCATGTCAATACATTTAAACATAGAACATAATCATAATGCCAGGTAGGCATAGACAACAAAACTCAACAAAGATTTAACCTAAATCGAAAATCAAGCTTCGTTTACAGAATCGATTCAAAGACAATCGTTTTCTTTCTGACGGGCAGTAACTATTTGACGTTTGACATTTCTCCATATTTAACGCACTTAAGGATTGCTGTCTTCTATATTTTGTTTTAAAATACAATCAAAAATTATCCTTGGCTTTTTTGTTTGACATTGGCAAAGACTGCATCCAATAATGAACCATATGTTAACGTTTGTACAGTCGACTATCTATTGCTCCATTTAGTGTTATGAAGTATAAAAAGAATATGTCAAATATGTTTGGTGTTTGCAAGTCAAAGGTAGATCTTTGTCGGTTGTCAATAAAGCGTTGTTGCCATAAAAATTCATTTAGAAATAAACTGTATTAACAACCGACAACGATGTACCTTTGACTAGAAAACATCACATGCGTGCTACCTCGCCCCCCTCAGATTTTGGCACACTTTTTTGTTTGGAAAGATGAGGCGAAGCGTACTCCATTTATAGAGCTTTATGTCTTTGCTATCGTTCTCTCTCACTCTGATCGGTTGATTAGTCGTTCCGTGAGTAAGACTCCTTTTGTAAATAGTGAATTGAAATGACAACTATGATAGGTAGAAACATCACAGCTGACTCTGTAAACTTTTCTAAACAGTGAATTTGGTATGCGATGCGAATATTGTGTTTATTAAAAATAATTATTCAAAAATAATTGCAATTATTGATATATTTCAGTGATAGTGTTGTACTGTGCTGTTAATTTTTTTATAAGTTATAAGAAAACTTTCAATATAGCGCTCCTACGGGAACTACTTCGTAGAATAATGGAAGAGAACGGTGGGTTTCCAATATTGATAATCTAATTTTACTAACAGACTAGATTTGCGTTAAAAAAAATTGTATCTACTGTACTTACCGTCTGTTTGTACTGTGCATCGAAATCTACTGTTTACGTTTGTTTAGAAGTATGAGGTTTTGAGAGAAAGATATATTTGTATGAACATCATTTCATCTAGTTAAAAGATAAAAACGTACTATTGTATTGAATGTTGTATGTATTGTTGAAACAGCCGCAGACAGTGACAGTGACCACGAGCACGAGCCTGGCGACGCCTCACCGGAGGAGATGGCTGTAGTGGGAGCAGAGGATGATGAAGATGGGATGGTGGTGATGGCCGTGGCGGATGGGGGAGACGAAATGGAGGATGGAGTGGAGGCAGACGGGGGAGGGGAGGATGACGAAGTGCAGCAGTTTGATATCACCCTACCGGCTACACACTCGGTTTGATATACTTGTCATCTGTATACTAATATTTAAGTTTCATCAACATCCTTTTATTAATTAATTATATTAACCCTTTAGCAGCCGATCACGAACCTAACTCGTTATTATGGCAGTTATATTCTTCTTAAACTTAAAATTTAAATGAATATATTCTTGTGGACTGCGATAGGGTTATTATTACTTAGTACCATTGATTGATGCAGTGAATTTCCACGACTGCTCCGTACATACCCTACACATGGAGTTGTAATTTATTTTTTCTACTCCTGTACTTTTATCTGTCATTTATAGATTCATCAACACCTTTATAAGAACATAGATAATACACTCGATGAAAAGTCTATCTAGTCTATTCCCCAAAATAACACTTGTTCTATAAAAGCGCCAAAATAGTATCGCGTAATCGCGTACAAACACGACTATTAATATAAAATAAATTACTGCCAACCTAAGAAACCTAAATAAACGCAGCGTTTTTAGAAAAAAAAACTTAAAAAAAAAATATTAAAAAAACCACAGACCTACTTCGTACTTTTTTACGTTTCCCGTTCGTTTGTTGGGGCAAATTGCAAACTTTGAAAGTAATTTAGGTATTTTTACTAATCTCTGTAGCTCTTTAATAATTGATCTAATAACGTGTATTTGTGTTAGTAATGTTAGTATTATTGAAAAATAGTGTTTTAAAAGGTAAAACTTAAATGATTGTTAATTATGTGGACAAAATAACTGCGATATCCATGAAGTTTTCAATTTCGCATTTTATAAAAGTAAGTGTATTCGTAGAAAAAGTATTGTATGCAACGTCGTATAAGTAGGTAAAAAAATGTTCGTGGCGTTTTTCTTAACAATTTTCGCCTACGGCTCAAATTGTTACCCACGCCACTCACCTTTTTTGACCCCTCTTATACAACTGTTGCATAAACTACTATAATATAGCTTGTCCCAGAAAAAAATGTCGCATATTAACTTGTTAAAAAACCCCACCCAATAATAAAATTCGTAGATTTTTACAATACAGTTGTATTTAAAAATTCTTAAAATATATATTAGTTCTTATAAACATCGGTTTATATTTTTTTCTTCCAGAAACTCCTTAATTTTGCTTTAATCCCCGCCATTAAATTTTGTACATCATCATCGGTGATTAATTTGGAAGCTTCATTCCATTTCCGTTTGAAGTTTTCAACTGAAGTGGCATTACTTTGGGTTTTAAAAGCTTTTGCTTCATGCGAGCCCAATATTTCTCGATAGGTCGTAACTCAGGGCAATTGGGAGGATTTTGGTCTTTTTCAACAAAATCGATACCATTAGCTTTGTCCCACTATTGCACGCTTCGTGTAGTGACACGTAGCCAAATCAGGCCAAAAGAGGACAGGTTTACTGTGTTTCTTAATGAATGGCAACAATCGTTTTTTAAGGCATTCATTCGAGTATATATCACCATTAATGGTTCCTTTGGCAAAATACGGTGTACTACGTTTGCCACATGAACAAATCGCCTGCCACACGAGAACTTTTTTTGCAAATTTGTCCATTTAGATGACCTTATACTCTTCATCGACATTTCTTCTATCAGTGGCTGAATAATAGTGGTGTCCTGGAAGTGACTTGAAGTCAAGTTTACAGTATGTTTCGTCATCCATAACAATACAATATTTTTTCTTAGTCATTTCCGAATAGAGCTTTCTGGACCGGGATTTAGCCTTAGTTTGTTGTTTAGCATTTCTGTTGGGTACTTTAGCTTGTTTAAATGACTTTATAGAATTACTTTTTTTCACCCTTTGCACCATAGATTTCGATATTTTGTATTTTTTGGCCTAATTCCGTACAGAAAGAGTAGGTTTCTTCTGTAAAGCTGCCACAATGTTCCTCTCTATATTTTTATTTACTAACCCAGGTTAACGGCCACTTCCAGGCTGTCGCTGTCTGCTATCAGCCTCTCTGAACCGTTTTAAAACTCTTTGAACGGTTCTTACTGAGGTTTTAAGCTCCAATGCCACTTTTTTCACAGATATACCGCGATACTGAACATATTTGTACAGAATTTTTTCATGCAACTTTTCTTGAACTGACGACATCTTTGAAAATACGTGTACTGACATCTGTTTTTTAATCTTAATTCAAATAATAGACAGTATGCTAACTAGGAAAAAAGTTTTCAAACCTATTTGATTGAATTCTGGTACACAACTTCAGTTATTAAAAGCGACACTTTTTTCTGGGACAAGCTTTAGTTAAGAAATGAAGTAGATATAATAAAAAAAAAATCATACACTCTGGGTCAGCACACATTTTAAAAACACAAAGCCAACTGTAGTGAGAAATAAATGTTTTATTTGGTAAGCGAGTTGCTATTCTGCATACCAGTGGCGACGCATCAAGAATCAGTACAATACAGACCTAACCAGGTTTTGCCTGTACAGGAAATAAGCCAACAGGAATGAAGTTTTATTAACAGCTTACTACTGCTACCCGAAGCGGCTACTCGGTGCTGGACAATTAGAAATGTATACAAGCACAGCACAACATGCAACTAGAAAGAAGAGGCCAACCATTTCTCGCAAATTCTGGAAAAGGGAGTCCGACAGAGGGACCCCCTATCGCCAAAGATCTTCTCAGCTGTACTCGAACAAATATTTAGATCACTGAACTGGGAAAGTTTACGGCATTAACATCAATGGCTGCAGTCTGACAAACTTAAGGTTTGCAGACGATATTGTGCTTTTTACTAGAAATCACCATGATCAATGAACTAGCAAGGGAAAGCAAGAAAATGGGACTTCAGATGAATCTAGACTAGACCAAAGTCTTCACAAATGGCCCATGGGAAAAAATCTACATAGGACAAAACAACCTTGAATATATACAGTGTGTAAATTTTATACGGGCGTATATTGTACTGGCGATTAGTATTGGACCTAGGGAACCTATTTAGGTACATTTATTTCTTTATGAAAATAAGGCATTTTTTTCATACATAATAATTCAGCCCGCAATGTATTGCATCCATGACAATTAAATTACTGATGCGTCATGTCAGTTATGTCAGTTTTAAACACGGAGTATATGGAGACGGTATCAGCGCTAGTTTGTTCCAAAACCAGCGTAGCCGGCATTTACACGCACACATTCTCATTAAAGTACGCACGAGGTGATACACACAAAGAAATGCCAGTCTCTCACTCGCTGTGTTGATGTGTGCGTACACTCGAAAATACGTAACCACTACCATTGCCTCGTGTCAGCCATGTTGCCCAGCAACGTGGCTGCCGATCGTGTGACGATACTGACGAGCGACGTTCGTATTTCCAAATACATTGCGCGTCACTCGCGTAATCCTGCGACCGCCAGCAATAGCCAGCGAGCAATTGATGTGAATACTGTTGTACCATCAGATAATGGGTGAATGTCGTAATAAAAGCCTACAATTTTTGGAAAAAATGTGAAATACTCGGTTTTTATACTTACCGGTGGAAAGCAACTACTCCAGGGGCCTCTTTTAATTCGTTGCTTCGTATACGACACGACAAAATTGTACAACACGGCATTTTTACATGTTTTTTGGCACTAAATTCGTCACACGTGGTCGAACGACGACTGAACCGCGCGGCATGAGGTTTCGACAAGTTTATGCGCATCTGATCATAAACGATGTAACGCGCGCCCGGCTCATTACCGCGTCCATTAGCATTTATCTAGTCCGTGGTTTTAAATCAGTTGTATAGCGTACATTGGTGCCCGGTAGGACTTCAAAAAATCGTTACACATAATTAATAACACTATTTAACAAAATGATTATACTATATGAGTCCTATTGCTGGATGCTATAGGTGGATAAAGTATACGCCCGTATAAAATTTACAGGCTGTAGACCTTGGTCAAGTAATTTCAACCAAAGACGTCACCAATAGAGAAATCGAGCGAAGGATTGGAAATGGATGGAACCGGTACTGGGCCATGAAAGAAGTAATGAAGGACCAAAATCTTCACATTGGCGCAAAGAGCAAGGTATTCAATACGTGTGTCCTACCAATAGGTACTTATGTACGGAAGCCAAACCTGGGCCCTCACCAAACACCAACTGAACAAACTACGTATCTGCCAAGTTTCCATGAAACGAAGTATGCTGGGAATAAGAAAAGCTGATCGGATAAGGAACCAGGTCATAAGAATCAGAACCAAGGTGCATGACATTGTTACGAAAATTAGAAGGCAAAAATGGAAGTGGTCAGGCCACACCAGCAGAGGCAAGGACAAGTGGAGTAAAAAGGTGATGCAGTGGTACCCAAGAGGCTGCAAAAGATAGGAAGGCAGTTCAAACGGTGGGATGATGACATCAGGCCTGTTGCTGGGGCCACATGGAGCAGGGTTGCCAGAGACAGGAACGAATGGAGAAGACTGGAGGAGGCCTATGCCGACTGGCAAGTGGGCACCCAAAACATATAACAACTAACCAGATACGAAACAGGAAAAACGAACAATCAGCATTTGGGTGCCATGACAAAAGGCTATAATATAAATATAATATAATACTGCTACACATTTATGCTCAACTAGCTGCTTCCGCGACGTCACCCGCGTGCGTTTTAAAGGAAAAAGTACCTTAAATGTTGCTACGGGGTAAAAACTATTACTATTTAAAATGTCATCAAATTCTGTGCAGTAGTTTTTGTGTACTTAATTAGGCGTGTCCACACCGGACGCACCGCCTCGCGAGGAAATTGCCGCGCGAGGCAGCTCGGCTAGTGTGGCGTGCCTCGCCCGAGGCGGCCGCAATGCCGGCCGCAGTGCAAATGCGAGACAATTCTTTTTATTCGTTTTATTCGGGTTTTGCATTTCTTATTAGGCCGCCATTTTTTGTTTGTTTTGGTGAGATAACACGATAACAGTTGCCGGTAAATTGTGATTAGTGAAAAAATGGATATTTTAAATTGTGAAAGTTGTACGGTGGGTGTGGGTGTGCAGAATATTAAAATGATGTTTTTTCAAAGCTTTCTTTTAATTAGCAAAAAAAAGAAGTGATTGAAAAGGGCCGGTGTACACCGGAATTTCAGTTAACACAAACAAGTGTTTATTGTTTTCAAACATTAAAACAGTATCTTTCCCAACTTACGACTCCGTCATTATTAACTGACTTGACCTTCACAACGAAATGAAAACCATCACGATGAAACGCATCACATTTTTTTGGTAAGTTACTAGGTCTTTTTAGGGTTCCGTAGTCAACTAGGAACCCTTATAGTTTCGTCATGTCTGCCCGTCCGTCCGTCCGTCCGCGGATAATCTCAGTGACCGTTAGCACTAGAAAGCTGAAATTTGGTACTAATATGTATATCAATCACGCCAACAAAGTGGTAAAATAAAAAGTGGAAAAAAATGTTTTATTAGGGTACCTCCCCTATACGTAAAGTGGGGAGTGATTTTTTTTTTCATTTCAACCCTAACGTGTGATATATTGTTGGATAGGTATTTAAAAATGAATAGGGGTTTACTCAAATCATTTTTTGATAATGTAAATATTTTCGGAAATAATCGCTCCAGAAGTAAAAAAAAAATGTGTCCCCCCCCCTCTAACTTTTGAACCATATGTTTTAAAAATATGAAAAAATCTCGAAAGTAGAACTTTATAAAAACTTTCTAGGAAAATTATTTTGAACTTGATAGGTTGAATAGTTTTTGAAAAAAAATTACAAAATAATTTCTGAACTATGTTTGTAATTTAACCGTATAAGCAGGTGTTTATTGTACCTGTAATTTCTACAAAATCACAATGAAATGACGTGCTTTCAAATAAAGTAAAAACGGTGAAAATCGGTTGACGGTGGTGTGAACAAACAGATTTTTCCTTACAAGTTAATTTATTTATTTATCGTATGGATAATTAATACACTGTGTTGTACGTTTTTTCATGCAATCATCACAATTTAAATTTCCTTAAGTAGTTAGCAGCGTCGCTCGTGACGTTTTTAAAATCATGAGGTGGTCCATTATACTTTGTTATTGGGCACACGAAAACGATGTGGTGAACGGTTTGTTTTGGACATTCGCATTCTTCAGCGTCAGCCCAGCCCCATTTTTTACGCAGATAGGCGCAGTGCCCTATTCCAGTTCTTATGCAGTTTTGAGAACACCAGACTTGCCGACCCGCCTTGAAACCTTGCGGGGTTTTCCGAGGATCGAAGTCAAACAGTCCTGTGCTCTCGTTGTTCGCTGCCCACTCTTCTATCCAGGCGGATAGTATATCCCGTTCGTTTGGCGACTGGTGGATTTCGGGATTTATGTCTTGGCATGTTGAATGTAGCCAAGTCCGCATTAATGGGCAAGTTGGGCCTGGCACGAATTTTCTCGATCTCTTTTTGGAGGTGTTGGTGGCGTCGTAGGTGCGGTGGGGCGATGCTGCTAAGGGCTGGTAGCCAGTGAACTGGAGTTAGTCAACCAGTGATTAGGCCCTGGGTTTTCTGACCACCCGTCGCCGGCGGCCGGCGACCGACCCGAACAAAACATCCGAACGTCGTCGGCGGCGGACACGAGTCGGTCGCCGGCCGCCGGCGACGGGTGGTCAGAAAACCCAGGGCCTGAGTCTCATCATGTGGTTGAGTTGGCTATCGACAATCCGAGTTTGAGCACTGTTTATCCAGGTCGGCGCACAATATTCTGCTGTAGAGTAGACTGTTTGTGAGAGCATCTTCTATTATTGTGTATATCTTGATCTATATGACCTTTAACTGTTTGAAAAGCAACCTTGGCGCCAGACTGTGTCATACGCGGCGGTAAGATCTACGAAGGGTGCAGAAGACTTAAGGTTTTCGTCAAAACCCTTTTCAATGTGTCGTCAGCGCCAGGACCTGATCATTGCAGCTTCGGCCAGGTCAGGGCGGAATCCTGCCTGCTCCTGTGGGATGTGTGCTTCAATACCCGGTGCGATACGGTTGTATAGTACTCTCTCGAAAAGCTTGTATGTGACACTCAGCAGTGCGATTGGTCGGTAGCTTTCAGGAGAATTGGCTGGTTCCCGTCAGCCACTTCAGATTCAGTAATAGGGCGGCTGTAAGTAGCCCGAGACTTCATTTCTTTCAGCTTCTTCCGGATGAGACGAGTGTGCGTTTTTCCACTGGGTGCTGTAGATTGCTGTACGATCCTGTCGGCAATGGCACTTGGGTTAACTTTCGCGTCACCAGCGAGGCTATTTGTCACAGAGCTAAGGCGCTTAAGAAGATGCCAGGCCTTGCGACTTGAGTGCGTAAAATTCATGTTACTGACGGTGCTTTCCCATTTTGCTTGGCGTGCTGCATTCAATGATCTTATAAGCTCATGGGCAGTGTTCCGGTCACTAGTCTGGTTGTACTCATTCCACAGGGTCTCGGTATTGTCGTTCCAACATGGGATGTACTGTTTTCGATAGTCACGAGGTATACATTTTTTAGTCGTCGTTAACACTAACTTTCGGAATCGCTCATAGTTTTCCGGAAGAAGTGGTATCCATCTGACGGAATCGTCTAGACAGTTTGCGTATACTTTCCAGTCAGCCTTTTGAAAGTTCCACTCAGTGCAGGGTACGAGTGGGTCATTGGTATTTTGAAGCATCACAGGACGGTGCTGGCTGTGTGGAAAATCCTTTGGGACCGATTTCGCTATTGGTAGGGGGTTTCGCTCAGTGTCATGGGAAGCAAATACTAGGTCTGGATTGTACTCGCGTTGCCATCTAGCCGATTTAAAGGTTCCGATCTTTATTTCCGGTTACGAGGAAGTAGCTCGCTTCGTCCGCCCAGTCGACAACCGCTTCTCCATTGGAGTCGTTTGCTACATAACCCCAGCTGGTGTGGTGGCTATTGAAGTCGCCTGTTAATATAGACGGAAAAGTTAGGTAGCGCTGGTTTGGGCCAAGAACTGTTCGGGGGTTTGTAAATGTAACAGATCTTAATATCTCCTAACTGGAACACTGTCAGCGCTATGTTTCCGGGGTCGATGTTGTTTTTTATTAAATTAGTCCTCCTTACCAACGTGTTTCTTACGTAGGACGCGGAGCCATATTGGTAATGGTAAGTTGCACCAATCAGTATAAAGCCTGGGATGTTTCCTCGACGAGCTAGCTGCGACGCGTCAGCTGCGTGGGTTTCTTGCATCAAGCAATATGACATCGAGCTTTTTCTCTGCTGCGATTTCAGTCAGGCATACTGTCTTAGCTAAACTTATACTCTCTATCTTTAAGGAGCAGACGCGGACTGAGGGTCCTAGGTCTCTTGTCTCACTTGTCTGTTGGCACTGAGAAGTGCGGTTTGTATGGGCACTGGGGAGTGCCGATGACGTTTTGACAGCACATCGGAGCATAGTGATAGCATAGGTAACACAGCGTAGTTCGAACCGTGAGATCAATAGGACAGTACGGTTGCCAGGTTTATTGTGCTTTTAGCACCACCCAGGAGTCACGTGTAGGGTAGCGGTGGGTAATCTCCTACGGACGTGGTGCAATAACGGCCCCCAAGTATATGACATACAAGTTAATTATATCTATAGAAGAAGATTTTTCGTATTAATATCTTGTATAAAGAAGACTGCAAAAATATGTGATACTCTCTTATGACAAACAAAGAAGACATGAACAGTGAATACTCTAGATATAATATTATAAACTGAAATATACGTCATATACAAGTGCTGGGATATACTTGCATCAGCTCCAAAAGCCCTGGGTCCAAGGCTGGATATGAACCAGCATCTTTAGCATTTGTAAAATAAATTATATAAAATAAAGATTGTTTTTTCTTGGTGCCCAGTATCTGGGGTCAGATCTGGAGCAGCTGGGCGGGCGACGTGTGCTCGAGGCGGGCTGGACGGGCCGCGTGCCCGGGGTCGCGCACCACGGGACCGTGTTCCCTGGGGAGACTGTTCCGATGCTGCTGCCACCTGAGCCTCTCCGGGAGACCATCCTGCAAGAACGGCTCTTCTGTCTGCTGTGCCCAGAGTGAGTCCATGTTGCAGCTAGTAGATCTTTAGCTTGGCTTTAATAATTCAGATCCAATCCAAAATTCACCTGGTGCATGCTGAATACCCTAGTTTTAACACATTTCAATCAGCTAATTTTTTTTAAATAAATTTAAAAATGTAGTTGAGTAGAGGAGGTGTGGTGTGTGGTTGTTTGTTGCAGCGAGTCCGGCAGCATGGTGTCGGGGCTGGGCGTGCTGTGCGAGGTGCTGGCGGGCGCGGCGGGGGCGGGCGTGGTGGCGCGCGCCGCGCACCGCGTGCGGCTCCGGCAGCCGCGCACGAGGGCGGGGCACGCGTTCCGGAGGTACAGTCGCCGTCTAATGTATCCGAGCGGCCAAGGTACTCGAAAATATCTGAACAGACACTTATTTAGCGCCTTGGAAATGGAGGCTACCCTTGGCTGCTCTGTTTTATCAAGTAGCGACGCGACTGTACATTAAAATTTTGTTTTGGCGTTGTATTTTCATGGTGAAAGTTTGTATTTATCTTGCTTAAACAACATTTATAGTAACATGCAGTTACTACAAAACATGATTAAGAAACATTATAGTGTCTACTTGAGGCCTAAAGTAAGTCCATAATTTAAGGTTCGATTTCAGATCGGTGTTTCGAGAATTTTTCTGATAAAGGCAAACGCACGCGCGGCCGCAATTCCTCGGCCGAGGCGCCTCGCGCGGCAATTTCCTCGCGAGGCGGTGCGTCAGGTGTGGACAGGCCTATTTGGTTCGATTTGAACTAGCATTAAGTTATTTAATGTCCCTTGAGATCCCCATAAGAGTTGTCAGGGTTCAGTATTGTGTGCTTGTATCAGGATGCAGATGTTGGAGGTGGTGGTGCTGCCGGAGATGGCGCCGGGCGACCCGCTGCGCGCCGCGCGCCTCGCCTCCCTCGACCCGCTCCGACGCCCGCAGGAAGACACCAGGTAATGTATACATTTACGATGCTGATAAGCTGATCCGCCATTATCAACAATAGGCGTGCCCACACCAGGCGCACAGCCTCGCGAGGAAATTGCCACGCGAGGCGGCTCGGCTAGTGTGGATGTGCCTCGGCCGAGGCGGCGTGCATATTTGCCTCGGCCGCGGCAGATCGGCTCGGTGTCGGTATTTCGGCACGCTCAAAGGCGCCTCAGTCGTTTCCCTCGCGAGGGTCTGGACGTGTTTATTTGGTGCGCGTGGTTATTTTGTTCCGTGCAAAACATTGAGCAACAGGAGATTAAAATAATCGAGCTGATTAGATGAACTTTTATTTGTTTACTTAAGTATTACCTTTACACAATCCTTTAGATGTTATAAGATGGCATCACACTTCACTTCTGGTACAATTTTTGATATTGATTGTTTTGATATACGAAATAAATATTGGAGACTGGTGTAAGAGGCCCCTGTTGTCAAGTATCGTAATGTTACAAGCACTTTCTCCCTAACGGTGATCGATTCTCTAAACTTTGTATCTTGCCTTTTTAGTTTTGTATTTAATTGTAGACACAACAAAAACTCTATTTGTTCTTTTTCAATGCGTCCAATATTAGTCTCTAATCCAGTTTCTGTTAATTCACTGTACAGCCGGTTTCCGTATTGGGATCTAGATTTATATAATAGGCTCACCCAAAATCTCCTTTACTTTACTTTTGCCGTTTCTTTTGTATAGCTTTAAAAAGCAAAATAAAAGTAACAAAAACCACGGCAGTAATCACATGTGACGCCATTTTGAACAATTTGAACAGCTGACAGAGGGCCGCCATCTTGCCGAGCAATTTGGCTCGGGCTTTCCTCGCGAGGCAAACTTCCCTACTAAAAATGTACGTGAGCACGCTGCCGCGCGAGGCAAACGACTATTCCTCGCGCGGCTGTGCGCCTGGTGTGGACACGCCTAATCAACACAAATAATGTAATGGATTTTTCATCTCTCCTGTTCGGAAAGTTTTATTTTCCTGGGTAGATAGTCGGGTGGAAAATTGCTTTTTCACACCACCTAATCGTATACGGGCTTTTTCTTCCCTGCAAGGAGGGAAGAAAGTGGCACTTTTCTGTTCTAGGACATTAGCTTTTTTTTCAGCTAGTCCGTTATTAAAAACATATTTCTTATTGAATTAATCGATTAATTATAATCAGGAAGCACATTAGAAGCACATATAAAGTTAAAATAAATATGATTAAAAAAAAATATATATTTTCTTTAAGGTGGTGTGAAAAGCAGTATGTGTCACATAGGAGCACAACTATTTTCACCTCGGGCGTTAACACTTGAATCCCTCACTACGCTCAGGAGTCTACTTTAGAATCCCTCGCTTCGCTCGGGATTCTATTATAGACTCCATCGCTTCGTTTGGGATTCAATACACGCCCTCGCCGTAAATATTTCATTTCGCTCCCTTGTTACACAATCTACTATTCCATCCCTAGGGTGGAAAGTAATTAACTGTGTTAATTGTGGATTGAACCCACCCGGATGCCCTGCTCCCCGACCACCGGCAAAACATTGAATTTGTCTTTTTCAAATTGTTCAAATTTTACTTAACATTTTTATAGATTATTCTTTATATACCAGTTTTATAAAATGTGCGTATGGTGTTGTACTTTCCTCACAGTCGAAATGAAAAGCAGAGTGTTTAACTCGGGTGAAATTACCCAATTCACCCTCGAACTATTGGCGCTCTCACTTCGTTCGAGCGCCAGAAATATCTCAGGTGAAATGGGTCACTTTCAACCCTTGGTTAACAATCTACTATTTCCAAAGTTTTTAACAGACTCTAGAGAGCGAGTTTACAATTTGTACAGATATTTTATCCAGATTTAAAAGACAGCTGGACCGATTTGGATTTTTATACCCAGGTAGGTACTTAACTCAGTTCAATGTAGTTGCTTTCATTGTCTTCATTCATCTTAGAACTGATTCGAAGTATGTTCTTTTTCATTATTTTTTTGAGATAAATATGTATATAGGATAATTATGCTAGTTTCCCGTCCAGTGTCAGTTTATCGTCCACCTGATTAAACTGCTACAAATATATGGTAAAAACTTTTTAAGGTTGACAAATTTTCTTTTAATAGTTTATTCTTTAGTAGTTTTTATTTTTATTTTAAGCTTTAATTTAGGAAAACCTTGAATTTAAATATATAAATAAGTATGGGCGGAAATCTGACAAGTGTGGGCGAAAACTAGCACAATTACCCTACGTATTATAGGTCAGAACGTACGCTGCGGTGCATGGACGCGGCAGGGTCGCCATGGCCGGCGTTCGTGTGGCAGCTGTTCGACTACCGGCGGCTGCGCGCTCGCCTCACGGACCACTTCACCACGCTCAACCTCGGTATGTCTCTCAATACTATCATCAACAGTACTCTAGGTCAGCACGTACGCTGCGGTGCATGGACGCGGCAGGGTCGCCATGGCCGGCGTTTGTGTGGCAGCTGTTCGACTACCGGCGGCTGCGCGCTCGCCTCACGGACCACTTCACCACGCTCAACCTCGGTATGTCTCTCAATACTATCATCAACAGTACTCTAGGTCAGCACGTACGCTGCGGTGCATGGACGCGGCAGGGTCGCCATGGCCGGCGTTTGTGTGGCAGCTTTTCGACTACCGGCGGCTGCGCGCTCGCCTCAAGGACCACTTCACCACGCTCAACCTCGGTATGTCTCTCAATACTATCATCAACAGTACTCTAGGTCAGCACGTACGCTGCGGTGCATGGACGCGGCAGGGTCGCCATGGCCGGCGTTTGTGTGGCAGCTGTTCGCCTACCGGCGGCTGCGCGCTCGCCTCACGGACCACTTCACCACGCTCAACCTCGGTATGTCTCTCAATACTATCATCAACAGTACTCTAGGTCAGCACGTACGCTGCGGTGCATGGACGCGGCAGGGTCGCCATGGCCGGCGTTCGTGTGGCAGCTGTTCGACTACCGGCGGCTGCGCGCTCGCCTCACGGACCACTTCACCACGCTTAACCTCGGTATGTCTCTCAATACTATCATCAACAGTTCTCTAGGTCAGCACGTACGCTGCGGTGCATGGACGCGGCAGGGTCGCCATGGCCGGCGTTCGTGTGGCAGCTGTTCGACTACCGGCGGCTGCACGCTCGCCTCACGGACCACTTCACCACGCTCAACCTCGGTATGTCTCTCAATACTAATCATCAACACCGTAATCGTCACCACGTCGTGTATAGTGTGCCGCACACGTACCTCCAGCCCACGTGCGTGCCGCAGGGTCGCCATGTGCATGTGGCTGACGATGGATCAAACACCCGTATTTCTGAAGCATCTAAGTTAGCTAAGCAGGCTTTAAATGAGTTTGTAGTATTCACTTTGTAATTTACCTGGTTAAAATATAATTTATTCAATGTGCAACATCATATTAGTTAACGAGTAATGCGTACCGATTGTAGTTTTGTAGCCGTATTTGGTAACCGTTGGTTGTTGGGTAGAGGACAAGATGCCGGCGGACCCGGTGTGGCTGTCGTTCTGGGTGGCGTCGAACCTGGCGCTGTCGGCGCGGGACCGGCTGGCGCTGTTCGCCGTGGACAACGCGCTGCTGCGGCTCAACCTCGCGCTGCGCTGCATCGACCGGGTAACGTAACCTAGCTGCTAAACTACTACTCGTCTGTACTATTAACTAATATTCGATTCCAAGAAGGCAGACATTTATTGGACAGTTATCGTGAAATCCATTTCCAAGTCGATTCTGGTTTGTCAGTGGTGCTGATTAAATGATGTTCGTGTTGAATCCCGAGATGGCAAACATGTACTTTTTCCTAGAAGTCGTCGTAGTACATATTCAAGGTTTTAAAAGATGCATGTTTTAAAAAAAAAAGTCTCTTTTAGAGTCCAAGATGTGGACGTATGTGATGTATAACGCATTTTTTTGATATCATGCAGGACCCCTGACAAGCACGAACTCGAGTACCATACCGACTTTCAACAGAAGTGCATGTCCGTATTGTACTTTATCTTAGAAATAGACAAGATGCAATATTTTCATTTATGCTTTCATTTGAAAGAATTGCACGTAGAATAGACCATGAGTGTATAAAAAAATGGAAATACTATAATTTATAGTCAAAAATTGCTGTTACAAACTCACAATTAAATTTTTCGCGCCTAAACGGATCTACAGTTCCTGTGACGTCACTCAAGTGTGTCACTCGCCATATTTGTTCGTCCAGTGTCAAATTCTTGTATTTTTTTTTGACCTGGATGCTAGCCCTTTAAGCCGAATCCCATAGACAGTTGCCAACCCCATTAGTCATATCATAACAGGAGTGACATCACCAGACGCTGATTGGTGGATTAAAACACGTTTCGTTTCACATTATTTCAAATCGTAATTATTGTTTCAAATTAGTATAAACTAAAGTAAAAACGTTTTATGTTTTTTCAACATTTTTATCACAAAATAATGGTAAATATTATAGCTGCTTCTTCCCTATTCAAAACGAATGCGTTAATAGTACATTACTTACCAAGGACTGTAAAAGAAAGAAAGCCCGAAGTCGAAGGTATTTGTGACCCGAGCCGCAGGCGAGGGTTGTAAGTATGCGATAGAAGGCTTTCTTTTTTACTGCCCGTGGTGAGTACACAATTTTACGTCTCCACCTGGCTATAATGCGAGTTTTACCGTACGCGTAGCGTGCGGTAATACTCACATTATGGCCAGGTGTGACGTAAAAAATATTTTGCAGTCAATGGCGCTGTGCTGCGGCACGTGCGGCGCCGAGCTGTCGCGCCGCGAGCACATGTTCGCCATGTCCAGCGACGGCGTGCACGCCAACTACACCAACTACGGTCAGTGCTCAGTGCCGATACCATCTCCTAGACATATCTATAGTATAGCGCTGTGCTGCGGCACGTGCGGCGCCGAGCTGTCGCGCCGCGAGCACATGTTCGCCATGTCCAGCGACGGCGTGCACGCCAACTACACCAACTACGGTCAGTGCTCAGTGCCGATACCATCTCCTAGACATATCTATAGTATAGCGCTGTGCTGCGGCACGTGCGGCGCCGAGCTGTCGCGCCGCGAGCACATGTTCGCCATGTCCAGCGACGGCGTGCACGCCAACTACACCAACTACGGTCAGTGCTCAGTGCCGATACCATCTCCTAGACATATCTATAGTATAGCGCTGTACTGAGGCACGTGCGGCGCCGAGCTGTCGCGCCGCGAGCACATGTTCGCCATGTCCAGCGACGGCGTGCACGCCAACTACACCAACTACGGTCAGTGCTCAGTGCCGATACCATCTCCTAGACATATCTATAGTATAGCGCTGTACTGCGGCACGTGCGGCGCCGAGCTGTCGCGCCGCGAGCACATGTTCGCCATGTCCAGCGACGGCGTGCACGCCAACTACACCAACTACGGTCAGGCTCAGTGCCGATACCATCTCCTAGACATATGTATAGCGCTGTGCTGCGGCACGTGCGGCGCCGAGCTGTCGCGCCGCGAGCACATGTTCGCCATGTCCAGCGACGGCGTGCACGCCAACTACACCAACTACGGTCAGTGCTCAGTGCCGATACCATCTCCTAGACATATCTATAGTATAGCGCTGTACTGCGGCACGTGCGGCGCCGAGCTGTCGCGCCGCGAGCACATGTTCGCCATGTCCAGCGACGGCGTGCACGCCAACTACACCAACTACGGTCAGTGCTCAGTGCCGATACCATCTCCTAGACATATCTATAGTATAGCGCTGTACTGCGGCACGTGCGGCGCCGAGCTGTCGCGCCGCGAGCACATGTTCGCCATGTCCAGCGACGGCGTGCACGCCAACTACACCAACTACGGTCAGTGCTCAGTGCCGATACCATCTCCTAGACATATGTATAGCGCTGTGCTGCGGCACGTGCGGCGCCGAGCTGTCGCGCCGCGAGCACATGTTCGCCATGTCCAGCGACGGCGTGCACGCCAACTACACCAACTACGGTCAGTGCTCAGTGCCGATACCATCTCCTAGACATATCTATAGTATAGCGCTGTACTGCGGCACGTGCGGCGCCGAGCTGTCGCGCCGCGAGCACATGTTCGCCATGTCCAGCGACGGCGTGCACGCCAACTACACCAACTACGGTCAGTGCTCAGTGCCGATACCATCTCCTAGACATATGTATAGCGCTGTGCTGCGGCACGTGCGGCGCCGAGCTGTCGCGCCGCGAGCACATGTTCGCCATGTCCAGCGACGGCGTGCACGCCAACTACACCAACTACGGTCAGTGCTCAGTGCCGATACCATCTCCTAGACATATCTATAGTATAGCGCTGTACTGCGGCACGTGCGGCGCCGAGCTGTCGCGCCGCGAGCACATGTTCGCCATGTCCAGCGACGGCGTGCACGCCAACTACACCAACTACGGTCAGTGCTCAGTGCCGATACCATCTCCTAGACATATCTATAGTATAGCGCTGTGCTGCGGCACGTGCGGCGCCGAGCTGTCGCGCCGCGAGCACATGTTCGCCATGTCCAGCGACGGCGTGCACGCCAACTACACCAACTACGGTCAGTGCTCAGTGCCGATACCATCTCCTAGACATATGTATAGCGCTGTGCTGCGGCACGTGCGGCGCCGAGCTGTCGCGCCGCGAGCACATGTTCGCCATGTCCAGCGACGGCGTGCACGCCAACTACACCAACTACGGTCAGTGCTCAGTGCCGATACCATCTCCTAGACATATGTATAGCGCTGTGCTGCGGCACGTGCGGCGCCGAGCTGTCGCGCCGCGAGCACATGTTCGCCATGTCCAGCGACGGCGTGCACGCCAACTACACCAACTACGGTCAGTGCTCAGTGCCGATACCATCTCCTAGACATATCTATAGTATAGCGCTGTACTGCGGCACGTGCGGCGCCGAGCTGTCGCGCCGCGAGCACATGTTCGCCATGTCTAATAGACGGAGAGCTGGCCACGTCAGATATGACACAATAATGAGAGCAACGAAACCCCTCTAGTTAGTTTGCTATAATATGCTTATTTCTAGATCCGGACATATGGCAGCTGTAAAGTGGTGGAGGTCAAAGAATGCAAATAACTTGAAGAAAACAAATCCTAGAGTTCTGGGTTTGATGCAATATTATGGGAAACTATGTAATTAATTAGATTATATCATATCCAGAAGTTTCTGTTGGGGGAAAGTAGTGCCAAATTATGTATAATGCAATTTTAAGTTAGTCGCTTACTGTTTTTGTTTCCGCAATAAAAAACAGTGGTTTTTAATCTAATGTTAAAATATAGACCCTGTCCTCTATAAATGACACAACATTCGTAGTTTTTATCTATTTTAGTATTACTTTTTTCCACCTTAAAAACTTTGTTGGTCTGTCACTCCGACCTCCGAAAAGCTGCCAGATGCCCGGATCTAGCAATAAAGATGGTACAGCAGTCTAACTAGACAGGTTTCATTGCTCTCATTATTGTGTCATATTTGACGTGGCCAGCTCTTAGACCATAACGAATATGTTTATTGTAACCTTTCTCATGCCAATGTCAAAATGTGCAAGTGACCTGGAAGTGGTGAATCAAAGTCCAAATGGTCGGGATGGATGGATACGAGAGGCATTGGAAGTACCTTTAATAAAAGTAGGCCATCTATCCTGGTTTTACACTAATTGTGGTTCAAGAAATAATTGAACCATACGAGAAGCATTCGACGAAGGGCCCGTCCACATGTCCGCGGGAGGGGAGTGCGGCGGCTGCGTGTGTATAACCACCGCGCCGCGGACATGTGCGCGGGCCCGAACCCAAATCGCGCGTCTATGTCTTACTTATAAGTTATAATGTATGCTATAGCTGCATTTTCGTCAGCAAGTTGTGGGTGTGACTCGTGGCGTGTTGCAGGTGGCTTCATGCACGACGTGGTGACGGTACGAACAGCGCACGATACGCTGCTGGGCCCGCCGAGCGCCGAGTACTCGTGGTTCCCCGGCTACCGCTGGCGCGTGGCGCAGTGCGGCGCGTGCGGCACGCACGTGGGCTGGAGGTACGTGTGCGGCACACTATACACGACGTGGTGACGGTACGGACGAGTACTCGTGGTTCCCCGGCTACCGCTGGCGCGTGGCGCAGTGCGGCGCGTGCGGCACGCACGTGGGCTGGAGGTACGTGTGCGGCACACTATACACGACGTGGTGACGGTACGGACGAGTACTCGTGGTTCCCCGGCTACCGCTGGCGCGTGGCGCAGTGCGGCGCGTGCGGCACGCACGTGGGCTGGAGGTACGTGTGCGGCACACTATACACGACGTGGTGACGGTACGGACGAGTACTCGTGGTTCCCCGGCTACCGCTGGCGCGTGGCGCAGTGCGGCGCGTGCGGCACGCACGTGGGCTGGAGGTACGTGTGCGGCACACTATACACGACGTGGTGACGGTACGGACGAGTACTCGTGGTTCCCCGGCTACCGCTGGCGCGTGGCGCAGTGCGGCGCGTGCGGCACGCACGTGGGCTGGAGGTACGTGTGCGGCACACTATACACGACGTGGTGACGGTACGGACGAGTACTCGTGGTTCCCCGGCTACCGCTGGCGCGTGGCGCAGTGCGGCGCGTGCGGCACGCACGTGGGCTGGAGGTACGTGTGCGGCACACTATACACGACGTGGTGACGGTACGGACGAGTACTCGTGGTTCCCCGGCTACCGCTGGCGCGTGGCGCAGTGCGGCGCGTGCGGCACGCACGTGGGCTGGAGGTACGTGTGCGGCACACTATACACGACGTGGTGACGGTACGGACGAGTACTCGTGGTTCCCCGGCTACCGCTGGCGCGTGGCGCAGTGCGGCGCGTGCGGCACGCACGTGGGCTGGAGGTACGTGTGCGGCACACTATACACGACGTGGTGACGGTACGGACGAGTACTCGTGGTTCCCCGGCTACCGCTGGCGCGTGGCGCAATGCGGCGCGTGCGGCACGCACGTGGGCTGGAGGTACGTGTGCGGCACACTATACACGACGTGGTGACGGTACGGACGAGTACTCGTGGTTCCCCGGCTACCGCTGGCGCGTGGCGCAGTGCGGCGCGTGCGGCACGCACGTGGGCTGGAGGTACGTGTGCGGCACACTATACACGACGTGGTGACGGTACGGACGAGTACTCGTGGTTCCCCGGCTACCGCTGGCGCGTGGCGCAGTGCGGCGCGTGCGGCACGCACGTGGGCTGGAGGTACGTGTGCGGCACACTATACACGACGTGGTGACGGTACGGACGAGTACTCGTGGTTCCCCGGCTACCGCTGGCGCGTGGCGCAGTGCGGCGCGTGCGGCACGCACGTGGGCTGGAGGTACGTGTGCGGCACACTATACACGACGTGGTGACGGTACGGACGAGTACTCGTGGTTCCCCGGCTACCGCTGGCGCGTGGCGCAGTGCGGCGCGTGCGGCACGCACGTGGGCTGGAGGTACGTGTGCGGCACACTATACACGACGTGGTGACGGTACGGACGAGTACTCGTGGTTCCCCGGCTACCGCTGGCGCGTGGCGCAGTGCGGCGCGTGCGGCACGCACGTGGGCTGGACGTACGTGTGCGGCACACTATACACGACGTGGTGACGGTACGGACGAGTACTCGTGGTTCCCCGGCTACCGCTGGCGCGTGGCGCAGTGCGGCGCGTGCGGCACGCACGTGGGCTGGAGGTACGTGTGCGGCACACTATACACGACGTGGTGACGGTACGGACGAGTACTCGTGGTTCCCCGGCTACCGCTGGCGCGTGGCGCAGTGCGGCGCGTGCGGCACGCACGTGGGCTGGACGTACGTGTGCGGCACACTATACACGACGTGGTGACGGTACGGACGAGTACTCGTGGTTCCCCGGCTACCGCTGGCGCGTGGCGCAGTGCGGCGCGTGCGGCACGCACGTGGGCTGGAGGTACGTGTGCGGCACACTATACACGACGTGGTGACGGTACGGACGAGTACTCGTGGTTCCCCGGCTACCGCTGGCGCGTGGCGCAGTGCGGCGCGTGCGGCACGCACGTGGGCTGGACGTACGTGTGCGGCACACTATACACGACGTGGTGACGGTACGGACGAGTACTCGTGGTTCCCCGGCTACCGCTGGCGCGTGGCGCAGTGCGGCGCGTGCGGCACGCACGTGGGCTGGAGGTACGTGTGCGGCACACTATACACGACGTGGTGACGGTACGGACGAGTACTCGTGGTTCCCCGGCTACCGCTGGCGCGTGGCGCAGTGCGGCGCGTGCGGCACGCACGTGGGCTGGACGTACGTGTGCGGCACACTATACACGACGTGGTGACGGTACGGACGAGTACTCGTGGTTCCCCGGCTACCGCTGGCGCGTGGCGCAGTGCGGCGCGTGCGGCACGCACGTGGGCTGGAGGTACGTGTGCGGCACACTATACACGACGTGGTGACGGTACGGACGAGTACTCGTGGTTCCCCGGCTACCGCTGGCGCGTGGCGCAGTGCGGCGCGTGCGGCACGCACGTGGGCTGGAGGTACGTGTGCGGCACACTATACACAAAACTTTTGATATGCTTTCCTACCAGAACTGTGTCCTCTAAATGTTAGATGATTTTGTAGTAGTTTCTGGCCATGCATCTTTGTCCGTTATAATGACGTCATAAGTCCTCGATCCTTTGACATTAAAGTTTTTTTCAAATATTTCTTAAGAGCGGGAAACGATAAATCTATCTAAAGCATCGACGGGTAACTTATTTTGTTATAAATAAGCAATAAGGGCTAAATTGATTAAGTTGTTGATGGGCAGCACTTCCGCTGCAGGTGCGGTTGCAATTTATTAGGATTCGAATTGAACTAGTAAATTTCATAGTTATTTTTAGAGTAGTGTATTTTCTATTAGCTTGTGGTTATTGGTACTTGTATGTGTTTAAGTTCGGCTGTAACTTCTTTTTGTTAGTAATCTAGTTCTACAAAGTGAGAACCTGTAATTGGCTTGTGAAAATTTTAGATGACGTCATGGGCGGTGCTATTAGGTAGGTAGGATAGATTTAGGTAGCAAGAGTTCAATAGAAAAGAAGATAGTTAAATTTTGACAAGTATATTTACACAACACAGAAATACAAAATAAATTAGCCGGCTAGGCCGTAGGTCCGCCACTGAACACACACAGATATAGATAAAAATGAAACAAATAAAACAAGTCCTCAGAAAAAGTCACTTTCCTGTAGCTTAATTGCCAGGCAGGACGTCCGGAACGCGGCAGGATGCATCTGGACGTGGACGCAGATGAAATGTAGACGCAGATGTATTATCGGGTTCCGGGTCTGGGAGACCGGAACACCGATGTAGGCGCCGCAGCATGCGCCAAGTTGAATTAGGGTTGCAATTCAACCCCAAGTCCCCAGTCCGGGGAATTGTTGATACATTAAATTAATATAGAATTAAGTCGAATCATTAAGTTTTTATGAATTTACTCTACAATAGGATAATATTATCATCTTTTCACAGAGCTCGGAAATTCCTTTGTTTTTCATGACATAAATAAAGAAAGAAAACGTTCCAGTCATTTGTTGGCCAGCACATGACTTAGCGCGGGCGCGTGTCAAAAGAGGTTTTATACCTATCAGAAAAATAAAACCGTTACAGTCTTTCTAGTTTTATTGTATTTCTATACATATTTTGTGCTGTTGGTTGTCCATACAATAAATAATAATAATAATAAATGTGAATACCTTGACCAACACATGACTTATATGCACAGAGAACCTCCTATAGAGTAATAATGTTGCTCATTTTGTTCGCGCCGCGAGTCACCAAGTCTTGCGGAAGACGTGAGGGGCGGGTGGGTGATAGCGGCGCTGCGATTGGTCGATTCAAGGACCGCGCGCTATCACCACGCTATCACGTGGTTGCGTAGTGATGGGACATGTGTACTACAAGTAAACAGTACTGTACCGTACCGTACCGTAATTTGTTGTTGTTGATTGAGGTATTTACTGTTTACTAAATTGATAACAAATAACAATAATGCAATATGTATATGCCTACTTTAAAAACGTATTACCAATGAATTTTACCTAGTCGCCTTATAGACTAATCTAAAATTACCTTATCTGTGCATTGAAAGTACTTTTAGAAGTGACTCCCATGTGACACCCAATTCAAGGTGTCTTCTAGAAGCAACGCTCATGTGACACCCATTAATAGTTGCTTAAAGCCACTCCTATGTGACACCTATTGAAAGCGCCTTATAGAAGCAACGCCCATGTGACACCCATTGAAAGCGTCTTATAGAAGCAACACTCATATAACACCCATTGAAAGCGTCTTATAGAAGTAACGCACATGTGACACCCATTGAACTTGTCGCATAGCAGTAACACTCATGTGACACCAATTAAAAGTTCCTTAAAACAACTATCATAAGACACCATTTGAAAATGTCTCATAGAAGCAAGGCTCATGTGACACCCATTCAAAGTATCTTATAGAAGCAACGCTCATGTGGCACCCTTAATACCCATATTTATTATAACTACATATGTGAAACGAAAAACTACCGACAGAATAAATCTTTAAACTCTACCAACTACTCAAACTAAAAGAAAATAAAACAAAGATCTTCTGTTTTCTATTGTACTTCGTATATTTGTTAAGTCGAAAGTACGTGGTGCCGGTATATAAGTGCGGTACACATCATCCGCACATCACTATCCTACACGTGCTTCCGTAAGAAAGGAATAGCACATTGCATTATTAACATGATAAAAAGAGACGGGTATACTAACTACTTCTCAACTGACTAATTCATTAATAACATATTAAAGTAAAAAAAATAGTTTGAAGTAAAAGTGGAATGTAACTCCAACTCTTTTGATTCTTAACGTTTAAAAACATTTGCCACACTACAATATGCCAGAATTTTGAATAGTTTTCATACGTATTTAAAAAAATAACTTGCATACACGCACACTACGTGCAGGTCTAAAACATGGTCGCAACTGAACGGCACGGCGGACGCCCGCGCAATTTATAAGTCGTTTTACTCCAACGAGTGGTGACCCCAACTCGCCTTGTAAGGCTTATCTAGTGGTTACCTCATCTGTGCTTATATGCTTTGCGGATACGACTACTTCTGTTAGCAAGCTTGTTTTCAACCGACTTCAAGATTTCGAAGGAGGAGGTTATCAATTCGTCGGGATCTTTGTTTTTGCTATTTTTTTTTTTTTCACCGATGTTCACCGATTATTCGAAGACGGCTGGACCGATTTGGAAAATTCTTTTTTTGTTTGAAAGAGTATACTTCACAGTTGGTCCCATTGTAACCAGGTCAGGATCTGATGATGGGATCCTGGAGAAATCGAGGGAACTCTTCAACTATTATAGGCACACCTGTAGTGATTTGAGTATTTTTTACAGCAGCTCGAGTATTTGGTGTTGGAAAGGTGGATTGCTTAGTGAAGTCGGTTCTTTTTTGTTTAAAATTATTGTTTCTAGTGTTATAGTTGTGGATGTCAGATTTTTTTATTGAATGTGTGCATATTGAAATAGATGTCATGTGTGTATATTCTTTACAACAAAAATAATATTGTCATAGATATATTGGGACGCAACAGTTAAAATATTAATTTCTTTAAATAGTTGTCACTGATGCACCATTTGACTATACTATAATAATATCTCCGTTATTACGATATTCTCTAACACAGGTTCGACGCCATGAAACGCAAACTCCGACCGGCGCAGTTCTTCGCTCTGTGCCGGAACGTGGTGGCGCCGCGCGCCGACACCGCCGACTACGCCGACGCCGACGCCGACCCGCTATGAACGCCGACGCCGACGCCGATCCACACCCGAGAGGAACATTGCCTAGTCCGGTCGTTCGATGTGTAGTCAAGCATGTGCAGCCTAATCACGGCATCAAATTCGAAGCACAGTTTTTTCTCAGACCTTTATATTAGTAATGAATGGGTGTTATAATAATAGTTATATTTCTGTTCGAGGTGTCCTGTACACTGTACTTACTAGAGGGTGTCAGATCAACCCTTTGTATATTGTATTATTTAAAGTTGAATGAAATACATTTTGATTTTAAAATAATTTTAAACAAAAAAGAACCGACTTCACTAAGCTTCCACCTTTCCAACACCAAATGCTCGATCTGCTGTAAAAAATATTCAAATCACCATAGGTGTGCCTATAATAGTTGAAGAGTTCCCTCGATTTCTCCAGGATCCCATTATCAGATCTTGACAAAAAAAGAATTTTCCAAATCGGTCCAGCCGTCTTCGAATAATCGGTGAACATACCAGGGACCGGAAAACCCCTTCATTTGATTAATCGTTTCGATAGGGTAACCCTATTAAAGTCTTACCCTAATGATAGGGTTACCCTATCATTGGGTTACCCTATCGATATGGAAATCATTTTGAATAGGCTTAACCCTTTTCAATGTGGTTTCCGAGTCGAATGGGGTAAAGATAGCTTTAATATTTACCGCTTACCCTATCATAGGGCTACCCTTTTCCTGTCTCTTTTCCACGCAGGCAGGCGGTTCTATCTTTCTCATTTGAAATGGAACAGGAGAGGTGGCGGCGGAACAAATTGAGTAAATATAAGATTTGCTGTCGTTTATTCATTCTGGAAAAGTCACACTCACAGTCCAGTCCTCTGCTCACGTACACAACTTTCCATTAAAGAATTTCTGTTAAAGAAATGTGTCTTACGTTCAGTTTATTTTTGCATAGTTCGCACGTACTGATGAGATGGGCAATAATTATTTTGAATAAGAATAAAAACACAATTTTTATTCATATTCTAATCGATTTGACACAAACCAATATTCATCCTCCTTTTGTCCTGTTTGTCCCGGCTTTTGCCACGGCTCATTTGAGCCTGTGGTCCGCTTGGCGACCTAATCCCATGAATTGGCGTAGGGATTGGTAGTCGTTTTCAGCTAATTATGGGATATACGATTTTTTAAGCTCACATGGTCATTCACATTATAAATATTATTTGAAACGGGGTATTTACCATGTATATTAGCGTTATTGCCTATTGGGCACCCGATATTTCGGGTACGAGGTAAATAAATACCCCGTTACAAATAATTAATATTTATAATTAGGGGATGTAATTTGGAAAATTATTTCTGTTTTATAATCCAAGATGGCGGTTATATACTTTTTACTGAAAAATAGTCATGGTAGTTATTTTCGGTTAATTATTCGGGGTGTATAAATTATATCTGTTTTAAAATTCAAGATAGACTGGTTTTTTTATTATTATTATTATACACGGTGAATCTGAGTAACCCGAATGATTTCAACCATAAATTCCTGAGGTCATAAGGAGTAATAAATGTTTTACGAATTTAGTTCGATTTCGCAAAAAAAATATTTTTTTTCATTTTTCCGATTTTTAAAATGCTTTTGAACATAAAAACATAAATGTTATTGGTAAAACTGTCAATTAAAATAAATTAGTACATTTTGGCCACGACCACTCTGTAAAGAGTGTAACGACAAAGAAGAAGAACTCTGAAACTAGGCTAATTCCAGAAAAGTTTATACGACATTTTAGTCTCAGTCAGTTATTTATCAGTCAATTATCAGGAATTTATGGTTAAAATCTGTCGGGATACTCAGATTCACCGTGTATATAATTTTTTTTTTTCGTTTTCGTTTCGTTTTCGTTTCGTTTTCGTTCCGTTTTCGTTCCGTTTTCGTTTCGTTTTCGTTTCGTTTTCGTTTCGTTTCGTTTTCGTTTCGTTTTCATTTCGTTTCGTTTTCGTTTCGTTTCGTTTTCGTTTCGTTTTCGTTCCGTTTTCGTTCCGTTTTCGTTCCGTTTTCGTTCCGTTTTCGTTTCGTTTTCGTTTCGTTTTCGTTTCGATTTCGTTTCGTTTTCGTTTCGTTTCGTTTTTTTTTTTCATTTTATTTTCATTTTATTTTCATTTTATTTTCATTTTTATTTCATTTTTATTTTATTTTATTTTTATTATAGTAGTAACAAGTGCATAAAACGTACGATTTTACGCGAGGCGTTTAAAAGTCGAGTGTAAAATGGGTTTTATGGACGAGGGTTACACTCAAATTTTCACTTCATTTGCGAGGAAATTATTTATCGGTAATCGTAAAACAATTTCAAGTTCTAACAAAAATATTACAATGAAAACAAATATGGTTCCAACCAATTAATTTTTTAATATATTTTTTTGAATTTTTAACATGTGAATTTAGAAATTTTCTGCCAAGTCATCAAAACATTTCGGGGCATTTCTAAACTATTATCAACTCCTATTTTATTTCATTTCATTTATTTAATTATAGAAAACACGCAATTCAAATAATTATAGCAATACTCAGATAGAATTAGCGGAAAAATCATAAAAAGTACAGTCAATTCCTATTGGACGGGAAAAAATTTGTTTGTATAGATCAAAGTGTCAGGAATTCATATCAATAAAATTTATAAGTGATCAATATTGGGCGCTAAGGTGCCAAAAAAATGGTAAAAACCAGTTTTTCGCTTCTAGAGGAAAAACTACGGGTCGGACCAAGAATAGTTAAATGTATAAATGTGCGCAATTATAAAACAAAGAGAATGAGCTCCGGTAGAGCAAAATCGGTCCAGAGGATCGTCCGCAATTCGCAAAAAAACACATTTTTTTTGCAAATATTGTAAATTCAATAACTCGCGTTCCGGAAGTGCTGGAAAGCTGAAATTTGAATATGATGTCAGTTTTGTGGTCCTCTAACTACAGTTAAATCTTCAAATGAAAATGTTGTAAAAATGTTGTTTCGAAAAACGTTATAATTTCGGTTTCTATGCATTAAGGAGGAGTTGAACTACAAATTTCCAAGTTTACAGATCATTTGACAAGGAATAAACTTGTTTAAATAATCTATGAAGATCAGACACTTTTTTGCGCGCGCGGCAGCGGCGCACTATGGCCCAAACGCCCGATCTAGCTGGACAAAATTATTTTACACTCATAGACTAAAATTTACTATTTTTATTATTATTTTGGTATAATTAATGTTAAAAAAATTAACCAGTGTAAGTTGACCTTTGTATAAGAATAATTACTGGGGCAGTGGAGATCAGCTAAACATGGTTATTTAATTTTAAGAGAAATGGAGCAATATTGCAAATGGCACCTAAAATATAAGAATAAGAGTAGCAGAATTAAAATACTTAAATATAGTTTGAGTTAATTATTAATTTTTTTAGGTGCCATTTGTAATAATGCTTCATTTCTCTTAAAATTACACAACCAAGTTTAGCTGACCTCTTCTGCCCTAGTAATTATTCTTATACATAGGTCAACTTACACTGATAAATTTTTTTTCACATGAATTATAGCAAAATAATAATAAAAATAGTCAATTTTAGTCTATGAGTGTAAAATAATTTTGTCCAGCTAGATCGGGCGTTTGGGCCATAGTGCGTCGCCGCCGCGCGCGCAAAAAGTACCTGAACTTCATAGATTATTTAAACAACTTTATTCTTTGTCAAATGATTTGTAAACTTGGAAATTTGTAGTTCAACTCCTCCTTAATGCATAGAAATCGAAATTATAACAGTTTTCGAAAATTAAAATACCCTCCCAGTCGATTTAAAAAAAGGTCACTTTTTGCAAAATTCGACGGTTTGCAAAAAGTTTACAACATTTTCATTTGAACATTTAACTGTAGTTAAAGGACCACAAAACCGACATCATATTCAAATTTCAGCTCTCCAGAACTTTCGGAACGCGAGTTATTGAATTTACAATATTTGCAAAAAAAACGTGTTTAACCAGTGTAAGTTGACCTTTGTATAAGAATAATTACTAGGGCAGAAGAGGTCAGCTAAACTTGGTTGTGTAATTTTCAGAGAAATGAAGCATTATTACAAATGGCACCTAAAAAAATTAATAATTAACTTAAACTATACTTAAGTATTTTAATTCTGTTATTCTTATATTTTAGGTGCCATTTGCAATAATGCTTAATTTCTCTTAAAATTAAATAACCATGTTTAGCTGACCTCTTCTGCCCTAGTAATTATTCTTATACAAATGTCAACTTACACTGGTTAATTTTTTTCACATTGCGGACGATCCTCTAAACAGATTTTGAAATTTTACTGTTCAATTAAATTGTGCAATATATTTTGGCTGTTGAGCCACATTCTTGGTCTTAGAAGAAAATTTTACTTTATGCCCTAGAGCTTAAAATGCGATTTTATATCGTCCACGCACGATTTTAAGTCGAACTTTACGAGCATGAGAAGTGAAAAGAGTATATCTGCCTACCGTGGATTTTAAAACAGATATAATTTTTGCTGGGCATAAGGGAAACTACGCCTTATTGGGATTAGGTCCAGTTTCCACACGATGTTTTCTTACACCGAAAAACCCAGAATACATTCTTATACGCGGAACATTATTTAAAATAAAAAACATGATTAAATAATTCTGTTAAGAATCAATTATTTTTATTACATTTTCTCGTATATGAATTAGTCCCGACGAAATTATTTTGAATCATTTTAACGGGAATACAATCAACATAAGTTTAAGATAAGATAAGATAAGAGATAAGAGATCTTTATTGCGACCAAAAAATACATAATATAATGTACATGGACCCACATAGGGTGTAGCAACATAAATTGGTAACACAAATACACATTCATGTCTAACTATGTACTTACTTATAACTATAACTAATAAATCTAATAATACTCATAACTGTTTTTATATAATAGGAGTATACAAACACACTGCCTACAAGGTTTTATCCTCCATAAATTCGGTTATTGTATAATAGCACTTTTCTATGAGCATACTTTTGAGGTGGTTTACAAAAAGTGAGTCTGTTTGTTCAGATTTTATATAGTTGGGGATTTTATTGTAAATTTTTATTGCTCTATAATATGGTCCATTCTTATAAATTTCGAGTCTAGGTGCAGGAAGTTCTAAATATTGCTGACGTCGAGGGTTTTCGCAAAATTTAAAAAGGTGAATGTTTTTTCGGACGAATGTGGCTACTTCTAAAATGTACAGGGAGGCAAGGGTTAGTAGGTTTAGATTTTTGAAATGGGGTCTGCAGCTTTGGGGAGGATATATGTTTGCTAATATTCTTATGCATTTCTTCTGCGTTACGAAAAGGTCATGGACATTGGTTACGTTGGTGCTTTTACCCCATAACAGTAGACCGTAGCGTAGCCACGCGACCGCCTGTGAGTGGTACGTAGCCAGCGCGCATTCCAGTGTGGTGCTACTCTTCAATATGCTTAGGGCATAGACAAATCGGGAGAGTTTAGTTTTTATCTTTTCAGTTTGTGGTTTCCATGTTAAGTGACTATCCAGGGTTAGGCCTAATAAGGTGCATTCAGTGACTTCTTCGATATTTAGATTGTTTGTTATGGTGTCCAGGTTTAAAGGTGGTTTTTGTCTAGGTCTAAATTGTATTATTTTTGATTTATCATTATTTGTTATGAGATTGTGATCCTGTAGCCATTTTGATATTAAATTAAAGGTTTCTTCAATAAGTGAGTTGTGATTGCTGTCTGGACATTCGAATAATAGGGATATGTCATCTGCAAACATAATGACTTTGTGATTTGTAATTTTAGGGAGGTCATTAATGTAAATAAGGAACAGAACGCATCCTATGACACTGCCCTGTGGAATTGAGTTCTCAATATGTATTATGTTAGATTTAATAAAGTGCAGTGTTCCGGACTGGTTGTCAAAGTGTTCGATTTCTACATACTGTTTGCGTGATGCGAGATATGATTTCATCCAGCTTAATGCCCTACCACGTATGCCTATTGCGTTTAATTTTTGTATCAGAATATTGTGTGAAACTCTGTCATATGCTTTAGACATGTCTAACAAAAGTCCCACTGCATAATTCTTGTTTCTTATGTATTCGACTATTGATTGTATATAATTAAAAACTGCAAGGGTGGTAGAATGTTTTTTCCTGAAAGCAAACTGATTATCATTTAATAGATGTTGTTTTTCTAAGAAAGTATAGATACGATTTGTCATACATTTTTCAAAGATTTTTGATATTACAGGGAGAAGCGCAATCGGTCTATAATGGGAAGGGTTGTCTTTTTGGCCTCCTTTTTTTAAAACAGGTCTAACTTTAGCTATTTTTAGTCTTTCTGGGAAGGTACATTCTTCAAAAGATTGATTTATCAACCGGGTAATAGGACAGGTGAGCTCGTTAATGCATGTCTTTATCAGTATAGAAGGGATTTCATCAGTACCACAGGTAATTTTATTGGGCAAGTGCTGTATAAGTCTTTTTATTTCTTTTTCAGTTACAGAGTTAAGGTATATGGAGTTTAGGGTGGTTTGTATAGCAGGGCGTCTCGATGGAGGCTCGTTACCGCTGCTGCCATCTATTGGGATTTTACCGACTGAGGTATAAAATTTATTAAAAGTATTTACAATTTCTTTCGGACAACTTACGTGATTATTTTCCGTTTTTAAAGTTATGTTTTTGTGATTCTGTATTGTATTTTTCTTTGTTACCTGTTTAACGATATTCCACATAGTTTTATTTTTGTTTTTTGAGTTTGACATCTTTATTCTTACGATATTTTTTTCAAATAATCATTTTATTCTTGAGTGTCCAACAATGACTGATATTGATCGTTTCATTATACTAGAAGTATCGGTGAACGGCGTCACATTTTGCTGGAGCCATTGAAACAAAGTACTACCTATAACTAGAATAACACAAAATTATATATTTTAACACTTCACAATATGCATTTGATTTTGATTCCTATAAGCCTGGGTCTAAGATTCAATCGACACGAGCCGTCACGCTCGAATGGCAAGAACAAAAACACGGGCACCACACAACGATCTTTTAGCGCACTAACAAGCAATAATAGCGTCTAGATCAAAGGCGTAAGTACGAAAACATACGCAAAAAGATTCTTGTTTGTCTGTAGGCTCGCTCGTGCCGCCATACCGGCAGCGCTTAGCTCGTAGGGTGCTCGAATAATAAATAAGTTAAATGTATTGGTCACAGAGTTTAAAATAGCTTAATCGTATTTGAAAAACCCTATCTGATAGGGAAACCATATGCTGGGTTGTAACCACTTACCCGAATTAACTGTATTGACATGGTTAGCCTTTCGTTCGGGTAAGTCAAACGATACGCTTACCGAATTGATAGGGTTTTTAAAAACAACTCTATCAAATACCCAATCTAATACCCCTTTAATGGTTACCGGTTCCGGTCCCTGGAACATACATAAAAAAAAAAAAAAAATAGCAAAAACAAAGATCCCGACGAATTGATAACCTCCTCCTTCGAAATCTTGAAGTCGGTTGAAAAATCTGTTGCGAGGATTGTAATGGTTGTCGCTGAGAGCGAACCATACTTTGGGTATCCTTCAGCCTGAGGGGCTCTGCGAAGGTTTCCAGGCTAACTCAGGGTGTGGAGGATCAGGTGATTAAAAACACACGATTATCTTAACAAATCTGGGTCTTTTACGCCCTTTATTATCAATAAAGCAACCTTAACCTAATTAGTATTAATCTGCCCCTGAAGGGAGCGAGCTACAAAGACCCGGTAGTCTCAATTATAAACAAACCCGGTATCACGCGATTGGTTGGCATCGGGAGCCCTGGATATAGTGGGATAGTGGAGTGTTCCACGGGGAACAGGGATCAGGAATAAACCTCCGGCTTGTCGACGCGAGTGTACGCGCGGCCAGGATAGGCTATACTACGGGGGGAACTCTCTCCACGGACTCGGCCCTAGGGAAGCCCGGGACTCGGCGAGATGGACGCGCGCCGCAACATACCAACATTACCTACTGTAACGTATTTATTAAAAACATTTTATTGCATGATTAGGGTTCCGTAGTCAACTAGGAACCCTTATAGTTTTGCCATGTCCGTCCGTCCGTCTGTCCGCGGCCTGGCTCAGTGACCGTTAAAACTAGAAAGCTGAAATTCGATATGAGTATGTGTATTAATTACGCCGACAGTGGTAAAACAAAATGTAAAAATTACACAAAGTGGGGGTGATTTTTTTTTTCAACCTTATAATAATAGCTCCTAGGTTTAAAAAGTGCGCCCCCCCCCCTCCCTTTAATTTTTAAACCGCGGGTCCAATTAAAATTTAATGAGTACTTTCAATTGCGGATTTCTTTTAGTGTTTTTTCACGAAACATGTGGATTCTAATTTTGGCTGTAGCAACTATGAAGAAACCTGCGCTGTGGATAATAAAATTACGTAAGTGCCGTATAGTAAAAGGACGTAAGTGCCACAAAATATCCCTTTAATAACCGACCTTTTGAACGGGTGTATTGTAACAGGCCGGCAACTACGGAACCCTACACTGAGCATGACCCGACATGCTCTTGGCCGGTTTTTTTAGATGTGCATTAAATAAATATAGCCTAAAATTTCTTGCTTCAATGAAATAATACATTTTATATGAACTCAAGCAATATAATCATCAATGTAAGTTTTATTTTAATAAGTGTTTGCATTCAAAGGATGTATCAAATGAAAATAGCAAAACATAGTGTGTTATGTTTATTAAAGTAAATATTGCAAAAATTATATACAATATTGTTTTATATGATGTCTTTTATTTATAAAGTTTACTTATAAGTAGATGTAAAATATATTCTAAAATGATACTCTTAAAGCATATACATAATTTGAAACTTACAAGTAATATATTCTACCGTTCTTAATTGATTTTATACTACGAGTACATGGGCTAAAGTCCCTTTTTAACCACCGACAATATCATTTGGCATCTATTTATTCAGTGTGGTATTAATAATTCCAACCCCGCCCTGGAGGGAAACACCATCAATCCTTGAAATATATTATTTTACGTAAAGGAAACATTCTTTTATATTTAAAAGGAAACGACACTGCATTCACAGATTTATCGAAAAGCTTACTCGAACCGAGAATCGAACACTAGTTACAACACTAGTGTCTAATTTACTAAAATTAGACACTCGCTATTTTATTCTACCTCTCTATTGAAAAGGGGTACAAGTCTAAATGGCTCAGCGAAGAAGGGCACAACTCCTATAACTTGTACGGCGGTGTCCTGCCTTTTCGCCGAAAACTGTATTGCCGAATTTCACTTGCCAACCAACTTTTCGCAGACGTTTCATTTGGCCGAATAACTTTTACCAAATAATCATTTCGCAACCATTTCATTTCCCAACCCCATAGTTGGGAAATGAAAATTACCTATTATGTTAGGATGGATTAAAGTTAAAAATAAAATTCTGCCAAATGAAACTTCTGCGAAAAGTTGGTTGGCAAGTGAAATTCGGCAATACAATTTTCGGCGAAAATACCCTAGACCCATGTACGACACTTGTGCCCCTTTGCGCTGAGCCATTTTGACTTGTACCCCTTTTCACTAGGGCCACAGATTTTTGGTCTTACAGTCATAGACATATAAAATAAGAAGACGGAGCGCCGTGAAGACAAAACTGTGATTCCATAATAAAGGTTGAACACGCCAAAACTTAGGCACGCAAAATTTGTTTTCAAACCAGTTTGAAAATAAATAACTACATTATGAATACCACATTAAATGTCAAATTTAATGAACTCTAAAATCACATTTTTAATTCTAATTAATGTTTACACAGTAAGCCGTAGATCGAATTTTCTACGCACACGGCTCATAAGACTTTGCACCCTCTCTTTAGGAAAGATTTTTGTTGCCCAGGTCCGTATTTTTTGTAGCTCAGGGACCGATTTTACTTCTCCGCCTTTCTTTTTTAGAATTCCTTTCATAATACTCCAGTATTCTTCAACAGGCCGCAGTTCTGGACTATTTGGCGGATTGCATATTTTGAGTACCACCATGATCCTGTTAGCGTTGTACCATTCCATAACTGATTTTGCGTATTAGCAACTGGCTAGATCTGGCCAAAACGGCGGTGGAGAGGCATGCTGTCTTATAAAAGGCAGCATACGCTTCTGTAAACAATATTTCCGATAAATATCGCCGTTTATTGTCCCGGTGGTGATAAACGTGCGACTTATTTTACCACAGCTGCATATTGCCTGCCAAAGAAGGTATTTTTTTGGAAATTTCCCTCGTTTTTTTAATTCACAATCTTCAGGAGCATCTGTTCGTGATTTGCTAGTATAAAACTCTTGACCAGGTATTTGTTTAAAATCCGCTTTTATATACGTCTCGTCGTCCATCACCGCGCATTCAAATTTTGTAAGAAAATATTCATAGAGTTTTCGCGACTGTTTCTTTGCGGATAAGTTCTATTTTGAGTCTAGATCTGGTGCGGCCTGGGCTTTATAACTCCTCAGTCCTGCCCTCTGTTTCACTTTTTGGACAAAAGACTGAGAAATGTTCACTTTTTTAGCAACATCACGAGATGAAATCGTATGATTTGAGGCAAAAATCTTTAAAATACTCTGTTCCTTTTTCTTATTCTTGACTCCTTGCAACCCACCACTTCCTGGCTTTTTATCTATTGTCAAGCGTTCACGGAAAGTTTTTAATACGTGACCAACCGTAGATTGTGGATATTTCAGCCTTTTCGCGACATCTTTGTAGCTTAACATGGGATTTTTTACATGTTCGTGCAGAATGCGTTTACGTTTTTGATGTTGTACGCTCGACATTTTGCCAATGAATAAATAAAAGAAAATAAAACTATCATCATTTTATAGCCCAGTTCCTTGTGAGAAAATTGTTGTTTAAAAAGTTTGAATATCTCCATTTTTCGAATAACTATAGCTATTTTTACATGCCCAAATTTTGGCGTGTTCAACCTTTAAGCAGAGTTCTTCGTGTTTACGCGCGACACGCACACATATACAACTCGTGGACGAGCGGTGATTGGTTCAAACGTCAAAAGTGAGTGTGTGTGCACGAGATCGCGGCTCATTATGGAATCACAGTTTTATCTTCGTGGGATTCCGTCTCCTCATTTTATATGTCTATGCTTACAGTCGTCTTTCGTACTTAAACGGATGAACCCATTTGAGTGCGTTATTTGATTTCCGAAATGCTGGTCTGTCAATATGGTACTTAGGTTTAAACTCTGTAGATGGCGCTTTTGTAATTTTGTCGGAGGTTATTTTAAATGTAATTGTTTTAGAGATAAATTAAATCTAAAAGGCTCTATGAGGGCCGTCTCGTGGGTCGTCGGTGGTTGGTGTTGTGTTGCTAGAACAGGGGCTGCACCGGCACGGCGGGCTTCGCGCGCTTGCGGGGCGTTTTCGGCTTCACTGAAACCAATCAAGTATGCTTCACAGAATTTATTTTATTACACAACAATCGGTAAACAAACAGTCACTACATGAGGGCTTAAGTTAAAAATACTACGTGAATGTGTACAATATGTGTGACCAACACCGTTCACCACTTATTAGTGATTGAAACATTGAAACATTCGGAGCTATGCGTGGGGTGTTGTAACCCCAGGAGTCTTAAGGACCATGTTACAATATTCGGTAGTACGTTGTGTCAAACAAGAAGAGAATAAGAAAATTACAAATCGAGAAAATAATCGAAGCTTAATGATAACAAGTCCAAATACACTTAAACATAACATTGACATCATATTAAGAAAGTAATACATCTGTTACAAGTTTTTTGTATACACTTACACTGCAGCCAAATATGTCTACCTGATTAAAACGTGTGTTATAGTATAAGTATGGACAAGCCTGCGCAGAGGAACGCGCCCACCGGCGTCGGTGCGGCAGAGGCCGGTCACGCACGGTCGGTGCGGGCCAGCGGGCGGCACTCGCGCTGTCTACTATAGTTGGGTACTTTGTAGCAATAGTAGATTGTGTAACAAGGGAGCAAAATGAAATATTTACGGCGAGGGCGTATATTGATTCCCAAACGAAGCGATGGAGTCTATAATAGAATCCAGAGCGTAGCGAGGGATTCTATTATAGACTCCTGAGCGTAGTGAGGGATTCAAGTGTTAACGCCCAAGTTGAAAATAGTTTTGCTCCTATGTGACACATACTGCTTTTCACACCACCTTAGAGAAAATATTTTTTTTATTGTTGAATCATATTTATTTTAACTTTATATGTGCTTAGTGTGATTATAATGAATCTATTAATTTAATAAGAAATTTGATTGGGATGACGGACTGGCTGAAAAAAAAACGAATGTCCTAGAACAGAAAAGTGCCACTTTGTTCCCTCCTAGCAGGGAAGAAAAAGCCCGTATACGACTAGGTGGTGTGAAAAGCTTATTATTAAGAGCTACGCAATCAAATTGATTGTTGCAGAGGCCGTACAATACCATTGCCTCAAGCAGTGTACGCCTCGAACCTAAGTCGAGGAGGCCATATGTTTTAAGTAATTGCGGGTAGGATAACCAGTTATGATTACATCGATAATGCATTATGTTAAGAAACTTTTTTTGGACTGATTCTAGAGCATCTGAGTATTTGTTATAATAGGGGTTCCAGACTACAACTACATGTTCTAGTTGAGAACGAACTAAAGACTTAAATAATTGTAAGTATGTCTTTGGACGCCTAGATACAGCTAGAAGCAACTAATGCTCATACCCCGCGTGTTATATAGTTAACCCTTTGTCCGCCAAAGACGTCAAACCACGGGCACGGAAAGTCGTGCCCTCAGCGCCAGCCCGTGATATCACGTCCAAAATATAAGGGACTTGCATCGCGCACGATTCTTCCGTCGGACGCTTGGCGGTCAAACGGTTAACAAAGGATCAACTATTAAGGAGAAACATCGTAAATAAGTCAGACAGAATTTAGACTTTGACAAGGACAAGGCCTACTTTTCTTCCTGAATTGGAAAGACAAAAACAGAACCTTTTGTACTTCCAGTTTTGAACTAAATTTATTATTCAGTTAATTTAGTTATTAGATGCCAGAGCAGAGAGTTGAAAGAACTTGCAATTGAGTGGTGGGATATGTACTGGTTCACCCACAAATATTGATTTACATAACAAAAATCTGCCAATTGTCTGCTAAAAGAGTCATCTACGAACCATAGATCCGCTCTGTTAACTAATAAATTGTAAGCACACATAAATGACATAAGATAACATACGGTACATTGAATGGTCAGTCAAGAGTGTTGCTGTTATGGTATTTAAGTTACGCCAACCATATTTGACCGATTACCGTAACTCAGCAGACAACTATAAAACTTTCTTTTAACAGTGTCAATGCAATTAGGTGCAAGCAGCGCTTAGTTTAGTAATATTTACCCGGCTTGGCCGGAGCCCCGCCGGCCCCGGCCCCGGTCCCGGTCCCGGGCAGGTGCTTCATGAGCGCGCGCAGCGTGGAGCGCGGCACGTTCAGCTCGGCCGCGCGCGCGCGCATGGACAGCGCCGGGGACGCCGCCAGCGACTCCGACACCTCGCTGGCTTCCAACTTCCTAACGATTCATTGCAAAACTTCATTTATCAAGGCATTCAATTCCTAAGCTATTGTACGCTCGAAATGGGCAAACTGGTGACACATAAATCTCTTCTTCTTCCTCAGCGAGTATGCGCCCACTGTTGGGCATACTCCAATTTTCCTACAAGAAGCCCGATTCATTGTTTTACTTCTCCAGAGTGGGCACTTAAATATTGTAAAGAAAAGAAACATCTTTATACACAGCTTTCTACAATAAAAAATATCTTTATCTGACAGATGTGGCCAGAACTGAGGCCAGGCTCAGGCAAAATGAAAATTATGTCAAATAATGAGTCCTCAATTTAACTTAGGCATTAAAATAAGTAATTTAAAGTCATTAAATTAGTGTGTGTGTATTGAGATGTTTGACCTTACTTTTCTATATTTTTTTTGTAAATTACATTTCACATTCACAACTGCTGTAAAACAGAAAATTTTATGATAAGATATGAGATATGAATGATGGATGTCTCACCGCTTGGCAGGCCGGCCAGTGCGAGGTGCATCATGCACAGAGCCTGAACCAAAGAGTTTGCGCTCCCACACCATTAATGTGTTCTTGGCTGGTGCGGGCCGCCCGAAACGCAGCTCAAACTGATTCTTTATCTGGAATGGCAGTTACATACACTGTTTTATTATAATGTATTTAATGACTCAACAACACCTTTGTTTGACAATAATAGAATATTAATTGTTAGAGTTCCAAGATACATGCTCAGCCTAGTTTAGTAATATTTTGATACTATAATACTATTGTGCTGTTCCTAATTACTTCTACGAGGCAGACAGGGCATCAACTGATGAAGACCATACTCTGATAAATTATTTACATAGAATAGAATATATTTATTTATATAGGATAAATTTAAATGCTTTAACCTTTTGAACACTTTCATATTTGAATGAAGTGACTCACACGCTAAACACTGTCGCGTTATCAAAAAAGACGAATCTCATAGTGTTGTGTTATTTATGCTCAAAGTACACCTTCACTCCGACCCCTTTATGGGACGACACCTCTTTTGGGGTTCTTGGCGTTAAAATACTAACCACAGCATAATAATATTTGTCTTCTTCTGTTATCCTTACTTGCAGTTCAATAACACAAACATGCACATACTGCATGCAATTAAATTACTGAAGCCATCATAGTTAGTATGAACGAACCTGTCCCATGGACGTGCGCGTGTGGCAGCGCTCGTGCACCCAGGCCGCGGACACAATGCGCTCCTCTATCGTGAACCCCGACGTGTCTAGCTTGCTCTTCTTACCCTCTCCATCACCACTCTTCTTAGCCCCCGCTTTTTTCAACTTGGCTCCTGGAGGTGCTGGCGTGTCGTCGGAACTGGATGAAGAGCTTCTCGCCCTGTTTTGTTGCATACATGACACTGTTTCGGTGGGAATGCCAAAAAACTGTGGATACGAGTATCCATTGACGAACTGCTGATTTGGATGATACATGGCTGCTTTTGTTCCTTAAATTGGGCTTTAGTTCACAATGCGAGTTCTCATACTTGGAAGACTGCTTACTTCAGTACTAGTTTTAATTAATAAAACGCCAAAAATAATGAATTACACTTTTATTTGTTTACAAAATCATCGCCAAGCGCACAGTAACTGTCATCCATCTGTCAATGTCAAAAGTTTTTTTTTCTAACCTCTGGTAGCAGACCTAAGCTGGTTACTACACAGTTTTTACATTTCCCACGCGTCGTCACAGGCGTTGTCTTCTTTCTTAACTTATATCGAGTTATAGAATCATTGATCAATTGATCAGTTAAATAGATAAAAACTTAACATATAATAAGGAAATGTAAATATTACGTTGTATATAAATAAATGCTCTTAAAATATATTAAATTTATGGTCCCCAAGTAGCTCCATATTTCTGCTATCTACTTCGCAGAAGTAGTATCGGAAAATTTTCTGTCACTAGATAATCGTCTTCAAAGATCACAGCGATGTTTAATTCAAATTCTGAAACAAAATAAAATATCCATTCAATTTGAACTCCTGGGTCGCGTTACAATTTACAAATTCGTACGCCTGTCTCTCTCACACACATACGGTTGTTAGAGAGTCGAACAGTTAACACTGTATTTTCATTTAAAGGTGGTTTGAAATTGTTCTAAAGTTTGGTTTTAGATGTTTGGAGGGTTAATTTATTAAGAGAATGAAAGTAAACGCACCGATCTTGAAATGCGCAGTGGCGGTGGTGGGCGCGGTGAAGAGTCGCGGCAGCACCATGTGGAGCGGGACGTCTCTCGCCCGGGCCACGTCGCCCTCTCCTACTTGAATGTTCTGGATCTCAGTTGCTGCACACATATCATGCAAAATACATATTAACCTTTTGACCGCCAAGCATTGAACAAAAATGACGCGCCACCGACGACACGTAATCGCGTTTTGTCAAGCGAAATTGAACTTTGCGGAAGCCCGCGTAGGTCCCTATTGCATCACAAAGCGTGTCGGCTGTAGCCGTCGTTGGCGTCCATGGCACAACTTTTTGATGTCGGCCACAGCCGACTGACGGTCAATAGGTGAATATATTTTTAAAAAGTTGTAAATCTAGTCCGAAAATTTACTACAGAGACAATTTTCTTATTGACGTTATTCAATATTGCCTTCAAATTTTACTAACAGCGAATAGGCGCACATATGAGATTTCACGTCAGGTTCAGGTTACCTAAAGGTGCTTATTATTTACAACACAAAGAACACAAATCTTGATATTGAGTTAGGCTGCCCAGCTGTTACGTTTAAGTCATAAACGAATGAAATCATTAATCGTTTGTGGAGGAATCGGATAACGTAAGTACCTGACATGTGCGTTAACCCTACATGCGGGCGGTGGATACTCTGTTTTTTTCATTGTTTTTTTTCTTATGCTTACCGTCCCTCGAGAACCCTTCTGAATCGCCGCAGGTCTCGACTCGTACCAGCTGCAGCTCAATCGACTTGATCGGCACGGAGCACTCATCCACGCGAATCTAAAATAAGACCACACAATAATAAATATTAACTACTATATAAAAACCGGCCAAGTGCGTGTCGGACCACGCATAATGGAGGGTTCCGTACCGGCTATCGAAAAAATTAATGTCGAAAGGTCGTATCTGCCTATGTACGTAGTTTTTTGGAGATATCTCAAAAACGTCTAAGCCGATAATGTTCAAAATAATTTTCGTGGAAAGAATATTAAAAAATGCATCTTCTTGAATTTTTTCATAATTTTTGGACTTACGGTTCAAAAGTTATAGGGGGCGGGGACACACAACTTATTGACTTTAGGAGTGATTATTTCTGAAAATATCGACTCAATCAAAAAATGTTCAAAGGAACCTCAATGGTTTTTTTCAAGACCTATCGATTGAAATGCGTCATGTTGATATTTGGTAGAATTTTTTTTTGACAATAAGGCGTGTCTACACCAGGCGCACAGCCTCGCGAGGAAATTGCCGCGCGAGGCGGCTCGGCTAGTGTGGACGTGCCTCGGCCGAGGCGGCGTGCATATTTGCCTCGGCCGCGGCAGATCGGCTCGGTGTCGGTATTTCGGCACGCTCAAAGGCGCCTCAGTCGTTTGCCTCGCGAGGATCTAGACGTGTTTATTTGGTGCGCGTGGTTATTTTGTTCCGTGCAAAACATTGAGCAACAGGAGATTAAAATAATCGAGCTGATTAGATGAACTTTTATTTGTTTACTTAAGTATTACCTTTACACAATCCTTTAGATGTTATAAGATGGCATCACACTTCACTTCTGGTACAATTTTTGATATTGATTGTTTTGATATACGAAATAAATATTGGAGACTGGTGTAAGAGGCCCCTGTTGTCAAGTATCGTAATGTTACAAGCACTTTCTCCCTAACGGTGATCGATTCTCTAAACTTTGTATCTTGCCTTTTTAGTTTTGTATTTAATTGTAGACACAACAAAAACTCTATTTGTTCTTTTTCAATGCGTCCAATATTAGTCTCTAATCCAGTTTCTGTTAATTCACTGTACAGCCGGTTTCCGTATTGGGATCTAGATTTATATAATGGGCTCACCCAAAATCTCCTTTACTTTACTTTTGCCGTTTCTTTTATATAGCTTTAAAAAGCAAAATAAAAGTAACAAAAACCACGGCAGTAATCACATATGACGCCATTTTGAACAATTTGAACAGCTGACAGAGGGCCGCCATCTTGCCGAGCAATTTAGCTCGGGCTTTCCTCGCGAGGCTAACTTCCCTACTAAAAATGTACATGAGCACGCTGCCGCGCGAGGAATAGTCGTTTGCCTCGCGCGGCAATTTCCTCGCGAGGCTGTGCGCCTGGTGTGGACACGCCTATTGGCATGCCGCACCGGACGCACCGCCTCGCGAGGAAATTGCCGCGCGAGGCAGCTCGGCTGGTGTGGACGTGCCTAATAATTACATGTATGGGTGCCCCCCCTAAAAAATTTTTTTTCAGCAATTTCAGTACAAAACTAAGTAGCGGCACACAAAATACACCTTATGTTAAAATTTGATAAAGATAAGTCTCATAGTCTGCGAGTAAAATGGCTGTGACATAGGGACGGACGGACGGACCGACGGACATGACGAAACTATAAGGGTTCCGTTTTTGCCATTTTGGCTACGGAACCCTAATAAAAGCAGAATTTTTTTCGCTTACAGTGACGGTATGCTACTCTAGTTGCTATTAGTCTTCTTCTGTTCCTCCTAGCGTTTGTCCCAGTTTTTTGCTCTATTGAGTCTGGGGTCCGCTCAGCAACCTAATCCCAGGAATTGGCGTAGTACTAGTTTTTACGAAAGCGACTGCCATCTGACCTTTCAGCTTTTGGGATTAGACCCGGTTTCCTCACGAAGTTTTCCTTCACCGAATACCAAATGATATTTCGTACATAAGTTTCGAAAAACTCAGTGGAAGTTATGAGCCGGGGTTTGAACCCGCGACCTTCGGATTGAAAGTCTAATTGCTATTAAAGTAAAATATTCTCATATTGTCAACTTCAGTTGGTTATATGGTGAGTTTATCACAAATAAAATTAATGCTTTCTTGGGTGCCAAATTAAAGACTGTTGCCGTTATTCAGAAACGTTTGTCAAATAATAAACTGACTGCTACGACAACGAGTGCACCAGCCGGCTCCGTTCCTAAACATAACTGTGATGCTAGCATAAGTAGTAAAACTGATGTATTGTACTTAGTTCACCAAAATATTCAAGGGTTTACCAGTAAACAACTGGAAATTGATTTATTTGTACAACACTCGAACATTGATATCCTCTGTATAACGGAGTACTGGCTTAAAGGTCATGAATTTATGTTTAATTTCCACAATCATAGTGTAGTAAGTAAATTTTTAGAAAATCCTGCATTCGCGGCGGGTCATTAATAATGGTAAAACATGATATAAAAAGTAAGGAGCGGATAGACATTGTTGAATTGTCTGTGGAACGCCATATTGAACTTTCCTTGTGTCGAGTTAGAAGAATTTATAATTATATGCGTGTACAGGCCTCCATTGGCAAACTATAACACATTTGAGTCAGTGATAGATGAAGTTCTTACAAGTGTTTTTTGTAGTAATAAAAGTGTTATTGTGTGTGTGATTTTAATATCAACTTACTTGAAGATTCATCCATGTGTGTAAGGTTACTTAGTACTTTCAAATCCTACAATTTAGTAAATTTATTTTGTGAGCCTACACGAATCACAGCAACCAGTGCTACATGTATAGATAACATTTTTCAGTAACAAGGATGCGACTAGTAAATCTATAATAAACAACTTAAGTTCTGACCACTGTGGACAAAAAGCCTCTTTTAGCGGAAAAACTAAGGATATTCCACAAGTCACTATGTGGCAGACCAATTTCCGAAAGACGATTCGGGTTAAAGATATTTATTATTCTCAAAAGAAATTTACATTTCACTGGATGAGAATTACACTTATTTATATTATTTACATGCCATGCAATTGTGCCCGTGGGCGTTAATTATATACATTACTTACAAAATTTACAGAACAAAACAAGATTCACAGAAGACAATAGTGGGTAAATACTGCTACTGATAACAATTTTAGAACCGGGTAGAACAACATATTGCGCATACACATGTTGCGCTTTGCGTAAGGACAGTTGCTAAGCTCCAGGGCCGAATTCAGATGGCGGGAATATTAGTAATAACATGGACCTTTAATTTGTTTTTAAACGTGTTAAAAGATTTAACCTCTTTAATATCTTGGGCAAGTTATTGTATAACCGTGCTCCTTCAGATGTAATATTTTTTTTTACCATAATTTTTTGTTCGGGCAAAGGGTATGAAAAGGTTATCCGAATTACGAAGAATCCTACCACCTTTTTGTCTGTTTGTAACAAAAGTTGTTTGGCAGTGTATTTGTTTAGATTTATTCAGTCGGATATCACGAAACAATTATGTTATGTTCCATTTACCCAGGAAAACCCTAACCGTATGAGTATTGAGTTGTTTAAACTGTATTAAAAGGGAATTTGATGCCTGTTTCATTCCGAAGAAGGTGCAAGGCAAGGTCAAGACGAAATTTAGCGACTGGGCTACGCCGATATTCATGAGAAAAGACGACGGCTCTATGATTTATATGACTTGAGAAGAATTAATAAAAGTCCGGAATTCCTAGATTATGTCAGGAACTTTTCTAAATCTTTTAAGATGATGTGTGCTGCTGCTAAAGCTGATTATCTGTCCAGAAAGATCCAAAATTCCAAGGATAAAGTAAAAACTGTTTGGCAAGTAATCAACGATGAAACTGGGAAACGTAAAATCAAAGATCCGCACTACAACCTACGTATTAATAATAATTTAGTGAGTTCGGACCTTGAAGTTGCGGATCATTTTGAGCAGTTCTTCTCTAATATACCGGTAGAAACAACAAAGTCTCTTCATTCATCGCCTGACGTCGCTGAGGCAATACTGAAAACAAATATAGCAGAGTGTACAGATTTCTTTAAATTTTCATATGTTACTCCGAACTTAGTTATTAAAACATTTAAATCCCTAAATTTAAAGAAAACTGAAGATCTTTGGGGCCTATCTGTTAAAGTTCTACATTCCATTGTTGAATCGATTGCACCACATTAGCTGATATATTTAACAAATGTATTGATACAGGAATATTTCCAGACATAATGAAGCACAGCAAAGTCATCCCCTTGTTCAAATCAGGATCGAGAACAGAACCAAGCAATTTCAGACCAATTTCAATACTGCCGGCACTGAGCAAAGTTTTCGAGAAACTAATTCTAAATCAACTTGTGTCACATTTTAACCGAAACGAATTGTTCGCCAGAAATCAATTTGGTTTTACCAGAGGTCGCTCGACTACTGACGCAGGTGCTGTTCTTCTTAAGCACATCTTTGCCGCTTGGGAAAAAAAACAAGATGCTGTTGGAATATTCTGTGACCTATCGAAGGCATTTGATTGCGTTGATCACGAAAATCTAAAGAGAAAACTAAGCCATTACGGGATCAAAGCTGGTGCCCTTAACCTCGTCTCATCATACCTATCGGATAGAACACAACGAGTGGTTATTAATGGAACTCAATCTTCTGGGTCCCCTGTGGCACTCGGAGTGCCTCAAGGCTCAATACTTGGTCCTTTCCTGTTTTTGGTGTACATTAATGACCTACCTAAAATTGTGCAAGATAAACATGATATAGTGTTATTTGCTGATGACACATCTCTGATATTTAAAGTGGACAGAAAAGAAAACAGCTTCGATAGTATTAACAGTGCACTCTCCAAAGTAGTAAATTGGTTTACGGCTAATAACCTACTTTTGAACGCCAAGAAAACGAAGTGCATCAAATTTACACTTCCCAACGTCAAGCAGATTAACAGCAGCAAGATTATAATAAATGATGAAATAATGGAATTCGAAAATCAAACTGTTTTCTTAGGAGTCACTTTAGACTCGAAATTACAATGGCATCCACATATAGCTACCCTAGCTGGGAAACTTAGCTCTGCAGCCTATGCCGTGAGGCGAATCAGCCATCTAACAAACAGTGAAACTGCCAGGCTGGTATACTTCAGTTACTTTCACAGTGTTATGTCGTATGGAATTCTGTTGTGGGGTAAAGCAGCTGATATTGGGACCATATTTGTGCTACAAAAACGAGCTGTACGTGGCATTTATAAAATGCGCGGTCGAGCATCCGTAAGAGGAAAATTTGAAGAGGCAAATATTCTTACCGTAGCATCTCAATACGTACTTGAAAACATTATGTATGTGCGGAAAAACATCCATAAATTCAAGCTCAACAGTGATATCCATAACTATAACACTAGAAATAAAGATAAGATTGCTGAGCCTGGCCACCGCCTCGGTAAGGTTCGTACGTCTTTTGCTGGGAACTGTACACGTTTTTATAACAAAGTCCCCGCTGATGTAGTGAATTTGCCACTAAATAAATTCAAGTCTTATGTTAAGCGCTATTTGTTGAGGAGAGAGTACTATACTTTAAAGGAATTCATTGAGGATAACGATGCCTTTATGCCTGGCTGAGATATGCGTCATACTCGTGAACGGGTGCTGTTTGTGGAGACCGGTCTGTTTAGGCTAACTGGGGCAACACATTTACGTAACTTTTTATTAATCATATTTAATTTTAGTTTAATTGGCTTTAGACACAACATTCGGTGCTTGATTATCCATATTTTTTTATTATATAGAATATATAGATCAAGACACTTGGAGACCTTATACATCTCTAAGTATAATTTAGAAATAGTATGTTTATTGTATACTAGAATCACTTAAGTACTTTTTTTTATATTATTTAAATTCAAAGTTTGTTTCTAACTGTTGATGATGGATTATTATAATTTGGAAATTTATGTAGAAGACACAGTTCAGGTAAGAAAGTATATCAAACTTGTATGTAATTTATTTTCAATAGTCAGATTTGGACTCATCTTTTTTCTTTGGTATTTTTCTTAAACTATAACCTATTGTTGGTTAATCTAACCTTGGTTTGATATGTTTTCTTATAGAACAACGCACTTATATGTATTGTTTAGTTTTGATGTACTGTTGTTTTGAAAAAATAAGTCCCGCCGAGTTTCTTGCCGGACATAATTCTTCTCGGGTCAGAGGTGTAGGGTTAGAACCGGTGTAGTTTGATTTTTTTTCTATCTCTTTTACTTTGACGTGTAAAAGTGCCCTTGTGGCCTACTTACTGAATAAATGTTTGAGTTTGAGTTTGAGTTTGAAATCTGATGTGCCATTGATGACTGTTTGCCCCTCTCCGTTATTTAGACATGTTATGAATAAGTGGGCTGACTGTACCGTGCCGGTGAGAGGTTTGTCGAGCGGGCACACGGTGGAGTGGATCTCGGCGTAGATGCTGAAGGCGGGCATGGCCGCGCGCGCGCCCCCCCCGCCCCCGCCCCCCCCGCCGGCCCGCACCGACGCCGGCGTGATCTCGCAGCGCACCGGCTTCAGGGCCGGGGGCTCCAGCTGCACGCAAACCGCAAACACATTGCAGACCAAATTAAACTACTTTCATTTTATTTGGAGTTGCGTAAAACATAAAAAATAGTTATTCAGGTGAAAATAAAGTTGTCTAAACAGAAATAAAATAAATGCCACTCATTTTTCGAAACATAGTAAAATTAAGTGCAAAAAACAATGTTTAGTTTTCTCGTCTCAATCCACGCATATGTTAAAAATTAGAGAAATCCTGTTAAACATTTTGATAAAATAAAAACATTTACAGCAATAGGTCAGTATTAGAAAAAAACCAACTCACATGTCTATGTTGTACAAAGAACTGGCAGCTAGCATTCAACGGTTTATTCAGGAAAGATCTCTTCATCCCGCACTTGAGCGTGTACATGATGTTGACAAACACGCCATGGTAGGTCTCTAGCAGCCCTGGATAGCCAGGCGAGGTGGCCTGGCGAGCCCGCAGAGGGATCTCGAAGGGGATCTCCGTCACACCACTTGGGATCTTACCAGGAGGAGCCAGCTCCAATGATGTGTTTAACAAATTGATTGGCTAAAAAAATTAATTAATATAATGGATATATTTATTACAGCAAAATTACATACAAAAAAATGAGAAATAATATATCTATCAGTACCAGTACAGATTCAAGTTAAATATTTTGTTGTTTAATACCATCATAGTACACAAATTAAAAGTTAATTACTACAATTTTTTTCCCATACTTAGTGTGAGTGTGAATTCAGGTATCAGTATAGTCATAATCAATAAGCAGTTAAAGGATAGGTAACCACTGTGATGCACCTGTCTAAATCAAAACACTGTAGGAAAAGATAAGGCTATAATATAGAGATGCGCAAAACGCTTCACTGAAGTGAAAAGATTGATTCATATCTTTCGCTCGCGAAGATATGTATCACTCATTTCGCTCACTTCGCTCAGTTGATCCAAACGGTTCTTTCGATCCCTCGTTCGCGAAATGATCTGTCAATCTAGGAAAAAACAGATACAATTTTAGAGAATTGGCCAATCTTACTATCGGACTATTCATATAGATGTTACGAAAGTTGAATTATCTTAAAAAAATTACAAATTTCGAGTTTAATTCAGATTATGATTTAATTACAAGAAAAGCATCACACATCATATTTAAAAAAAAATTGAATTTAACACATGATTTTTCGTACTGCATAAATCGTCAGTTAAGTTGAGACATAATAATTAAACAGAATGTATTTTTCATTTATTATGACAGTATTTATTTAGAATAGTTTAGTTCTAATATAAACAGCGGTAAAACTAAACACAGCAAGAGTGGTGAAACGAAGCGTTACAATATATCACCCAAACTAATACAAAAGAGCGACTCACACACTGAAGTGGCCCCTATCACTACACTGCACGCGACAAAGAGAGACAAATATATACATTCGATAATAAGTGCGAACAGTACAACCTGCACATCGGCCGAGCCGACTCGCTCGCATCTCGCTTGCGCTCGGCTGTCAGTTCGTTCGTAGTGTACTCGAGATCGGGAAGAGTTACTGATATAGTGAGTTGTTTGATTCACAAGTGAGCGAGAGAGTGAGTGAGTTGAATGAAAAGATATATATCTTTTGAATCACTCGCTCGCGAGCTACACATCTCTACTATAATATAAAATTAACATTGGTTATGAGTGGAATGTTAAACCAACATGCAAAGAAAAGTAAAACAATTTGTCATGCTACAGAACTAACATTCCAAAATATTAATTTCCATGATGGCATTGAAGAATCATATTGATTAACAATTACTTAAACAAATTATAATGATTTTCATTTTCAAATTATAATGAAATGACTACATTATTTATTGGAAATCACAATCATACCTTCAAGCTGTTGGAGAAGATGCCAATGTTCTTAGAGCTGAGCTGCAGGTTGACGGCGCCCTCGGCTACCAGCGAGAGCCCCTCGTGCCGCGTGTCCCCGCCGCTCTCCACCACTACCACGCCAGCAATCACTTCCTAAGGGCAGAAACACTTGATGACGAATCTGTTGGACTGTTGAGAGTGTTGAGGACTCAGAATATATTGATCAGACTCTTAACATCTTTGCATCGCGGAGATCTAACGTAAACAGACATTACAAGAAACTGAAGGAGCACGATTGTACAAAATATGCTTAAACTTATTTAAATGAGGGGGTGTAATGGTGAAAACCTAAAATGGTTCTTACCCCCTCATGATATATTTTGCTGGGTCTCTTTAGATTTATTGTCAAGCTTGTAGACATTATGACGTTTACACTAGATACGTAAGTATTCGGAATATTTCTGTTTGAAATATTTACGAAAAGTACGAAAACATCGAATATCGAATTCAACAACAGAGAACTGTCAAACTGATAGCGATAGTAGCGTTTCGTTACAAACAGGATTTTCTTTTAAATTGTTTTTTTTTTTCAATAGAAGACGATTGTTTTTATAGAAAGATATTTTTTATACGATTGAATTTATTGAACTATATTTAATAATACTAATTATTTTACAATAAATGATTATAGCTTTTCAATAATATAATTAAGCAAAATTGTATTTATCATAAACTAAACGCAATATTCTTATGTGTGGCAGCAGTAAAAAAAATGTCGCTGTAGCGTTACTGAAGTAAGGGGAAACATAGAGCTACAATGAGAAAAGCTTTCATAGTTTGGTGCTGTAATTGATTTACATCATGTACCTTTAAATAAAATAATGTTTTGAACAAAATTTGAATGCAAATTCGGCCAGTTTTTTTTTTATAGCAACATTCGCCTTACGTCAATGTCAACTTGAAAGAATGAAATCGAAATCAGTTGATTGATAAAGGCCGCCGGTGGCGGTATAGCGCAATTTTCCCCGATTAAAATTTACGATAGTTTTATTTTTATTACGTTTCTAAATATTTATTAGCGAGATCCCTTTTTTACGTGTTAATTTATTTTACTGTGTACAAAAATAATCGTGGTCAGTTAATGTGTAGTGTGTAGAAACAGGTGATGTGGGGTACACCCTGGATGGATCGATACCGGTGACTGCGTCGCTTTGTTGCGAGGGTGCAATGGAGAAGTCGGCGCGACCGCGGACGGCGCTGAACGAGTGCGTGAAGGTGGTGGTGCGGTGCCGGCCGCTGTCCAACCGCGAGAAGAACGAGGGCCACGATGAGGTGAGGAAACTCCTCACACTTTGTTTACAGTCACGACTGCGCAGAACTTCTTTCTAACAATGCGAGTTATCATTGTAATGTTTTCAAAAGGCACGCGATCGTGTTTATGTTTGTTCAAGTTAACGCTTTGATGCGCGTCCAGCGTAGTTTCTGGTTTTCCGGTTGCTCGGAGACTCGGAAGGAAGCGCAATAACTGACCAGCTGTTAAGTTAAGGTGGAACCCATGAACTCCAATTCAAAAAGGCATAGCTAGTGTCGGTTACTAAGCCATGTTACGTGGTCCGTTTGGCTCAGTGTGGGCCGCGACGACGTTCCTTGCAAATTTACGCCTATGCAAATTGCAAACGAGTACAGTACAGTATAATGTCTATAATACTAATAGACTCCTTATTTCACAACACGATGGCCCTCTTAATAAATTATTCAGCTAAGTGCTGATTAGCGGCTGAATCGATCGCCCTTGAGCCATTTAGAAATTGAGTAAAATATTAAAATAAAACTACGAGTGGCCCTGACTTTGCGTCCTTCACCTTTCTTGGAAAGTGAAAACTGATTAGAAACTTAAATTTAATTTTAGACTAGGTAATTTATTGTATTGTTTAAACCCCGTAGGTAATATATATCTACTACTTTTAGGTACAGTCATCGGCAATAGTTTCGTCCTACACGAAGGCCGCAAAAATATGTGACACGCTCTTATAGCCCTACAAATAAGAGCGTGTCGTATATTTTTGCGGCCTTCATGTAGGAAGATACTATTGCCGGTGACTGTACTCACTACTCAGTGGTAGCTAGCATTGAGTGTACATTATACTTCAATGGTAGCTAGAGGATCTCGCGTTCCTGTAGGTAGATACTCCTACTCGAGCAGAACGGAGCTACTTATATGGTAGAATGTGAAGGATAGTGTGAACGTAGATTTTACGGCTTTAAAAGTTGATATGCTCTATTGAAAAAAAAAACAGGATCCATAGACAATTTTCAACTCAAGTTTCTAGTATCCTTAAGTATGTTACGAGTAAATCCTCGTGTTGTTCTTTTAACTCATAAAGGGTCCTATTCACTGGGCCCTCAATGTCGCCGTCCGCCGAGTAGCAGCTGCGCGTGACTAGCAGCTTCACATACGAATAGCAAAGTATATAAAGCAGTTACGTGCCTGCTTCCGTCCCCGCATATTCGAAACTTCCTGCTGAATAGTTTACGAAAATATAAGAAGATGATATAATACCGATTTAAACTCAAATGATTTTCACATTATTTAAATAAAACATTAATTAATACCGACTTTCTTACTTGTGCGAGCGTATAGACGAAATTATGAGTTCAAGAAAATTTGGCTGATTGATAGATCGCAATTCGTACCGGTTTTGCTTATTCGATCAAGTACGAGTACTATTAATAAACACTGGAACACCTAGCTAATGCTAACCTACCTAAGCATCCTCCTGGCTAATGCTGGCTTGGACAGAATCGTTCAGTCACCGGCATTAGTATCTTCCTACACGAAGGCCGCAAAAAAACATCTGGACAAGCTCTTATTTGTAGGGCCATAATAGCGTTTCACATATTTTTGCGGCCTTCGTGTAGGAAGATACTAATGCCGTGCCGGTGACTGTACCTGTTCTAACTTACATCTGTATAGTATAGTACCTAGTACCTGCAATACATGCAGGATGAAGTGTGCATAAACAAAATGTTACTATAGTGAACTGTAGTCGAGTCTAGTAGCCCTCGGGATATAAATTAAGGTCTGCTGATAGTTATCTGAAAATTTTACTCGTCGCATAAGATACGATTATTTGTTGACCGTACTTTACGGTACCCTAAACACACATGTCATACAAATTGGACACTTAACTAAACATATAGTTTTATTTTCAGTATATTATAAAAGCTCATAATGTCCGGCTACTATATGATTCACTCGTTTTAAGATAAAATTACGTTGTACCGAGCACCTAATACGGAGCCCGATAAGACATGTTATTCATAACATAAGTCATCTCTAAATCCCTTGTTTAAAAATAAACTACACACTCATACGAGGTGTTTCTACCCACATTTTCCATTTATAGGTAGGATTAACACCCGTGAGTGATTACAGTTTTTCTAGGCCTAAAAACACCCATTACTAACTTTATCTACACTCATATTGTAAGTCCTTTAAAATGCGTTCAAAAACCGTAGGCAATGACCAGCATTACAACAAACGATTTCACTATGATAAGTTTCTTATCTGTGGCAGTAATGTAATTTTAACGTTGCATGCTCAAATATTGTTAAGTAATGAGTTTCACATTTGGAACAGCTGTCAAAACCAACACAATTTCAATGGGTTTCTATTCTAGTATCCATAGATTTTAAAATGTTGTCGATACGAAACGTCAGTACGATATATTTTTTGACATAAACCGCACGACATTTTGATCTCGGATGACATGAGAATAAGGACTTCGTTCGTTGGCTAATATTAAAAAAAAACTCGCGACAGAAGTTTGTACATATATATATTTCTCTATGGTTTGTACGGCCGCCATTTCTGTTATCAACTTGTCAGTTATTGTTTGTCGAAACATTTTTAATTGCGAAAATGTAAATGTTTACTATTAACGATATTATAATAAATAAATATACTTTCCTTATCAGTTCTAATTTATTTATTTTTATTAAGCTTACACCTGTGGGTTTGTTTCAGCACTTGTATCTTTCTACCTAGTAATGCAGGTCATTTGCATTCGGCTTCTGAACCCATCTTTGAGTACTTACAATATGTGTGTAGATAAAGTAATGTATGCAACTGTACATAATTAGGCCTTAAAACATTCGTGTGATCCTATAATGAAACCCGCTGCGCTCGTTTCATTAAACCCCACTCGTGTTTTAAGGCCCCTCATTATGTATCAGTTGCATAAACTACTATTTTTGACATGTAGGATTTAATTAAACAATACATTATAGGCAGGTACATTGTAGAACAGTCGACGTATAAGATATACTTAGATAATTTTAGCACCTTATTTTTGAGTTTTACCTTTCTTCTTCTTAGGTGTCTTCAATAACGCCTATAAATAAGTACTTAGTCGGTTCATAAGTTCTGTCACTAGGGTTTGGACTGGTAAAATAGGAACTGTTAGAGGTTGCTTACTATTTCAATATAAGTTTAAAAAGCCTATTTAACACTGATTAATTTACGATATTATTTAAGGCAAATAGTTGTGGCAGTTTTACACAATTCCCTGTAACATTCGAAAAAGTGCAATAAAAAACCACATCAAAAACACGCGCCCTGTTCGAGTTGATTGTGACCATAATTATTTTTATTCAATTTTAAGAGACTTCAGTCTTGCATACTGCATTAGCTTGATATTTTACCTTCATTTTAATATATAATTAACATTGGTCTGACTGACAATTTTGGAAGACTACCTTGATGTATGGCATCAAAATCATCGTGTTTTGCTCAAAACTGAAAAATACGTTGAGGTTCAGGAGAAGAATAGCTGAAGCACAGACTTGTAAGTCAACTAAATATTGGTTTTGAAATATGCCTTAATCATCTACTTTCATAAAAATAACAATTTGTAACTCTGGGCAACTATAACAATGATCTTAACCAACTTTTGTGAAGTACAATTTTCATAAATCATCGGCGTGTTGGGACTCACAACAATCTTCAAGTTTACAAGGATCTATAAAATACGCGATCTTGATTATAAGTTAGTCATATTATATTTTAATCTGTATGAAATAAGCTTTCTAATCAGGTCTAAAATTTTTTAATAAAACCTTTGTATTATATTTTATCACTTAAAACCCTTGTGACAGAACTTAAGGACCGACTAGGTAATACCAACGTCTTCAATTATTATGACGTACACATCTACCCACTACGCTGTTAATAACATAATCAGATAACCGATTAATCCATTGATGATAAGATAATACGAAACTACGAAGATATCACCGAAAAGCTACAAGCTTAACGCGATTGTTTCTGTTTCATTTGGAACCGGTAAATATTGTGATATGATGATAGGTGATGCGACGCGATTGTGCCGTCAAAACAAAAGAGCAAGACTTTACAAAACGATCGATGATCACTGGCCCGTATAACTCTGACCTCCTTGTTCAGTTCAGCACCTAGAGATTATTTTATTGGGCATATATTTGCGTGTTTATTACAAATATTACTAAACGGATAATGTGTCCAGAATTATTTAGATTACGACCTTTTGTTTAAACAACAAGAGTGTGTCAAGATCTTTTGGAGCATGTTGCCCCATCTGCTGACTGTATTATTATTATTACCCTTAATATTGAGAACTTACATGTCAAATGGTGTATTCCCATGTGGCTGCAGGGGACAGATGGGAATAGGTTTCTTTTCAGGAATTATTCCCATTGGTCCCTTTCCCCTTGATTCCATCAACAAAAGATGGGAGAACACCGGTCAAATTATACTAGATACTCGCTCACAGCTGTAAACCTGTTTATACATTGAACGTAAGTAGGTGAGCACTGGTAATGTCCATACGAGTTGCCGTATTTAGGCATAGATCATCTGACCGACCGGCCTTCTGCCGCTGCACATGTGCGGGAAATAAATCAAATTCTTCGTCTTGTGTGACTAGCAGTTGGTAAGATACCACTCAACTTAGCATTTAAATTTTCTCAGTTTGGGTCCGTACTGGGAAAACTTTATTCCGGCAACATAGCCTATACACAAAATACTAACATGAAGATCGAATCATTAATGCATTTTGGGTCATAAATATGAATCTCAGTTGACAATGACAACTCATTCATCAGAATTTTCGACGCTACGGTGGAAGTGATGGAACAACCGTTCCTTTTGGTTTACATTAGGTAATATAATAAATATGTTAGCCTAATATCCTATATATATACCACTGCTGGGCACAGGCCTCCTCTAGTCCTCTCATACACGAGACATAGGTACAATAGGTAGTTACAAAGTTTCAAAATCATCAGATTCCTTATAGTAACATTTGTGACAGTCTTTCAATTGGGTTATAGTTTCAATCTCAGGGCCTGATAACCTTATTACCTATAAATAGGTTTCGTGTCAAGCCTACATTGCATCCGTTCCGCTTCGTATTGACGGAAAACTTTGGCTGTTAAACATATTGCCATGACAATAAGCGATTGCCTGCTTGTTGCTCGTTGCTCGGAGGCCAAAGAGCGAGCTTATGATGGACGGAGTTATCTTCGCGACAGCGCGAGCCTCACTTTAAAACACCGCGCGATGGAAAGAGACAGACCTGTTGTTGTCACGTTGGCAGGTCAATAAGCCAGACCATCATATCCGTGCAGAGTTTGCACCCTCAGCCTCAACGTTTCACGTATACCCGCATGCTACTTTTCTATCTGCTGCTAAAAGTTAGTTTTGTATTTTTTCATTTACTTGCTAATGCAAGCTAAATGCTAATGCATGCATCCAGTGTATAATGTATTAAGTTTCAGTTCATTAACATATATTTTAACAACTACTTAACCTAATTGTATAATATTTCTTAGTAAGGCATCAAGTACAACTAGTACAAGAGCATTTTAATGCCCTGTTGTGTATTAACAATCATAAACTTAAAAACTTTTTGCATTACAACTGTGAAGAGTGTGAAGAGTCAAACCATGTACGGTCGCTTTAAGGTTCAGCAGTGGGCTGTTTCTAAATAAACCCATTATGTGAACTTGTAAGGCGTTGCAGTTTGCACTTCGTCACTTATTTGAATATGATTAACAGCGCATTTGCATACGCGGGCGGCGCGTGCGCCGGCAGTTATTCACGAAGCAACGTTTCCCCTGCATCGACAGTGAACCGACCAGCTTCCTCATATATTCGCAAGGTTACGCTTATGGCCTTTGTTTTCTGCACCACCATACCATCTGTTGCTGTTAGCTATCGATTGCCACCCAACTTTAGATGCCAGCAAGGGCAAGGGCATAAAGCTTACTTTACAAAAATTATTTAAAACGGGGTATTTACCATGTGTATTGGTTTCAACACAAAAACAAACATACATGCACAAAACAAATACACATGGTAAATACCCCGTTTTAAATAGTTTTTGTAAACCATATTAGCTTAAAATCGTATAAAGCTTACTTATTGATCTATGGCTAGGCCAGCTTATTTAAATTCAAAAAAAGCGCGAGATCATCCTTGTTTCGCCGCAGGCCAAGTGATGGTGGATCATAGACTTTAGGATATAAAGTATAGACGGGGCATGGTAATAATAATACCAAGACCGAAAGGGAATAGATATCACAGAAGGCGCTATTATCATTGGTCCTTGTCATAGTCTCACATTGGTGATTATTGCTTACTACTAAAAGGCCCAAAGTACAATATAAACTTCTTGTTGCCCTTCAATTCAATTCCCCTTCAAGACATCAACCGATTAAATTATGTAGGCTGCATGGTTACGGTAATGCTATCATATCAGCCAACTTGAAACGTGTTTTAAAATTAGTCGCGTTGCGTATACTCGTATAGTCTGTCCTTCGTGGGCGAACGCGTGTTTCTTTCAACTCTAGAACTTACTTTGAACGGTGGATTGAGGATTTAAGTCCGTTACTAGTAATACCTTTCATTTGCACTCCAAGATAAAGACTTGTTTCATTGACTGTCATTGAGGTCAGTGTTAAAATTTAAAACGCCCGTCTAGCGCAGAGCGGAATAGCTTTGTAAATAACCCAGCCCACAAAACGTAATGAACGCACCGCCGGCGCCGATGCGTGCGATAGTGAGATCTATCCACAGATAACTCCGTATAAAACAATGCCATAACGCACCTGCCTACGAAATTAGTTACGCTACGAATTAAATCCCTATAGATTTTATAGTCTATGATACTGCAACAAAAACATGAATCTAACGCCATTTTTAGGATATGTGAGCAGCATTATGCTGTTATAGCATTAGGAGGTACAAATAAAGTACAGTTGTACAAATTTACATCACCAGAAAAACGCTATCTTCTTTTCAGCCAAGTTCAAACAGTTCTGCTTTATCTAAATATATAAAAGAATGAAACTGACTGACTGACTGATTGACTGACTGACTGACTGACTGACTGACTGACGGACTGACTGACATATCAACGCACAGCCCAAACTGCTGGTTCTAGAGATTCCAAAATTGGGTGCACTAAGAAAGGATTTTTCAAAATTCACCCCCTAAGGGGGTAAAATGGGGGTCCAAAGTTTGTATGGCGAATCAAGATTTGTTAGATTATTTTATTCGAAACTTCACAGGAGTATTCCTAACGATAAATGAGTAAACACGTGTTTCAGGTTTTTTGAAAATTCAACCCCTAAAAGGGGAAAATGTGGTCACAAAGTCTGAAAATCAACATGGGTATCGTATCCTTTTTGAGTACTTATAGTACGCGGACGAAGCCGCGGGAAAAGGCTAGTTATGTATATGTATTACAACGATCTATTTTTCACTTCTTGGCACACTATGAAAAACTGATTCAGGTGCGGAATGCACGCTACGTATTTTTATTTCACTAATTTGTCTTGCCAGGAATTTACCTGATTTTACACATGTTTACCTGTAGGTGAAGAGACGGCGAGTCAGACCGACTGATCAAAAATGGTACGAGCGTCTCTCGACGAAGGCATCGGCAGATCAGTTCCAAGAGGCTGATTTGCCTCTGCAGGTTTGACCGATGGTCACTACGCACTAACATGGTGCAAAGGACACCACTGACACTGACACTTAGATTACAATTTTATAACATATGGTTATGTGTAAGAACTATCCGCATTGCAGACGCGCCCCTGTTTCGAGGATGTTGAAACAATTACGATTACGTAAAGATTTGGCGGTCATGTAGCATTCTCGACATTTGGAACATCGAGAATACCTCCTGTCCGAAATGGAAAACCTGTCTCCAATGCGGGTAGTAGGTATTAATTGGTAGAGCATTTTATAATTGTTGGTGTTGGATAATTAATGAAAAGGCGATGCCGATGTGCTTGCGTCGCGTGACAAAAACAGCACAGCATCCGTCTTGTACAGAGACAAATGCTGTATCTTGTTTTTATTACGTGTTAAACGCGATCATGATCAAACCGTCACGATCAAGACATGCTTTTATTAGTCTTTTATTGACATCTCCTGAAATTTATAAATCGGCTTTATAAATCTTATTTTAAATCTTGAGTTCAACCCTGGAAAAAGTAATTTTAATTTAATGTTAAACTCAATTGAGGAATCCTATCTAGGGCTGATTAGAAATAAGCAGTTGAAACGCGGTTGCATTGCACTAGATTGAAGATCACCCTTGCGTTTTCAAGCTAGTCTGATCTGAGAGACAGTCTTTATCGAGCGATAAATGCGATTATCATAGATATCTTGTATTGTCTCTACTAGCCCCACCACGCAGGGAGCCCAAGTGGAACTGTCGGTGATTCACTAATGTATTAATAATTGGTCGCTCGCGTAACACGTGGGAGGTTAATGGTTAGGTTCATTAGTTATACAATCATAATTAACTAACTATTATAACCAGGGATGAGTAATTATTTAAGCATACTGTGATTAGTAAACCGCTGGCGGTAAGAGTACCTATAATACTAGATCACAACGCACTAATACCTTTACGTGATGGTCAATGGTATATGTTACTTTTACGGTCACCTGCAATACTATCTTGCAGAACTAACGCCGCTAAAATATGTGACACGCTTTTATGAGTCTACAAATAAGATTTGTGTTACACATGTTTGCTCGCTGCTCGTGTCAGAAATTATTACAGGTGACTGTATTGTTCTCATCTCAATCAACATCTTATCTCACCATGTATATGTAGGTATGTAATCCGTCAATTGGCAGACGGATGGTGAAGGATATCTACTGACAAATGTTTAACTAATACTGATATTTAGGTACATTTTGAATACTAACCCTCAAATTAAGTAATTTGGTGGAATCTATTGCCTTGAAAAGACGGGTAATAATTATTATTTACATTGGCATTTTTAATAGTAAATATTTACCTATTTCGAAACATTAGACGTCCTAGAATACAAAAGCAATTTTGTTAGGCTCTACATATTTGCAAAATAAATGGTGCTTTACAATTAATAAAGCGAATATAATGACTGAATTAATTGGTTAAAATTGTTGTATTATTTTATTAGAGTCCTAGTGTTAAATTAGTTATATTAGGTACATTCTTCATGTTTAGGAAAGTGACTCTATGGAAAGGTGTGCGAAGCACAATTTTAATTGTACCCAACTTACTTATTTCTGTAATAAACGGGATTATGGCATCACAATTAGTTCGTGGGTCTACATTTTCCATGAAACCTAAATGTGAACGATCAGTATGTGATGTGTGTGTTGTGTGCGCAGGTGGTGCAGGTGTGTCCGGAGCGCGGCGCGGTGCAGGTGCTCAACCCCAAGGGCCAGGACAAGCTGTTCACGTACGACGCGGTGTACGACGCGCGCGCCGACACGCAGACCATCTACGATGAAATGGTGAGCTCCTCTTACACTATTGCAGTCAGCATCAAATAGTTAGTAGCAGTGAAGTCGCCAAATATATCGTAACACATCCTTACTGCCATACAAATAAAGATCTGTACCGATATATTTGGCGACTTCACTGCAACTAACTATTTGATGCTGACTGTACAACAGGGGAAAGAAATTTGTGAAGGAAATGACTATATGATTAGGTGCTGTATATGTGGGATGTGGGTAGGGAAGGTCCTCTGAAAAGGGGCGCAGCTTTAAAAAGTTCTGTAAACCTGGAAAACGTAAAAGGAGCTCATACTAATTTTGTCAAAATTAGATAAACGCCTAGAAACCTGTGTCAGTTTCTTTTCATTTTTATTTATTTATCAAAAGTCATTTCAACAGATCACGTAGATTTTTCAATTTCAAAAGTAACGGAGCTTGGCAGAGCTGATTGAATAGGCGACGACGGTTAGATCATCCATGAAAACGTACAAGTTTTTATTGGCAACGGTACCGAAGTGCCAGAGTTGATACAAACCACTCCTTTCCTTTAGATGATTTATGTCATTTCTTGTACGGACGTTTACAAATTTGGAAGATATATAAATATTTGGTTTAAGAGACGAGTAGAAAAATATTTTCTTGTTTTTGATGTACAGTGCGCTGCAAAAATGTAATGAAATGAAATGTTTATTTGTTAATGAATGAATTCGTTCATAAATTAAGTAAGTATTCAATTCTGCAGCTGACTTGACTCGTACTCTGCTAGCACTGTAACTATAAGGGTACTCATCCTCATGCTAACCTGACAAAACTTTAAACCACTTTACAACTACTTACAAGTCATAAGTATGATTAGTACAAATAATAATAAGAAATGTTGTATACTCGTTATGATAATTATAATATTATAATTAACAAATTCTGTTTCGGAAACCAATTCGCCTTGTAGGTTTTTTTAAAGAGTTGCAAATCAAAGGAAAACTACTCGTGTAACTTTACTCTGTCCGCGAGGCCCGCGAGTCGACAGCACCTGCAGTTTTTTTTGCTGAAATCTATACACTTCACGCTGCGCATACGCTAGCAATTTCAGCAGCATTATTCCAATCGCTTGCAAGCTGACCAACTGGTGTAAAAGCTCTCTACGATCACACTAAGTTATCACAGATCTCGAGGTCACGTTACACTGACTGGCGTTTGAGAATTCGACTCGTGCGCTCGCGCAGTCAATGCGTTTGATTGACGCTCGCACGCGGCTGACTTCATAAATTTGGTGGTTTACTTTCTATTGTATAAATTCCTGCTTTGTGAAATGTGTTGTTTCTAGACTATTTAAATAATGAAAGTCAAATGCGCTAATCTTTTTCTTGTTGATCTTCCTTGTCATAAATCTTGACTACAGACTTGCGCGCAACCATGCGCACTGGCTGAGAGACTGCAACGCGTTTTATTTAAAATGACGTGTCTGAATCTAACGAGGAGCTACTTCAGTCTAATCCAAGACAAAGATTATTCGAAATTCGGATGGCATAGCAACAACGGCCAAGCATTGGTAAAAAAATATATGGCGTCAGCGGGACTGTCGAGATTGTCGAGCGATATATCGCTCCGAGCGTTCTTTTTGTGGCCCTGGGGCAAGGATGTCTATATCATCCTTGCCCTCGAGTAAGGGCTTCATTGATTCTGCTACCAGTTTTGATGTCAACCTGATATGAAGCAAAGCGGTATATCAGAAAACGGCGGTTTTCTTTTGTGAATAGTAAATCAATATCGACGGTCACTATTTTGTTTGGTCAGGTGCCCGCAGGACACTCATTTCATTAGTCGTCTTTTGTCTTTGCATCTGCATCCCACGCGGTCGCGGTGGCCTTATCAGGCTCAGTGTTGCCGCCCAAGGCTTTTCTTTACGTTTAGCGAGTGCAATGGGGAAGGCAACTGTCAAAGTGACATCTCCACGGTCCTTAGAAAAGCTGAATTTGTATGGCGGGAAGTAGTTTTTATTTTCGCTTCAATGACTCATGTTTTGTCTCGAATTACTCCGAAATAGAAAACTGCTACACTCGTTTCTGAATAGCTCTAAAATTCAAATACAGTAGATTAAAGACTTAGTAAAGATTTTTGCCAAAGAAAAGCTTTTTGACTGTAAAGTGTATACGTTTTTCGTACATAGTTAAGAACCATTATGTCTCTTTCTCTCATTCGCCCTCTACAATAAGTTTTCACCGGCCTTCACCATGTTGATATTGTAATGCAGCAATCAATTTCATTTAAAGTCCCATGCGACTTGAAATTGATTGAAATGCCATACGAGTTGTATCGCAGTGGTTGGGAGAGAGCGGACAAAAGATATGCCCTTAGGTATTGTGGGCTGTCAGAGCTATAATTATGGTTTAAATTTAAAAAATAACAATAGGTTGTATTTTCTTGCATGCAGTTAATGTTGCCATGCAAGTCCTCTCTGGCGAACTCCGGAATCCGGATCGTACCGACCGGATCGGCCGTCATGTCAACCATCCTTTGAGAATGCATCCTAATCAGGCGAAACCCGTTCCAAGTTTACATAAATCAATCTAATAGGGCTGGAACTGGTCTATCATTTAGCTATTTGTTACTAGCACTAGTTGTACTAAATAAATGAAAACGAAAGGATTAATTGAGTTGGAGGGTGTAATGGTTTGTAAATTCGTTGGAAACGATGCGTCACTCACTGCAAAGGTGCTAGACGTCGACGGCTGACCTCGAGGCACGAAACGCCTAGAAAGCCAAGCAACCGCTTAAATTACTTAATTGACTAATTTATTTGGTTACCGTTATTATACTCGTATACTTTGAATGGTTGCATGCGGACTTTGAAGTTTAAGTCCCAAGACGAGCATGAAGATCACAGCAACCATTAGAGCCAGACTACGATAAGCTTTCACGCCAAAGTGCTACGTCAAGTAAACTTACATTCGCGCTTTTTGCCCTCCTATACATTGTCTTTGTCCCTGCCAAGTCGGTATAGGCTTCGCCACACAGCCCCCCCCCCCCCCTACTCCACCTTCTGGCAAACTTTCGTCGGAATCTTAAAAAAAAATCGATGGTTTTCATCCACTTCCTACGATCTGTTGCATCCAGAATTGCAAAAGTATACAGGGATTTGCAGTTTTTCTGAATTTGAACTACACATTTCTTTGGATTTATTTACCTAATCTTTTTACCGTGTTGCCATCGGACCTTGCACTGCAGATTATCATATCTTAACTTTATATCTTTTTAAGGTTGCCGAAAACTGATCATACCCAATTTTCGTCAAGGTAAAAATGATTTTTCATTTGAATGTGTTATTTATGATTTTGAAAGGCATATTCTATCGTATTCCAGCAACAATAAAAATAAATAAGAATAAACATCGTGTAAATGCAGAACACTGAGCAGTTTACGTAAGATAATGCTTTATTTTATGATTTATGACTTATGAGCTACGGTTAACCTACGAGGTAGTAGTATTAGACGCTTCGGTATAAATATAAACATATTCTAATAGCTTTTGTTTATCCAGATATACAATATTAATCTACAACTTTGTTTATTATACAAAAACCTGCGTAAATATAGTATTGTTTTGTTTCCGTACCAATAAAAACAATACAAATCATGGCATGCCTCCTGCCCTGCCTCCTGCCCACGCCTTATATATAGCCATCCGCAAGATGTCGTTAGATCTGATAGAGTCAAGGTTTCGATGCACTTGTTGAGCTTACGTCATGATCCGTACCTATGGTATATAATATTATGTCACACTTTGTAAAAATATTATCTTATGCTAATGTCAAGGGAAATCTCGCAACGAATACAATTGCCTATTTGTATGTATGTTATTTAAATATCAAATTCAATGTAAATAACTTAATTTTTTATCTATTCCAAATCTATTTCAGAAGTAGGTAAGTACATTGATTATCCAGTTGGTTAAGCATTAAATTACTTATTTTATAAACGCGATAAAAACGGCCGTCAACTTTATGTTCATGTGCAATCAGCACATTCATCAATTATGAATCAAACCTAAAGTTTTTTGAAATTTGGTAGCTGGCATGGTAAAATTTTCTCGTCCACTGACTTTGCATCCAACAAGAAATACAACCTTCAGCTTTTTTGTACTTCATTACCTATAGTAGGTAGGAGTTATGCTCTTATTAGTTACTAGCCTTTTCCCGCGGCTTCGCCCGCGTACTATAAGTACTCAAAAAGGATACAATACCCATGTTGATTTTCAGACTTTGTGACCACATTTGCCCCTTTTGGGGGTTGAATTTCAAAAAACCTGAAACACGTGTTTACTCATTTATCGTTAGGAATACTCCTGTGAAGTTTCGAATAAAATAGTCTAACAAATCTTTATACAAACTTTGGACCCCCATTTTACCCCCTTAGGGGGTGAATTTTGAAAAATCCTTTCTTAGTGCTCCCCTAGACCTTATAAGGAATCTATGTGCCAAATTTGAAATCTCTAGACCCAGCGGTTTGGGCTGTGCGTTGATATGTCAGTCAGTCAGTCAGTCAGTTTCTTCTTTTATATATATAGATTATACATTTTCACTTTAGTCATGCACTTTCTATGTAACATATATTTCATGCTAACGCAAAATTTGACAAAGGGTATGGCGTCCATTATTAATCCCGCGATAGCCTTGCGAGAAATTTAAGAGAAAAATTTAATTTCTGAGAAATAAAATACTGTTTTGGTAACAATGTTGTTTTGGTCCAGGTCCGTCCTTTGGTGGCGTCCGTGCTGGACGGCTTCAACGGCTGCGTGTTCGCGTACGGCCAGACCGGCACCGGCAAGACGCACACCATGGAAGGCACCCCCGACGACGAGGGCATCATCCCGCGCGCCTTCCGGCACATCTGGCAGCACATTGAGACCAGCGCGTCGAGGGATGTGACGCATCTAGTGTCGTGCTCCTATGTGGAGTTGTATCTCGAAGATGTCAGAGATCTGCTGTCCAAGGATTGCAAGAAGCTCACCATTAGAGGACAGGTGAGTTAAGCGTTAGTTATATAAGTTTATAATAGGACGCTCTAGAAGACGAGGGCATCATACCGCGCGCATTCCGGCACATCTGGCAGCAAATCGAGACCAGTGCGCCAAGGGATGAGACGCATCTTTTATCGCGCTCCTATGTGGAGTGGAGTTGTATCTCGATGATTTCAGAGATGTCAGTCAGTCCAAGGATTGAAAAAATCTCACTTTAGAGGACAGGTGAGTTATGCAATTAGCATCAGACATAGTATCTGATAGGACAATCCAGAAGACGACATCATACCGCGTATCATATTTGGCAGTATGGTTTCTGATGTGAAACATATGTTCTACTCCTATACGTTAGGGCTTTTGAGAGCGCAAAAAGCCAAGCGCTTTATAGCGCATTTCAGTTTAAGGGCAAAATCCAATTATAATTGCAGAAGGACTTAGCAAATTGTTTTTTGAACGCATTCCTAATCCCATCATTCGATCAATTCGATAAGACAAACACCCTAGATGTCCCCATAGCGCATTATATTTAATAGAAAATAGAAGGGCCTCTCCCATGCCGCGGCAATTTACGCGCGACCCCTGCTGAGCTCTGATATGTCGCCGGCCCTTTCGGCTTTTATTCCAATTCCATGGAAACAGTTGGACATAATAATTACAGGGGAGTGCATTAAGAACATTTTACTAGCTAGCCTGATATTAGCTATAATTTTAGGGTGATGAAACTTGCAACATGCACATTGCAACCGAAAATAAGAAACGAACCGAACGAAAAGCCACAGACAGTCCTTAGAAATCGGTAATTATTTATCCTAATTGTCCCGAATATACAGGAAAATAAGTGGATACATTACCTACTTAAAAACTATGTACCTTACTTCGTTTAGGTAATGTTATGTCCCTATATCGAACCCTTCTAGCATTCATCCTTTTTATTACTTGTAGGTAGTTAAGGTACTAGTTACTGTACAAGGGTACAGGTGTTCATACAATCTCAGCATTACCTCACGTCATTATGTAGCATTTAAACAACCATAATATGACACTCGGCGACGCAAATATTATCCGGCGTTGTTCTTGACAAGTCAACATTGACGCAACGTGTGCTTTGTGTTTGTGCAGTCTGCGAATGCAAACAGGGCTGACGGCCGAGCCAGGCCTTGCGTTTCCTTGCACGGCATTGTAACCGTGTCAGCAGCAGAAGAAGCTAAGCGGATGAGGTGTTCCGAATGATCTTGGCACGATTTTATTAAGGGAATAAGATGTGTTAATGGTATTTAGAATACCTCCCATGTTAAATTACTTCTGTTGTTGACTGCTGTAGGTGCTTTCACCCTTTGACCGCCAAAGACGTCAAATCACGCGAACGGAAAGTCGTGCCCTCAGGCGCCACCACGTGATGTAGGTACATATGAGAGCACGGTTTTTCCGTCCGAATTCTACATCAGGTGCTATAATATTATGTCATAAAGCTCTATAAATGGAGTACGCTTCGCCTTATCTTTCCAAACAAAAAAGTCTGCCAAAATCTGAGGGGGCGAGGTAGCACGCGGTGATGTTTTCTAGTCAAAGGTACATCATTGTCGGTTGTTAATACAGTTTATTTCTAAATGAATTTTTATGGCAACAACGCTTTATTGACAACCGACAAAGATGTACCTTTGACTTGAAAACACCAAACATATTTGACATATTATTTTTATACTTCATAACACTAAATGGAGCAATAGATAGTCGACTGTACATACGTTAACATATGGTTTATTATTGGATGCAGTCTTTGCAAATGTCAAACAAAAAAGCCAAGAATCATTTTTGATTGTATTTTCAAACAAAATATAGAAGACAGCAATCCTTAAGCGCGTTAAATATGGAGAAATGTCAAACGTCAAATAGTTACCGCCCGTCAGAAAGAAAACGATTGTCTTTGAATCGACTCTGTAAACGAAGCTTGATTTTCGATTTAGGTTAAATCTTTTATTACGAAAGTAATGATAAATAAAGTAAAACTTTACTTACGTCTGAAATGGTATTTCATCTTTTTGTAAACTAGACGAAATATAACGTTTTTTACATCCAAAAACAGCGCATAAGGGCATTTTCACGGAGCTTGTTATCCATTGACAGCGATGACGAAAGTGCGTGACATCGATTATTGAAATAGTTTTTATAGATGTAGGTACTAGATTTTTCCTGCCAATACTTTTGACAGAGGGGAAATGATACCTAAGGCCTCTCCTGGTTTAGAACTCTCTGTATTATGTCGTAGTATACTCCAACCATCAGTCCAGGCGGCGGTTATTATCAAGCTGCCGCAGGCCGCAACGCAAGTATTTTCTTAATACAATTGCTCAAAAAGTTTAGTTTATGTAGCTGCAAATCGTGCGTAAAGTTTGATTTTATGCACTAGTGCTAAAAAGTAATCTGATCTGCAAATCGTGCGTAAAGTTTGATTTTACGCACGATTCGCAGATCAGAATTTTAAATAAATGAGTATTATGCGAGACCCGCTTATAAATGACCCACCTGAACTACGCGCGATTGGGCATAAAGGAGTATTATGCGAGACCCAATAGTATTACTTGAACAACGCGCGATTGAATGAAGCTGTCTTTCGTACACTGACAGAATATAAATGTGATTTTATTTCATTGTAGTTTTATCGCAATTGTATTAAAAAACGTTGTTCGACACACGTGCGGAAGTGTCATTTTCACTCGTCCCGAGTCTTGACCCTCGCCTCTCGGCTCGGGTCAAGTAACCTCGGTACTCGTGCAAAATGACATACTTACTTCTCGCACTTGTATCGAAAACTACTATTATGAAATAGGAGGCAAACGAGCAGACGAATCGCCTGATGGTAAGCAATTACCGCCGCCCATGGATGCCCGCAATACCAGAGGGGTCACAAGCGCGTTGCCGGCCTTTAAGATGGGAATACGCTCTTTTCTACGCTTTTTCTTTTACGCAAGTAATAAGCATTTTTTGTAAAATTCAACGGAAAATTTCTCGTTCAAATTCTATTTTACCTTTTCCATTCTGGAGTCTGGAGATTAAGTGATAACTCGGTCCTTCGACCCGGCTCCGTCTAGACCAGTGGCGAGTATTCGTGTGCCGTCTAGACGTTCCGATTCTCATTATTTGATCGTTAAGATATAGCTCTACTAAACAGCTAAGGCTAAGCAGCTCTTATCTCTCACCAATCTAATTTATTCCGGAAGTGCATATCCTAACTGATAAATTAGTTTAGTTCTCCAGATAGTTTCAAGAGCCTTTCCCACTTAGATACAATACATTAGATTCAACTAAGTACATACCGACATAAAATATTTTACCTAAACGAGGTTGTGGTTGCGCTTTTGCCTCATTTGTGTGACAACCAGTGACTCATTATTTGACTGACAAAGGCCGTCAATGAGCGAGTACCTACATGAATGCCTGTCATGCCTCGTGCCCTACCTACACGCAAAACTAAACAACACTCGTTTTGGCAATGTTTATATGTACAAGGACAGATATGGCTTAGCAAAAAATCTACGCAATTGGTTGGATTGGGCACGTTGGGCATAGCAAAAAAAAGACAGATGGACTGATAGGTACATTTTTAGGTCCTAATTCTTATAGTGAGGTAGGTAAGACTTCATCAGAATGAAAGCATTTTATGCGAATGTGATTTCGATTGAATTGAAATCCCAACTAGCAAAAGTAAGTACCTACGTACTTACTATAAAAGTTCCTAGAACGTTTACAAAAACACCATATTATAATAGGTCTAGGACCTAGGCCAGGAAAAACATATTTTGCTTTCCAGTATAATGACCTAGATGTCTTCGGATGCGGATATCGATTGTTCGTCCAAATATTGCTTTGTTTTCTCGATGTTACAGACAGTGGGCTCCGGCTGTAGTTTCAGGGCCGCCTTATCGCTGCATAATTTATCCATATCAGCTGCTATCGATTGCGATAGTCGACGGACGCGCCTTTTCACCTATGGTCTGTTTTCTCGTGTCAGTTGACTCTGTATCTCTCAGTTATCTCTGAAGATATAAGACTGGATTGACAATGAAAATGTCTACTTAAATCAAAATCGTGTCTGCTTATGTATGGTCGTTGGTGACACGACACCTAAACGATATTTTTCTTTGTTTTCGTACGTAGTCAGTACGTTTTGTAGTTTCAGGGCTCATATCAGCTGCTATCGTTTGTTTGATAATGGAGAGCTTCGCTATGACCTGTTTTCTTGTCTCTGGTCTTAGTTCTCTGACCATATGTTAACTAGTATTTCGCAGTATTGATTTCACGTGTGCAGACTAAGCATGAGGTTAACTTATCTGTGGTGCAACCCTAACGCCTAGGCACTGTTTTACGTTGTTTTATCGACGGCGCGGCGTAGGCTTGGACTGTAGTTTCAGGGCCGCGTTATCATTATCGCTGCATAATTTATCGATATCGGCTACTTTTGATTACCAGCGATAATGCGACGGCTGTTTTCTTTATGTGTAGATATGTAAATACTTACCTTCGTTCTCGCATGTTAATTAACAATTCGTGAGCGTCCACCGATGGTCTGTTAAGTGTTGCTGTTGGTACCTAACTACTCGTAGCCCAAATTGAGTTTACTTCATGTTCCTAGAACTTAAGTTAAACTCTTTGTAATTATTTCCAAGGACGGTAGTCGAGTGGTAACGCGAGTCGTAGCATCCAATCCAAACAAGAATCATGGTTTCGAACCTCGGCTCCCACCAACCAACCCACTCCACCAACCAACTCGGAACCAATGAGTCCTAGGTTCTCGGAACAGTCGAAACTAATGTATAGACCACAAAAATTACTAATTTGTTAGTTTTAATGAATTTTCGGGAAAGATAAACATCTGTACAGACATTTAAAGGTCTGCATAAATCCTTCAGCATGACGGTGACGTTGTTCAGGAGTTTAGCCTAAAGATCAGCTGTTACCAAGTCAAGCTTACTATACTATTATGCACGCCCTGTACGGCGCCTTCCTTCCATTCAACAAAACATCAAAATTGGCCGCGCGCCAATGCGTTAGCGTCACAACAATAAATTAAAACTATCGTGTAACAATAGTTGGTTGATTGTTGCTACAAGGCCTATAATGCATTACGTGATTTCATCAGCTGATCAATGAGTTCATTACTTGTACCAATGAGTTTGTTGTCAGTTTTGCACAAAATAACACTGGCAGTTACTGGTTTACTATAGGTACTAATAGGCATGACGAATTTATTTCATGCATGGTATCAATCGATTCGTTTTGTTGTAAGGATCAAATGTCTATATGGGGCTATTTGCGTCAAAGCAACGCAAAAAACAGAAATTTGATTCAAAATCTGTCACTCGCTTTTGTTTTTCAAAACGCTCCTAACAAAATGATATGCAACAGTGACGTCACGGTTGCATAGTCGCCCTGTTTAAAGTATGGAAAAATTATGAAATTGCTATTTTGACGGTAAAATATTGCGTTTATGTATATGGTTGCTATAAAATGTATTTTACGATAAAATGTAAGAAATCGAATGGTGTCATTGTTTTTTTGAATTTCATACTTTTTTTAAATCGTAAAATTTTAGAATTTTGACGTCACGGTATCTTTGAACCATTTCAATAGATTTTTTAAAAATTTACTTTATTAGGATATATTTATCATTTTGCATCCATTCAACTTAATTTTATTACAAAATTCAACACGTGTCATCATCCCTATTGAAAAATCAAATCATAGCGAGGAAAACCTGCAATATTAATTTAAATACAAACAAATTGAAAGGTGTATTTAAAATTTTCAACCCTTAGACAAAATACAACCACTTAACGGGAGAAAAGGCCTCATTTGCCCAATAGTCGGACACGTCTACAGTCAGCAGGGACATATCTACTGTTACCTTCTTCTGCTGCAGACTGTATTTGCGGTTTCACTAAAGAAATTTCCTTACAAAATGACCAGTTTTCCTTGCCCTTGAGTGAATGTAGAACTTTGTTATCAGCTGATCAGCTGTAAACACATCAATGCACAATTTCACGCGTACATTACAAATGTAAATAAATATTTCGTTGTTTGTTCAGCTTGGCTTCACCAATACGGCGCCCATTTCCTTCCTCATACAAAAAACGTGCAATTTCGTTTGAAATGCAACTGTTACGTCACAAAACTTGACTAGCTCTTTGTTTTGTCGACCTTCTTTACTCAGATTACACCTTATCGTTCTGATCACGCTATAGTTACAGTCCAAGTTAAATAGGTTTTAGATTATGAAGACGTTTAGGTCGTGAGTATTGATAGAAAGGATTATGTATGAGTATTGATTGGTGCCGACGGCGATGGCGCCTTAATGACCAGCCCACGTGCACTGTGCTGGATGTATCTATAATTAATTACCTACAGTGAGTCAGGCACTAAGTAAATTGTGACAACATGCGTCCTGGGATAGATGTGCAAGTTACGGAAAGTTTCGGAAAGATTGCGGGAGAGTTTGATAAGTTTTCGGAAAAAGGAAAGTTGCGGTCCCCATTGCACACAAGAGACAAACAAGCAAGTAGCAAAGACTGGAAAAACATTTTCCAGTCTTTGCTACTTGCACGTCTGTAGTCCTAGCCCTGGGCTACTAACGTAATATTCTTTTTCATCAAATTTGGCACTAGGTAAGTATATTTATTAGGGTGGTTCTTATTTTCCCTATTTACAAAAAAATTGCGTGGCACCCCCTCATTATGTTATTTGGTATTAAAGATGATGGCAGATATTTTTTTTAAATTCTTATACAGGTTTTAGAGGTCGCTACCGCTTGTGGAAAAAATATAATTCTCCTACTAAGAGTTAAAAAAAAATATATTTTTTCAAGTTTATTATACGCTTGTAGACGTACTAATAGCGTCTGTCTTTGTAATATATTATGTTATAAAGCATCAGTTATTTTTTCAGAAAATTTTCCCAATCAAACCCAAAATGGTTTTCTAAGCGTTGGTTCGAAATCGATGTACGAGAGGGGGTTCAAAAATTCGCGAAATAAAATGATTGCAATGTAAATGAAACAATGGAAGTATTTTTCTTTTTCAATATAATTACCCTCGAGTTTAATGCACTTTTTTGATCGGGCAATTAATTTATATAAACCATCAAAAAAATATTTTTTGTCTTTGCCCTCAAAATGAGCCGAAATTGCCTCCTTCACTTCTTCATCGGTATGAAATTTTCTTCCTCGTAGTTCTTTTTTTAAATTTGGGAACAAATAATAGTCGCTGGGAGCCAGGTCCGGGCTGTAGGGTGGGTGAACCAGCGGTTCGAAGCCGCACTTGTTAAGAGTAGCAATCGCAATATGGCTCTTGTGAACCGGTGCATTGTCATGTAATAGCAACACACCCTTCGACAGCTTTTCCCGCCTTTTTTCTTTAATGGCTTCTCGTAGTCTTTCTAATAGTGTTGCGTAATATGTCCCAGTTATGGTGACACCCTTATCTTTGTAGTCGATCATAAGAATCCCTTTTGAATCCCAAAAAATAGTAGCCATCAGCTTTCCAGCCGATTCTGATACCCTGAACTTTTTCGGAGGGGGTGCACCCTTCTTACGCCACTGCATAGACTCTTGCTTCGACTCAGGTTCAAAGTGATGAACCCAAGTTTCATCTTCAGTCACAATTCGTTCCAATATGTGGGCAGGGTGATCTCCGCATAAGTTTATAAAAAGCTTGGACGCATCAACTCGGTCTTCCATCTGCAGCGGTTTAAGCATTCGCGGTACCCACCTTGCACTCACTTTTGTCATGCCAAGATGGTCATGTAAGATCCTTAATATTGTATGTCTTCTATGTGATACTCCAACTAATTCAGCTAATTGTTTCTTTTTAAGACGAGCATCTTCTTGTACGAATTTTTCAACTTTTTGTACGATATCAGACGATGTGGCTTCAATAGGCCTTCCTGGGCGAGGGTCATCTTCAATTGACTCTCTGCCATGTTTGAAGAGGCTATGCCACTTGTAAATCATGGTTTTACCAGGGCACTGGTCGCCGTAGACAGCTACCATTTCATTCATTATAATTTGCGGAGGCTTTCCTTGCTTAGATAGGAATTTTATCACAGCACGATATTCAATTTGCTCCATATTCGCACGTTTATTCCGAAATAATTCGTGTGAAAGGCAATATTTTAAAAACAAATGACGGTTTTGGCTTGACATTTGACTTATTTTTTTCTAAAGAGTTCTCATACACAATGAGCAAAAAGGTTTTGCAACATTTTACCTCCTTCTGCTTCGTTCCGCGGATTTTTGAACCCCCCCTCGTATAAAAGTGTCGGCCATTTTACAAGTCAACATATTAGGTAGAGGTGATCGTAGCGGCCTGCAGTCACGTAACGTAACCAATAAAGGCTAATACAAACACTAGATACTTAGGGCTGTTACCGTTCAACCTGGTATCAAAAGCCATTTACGTAGAAATATGGGCTACCAAACTCTGGTTACCTACCTCATGATAATAACAGAAATCTCTCAATTGTTAAATAGTAACAAAAACTTTAAACTTAGCTTGTCTACGAGTACTTTCAGCGATTTCGAGAATTCGACCGTAAAAGGCCTGTAGGGTCATTTTGATTTGAGTACCAAACTATACTAACTTACTGCTATATGCTGACATATACAATTATCAACTTATATATATGTCATATACAAAGGAAAAAGTGAGTAAAGCGACCTAGGCCTCCGGTGCCCAGGGCTGGGTGTGTCTACTTAAAATTAAATAAAAATTATATTTATTAAAAATAATTTGATTTGTTCTTCAGTTATACAATTATCTACGAATTTTGTCGCAGATAGCTTAAAATTGCCATTGTTTGTGTATAACTAGATCTAAGTCAATCATTTTCTCGGTTTATACCAATTTGTTTGTGTTAATAACGTGTATAAATATTGTGTTTCTATGTCTAGTTGCTAAGTCTTATCTGTGTCTGATTTTATTGATATCATGTCATAATACGCAAAATGTCTAGATTATAAGAATTTTGTACTAATTTACGAAGAAATGTCCTATATAAATATCAATTTTAACCCTCCTACAAACATGTAATACTGTAAGCTTATTAGCCAATAAATGTCTCACATACACGGCACATACCAGCCACTAGTACGAGCACGCTAGAAAACCCATAAAAGAGGTCAGCACTCGTACTCGTCGCATGGAGGTAAAGGACGAGATAGCGACGCTGAGGGAGGAGATGGCGACCCTTCGGGCTAATCTCGAGCGACAAGCGGCCGAGATCAGTACCCTGAGATCCGAAAACGATCACTTGCGTACGGAACTCGGTAAGCCTGTGGCCCGGGCGGGCCGTAGTCACATCTTGCGCCCCTCAACGCTCGACATCAAAGTCTCGAGCATCCATGCCCCTAAGGCAACGCCGGCAGTCACTTTGCCTGCCCCGGCCCCTCCGGCCACCATGGGACCGCCGCCGCCGCCGCCGGCGCCGTCGGCCTCCAAACCTAAACCCCCTCCCCCTGCCCCTAAGGCAGTCTTGCCGCCCTCTGGGGGCGCTCGTAAGAAGAAACCCAGTAAAAAGGCAGCCGCGTCTGTCTCCTTATCCCCTCCAGCCCATAAGGCCTCCCCTGAGGGTATTAGCCTGAGGAAATCCCGGTCACGTTCGCCTAGGACACGTTCCTACGCGCGAAAAGACCGGGACTCCAAGCGCGCCCCCAGCTTGTGTCCAACCCGCTCTCTGACTCACGTACTGACTGACGACGAAAACAGGGACCTTCTCTACTCTACCGACGATATGGACACAGATACTGACACCTCAGGTTGGGAAAAAGTTCGCAACCGCAAGGGAAAACGTACGCGGTCGAAGTCTCCAACGTCTTCGGCGCCGGCGCCGAAGGCGCCGCGGACTCCCTCCGTCTCAGCACCCTCTGTGCTGGCCCCTCAGGCCCGTAGTGCCACTCCGGCAAGAGACGGCGGGTCTTCGACAACAGCTGCGATCCCGTCGAATCCTACCGTCGCAGCACACTCTGTGCAGGCCCCTCAGGCCAGTAGTGCCCCTCAGGCAAGCGGCGGCGGGTCGTCGGCACCAGGGATCGACCATAATAGGCTCGACTCGTTGGTACTGGTCGATGTACAGCGATGGACCACTGCTCGGGCCATGGCCCAGCAGAGGGGCATTGCCATACACCGAACGGATCTTCAGACCGAACCCTATTACGGGCTTAGGATCACGGTCCAGGGATCCAAAACTTACCGAGCCCTGGCCAGGCTCTTCGAGGAACTCAAGCTGTCTTTCAACCGGCGAACGTTCCCCGAAGAGAAAGACCACAGGGCCATCATCCGCAATGTACCTAGGTTCTTTGCGGATGATGAGGTAAAGGAGGATCTAGTGAGGAAGGGAATTAACGTTCGGGAGGTGTGTCGTCTCTATCATAAGTCTAGGGGCAAATATGATATCGTTCTGGTGAAGACTGATCCCAGTCCTAGCTCGCGTCAGGCTCTTCAAGCCATCAGGAACGTGTTAGGTGTTACGGTTAGGGTAGAACCTCCCAACAAGAGGAACTACGTCACGCAGTGTCACAACTGCCAGAGGTACGGTCACAGCGCTCGTGGCTGTAACTCTCCCCCCCGCTGCGTCAAGTGTGCTGGCGACCACTCGTCTCGCAACTGCCCGCGTCCGAAGGGTTGCAAGGACCCGGTAGGCCGGCGGTGTGTCAACTGCTTGGAGCGCAAACTTCCCCATGGGCATACCGCCAACTGGGGAGGCTGCCCCTGTGCTCCAAAGCGGAAGGACACCTCCGGCAAACCGAAGCCCTCGCAACCTGACGGGCGCAGGTCAGGCAAGACTCAGGTGGCTCCTCAGACCACTAGCGCACAAGAGTTCCCCGCCCTTAAGGCTGTAGGATTAGGGCTTGCCAATAGGAACCCGCCGCCCTCTGCGGTCGCAGCACCCTCTCCGGCACCCTCAGTGCCCTCGTCCCAGGGGGGCCCCGTTGCCCGAGGTACCCCCGCACCTCAAGCAGGCCGGCCTGCCCCAGGTCCCCTCCCAGTTTCTATACTGGCCTCAAAGACCCTCTCTCCCCAGGAGCAGAGGGAATATGAGGCTTATATAGCAAACGCTAGCAATTACTTCTTCGCCTCAGTGTTAGGCCGTCAAGTCGCTCTCCACCAGAATGAATAATAGTTGCCTCAAGCTTAAACCCAGTTCGCTAACCATCGGTTTTTATAACGCCGATGGCCTAAGCCGAATGAAGGATGAGATTACACTCTTTCTGCGCGATCATTCCGTCGACATCTTCCTAGTACAGGAAACATTCTATAAACCGTTTATGCAATGTTTCCGCGTCCCTGGTTACACTCAGATTAGAAACGATAGGATTGGTAGGGCCCGCGGGGGCACTTGCATCTTCTATAAAAGTTTCCTACATTGCATCTCTCTCAACCCCCCTCCACTGACAAATATGGAAGTGTCGGTCTGCCGCATATCGATGGACGGTCATCCCCCCATATCGATTGCGTCAGCCTACATCTCTCCATCACTTAACATACTACAGACTGACCTAGATATTTTAGCAGCCCTAGGCCCCTCGGTCATCGTGGCCGGGGACCTAAATAGCAAACACGTCGACTGGGGATGCGTCGCGACTAACCCCAACGGTAGGCTGCTCAATCGTCTGTTGATCGAAAGCCTCCCTTTCGATATCCTCCCTCCCCTTGAAGCAACCCACTACCCCCATACTGAAGGACACCGACCAGACATACTTGACGTAGCCCTTCTAAAGAACGTAGCGCTCACTCTGCGTTCTATAGAAGTGCTAGACGAATTAACTTCAGATCATAGGCCGGTCCTCTTGCGACTGGGCCCTCACTCCGATCAAGCCCCTCCTACCAGGACACTCGTGGACTGGGACAAGGTGCAACAAGGTCTCCTAAAGACAGACGCCCCCATACTTAGAGACATACCTGACATTATTACCACAACTCAACAGACTGACCAAGCGATCGACCTATTCACCAACTACCTCAACGCTGTCAAAAGCGAAGCCTCTAGGGAGGTGTCGGCCGAGGAAATCCAACGCCGCCCCCTGCCTAGGGAACTGAGAGAGTTGCTGACTAGGAAAAATCGCGCCATTAGGACCTACTCTAACTGGCCTTCCCCCGAAAATCGTCAAATCCTGAGGGGCTTGTGTCACGAGTCCAAACAGCGAATTGCCGAATTTCGGGAGAACTCTTTTAGGGATCTGATGGGGGAGATAAAGCCTAGTCACCAGGCTTACTGGAAACTAGCTAGATCTCTCAAATCAGATACCGTCTGGACTATCCCCCCTTTGGAACGCCCCGGTAGTCCAACCCGCGCACTCGAGGACGACGAGAAAGCAGAATGTCTCGCCAATAGTTTAGAGTCTCAATGTTCGCCCAGCCTCCTGCCTGCCGATGAAGCCCATGTCGAGAGGGTAAATTCTGAGGTGGACAGGAGATCGCGTCTCCCTGTAACTTCACCTCTCGTACCGGTGTCGGTTAAGGAAGTCCACGATCGAGTAAGGTATCTTCGAGTAAGGAAGTCCCCGGGTGCGGATGGCATCTCCAACCGCATGCTGAGACTTCTGCCCGAACATCTCTTACTCATTCTGGTCGGCATCTTCAATGCCGCCCTGTCCAATAGTCACTTTCCAGCCGCGTGGAAACGTGCCACGGTCATCGGAATAGCGAAGCCCGGCAAACCCCGGGCCTCGCCAGCCTCTTACAGGCCCATCAGCTTACTCAGCTCGCTTGCTAAGCTGTATGAGCGAATCATCCTCGCTCGGATTCTCAGGTTCACGACTGAGAATTCAATTATCACGGACGAGCAGTTCGGCTTTCGTGCCGGACACTCGTGCGTCCAACAGGTGCACCGCATCACGGAGCACGTGCTGGACGGCTTCTCGCGTCGAACAGGGTTGAAGACGGGAGCGATCTTTCTTGACGTGGCGAAAGCCTTCGACAAGGTCTGGCATAACGGGTTGATTTACAAGTTATATCAGATCGGTATGCCGGACAGACTCGTACTCATAATACGAGATTTCCTTACGGACAGAAGCTTTTGCTACCGACTGGAGGGAACGCTTTCACCTCCACATCCTATTAGGGCAGGAGTCCCGCAAGGCTCCGTCCTCTCGCCTACACTCTATTCGTTGTTCACGAACGACATTCCTAGGCACCCGCGTGTCGAACTAGGGTTGTTCGCGGACGACACCGCGCTCTTTACGACGCACAATCGCTACATTCTTGTTCGGAAATACCTCCAAGAGGCAATCAATGGCCTAGGTCAATGGTTTCGTCTTTGGCGTATTGAAGTCAATCCGGACAAGAGCGCAGCGATTATCTTCCACCCTACTGCCATAGGTCCGACAGGCAGGAAGGTGGCTCCGGTCCGGCTTTTTGACCAGCCCATTCCGTGGGTTAACGAGGTCAAATATCTAGGCGTCACTCTCGACCGTCGTATGACTTTCAAAAGCCACATCCGTAGGGTACGCAACAGAGCGCTGTTCGTATTAGGAAGGCTAGGGCCGATGATTAACAAGTTTAGTAAAATGTCACTTAGAAATAAGCTGACACTCTACAAGACTTGTGTTCGTCCAATCATGGCATACTCAAGTGTGGTTTTTACCCACGTGGGTATGTCAAGTCTCGAGCCGCTTCAGGTCGTTCAGAATCGTTTCCTCCGTAGGGCGACTGGGGCCCCGTGGTACCAGACGACCCTCAGTTTGCACCATGACGCGGGGCTTGACTCCCTTTATGGTTTCTTTAAGCAGACTGCCCGGCGTTATTTTGACAACGCTCCGCACAGTAGTAATCCGCTAGTTAGGAAGGCTGCGAACTACATTCCCAACCCTCCCCCCCTCGGACTCTTAACACGGAAGTCACTGATTAGGGGCCGCTCGGTTCGGCGGCCTAGACACTACGTCACGGACCAGGACGACGCACTCACAGCGGCCATTCATGAGAAATGGAACGCTGTGCGTGCGCCCTCCCCCACATGTACACTGCGGCGCCCCCGCCGGCGGGGACGCCCACCTCGGAACAGTCGCGACCACATCGACACGTTCAGTCCCTTATCCACCCGGTACCGCCGCATACCGGATAGAGTCACCCCGACAGTCGTCGGGCCTAGCTGAGTTTCTTGCTGGAGTCTTCTCAGCTAGGCTAGGAGTAGCGAACCAGCTACAAAACCCCCATTAGCTCGATCCCCCCCCACTCACCCAGATCAGGTTGAACTCGCTTCAACTGATCTCGCTGGAAGCGCAAGCTCGGTAGGAGCATTCCAGCGTAGCAAACTCATCACGTTAGGTCGCGGAAGGGTCCTGGATTTTCCCCCGGCAACCATCCCACCAAACAGTCCGCCCGCTTTAGCGCTCCAGAAGCATAAAGCCCAAGTCCTCGTCGCTCACTTCAACCTCACTTCTACAACAACTCCCAGCGGGGAAACACCTGCAACTACACTGCTCAAATGTTTTACAATTTTAAATAAGCGTTATTATTCATCTCCCTACATGACCTGGTAAATGGTACAGCGGGTCAGCGCTGCTTGGTTCAACGTGGTAATCCGGTCTGCACACAACAGCTGGTCCTTCGAGCTCCGGATATCAGAAAACTGCGGCCAATTGAAGAAAGAAACAAGTACGCGCTGAGCTGGATTAATTTCGCTCAGAATCTTCATACGGTGTCCGGCCTAACCGCTGATACACCTGCCCGCTTTCGCGGAAGAGCCCTGTGCTATTTACCAGCTTGCTGGACGGACCGCTCGTGTAGAGGCCATACTCCACGTTCGTGTCCTGGCAACTTTCGTTGCAACGTCACATGGTTGACGTCTTCACACTGCTTTCGGACGCTCTGGCACTTGCACTTAGCCTTTGCGCGAGATTCAGTGCATCAGGGATTAACGCCCACGAGTAAGTAAAGTGAACGTAGGGCCGCTTTCACTGCACTAGGCAGTGTCAGCCATTAGGTTTTAGGTAGGTAAGGTTAGGGAACCCCACGTGCGTCAAGAAGCAAGAAGAAAGAAGAAGATGTCCGATCATACGCTCAAGATGTCTCTTCGCTCACACAAGGGACAACCCTCCAGAGCCGTTACCCCGCCGTCTGGTGAAACAACCTCCGGCGATACCAATACATGGGACAAAGGCACCACCAGCACTCTTGGCGATGGTCCTAGTGTCGAACCGCGTCTACAGCCGCCGCCGGCAATAGCGCCGGCGCCCGCTTATTCGGAAATATCGGAAGACGAGGCGGAAAAGACGTTAGTTAAAAGTCCACCGGGGACATCGTGTAAACCTAACACGTCCGCCGGGGAAAAAGACCGCTTTTCTCAGTGCGGCGACCGCGGTAGTAAAAAAGTGCGCGAAAATCGAAGTGTGTATAGTGAAAAGTGCGACGAAAAGTTAGCTCTGTTGCTAGCGGAACTCGAGGTTCATAAAGCCGCCCTCGCCGTTGCTAATAAAGAGACGGAAACTGCCAAGTTAAGGCTACAGATTGCCCAGCATGAGGCGCAATCTGTTAGCGGTAAGTCCGAACCTCTTGTCGAAAAAGACGAGCAACGCGTGAGGAATTGGGTAGAACGACAGTCCCAGCTAGATCAGAGCAATTACGTAACTAAAAATGAAGCGTCCGTGTTACACACAATACGTAATTTCGCCTCTAGCGCGCCGGCGCCCAGCGCCCCCGCGCCCCGCGAGCCGCATATGAGTACTCATCGCCCGCCGCGAGATGTGTCTAGTCAGTATGCGCCCATTATGCATAGGCCACCCGAATTACCCGCTTTCGACGGTAATATCACAGAATGGATCGCATTCCGTGCCGAATTTAACGATACCGCGCCCATGTTTAGTTACGTACATAACGTCAGTCGAATTAGGCGCGCGTTGAAAGGTGAAGCGCGTACCGCGGTGAAATCCATAATGTATACCGTCCAGGATCCATACGAGATAATGGAGGCCTTAGAGAGGCAGTTCGGGGACCCTGAAGAGATCGTGTTGACTGAGCTACATAATGTTAAACGCATGCCGCGCCTAGCCGAAGATAACAGTAATATCGTGTCTTTTGCCGCGCACGTCGCAAATGCAGTAGCGACAATAAAATCATTAAAGCAAGAAAAATACTTGTACGCGCCAGAGCTAGTCAACAAGATCGTCGATAAGTTGAACCTTATTGTTAGGTACGAATGGGGCAAGTTCAAACAAGCTAATTTGAACTCGCCCGATTTAGTCGCGATATCAGAATTTCTGCTAGAAATTAGTCCCGCGGCTAAAAGAACGAGTCGTCATCGAGGTCCGAAGCCGAAAAATGCGTGAACACGGTTTCCTTTGAGCTGGACAATAGGTCAGGGCGTCATACCGCCCCCACCCGTACTCCCGCCCCCGTGTTCTCCCGCGACTATTCGAGCGACTCCAACGACAGCTACCAGAGCACTCGCCCGCGAAATAGAGTAGATAGAGCTCACACGGGGGAGTATAGGTCGCCGACGGTAGCTCAAACGAAGCCCCGCGAGGCTAAAAGGCCCGCGTATACGGGGACCAAGCCCAAACAACATTCGGTACCAGCACGATTTACGTCTCGTGATAAGTGTTTAATATGTCATAATCATGAACACAAAGTGGAAGCGTGTACAAAATTTTTGAATGCATCGGTATCCGAACGTTGGGATTGGGCGAAAAACGAAAAGCTGTGCTATAAATGTCTAGGCGCGGCGCACCGTGGTCGCTTCAAATGCAGGTATGTGGCTTGCGGAGTGCAACAGTGCGAAGCCGGGCATCACAGGTTACTACACGGTTTGAACGCATCTAAAGCGCCCGTGGAAGACAAAAAAGTCAGTAACGTTCACGCGATTAGAATAGCGCCCACGTTTTTGAAAATGATGCCCGTAGAGGTTACGGGCCCACTAGGTACTACGCAAGCCTTAGCCCTGTTAGATGAAGGGGCGGCCCTTAGTTTGATTTCACACGAAACAGCCGATCGTATAATGCCCCGAGAGCGGGGAGAAACGCTCGACATAGAAGGTATAGGTGGGAGCGTGAGCGATCCGGACTCTTGTAACGTGCGATTCGCAATCCGCGGCTTCTGCAGTAGGCATCTAGAAATGATGGAAGCGCTTACCATCAATCGATTGAACGTAGGAGCGCAAGGCGTCTCCAAAAACATAGTCGCGCAGTGCGACCATTTAGCCGACATAGCCGAGGAGCTGTGTTACGATTCTGCCGCGCCTTCAATAATTATAGGTCAAGATAATTGGCATTTGATAGTGACGCGCCAAATTATCAGCGGTAAATCGCACCTCCCGGTAGCTAGTTTGACGCGGCTAGGATGGTCACTGCACGGACCGCATAGGTCATCGGAGGCAACCGTAGCGTTTGTAGGCCACATGGGGCCACAAACGGCCGACGATGAAGCTTTAGCTCTCATGAAGGAACATTTCGATATCGAGTCACTAGGGGTAGTTAAAAAGTTACCTCGGGCCGATCCCGATCAAAGAGCAATAGATTTACTAGAAGCGACATGTGAAAAAATCCCCGGGGAAGATAGGTTCCGAGCGGGTTTGTTATGGCGTACCGATAACGAAGAATTGCCAAATAATAAAGCGCACGCGTTACGGCGGCTGTACAGCCTGGAAAATAAGTTAGATCGCGACCCTATTCTGAAAATCGAGTATACTAAACACATAAATAACCTGTTAGACAAAGGTTACGCGGAAAAAGTAGACTCGCCGCCCCCGCAGGACGCGCCTAGGGCATGGTACTTGGCGCATTTCGCAACGTTTCATCCGCAGCGCGGAAAAATGCGCGTAGTCTGGGACGCAGCCGCTACCGCGTACGGCAGGTCGCTAAATAGCGCTCTTCTAGCGGGTCCTGATCTGTTAGAATCCTTATTCGGCGTGTTAGTCCGTTTTAGGGAAGGCAGGACCGCGGTAATAGCCGACATTAAAGAAATGTTCCTGCAGATAGAGATTATAGAACGCGATCGAGATTCGTTACGTTTTGTTTGGCGGGGGGAGGACCGCTCAGCCTCACCGCAAGAATATAGGATGAAAAGACTGATATTCGGGTCCGCGGCTTCGCCGACGACGGCATTGTACGTCAAAAACAAAAACGCATACGAACATGCGAAGGAATTTCCGATCGCCGCTGAGAAAACTATAAAAAACACGTATATGGACGACTTAGTCGTAGCTTTCGACCAGTGTGAGAGCGATGTTAGGCGCATAGTAAACGAAATTTACGCGCTTAATTTACGCGCGTCGTTCGAGCTCCGCGGGTTCGCCTCTAACAACCCAAACGTAATTTCTGACGTAGTTCCTAGCAAAGAGGATACGTCCCTCATCGGGGGAGGCGAAAGCGAGCGCACATTAGGCTTAAAATGGAACCATAGACGCGACACGTTAGGGTTTAACGTAAATTTACGCAACACGCCCGAAGACGTGCTCAACGGTACGAAATTACCCACTAAACGACAGGTGACGAGTAGCGCGATGTCGATATTCGATCCCATAGGCTACGTAAGCCCGATCTCTGTCTTAGGGAAGGCATTGATGCAGGAAGTCTGGCGTACAGGGATAGGCTGGGATACCGTTATACCCACCTCGCTCGCACCCGCGTGGAATTCATTCGTGAGTAATATTCAGCAACTTAGGGAGTTAGAAATACCGCGATACGTACCCGCGAGAAATAGAGAGGCCGACATGCACGTTTTTTGCGACGCTAGTGAAAAGATATACGCCGCCGCGATATACTTAGTTAGCGAAGGCCCGGACGGACAAAAGTCCGCAGCCTTAGTAGCCGCCAAGGCGCGAGTCGCACCGTTGCGTATTGTCAGCATTCTTAGGTTAGAATTGCAAGGTTGTGTACTAGCGACACGACTAGCCGACACAGTAGTGAAGGAGTCCGATTATGTCATTAAACATAGGTATTTTTGGAGCGACGCTCGGACAGCGTTATCCTGGATAAGGTCGGATCCACGTCGGTACAAAAGCTTTGTCGCACATAGAGTAGCCGAAATAGAAAACACAACTAAACCTACCGATTGGCGTTGGGTACCTAGCGCGTTAAACGTCGCCGACGACGCTACTAAGGGCGTTCCGGCCCAGTTCGGAGCTAACCACCGGTGGTTTATAGGGCCTGATTTTATACGGCAAGCGGAGGAGCATTGGCCGCGCGAGAAAACAATAGAGCCCGTCGTAGAAACGTGCGAAGAGCGCGTCATAAAACCGGTTTGCTCTGTAAATACCGTTCAAAACAAGTTCGCATACTTGCCCGAGATATGTAGGTTCTCGAAGTTCACTAGGCTGGTTCGCACTACGGCCAGAGTTTTGGTTGCTGCCGAGGTATTCAAAGCCAGATTGTCTGTCAATAGAAATCCAGAAACAGAAATGAATAACAGACACATAAGTCTAGCGGAGATACTGCTGATTAAACGGAGCCAAAATGAGTCGTATGCCGAAGAGATACGACTACTGGAAGCCGGGCGCGCGCTGCCGAAGAAGTCTGCATTACATCGAGTTGCTATGAAGCTCGATAAGAACGGAATAATTGTGCTAGATGCCCGAATAGACAGAGACGAAGCCCATATACCTGTCTTGCACGCTAAGGAGGCATTTACCAAGCTGTTGATCCATCATTTCCACGCACTTTTCAACCACGGAAATCATGCGACGGTGATCAACGAATTGAAGCAAAGATATTACATAGTCGGACTGCGCGGTACAATTCGTTATCTGACGAATAAGTGCCAATGGTGTCGGACCTATAAAGGAGCTACCCTCAAGGTTCCTGTAGGCGACCTACCGCCAGAGAGGCTCAAGGCGAATCAACCGCCATTTACCGCAGCAGCCGTAGATTTGTTCGGTCCTATGCAAATTGTCATAGGCCGCCGCCGAGAAAAGCGATGGGGCGTCCTTTACACGTGCCTCACCACTAGAGCCGTGCACCTAGAGCTAGCCGCCTCCCTATCGGCAGCCTCTATGATCCTATCGCTACGAAGAATGATGTCTCGACGCGGCGCACCCACCGTTCTGTACTCAGATAACGCCACAAACTTTTACGGCGCAGAACGCGAGCTATCAGAGGCCAAAAACTCTCTGCCCGATAGTCTCAAACAATTTATGACCGAACGACGCATGATCTGGAAGAAGATCCCGCCTGGCAACCCCTCCGCCGGCGGGGCTTGGGAGCGTCTAGTCGGAAGCGTGAAAACAGCTCTGAAAGTCACGCTAAAAGACAGAGCACCCCATGAAGAAGTTCTCCATACGCTATTGCTGGAAGCTGAACACCTGGTAAACTCCAGACCGCTGACCCCAGTGAATCCTGACTTAGAGGCTGAAGCGCTCACGCCGAACCACTTTCTCATCGGCCGATCGAACGCTATGTCCCCGCTGGGAGTCTACTCCGACGAAAATATGAGCCTTTCGTCCTGGAAAACAGCTCAAGCACTAGCTGACAACTTCTGGAAACGCTGGCTGAAAGAATATCGTCCAAACCTGATGCCACGATCCAGTGCACACCAGAACGCGACGAAACTACACGTAGGAGATGTAGTAATTATAGCCGACGGCACGATGCCACGAGGTACTTGGCCTAGAGGCGTGATCGCACAGCTCTTTCCAGGTCCTGATGGCCACATAAGAGTAGCCATTGTACGTACTCGCGCAGGAGAAGTTCGCCGCCCGGTTTCCAGACTCATTCTCATCTGCTCTGCACCAATCGACTGTGCTGACGCACGTGGGGGAGAATTGTCGCAGATAGCTTAAAATTGCCATTGTTTGTGTATAACTAGATCTAAGTCAATAATTTTCTCGGTTTATACCAATTTGTTTGTGTTAATAACGTGTATAAATATTGTGTTTCTATGTCTAGTTGCTAAGTCTTATCTGTGTCTAATTTTATTGATATCATGTCATAATACGCAAAATGTCTAGATTATAAGAATTTTGTACTAATTTACGAAGAAATGTCCTATATAAATATCAATTTTAACCCTCCTACAAACATGTAATACTGTAAGCTTATTAGCCAATAAATGTCTCACATACACGGCACATACCAGCCACTAGTACGAGCACGCTAGAAAACCCATAAAAGAGGTCAGCACTCGTACTCGTCGCTCACTTCAACCTCACTTCTACAACAACTCCCAGCGGGGAAACACCTGCAACTACACTGCTCAAATGTTTTACAATTTTAAATAAGCGTTATTATTCATCTCCCTACATGACCTGGTAAATGGTACAGCGGGTCAGCGCTGCTTGGTTCAACGTGGTAATCCGGTCTGCACACAACAAATTTGTTTGTAGTCAATTATAAATATTATAATTAATACCTACTGTTGGCGCAACATAAGTACTCGCTTCGTTAATATATTATCTCAACTATGTATATCTAGTTTACAAGTGGCACATATGCCTGACTGATGTCTGTAGGTATAGCATTACATTTCAAAATGCCAATATTGCATAGCATGCGATTCTGTAAGGGCGATTTAAGGACAAAAAATTTTTGAAACCCTGATCGTATCTGTCTACCCTAAATACGTTGAACCCATTGGAACAAAGGGACTTGCGAGTTCGACCCCCTACGACTAGTCTGTCTAGCTGCCGTCGCGACTGCGGCCAAAACGAAAGTAAATTACCCGAAATTCATTACAATAATTACGTTGCGGCGTGCTGAATTAAACATGAGCCCGTATTTAACTTAATTCCTCGTCATTATGTCGATTGAACGGATTAGGCACCAAGTCTTTTTAGGATTTGCGTTAGGGTATGGTTATGAATGAATGAATGAATGATTTATTCACATGCATGCACTTATATACTACATTCTGCTATTAGGCAGTGAATCTTAAGATAGTTGGTGCGATACAAACAAAATTCAATGAGTCCTAGTACATTACATGCATAGTTTACATTAGGCACAGAATCAATTAATCATTATACATTATTCGTTATATTATTATATTAAATTGGATTAAATTATAATTATTATCGTCATACATATTTATTACATTAAATCTTGAAACCTAAAGCTAAAAAATTCGTCAATACTGTAAAAACAACATTCACATAATAATTTATAAAATTTGTGTTTAAATTGGGAATATGTCAGCTCTTTTAGTGTCGCAGGAATTTTGTTGTATATTCTTATACCCATTATATAAGCACTCTTCCTTCTGAGTAGAAGATCGTGCGATGGGATTGTCATTTGATATCGTCTTAAAGGTCTACTTGAAATATTTTTCACAGGAGGAAAAAGTTCTGGATTCTTCATGACAAATAATGAGATCTCGTATATGTATAGACAGGGTAATGTTAATAGGCCTAGTTTAGGAAACAGAGGTTTACATGTTTCTCTATACCCTGCTCCACACAAAGCCCGTACACATTCCTTTTGTGCAATAAACGCTTGATCGGAATTTACTGAATTACCCCACATAATAATTCCGTATCTTAGGATGGACGCAATATATCCATGATATGTCATTAGGGCTGTTTTTAAGGATATTGTTCATTGTAATCTCCAGAGGGCAAAGCGAAACCTGTCCACCTTGGGGCTGATATTTGCGATTTGACTTTTCCAAGAACAGTGCGGTGCGTGTCTAGCGACAGTCCCAAGAACGTTGTAGTGTTATCTTCCTCAATATCAACATTACAATGACTTACTTTTATGTTATGAACTTCATCTGAATTGCGTGAACTGATTTTATTTAAATTTATTTTCAAATTATTGTGAGTCAGCCAGGTGATTACATCTTGTAAGGCCGTATTAACATTTAATTCAAAATTATTTATGTCAGTAGCTTTAATTACAACTGTCGTATCATCGGCAAAAAGTATGCATTCGTGCTTTGTGACTTCAGGTAAGTCATTAATGTAAGTAATAAATAGTAGCGGCCCTAAAATACTACCTTGTGGTACGCCAAAAGAGTTTAATTTATGACTAGATTTAAAAGATTTGAGTTCATGGTTTTCTATTTTATCTATTTGTGTCTATTTACAAAGTTTACAAACATAAATGCCACCAGACACTGTCAGTAATAATGACCATCCTTTTCATCCTTCATATACAGTGTATACTAAAATAGCGAGTGTTTTTATTTTTTATTTTTAGTTGGTTCTAGTCCCGGGCGAGGTAAGCGAGTTTTACAAAATCTTTGAATGCAGTTTTGTTTCTTTTTCAAAATAAATCAATGTCTCTTTTAAGTAAAATGAGCCAATATAAGGATTTAAGGTAGTTCCCTAATACAGGGCCCGACTTATTTTCCCCCACTGTATATATAGAAAAGGACTGGTATTCCAAAATTGCATGAACACGTTATTAATGGAGTCCATTCGTAAAGTGACCATGCAATTTTGCAGCTAGGTGTACATGTACCTACAATCTACATGTCTATTCAAAATTCAGACTTCCACCGTATTTGATTGGATATAGTATAGCCCATAAAAAAATGTCTTACAAACTGTATGTGTGTAGGCGTATCACAGATTCCAGAATAATATTTGACTAGTGGCTCGCTAATTTTTGATTTAATTTTATGGCACGCGCGGTACACGGTAAGATAATAAATTAACCTTGCGCTCGTGAAAGATGTGCTGCAACTGAAGACTAAGTACCATAATTGACAAGTGATTTGGTGGTTAATTCTTAATGGTCAGTTAGGTCTGTTACAGTTCATTTCTAACGCGCATTTAGACCATTCATAAAGTGTATTTTTAGGGTTCCGTACCTCTAAAGGAAAGAACGGAACCCTTATAGGACCACTTTGTTGTCCGTCTGTCTGTCTGTCTGTCAAGACCATTTTTCTCAGGAATGCGTGGAGGTATCAAGCTGAAATTTATATCAAATACTCAGGTCTATTGTCCCTTGGAGCTGTGAAAAAATCAAACTTAAAAGCCAACGCAATCAAAAGATACAGTCGTTTATGCTGCAAATTTTAGTTTTTCGGTACTCGCAAAACCTACGGGGTACTTCCCGTGAACTCAGAAACTTGAAATTTGGCATGAAGCAACGTCTTATAGCACAGATAAAGGAAAAATTGCGAAAACCGTAAATTTTTTGTTACATCATATAAAAAAAATATTTTTAATAATTTTAAAGTTACTACCCCTATATACCTACAGCTTTGTACGGAACCCTCGGTGCGCGAGTCCGACTCGCACTTGGCCGGTTTTTTTACTTTTAAACCCAAATTGGCAATGAGCAAATTTAAGATCTTGACAACCTTTAATGCATCAAATTAGTCAAATGACGTAAATCGACACAATTCAGTCCATATTATAATGTTGTAAAGTGCAATTACATGCATTTCTACGGTTCTTTAATATCAAGGTTGTAATTATGTCACTTATGACGTGAAGTAAATATTTAGCTTGAAGAAATGAGTATAAATTATACCGTTATGCCAATACCTATTTGTGTTGTAGGTACTTGTTCAAATAAGTAAGGTTCCGATTTTGACGCGAAAAATGAACCATTATCTTAGCTAAGCCAAATAGAAAGCTTTGTTCAAGCCATATAAGTTTTTCAGTAAGATGATTGGTTAACGAATATATTTACATAATCAATAAATAAATATATACTTATCATCAGTTCATCAACGAGTAAACTTGCTATTCCATAATTGGGTCAACGACATCGACATCACGAACAATCAAGCCCCGTCCCCGTCCCGGCGGCCCTGCTTACTTTTTGCCTGCCCGAGTTCAACCGAACGAAAATGACAAAAACAGCCATTACTTTTTATGACTGATTTCAGCTTGGTGAGTACAATTTTGCAACAAAAGAAGGTTTTAAACATAAACACGAAAATAAACCTATGAAATACCAACAATTTTAGGGAAAAATCCAGTTTAAAAATGCAGTGATAAAAGTAACAAGTGCCATCTTTCATACATGCCTCTTTTCCTATTAAGTTATTTTCTTTATTATTAATACCTACCTATACCTAAGCTATATTTAGAAACCCTTCAACCGAAAACATACAGTTCGTGGTGTTCATTAGACATGATGGGCCAGCTAGTGCAATGTTAGCTGTTTAGGAACTACATACATACCTACAAATCATTTCAAACATTTCTGATCTCAAGAACCAGCCACCAGTAACTTTTGTCTACTACAGGCTTTGAAGCACATAAATTCTAAGAACCTCCAGAACTTGAGCTGTTGTTATCTCAAATTTAACGTAACTTGTCATATGTACATAGGCTGCTATTTATATATCCGGAAACCGGGATTACAATCTTCTTAAATAGCATATTTGACCTCCATGATAAAATTTGAACTTTTTTAAGTACTGGCCGGTATATTTTTTCTTTCTTATTAACGCTCGTGTTTTGTTTTTGACGGGTTTTAAATGTCATCTCGCAGCAAGAATGGAACTCACTCGTGAAAATATTCGTGCTATGATTTATTATGATTTTCGGCGTGGTTTAACGCAACAACAGTGCATAGATCAACTAACTTCAACTTTTGGTGATGAAGCCCCATCTAAAACTACTGTGTATCACTGGTTTAGTGAGTTCAATCGTGGACGTAGTATGCTTACGGACGAAGTTAAGGCAGGTCGCCCGAAATCGGTCGTTGTACAACAAAATATCGAGGCTGTGCGAAAACTTATAATGGACGACCGACATGTTACGTACCGCGAGATAGAGGCGACTCTGGGTATTTCTATGACCAGCATTAATAGCATATTACATAATTATTTGGCTGTAAAAAAAATTTGTTCGCGTTGGATACCCCACAACTTAACAAAAGAGCAAAAAGATGCTCGCGTCGAATGGTGCAAGAAAATGTTAAAAAAATATAACCGTGGTGACTCAAAAGTCGTTTATAACATCTATACAGGTGACGAATCCTGGATCTATGCATACGATCCCGAAACGAAGCAACAATCAACGGTATGGGCGTTTCAAAATGAGCCGAACCCTACGAAAGTTACTCGTGCAAAAAGTACATTGAAACAAATGGTGGCCTGCTTCTTCGGTATTAATGGCCATGTAGCTACAGTGCCACTAGAAAACCGTAGAACGGTTAATTCAGAGTGGTACACGACCATTTGCTTACCGGAAGTATTTGAACAAATTCGTAAAACTAACCAGCGACGAAGAATCATTCTTCATCATGACAATGCCAGCTGTCATACGTCACGCGAAACAACTCTATTTTTGGAGGGTCAAAATGTGGAATTAACGGGTCATCCGCCGTACAGCCCTGACTTGGCACCCAACGATTTTTATTTATTTCCAAATATAAAGAATAAATTACGCGGTCAACGATTTTCGACCGCTGAAGATGCTGTCGACGCATTCAAACAACACGTTATGGAGGTACCTCAGGCGGAGTGGCAGAAGTGCTTTAAAAATTGGTTCACGCGAATGCAAAAGTGCATAGATCATCAAGGGGAATACTTTGAAAAACAATAAAACCATTTTCAGCCGTGTACGTTTGTTTGTTTTTTTGTTTCCGGATATATAAGTAGCAACCCTCGTACAACCCATTATACCAAAGAGGATAAAGGTATCGTCCTTGCATTATACGAACTTCCCGATGTTGTCGTCAGGAGCTGAACGGCTTCTACATCCCGGAGATGACGTCCATCGTGTGCAAGTCCGCGGCGGAGATGGCGCGCGCCCTGCGCACCGGCAACCGCGTGCGCGCCGCCGGCCGCACGGACATGAACGAGCACTCGTCCCGCTCCCACGCCGTGTTCCTGGTCACGGTGGAGTCGCAGCACAAGCCCAGCAACCGCATCCGGTGAGTCATTACAGTCTGTAGACTTCTGTAGAAAAGCAGCAAGACGGACCTGCCTGAAACTAAATTCGGTCATTCGTTCTGTAACCAGGACTGGAACCGAACCAGTCTCTTCGGCATTAAAATGCGTTAAATTCTTCATAAAGCACGAAAACAGTTAATATATTTGTTATGGTTGATATATATCATTCATCCTTAATTTATATTCATACTTATTACCAACCCATCCAGTGAAACCAGTCTATGGGTCTACTCGTATACTAAAACTTGGGCGAATCATTCTCGATTAGTGAAACCGAAACAAAAACGTAATAGACGGCGAGCTAGCCACGTTGGATATGACACAATGATGAGAGCCACGAAACCCCTCTAGTCAGTATTTCAAGATCTGGACATCTGGCAGCTGTAAAGTGGTAGAGGTCAAAAAATGCAAACCACTTCAAGAAAACAAATCCTAGAGTTCTTGGTTTGATGCAATATTATGAGAAATTATATAATTAATTAGATTATATCATTGCCAAAAGTATTGAGGGAAAGTAGTACCAAACGACGTATAATATAATTTATAGTTTGTTTTTGTTTCCGTAATAATACTCAATGGTTTTTTTTTCTAATGTTCGAGACAACTTCGGCAGTTTTTAATGCCTATTTCAGTGTTACGATTTTCCAATTCAAAAATTTTGCTAGTCTGGCACTCTGACCTCCACCCATTAAAAGTTGCCAGATGCCCGGATCTAGCAATGATAGTCTAGCAATCTAACCAGATGGGATTTGTTGCTCTCATTTCATTATTGTGTCATATCTGAGGTGGCCAACTTTTAGTCCATAAGTAATTGGCCGTGATCCAATCCAATTGATCCTTCGTACCATGACCTGTTCGGATTCACTCGACAAGTCATTTAGCTTTAATTAACACAAGTCAATTAGTTCATAAATACTCATCGCATGCGTTGGATCGTTGCCCCCCTGTTTTCGTTCTTGTTAACATGTTGTATAACTGAAACTATGCATGCCGTCACGCTAAAGGCAACAATTAATCAAAAATCAAAACAATGTGCTCATAAAAATCTAGTTGTCCAAAGTTATTATTGTTATAGAAGATAGCGTTATATGCTATTGTCCTAACCAGGCATTTTAAAGTGGCAACGAGTGGGTAGTGGGACAAGTGGACATGACCCAATTTAGAGATGATGCTATCCTAGCTGACACATTACAATCTCGCAGGCAACCTTCAGTAGTGACATGTCATCCTGGTGGATTACACTTTACACTTTTTGTTAATATTGAAACATTATTAAATCCACGGCCATGATGGACCTTTGGGCCGATGTATGGAGCGACGACGAAGATTATTATTTGAGGTATTGATTTCTGTTACATTAAAGGATGCATCATTCTTGCAATTCCATTATTTTACTGATTCTGTTGAATGTGTGTTGAATATTAGGAATTCAGGGAACAGTTGGTATGTTAGTTACGTCCTAGGCCGTGGCTTTGATATAGCTATATTATACATCTCTTTCTGAAACCGCACTTAGGTTATAGGAAGACTCCGATGCTTTATTTTGTGTTTCCGCGATTTCTATGAAGCTAAAATAAAGGGCTATGAATTACGCATTTTAAGTTTTGACATTTATTTTATTTATCGTTGCTAAATGTCACTGGGTATAGATAGGCATTTCTTCCCTGGGGTAGTAGTAGTGGGAAAGCAGATGATAAGGAACATCTAGTGAGTGCTGCGAGGTCGAGATGGGACAATGCAGCTGCCAAGTTTGTTACTGTTTTAGCACCACCTAGGGATCACGTGTAGGGTTGTCGAAGGTGTTTCCTACGGACGCAGAGTAACATGATCCCCAGTAGTTTTGACATAAAATATTGATAGGAGCGTAGAGCTTATAACAGTTATGTTATAACGTAATTGGGGTGGCATTTTCGGGTTAACGGGCTTGAGTTCATGTCTCATCACGAATAGCATTTCCTAGACTGATTACTACAATAGATATAAGAATGGCCTAGTTACTCGTAGTTGTCAGTCTGTGTGTCGGTGTGATCGGGAAGTCACGGCGCGCTTCCGACGCGCCGCGTGCGCAGCGCACAATCAAGTAAACATCATAAGTAAAGGGTTCCGTCATTAAAAAAAACTAAAATTCGGCTGCAATAGCTTTGGAAACATCACATTTTCACAAAATTTGATGTTTATGGCGATGTTGGCAAATTTAATGTAGGGTCAAAATAAATACTTAAAAACGAATAACAGTCAAAGTAAAACCTAGACTGAAATGAATATGACTGCATTAAATAAATGATATAGATTAACAAATCTACACACGGGCACACGTTACACTAGGTACACGTTATTTCATTTTAAATTATTCCGACGTTTTTTTCTATTTCCTAACAAATGTCTATTTCTTAATATAATCGGTAGGTACAAGCATATTTATACCAACGGCAGAGCTATAGCGTCTGTAGAACTCGATTTTTGGCCGATTGGGTATTTCGTTACTGCTCCTGAAAAATAGGAAAACCAGATTAGGCCGGCTTATCCACGACTATCTTGGACGCGCCGCTCTGATACGGTACAGGACTTATCAGTGTGTTTTTACAAACGGAACTCCAATATTCATGTGTTTGTATAGTGTTTACACAACGATTGGGCAAACACGCGTTGCGGTGTTTTGTGCAACGTCGGTTAAAACAGAAGCCGCAGTAATGACTGCTTGGGCTCGTTAGAGACCCCGGAAACGGCAAAGAATATCACAATTCGTTGCGTAAACTGATTTTTGTTATAAAAGATTAACTTTTTGAAGACGGATGAATTTTTGAATTTCGTTACTTATTTACGCAATAAATAACGGAATATTACAGGTGGGTTGAAAACAAAGCATACACTACAGCCTGATAGTATTACCAAGCCTATAGCCGCTTACAACTGATAAGAGTTAACTGCATCATTTCAATGGAATTGGATGAAACTTGGCACACTCATAGTTTATATCTCGGATTATAGCAGTGCATAGTTTTATCCCGGAAAACACGTGAAACAAAGGGGATCTAGACACACGGCAGTGTGTCCGCCAAGTTCGAGCAAAAAAAAGCGACACACCGGCCGTGGGTTATTACACGAACCATTTCGGGCCAATTTCGACCACCCTATAACTCAAAACATATTTTATCTACGCATATGAAATTTCGAGTGTCTGTTGACATCCCCTTAATTGTCTAGAATACAAAATTTCATTATTCTACCTATAGCAGTTCTTGAGATATTGACGTCGGAAAATCGCTATTTTTACTATACACTCACTCACTGACTCATCAAAAACCTAGACCACTTCCAATGGTCGTACTGACTTGAAATTTGGCATGGAGATATGTAGGTCTTAAGGTCAAAGTAAAGGGAAAAATCTGAAAACGGCCAAGTGTGAGTCAGTTTTAAAAATAGCGAAGGTGTAACTTTGTTCTACTATGAAGTCATAATGAACTAAATGGGTCTATCTTCCAATGGTCGTACCGACCTGAAATTTGGCTCGAAGGTTTGTCTTTAGGTCGAAATAAAGTAAAAATCTGATAACGGCCAAGTGTGAGTCAGTTTCGAAAACAACGAATGTGTAATTTTGTTCTACTATAAGTAGGTATGGAGTGGAAATGAGATAAGACTTATTTAAATTTAGATACATACCAATTTAAGACAATACATGTTTGTCTTAAAGACAAGAACAATAAAACTGTTGTGTCTGTTGCGGGAACCGAACCCACGATTTACGAAGTGCAAAGCAGGTCACTAGGTACACTAGGTGCGCTAAATCAGTCAAACAAAAATGAAAAGACTATTTTTTCTCGCATAGTCTAAATAATTTCTAACTTTACAACTAATAAAATAGCAGATTCAAGAACATGGAAATCATATATACTCTAAGATGGAATTATATATACTACTGCCCATCTCACCCTCCGATACGCCACGGGATGAGAAGGGATGGTGCACTTCTAGGGCTACATAATAGGCCACCAATTATAATACCTACTGGTAGGTAGTGTAGCATTACGCTACGTATCGTACGACATCTGTCGACTTTCTTTAGAACTTCTGAACTTCTGTGTCTAAGGCTAGGTCACGGTTGATATATAAAAAAGCGTACATTGTGATTCACGGCATTACAGGTAGATGGCGCTTATATCAGTCCGTATTTTGTAATACGTCTGGCAGTTATAAAATTGAGATAAGACTCGCGCTAATTTTGAATGTGAATTTTGAGGTATTCCAGATTGTCAAAAGAAAAAAGTTGATTTTTGATGGAGTCTGTGAGAGCGCCGTGAGATTTTGAAAGAAAAAGAGATAATCTGGATTTGTTCTGGTCTTTTTTGCCATAATTTGCTAAGCTGCATCGTGATAAAGTGCGATTTATTTCAAACATTGTATGGCAAGTGCTATTGTTGCATTGTTGGAGCAGAAATAAAACCGAAACCCTTGCCGGGCGAAGAGGCCCAATATAAATTATTTAGCAAGTGCTATACCCTGAAACCGCCTGATTCCGGAAGGCCCTTGTGGATGCCGGGCCGGCGGGACAGTCTGCAGCTGCCGCGATTTCCGCGGGTTTCTTCGCCACATCATCGGAGAGTTAGAGTCCGCATCCAGCGGGCTCTCGCAAGTGAGAAAAGGAGTTCAGCGAGCTATTGGGTCCGCCGTATCAAAGCGGACACTGGCCCACGAACTCTTTTTTAATTTAAGCAACAGCTTTTGCATCCTGCTTTCGAGAACATCAAATTATTTATATTTTTGTTAAAAAAAAACGTTACAAATCGGATTCCTTTTTTGTATCCAGTATTTTTGTGCCATAATAGTTTTTTTTGTTGTTTTGCTAAATTTCCCCAAATTCCAATTGCCTCGTTTGACGGGCGTATAAAGACCTGGCTCTTTAATTTAGGCTACGTTCAGCCAGCGCATCATCTGTCACCATCCATATCACCCGCCTCATTAACCCATTATTTTCCTGCAGCCAAATTATTACTAGCCGAGTCTTTATTTTTACTTACCGGTTTTGCTAACTATTGAATTTGTAATGTCCTTGTTTAGGTACAGTCGTCTTCATTTTTAAGTGAAGTGCTAATATTAAATATTTTTAATTATTGTAATTTAATTACATTCTGGTCACTAGGGAGGTTGTTGAATGTGAAAGTGAAATAGGTACAGTTCTCTTCATTTTTAAGTGAAGTGCTAAATTTAAATATTTTTGTTATTATAATTTAATTGTATTCTGACCACTAGGGAACTTATTGAATGTGAAATACCCTTATTTAGATGCCATTATTGTGATTTTTACGTGAAATGCTAAATTTTAAATAATTGATAATTTTTGCTAATATTAAATATTTTTACTTTGTCGTCAAAATTAAACGTATTAATGCAAGTAAGAAGTGTTTCACTGCAAAATGCATCTCCCTACCAAACAAAGAAACAAACAAACAACAACACAAGTAAACACAAGAAAACTAACCCCAAGCAACAAAAACAAACACAACTTAATGCTAAGGCCAAAAAAAGGCACAACAAGAGAACCCTAAACGAATTCCAAAAAAAAACAAAACTAACCAGTTATTAACATTACCCCTAAAGACTAACCTAATAGATTAACAAGATGACAAAACGCCAACCAACGCGTCACGCGGTCCAAGACGTGACGGCCGGGATAGGACAGAAACTGCACCTGGCCACAGATCTTAATCCCTCACATCGAGTCATCAAATTATACAACCAGGCTATCATAGACCGGGAAAGATAAACGAAGCCTTAAACACCAACGGTAAAAAAGGTCAAATCTGGAAAAAGGAGCAAGGAAACGCTCAAACGAAAACAAAAAAACGATAAGAAACAAATCAAGCAAGGATTACCGACAAGGGAATGGCGGACTAAAGCGCATTTTAGAATTTTGAGAAAACTGAACGGGCCGAAAGAAGAAACTATTTCAAGATATCTTTAATATGATAGGTACCGACGTGCTCGGAATCAGTATCAGCCAGTACATATACCTGTGGAGACACCCGTCTAACCACACGGCACCGAACGAAACGTGGAGCGAATTTACCGCCTCGAAAAGGATCAGCGGATCCACGCTGGAAATTCCGGCGCCAAACGATTTGGTCACCAACGATTCTTGGCGAAGAACGGTTCGTGTTGAACTTGGCGGCGTTACGATGAAAGGCTAAAGCCATCGAATCAGAAACTTTATCGTACACCTCACGAAGCGTCTGAAGATTCGAAGCGTGTTCCATCCGGCTGAGTCCCACATCTTGGTCCACAACCTGATTCTCAACACGTTCACGAATCATTGACAACTCGCGGCCGTACATCAAAAAATTCGGTGTATAAGCAGTAGCCAAATTTATACAAGAGTTTAAATAAAGAGCGACCCGATGTAAATGACCCGACCAACTGCGTTGGTCATTTTCAACTAAAATGCTCAAAGTTGTAATCACGACCTGGTTATATCTCTCCACAACATTCGCTTGTGGCGAATAATATGGGGTATAACACGGACCTGGAATATTATAGCTCGCCAGGAAATCCAGAAATTGACGACTATGAAAAACTGTAGCGTTGTCACAGAGAATGTTAGTAGGAACACCGTACCGCAAAATAACCTCCGACTCTAATGCCATCGATATTGACCTCGCATTCACCAACTTCAAAGGGACCAACCAAACAAATTTGGTAAAAACGTCAACCAAAGTCAAAATATAACGACACCCATTACGGCTAACCGGTAAAGGACCAATTAAGTCAATGGAAAGAAGATCCATTGGAGCCGCAACACGACGAGGAAATAAGCGAAGTCCACGAGGTTGTGAATTTGCAATTTTATAAGACTTGCAAATCTGACATTCGGAAAGGAACCTTGTAACATCACGGTACATATTCGGCCAATAGTATAAGTCACGAGCTTTTAAATACGTTTTCATAACACCAGGATGAACGTTGGGAAATCCATTATGAATTTCAGCAACCGCCTCTCTAGTCCTTGAAGCAGGAAGAACTATACGCCATGGATTAGGTGCTAAAGGGTTTTCGATAGATACCCTGCGCATTAAGACACCATCCCGAAGAGCAAATGCAGTAAACATTTGAGGATTGTCCAAAACTCCCTGGTAAATTCGTTCATACCAAGGATCTCCAGAAGGATCCATGCCACGCGCGAATGAGATAAGCCCAACTTGAGCGCGGGACAAGGCGTCTGGAACAACATTAAGGACACCTTTTTTATGTTCAATCTCAAAGTTATATTGGGAAATCAAAGTTGCCCAACGAGCCAAGCGCCCGGTAGGATTATCAAGGGTGATCAACCATTTAAGAGCAATATGGTCAGTAATGATCTTAAACCTCATTCCATCGAGATATCCGCGGAAATGCTTTATGGAATCAACAACGGCGAGAAGCTCATGTTCGGTTGTCCCGTATCCACGTTCAGCTTTAGTGAATAAACGAGAATAATAAGCAATTGGATGTTCAACGCCGTCAAACTCTTGAGCCAGGACCGAGCCTAAGCCAACCTGGCTAGCGTCACATTGAAGGATAAAAGGTTTCGAAAAATCCGGGCAAGCCATCAACGGAGCGCTCATCAAGGCATCCTTCAATTTAGAAAAAGCTTTACTAGCACTATCGTTCCAATCGATGGGATCACGTCCCTTTCTCTTACCAATAAGTGCCGTCAGAGGAGCAATAATCGAAGAAAAACCATCCACGAAACGGCGATAATACGAACACATACCAATGAAAGCACGTAGAGACTTGGCAGAAGAAGGGGTAGGGTAATCCCTAATAGCTTCTAATTTCTTTGGATCAGTTTGAAGACCACGCTCATTGACGATGTAGCCGAGATACTTCAATTCAGACTTACAAAACTCGCACTTATCTAAATTAACCGTAAGACCAGCTTCTTTCAACCTATCACGAACCTTACGAATAAGCCGCATATGACTGTCAAAATCACGAGACACCAAAATCAAATCATCAACATAGCCGAAGATAAAATCCTCAGACTCAGGGGTATATTCAAAATTGACAATCATGTCAGTAAGCCTCTGCATCTCGGACGCAGCGTTGGTTAAACCAAAAGGGAGACGAACGAACTCAAAGAGGCCCCTTTGGGGTACAATAAAGGCCGTTTTTCACAACTGGCCTTATCAGCTAAGGGGATTTGCCAAAAGGCGCTCCTAAAATCCAACGAAGTTAGATATTTGGCACCTCGTAGGTTATCAAGGATGTCCTGGACGCGCGGGAGAGGGTATGAATCCCTGATGGTAACGCTGTTCAACTTCCTACTGTCCACGCAAAATCTGACACTACCATCTTTCTTGGTAACCATCACCACTGGGGAAGCCCAGGGTGATCGTGAGGGACGAATAACGCCTGACTCTAACATCTTGTCGATCTCTTCGTTGAGAATCTTGAGTTTGACTGGAGATAAGGGATAGTAACGTTGACGGATGGGCGAACCAACAGTCTCAATTTTATGCGAAAGCCACGAAGTACAACCTAATCCAGCTTTATCAGAAGAAATCTCCTCAAACTCGTCAATAACACATTGGAGTTTTGATTCCTGCAGTGGTGCAAGCACCGTACGAGGGTGGACATAGCGAACCTCACCTACTCGTGGGACTGCGACAGGAACATGATGTGAAGCGACGTAAAGCTTACCTGACAAACCATCACGGAATGCCTTCTTTAAAATGTCAATGAGACCAACAGCATTCCAAAACTCAATTCCTAAAATAAATGCAGTAGGAAGATTACTGCTTACTAGACAGGGGTGCAGAACGCGAATGCCACTAAAAAGAATGGGGACGTCCAAACCGCCTAGAATTTCAATAGGAGAATTGTCGGCGGAGACAACATAAGGCCGGATATCCTTGTGATATGTTATACCGAGCTCCGATAAGAGGGATATATCAATTAGTGAAACCTGAGCACCAGAGTCTAAAAGAGCTCTTACCGAAGAGCCAGCAACTAAAACATCAATAAAAAGTCTATTATCCGGGGAATTATTCATATAAACGGGCGACACCGATGGACCTCTCAGTGCGCCACTTATTCGTTTTTTGACGGACCAGAATTACAACTAGGACAATCGCGTGTGATTGCACCAACACGCTTACACTTGAAGCACACTGCCCCTGAAACGTTAGGACAATTACGATAGTTGTGACCAGTTGCATCACACTTCATACACACTATAGAACTGGGTTGACCTACAACTTGAGCACTAATCGGTGCAATAGCCAAACGTGCTGGACGTGAACCTTGAAAGGCTTCAAAATTTTTCGCGACTTCTAACAAACCATCAATATCCCTGACCACGTTAGTTGCAAGACAAGGATGATATCTAGGATTCATTCCATATTTAATAATGTTAAACAGGTTGTCTTCGGAAACCGGTGTACGAAGCTTTGCGTTTAGATCGCGCGCCTGAATAACAAAATCAACCACTGACTGGTTGTCCTTCTGTGATAAAGCGCGAAGTTGGCTCTCAAGCTTGAAATCGAAATCGGCTACGTCGAAGGTTTTAACGAATTCAGACTTTAATTCCGCATAAGTAAGACCTTGATATCTGATTGCCCTAAAATGTTTCAAGGCACTATCTGACAACAATTCATGGAAACGTCTGACAACATATGAAGGATTGACGTTACGCGCCATACCTTCTTCCTCGATTCGAAAGAAAAATTCGCGAACACAAGTGTCCCCGGAAAAGTTCAAGTTCCATTTCGTAAGTGAATAATCTTTGAAAGGAAAAGGCGGGGGAAGTCCGGACATATGCATCGCCTGAGGTCGTGGTTCAGAATCAAAAAACTGTTCTTCATCGTCTGCCATTGGATCTAAAATCCTCGGATCGTACGAGTTTAAAGATGAGTGCGCATGAGGTGTCTCAGCAATTGATCCTTCATTTCTTAAGTGCGACATGGCGAAAAGTCGAATGTTGTCTTGCGTTGCAAGTTCAAACAAAAAATAAAGTTAATCTACCTAAAAGAATAAAATCCGAAGTTCGAGTATATCCGTGGTCTAAACCAAGCGCTTAAGTCAAAGAAAGAAAATAACACTCGAAGTCTAAATGCCAAGTTAAAGTTCGAATTTAAAAAAAACAAGTTCAGTTTCTGAAAAAAATAACAAAACGCAAATCATACATTCTATGTCTGACTTACCTGCGAATTCCCTAACGTCTACGGCTACAGGACTCAGACTATGAAATAAGGTATTCGGGATATGTTACGGGTAATTGAGAAAAAGGCATAAGTAAAGGGCAACAGATAAATTCGTTTTTTTTTTAACATAAATAAAAGCAATTTTTTATATGACGGAATTCGGGTTAGTGATGGGACGTAAGGAGGCAGCAGGCTGAAACAAACCAAAATCAAGGTTAATAGAACCGCGACCGGTCTACGGTCACCGTCTCACAAATCCAAAAAAAAAAAAAAATTTAATTACAATTATTAAAAGTAAATCCAGAGTTCTTTACCTTCTCGGGCGCCATTTTGCAGTGAAACACTTCTTACTTGCATTAATACGTTTAATTTTGACGACAAAGTAAAAATATTTAATATTAGCAAAAATTATCAATTATTTAAAATTTAGCATTTCACGTAAAAATCACAATAATGGCATCTAAATAAGGGTATTTCACATTCAATAAGTTCCCTAGTGGTCAGAATACAATTAAATTATAATAACAAAAATATTTAAATTTAGCACTTCACTTAAAAATGAAGAGAACTGTACCTATTTCACTTTCACATTCAACAACCTCCCTAGTGACCAGAATGTAATTAAATTACAATAATTAAAAATATTTAATATTAGCACTTCACTTAAAAATGAAGACGACTGTACCTAAACAAGGACATTACAAATTCAATAGTTAGCAAAACCGGTAAGTAAAAATAAAGACTCGGCTAGTAATAATTTGGCTGCAGGAAAATAATGGGTTAATGAGGCGGGTGATATGGATGGTGACAGATGATGCGCTGGCTGAACGTAGCCTAAATTAAAGAGCCAGGTCTTTATACGCCCGTCAAACGAGGCAATTGGAATTTGGGGAAATTTAGCAAAACAACAAAAAAAACTATTATGGCACAAAAATACTGGATACAAAAAAGGAATCCGATTTGTAACGTTTTTTTTTAACAAAAATATAAATAATTTGATGTTCTCGAAAGCAGGATGCAAAAGCTGTTGCTTAAATTAAAAAAGAGTTCGTGGGCCAGTGTCCGCTTTGATACGGCGGACCCAATAGCTCGCTGAACTCCTTTTCTCACTTGCGAGAGCCTGCTGGATGCGGACTCTAACTCTCCGATGATGTGGCGAAGAAACCCGCGGAAATCGCGGCAGCTGCAGACTGTCCCGCCGGCCCGGCATCCACAAGGGCCTTCCGGAATCAGGCGGTTTCAGGGTATAGCACTTGCTAAATAATTTATATTGGGCCTCTTCGCCCGGCAAGGGTTTCGGTTTTATTTCTGCTCCAACAATGCAACAATAGCACTTGCCATACAATGTTTGAAATAAATCGCACTTTATCACGATGCAGCTAAGCAAATTATGGCAAAAAAGACCAGAACAAATCCAGATTATCTCTTTTTCTTTCAAAATCTCACGGCGCTCTCACAGACTCCATCAAAAATCAACTTTTTTCTTTTGACAATCTGGAATACCTCAAAATTCACATTCAAAATTAGCGCGAGTCTTATCTCAATTTTATAACTGCCAGACGTATTACAAAATACGGACTGATATAAGCGCCATCTACCTGTAATGCCGTGAATCACAATGTACGCTTTTTTATATATCAACCGTGACCTAGCCTTAGACACAGAAGTTCAGAAGTTCTAAAGAAAGTCGACAGATGTCGTACGATACGTAGCGTAATGCTACAGTAGGTATTACCGAGTTATTAATTATCTATGTAGGTAGCGTACTTACAAACAGAATAAAGTACGTTATTGATGTATGTAATTATATGTAAGTAGGTACATTTTATAGGTGTAGGGAGCCAGTTTATTTGTAAAAATCACCTATAAATAAATAGTAAAATAGAATTAGACGCTTAGTATAAAGGGTTATAGTATAAAGTACATACCTAAGTAGAATGAGACATTTCCTAAAGCAAAAGTGATAAAAAAATAATAAAGAACCTACACCTAACAAAAATAAATGAATTCCCATCAAAAACATAAATGTGAAAGGCTGCCAAGTTCGATACTATGGGAATGCTTCGCCTATAAAAGAAGTGAGATCTGAATAAGTACCAAGTTCCATAAAAATACCTCAAATCATAAATAGTTATAGGAATGCACACTTGATTTCCAGCAGTTTTTAAGGTACATTTTGAATAAGTATCACGTTACATAGAAATACCTAGAATTATAATAGTCAGAGAAACGCATACCGGTTTTTTTAGCAGTTTCCTGATAACATTTATTATTTTCAGTACTTTTTAATGATGTAACTTGGCAAGTTTTAATAGAAAATTATATACTTGACACATTGCAGTCCAAAGGTGTCGATTCATTGCATTGAAAAGGTGTGTGGTGTGTGAAAACTTGCCAAGTAACATCATTAAAAAGTACTGAAAATAATAAATGTTATCAGGAAACTGCTAAAAAAACCGGTGTGCGTTTTTCTGACTATTATAATTTTAGGTATTTCTATGTAACGTGATACTTATTCAAAATGTACCTTAAAAACTGCTGGAAATCAAGTGTGCATTCCTATAACTATTTATGATTTGAGGTATTTTTATGGAACTTGGTACTTATTCAGATCTTTAACTTCATAACTTTTTACAGAGTGGTTCGATTTTGATAATTATTTTTTTATTGGAAAGGGTATACCCCGAAATTGGTCCCATATAAATTTGAAACGAAAATTCCAACCTTAAGGGTAGGAAAATAGGGGATGATTGATTTTTCACTCACCGATTGTAACGTATGACCACGCATAACTTTTTACAGAGTAGTTCGATTTTGATAATAATTTTTTTATTGGAAAGGGTATATCCCGAAATAGGTCCCATATAAATTTGAAAAAGGAAATTCTAACCTTAAGGGTAGGAAAAAAGGGGATGATTGATTTTTCACTCACCGATTGTAACGTATGGCCACGCATAACTTTTTACAGAGTAGTCCGATTTTTTGGATAAAAATCTTACCCTAAGGGTGGGCAAATAGGGGTAATTTATTGTTCACTCGCAGATTTTAAAGCAGAGTTTTTACAAAAAAAACCTCACGAGTTTTGACAATGAGTTTTAGACCTGCCAGTCTCTTCTTTCTATTTGCTTCCATCCTTTTTTTTTCTCATTATTAGATTCTTCTAAATATCTTTTTCTCATTCGAGCAGAATTTTTTGTAGGCCTACCCATGTTGGTATATAAAGCCTGTTCTTTTTTAAGTATTTATATTACAGAACAAAATAATAGTTAAAGAAGCTTATTAATATAACAGTTAATAGCTAAAGCAAGGTAGGTAGCTATTTTAAAAGTAATAAAAAATTAAGCATGTAATAATTTTTATAAATTATAGCCACAGAAAATTATGAAATAAAAACTTTTTAACAAAAAAATTGAACCGCCGAAAAGAAAAAAAAAAGCCAATAAAAAACCGTTAAAACGAAACGAATCGACCAACAAAAAAAAACAATAGCGCACTGAAAAGAAAAAAATAATAATTTGGTCTTCAATAACGCAAGTGCATACCTACCCTACAATTACAATTATAATCTATTTCTATACACTTTCTATATACCTAAAACAATCGCTAGGCTTATATCAATTTAATTACATCTAGAAAGTATGAACTATATACATACTTCTGAAATCAATCACACAAATCTGCGTATTTATATATTTACAATCAGTTATTTTTAGAGTCGGTGCCAGCCTCAAACAAACTTGAGCACCTTTAACCACATAATGTGTTGCGTTCAACTCTTCACTAAGGTGCTCAAGATTGTTTGAGGCTGCCACCGACTCCAAAAATAACTGATTGTAAATATATAAATACGCAGATTTGTGTGATTGATTTCAGAAGTATGTATATAGTTCATACTTTCTAGATGTAATTAAATTGATATAAGCCTAGCGATTGTTTTAGGTATATAGAAAGTGTATAGAAATAGATTATAATTGTAATTGTAGGGTAGGTATGCACTTGCGTTATTGAAGACCAAATTATTATTTTTTTCTTTTCAGTGCGCTATTGTTTTTTTTTGTTGGTCGATTCGTTTCGTTTTAACGGTTTTTTATTGGCTTTTTTTTTTCTTTTCGGCGGTTCAATTTTTTTAGGCGAAGCATTCCCATAGTATCAAACTTGGCAGCCTTTCACATTTATGTTTTTGATGGGATAGACTTTAAGAGGAAAGGAAGTCGCATGTCCAAAAATGTCTAGGTAGGTAGACGAGTCAACTTATAATTTTTGTAGGTATACTTTGATGCAACCAGATAAGATCTACTAATGGTCATTTAAGAGCTGTTTGTGCTGTGTAAGACGTACGACGTTGCAATACTCGCAGATAATTTGCATGCAGTGTTAATCATGCAACTTACATGAGTTAAGTAAATTACTGCATCCTCTGAGACTGACAGTGCTAGCTCTTTTGTTATTTACTTTTGCCTGACCATTTTGTGATGCGAGCAAAACTGAAAATATGAAGACTGAAGGCCTCTGTAAATTTTGTAATAGAATAAAACGTGTACACAAGCTAAACGTCAAAGTCAGGCTGCAGCAGGGGCATCTTCTGTTATTGTACTGCAAACTTTTGCCCGTGACTTCGTTTGCGTGGGATTAATATTCGCCATAAGGAATTAATGAAACGCCTTAGTAAAATCTCATAGCAAATATTAATTTAACGCACATGCTATTTTCGTCTACAGTGAGCAACATTTCCATAAAAACTTCTACACCGCTTTTCACCCCCTTGAGAGATGATTTCTGGTATAAAAACTATCGTGTCCTGTCCTTCCTCGGGACTCAAACTATCTTCATACCAAATTTCATCTAAATCGGTACAGCGTGTTAGGCGTGAAGAGGTAACAGACAGACAGACAGACACACTTTCGCATTTATAATATTATTATGGATTTATTAATTATTATTGTGTTATACTGGTAACATTTACAAGGGAAGGATAGTACAGTAAGAAAAGAAGGGTACCTAGAGCCGTTTTCAGAGCCGGCACACCGCAGAGGGCGGCGTGACCGGCGTACCGTGAAGGTCGCGCTGACGCTTCCACCGACCTCGCTCCATTCCACACTATTCGACTACGAAACGGCAGGCTCGCGAATTTTCCGCATTCTATACGATATGCCCACGCTCGTGAGCTGACGTAGGATGACAGCTGGGTTAGTGTCTGAACAAAACCGACCCATTTTTGGCTAATGTCGTTCAAGTTCTTCTTTGACTATAAAAACGCGAGCAAGTTCGCGAGTATTGCCCACGCGAACGCGCATTGTCTACGCCGACGGATCAACTAAACAATAGATAGTCCACCTCCGTTTTTTTGACTGATAATAGACGAATTTTGACGCTTACTCGCTCTGTACTTAAGGAAGGTTGTAAATCCGACTTGTGCCAAAAATGGCCCTTTCTGATAAAAATGGTAAATGATCTGACATTTGTTAAAATGGTAAATGATCTGACATTTGTTACCTGCGCCTTTCTGAAAGACGTAGCTAAGCTGTAAGACAACGAACTGCGGGTCTCAAACAAGTTCACGTTGCCTGCAGCGGTTTAATTGAAGGTGTTTTGGTAATGACAGTCTATAAAGTCACTCTAACGTAAAAGTAATTAGCAAACTTAACGGGACATACGATACCTAACGCCAATGTTCGCTCAGAAACGCTCGGCGGGTGGTCGTGCCCAAATCGATAGTACCTAAAGCTAAATGGGGTTACAATTTAGCAGACCACTGCTTATGAGTTATTACTGGCTGTTAAAATAAATAGTACGTGTGGTGTAGCCATTAATGTTGCGCAATAAAAAATAATCAACATGTTCCATTTTCTATAATGGGAACGTGTCCACTTAGATATAAGTTTCGTAGCAGAGAAGAAAAAGAATCAAATAAGTACTTGTACGAAAATAAGCGTTTTAAAACTAAGTGCCAAAACACAAATATTCTGTGATGTTTGTTTTATTACTTAATTAGGTACCTCTTATCACTGAATACATTATGTTTTCACCTTTATGTTTTGATTGTATACCTGCTTCAGTATTATACAATTTTATTAAAGTTAGTAATACCTAGGTAATTGCTATGTATACGAAGGTTAATTTACGTCCGGTGAATCGCGGGCACCACAGCGATACCTCATCTAAGCAGTAAGAACGTAATTGCTACTACTTATGTTAATTGGTATCGATTGGTAAAACAGAAGGTACACGAGTATATAGCTAGGCATCGTTGATACATTTATTGTGACTAGATATCGATGAAAAAGCAAAGAAAGAATTTTTATTCTCTAGCTAGGCCGTATTGCGTAGGTATAATAGGTAGATTTAGAAACTAAAAACCCACCAAATCATCAATCGGGGGAGTCCACAACTTGCGTGGCAGATAATCGAGCAATTATCGTCTGGAGTTATATAAATAGCTCAGGTATTTATAATCGTGCATTTTCGTGTTATATTTAGTTAAGACTTTGTATCTACCTCTTTGACATAGGCCTACCTATCTGCCTATGTCAAAGACAGCCTGACAAAGAAAAAGACAAAAAGAACAAAAATATAAATAATTATGTAAACAAGTTCAAAAAGTCAGTGAATATTAAATCTACCTCTAGTTTCTACCTATAGCATTTTTCCAGAGCGTTATCGCGAAAAACTACAAGTGTGTTAAGCGGTTAACGTTAATCTTCGAGTTAACTCCGACCTCGCGGCGACGCGATTATCGCAAAACAATTCCCAAACACTTCAACGTTCATGCGGAGACACATCAAAACACTCGTCAAGTAAATCGGGCTCAATGCGTTATTTAAATATTTATTCGTTTTTCATATTTATCAATTTGAAAACCATCGTCAGGACCAAGACACATTAGCTATTCTTAAATTGATATATATTACAGTATATGAGCTCATAAGGTCTACCAATTGGTCAATGATGTTGTAAATACTTTTTCATGTGTTCCTGTGACATAAGAACAATAAGCACATGCAAAACATGCCAACTAACATGTTATATTGACAGTGATTGTGCCCACACGGAAACTACAAAACTCCAATAGTGTGCTAAGGTAACTGCTAACACTCAAACGAATGATTTGTACAAATATGGCGTTGCTATTCTGCATATCGCCTGATGTACCCAGTAAATAATAAAAATGCGATTTGCGACCTCGTTCTAACCACTTTGAAATGCGTTGTTTTGCTTTTGTACAAATGTATGAATTGTTTATTTTACAAGGCCTTTTATCGAAAGTAGGCATAATGTGTAAAGTGATCAATGATCATGAATCACGCATCAGAATAAGATAATGGATGCATCTTCCTTCCGCTGTGATAATATAAGGCCATTAGCCGAGTTAGGAAGCCAGAACACATGTGGGTGTGTTTCGAGGGTCATGGCTTCGACTTATTCTACATAATTATAAACACTTTGCATTCGTGCGCCCATCCACACTACAGTTTGATCCTTAGATCTGTAACAGTACCTGAGTGAAGATCCTGAGTATCAGATGGTATGACCGAGTACGAAATACCGAAGTTCTGCGACGAGCCAAGGTCGGTGGAATAGAGGCTTATTTAATGCGTCGGCAGCTTCGGTGGTGCGGTCACGTATCGCGTATGGCGGAGGAGAGAGTGGCGAAGCGCATCTTTTATTCTGAACTAGAGGAGGGTAAACGGAAACAAGGCGGACAACTTCTCAGATACAAAGATGTTCAGAAACGGCACATGAAAAGATGCAGCATCGAGCCCTCTCAATGGGAAGGTTTGGCAGCGCAGCGTCCTGAGTGGCGCAGGCTGGTTCAGGACAAAGTACGTGATTTCGAGGAGCAACGTAAGGTTGACCTCGACGCTATACGCGACGAGCTGAAAACACGCCAACCTGATACCATTTACTACCACTACGTGGCTGGTGTCCTCACGTGCCCTCAATGTGCACGGGCGTTCACCTCTAAGATCGGCTACGTCAGCCATCTTCGGGCGCACGAGCGCCGAACTATTGAAGTTACAGCGAGGAGTTGAAGTGGTCGCCATGGTCGAAATCGGCCGGCGGCATTATGACATTATAACAGTACCTACACGAATTCGTTATGGGAGATGTTATTGATACTACACGATGATACTAGCTAGACGATACCTGCACCAAAATCAGCTGCCATGATAAAGCGGCAGTGTTTTCATTGTGTCGCCTCCGTCATGCATTTATTTAGTTTTTACAACCCTATGGGACGAATTACTTTTTATTTTATTAGAGAAAATAATAGTACTTACTAGTTAACGTACAGATGTCTCACCTGTGACGTAACGTATAACGTATCCCATCAAAAACTTAAATGTGAAAGGCTGCCAATTTCGATACTATGGGAATGCTTCGCCTATAAAAGAAGTGAGATCTGAATAAGTACCAAGTTCCATAAAAATGAAAATGAAAAAAAAATTAAAATGAAAAATTATTTATTTCCTTATTAAGCTTATTCTACAAATTGCCATCAGTGGTTGGGACTTCCTATTAGGTGAATGAACCTGTATCAGGATGCCCCGCTCCTCTAAAACTAACAGTCTTCTTATTTTAGGAAATAATATTGTAGGTATACATGAAAGTTACTTATTTTTATTTATAACCTTATTATAATATTAACTTATAATTTTAGTTATTTATGCTATTAATTAGTGTTCTAGCCTAATTAATACCTCAAATCATAAATAGTTATAGGAATGCACACTTGATTTCCAGCAGTTTTTAAGGTACATTTTGAATAAGTATCACGTTACATAGAAATACCTAAAATTATAATAGTCAGAGAAACGCACACCGGTTTTTTTAGCAGTTTCCTGATAACATTTATTATTTTCAGTACTGTGTGGTGGAATTTTTTCACTAGTTCCAGACGTATAAAGTCTATAGAAACTAAAAGACATACAACTGTTTTTAAAGCTAATTTTAAGATGTAACTTTGGAATTATTTTCTATCGAGCCGATTTCATCCAATCGTGTATCGGAATCAACGAAGTTCTTCCAGATATAACGAATATTAAAATTTTTTTTTCTTTGTCAAAACAAGTAGTTATAGCTAAAAACTGCTTGAGTAAAGTCAATTTGAAGGTCATCGGGTGTTGTCAGCCTCTTAACTCCCTAACGCAAGTTCAACACACGTTCTCTTTCCCACTTTCAAAATCTGCTCAAAACAAGCAAACCGCGAGCCGAATCTGTCATCCCATTGAGTGACATACCCTTGCTTAGAGACAGTCTGAATGACAAGTAATTTAATTAATGTGATCTGTGAATATTACGCCGGCGTCCTAGACGAGACCACTTTACGCGCGGCTGCCGTTTTATAGCCAAATACCCATTACAGTCTTTTTAATCTATACATATAATAAAGCTGAAGAGGGTCGAAAGTCTGTACATGGAAGATAATCGAAAAAAAGTTGGCTGGGGATACTTAGAATCGATAACAGAACACGTTACAACAATTTTTAGAATTTTTGTCTGTTTGTCTGTTTATCTGTTTGTCTGTTTATTTGACCGCGCATCACGTGAAAACGGCTGAACGGATTTTGATGAAATTTTGTATAGAGATAGTTTGAGTCCCGGGAAAGGATAATATATAGTTTTAATCCCGAAAATCAACCCTGGTGGGGCTGAAAATGGGGTTGAAAGTTTGTATGGAGAATTTTTAACCGCTGAAACGATTTAGATAGAAATGAGTATGAAGATAATTTGAGTCTCGAGAAACGTCATAGGATAGTTTTCAAACCCTTCTGGGGGTGAAAAGGGGGTTGGAAGTTGGTATGAGGAATTTTTTACCGCTGAACTGATGTAGATGGAAATGTGTATAGAGATAGCATGGGTCTCGAGAAAGGCAGTGTAGTTAGTTTAGGACCTTTTGGAGTGCCTTCACAGGGTTGTGTTGGAACATGTAATTCATAAGACCAAATGTACACACAAAGCAAGAAATAAATGAATATTAATATGAAAAGACAAAGGATAGTTACATCTTCAAAAAAGGGCACCCCCCCCTCATTTTACTTTTGAACCATAGGTCCAAAAAATTTGAAAAAAATAATGGAAGTGAAGTTTGAACGGTACTTTTAATAAAAACTATATTGAATAGCATCGGTTGAGCTGTTTGTGAGTTGTCAGTCAAAAACACATAGTGAAAGGACGTAAGTGCCGGATAGTAAAATGGCAGAAGCGCTGCCAAATATCCCTTAATAAACGACCTTTTGAATGGATGTTTTTTAACAGGGTGGCAATTACGGAACCCTACACTGAACATGGCCTGACATGCTCTTGGCCGGTTTTTTTTGCGTTGTTATCCCAGAAGTCACCCCTTAAGGATTACTAATTCCAATTGTCAAGAAAATCCCCGGCCAGGTATAGGTGGGCTATAAAAATTCAACCTCTAAAAGGGGGTAGCCACTACACTCGATTGAGTTAATTTTGCACCTGAATCTTATGGCGCTACTTAGGAAGGAGGTGTAAACTTTTTTTCCAAATATGTCCTAAGACTAACGAGTACCCTGCATAACTAACAGATGGCGCTGAAATTAATACGTTGTGACATGAATAAGCCACTTAGGAAGGATTTTGCCAAATCAACTCTAAGTTTAGAAGTGGGGGTACATATGTCATCATATTTAAATGAAGTATTGACTTAATGGAACAACAAAATTCAACGACAATAAATTAATTGCCACACATTGCACAGTGCATGTAAATACTCAGCCTCACGATTTTGATATCTATTCTCCTTTTCTCTACTCTTACTTCTAAGTCTTCTAACTAATATTAGACCAAAATTCGTTGTTAGTATATTAGTTAATAAGTTGTTAGGTTATGATATGAAGTATGGATTTTTGGATGTATGGATTTTTGGAAGGCGAAGCCATACTTCACTTTGCGTCTACGTACGATCTCGTCATCGTTAACACCTTCTTCACTAAACCACAACAACACCTCATCACCTACAAAAGTGGCGGAAATCAAACACAAATAGATTTCATCCTAGCAAATCGCCCTTATCTCAAAAAATGTAGAGACTGCAAGGTAATTCCCGGGGAACCCTTGACCACACAGCATAGACTTTTGGTTGCAGAATTTCAAATGGCAAAGGCTGTAAAAGTGAAGAAAGACAAAACACCCAAAATTCGCTGGCACAGGTTAGAGCGCGAGGAGGGTTCACAACTGTGTAATGATATCTCAAATCACTGTCAAGAGGTTAACACCAATGGCAACCCTAACATCACATGGCAACAGTTCCAAGCATTCTGCAACCAACAAGCCACTACTTACCTCGGAGTATCAAAAGGACCATTGTGTGGAGGCAAAGACCCGAAGTGGTGGAAAGAGGAGGTAAAAGAGAAAATAGAGCACAAAAAACTCCTATTTAAGCTGTGGCAGCAAACCAACGACGATGAAGATAAAATAGCCTATAAGGAAGCAAAAAAAGACGCAAAGAGAACCGTAGCACAAGCAAAAGCCAGTTCGGATAACAATTGCTACACCAAACTCGAAGCAGCCAAAAACGACCGTGAAGTCTTCAAAATAGCGAAATCCAGACATAATAACACCAAAGACGTAAAGACCATAAAATACATCAAAAATGAAAGCGGCCAATTACTTACATCTAACAAAGAAATCCGGGACAGGTGGAAGGAATACTACTCAAAGCTACTAAATGAAACATATCCTAGCATAGACCATCCTGAACCCCCGCTTCCCATCGCGGGCCCTATACCAGGTATAACACCAGAAGAGACGCAAACCGCCATCCGAGCAATGGCTAATAACAAAGCGACAGGACCGGACAGTATACCCGCTGAACTATGGAAGAAACTAGGGGCGGATGCAGTGGTATTTCTGACAAACCTCTTCAATAGAATTCTTACTGATGGTATGCCGAACGAATGGAGGAACAGTATTTTGGTCCCGTTCTATAAGAGCAAAGGAGATGTCAGACTTTGCGAAAACTATAGGGCAATAAAACTAATCCCACATACTTTAAAGATATGGGAACGCGTCATATGCAACAGACTGCTTCAGCTCACAGAAATCACAGAAAACCAGTGCGGTTTTGTTGCAGGAAAGTCGACCACTGACGCTATCCACACAGTCAGAATCCTAATGGAACAGTATAGACATAACAAATCAGATCTACATATGGTCTTCATCGACTTGGAAAAGGCTTTTGACCGTGTTCCGCGAAAGTTAATCTGGCAAGCCATGCAAGCACACGACATACCAGAGCATTATGTCAACATTGTAAGAGACATGTACCAAAATGCTAAAACTAAAGTTCGCTGCCCCGCCGGAACGAGCGATGAATTTGAAGTACAGGTCGGTGTACACCAAGGATCAACATTGAGTCCCTTCCTATTCAACTTGGTTATGAACCATCTTACTGCCAGTCTGCAGCAAGCACCACCATGGAATCTCCTCTACGCAGACGACATCATTTTAATAAGCGAGAACGCCAACGACCTGCAAATAACTTTGGAAAAATGGAGGTCAACACTAGAAACAACTGGGCTTCGAATCAGTAGGTCAAAAACGGAATACCTTCACTGTAACTTTAGCGGCGTTGCTAGCCTAGACACCGTTCATTTACAGCACACCCCATTGAAAAAGGTGGACAGCTTCAAATACCTTGGCTCAGTCATTACCAGCGACGGAACTATAGATGCCGATATAACCCACCGAATAAACACAGGATGGATGAAGTGGAAAGAGCTGTCGGGAGTGCTGTGTGACAAAAGAATGCCGGTGCATATTAAGGGTAAAGTGTACAAGGCAGCAGTGCGTCCAGCTATGATGTATGGTGCGGAGTGTTGGCCTCTAAAGAAACAACAGGAGGACAAGCTACATACTGCGGAAATGAGAATGTTGCGATGGGCGGGTGGTGTAACATTAATGGACCGTGTACAAAACATACACATACGAGGTAGCTTTAGAGTAAAACCTATCCCTGAGAAATTAATAGAAAGCCGACTCAGATGGTATGGACACGTCATGCGGCGACCATCTGACCACATGACTAGGAAAATGTTGCATACATATCCGCCGGTGCCGCGGCCAGGAAGACCCCGATAAACATGGATGGCCACTATAAATAGAGACTTGAATAAGGCAAAAATACCAGCTGAGACGACCCGGGACAGGAAGTCCTGGAGAATAATTACTAGGAGAGCCGACCCCAAATGATGGGATTAAGGCTAGGAAAAGAAAGAAGATGAAGTATGGATTTTTATGCATATATTTCCAGGCGCGGTCCGATACCCCCCCCCCCCCCCCCCCCCCTCCCCAAATCGTACACGTCAAATAGAAAAATTCATTTTTCTGATTTGACCGGAGGATCGATTTGGATGATATTTGCCATGCACATGATATGAATAGGTACAGTCAAGGACGTATAAATACAAAAGTTGTACTATATCGTTCGATATACACCTACTTACTATTCTATGTCGTTTAAATCATGTCAAAAATTTTAATAAGGACGAAAAAAAGGGTTAACGAAAAAATTGGTTTTGGAGTGTAGTTTTATTTAGTGGTAATTGTAAAATATTTTATCTGGACTACTGTCCTCTAGCGTATCCATCTGTCAACTTTACTTCAAGACCTTCAAGTTCCGCCTCCAGGGGGAGGGAGGGAGAGAAATTAGGGGCGAATTAGCCGCTTACTGACAAAGACCGAATTCCACGCGGGCGGAGCCGCGGGCACAGCTAGTTTACCAGATATGTGGATTGGCGATTCGCCAGAAAATTGATTAGCTTTTTAAACATGATTTATCAACAGTAAACGCTCAGAATAAACGACCAATTTAATGGCACAAAAATCTTAACTTGTCCTTTGTTTTAACCACGCAAATGTAAACAGCTTCCAGGATCAATAAAGCTCCAGTCTAGTTCTAGACTTGTAGTCGTCTCTCAAGGTATCTCAATAATCGAATCCAGCATCGCGCAAGCGTACTCTCAACGTACTCCGAGGGCTCGAATGTCAAATCTCAGTCGAAGCCTGCTGAGGGTTCTGAGTCAGAGGTTCGCGCGTAGGCGCGCGGCCTCGCAGATATAGGCTTTATCGACAGGTGTAAAAGTGATAATAGATGACATAACCACTTCCTAAGATTTTTCGGTCGCCCACAAGTTACGATTTGTTTAGATACGGGATGTAAATATTTACTTTCGTCATTAACAGTGGTTCACGTTTTTACTACAACTTCAAATTACGCGATGAGGATAAAGTTTGAATGGTATGTTTATTTGCTTTACAATGTTTCACGGTCACTGTTGAGGAAATCGCTTATCGCTTGCGAAATGACTGGGTTTTTGTGTCTGAAACGAAAATATCTCACACTAGCTGTGCCCGCGGCTCCGCCCGCGTGGAATTCGGTCTGTGTCAGTAAACGGCTAATTCACCCCTAATTTCTCTCCCGCTACCCTGGAGGCGGAACTTGAAGTAAAGTTGACAGATGGATACGCTAGAGGACAGTAGTCCTAATAAAATATTTTACAATTACCGCTAAATGAAACTACACTCAAAAATTAATACTTTTTTTATCCTATTATTTTTTTTGGCATGATTTAAACGACATAGAGTAGTAGGTGTATTAATACGTTCATGTCCACGGCAAATATCATCCAAATCGATCCTCCCGTCAAATCAGTCTAAGCATGAAAGGTAAGAACCGGTGCGGTTGAAATATAACCTGGCTGGGAATTTTCTGGAATTGGAATTAGTAATCCTTAAGGGGTGATTTCCGGGATAACAATACAAGGCCAAGAGCATGGCGATGCTCAGTGTAGAGTTTCGTAGATGCCGCCCTGTTACAAAACATCCGTTCAAAAGATCGTTTATTAAGGGATATTTGGCGGCGCTTACGTCATTTTACCATCCGGCACTTCCTTTCACTATGCGGTTTTGACTGATAATTCAAAAACGGCTGAAACGATTTTATTCAATACAGGTTTTATTGAAAGTTTTTATCAGGAATCACCAAATATCAGCTTTCTAGTGCGAACGGTAACTGATCTAGACCGCGGACAGACGGACGGACATGGCGAAACTATAAGGGTTCCTAGTTGACTACGGAACCCTAAAAAGAGATAAATAGTAGTTTATGTAACTGTTACGTAATAAGGCCTAATTATGTACAGAAGCATACACTGCTTTACCTTCACATATATTAAAAATCCACTGAAACCATGCGTGCCGGCGGCGGTCGGGGGGGGGGGAGTATACAAATTATATAAATACCAAATTTCATCTTAATACGTACAGCGGTTATTGGTTGTTTCTTCCCCATGTAAACTTTCACCAAAACTATTCTTTGTCCTTTCCCGGGACTCAAACTATCTCTACACAAAATTTCATCAAAATCCATTCAACCGTTTTCACGTGATAGATGTATAGATAGATAGTTTTTATTGAAAGTACCTTTCAGGCTTCACTTCCATTATTTTTTTCAAATTTTTTGGACGTACGGTTCTAAAGTAAGATGGGAGGGGGGCTTTTTTCAAGATGAAATTATCCTTTGTCCTTTTTCGAGACCCATACTATCTCTATACCAATTTTCATCTAAATCAGCGGTAAAAAAATCCTCATACCAACTTCCAACCCCCTTGTCACCCCTAAAAGGGTTTAAACTATCCTATGACGTTTCTCGAGACTCAAATTATCTCCATACTCATTTCTATCTAAATCGTTTCAGCGGTTAAAAATTCTCCATACAAACTTTCAACCCCATTTTCACCCCCACCAGGGTTGATTTTTGGGATTAAAACTATATATTATCCTTTCCCGGGACTCAAACTATCACTATACAAAATTTCATCGAAATCCGTTCAGCCGTTTTCACGTGATGCGCGGTCAAATAAACAGACAAACAGAAAAACAGATAAACAGACAAAAATTCAAAACATTTTTGGAACGTGTTCTGTTATCGATTCTAAGTATCCCCAGCCAACTTTTTTTCGATTATCTTCCATGTACAGACTTTCGACCCTCTTCAGCTTTATTATATGTATAGATGACGCGATTCCTGAAGAAAACTATGCATGTGCATGAATCAATGCCAACATGCGTCACGTTAGAATCGTCGCTTTCCAGAAACTATTTGATTTGCACCCCACGCGTTGTAAGTCACATTAATACATAGATGCCTAAGGTTGGCAGCGTATACTTTATCATCCTTATGTAAGTTGGACAGTTATTAGCTTGAAGCTGAAACCTATGGAACCTAATAATAATAAATATGGTCTTATGTAAGGTCTCGTGGACCACGAAGTGCCGTACTACAAGTACACATGCGCCAGTTCTTGAAAATGGTCGTGCCACACTATTGGGACCGATCTATAATCACGGAACTATTGTAGCCAATAAGTCTGATATCGTGCTGATAGATCGATAGCAACGCCGGGCCTTGCTCGTAGACATCACCGTCCCATGTGACGAGAACCTCGTGAAGGCCGAGAAGGACAATTCCAGCAAGTACCTAGACTAGGCTCACGAGGTAACCGCCATGTGTGAGGTTGGTTCGGCGATCATTGAAGCGATAGTTGTTTCTGCGAACGGTTTCACAGCGAAGAGTTTCGACCAACATCTTGAGAGACTTTCGCTACGGGGTTGTATTGGATCAAGGGTCAGATTCAGAAGGCGATAATCCCGGACACGGCGCGCAGACCAAAGGTTCCTTCGGGCCGCCGGCAGCCTGGGCCTTGCTCCGCTGCTGGCGGCAACCTAGGTTAGGTCTTTAATAAAGTTTTTATTGTTTTTGTGTGTTTTAGATGTATTTTTATATTTTACTGTGTAAACATTTAAACGGCCTCGTAGCCTAGTCGGTAGTGACCCTGCCTGCGAAGCAGGAGGTCCCGGGTTCGAATCCTGGTCAGGGCATTTATTTGTGTGTTTATCTATTATTTTATTAAATATATATAACTCAAAGGTGACTGACATAGTGATCTATCAACGCACAGTCCAAACCGCTGGTTCTAGAGATTCCAAATTTGGCACGTAGGTTCCTTATAAGGTCTAGGGGTGCACTAAGAAAGGATTTTTCAAAATTCATCCCCTAAGGGGGGTGAAATGGGGGTCCAAAGTTTGTATGGGGAAACAAGATTAGTTGGTCTATCTTATTCGAAACTTCACAGAAGTATTCCTAACAATAAATGAGTAAATACGTGTTGCAGGTTTTTTGAGAATTCAACCCCTAAAAGGGGGAAATGTGGTGACAAAGTCTAAAAATCAACATGGGTATTGTTTCTATGATTTATCGGGTCGCTGATTACAAAAACAACAACGATTTTAAAATCCAACGTGGCGGACGTGAAATACCATCTCTCCTGTTGAGGTGCAAAGGGGTTTAAATGTCTAAATATCAATATGGGGCAGTTTTTATGTTTTTTGGGACGTTACGAAAATGGGATCGATTTTGAAATGTAATATTGTGGACATGAAAATTCTTTTACGTATTTGTGCCAAATTGCAATCTTCTTCTAAATATATAAAAGTACAAACTGACTGACATATCAACGCACAGCCCAAACTGCTGGTTCTAGAGATTCCAAATTTGGCACGTAGGCTCCTAATAAGGTCTAGGGATGCACTTAGAAATAATTTTTAAAATTTACCCCCTCAGGGGGAAATCGGGTCCAAAGTTTGTATGGGAAACAATATTAGTTCAATTATTTTATTCGAAACTTTACAGGAGTATTCCTAACGATAAATGAGTAAACAAGTGTTTCAGCTTTTTTTGAGAATTCAACCCATCGAAGGAATGTGGTGACAAAATTTAAATATCAACATGGGTATTGCTTCTATGGTTTATCGGGTCGCTGATTACAAAATTAACACTTAAGGGGGTGAAATGGGGGTTGATAGTTGTATGGGGAATTTTTAAACGTTAAACCAATTTAGATGAAACTTGGTATAGAGATAGTTTATATCCCGGGAAGGGACAAAATAGTTACAAAATAGTTGAAAGTCTTATGGAGAATTATTAACAGCTGAACCGATTTAGATGAAACTTGGTATAGAGATAGTTTGAGTCCCGGGAAACGACATAGGATAGTTTTTATCTCGAAAATCAATCCTTAAGGGGGTGAAATGGGGGTTGGAGGTTTGTATGGAGATTTTTTACCGCGAACCGATTTAGATAAAATTTGTTGTGGATATAGTTTGAGTCCCAGGAAACAATATAGAATATTTTTTATCCCGAAAAACAATCTTAGAGGGGTAGAAAAGATGTTGGTAGTTTGTATGGCGAATTATTAACCGCTGAACAGACGATTGAAATGAAACTTGGTACATATTATATAGATTGAGTCGCGGGAAACAATATAGGATAGTTTTTATCAAGAAAAACAACCCTTTAGGGGGTGAAACGGGGGTTGAAAGTTTGTATGGGAAATTAATAACCGATGAATCTATTTAGAAGATTTGATATGGAGATAGTTTGAGTTCTGAGGAAGGGAAGGATATATAATAGTTGTTATCCCAGAAGTCATTCCTTAAGCGGGTAAAAAGGAGGGTGGATTACTAATTCCACGCAAATGAAGTCGCGGGGAAAAGCTTCTATTCAAGAATAGAAATCTGTATTAATCATAATCTCTCAGCAGTAGTAAGTCGTTGATGATGGCGTAACAATTAAATTGCAATCATTTCTTTAAAATAAAAAATAACGGAACCGCCTTCACCATAACGTGGTATACCGAAACCTCCAGAATGTAACAAATACTTTTCCGAAAACCGCATCTAAATCAGTTCAGCCAAACGCGAGATGATCGCGGACAAACATACATTCCTACATACAAACATACGAGTCTAACTGAGAACCTCCTTTTTTAGTACTTTTAGTACGCGGGCGAAGCCGCGGGAAAAAGCTAGTCACAGATATTTGTTCCTGAGTTATGGATGTTTTCTATGTATTTAAGTATTTATCTATATCTTTATATTATATATATCGTCGTCTAGTACCCATAACACAAGCCTTATTGAGCTTACTGTGGGCCTAGGTCGATTTGTGTAAGATTGTCCTATAATATTTATTTATTTGATGTATCTATTTAATATTTATTTAAAAAGAAATTTATTAAACATTATATAAAATGACCTAACTTAAGAATAAAAATGAATAAAGGTTAAATATATATTTTTTCCATTTAAAAAACGTCTTCCATGTCAACCAATAAGTATACATCGAAGGTGTACGAACCAGCCTGGATATGGGCCACAACCGCAACGGTAGCAAGCAGCCAGATGAAGGGAAGTGGCCAATAGAGCCGCGGGTCAACAGCACCAAACGCTGCATTGGATTAGCTGTAATGCCCCCTCATAAAAACGACGACCCATATTTCCCGTGTTCTTACTTGCAGCTTTTATAAACGCACGTCTGTTCCGATCCTATAAATATCTGTATTGGAAGTCGTTAAAGAGCGATGTGTTTACGTTGACGACTTCTTAACTCATCGACTGAATTTTTTTTTATAAATCGATATTAGTTCCTATAAATAACCCTTCGCTGATGGTCAGAGAAACTGTTTTTATCGCTATAATAATATCCCGTACCCGAATGCCGAAAACCGCAGTAGGATTTTTTTTCAACGGATGCATATAAAAGTCAAAACAATCTAAACAGGTACCTCTTTCTTTAGCCTATTTTTTTAATATCCCACTGCTGAGCAAAGGCCTTCCCTCTTTTTCTCCACTCTACCCGATTGGTTAAAATTTTCAACCAGACTTTACAGTCTTTGCAGAATGCGTCCAAGTTGTTCCGCCATCTCTTTTTACACAGATACCTTACGTAGGTGATAAAGAACTTTGATTATACAGGGTGACTGGTAATTCGTCGTATTCCTTCAAGGGGGTTATTCTACAGCTTATTTGGAGTGATTTAAGTCCAGTCAAGCAGGGGTCAAAACTCATTGGTTTTCAAGTTATTCAAGATTTTAGATTTTTTTAATAAATACCCGCTTTTTGACCTAAAACTAGTATTTTTTTTTAAACTACGTATTTTTCAAATAAAAAAAAGATTTTCCGAATAGCCAATGAATCACTGATTACGTAAAATAATAAAAAAAGTACAAAACATATCAAAATTTTGCAAATAAAAGCATCTGAAGTCAGAAGTTTTGTTTTTTTTTTTTTTTTTCAAATCTTGTTACATTTTAAGGCATAACTAAAAAAAAAGTAATAACACTTCGCGTACAAATTACAGAATTTATTTCCTCAGTTCATAAGCTTTCTAAAAAGGTACAATTTATGACATTTTATGCTCATTTTTTACAATTAATAATAATAATACCAGAGCAGGTACAGGACTTAGCGTACTTGACTTTACTTGTTTGTGTCGTTTTAAACTCGCCGAAGGCATACTTTGTCTCCAGTTTCTTATCTGATCTTATTCCTTGAGGTAGTAGGCACTGCAGATTGCCTTTGGTGAAACAAAAAAACTGATTAAGAGTCATTAGCTAATGAGCTAATGAAGTTAAATTACTTTAATTAGTTTGTTTGTGTCACTTTAATTCTTACGGCGGGTTTTTCGCCTTCTGTTCCTTATCTTAATTTTATTGGGTGGCGATGCTTCTCATGGGGTGGGGGTGAGACTAACCAGGTTTAAATAGGTCATGTAGTAATTAATCAGTTAGTTACTTTCAACTTTCTTTCCAATTCGGACGATATTGATAACTAAGTTTTTTCTCAAATGGCTACTTACGAATTTGAAGAATACGCAGATATCATTTATTGTTACGGACTCTGTGATGGTGACGCCGCTGCAGCTAGAAGGGAGTACCAACTTCGTTACCCTAACCGCCGTTTACCTCACGTAAGCGTGTTTGGTTCATCGTACCGTCTTATTCGGGAAACAGGATCAGTTAAACGCCGTCAAGCTGATGCTGGAAGACCTCAACAATAGGATCCTGCTGAAAAAGAAGAAATCTTGCACTTTTTCCGGGCAGACGGTACTACTTCGACGAGAATTATGGCTAACCGGCTGGGTATGTCTCAGTGGAAGGTGTGGTTTACCCTGCACTCAGCTCGACAGTATCCGTATCATTACACTCCAGTACACGCTATTGAAGAGGGAGACCCAGCAAGAAGGATGGATTTCTGCAGATTTTTAATTAATGCTGATATCGAAGATCCCGAATACCTAAAGAGAATTTTGTGGACCGACGAATCTAATTTCGACCGTGACGGGATAACAAATTACCACAATCTGCACTTTTGGGCTCCCAAAGGTCAAAACCCAAAGAAATCAAACGAAGGAGCTCACCAACAAAGATTTTCTTTGAACGTGTGGATGGGAATCGTGCACGATAATTTAATCGGACCTTTTTTTCTGCCAGCTCGATTAACCGGCATCGCGTGTGAAACTTTTTTGAGGGATGAGCTACCGACGCTACTGGAAGATGTGCCACTTGCGACAAGAATTAACATGATTTATCAGCACGATGGCTGCCCTGGCACTTTTACCGGGGTGTGCGGCAGTGGATGGATGAAAACTACCCAAGAAGATGGATTGGTCGAGGAGGCCCAACCCCTTGGCCAGCCAGGAGCCCAGATTTAACTCAGTGTGATTTCTACATCTGGGGTCACATGAAGGCGTTGGTCTACGACAGACCGATACGTGACGTAGAAGACCTACGGCAAAAAATCCTAGCAGCTGCACAGAGGATGAAAGACGGGCTTTCGAGGCAAGTGACAATCACTGAAGTACGAAGAAGGCTTCGTTCTTGCATACGCAGGCAGGGCAAACAGTTCGAGCAAGATTTATAATTTTTCCTTTTTAAAATTAAATTTTATTTAATAATGAAACTGTATTTTTCCTATTTCTCTTATTCCCCTACTTAATTACTTACCAAAGTATCACCCCGGGCAACTTAAAGTCTCAGAAGATAAGAAACTGGAGACAAAGTATGCCTTCGGCGAGTTTAAAACGACACAAGCAAGTAAAGTCAAGTACGCTAAGTCCTGTACCTGCTCTGGTATTATTATTATTAATTGTAAAAAATGAGCATAAAATGTCATAAATTGTACCTTTTTAGAAACCTTATGAACTGAGGAAATAAATTCTGTAATTTGTACGCGAAGTGTTAATACTTTTTTTTAGTTATGCCTTAAAATGTAACAAGATTTGAAAAAAAAAATCAAAAACTTCTGACTTCAGATGCTTTTATTTGCAAAATTTTGATATGTTTTGTACTTTTTTTTATTATTTTACGTAATCAGTGATTCATTGGCTATTCGGAAAATCTTTTTTTTTATTTGAAAAATACGTAGTTTAAAAAAAATACTAGTTTTAGGTCAAAAAGCGGGTATTTATTAAAAAAATCTAAAATCTTGAATAACTTGAAAACCAATGAGTTTTGACCCCTGCTTGACTGGACTTAAATCACTCCAAATAAGCTGTAGAATAACCCCCTTGAAGGAATACGACGAATTACCAGTCACCCTGTAGACTTGGTGTACGTGCTTTGTAAAGTGACGAAACATCCTAATTAAAGAAGACTCTCTTATAATAAGGCTTCGAGCGGGTTACCTATAGTAGTTTGGTTTCAGTCTGACCGCGGTTCGCATAGGTGATAACTACCTCAAATATTTCGTTTTCGTGACACTGATGAACGAATGGAAGAAAAGTGGTTTTTTTTTATTGAGTGTTCTTCAACATAAACGTTATAATTACAACCATTTAAACTTAAATGGCGTCGATGAATGAGTTTTATTGTGTTAATTAAATGTTGCTTCCCGAATTCTGCCAGGCAGGAGTATTTAAATAGCAGAGGAGACAGATAAGTGATTTCACAAAGTATTGTTTATTTGTATCCAGTGTGGGCAAGCTCAACCTTGTGGATCTCGCGGGCAGCGAACGGCAGCGCAAGACCGGCGCTGGCGGGGAGAGACTCCGCGAGGCAGCTCGGATCAACCAGGCCCTCTCGTCGCTCGGGAATGTCATTTCCGCGCTCGCCGAGAATAGCCCCCATGTGCCCTACCGGTGAGTCCACTAGTATTACCACTACTATTTGGGGCGATCAAAATACCTTGCAATAAAACCAGTAGGGTCTGTCGTAGCTGGTACTTAGTTGTCAAACTCCCTCTCTACGTACTTTTCATTTCAGTGTCTGGATATGTGTCAAGTATGCTCTTGTTGCAGGGACTCGAAGCTGACGCGCATCCTACAAGACTCGCTGGGCGGGAACAGCAAGACCATCATGATCGCCGCAGTGGGGCCGGCTGCATACAACTACGAAGAGACGATCACGACGCTGCGCTATGCTCATCGAGCTAAAGGTATCGTTAGCTTCTGCGGCATTTTGTTTTTGGTCAAAAATATTGGAAATGCGGTGCGCGTCGGTCTTAAATATATGATAGAGATGGAATCTGACGCGTATTTATACGGGTTTATTTAAAGCGTACCTACTTAACTTACTCTGATAAAATATTATGTTTGTGCTTTGCAGCCATAAAGAATAAGCCGATTCGCAACGAAGATCCCAAGGACGCGAAGCTGCGCGAGTACCAGGCGGAGATCGAGCGGCTGCGGGCGCTCATCGAGCAGCGGCGAGCGGCGGAGAAGCGGCCGCGGCGCCCGCAGAGAGCCGCGCCCGACCCCAAGCCAGGTCAGTCTGTAGAACAAGCAGTACCCGCGCCCGACCCCAAGCCAGGTCAGTCTGTAGAACAAGCAGTACCCGCGCCCGACCCCAAGCCAGGTCAGTCTGTAGATCAAGCAGTACCCGCGCCCGACCCCAAGCCAGGTCAGTCTGTAGAACAAGCAGTACCCGCGCCCGACCCCAAGCCAGGTCAGTCTGTAGATCAAGCAGTACCCGCGCCCGACCCCAAGCCAGGTCAGTCTGTAGAACAAGCAGTACCCGCGCCCGACCCCAAGCCAGGTCAGTCTGTAGATCAAGCAGTACCCGCGCCCGACCCCAAGCCAGGTCAGTCTGTAGAACAAGCAGTACCCGCGCCCGACCCCAAGCCAGGTCAGTCTGTAGAACAAGCAGTACCCGCGCCCGACCCCAAGCCAGGTCAGTCTGTAGAACAAGCAGTACCCGCGCCCGACCCCAAGCCAGGTCAGTCTGTAGAACAAGCAGTACCCGCGCCCGACCCAAAGCAAGGTCCAAATGCCGCGAAACTACGTGAGTTGTGATTGAAGTTCGCAAAAATCAGGTCAGTCTTTTATCAAATTAGGTAATAGGCTACTGTTGGCCAAACCAATTTCAATATCGTGGCGTCGCTCGAAATCAGTTTTTTGGTGTTATACTCCTACGGAAAAGATGTAGGCTTTGTCGTGATGTTTTAAACCGCAAAATTAAATTCAAATAAATTCTTTGCAAAATGACGTCATGTTCTTCCGATTATGTAATCGAACCGAGATAGGTTGCTTGCAAGATTAACTCTAGTATTAAAACAAGATGTTTGACAGTTCCAGCGAAAGAAGACACAATAGACACCGTCAGCCTCGAGAACGAGCACATCCTCGCAGAATCCAGCATCGAGCAGGAGAAATGCAAGACCGGGGAGCTCGAGCAACAGATCCGACAACTAGAGGAGCGACTAGTCTCTGGCGGAGGCGACGGAGACTTGCTAGACAACCTGCAGCAGTCTCGAGCCGTGCTGGACGCGAGGAACATGGAGATCGCGGAGAGGAAGAAGAGGGAGGTGGAGATGCAGCAGAAGATAGATCTGGAAGAGGAGACGACGGCGTCTGTCACGCAGACCTTCGCGTCGCTGCAGCAGGAGGTCGACCATAAGACGCAGAGGTAAATATCAGGCATCAGGTTCTCTTCGATGACATCGTAACCAGTCTTGGAGGAATTCAACGCAAATTTTCCAGCTTATTATTCTTGTCGAGTTGTTTATAACCATCACCTCTCGTATTCCAGGTTAAAGAAATGCGTAACCAAATACGCAGCTCTCCGCGAGGAGATGGTGGAGCTGCGCGAGGCGCACGACGGCGAGCGGCGCGACCACGAGGCGCTGCAGGCGGCGCTGGTGGCGGGGCTGCGCCGGCGCCTGCTGCTGGCCGACAGCTTCGTGCCGCTGGCCGGCCGCGCGCAGGTGGCCCGGCTAGCCTACGACGACGACCAGGACAAGTGGACGAGAGCCGTGCCGGACAGGTACGTCTGTGTATAGCGGCGCCAGCAAGAGGCGCTGGTGGCGGGGCTGCGCCGGCGCCTGCTGCTGGCCGACAGCTTCGTGCCGCTGGCCGGCCGCGCGCAGGTGGCCCGGCTAGCCTACGACGACGACCAGGACAAGTGGACGAGAGCCGTGCCGGACAGGTACGTCTGTGTATAGCGGCGCCAGCAAGAGGCGCTGGTGGCGGGGCTGCGCCGGCGCCTGCTGCTGGCCGACAGCTTCGTGCCGCTGGCCGGCCGCGCGCAGGTGGCCCGGCTAGCCTACGACGACGACCAGGACAAGTGGACGAGAGCCGTGCCGGACAGGTACGTCTGTGTATAGCGGCGCCAGCAAGAGGCGCTGGTGGCGGGGCTGCGCCGGCGCCTGCTGCTGGCCGACAGCTTCGTGCCGCTGGCCGGCCGCGCGCAGGTGGCCCGGCTAGCCTACGACGACGACCAGGACAAGTGGACGAGAGCCGTGCCGGACAGGTACGTCTGTGTATAGCGGCGCCAGCAAGAGGCGCTGGTGGCGGGGCTGCGCCGGCGCCTGCTGCTGGCCGACAGCTTCGTGCCGCTGGCCGGCCGCGCGCAGGTGGCCCGGCTAGCCTACGACGACGACCAGGACAAGTGGACGAGAGCCGTGCCGGACAGGTACGTCTGTTTGACATTTTGCACAGTTGTACACTCTCGGTTTAATGTTCATCGGCAGAGCGGTTTAGATTCACAATTTCAGTTAAGCACTGAAATGTTTTAACTTGGGTGAATGTTTAAAAGTGTTTCTTGTACTTAAAGAATAATAAATTGTTATTAAATCAAATACAAACATTGAAAAAAGTAAGTAAGTTGATTGAAGTAAGTAGTAGTTAGTACCTAGATGTCGCTTACGGCTGCTGTAAAGCCGAAGTAGATCAAAATAAATGCAAAAAGATGATTGCATTGAAAATTTCGTCAACTCAGTAACTTGACCCATAGCTTAATTGGTAAAGCGATCGAGCCCCGGCAAGGCGTATAAATGTAGGTTCAAGTCCTGATGGGTTGATTATTTTTTCAATGTTTTCAATGTTTGTATTTGATTTAATAACAATCTATTGTATGAGTGATTCCACTCATTCGCCCCACTTTAAAAATATGCAAAAATAATTAAGAATAATAACTTTTAAATTGAGACTATTTAACATGTTAGTGAGAATGGAACTTGATGAGCAGGATGGAGACGCAGGGCTCGGCGTAAGAATGCAGCGAAGGATCATGTTATGTCGTCAGAAATAAAAACATATTCTTGCTCACCATAAATTGCTGTTTTAATTAGTCATAATTATTTCACAATTTGATTACGTCAAGTAAAGATCCAAATGGATTCACATAATGTTAAATGTCACATATTAAAAATATAAAATTAAATAGGGAACAACTTTCAGTGTGGAGCCATCTCAAAGAGAGCAAATCAAAGACAAATCGGATACAGTGATAGAGCGGTAACATAGATAAAAAGTTAAGTGTTACCCGTAATAATATACATAGAAGAATGTAAAGGGTATATATACTACACGATTTCTAACACTCCTCCTTACACTTTACATACCAACAAGGAACTATAAGTATGGCCCCACATAAAACATACTTGTAACTAATTACATGCTGCAGGCTTAGCCTAGTGAATAACAACATAGACATAAATATAGTGATAAGGCATGCAGCTATAATTATGAAAGATAGGAATGAATATCTCATTTAAAATATCACAAGTAGAGAAGTAAAGCTATTAGCATTTCAAAGGTTTAACATTAAGTCCCTGCATAAATTTACAATGTTTTTCTGTACATAAAGGTTTTGTTAAAACATCTGCTACCATTTTGTCAGTCTGCAAGTATTCTACATTTAAGTGTCCTTTTTGAATGAGATCTTTAATAAAGTGATACCTAAGGTCTATATGCTTTGTTCTTTTGTGGGAGTGCTCTTTAACTAACAGTAATTTTTGAGCACTTTGGCTATCATTATAAATGACAGTGTCAAAAGTTTTATCGATAATTTCTGACAAGAAATTTCGTACAAAACATATGTCTTTACAACAATCTCCAAGAGCTACGTATTCTGATTCGCAACTTGAAAGAGAAATACATTGTTGCTTTCTTGCCTCCCAGTTAATTACATTAGATCCTAACTTAATCACAAAGCCAGTATAGGACTTGCGGTCTGAAAGGTCATTGGCCCAACTTGCGTCAGCGTATGCGGTAAGATTAAAAGTATTGCTCCTTGTGAAGCAAAGGCCATAATTGATAGTACCTTTTAGGTAGCGGAGTACACGCTTCGCCATGCGCCAATGATTTTCATCAAAACATGTGTTAAACATGCTAAGTTGACTACATGCAAAAGATATGTCCGGTCTAGTACAGACTGATAAATACATTAAACTTCCTAATAACTGCCTGTACTGATAGACTTCATCATCTAAACATGTTTTATTGGATTTCTGTAATTTACAATTAACCGGTAAAGGTGTTGAAACAGATTTACAACCTGACATATTATATTTAACCAATAAACGCTTTATGTACTCAGTCTGATCTAAAGTCGTGATACCATTTTCTCTGCAAACATTCATTCCAAGGCAATTATTTAATTTGCCCAAATGACGGATTTCAAAATTATTTTGTAAAAGTTGTAAAATATTATTAATACAATTATTATGAAATATAAAAAAATCATCAACATACAAAGCAATTATAATATTTTTCTTTGTATAACTACATGGTTCACATTTGCTCTGAGTAAAATTATTTTGTGCTAAGAAATCATGTATCTTGATATTCCACATTCGACTTGCCTGCTTAAGGCCGTATAAGCTCTTTTTAAGCAAGCAAACCTTATTATTATCACAGTTATTAAAGCCTGAAGGCTGCTCCATATATATTTGCTCATTTAGTTCGCCATTTAAAAATGCTGTTGTAACATCAATATGGTCTATGTCTAGGTTAAGTTGTGTAGCAATAGAAAATAAAATTCTCAGTGTGCTATGCCTCACTACAGGTGCAAAAGTGTCCGTATAGTCAGTGCCCTCTACCTGACTAAAACCACGGGCAACCAACCTAGCTTTAAATTTGGCAGGCTTACCTGAGGTGTCGAGTTTTTTTCTTATAAACCCATTTGCATTTGACGATATTTTCGTTCGCAGGTCTGTCTACCAAGATCCATACCTTGTTTTTGATTAACGAATCATACTCACTTTGCATTGCCCTCTGCCATTCATCTTTTTCAGAAGATTGTATGGCTTCGCGGTATGATGTAGGCTCATCTGGCGAATAGCCTTCTGCTATCATAGATAAATCATAGTCTCTGAGATGGTGCGGTACCTTACCTCGTGTTTGTCGTACGGGTCGTGAACGAGACGTGTCGGAAACAGCCGGCAGCGTCGGCTCACTTGGTGCAGACTCCGGCAGAGAAGACACGGGAACCCTTGGAGCCCCCACTTCATCACCGTCGTCATGATTATCAAATGATGACTCCGGCAGAGAAGACAAAGCGCCCTTTGGGATGCAATCTTCATCACCGGGACTGTCACTTGAACCTTCATCGCCCGTACAGTAATGTTCAGAGAGCGGCGACCACGCCGGTGGCGTCGGTGTCTCAGCATCTGAAAATTGATTTAAAGAGGGTGAGCACAACTCAGCTGATTTATCTTCTTCATTATTTTGAATGACATCATTAAAATTAGAGTCATCATTAAAATTATTCAATGCATTAGAAGAATTATTTTGTTTATTATGTATTGGAATATTAAAATTGTCTTTGTCAATATAATAATTATAAAAATTGGCTCCACAAGTCTTTTTACAACTGTCATGTTTTCCTATAAATTTATCCTCATTAAAAATAACAGATCTAGATTGTATAACTCTGTGAGGATTAGCGGGATCAATCAAACGGTATCCTTTAAAGGTTTCACCATAACCAACCAAAATTAACGCTTTTGCTCTAGCATCAAGTTTTTGACGCTTTTGACTAGGAACATGTGCATAAGCAGTACACCCGAAGACACGTAAATGGCTGATGTCTATAGGAGACCCAGTCCATAAGCTCTCGGGAATTCCACCTGAAAGCGCTCTGGTAGGAGACCTATTTTTCAGGTAAATAGCTGTCATAACAGCCTCTCCCCAGTAACGATTGCACAGGCCAGATTCCTGCAGCATAGCCCTAGTTTTATCAAAAATCGTTTTGAAAGCCCATTCCGCTGTTCCATTCTGTGCAGCATTGTAAGGGACAGTGGTTTGGTGTATAATACCTTGTTCTTTAAGATAATTGGCCAGTTTATTATTTGTAAACTCAAGGCCATTGTCACTGCGCAAAATTTTTATAGATAAACCAGATTGTTTTTCTATCATAGTTTTAAAATTAATAAAATGAGAACTCACCTCTGATTTTTGCTTCATGAGGTAACCCCATGTCTTCCGGGTATGGTCGTCTGTGAAGGTCAAAAGGTAACGAGCTCCACCCCAAGTTTCGACTTGCATAGGTCCAGCCACATCTGTATGGATGAGTTCAAGCGGTTGGGTAGTGCGCTTCGTGCTGACAGCAGGATACGGTGCTCGCACCATCTTGCCTGTCAGGCACGGCTCGCAACTACCACTGATGGTGTCTTCTTTCTGAAAAGATAAATTCATGCATTTCTTCCCATCACCAAGAATCCTCATACCTGGTTCGGACAGATGAGCTAGACGTCTATGGATTAGATCCATTGGCACAGTCGAAACAGTCCGTCACCGTCTCTTGCCTAGTCTGCAAGAGCTTGGAAGACTCCTCCTCAAGGATGTGTCGCACTTGAGCCTTATATTTATACAGACCATTTTCCTTAGGAGCAACTAATACTTGATTGCCAGTGACTTTAACATTATCAAAGACTTTACAATGATCCCTATCAAATATGACAGTATAACCCTTGTCAGTGATCTGACTAACGGACAGTAAATTGCTGGAGAGGTCAGGCACATGGAGAACATTTACAAGGCTAATATTGGAGCACAAAGAGACCCTACCAGTACAATTGCTATGTAATTTATTTCCATTAGCTATATAAATGGTAGAACTTTTACCTCTAGATTCTTCAAGTAGCTCCTTATTAGCAATCATATGCTGGGACGCACCGGAGTCCACCACAAAGTCATGGTTGCTGCTGCCGCTGCATACCATGGCTGATGCAAGCATAGTGTGATTTTCTTCATAGTTCTTCAGCTCCTTCTTGCGTCTGAAGCAACGCTTGATAGTATGTCCGCTTCTTTTGCAGAACTGGCAAAACATAGGTGATGACTTCTTCTTTTTGTTCCCTAGGTAGGCCTTCACTCCCTCCTGGTCACTCGCATTCCTCCGGTGTTCCTCTTGCAGCAGTCTGGCACGCACGAGCTCCACCGTTAACTTGCTTGTGAGACAGGCAGTTTCCAGGCCAGACACCAGGTTGTCAAATTCCTGTGACAAGCCACTCAACAGGATTTCCGCAACTTCATCATCATCTATCTTCTTGCCTATATCGGCGAGCTGTTGAACAAGCCGCATGACAGCCTCGACATATTCCGACATGCCGCCGTATTGGTTATATTCAACCTTATGCAGTTGACGTAACAAGAGCACTTTTCTGTACAGGCCCTTGGACTCAAAGGCATCGGCAAGCTTCTCCCATGCATCTTTTGCCGACGTGGCATCTCTCACGTACTGATACAAGGCAGGCTTTATCGTTAAGCATATCTTCGCTAAAGCGCGGCTGTCGTGGGACTCATCGGTGTCCTTACCTTCCACACAGCCCCATAGACCATCCAGCGTGAGAAGCATTTTCATTGCAAATTTCCAGTTGGAATAATTTTGCAAGCCATCCAGCTTTTCGACGGGAATGTTCCCATTGTGTCCATTATGTGACGACATTCTTGACGACGTTATTGTGGTATAGGTTGAGCAAACGAAGAATAGGTTATAACATGAGGGCGATAATTATAACCTCAAAATATTTCAATTTATTTCTGACATACCTTTCTTTGGTTTCGGTTTCCAAAATCGCGGCACTCAAGTCTGGGCGCATAACCTGATGAGCAGGATGGAGACGCAGGGCTCGGCGTAAGAATGCAGCGAAGGATCATGTTATGTCGTCAGAAATAAAAACATATTCTTGCTCACCATAAATTGCTGTTTTAATTAGTCATAATTATTTCACAATTTGATTACGTCAAGTAAAGATCCAAATGGATTCACATAATGTTAAATGTCACATATTAAAAATATAAAATTAAATAGGGAACAACTTTCAGTGTGGAGCCATCTCAAAGAGAGCAAATCAAAGACAAATCGGATACAGTGATAGAGCGGTAACATAGATAAAAAGTTAAGTGTTACCCGTATTAATATACATAGAAGAATGTAAAGGGTATATATACTACACGATTTCTAACAGAACTGACTTAAATAAGACATGAACATGTTAAAATATAATTTTTCAGTGTGGAACCGCTGACTGTGCGGCCGGTGGCGGGCCCGGGGCGTCGCCCCACGTGCGCGGCGGCCGCCAGCGGAGCCCCGCGTCGCCGCGCCGAGAACCTCCTAGACCTGGCGCCCATACCACTTCCACCCACCACCAGAGCTTACGTGCCGCCCGCGCCGAGGCCTCAGAGGGTGAATTACACATACATACTGATCGATCACTCCTATACATAAAGGTTTAATTAGGGTAGCGGCTCCCAGATTTTGTGATGCCACGCAAAAATATTCTCTGGGGAGCGAAAACAAAATAAATTTTATCAACTTGCAGAAATACCGTACCGATGTTTAGTTACATTTTTAATATAAACTTTTCGATGTCCTCAGAAATAATTAGGATTGTTAATGCTTACTTCCAGTCAATGGAGAGTTCCATGAAGAAGGAGCCTGAAGTAGAGGCCCCGGTGGCCCACGTGCGCAAGGCCAGCGCGCGCGCGGTGCGGCCCGGCACGGCGCACCACCGCCTCGGCACGGCCGGCGTGCGGTAGCGGCCTGCTGCCGCCCCCCGCCCCGCCCCCGGCCCCGGCCCCACGCGCGCGGTGCGGCCCGGCACGGCGCACCACCGCCTCGGCACGGCCGGCGTGCGGTAGCGGCCTGCTGCCGCCCCCCGCCCCGCCCCGGCCCCACGAGGTCCTCTCTAAAGTGACCACAGTTCCTGTCGTACACGAGCGAGGGTCTCTTCTGTGGAAGTCAAAATTGCTATTTGCGATAAAGTGGCAGTTTTCCCCGGCAGATGTGCTCTTAGAATAATAAATCCTAGAAATATTCATACTCGAGGCATTTAAACTTAACCATGATCTCTCTTTTACTTGGGCATTGTAAAAATCAGAGAGACGAAGATACTGTTTTACCTAGCATCAATTTTCAACAGATCGGTTCTAGGAAGTTACTTTCAAGGATTTAATATTTGAGATGAAAGTGTTGCAGTGCGCGGAGGATGTCTAGCATCCTGTGTGGCACCCGCAGCCGTAAGGATAGTGTTAGTTCGAGTATGCGATATTTTTATACAATAGTTACTGTTACAAATGCCAAACGCCCCGCTTCGTCGTGTGCCTCGTTGATCTCCGTGCGCGTTACGCCTTTACCATGATTTTATATACCAATATAGGCAGATACTTATTAATAATGCCTAGTGTAGAAATTCTATGTCTAATTTTCGAGCTCTTAATTTCCATTTGGGCGTAGTCAATCAGGTTGTTTTTGTTTTAGAATGATTTTATTTTACGGTTGTTATTTTATGTGAATTTTATTTTATGCTTCGCATTAAGTTGGAGCAGGTGATATTAGGTAGTTTGTTACACTTATTTGTATGTAATTAAATTCAATTGTATCGTAAAATGAATGAATTTTGAAGATAATGATTGTACCAAGCACACCAAGCATCTTACTGAGATGTCTCGGTGAGAGTTCAAATGTTTACCAAAGACGGAAACTGTCCATTCCACGCACTTGTCCCACAATTGTTGATATTACCAGTGATCATGTTCCTTTACTTGTAAAATTCATAAATCGTAAGTGATTTTGTTACATTATTATTAATCTAGATATGGTTTCTAGTCAATGATCCTTGTATACAGTTAATGTAAATAGTTATTAGTTATTAAAGTATAGATAGTGGTAGCATATCTAGTTGCAAATGTCGCACAACGCTGGTGCCTCGCCTCGTGTCGCTACCTTAATTAAACCTTAAAACCTTGCTTTCTTTTAGGAAAAATGTATTAAATTCTGTCTTAAAGCCTTTATTGAAGCTGTTTTGATATTGGTGTATTAATGTGTGTTTAAATTATGAACGGAAGAATGGAATGTGATATGTATTGAAACCGCTAGTCAGCTGTGCCGCGTACACGCTTATACTCACTAATAAAACAGTTAAAATTTTATACTTACTTTTTATTTTGTCTCCTTAGCTTAGTGCTTATTCCTAGTCACGCCCTTGGCAATAGAAACGTAAATGAATACGAATTTAAAATTGTTGGAGTCCCAAATATACAAGTGTTTACAAGATAAAAAGACTCCAAAGTACATAAAAAAGAAGCGAGAAATTTGCAACAATATCGGCTAAATAAATTCAAATAATCAAAATCAAATCGGGCGCATGACATGACATGACAGAAGATTCGCGCAAAGTTATTTGAAATCATGTTTAAACTGACGGAATTCACATTAGTCTATGACTAATTTATAGTGGTGGTCTGCTTAAACAAGTCATTGAATTTAAACGTTGAATTCAAATAATTTCTGAACTGTTTGCGCGCCATTACATCGGTAAAAAAGTTTCTGAACGCCTAATAAGTGTTGTTGTACACGTGTTTTTGTTATCGATGAATAAAATTCAACATGTATGTTTATTTTTCAATTCTAATTATTTACTTTACTTTTAATTGGTATTTTTTATGAATATAAGAAAATAAAGTGAAGAAAGTATATAAGATAAACTAGACATACAAAAACCAAACGTATTTTACATAAAACACTTGCGAATCCGTGTTCTGTAAGGTGTCAAGCAGTTAACATTTTCATTTTTTTTTACAAAATATCAATACATTGGTCGATTTTATACTTTATTTTGGCGTGCCACGGTACGGTAAAACTCTATGGTTTCAATAATCAATGGAGACTTTAATATAGATTTTACACTATTTATGAATTAAAACTCAAAACGTAATTTTATCGTGCCGTGGCACGTCACGATAAAACGGCTATTAGACATGGCAATTTGTAGGGCCCAACCTGTTGTGTCCAACTCCTGTCGGCCCCAACGCCCGTTATTACACTTTCCCTACAAATCGCCCCTACTGACCCTACTTAAATAAAAAAACCAGATGGAATGTGTAGAAAATGGCTAACATTATAAATAAAAAAAGGTAAAATAACTCTAACGAACTCCATAAACAGCTGCGGGTGTCGGGGCACTGCCGACCGCCCTATATCGGGACTCCTACTATTACACCTACCAATCTGACAGGTTGGACCCTACAAATTGCAATGTCTAATATCCGTTTAAGTTATAAATGCGACCATTGGCCGCACAAATATTTTTTGGACGAGGGGTTTTTTGTAACGGTGTACACTCTTGCCGAGACACACCGCGACAGGCCGAGCGCGAGAGTGTAAATTAGTGTAATAACCAGTCGTTTACGTCAGTAGACCCCTTATCAAGCACCAAAACAGACTAGTAGTAGTAATAGTAACAGAAGCGCGTCAAGTCTAAACGATCTGGGGGCATGGCAAGGCCCCCGTTAAGACGAGCAAAACGAACAAGAAAGGCACAGCCGTACCATTCTTTTCCCAAAGCCATCTGTCGCGCCATCCTCTGTACATATAGCATATCTGCCAACAAACTAAATGTAGGTAACTTCAGGAAATTATAGACCGCGGTAAATATCGAGGACGTCGCGACAATAGACCAATAGTGTGTGAGGTAAAATTGGCTCCTTACCTCATATCCGCGGTCTCGCCTAATTATCTGCTTCGCACGGCTCGCCTCATATGCTCGATCTGTGGGTGAATAAACACCCTGACTTATATGTCGTTAAGTGCCTTCAGTCTAGTACAGGTTATGGATTTAATAATGGTCAGCTATATATAGTATGTCAGTTGGTTGTGTGCTCCTAACGTCTCTTACGGATCGTCATATGGTCCTTCCTATCCTCGTCCGTAGGGTAGGCCACACCTTCCCTCAATACAGTTGATTACGCCTAACAAGCTTATTGAAGGGGTCCGTCCAAACCAGCTAATGCCGGGGAAGAACCCTGTGCACCTCTACTAAGAGCGAGGTCGTACCTACCTAAGATACGATCGATCCTTACTCGTGCACTCTCTACTACTGGAGGGTAAGCCTCCATTATGCGCATAGACTATAGGGTACCTACCCCCTGGTGATAGGCCGCGCCCGCGCATCTAACCCGAAGACCCACCTGCCTTCGCTAGGGCGTTAAGAGTACTAGACTCACCACTGTTGAGCCTGTGGAGGATTTACACCTACCCCCACGCTACCTGTCCCCGGGGAACTACACAAATCGCCCGTGCGCAATAGACTACGGGGGCGGCTACCATACCCGCAGATGGGCAGCCCTTGCCCCTGCGCACTTCCCCTATCCAACAAGGGGGCCCTAAGAGAGCGGTCACTTCACCCGCCGATGGGCGTGCATCGCCTGTGCTTCACGCACGTTACTAAGCGCATAGACTAAGGGGCACTGTCCACCGTGAGACTGTGGTCCGGGCCCGCGCGGGGAATAATTCAAGGGAGGAAACATATATCACCTTCGTAGCAATCGTAACTATTGTTAGGATTATACTTAGATGACCGAGACATTTAAGGTAAAGAGAAACATCACAATCATTACGTATACTATAACTGTAAACACTTAACTTTCGGTAAACCAGCTAATGTGGCTACCATCCATGCACCATGGACTCTCACACATCGCGTCTGTTCTCGTAGGGAGACAACCAACCTTCACTAAGTCGTACGATAAAATGACCGCGTCAACGGTAATACGAATATTTGCCATTTCTTTATCTACTCTACTATTAACAGTAAAAGTACACAGTAAGTTAAATACACAACAATGCTCAAGCGTGGGAATTTCTCTTGACAGTTTGGTCCGATGACAGGTGAGCTGTCGTCTCGGTGATGTTCTAAAACCTGTCTAAAACCACTTTACAAACATGGAAAGTGATGTTACATGGAATGTTGTTTAAATGCTCGCGACACGATCTGATCCGGACACCCTGACCGATCGTTACCTGACGGTCCAGATCGTAACCGTCGCGACACTCCCAACCACCAAGAAAGTGAGGCTTCACTCTACGCTCATTAGCCAAAAAATTTACAGCAAAATTTTACATGTTTTAATTTACAATTTTAAATTTTACATTTTTCACAAGTTTAGATGTTACAGCCTAATTTTTACAGTTTCATTTTACAGCCTGAAGCCTGAAGCTTTACAGCCTGAAATATATGACTAACTAAGGCATCTTCATTCATTTTACTTATTCACGTTATTTCCGTTTCCATACGGCCAACCAGTTTGAGATTTATTCTATTTTAAAGGCCACATGAAAACACCTTGTAGAAGAGAGTTATTTGAGCTTCAAAGTTAACTGGTGTTTATCTGTCAATTTAGTAATATACTTTTCATAGACCTACAATTACAATAACCATTTTTCATTGATATCAATTTCAAATTTTTCTTGAACTGATTTGAACTGTACCCCTCAACGTGCCATGAACGCAATATGCATATATATCGAACCTTTCTTATTACTTTGGATGTGTGTGTCCGAATCTGTCGACATGATAAGCTGTCCGTACCTGTATATACATCGTGTAGACAGCCCTCCCGAACGACAGAAAATAAAACGCAAAACACGTTCAAAATTATACGATTATAGTGATCATTCTGTTGGTCTCCCAGTCCGCATATAGAATGCCAATATTTTAATTATCAATCGCAGATATGATACCATACACGGAGATGGATTACTAGTAATCCGCTTTGTACCGAGAATTCGTGATTCATTTGCAAAGGAATCGACCAACATAACAAGACCCTCATGAAGATCCTTTCACGCCTTATAGCTCCACAATCCCTTTATCGATCCTGCTCATATACGAATTGTCAGACAATACTTATCCTTGCTACACCCCAACAAATTTCACAAAGATCAGAAAAACGGTAGTAAAGCTATCGTGGAACAACTATTCGAAATCTTTTAAAAGCCCTCGAAATGTACGGATGTCCCAGTAACCAGCTGACAGTTCCGTTGTATTCCAAGCTGTCCGCAAGAACCTCACCTCGCTTACGTTCTGCTCGTTCGAATATTCTTTGTCGTTTTAAACAAGTCTACCGTATCACCGTTGTACACCCTTATCTTGTGACAACATTATTTGCTTTTAGATAGGTTGCATAATTCTTTTGAGCTGCTACCGCCAATCTAGGTTCGACTAGGTTCACGATAATTAATACTTCTTTAATACTAATAAGAACTGATTTGTCCAATGTAATAATTTACTTTGCTAAATTGATATATTTGTGAAGATTCGTGTGGATTTGTTTATTTAATTATATTTATACGTTCGGGAAAATATTTCCAGAAGGATCTATAAAGCCTTGCCTGATTCCTTAGTTTATTTTAGGTATCATAATAGGCTGTTCGGTGAGCTGAGCCTATATAATCTACTTAGCCTAACATATTTACCTATACATATACAGTTTCAGTCGCGTTTTGGTAATAGCTACCTGAGGAACTAAATATCACAGTCAAGATGTCAGTGAATTTTTAATTGTGATTTAATTATCTAACATTGAAATGTTTTGAGATTCACACATAACGTCTCAATGTTCTTTATAAACTTTTCCCTACTCACATCAGTGGTTTATAGACCAATCCAGACTAAGCAAAACTTACGATTTAGAGAAACGCGTTACGTCTCGCTGACATGCAGAAGATCTTCCCGTTCGATCCCATGTAGGTTATACCTTTTGGATCTCAGAACCCCTATTTACAGAGATACCAGAGTCAGCTTGCCAGACCAGAAAAGCGTTATTTTGGTTGGATGTTCTCACTCGACGTTATGGAATTCGAGTCGAGATACCCTTTGCGGATTATGTATGTTACTATATATTTGGATGGCGTGAATTCAAATAAAACGTTCGAACAAGAAAGTGTATCCACTTACTGCATACGAGTCATATGATTTATATGTGCATATACTAAAATTTACTTTAGATAGCTTCTTTAAACTCTGTATCTAAGTTCTCCGTTTTTTATAATATATGAACGTACCATCCTTTCCGTTCTAATGTTACTGATAGTCCATTTATAATATATCAACAAATATTCTAGGCTTAGTATCAAAGTGATCAAAGAATCTCCGATGCGTTCGCTCCCTTGACTCGGATTTCTAGGTATTCTTGTATGAATGTATCTAAATACAATGCTATTATCTCCCGTATGTTTAAGAGAGGACAAGCAATAAATCGTAGAGGAGAAGTAAGAGACTACTCCTTACCAATATCACTTGTTAAAGTCGTAGAAAGAGTCATAATAGGTACGAGAATAGAAGGTTCTCTTGTCGGGCATTAACGTTCAGCTACTATACGGAAACGTACACGTACCGTGCCTAAAGACTACGCCTATAGCCATGAACCACTTCGTTCGTTCGTCTATTTAGCCCACTCCCCTTCAAATATGCAAGAGCGATGAATATTCATATTCATATTCATTCATATTCATACTTTATTGGTAATATAAAATTACAGGTCAGAGCTTAAATAGAGAGAGAGAGTGATACCGAAACTTCAATTTTCAATGTTCGCGGTAGGCCCGCTTGTATATCAACGTGTTACACAAGAAGAAGTACAAAGTATAGATAAAAAACGTCCTAAAACCCGACTACCCGAGCATTCGTACTGGCTCTAATTTAGCTTTAAGTAATTACTTAACTAAATTAAGTTTAATTTTCTTCACTAAGTCCATGTGTACTATATGTTACGTCACGAATAAATGTTTTTCTTTCTTTCTAACATTATAATACTCTTCTCGCGAGTTCTTCTGGCAAGCCCTATAATACGAATGGTCATATATCACTGTAATGGTACTAATGATATCGGTGTTCTCAACGCCTCACGCGAATTTTACCTGTAAATCATATTAAACCACGACGACGACGATGCAGTATCTTGACTATGATTATTTTGGAATACACCAAGCACGTAGGTAATTAAAGCATGCGCTGTTAAGTCTATCGTTGAGCTCATCCGACAATTCCTCGAATTGCGAACCTTCGAAGGTGCGCTACGAGTACCTAGACTGTTATTCTATTTGTCATCGGAGCATTGTGTAGGCCACATTGCGTATCGTATGTCATAATCAATTTTAGTTTATTTATTATTATAAAGATGTGCGGGAAAACAATTACTCGTTTCTATTTCCTTTCAGTTTAAAACGTATTTCACTTCGCTAACACAATTGTTCGAACAATCACGGTATATGCTCCAGAAAGTAAATCAAATACGACCAAGAATGACGGGTTGACTATCGCTAATAATAGACTTTTATCGTACCATTAAAAGATCAATTACTATTTTCGATCACGCAAGAATTTTTCAACAACGACTTCGAAATTATATCACGATCATTGCCGCCATCGTGGCATCGCACCTTTAGAATATGCCTACACTTTGACTCTTCTATCGTTGTCTTTCTCAAGAAATTTTCAAGAATTCACCGCTAGACCCAGACAGTATGCGCGGTAGTAGCAACATCCTCTTGAGCATCATAGCTAACAAGCTAGAGTGTCCTCTGTTGTGGCAAGGGGTCAGAGGACCAAATCACCTTTGTGTTTTAATTATTAGGTACCTAACTAATATAGCAATTCAGTGCAATACTAACAATTGGTGGACCTTATGTTGTCTGGTAATTAAAGAAATTTAATCTAATGAGTGCATGAGTTTAAAGCGACTAAGTAGATACTTAGTTTAAGATTACGTCGCGAATGGATGTATCAACGCGGTCGGTATGACAGTGTTACCCAAAGGTGTCACACAATACTGCTATCTAACAATTGGTGTCTCGCATGGACCCTAATATATGTTTGATGACACAATAAGTACTAGCTGTTAATTACCGACATAAATCATTGTAGATACCAGTCTTATCTCATGATTTTGAATTTAAATATCTTGCAGCATTTAAACGTCGTCAATGCAGGCCTCTCAGTAAGATTGAATAAAGAATTTGACATGACCAAGAGATAAACAAGCATTCTCTATCCCATAGAGTTAAACTTTAAGCCTTTAGAAGTTTAAACTTTAATTTATATCATGGCTCGAGTCCCACAGCCTTGCCATAATATTAGGGAAATATACTATATAGGTACTCGCTGCTGCTACCTATACGGCATTCGATCAAAACATGAACACTTTTCTATTGACAGCTGAACAAAGACGTTATTTATCTATATTCGGCGGAAACTGTATCTAGCACATAATATGACAACCATTACTCCTTTCTTATAACAATGCACGCATTCAATTAATCACAGTTTTATCTATAATTCACCCCCGTACACCATAAATATTAAGAGTAGTGTGGATGATAATTACTCTACAAAATTATACAGCAACCGAGCACTCCAAGAAGTCAGGTAAGTACCCTCCAGTAACGACCCTTTGTACATCACTACGCCCGTTCAATCACTTTATTATTCATCGCATGTTAGTTAAATCCGTGTAAAATTTAGTTGGATGTACTTATTTAATTACGGTAACTGTCATAGTCGATACAGAATTTCAACAAATTCCTGTACCTCGAACAGGTACATATTTTTGTTCCTTAAAGTCACAGACCTAAAATGGCGCTTACGCTAAAGACAAATGAAGTGCGCAAAAGAGAAACCAACACGTATATGAACATTCCGCAAGTGCGAAAAAGATATACGATCATTCTCCAAGTAGGACAACCTTTAAGGTCCCTCTTCACACTCGAACACCCGCGTCGTGAGAGCTAATATTTAATCGTAAAAAAAGATATACTATATTTCGGTGTTAAATCACTTAGAATAAAAAAGAAGAATGGTGTCGTGTTGCGTCCCGGATTGCACAACTACTTACAGGAAAAACCCCAGGCAATCATTAGTTTCACAAGTAAATATGATATTCCGATCGATGTCTTTGAACCCATATTTTATCATATTAGTTAATATTAAAGATTATTTTGTGTAAAAATCGAAATTGTTATTCTATGCTAGGACTAGATAAAATATCGTAGGGACATGTGTCGACAACTGTTCGATACATGTCTAGGTCTGTTATAGTTTCGAACGAATTATAATCTTCTATACATATAATAAAGCTGAAGAGGGTCGAAAGTCTGTACATGGAAGATAATCGAAAAAAAGTTGGCTGGGGATACTTAGAATCGATAACAGAACACGTTACAACAATTTTTAGAATTTTTGTCTGTTTGTCTGTTTATCTGTTTGTCTGTTTATTTGACCGCGCATCACGTGAAAACGGCTGAACGGATTTTGATGAAATTTTGTATAGAGATAGTTTGAGTCCCGGGTAAGGATAATATATAGTTTTAATCCCGAAAATCAACCCTGGTGGGGGTAAAAATGGGGTTGAAAGTTTGTATGGAGAATTTTTAACCGCTGAAACGATTTAGATAGAAATGAGTATGAAGATAATTTGAGTCTCGAGAAACGTCATAGGATAGTTTTCAAACCCTTGTGGGGGTGAAAAGGGGGTTGGAAGTTGGTATGAGGAATTTTTTACCGCTGAACTGATTTAGATGGAAATGTGTAAAGAGATAGTATGGGTCTCGAGAAAGGACAAAGGATAGTTTTTACCCCAAAGTCAACCCTAAAGGGGTGAAAAGGGAGTTGGAAATTTGTATAGGGAATTATTAACCCCAGAATCGATTTAGATAAAATTTGGTATGGAGATAATTTGAGCTCTGGAAAAGGAAATGAAATAGTTTTATCTCGGAAATTATCCCTTAAGCGGATGCAAAAAGTTTACATGGGGAAGAAACAACCAATAACCGCTGTACGTATTTAGATGAAATTTGGTATTGAAATAATTTGTAATTTTTTGGTCAAAGTGTTCATATTTATAACATGTTACCCCTCGATGCTTTAAATTTACCTTTACCCGCTCTTAAGAAATATTTGAAAATGTCATGAATGCCAAAGGGTTATTCCAGGTTCGAGGACTATATTGACAGACAAAGATGCATGGCCCAAACCAAAAAACTACTACAAAATCATCTAACATTTATAGGACACCGTTTAGGTAGGAAAACATATCAAATGTTTTGTGAAGCAGTCAGATTAGGATTTATTTTTCTTTATAATTAAACAATGGGTACATTATCTGTCTCTCAAGCTGTTTTGATATGTCTTCTTGAAGAACTACGCATTATTTTGTATCTTTAAGATCTAATAATGTATTACTTACTGTTTTGAAAAAAATAAGTTCCGTCGAGTTTCTTTTCGGTCATAAATGTCATAATACTTCTTGGGCCAGAGGTGTATGTAGGGTTAGAACCGGTGGTAGTTTTGGAACGAAGTTCCTTATCGGACGGTTCGCGGATGGGAGGCTAGGCGAAAAAAAGTCACGAAAAAGCGTCACGTCACGAAAACGCGACACCCATACGACTGAGAAACATGTAAAATGGAATGAAATAAAAAATATATAAAATAGAATAAAGTGAAGTGAATTCAAGTGTAGTGAAAAGTTAAAGTGAGAAGTGACAAAGTGATAAAAGTGAAAAAACTGAAAAAAGTCGGGAACCTAAAAGTAAACAATGGCAAAATTTTCAAAAAAATTCATAAATTTCAAAAATTTCAAATAATTTCCAAAATTTTAAAAATTTCAATACTTTTATAAATTTCTAAAATTTCAACTATTTCAAAAATTTCAAAAAAATACAAAAAAATTTTCCAAAAAAAATTAAAATTAAATAACATAACTTCGTTCCAATCACGTGTTCCACGACACTCACGTATTTTATTTTTCTCTGACGTTAATTAGTGCAGTGTAATGTGCTTACATTGATAAATAAATATTTTGATTTATCTGTGACAGTGTGGTAAAAACGTATGAAAGTTCATTACCCCCGACCCGCCCCCCCTGGATTTTTAATATGTGTGTAGGTAAAGCAGTGTATGCTTCTGTACATAATTAGGCCTTATTACGTAACAGTTACATAACTACTATTTATCTCTTTTTAGGGTTCCGTAGTCAACTAGGCCTGATAAGAACTCTCAATAAAAACTATATTGAATAAAATCGGTTCAGCCGTTTTTGAATTATCAGTCAAAAACGCATAGTGAAAGGAAGTGCCAAATAGTAAAATGACGTAAGCGCCGCCAAATATCCCTTAATAAACGACCTTTTGAACGGATGTTTTGTAACAGGGCGGCCTCTACGAAACTCTACACTGAGCATCGCCCGACATGCTCTTGGCCGGTTCTCATCTCATGCTCAAATTCAACGTCTAAAAGGGGGGGGTAGCCTCTACACTCGATTGAGTTAAATTTGCATGGGTCATGGACCCCCTCCCCGCTCCAAGTGCACCTCAAATTGAATGACCCCCCCCCCCCCCAATTTCAACCGCGCCTGTTCTTACCTTTCATGCTTAGACTGATTTGACGGGAGGATCGATTTGGATGATATTTGCCGTGGACATGAACGTATATGTAAATACAAAAGTGGTCCTGTATCGTCCGATATACACCTACTACTCTATGTCGTTTAAATCATGCCAAAAAAAAATATGATAAAAAAAGTATTCATTTTTGAGTGTACTTTCATTTAGTGGTAATTGAAAATATTTTATTAGGACTACTGTACTCTAGCGTCATCTGTCAACCTTACTTCAAGTTCCGCCTCCAGGGTAGCGGGAGAGAAATTAGGGGTGAATTAGCCGCTTACTGACACAGACCGAATTCCACGCGGGCGGAGCCGCGGGCACAGCTAGTAAATAAATAAATGTTGTATCAACATTATGTCATTACGGTCATAATGTTAAATTGTGTTCTTATTGTCTTTTTGTACCCATTTGAATCTTGCATTTCACTTCTCGTCGCACTTTTGATCGTTGTCAATCCATCTTACTATACTAGATCTGTGCTTGAAGTAAATATACTCCTATTATTTCATAGAAATTTGTTTTCACGTACAATATTATTCCACATAATACAGAGGGTATCTTAACTACGAGAAAACTGTTGAAAATAGTATATAAATAAACTTTATGTTGCGCGGTGTGCCAGCCTCCTAATATTTACATACTGCTTATGCATTTGTATGTGTTCCAATTCTATTGTACTTGTATGAACGTTGTTTTTGGTCAAAGGTTCAAGCGGTAAACGTTAGGACAACTCTGTATAACTGTCATTCGTGGCATGCTCTTTCATTATTATTATTACCGTTATCAACAGTCAAGGTATTTACCGGAAACATATTCTAAAGAAAATTAATATTCTACACGTTACATTTTCCTTAAAATCAATTGCTACTTCATATTAGTAAAGTCAAAAATAATAAAAGAAAACGTATTATATTATGGTTCAACTAGAATAAAAAAAAAATTTTTTTTTATTCAAACCAAAACTGAGTTTAACATATAAGAACATTCCTCATTTGTTAAGATAGTTTGAAGTCTTGTAATTGCACAAAAATATTTTTCATCCATATATGTTATTAAGTTATTATTTAATACCCGAAAACTCAATTCTTGCAAAGCTTGTTTAGTGAGGACGCTTTTTTGTGCAACATTGTAGCTTGATTTATTAATGAAACAGAAAAACTGTACCGGACTCTTAACAAGACTACCGAATAAGCGCGCCTACTAAGAACATGGAGGTCAAGTTATACTACTCACGAACTCGCGGTCGAAACCTAGGTCTTGTCAATACAACCTGAATTGTTAAGTCACAGATTAGATAGTTTGTTTGAGCCCGTTGGTCTCGTTAGTGCTAACAAACGTAGGTATTGAGTCTAACGTTTTAACTAAGAGATTTGTCTTGCATTTAATTTCTAATTTCTTTCTTCAAAGCTCAAACAACCTTATCCTCACTCCACTATCGACTTGCACCCGATATGTACGACTAAACGGCCAGTGTAAATTATTTAAGAATCAAGATTCAAGCCGTTCCTCGAACTACCACTCGAAGGCTTTGGTAGAAAATTGGAATCAATTCGCGGGTCGCTTGAATAGGTAAACTAATGTAATTAGCAATTTTATATAATGTAATATTTGCTAAAACATTTTATTTAATTTCAATTCATACATATTTTCATTACTTTCGGTAATAATATGGATTGGTAACGTGTGGTATAAGTCCCTTAAATTATTATGACTATGTTCTAATGAATATATATTAAATAATTATCTTTATTTTTACCACGACCGCGTAACATTCGTCCTGTAGCGGCAGGATGCCTACAGTGGACAGATACAAGCAATGTTCAACGCCCATAAATAAATTTTCCTTTTATTTGCCTACATGGGTACTATTGTACTAATCATGTTCGTGACTTTTAAGCATCTAATTTCACCTTAATAGTATCACTACCGAGTATTTTCCAATGAGTCTCTAATACGAACTACCATAAATGTGGTACGGATCCAATTATCCCAGCACTGCTTCACCATTTTGTCGCGCCATCCTCTGTACATATAGCATATCTGCCAACAAACTAAATGTAGGTAACTTCAGGAAATTATAGACCGCGGTAAATATCGAGGACGTCGCGACAATAGACCAATAGTGTGTGAGGTAAAATTGGCTCCTTACCTCATATCCGCGGTCTCGCCTAATTATCTGCTTCGCACGGCTCGCCTCATATGCTCGATCTGTGGGTGAATAAACACCCTGACTTATATGTCGTTAAGTGCCTTCAGTCTAGTACAGGTTATGGATTTAATAATGGTCAGCTATATATAGTATGTCAGTTGGTTGTGTGCTCCTAACGTCTCTTACGGATCGTCATATGGTCCTTCCTATCCTCGTCCGTAGGGTAGGCCACACCTTCCCTCAATACAGTTGATTACGCCTAACAAGCTTATTGAAGGGGTCCGTCCAAACCAGCTAATGCCGGGGAAGAACCCTGTGCACCTCTACTAAGAGCGAGGTCGTACCTACCTAAGATACGACCGATCCTTACTCGTGCACTCTCTACTACTGGAGGGTAAGCCTCCATTATGCGCATAGACTATAGGGTACCTACCCCCTGGTGATAGGCCGCGCCCGCGCATCTAACCCGAAGACCCACCTGCCTTCGCTAGGGCGTTAAGAGTACTAGACTCACCACTGTTGAGCCTGTGGAGGATTTACACCTACCCCCATGCTACCTGTCCCCGGGGAACTACACAAATCGCCCGTGCGCAATAGACTACGGGGGCGGCTACCATACCCGCAGATGGGCAGCCCTTGCCCCTGCGCACTTCCCCTATCCAACAAGGGGGCCCTAAGAGAGCGGTCACTTCACCCGCCGATGGGCGTGCATCGCCTGTGCTTCACGCACGTTACTAAGCGCATAGACTAAGGGGCACTGTCCACCGTGAGACTGTGGTCCGGGCCCGCGCGGGGAATAATTCAAGGGAGGAAACATATATCACCTTCGTAGCAATCGTAACTATTGTTAGGATTATACTTAGATGACCGAGACATTTAAGGTAAAGAGAAACATCACAATCATTACGTATACTATAACTGTAAACACTTAACTTTCGGTAAACCAGCTAATGTGGCTACCATCCATGCACCATGGACTCTCACACATCGCGTCTGTTCTCGTAGGGAGACAACCAACCTTCACTAAGTCGTACGATAAAATGACCGCGTCAACGGTAATACGAATATTTGCCATTTCTTTATCTACTCTACTATTAACAGTAAAAGTACACAGTAAGTTAAATACACAACAATGCTCAAGCGTGGGAATTTCTCTTGACAGTTTGGTCCGATGACAGGTGAGCTGTCGTCTCGGTGATGTTCTAAAACCTGTCTAAAACCACTTTACAAACATGGAAAGTGATGTTACATGGAATGTTGTTTAAATGCTCGCGACACGATCTGATCCGGACACCCTGACCGATCGTTACCTGACGGTCCAGATCGTAACCGTCGCGACACCATCCAAGCTATTTTCGAACCCGTCTAACTCTGGTGAGGACAAAGCTAGAAGTCTAAAATTTCAGAGAACAAGAGGCCATAACACAAGCAACATATATCCCAAAAATCATATAATTTTAACTTATAATTTAAGAATTATTAAAAGTCAAAGTTCCTTGTTTTGTCACTGACTGACTGACTGACTAACATATGACAGATCATTATAATTCTAAGGTAGGTACTTCTAGCTGACTCCACATTTGAGTTTGACAAGCTCCAAATTTTGAACACATAGTATGAGGGCTTATAGTCCACATTTTCTATTATAGTCTGGCTGGCCAGAAGTACTAAGCTATACTCATCTCTTTTTTAATAGCAAAGGTGAAAGATTCTCTCTGTCTATACTTGAAGTAAAACAGTCCCTGGCCAAACTATATTTTACATTTACTCATAGCTCAAAGCAAGAATTTAACTAAAGACCCGACACGGGTACACCCGTAAGGGATAGACATAGTTTGTTTTCCTTAATCAACACAACTTTCTAAGAAAAATATCAGGTTTTCATGTAAACACAGAAATTATTGAATAAATCGCGAGTTATATGTGTTTGTGACCCTCCAATGCTATAAGTAATGGCGTGGAGGGTAAGAAAAAAATGTGAGACTATGACACCTTCTTCGTACCTATGGAAAGTGTAATAAGACCATCCCGTTCGATCTTGGTATTGTTATTACCATGCCCCGTCTATACCTTTTATCATATGTCTATGACTCATAGGTTCGCCTGTTTTTTGAAGTTGTGTTTGACATATTGAGAAAACAGATGCAAAAAGTGCAACTTAATATTTGTGTATCATCTCTTTCTCTAATACAGCAAAAAAGTGAAGCCATATTTGCCCCTATTCATGTGCCGCAACAGCGGGCCAACATATTATCGACTTTGTCGTATAATTACAACGTTAAGCATCGTACATCACTAAAATTGTAACCGTCGATCAAATTCAAAAGTTCGGTTGCTTTGTTTCGGTTGCAAAATGTAATTTTTTTAATCTAATCAAAAATCAGTACAATTATGCCGGGTAAACTGCAGGACTATCAAGTTTTAGACGTTTTGTGCGGCGGCACGTTCTACAAAGTGCGGCACAAGGTCACCAACGACATTTTCGCATGGAAGGCGTACGATTGCACCGCGTACTCGAACGAGCAGCTGCGGGGCGTCGCGCTCGACACGGACGCGATAAACAAAGCCTGCGGCAGCGCGGCGGCCCTGCTGCGCGTACACGACACGGTGCTGCACGCGCCCTCGCGCACGTTGTACTTCGTGCTGGAGCACGGCGCCTGGCGCAGCCTCGCTGAGCTGATCGACACCTGCGACTCCGCCGACAAATGCCCTTCGGAGGCGTTCGTGTGGCACCTGCTGCTGGAACTGGCGCGCGCGTGTCGAGCGCTGCAGACTGCTAAACTCTCCGTCCTTTGTGTTCGCCTGACACCAGCTACGGTTCTTGTCGATGAAGGCGGTGCCGTGCGTTTGCATTGTTGCGAGCCGGCAGCGGCGCCCGGGGCGCCCACACCGCCTGTCCTGCGGCAGCTCGGTGACGTGCTCATTGCCTTGTGTGCAGCCACCCGCGCCGACAAGAAGTCGCAGTACAGCGACGATCTCCTCCACATCATCGGGTTCCTCACGGACGAACGGAACGCGAATCTACATCCCGATGTGATACTCTACCACCCCACGGTGCTCGCTAACACCGAAACATTCTCGCGCCCTAAATATTTGAGTGAAATACTTGTCTCGGTTGATTACTCACATTCCACTTCAGTGAACAAGTGTGACTCTGAGAAGGCTGTGGAGTTGAGCAGGGCCGTGCAGCCCGCTCCGCGGTCCACCAAGTCTCAGGAGAGCCCTATCTACTGCAATATTACTCCAAAAAAATATTGTAACAAAGAGATAGTAGAATCTTTCTCGCCTCAAGGCCAATTATCCCCTACTATAGCTGCCTTAGCACTTGAGCTGCCAGGATTCGTACCTCGCAGCCGAAAAGCGATAGTTGGAGCCCTGGGAACCTACAATGCTGCTCAGAAAGTAACAGAAAACACTCTGAGCCAGCAATGGATGTCTCGCCTCGTTGCACTCAGACAAAGAGAACATAGTCTCAATCAAAGAGAAAGAGACATTATTGCAAAGGAAATCTTAAACAGTCCTGCTACTAAGATCATTCCCTTTAACGATTCTGAGGTGCTAGAAATTAGGGAAAGCAATGGGATCACCCTGCCTCCAATGATACCACAAGCAGAGGACAGGCAGTGGGTTTCGCGCCGCCACAAAAGAACTAACTCAGTGCGCCTTAAAAATCGACGCAAAACCTTTGCATATGAGGACTTGGACAGCTCCCTGTCTGCTGACAATGGAGATGGCAGCATGATCATTACGGCCACCAAGTTCACCAAGGACAACATGCCTCGGAACTTGTTTCCTGAACCTGCTAAGAAAGTGCACTTTACACCGGTCAATCCCTTTGCTGAAAGTGATGAGAGTGTAACTTTGACCTTCTATGAGTTGGACACTGTGGACAAGGAAGGCTACCAAGTACCAAGACAGCAGGAGCAAGTTATCAAAGACATCTCAAAGTTCAAGTACTTAGATCTAGAGAAGATTACATCCGAGAAGCGAGCAGCCATGCCCTGGAGCCATTCCTCACCCTCCAAGCAGGCTAAGATCTCACAGAGCATATTTTCAGACATCACCAACCGTAAAGGGAATCTTAGAAAAACACCATCAAAGACAAGTATCACTTCTAAAGGTTCTAATATCTCGAGATTCTCTATAGCTTCAGGTAAAAGCCAGTGGAGTATGGACTCCAGTAGCAAGGCCAGCTATGGCAGCATTGCAGAGAGAACTCGTGCCAGCATCCGGCACACCCTCGCCCGGACCCCTGTGGCCCCGGATGCTCAAAAGAAAAGCAGAAAGTCCCTACTATCTTTCAAAACCCCGTTCAAGTTCATGGGTTCAAATAAAATGTAGATTATAATAGTCTATAAAGCTATGTCTAAGATATTTGCAATATTAGTGTCCAGGTTTCCAGTGATTACTTTATTTTAGTTGTGTGCTAGAATCATAGTTATAGATATATTTTTAATCAAGTGATTCCTAAAGTTTTTTAATATTTGGTTGTGGTGTTTTAAAAAGGAAGTTTATTGAACAGAGTTTCACTCTGCATGTCTTCTGTAAGTAAGTTACCTCTCCTAGTGCTAGAGTAAGTGCTGAAGCTTCATATATCTCCAGTTTTAAATTGGATCCAGGTTTGTATTGTTTTATTTTATATTATTTTACTTGTATTTTAATTGAGAAACGGACATCAACCCACCCGAAATGTAGAATAGTGAATAAATTATATAAATGAGATATATAATTATTGTACATTATGTTACTAAATGCAACTGCAGCTTACAATTTATGTTGCGCTTTCTTTGCTTTAATATTATGGTGTAAATTTTGTTACATAGCAAGTTATGTATTCTAAAACTAGAGATGTGCATCTCAGGAACATATCCTTATCAATAATATCTAAGATGAATTTAATATTTGAGCTTGTTTAGAGCATTAACATAAGTGATAATGAGGATACTCATCAAACGTGTTTAGTCTTAATGTCTTCCACTTGTAATAAAATCAACATGATAAAAGTATAAAATGTATTTTTCTAGCAGTATATGCAACTATACAGATGCCATATTTTAAATCTAAAATTAATTAGATCATACATTGTTTTAAAAAATAGGTTAAGAGATTAATAAATAGATAATTTTAAGCAGTTCAGATTTTTATTGTTGTCCATTCTTACACAGTTAGTATCACGGGGTGAGTGGTATGGTATTCAGTATGGTGGGTGCCGGAGGTTAGCTGCCCTTCTTTTTCTTGAGTGCTTTGTCAGCTCCCTCTACGAACTTCTTGGGCAGGCCATACTTCTCTATCAGCAGCCTGGCCATATAGTATTGCTGAAAGAAAGAACATTTTCAGAGATGTGCTGAATTTGCTGTGATAGTTTTTATTTATTTTTATCATGGGACTGACCAGATATTCCAGTCATACAATTTGAAGAAGATATTTGATTATTTATATAGGTGATGCAGATGGATTAGTGTAGGTGGACAAATAATTATCTAATAAATAAAGTTTTCTTCGAAAGGTTCATGGTTTTATCTTTTATGACTGAAAGGAAGGGTGTATAAATAAACAGACCCAGCACTGGCCAGGGAGTACCATACAAATATACCAGTAAAAGGTATATCTTGGTTGTTAATGTATATTTATTAATTTTGCCTGAATAATCTGATAATTTACAATACACAAATTATATTACTTTGCAATAAATTACCATTCAGGCAAAATTTAAAAATATATACCTTTTACCTAATTTTTTTATTATTATTTTATTTATTCGGGGAACCAACAGCTAATAATAATAATGTAGCTATATTCGATTGGTAAGTAAGAGAGCCAATTAGAGGTTCCCACCAGTAGCATCATTATACCAAAAAACAATTGGTGGTTTACAGTAAATTATACAACATGTTGTAAACTATTACCTACTAAGTAAATACAAACAACATAATCAAAAAATAATAATATTTGAGAATCAGGTAAATACCTATACAAGGTGCTATTTAGTTTTGTAGGTATAGATTTATATAATCTATCCCTGCTTCGACCTGATGGTGAGAACGGGCTAATATGAAGTTGCTGGTTCAGTAATGGGCTACTCACTTTTGTCTTGACACTTTTGACTGTTGACATGATTAGTGTTCCCTTTGACCGCCAAGCAAACCGGTTATATTTTGGACGTGATATCACGCGCTGGCGCTGTGGGCCCGACTCTACGTGCACGCGATTTAACGTCTTTGGCGGTCAAAGGGTTAAAGGTATTAAATATTGATAAAATAGTACAACAGCTGCAGCAGCAGTACCTGGTCGCCCTGCAGCATGAGCTGGTCGCACTTGGAGCCGGGTGACCTGGTGACGCCGCACGCCGCCGCCACGCCGCGCTGCCTCCAGTATAGTATAACAGCTGCAGCAGCAGTACCTGGTCGCCCTGCAGCATGAGCTGGTCGCACTTGGAGCCGGGTGACCTGGTGACGCCGCACGCCGCCGCCACGCCGCGCTGCCTCCAGTATAGTATAACAGCTGCAGCAGCAGTACCTGGTCGCCCTGCAGCATGAGCTGGTCGCACTTGGAGCCGGGTGACCTGGTGACGCCGCACGCCGCCGCCACGCCGCGCTGCCTCCAGTATAGTATAACAGCTGCAGCAGCAGTACCTGGTCGCCCTGCAGCATGAGCTGGTCGCACTTGGAGCCGAGTGACCTGGTGACGCCGCACGCCGCCGCCACGCCGCGCTGCCTCCAGTATAGTATAACAGCTGCAGCAGCAGTACCTGGTCGCCCTGCAGCATGAGCTGGTCGCACTTGGAGCCGGGTGACCTGGTGACGCCGCACGCCGCCGCCACGCCGCGCTGCCTCCAGTATAGTATAACAGCTGCAGCAGCAGTACCTGGTCGCCCTGCAGCATGAGCTGGTCGCACTTGGAGCCGGGTGACCTGGTGACGCCGCACGCCGCCGCCACGCCGCGCTGCCTCCAGTATAGTATAACAGCTGCAGCAGCAGTACCTGGTCGCCCTGCAGCATGAGCTGGTCGCACTTGGAGCCGGGTGACCTGGTGACGCCGCACGCCGCCGCCACGCCGCGCTGCCTCCAGTATAGTATAACAGCTGCAGCAGCAGTACCTGGTCGCCCTGCAGCATGAGCTGGTCGCACTTGGAGCCGGGTGACCTGGTGACGCCGCACGCCGCCGCCACGCCGCGCTGCCTCCAGTATAGTATAACAGCTGCAGCAGCAGTACCTGGTCGCCCTGCAGCATGAGCTGGTCGCACTTGGAGCCGGGTGACCTGGTGACGCCGCACGCCGCCGCCACGCCGCGCTGCCTCCAGTATAGTATAACAGCTGCAGCAGCAGTACCTGGTCGCCCTGCAGCATGAGCTGGTCGCACTTGGAGCCGGGTGACCTGGTGACGCCGCACGCCGCCGCCACGCCGCGCTGCCTCCAGTATAGTATAACAGCTGCAGCAGCAGTACCTGGTCGCCCTGCAGCATGAGCTGGTCGCACTTGGAGCCGGGTGACCTGGTGACGCCGCACGCCGCCGCCACGCCGCGCTGCCTCCAGTATAGTATAACAGCTGCAGCAGCAGTACCTGGTCGCCCTGCAGCATGAGCTGGTCGCACTTGGAGCCGGGTGACCTGGTGACGCCGCACGCCGCCGCCACGCCGCGCTGCCTCCAGTATAGTATAACAGCTGCAGCAGCAGTACCTGGTCGCCCTGCAGCATGAGCTGGTCGCACTTGGAGCCGGGTGACCTGGTGACGCCGCACGCCGCCGCCACGCCGCGCTGCCTCCAGTATAGTATAACAGCTGCAGCAGCAGTACCTGGTCGCCCTGCAGCATGAGCTGGTCGCACTTGGAGCCGGGTGACCTGGTGACGCCGCACGCCGCCGCCACGCCGCGCTGCCTCCAGTATAGTATAACAGCTGCAGCAGCAGTACCTGGTCGCCCTGCAGCATGAGCTGGTCGCACTTGGAGCCGGGTGACCTGGTGACGCCGCACGCCGCCGCCACGCCGCGCTGCCTCCAGTATAGTATAACAGCTGCAGCAGCAGTACCTGGTCGCCCTGCAGCATGAGCTGGTCGCACTTGGAGCCGGGTGACCTGGTGACGCCGCACGCCGCCGCCACGCCGCGCTGCCTCCAGTATAGTATAACAGCTGCAGCAGCAGTACCTGGTCGCCCTGCAGCATGAGCTGGTCGCACTTGGAGCCGGGTGACCTGGTGACGCCGCACGCCGCCGCCACGCCGCGCTGCCTCCAGTATAGTATAACAGCTGCAGCAGCAGTACCTGGTCGCCCTGCAGCATGAGCTGGTCGCACTTGGAGCCGGGTGACCTGGTGACGCCGCACGCCGCCGCCACGCCGCGCTGCCTCCAGTATAGTATAACAGCTGCAGCAGCAGTACCTGGTCGCCCTGCAGCATGAGCTGGTCGCACTTGGAGCCGGGTGACCTGGTGACGCCGCACGCCGCCGCCACGCCGCGCTGCCTCCAGTATAGTATAACAGCTGCAGCAGCAGTACCTGGTCGCCCTGCAGCATGAGCTGGTCGCACTTGGAGCCGGGTGACCTGGTGACGCCGCACGCCGCCGCCACGCCGCGCTGCCTCCAGTATAGTATAACAGCTGCAGCAGCAGTACCTGGTCGCCCTGCAGCATGAGCTGGTCGCACTTGGAGCCGGGTGACCTGGTGACGCCGCACGCCGCCGCCACGCCGCGCTGCCTCCAGTATAGTATAACAGCTGCAGCAGCAGTACCTGGTCGCCCTGCAGCATGAGCTGGTCGCACTTGGAGCCGGGTGACCTGGTGACGCCGCACGCCGCCGCCACGCCGCGCTGCCTCCAGTATAGTATAACAGCTGCAGCAGCAGTACCTGGTCGCCCTGCAGCATGAGCTGGTCGCACTTGGAGCCGGGTGACCTGGTGACGCCGCACGCCGCCGCCACGCCGCGCTGCCTCCAGTATAGTATAACAGCTGCAGCAGCAGTACCTGGTCGCCCTGCAGCATGAGCTGGTCGCACTTGGAGCCGGGTGACCTGGTGACGCCGCACGCCGCCGCCACGCCGCGCTGCCTCCAGTATAGTATAACAGCTGCAGCAGCAGTACCTGGTCGCCCTGCAGCATGAGCTGGTCGCACTTGGAGCCGGGTGACCTGGTGACGCCGCACGCCGCCGCCACGCCGCGCTGCCTCCAGTATAGTATAACAGCTGCAGCAGCAGTACCTGGTCGCCCTGCAGCATGAGCTGGTCGCACTTGGAGCCGGGTGACCTGGTGACGCCGCACGCCGCCGCCACGCCGCGCTGCCTCCAGTATAGTATAACAGCTGCAGCAGCAGTACCTGGTCGCCCTGCAGCATGAGCTGGTCGCACTTGGAGCCGGGTGACCTGGTGACGCCGCACGCCGCCGCCACGCCGCGCTGCCTCCAGTATAGTATAACAGCTGCAGCAGCAGTACCTGGTCGCCCTGCAGCATGAGCTGGTCGCACTTGGAGCCGGGTGACCTGGTGACGCCGCACGCCGCCGCCACGCCGCGCTGCCTCCAGTATAGTATAACAGCTGCAGCAGCAGTACCTGGTCGCCCTGCAGCATGAGCTGGTCGCACTTGGAGCCGGGTGACCTGGTGACGCCGCACGCCGCCGCCACGCCGCGCTGCCTCCAGTATAGTATAACAGCTGCAGCAGCAGTACCTGGTCGCCCTGCAGCATGAGCTGGTCGCACTTGGAGCCGGGTGACCTGGTGACGCCGCACGCCGCCGCCACGCCGCGCTGCCTCCAGTATAGTATAACAGCTGCAGCAGCAGTACCTGGTCGCCCTGCAGCATGAGCTGGTCGCACTTGGAGCCGGGTGACCTGGTGACGCCGCACGCCGCCGCCACGCCGCGCTGCCTCCAGTATAGTATAACAGCTGCAGCAGCAGTACCTGGTCGCCCTGCAGCATGAGCTGGTCGCACTTGGAGCCGGGTGACCTGGTGACGCCGCACGCCGCCGCCACGCCGCGCTGCCTCCAGTATAGTATAACAGCTGCAGCAGCAGTACCTGGTCGCCCTGCAGCATGAGCTGGTCGCACTTGGAGCCGGGTGACCTGGTGACGCCGCACGCCGCCGCCACGCCGCGCTGCCTCCAGTATAGTATAACAGCTGCAGCAGCAGTACCTGGTCGCCCTGCAGCATGAGCTGGTCGCACTTGGAGCCGGGTGACCTGGTGACGCCGCACGCCGCCGCCACGCCGCGCTGCCTCCAGTATAGTATAACAGCTGCAGCAGCAGTACCTGGTCGCCCTGCAGCATGAGCTGGTCGCACTTGGAGCCGGGTGACCTGGTGACGCCGCACGCCGCCGCCACGCCGCGCTGCCTCCAGTATAGTATAACAGCTGCAGCAGCAGTACCTGGTCGCCCTGCAGCATGAGCTGGTCGCACTTGGAGCCGGGTGACCTGGTGACGCCGCACGCCGCCGCCACGCCGCGCTGCCTCCAGTATAGTATAACAGCTGCAGCAGCAGTACCTGGTCGCCCTGCAGCATGAGCTGGTCGCACTTGGAGCCGGGTGACCTGGTGACGCCGCACGCCGCCGCCACGCCGCGCTGCCTCCAGTATAGTATAACAGCTGCAGCAGCAGTACCTGGTCGCCCTGCAGCATGAGCTGGTCGCACTTGGAGCCGGGTGACCTGGTGACGCCGCACGCCGCCGCCACGCCGCGCTGCCTCCAGTATAGTATAACAGCTGCAGCAGCAGTACCTGGTCGCCCTGCAGCATGAGCTGGTCGCACTTGGAGCCGGGTGACCTGGTGACGCCGCACGCCGCCGCCACGCCGCGCTGCCTCCAGTATAGTATAACAGCTGCAGCAGCAGTACCTGGTCGCCCTGCAGCATGAGCTGGTCGCACTTGGAGCCGGGTGACCTGGTGACGCCGCACGCCGCCGCCACGCCGCGCTGGCACGCGCGCGCCAGCTCGGGCAGCGTGAAGCCGAACGCCTCCAGGTTGGATACTAGCGTCACCTGCAAGATAAAATGACAATGCATATATTATTTTGAATATCTAAGGTATGCCGCTATCGCTACGCCGACGACATTGTTCTGTTGTCCTCATCAGCCCAAGAACTCCAAAGTCCAAACAATGCTGCAATACCTAAGTTCGGCAAGCCTTCAAGTTACAATGAACAGGTCCAAGACCCAAATTATGACCAACAGCACCACACAACGTCGGATCGAGGTAGACGGGCAGATGTTACAATATGTCGACGAGTATTCGTAGTTAGGCCACTTAGTTTCCTTCACCCAAAGACAGAATCGCTTCCGAATCGCTAAACTAAAGTGGCAGTGGGTGGGGCACATTGCTCGTAGAACCGATGGCCGTTGGGGCGGAAAGGTTCTCGAGTGGCGACCACGAACCGGAAGGCGCAGCGTGGGTAGACCCCCCCGCAAGGTGGACTGATGACCTGGTGAAGGTCGCGGGAGTCCGCTGGATGCGGGTGACGCAGGATCGGTCATTGTGGCACTCTTTGGGGGAGGCCTATGTCCAGCAGTGGACGTCTTTCGGCTGATATGATGACCCACAGACAGGATAAAGAAGTCGAAAGACGGATCCAAAACGCGTGGAGAAGCTATTGGTCTATGAAGGAATTACTGAAGGGCGACCTTCTTTTGAATTTAAAGCGGAAACTTGTCGACATGTGCAATTTGCCTGTCCCTATGGTGCACAAACATCGCTCACCGAAGCGCAAAATACCAGGTTAAAAGTTTGTCAAAGAGCTATGGAGCGCAGCATGCTAGGAGTAAAACGGATCGATTGAATCCGAAACTCTACGCTGCGCTCAAAAACAGGAATTGCAGATTTTGGAGTCAAGACCGCCAAGCTGAAATGGGACTAGGCCGGCCATGTCTGTCGCATGCATCCACAGAGATGGGCTAAAATAGCCACGGAGTTGGTGCCACAAGACGGGCGAGGGGCGGGCAGGCCCAGGCGGAGATGTCGAGATGACCTAGACGCATTTGTTAACGACTGGCTTGAAATCGCACGGGAACGAGACGAATGGAAATCGAGGGGGGAGGCCTTTTCCCAGCAGTGGGACACACTGTAGGCTATTAATTAATAATAATAATAATAATAAGGTAAGTTCGACTAAAGTTGAAACTAAGTCGTATTTTACAAATCTTAACAATTCCCACGAACTCTCCACAGATGTTCTACCCTTTAAGAAATGCTTTACTAAGGAATATAGTTCATTTTTTCGATTTTTCGAATATTACGGGTCTGTGCATCTCGGTTTTCTGGTATATTTATATGTGGGGATACAGATTCAACACGTAGAGGCCATTTGGAGCATTTTGCTATGTAAGTAATACTACTGCTAGAATTCATTCACGGATAAATCAATAGATGGCGAAGGAGCTAATGTTAATGGAGTACCTTCTTATAAATACACGGGGCAAAGCACAGCATCCTATAAAAGCAGTGATCAATGTTAAACTATTACTACACCTTATGAAGAAGTAGAGGATCTTCTGCGAACATAGAAATTTGACAATGACTCTGATACTAATCTGCCTCTTAAGCTCGAATATGCAAGAGTGATAAAGGTTGAACACGCCAAAACTTGGGCACGCAAAATATGTTTTTAAACCAGTTTGAAAATAAATAACTACATTATGAATATCACATTTAATGACCAATTTAATGAATTCTTAAATCACATTTTTTATTTTAATTAATGTTTACACAGTAAGCCATAGATCGAACTTTTCTACGCACACGGCTCATAAGACTATGCACCCTCTCTTTAGGAAAGATTTTTGTCGCCCAGGTCCATATTTTTTGTAGCTCAGGGACCGATTTTACTTCTCCGCCTTTCTTTTTTAGAATTCCTTTCATAATACTCCAGTACTCTTCAACAGGGCGCAGTTCTGGAGTATTTGGCGGATCGCATATTTTGGGTACCACCATGATCCTGTTAGCGTTGTACCATTCCATAACTGATTTTGCGTATTGGAAACTGGCTAGATCTGGCCAAAACAGCTGTGGTGAGGCATGCTTTCTTATAAAAGGCAGCAAACGCTTCTGTAAACAATCTTTCCGATAAATATCGCCGTTGATTGTCCAGATGGTGATAAACGAGCGACTTCTTTTACCACAGCTACATATTGCCCGCCAAAGAAGGTATTTTTTTGGAAATTTCCCTCGTTACTTTAATTTAAAATCTTCAGGAGTATCTGTTCCATATTTGCTAGTACAAAACTCTTGTCCAGGTATTTGTTTAAAATCCGCTTTTGTGTACGTCTCGACGTCCATCACCGCGCAATCAAATTTTGTAAGAAAATATTCATAGAGATGTCGCGACCGTATCTTTGCGGATAAGTTCTGTTTTGAGTCTCGATCTGGTACGGCCTGGGCTTTATAACTCCTCAGTCCTGCTCTCTGTTTCACTTTTTGGACATAGGAGGACTGAGACATTTTCACTTTTTTAGCAACATCACGAGATGAAATAGTATGATATGAGGCAAAAATCTTTAAAATACTCTGTTACTTTTTCTTATTCTTGATTCCCTGCAACCCACCACTTCCTGGCTTTTTATCTATTATCAAGCGTTCAAGGAAAATTTTTAATATGTGATCAACCGTAGATTGTGGATATTTCAGCCTTTTCGCGGTATCTATGTAGTTTAACATGGGATTTTTTACATGTTCGTGCAAAATGCGTTCACGTTGTTGATGTTGTACGCTCAATATTTTGTCAATGTATAAATAAAAGAAAATAAAACTATTATCATTTTATAGCACAGTTTCTTGTGAGATAATTATTGTTTAAAAAGTTTGAATATCTTAATTTTTCGGATAACTATAGCTATTTTTTCATGCCCAAATTTTGGCGTGTTCAACCTTTAGAAGCCAAAAAGCCACGAAACAACATTTCTAGTTATGTTCGCAGTCATATAGTTCTAAGCAAGGAGAGGCCTTAGGTATCATCCCCTCTGTCAAAAGTATTAGCAGGAAAATCCTATACGTCTATAAAAGCTATTTCAAAGAACGATGCCACGCAGATTTTGGGCATCGTTGTCAATGGATGACAAGCTCCGTGAAAATGCCTTTATGTGCTGTTTTTGGCTGTAAAAGATGTTCAACTTTCTCTAGTTTACAAAACGGTGGAATATCATTTCACCGGTAAATATAATTTTTGGCAACGCGCACGTGAATCCTCTGGGGTTGCAGGCATCCATAGGCTACGGTAACTGCTTACCATCAGGCGGGCCGGATGCTTGTTTGCCACCGTCGTGGTATTAAAAAAAAAAAACGATTTAATCAAAATTTTAATGGAAATTAAAAGTTATTTACAGAATAGATTTAATCACAATCGATTTTCATTTGGAAACCATTTTGACCTAGACATACTAGTTATAGACCTGTCATCGTAATAGTAATACCAAGATTGGACGGGATTCTTATTAAACTTTTAGTGGACGGTGTACGAGTCCAATTCGAAAGAAAAACCGCAAATCGATGTACAGTTTAGCCGTTTGGTACAGTCGACGTCAAAGTTATGTCTACACATTTTTACCTTGTTTCTTTGTAATAATGTGCAAAAGTGTATCTATATCTTCAATGTCAATGTCTAGTTTAAAAATGCAAGTTAAACGTAAACTCTTTTAGTTCAGTAATTATAGCAGCTAAATTAAGTTATTTTTGTAAGTATAGTCTTGATGTTACTATTCTTTGTATTTTGTTAACATTATGTAAATCAATGAACCTCCAGGTCTATTTGTACCCTCTCTTTGTTCTTGTCCATTGTGTACGACATATGTTGTTTATTATTAACCTTTTGGCCGCCGTTGGCATGTATACACGACAACGATAGAACGGTACACTGGCGCCGCTGTCGTGTATACAAGACACAAATTCAAACGCCCGGTATATGTAAAGAAAATGACAAATGTAATTTCATTTACACTCATATTAAAGCTTTAGGTCTTTATTTTTTCAAACATTTGCATTTAAAGCAGATTTATAAATCCATTCTTTCATAATAAGGCTATAAAAAAAATTGCTCCGAATTTCAATGTTTTTCCTGTTCCGCGTCGCCGTTGTCGTTTATACACGACAGCTAGGCATGAGGATGTTTACTCGATATGAGAATATTTAAAATAAATATCAAATCGCAAATACGGTTTTATTTTAGCATTTGAACACTTGTTAAGCATTTGAATACGTAAAACGAGAGAGAGAGACCGGCATAACTATAGCTGAAGTTTAGGAAGCTTCTTCAGCTGATGTAAATAGTATAAAGTCAGACAAGTAAATCTGCCATTGTGGTGGTCTACGTATAAATATTCTATGATAAATAATAAACGTTTTGTTATTCAAGAACATGTGAAATATTTTATTTTATTTTATTGATTTTTCGATATAAAAGTTACTTTTAGCTTTACACATGTAATTTACAAGTATAATTGTTATTGGTGTCCTTTGTGAAACAAAACTGAATTTATTAGTGTAAAATTAGCAAATATTTATTAGTTGCTGACTAATAGCTAATACTTTACTAGTGTAGGCTCGAAAACACACACTAGTATACTTGTGAAAATTATTAGCTCATGGGCTAATATTATTAGTCTAATAACCTTCGAGAAATAGGGCCCTGTTCCGGTACATTTATATTATCGACACAAGATGCGCAGCTCTAACGGTACGCTTAATAAGTTTACGTACCGACAAGCGCTTACGCCGTTGACCTAGGGACTATTATTACTTAATCCGCGCGGAAGCAGTCCTTGTCGGTCTGCACTCCAGACAAGTCCTGTGCGCCGCTGTCGTGTATAGACGACTTCTCGTACAGCCTAGTGCGGTGATATTACATCTTAAATCGATATGGTTAAGTGGTTGTTTTTTATGATAAAGACCTTCTTTTTTAACATTGTCGTGTGTAAAAAATATGTATATTTTTGGCATTTTCGAAAGTAATTAAAGTTGGTAAAAAACAAAGCCGAATACAGAAGATTTTTACCGTCGATTATAAATATCGATATCACTACTTGCAATCCCTATTAGCTTAACTTGTTTACTTAAAATTTGCTTTGGCGTGTGAGTGAGCGTCTTTGCGGACGAGGTCCGGCGGCCAAAAGGTTAAGACTGTTTGTGTTCTAAATAAATAAATAAAAAAATCTTTGACATCGACTGTACACGCATACTAGAGGTCAAAACATTTTTTTTGATTCGTTGTTCTTAATCTTTTGGCCGCCGTTGGCATGTATACAAGACGACGAAGAATGAGTTTCATGCCAGCGCTGAGTGACCCGGTGAGTACCAGGGGAATAAATTTCTACTGTTACAGAATTTAGGGAGCTTCTTCAGCTGGTGTAAATAGTATAGAGTCAGACAAGTAAATCTGCCATTCTGGTCTATTTGCAGAACAAATTATTCCGCGGCTTATTACGGAATCACGGTTCTATCTTAATTCTTGGGACCACGTCTTCCTATTTTATATGTCTATAGAGTAGGTACAAATAGATGTCGACTTGTGAGATTTCCCTAGGAAATGTTACCTTTTTGTTCCCGCTGCGGTTGACGACCTGCATGCGAATGGGGTCCAGCTTGGCCTTGGTGAGTTTGTGCGTGCCGTCGGCGAAGCGCATGTCCGTGCACGGCGTGAGGCGCGCCTGCACGCCCGCCATCAGCAAGTCCCACTTCACCGTGTCCTGTCACCCACACCAAGTACCAACAATCAACAATACTAAGGGTCGGTTGCACCAAAGCGTCTGTTAACGTCAACGTCATCATTAAAAAAATCTTGTATGAAAAGTTTTGACAGTTTTTTATGGGATGACAGCTCGGTCGCCATATTTAACGTTGATGAGTTCGTTAGTTATGCGTGGTGCAACCCACCCTTATACAAGTGCGTTTATCAACCGACTTCAACATTTCGAAGGAGGTTATCAATTCGTGGGGATCTTTGTTTTTGCTATTTCTTTTTTCAATGTATGTTCATCGATTATTCGGAGACGGCTGGACCGATTTGGAAAAATGTTTTTTTGTTTGAAAGAGTATACTTCACAGTCAGGAAACTTGGTTACAATGGGACCAACTGTTCTGATGATAATGATGGTATCCTGGAGAAATCGAGGGAACTCTTAAACTATTATAGGCACACCTGTAGTGATTTGAGTATTTTTTACAGCAGCTCGAGCATTTATTTGCTTTTGAAAAGGTGGAGGCTAAGTGAAGTCCGTTACTTTTTCTTTTAAATTATTTGTTTAAAATGATTTCATTACTTTTTAATGTTGATCTCAAGCTATTAAGGTTGAGTATAAAGGTTAGGTCGGTAAATAGTTATCTAAATAATACGCAGTGGCGTAACTAGTCTAAGCTGGGCTCGTGGCAAATTCATCGTATAAGGCCCCTTTCACAGGAAATTTTTGGGTCCTCATTTGCTTGTAGCCTCTCGGGCTCAGGTCTGTCTACGATCAGGGGGGCCTGGGGTCGGGGGCTCGTGGCATTTTGCCAGTCCTGCCACCCTATAGTTTTTTTATTACATTTACTTAATAATAACGACTATCTTTAAAGGGTATCCTAATGCAGCAGTGACTTAAAGTAAACAATATGACATAAGGCGCCTTCTGAAGGTTACTCAGGTTAGTCCTGCAGGAGTTCGGCCGCTGACAGTAGGGAGCCCTTCTATAACAATAGTATTTGCTGTAAATGTACCTGTTCCTGCGCCTGCAGCGCCTTGGCGAGCGCGGCGTCCAGCAGCACGCCTCCCTTCTGCGCGGCCGTCAGCTCGCGCGCGCGCACGTACTCCGTCAGCGCGTGCCGGAGCTCGCCCGCCGACAGGAGGGAGCCCTTTCTATAACAATTAGGAACATGCATGATTTTTTTGGAAGACGTCATTCGATTCTATTTCCCTGTAGATTCAAATGTCTCTAATAAACCTACTATCTATGATAGCCCTGAAACGTCAAAAATGTGAAAATACGTTAGGCGTCTGCGCCGCGCGTCAAAATGCCCCATACAAAAAGTGTGAGGATTGTGACGTCACCGACCACAAAGTTGCAGAAATCTGTTTGGAAGGAACAAGTTTTTGGGAGATTTTTGTAATTTTAGGCACGAAAAAATGCGTTTAGCTTTATAGTTGTCATACATTTTTTTTCTTGTTAGAACATAAGTAATCGAACTGAAGTTTCGAAAACACATTTGAGGTATAAAAAAAATGCCTAAAATTTTAAGTTTCAAACCGCAATCTTTAAAAAACTGTTAAAAATTATTACGGATTTCCACTTATTGATATTAATTTGGGGTTGTTGAACGTGTTTATGGAACAAATTCAATTAAATATTTTTCATGCATATTCTCTATTGTGTTTATCTTATTTGGTATGACCTGAATTGCAGTGGGTACCGGCAGCCAATGGCGCTCCCAACTTTAGTAACCACACAAGCGCCTAGCCGACCCTTTACAAAATAAATGTCCCGCAAGGTTAACCTTTTGACCGCCATTGACATGTATGCAAGACAACGATAGAACGATACACTGGCGCCGCTGTCTTGTATACAAGACACAAATTCAAGCGCTCGGTATATGAAAAAAAGTCGAATGTAATCTCTTTTACACTCATGTTAATGCTAGGTCTTAGGCTTAGGTCTTTATTTTTTTCAAACATTTGCATTTAAAACAGCTATGTAATTGTAAATCCATTCTTTCATTCTTGAGTAACAAACTTGGCAGCTGCCTGTCCGATCTGGACCTCGCAGCACTCACTGGATTTTCATTATCATCTGCTTTCCCACTACTACTACCCCAGGGACGAAATGCCTATCTATATCCAGTGACCTGTAGCCATACGATAAATAAATAAATACTAAAAAATTTGACGTTCTTCCTGTTCCTCGTCGCCGTTGTCTTTTATACAAGACAGCTGGGGATGGGAATGTTAACTTGATATGAGAACATTTAAAATAAATATCAAATCGCAACGCTGACTTGTTTAAGCATTTGAACACTTGTTTATCACCAATATTAGAGGTAACGAGTAACTAGAATACGTAAAACAAGAGAGAGACAGGCATAACATAGCTGAAGGGAGCTTCTTCAACTGCTGTAAATAATATAGAGTCAGACAAGTAAATCTGCCATTGTGGTCTACTTGCAGGACAATGTTTCCTTTTTGGGATGATAGTGTAGTGGAGAGAGATACCCTGCCCTGAAGTGACCGCTTCGCACAGGAGTGGTGCAGGTGGACGAATGTCGCCTATGTAGGTTTTATGTATTTGTATTTGAAATTGTTGAAAAATTGTCATGTAGGGAGAATGAAATGTAATACGGGAACTGAAAAGCTCATCTAAGGAACATGTCAATTGTGATGATGTCGTGCCTGAATGAGTTGTGTGCGTGTTTTTGCCGATCAACTGTAATATCAACCGGAAAAAAATCAACCGACGTGTCATTTTCTCCAAAACAGTTCAGGTACATTTATATTATGGAACACGATGCGCGGCTCTAACGTTACCTTTTTAAAGTTTACGTCCCGACAAGCGCTTACGCCGTTGACCGAGAGACTATCATTACTTAATCCGCGCGGAAATAGCCCCTGTCGGTCTGCACTCCAGACAAGTTACGTGCGCCGCTGTCTTGTATAAAAGACTTCTCGTAAAGCCAAGTGCGGTGATATTACGTCATGAATTGATATTGTTTAGTGGTGGTTTTTATGATAAATACCTTTATTTTTAACATTGTCGTGTGTAAAAAATATGTTTATTTTTGGCATTTTAGAAAAAAAAAACAAAGTTGGTTAAGAACAAAGCCAAATTCAGAAAATGTTAACCGTCGACTATAAATATCGATATCACTACTTGCAATCCCTATTAGTTGTTTACTTAAAAATCTTAAAATTTACTTTGGCGTGTGAGTGAGCGTCTTTGTGGACTAGGTCCGGCGGCCAAAAGGTTAACTTTTACGGTTTATAAGAAGGCGGCGAAATGCCTAGTTTATGGTCAAACAAAAATTAAAAAGTTACAGAAATTGCAGGCTCGATTTCGCGACATAAATGTTGCATACAAATTCCATTTTGGTCGAGGTGCAAACTTTAAAAAACAGTTCAACAGCCATACAAAAATAAAGGCAAAGGTCATAAACAGCCGAAACACAACCTCGGTATTTGTTATTTTTATTTATAATGTTGGTACCGCGACTTTTTAGTTATCTCAAATATTCAGCTTGCGGTAAATTCAGAAGAAAAATATAGTTAATAATAATTTTAAACAAAAAAGAACCGACTTCACTTAGCCTCCACCTTTCCAACAGCAAATGCTCGAGCTGCTGTAAAAAATACTCAAATCACTATAGGTGTGCCTATAATAGTTGAAGAGTTACCTCGATTTCTCCAGGATCCCATCATCAGGTCCTGACATGGTTACAATGGGACCAACTGTGAAGTATACGCTTTCAAACAAAAAAATAATTTTCCAAATCGGTCCAGCCGTTTTCGTTTAATCGGTGAACATACATAAAAAAAAATAATAAAAATAATAATAATAGCAAAAACAAAGATCCCGACGAATTGATAACCTCCTCCTTCGAAATCTTGAAGTCGGTTGAAAACAAAGATCCCGACGAATTGATAACCTCCTCCTTCGAAATCTTGAAGTCGGTTGAAAACAAAGATCCCGACGAATTGATAACCTCCTCCTTCGAAATCTTGAAGTCGGTTGAAAACAAAGATCCCGACGAATTGATAACCTCCTCCTTCGAAATCTTGAAGTCGGTTGAAAACAAAGATCCCGACGAATTGATAACCTCCTCCTTCGAAATCTTGAAGTCGGTTGAAAACAAAGATCCCGACGAATTGATAACCTCCTCCTTCGAAATCTTGAAGTCGGTTGAAAACAAAGATCCCGACGAATTGATAACCTCCTCCTTCGAAATCTTGAAGTCGGTTGAAAACAAAGATCCCGACGAATTGATAACCTCCTCCTTCGAAATCTTGAAGTCGGTTGAAAAGATATAAAGGCGGTAAAGCTGAGCGTGTATCGCGAACATAGAAAATTGTAGTTTCGACTATATCTGTCTCTCTCACTCAAAATGACAAGCGATGGAGATAATTATAGGATTCGAATCTAAATTCGATGTTCGCGGTAGCCGTAGCGGTCATTCTGGTAACCTAGAGGTTATAATGAGATATATTATTTACAGAGCTCGGATTTTTCACGGCAAAACAAAACACTAGCGTAATTTAGCCAGTGCTTGAAATATTATTTTATCGATATCGATAATTCAGAACTAGAAGAAATAAAAGTCACCAAATAAAATTAATATGTAATAAAACTAATAAAAACATTTGTATAAAGTTACTATATATTAGAAACAGACGCAATTTCTTCTTCAAAATCTACGTCAGTACACACAGCAGCATAAGACATTTTATTTGGGTAATAGTGATAGGAGTAGATGATCATTATCTTTTCAACATTCTCTGGGAGTAAACAGTTGCGTTTATCACTATAAATCCATTTATGTACACTAAATGTACGTTCAACTTCAGTTGACGTCAAGGGAGCAAATTTATAGAATTCATTATCAGTTCGGGTAATATTTTCAGATATGTCTCTTAAAATTTCGTAATCAGGATTTCGTTCGAGCACAGCTTCAAATTTACGTATCACTGGTAAAAGTTTACTCCAGTTTACGTAGCAACGAACAGTATCCAGAATGAGGAAGGATTCCGCAATGGATAAAGTCGAACATTGCAATTGTTCTATTGAAGAGGCTATTACTTCGTAGTTGTCGCGAATGAAATTTAACTCCGGTCGTAGTTTGCGTGTTTGAAAACATTTTTTTGCAGCTCTTATAGCTGCCGAGTCATTAGCAAGTATGGAGACGACATCACGTATTTGCTCATAGTATTGAGCGTAATATACCGCAGCAGATATCCAAGTTCCCCATCTGGTGATAATTGGCTCGGGAGGTAGGGGAATGGACGGATATTTTGCCTTAAAAAGGCGTACACGCTCTGGAGATTTTAGGAATATCTTTTTGACATTCGATATCAACCCATCCACACCTTTGAAATTATCTCGCCCTTCTTCGGCAACCCGGTGCAGACCATGAGCTAAACACGTAATGTGTTTCATACGAGGAAACGTTGCTTTTAAAATACGACCGGCTTTAAGCATATATGCGGCACTATCTGTGCAAAGTAAAAGCAAATTGTTTACGTTATCATTGAAAGAATTTTGAAACAAACATTTTAATTGGTTTATTATTAGGTTTGCTATTGTTTCCCCATTTACCTTCTCTAAAACCTTCGACCCCAAAAGATAAAATTGCTTAGAACAATTTTTTTGCAAAGACCGAATCACCACGTTTGTCACACATTTTCCCATGAAATCTGGTGTTTCGTCTATAGATATCCACAAATAATTGGTTTTGTTTACCTCTCTTATACCCTGTATAGTTTTTTTGTACACGAGATTTAAATAAATTTTTCGCAGGGTCGATTCGTCCGGTAAAGAAGTCATAGAGCAGTCGCAACATAAATACTTGTTAAAAAAATGACGAAAATTATTGTTGTTGACTGTTTCGCATGGTATGTTGCATGAAATAAGAAAAATAATTAAATCGAAATAAAATTGATGTTTCCTATTTGGTTGCCCCGAACGGTAATTGTGGCGGTTGCTTTTTTACATGATTCTCAATATTGCATTTCTTCAGTTTTAGATGCATATCGCACATAGAGCAGTATATAGTGGAGGTCACTTCATTATAGACTAACTCAGGGTGATTATCAATCCACGTTTTGATCCGATCTTGTACATTGGTCATTTTTGTATTAATTGATACCTTGCAATATTAAGTTATTATACGTATATCCAACACGTCGGATTCAATGCGTTGCGAAATAAATAATACCTAGATGCAATTTACGTTTTATACGTAATTAAATGACAGGTAAAGTGTGAATGTCATATGTCATGTGAGATGAAATTTGCAGTCGTTTCTATCATTTTAAATGAGGTGGTATAGTTACTTCGTTCTAAGTTGTACATGCAGACCTACCTCTTTGTTGCTCGACTATGGCAAAGCTAAAATGAAAAGTTATTTTATTACTTATACAGGATGTCCGGTAATTAATGCACAACCTTCTAATCCCCAGTAGGTCACCTTAGACTGGTCAAAAATATTGATTTTGAGCTCTAGTAAGTCTCCTGTTTTTCGAAATTTTCGCACGTTTGTTAGTTTTTAAATTTTGACATTCACACTGATAGGTGTACCATCGAATAAAAAAAGAAAAAATGTACTGAGGCAATACCTGTCATATACTCTAGTAAGACTCGATAGGTGTCGATAAAATAATATTTCAAGCACTGGCTAAATTACGCTAGTGTTTTGTTTTGCCGTGAAAAATCCGAGCTCTGAATTTATTTATGTCAATATTGTTTGTTTTTCATCAATGTGCTGGTCCTTGGCTGTGTTGCATCATTTTTGAAAAATTATTTTGTAACACAGTTCATCAAGCATCTGTTTTTCTTCATTATTAAAGTCGAGTCGTTCCGATCTTTTTCCTATTCTTCATTTTAGACTGAAATAATATTTCCTACCTGTTACCACCGCAGTAAATGTTAGCCAGCGCGGGTGGGACGTGGCTGTTGTTCATTCTAGTGGTCACACTTACTTGAGTTTGAGAAGATCGGCCACAGCAGCCGTGACGGAGAACATCTCTCTGACTTGCGGAGGAGTATACTCTACTCCGTCGTCGTCATCTTGTTCCACAGGGGGCGGGGCCAGCGCGGGCGGGGCGTGGCTGCGCACGCGCGGGTGGGCGGGGTTCACCGCCGTCACCGCGTCCACGCCCTTCTCCAGCTCGCGTACTTGGAGATAGCCTTCCTGAAATAAGAAGTTTTGTTTGGCCACGGACTGTTTTACTTCAAGCATAGACAGAGAGAATCATAATTTTATAATTGAAAGAAAAATGGAAAAATACACCGCGTCATCGAGCGCGTTTCACCGAGGTTGAGTAAGCGTCGATGGCTCAGTTGGTCAGAGCGGTCGGACCGGTGTCGAAAGGTCGCAAGTTCGAATATTGCTCGACGCGGTGAAAGTTCCCATTTTTCTTTCAATTATAAAATTGAAATTATCGCTTGCAGACGTTTCTGCTTAATACAAAAATAAGTAAGAGAGAATCATATTGTCTTTTTCTAACGCTAGTACCCTCGCTTTTAAAACAGGGAAGAATATAGCTGGTTACTTCCACTGTTACTGCACTTTTTGGTCAGCCCGACTATAATTAACATTAACTTTTATAATAAAAAATAATATTGTCTTCGGTTGCCGCGATAGTTATTCATGAAATAAAACAATTAAAAACGGATTTTATCGCGTGTATTGAGCTTAAATAACATCCCGACGTTTCGAACACTTTACAGCGTTCGTGGTCAACGGGTCGACTGAGGAAAAATGTACAATTACCTCCGTTCAAAAACTATCACAATATGCAAACCTAGCCACATATTAAATATTAAACAAATTTAGTGTTTGCACATGCCGGAGGGGGCTTTATAAAAACAAATTATTTATTATTACAAAACAAATTATTAAACAATTTATTTTATTATTATTAATTATTATTTTTGTTTTTATTTTTTAAATTTTTAAAATTAGTATTAAATTATTATTAGTGTCCACACTGTCCACCATTATGGTCTCACAGTCCTATGTCTAGCTTGCTCCTTAACCAAATGAATAACTGGATCCCAAGCTGGTGGTGGTGGTGATGGGATGTAATTTAAGCTCAATACACGCGATAAAATCCGTTTTTAATTGTATTATTTCATAATAAAAAATAGTTAAAATAAATGTAATTTGAGTTTACAAAATTAAAACCACACCTCAAAATTTAAATTGGTGTTAAGTAATAAACATTTCTTATGAAAATGAATTGACCTTTTGCATGGCTTCTAAGAATTTGCCCACTTTCTTGTAGGAAGACTTCTTGACGTCCATCATTCGACCCGGAGGACAGAGGGGCAGTAAATAATTCCTGAAAAAAATAGCATTTTCTTTAATAAACATTTTTCTACTCGTCGACTATAATGCTTGAATTGAAATTTTGTAGACCGAAACTAGCGAATACTTTTCGATGGAGCGTTTATGGTCGCAAATTTTAGCATCGTCGCGGATGCTGAAATGGATCCACCGGGAGATCGAAGCTACTATAGTATTTTATACAATCGTGACATAATAAAGAGTTTTTCAATCTCGTACCTTGATTAGACCAGACAGCAAGCTTCGTGGCCTACTACTCGACTAAAATAGTATTTTATACAATCGTGACGTAATTAATAGCCTTTCAGTCGAGTACCATGTTTAGGCCACGAAGCTTGCTGAGTGGCCTAAGTAAGGTACGAGATTGAAAAGCTTGATTATGTCACTATTGCATACAATACTTTTTCTACGAGTGCTCAATATAGGCAAGCCGGTAAGAATAGAGTTCGACGAAAGACCTGCAGAGTAACATCAATCTCCCTTTGGATTGTGCCCCCCCCCCCCCCCCCGGGCGGGCGGGCTCGGGCAACAGTACCCTTTGTACCATCGTTGGCGATGCTACAATATGCGACCATAAAAGCTCTATCGAAAAGTATACGCTAGTAGTTCGATCTACACAATTTCAATTCAAGCATTACAGTCGACGAGTATAAAAAATTATTTACTATTGCAGTATGCATTTTTTAAGATGTCGAAATTGTAGGTAGCACTCTTTAGTAAGATTCCGACATCTTAAAAAAATATCACTATAATATTACATAAATTATGGAAACTAAATACTGAAGTACCTAATTGTGTCGAAACATTTGCGAATTTTGTTTTATTTTTTTCAACTGTAAATATACTGCTAGGCAGGCGCGGATACAGGGGGGGAGGCAACAGGGGTAATTGCCCCCCCCCCCCCCTAATACGCAAACCTCGTATACTACGGGGCCCATAGGTGCAGACCGCGAGATTTTTTGTGAAGCAAAGTGCCCCCCCCCCTGAACGAAATCCTGGATCTGCGCCTGCTGCTAGGTACCTATAGAGCAGACTCGACAGTAGTGGGAGCTCCACGGTCCTGGCGTGCAGCTTGAGGAAGCCCAGCACGGCCCACTGCAGCAGCCCGTCCATGTCTTCAGGTATTCTGTCATCCTCCACGTCCATTGGTGAGGCTGTTCAGGGAACTAAATTAGAACAAACCACAGAGTGAATAGTAATGTTATGTTTAATAGGCCGAGTAGCCTCGCGAGGAAATTACCGCGCGAAGCAGGCTGGTGTAGTTTTAATAAAGTTTTGCTATATTCATAGTATTTTTAATTATGGAAGCAAGCTACATGTGGTCTCGATCCTCAGCAGTGAGGGAACGAGAAAGAAGAGAGTACTTTTAAATATTTGATTAGGTATTAATACATATTTTCTATTTTTGTTAGCATCAAGGATGATTAAGACATGGAATGACAATGCCTATACAAAATCGCGTTCCCTTATTTCAGGCTAAAGCACTAGCGTCATCTATCGGTCACCACAAACACTAAATTCCTACTTAACCTTTCTGTTAAGCCCATTGGTTGACTGTTAAAGAATGCCTTATGGCATTAAGTCCGCCATTTGTACCATATTATTTTGTGCAATTAAGATTAAATAAATAAATTCTAGTTTCTAATATTTTGTTCGGCGATTAACGCTGACAGAATAACTCGACTCCAGATTCAACAGATGGCGCTGTGGCACTCAGTACCGAAAACAGACGTATAGCCTGAAAGTTCGAGGAGCGCGATTTTGTATAGGCATTGTCCATCCATGTCTTAATCATCCTTGGTTAGCATTAGTGACCGACCGAAACATGTTATTTTGCCGAAACCGAAACCGAAGGTTCGGTTTCATTGTAGTTTCGGCCGAAACCGAAACCGAACCTTTCATAAAAAAAAAAACCTTAAAAAGTCGAAAAAATGTTAGTAAGCCCGTTTTTTTCTAAAATTAATATCTCGCCGACCTATAATTACAGGTTTCTACTTTCAAAGATTTATCACAATGAGATTTCAGCACAGTTACAGAGGTTCTGTTTGAAAATTTAACTACCCTATAAAGTGAAAAAAATACATTATTTGTAACACAAAGTTAGCGATTTTTTAATGGTGGTATAAAATAAAACAAATTTATTATTAAAATATGATGCTCATATACAGGGTGTTTGGTAACCGGATGCAAAGCCGAAAGTAGGAGATAGTCTAGGTCATGTAGAACATTTTTAGCCATACTTGTCTTAGACAAATGTTATTAGTTTTTTTTTAATTTAAATTTTAAGATTTGTCGGAGAAAACTGCAAAACTTCAGACTAAATCGATAATTAGTACTTTTTTTACTGCAGGTAGATTTTTTTTTGTTTTATTTCGTATTGTGCAATGTCTATCAACCACTAGAAAAGTGATTTCAAACATCTGTGTCTAAAGAAAACAAGTTGACAGCGATTTAAAATTTTAGTTACATGAAAATGTAAACGATTTAAGTGATTTCAAAGTACGATAAAAAAAAAACTAAAATAGCCACGAATTTTCAAACAATTTTAAAAACATGCTTGGCTTTTACCCTTTTATTTAAGCTATCAAACACGACTGTAGCTACTGTATCCTTGAAAATAAGCCACCTAAACCAACTGGGTAGCTAAAATGTTTCACTCTACTTGTGATACTTGTGGTAGTTGTGGTGACGAATCTCATTATGATTTTACAATAAAACATTGGTTCTGAATACTAAGTTGGCGTTGACTTGACATTTGACTTGTTTTAAAAGGGTTAAGTGTACTGGACAAAACTACCACATGCAATTTTAACAAACAAAGGCTTGCGGCGGTGAGAGACAAAAGAGACTGATAGCGGCAGGCGGTGAGCGGCGTTAAACAAAGATGATCGGTTTTGTGCTTTATTGACAAAGATAAACTGATTAGCTACATGAGTATTTGTGCAAAAACTAGTAATTTAGTCTAGTTACAACTTCAGTTGCGATTAGACGTTCATTGTGGTTTAATTTCCCGCTCTCATCTCAATTTACCGTGTCAAGTTGTAGCTGCCGTAGGCGCTCCTTCACGTGTAATTACGACTTCTTCATTGTAAACATGGAGTTTACGAACGAAGAATACGCCGACATTATCTACATGTACTGCAAAGCTGACAGTAATGGAGCGATGGCCCGACGGATGTACCAAGAGCGTTTTCCAAACCGGAGATTGCCTAATGTGAGAGTGTTTTACAATTCATTCCGAAGGCTACGTGAGAATGGTATTGCTGTGCAACATGGAGGGAATCCAGGACGTAATCGCCCTGAAGTGGAGGAAGACGTTCTACAGGCATTTGCAGAGGATCCGAATACGAGCATCAGAGTGGTAGCTCGTAATCTGAACTTGTCCACATGGAAAGTATGGGCCACAATGAATCGTGAGGGAAAATATCCTTTTCGCGGCATCGGAGTTCAAGGTTTGGACGAAGGAGATCCTGCACGCCGAGTGGACTTCTGCCGATTTTTACTCAATGCGGATATCGAAGACCGACGTTTTTTGCGAAGCATTCTTTGGACCGATGAATCGAAATTTTCCCGGGAGGGGATCACAAATTTCCATAACCTACACCAATGGGCTGACAAAAACAACAATCCACATTGGAAAAAGCAAGTGTCCTTCCAAAGAAGGTTTTCCGTCAATGTGTGGGCTGGAATCATCGGCAGAGTCCTTATTGGGCCACATTTTTTGCCAAATAATTTAAATGGGGCAAACTATTTGGAATTTTACAAAACGATTTGCCCAGGCTTATTGACGAAGACCAGCTGCCCGGTGCAGTGACATTTCAACACGACGGTTGTCCCGCCCATTACTCTCTGGCTGTAAGGGAGCATCTGGATAACTGTTTCCCGGACGGTTGGATCGGCAGAGGCGGACGAATCCCTTGGCCCGCTCGGTCACCTGATTTGACACCATTGGATTTTTTCGTTTGGGGCCGAGCTAAGGAGCTAGTCTACACACAAGAGGTCATTAATACCGTAGAAGAGCTGAGGGAGAGGATAGAAGCGGCGTTCGAAAGGATGAGGGAAGAAATGATATTCGGAACAACCACCACAGAAGTAAGAAGACGGGCTCGTGCTTGTATTCGAAACGGCGGGTCACATTTTGAAAACGAGCGATGATGTGTAATTTTAATGTGTTGATCGTAAAAATAAATAACTTATCTTTTATGCTTTTGTTTTAATTTACCCTAAACATTCCCTCTTATTAGTACAGGTAGCCTATTTTCAAAGATAAAATGGCTTGAGACATGATTGTCTTATCGCCCGCCGCCTGCCGCTATCAGTCCCTTTTGTCTCTCACCGCCGCAAGCCTTTGTTTGTTAAAATTGCATGTGGTAGTTTTGTCCAGTACACTTAACCCTTTTAAAACAAGTCAAATATCAAGTCAACGCCAACTTAGTATTCAGAACCAATGTTTTATTGTAAAATCATAATGAGATTCGTCACCACAACTACCACAAGTATCACAAGTAGAGTGAAACATTTTAGCTACCCAGTTGGTTTAGGTGGCTTATTTTCAAGGATACAGTAGCTACAGTCGTGTTTGATAGCTTAAATAAAAGGGTAAAAGCCAAGCATGTTTTTAAAATGGTTTGAAAATTCGTGGCTATTTTAGTTTTTTTTTTCGTACTTTGAAATCACTTAAATCGTTTACATTTTCATGTAACTAAAATTTTAAATCGCTGTCAACTTGTTTTCTTTAGACACAGATGTTTGAAATCACTTTTCTAGTGTTTGATAGACATTGCACAATACGAAATAAAACAAAAAAAAATCTACCTGCAGTAAAAAAAGTACTAATTATCGATTTAGTCTGAAGTTTTGCAGTTTTCTCCGACAAATTTTTAAATTTAAATTTAAAAAAAACTAATAACATTTGTCTAAGACAAGTATGGCTAAAAATGTTCTACATGACCTAGGCTATCTCCTACTTTCGGCTTTGCATCCGGTTACCAAACACCCTGTATTATGTTTATTTATTTTCACATTTTAATTATACTCACAAATATCACAATCAGTTAGCCTCGAATGGCTAATTCAAATATAATTAGATAATCAAAATAACTAAATTGATCACCTTTGGTAATAAAATACCTACTCACACACACCATTACATTACTCGCAACATTACATTAACATTACACGTCTATATTAAATTTAAATTAATAACTATTCACCTTTCATTTTATTGCATAGGCAGGTACCTACAATCGTTATTACATTAATAGTACACGCAACTAAGATGAATTTTAAACTTTAATGAAGCAGGTACTTAACCTTGGCACTTACACCTTTAAAATTAAATATATTCGTCAATAGGTTAGCAAACTAATCAAACTATTAAAATAAAGCGTTAAATATTAACTATGACATGACGAATTCACAAAAAAAAACAAACTAAAATACTTGATCAAACTACTTACCATTATTCGCGGAACAAACACAACACGTATTGACACGTCTACACGAGCAAAGCGCACTGATTTAGGTAGTTGCCGGCGGAGTCAGGCGAGCGACGCCATATTGCCAATTTGCCAACCGTGCCGAGCGCGCCCGACGTTAGCCGAGCGCGACCCGAAGGTACGATGTTGTAAGTTTCGGCGCGGCCGAAGGGTTCGGCCGTTTTTGGCCGAAACCGAAACTCGGGCCGAAACTTGATTTTTTGGCCGAAACTGGCCGAAACCGAAACCGAAATTTCGGTCGGACACTAGTTAGCATGTACAGTTAAGATGTCGGAATTGTAGGTAGAACTTACTTTATAGTAAGATTTCGACATTAAAAAAAATGACTAGTATACAACCGTTGTCAGTCTCCGGGGCCTCAGTGTGTGGTGCGGTGGCGGGGGCGGCGGGGGCGGCGGGGGCGGTGGGGGGAGGGGAGGCAGCCGCCCCGCCCAGCGCCGGCCACTGCTCGCGGAGGTGCACCTGCCGACGTGGACACGCGTCAACACACCACAGCTCCGTTACCCAACACCACTAGTGGTTTCTTTGCAAACTAATGTTTACACAGAAACCATCTAAACTGGTTCACCAATTTACGTCACCCCTGGCCATAATGCGAGTTTTGCCGCACACTACGCTCGCATTATGGTCAGATGGAGACGTAAAATTGTGTACTGACCACGGGTAGTAAAAAAGAAAGCCCTCTATCGCATATTTACAAGCCTCGCCTGCGGTTCGGGTCACAAATACCTGCGATTTCGGGTTTTCTTTCTTTTACAGTCCTTGGTAAGTAATGTACTATTATCAAAGGTAATGACACCCGTCTGTAGACTTTATTCATCATCAGTATGTACCGCGACTCCTGCGACATTGCCTACGATACTTAACCTTGCCTGACTTGAAAAACAATAACTCTCTATTTCTAATGAATCTTAACCAAACGACAACATAAACTTATATATATGTCATATACAAAACAAAAAGTGACCTAGGCCTCCGGTACCCAGGGCTGGGAACGAACCAGCGTCTTCTGCATTCGCGGCAGACGCCTTTACCACTTGGCTTTACTTTTTTCCTTTGTATATGACATCTATATAAGTTTATGATTTATATAGTAGTGTGTCTACTTAAAATAAACAAATCAAAATATTTATTAAAAATAATTTGATTTGTTCTTCAGTTGTACAAACGACAACGTATTTTTTATATTCGTCACCTGGTGTAGGTGGTCCGCGAGCCGGTCCCCGGCGGCCTGCGGCGGGGCCGCGGGCGGCGGCGGCGCGCGGAGCCGGGGCCGCTCCGGCTCCGCGCGGCGCCCGAAGCGCGGCTCCCGGCTCAGGCCGTCCCCCACCCAGTGCACCATCTCCATGCACACCCCACTGCCGATCATACAACATCCTGCTTTATTTTATACCATGCTGATATCCTAAGTTACTTTTTAGAAGTATAATAGCCATGATGACACATGTTGAATTATGCAATTAAATTTAATTGATAGGATGCAAAATGATCAATATATCCAACTAAAGAGAAAATTTATAAATTCTATTGAAATGGCTCAAAGATAACGAAATAAATGAAATGGCTGCAAAATTTTACGATTTTTGTAAGTGCGAAATAAAAAAAAACAATGATACCATTCGATTTTTAACGTTTTACTATAACATAAATTGTATAGCAACCATATACATAAACGCAACCTTTCACTGTAAAAATAGCAATTTCATATCTTTTTCATGCTTTAAACAGGGCGACCATGTGATCGTGACATCACTTTTGCACGTCATTTTGTTAGGAGCGTTTTGAGAAACAAATGCAAATCTCGAACTTTAAGTCTCATTTCTGACTTTTGTGTTGCTTTAACGCGATTGTCCCCATATAGACATTTGATCCTCACAACAAAACGAATCGATTGATACCATTCATGAAAAAAAATCACCGTGCCTATTGTTTGTTTTAAACACTAGTAGTCCGCCTCGAACTCAGAACTCGCGATGTCCTTCCAAACGAGATGAGCAATATAACAAGATCCTTATGATCATTATTTTACGCCTTTTAGCTCCATGACCCCTTGGTCGATCCTGCTCATATACGAACTCTTAATTATATGTATCTCTGCTATAAACCCAACAAATTTTATGAAGATCAGAAAAGCATTACTAAAGTTATCGTGGAGTAGAATAAACTCTCAAACTCAAAAAGTTATCGAAATGCCGAGACGTCCCACTAGCCAGAAGTTGTTTATAAGAACTTGCTTCGCTTACGCTCCGCTCGTTCGATAAATAAAAAAAGCCTTTATTTCCAGTCCTTAAAAAAATGTAAGTAAGTAAATCGAATTAAGAAGTAAATCTTATCTATATATTTCGTACTAAAATGTATTTTTTTTGTATTGCGTTATTTAATTAATAAATGGCAATGCTAATTTAAGGTAGGGCATGGGCATGGCCAATTTCAAGGTAGAGAATATATTTTTTTAATACTTTTTCGAGGCAATGGTAGTTTTTAGGGTTCCGTACCTCGAAAGGAAAAAACGGAACCCTTATAGGATCACTTTGTTGTCCGTCTGTCTGTCTGTCTGTCAAGACCATTTTTCTCAGGAACGCGTGGAGGTATCAAGCTGAAATTTATATCAAATAATCAGGTCTATTGTCCCTTGGAGCTGTCAAAAAGTCAAACTTAAAAGCTAACGCAATCAAAAGATATAGTCGTTTATGCTGCAAATTTTAGAGTTTTTCGGCACTCGCAAAACCTAAAGGGTACTTCCCGTAAACTCAGAAACTTGAAACTTGGCACGAAGAAACTTCATATAGCACAAACAAAGGAAAAATTACGAAAAGTAGACATTTTTAGTAAAATCATACATAATTTTTTTTTAATTTTAAACTTACTACCGTTTTCCTCGTAAACGCGTAGAGGTATTTAAATTCAAATTAGTAATAAACATACTACAACTTTTGCTTGTTATAGGTTTGTACGGAACCCTCGGTGCGCGAGTCCGACTCGCACTTGCCCGGGTTTTTAGGGTTCCGTAGTCCCCCTTATAGTTTCGCCATGTCTGCCCGTCCGTCCGTCCGTCCGTCCGCGGATAATCTCAGTGACCGTTAGCACTAGAAAGCTGAAATTTGGTACTAATATGTATATCAATCACGCCGACAAAGTGGTAAAATAAAAAGTGAAAAAAAAATGTTTTTCACACCACCTAGTCGTATGCGGGCTTTTTCTTCCCTGCTAGGAGGGAACAAAGTGGCACTTTTCTGTTCTAGGACATTCGTTTTTTTTTTCAGCCAGTCCGTCATCACAATCAAATTTCTTATTAAATTAATAGATTCATTATAATCAAGAAGCACACTAAGCACATATAAAGTTAAAATAAATATGATTCAACAATAAAAAAAAAAATCCCCTAAGGTGGTGTGAAAAGCAGTATGTGTCACATAGGAGCAAAACTATTTTCAACTTGGGCGTTAACACTTGAATCCCTCACTACGCTCAGGAGTCTACTTTAGAATCCCTCGCTACGCTCGGGATTCTATTATAGACTCCATCGCTTCGTTTGGGAATCAATATACGCCCTCGCCGTAAATATTTCATTTTGCTCCCTTGTTACACAATCTACTATTATTAGGGTACTTCCCCTATACGTAAAGTGGGGAGTGATTTTTTTTTTCGTTTCAACTAGAGATGCGCCGAATATTCGGTAATTATTCGGTATTCGGCATATTCGGCATGTTTTTCAATGTTCGGTATTCGGCCGAATTATTCGGTAAAACTGCCGAATATTTACCGAATAAACATATGATATACATCTAATAATAAATAAATCATTCATACTATTAATCGCTCTTAAAACTTAAGCTATATATTTACTGTTATTACTGTTATTTATTAGTGTTATTACTTATTTTATTAGGCATATAATAAAATAAGAATTCTTGATTTTAGTAAGCTTAATTATTCAGTTCATAACCATATCAACGTCTGTCATCAATTCACCATCAATAACAATTGCAAATGTTGACATTGACAATGCCAAGGTCGCATACACATATTATTTTACTAGAAATAAGGGCGAGCGGGAGGGGTCGAATTCGCGCTCAGCGAGCCGCGCGGACCTGCATAAACCTGTTTAGTTTTAGCGAATAATTCGGCCGAATATTCGGTTCGGTAAGATCTGAACCGAATGTTCGGCCGAATATTCGTATTCGGTAAAGTCTATATTGGCGCATCACTAGTTTCAACCCTAACGTGTGATATATTGTTGGATAGGTAAAATAAAATAAAAAAGCCTTTATTTCTACTACCATAAAATAATACAATTTACAATTCACTTTTTTTTTACAAATTAGGTAGAAGTCGCCTCGGCGGCGTAGGCCTCCCCCATTTCCTTCCACAATCTCCTTTCTCTAGCCTTTTGCATCCAGTTGGGTCCGACCCGTTGAGAGAAAATATCCCGCCATCTCTTTCTTTGGCCTCCACGTTTCCTTTTCTCATCTAGTGGCAACCATTCGCATATTTTTTTCGTCCATCTGGTCTGGTCCATTCTGCAGATGTGTCCTGCCCAGTTCCATTTTAGTAGCCTGATCCTCTCCACTATGTCACTGAGTTTTGTTCTGTTTCTTAGGCTTTGGTTGCTTACTCTGTCAGAAAGCTTGATACCTAGCATGCTTCGCTCCATCTTGCGCTGGCAAATTGCTAATTTCTGCTCTTCCTCCTTTCTGAGAGCCCATGTTTGGCACCCATACGTAAGACTTGGCAGGATTGCTGTTTCAAATAATTTTCTTTTTATTTTAATGTTTATTCCTTTATTTTTCATAATTTCCTTGTAACTCCAGTATTTTTTCCATCCTAGCGCAATTCTTCTTGTTCCTTGTTTTCCTGTGTTGTCTTTAAAGGAAGCCGGCTGTCCCAGATATATGTATTCATTCACATATTTTAATTTTTCTCCTTGTACTATTATGTCTCGTATAGGTCCGTTTGTTAAGATTTGTGTTTTTGAAACATTTATACTCAATCCTACTTTCAGGCTTTCTTTAGTTAGTTCGTTAACCATTTTTTCTAGCTCTGTTGGATGGTGCGCAAACACTACTATATCATCCGCAAAGCGGAGGTGGCTCAGATATTCACCATCTATTTTAATTCCATTTCCGTTCCAATTTAAATTCCTAAATACTGACTCTAACACCGCAGTGAATATTTTAGGCGACAGTGGGTCACCTTGGCGGACGCCTTTTTCTACTGTAAATTCCTCGCCGTCTCTTTCGAGCCTTATTATCGCTCTACCTTTCGAATACAAGTTAGCGAGCAAGCGAATATATGCTATCTCTACGTCTTGTTGTAGGAGTGAAGTCCATATATAGCTGTGGTAAAGCGAATCGAAAGCTTTTTTAAAGTCAATGAAGCACATATATATTTTCAACTTGTACTCATTGGCTTTCTCTATTATTTGTGTGACTACTTGGATATGATCCATAGTACTAAAGTTTTTACGGAATCCTGCTTGTTCTCGGGGTTGGTTCATATCTAAAACTTTTGTAACTCTACCTAAGATGACTTTGGAGAATATCTTATATAAATTCGTCATAAGACTTATGGGTCTGTAATTGCTTAAATCATTTGTATCTCCTTTTTTGAAAAGCAGGATCATCGTTGACTCTGACCATTGATTAGGGGTTATTCCAGAGTATAATATTCTATTAAATAGAGTCTGGAGAGGGGTCTGTAACTGTAAGGCATCCGTTAGTGATTTTAGCACCTCGTTGGTAATGTTATCATTTCCTGGGCTTTTATTGTTTTTTTGCAACGCTATCGAGTTGTTAATTTCAGATTTTAGTATTTCAGGTGGTGCTGTAAAGTCAGTGGTAGAGGTATCGTGTATAATGTTGAGTTCGGTTTGATTGCTATCGTCATGGTACAAGTCTCTATAAAAATTAGTGGCTTCTTTTATGATATCAGTCCGCCTTGATAGAAGGTTTCCTGCTTTACTTTTTATGTGCGGTGCCCACACTAATGTAGAGTCCAACTTTTTGTACGCTTTTTTTATGGCTCCTGATCTTTCAATATACTCTTCGAATGTTTTTTGTCTCTTTTCTTTCCTTTCTTTGCTCATGGTTTTGTTTATATTTTTACTAATATCATTGATTTTTGATTTTAGTTCCCTGGTTCTTTTCTGTGTATATAGATTATTTCTTTCTTCTAATAGGTTTGTAATATGAGGAGATAAGGGTGCATTTTGATTATTGTTACAACTTGGTATTTTATTAACAAAATGTTTTAATTCCTTTTCGAATTTGTCATATTGTCTTTGTATACCTAGTTCCTACTTAAAACAATTCGTGAATTGATTTTCCAAGCATTTCGCGCTATATCCTGTAACAATCGGTGAGTCTCTATTGCGGCAGCCCGGCTTGATACAGCTTCTACTCCTTTTCGAATTAAGCTTTAATTTACAGCGAATAACTCTGTATGAAAGTTTAAACTGTTAATTATTTCGAAATTCTGTATACTTGAGATTTGATTAGTCAAAAAAAGAAGTGGACATGGAGCTCACCAAACGGCAAAACTTTTAACGAGATAGATTATATTGTTGGATAGGTATTTAAAACGAATAGGGGTTTACTAAAATCATTTTTTGATAATGTAAATATTTTCGGAAATAATCGTTCCAGAAGTTAAAAAAAATGTGGGGGGACACATCTCCATCCCTCTAACTTTTGAACCATAAGTTTTAAAAATATGAAAAAATTTCAAAAGTAGAACTTTATAAAAACTTTCTAGGAAAATTATTTTGAACTTGATAGGTTGAATAGTTTTTGAAAAAAAATTACAAAATAATTTCTGAACTAAGTTTGTAATTTAACCGTATAAGCAGGTGTTTATTGTACCTGTAATTTCTATAAAATCACAATGAAATGACGTGCTTTCAAATAAAGTAAAAACGGTGAAAATCGGTTCACGCAATAAAGAATTATCTTCCATACTTTAAGCTCACGCGCGCTAGTTTCCTTAATTTGCCGATAGATGTCGCTGTACGTGGAACGCTCATATCATATCCTACATGGCGGTGTTATTTTAACTCTTAAGTGGGGACACTTACTATGACGGACGGAAAACTACGGAACCCTACACTGAGCGTGGCCCGACACGCTCTTGGCCGGTTTTTTAGTAGTACAGTCAGCTGTAAAAATATGGGTGTACTCATCTTACTCAAAAATATGTCCCATAGTAGTTATCTAATTCCGTTGTAATAAGTGCGTAGTACCATATTTATGAGACGATTTTTTCGATACGTATTTTTGCAGCTGACTGTACAATGGTGAAGGGTAAAATAAGTTTCTTGCCAACAAACTGCTGTGCAGTTTGGCAGATAGGCGAAATTGATTAAATGTATCTCTTTTTGTAAAAAAAAAAACCTAACGTAGAGCATTGCCCCATAATGTCCCCCCTAGCTGCGGCCCCGCCGCCTCAGCCTCACCCGAGGTTGAGCAGCATCTCCCCGGAGGCGAGCTCGGCGCGGCCCACGGCGGCGGCGGCGGCGTCGTGCACCGTCCGCAGCGCCAGCGGAGCCCCGCGCGCGAACATGGGGAAGCCCGCGCCGCCCGCCGGGACCACCACGCCCGGCAGGTACAGCGGGGCCCCGCCTTGGATCTGAAATGTGTACACAAACAAATCTATTCATTGTCAATTTAATGTAAAATCTCATTTGTATGTAATTTTGACCAGTCTTTAACCCTTTATCCGCAAACGTCAAATCACGCGCACGAAAAGTCGTACGATTTTTCCGTCCAATGCTTGGCAGTCAAAGGGTTAAAGGTACACTTAAAAAAATAAGCATAACATAACTGACATACTGACTTGGGCATCAAGTTTTATTAAAACCAATATTAGACATAGCAATTTGTAGGGCCCAATCTTTTTCAATCAATTTGAACGGCCTCCTAGCCTAGTCGGTAGTGACCCTGCCTATGAAGCAGGAGGTCCCGGGTTCGAATCCTGGTCAGGGCATTTATTTGTGTGTTCATCACGGATATTTGTTCCTGAGTTATGGATGTTATCTATGTATTTAAGTATTTATCTATTATATATATCGTCGCCTAGTACCCACAACACAAGCCTTATTGAGCTTACTGTAGGACTAGGTTGATTTGTGTAAGATTGTCCCATAATATTAAAAAAAAAAAAAAACTGTTGTGTACCCTGCCTCCCCGTTCCCCTCCTTCAATTCCCTATGGCCCCTAGCGCTTATTACATCTCCCAATCTGACATATTGAGCCCTACAAATTGCAATGTCTAATACCCATTAAAATAAATATTGCACAAGAAAGTATTTTTGTAGAGTGTCAATATTCCTCTTTCATTTTTATGGATTGTTAATAATTTATTTCAAACGAACGTATCCAGGTATTGGCCATTGAATTTGTATTCAAAACCAGATTTCCGAATATAGAGGGCTAAATTTAATTACCTGTCATTAAGGGAACTCCTATATGTATAAAGTGAGTTATCCATGTTTTCCCCATATACTAATGATTGCCCTCAGCTTTGTGTGTAAATATGTAATTATTCATAACATACCTTCATGTCACTCAATAGTAGTTAATGCCTTGTAATGACTTTATTGACATTAGAAACCACCCTTGATGCCTCCTTACAGAACAAATGTTTAAATTGGTGCACCAAATGTGATTCACCCAGGGTGCATGGAGGGTTAAGGCCGGCCCTGATTAAAGTTATCACAAAATAATTTTATACACAAAAGAACCAACTACACTTAGCATCCAACTTTCCAACAACAAATGCTCGAGCTGCTGTAAAAAATATAGGTGTACCTATAATAGTTGAAGAGTTCCTTCGATTTCTCCAGGATCCCACCATCAGATCCTGACCTGGATACAATGGGACCAACTGTGAAGTATACAAAAAAAGAATTTTCCAAATCGGTCCCGCCATCTTTGAATAATCGGTAGAAATACATTAAAAAAAAATAGCAAAAAAAAACAAAGATCCCGACGATTTGATAACCTCCTCCTTTGAAATATTGAAGTCGGCTGATAAGGTCCTGAGTCTCACCAATCCTTCATAATAGTCATGAAAAGTAGGGAAATGACAAAGATGGCAAATGTACCTTGATTTCTTAATAGTGTCAAGCACAGTTGTACAGTTTTTATTTAAAAGAGTCATCAAACAGTATGTTAGTATTTTTCTAATTCATATGTGTGGACCTAACACATTATTCTGACTCGATTTAAACAATGTCAACTATTTTATTATTCAATTCAATTCCAGTTACACACATTACAGTAAAAATCAAGACACTGCAAACTACAAAATAACTATGCCTTTTGTCAACAATTTTATGATTAAGTTATTACCTTTACTATCATAATGGACTCTTGTATTCTTCCAAGTTTGACATATGCATGCCAAACATGGGTTTACACGGAAAGAACAAAGAACAAAATTCTATCTTGCCAACATGCAATGGAAAGAAGTATTTTAAATTTAAGAAGAATGCAAAAAACAAGAAATATAGACATCCGCAAGAGAACAAAGATAATAGACGCCCTGCAGTTTAGTTTAAAACAAAAGTGGAGGTGGGCAGGTCATATAGCAAGATATAAGGATCAAAGGTGGACAAATCTTGTAACCAAATGGCCAGGCCCAGCTGGAAAAAGAAGAGCGGGAAGGCAAAGAAAAAGATGGGCAGATGACATCGTACAGGCTGCGGGAAAAAAATGGATGGATGTTGCCACCGACAAAGAGAGGTGGAGACAGATGGAGGAGGCTTATACCCTTGGGGACTACTAATGTGGGAAAGAAGCTAAATAATAATAAAAAATTACCTTTACAAGAGCCTATAAGAATACAGATTCCTTTATGCCTCATCACATCGTAATAATACAAACTGGTTCTGTATAGTGTAAACTGGTATTGTATAGTACGGGCAGGTTTCCGCAACTCGACGTCTAGCGCCTATTTAGCGTGAATAAACGGCTAGGGTAAGGTTGGCATACCTTAGCGAGCACCGGGTCGTGTACGGTGAGCGTGGGCAGCAGCGTGGGCGCGCGCCACAGCGCCGCCACCGTCGGCAGCAGAGCGCCCGCCAGCTCCAGCAGCAGCGCCGCGCCGCCCACCACGAACACGTCCACCGCCGCCCCGCTGTGCGCCGTCACCTTCACGCAGCTGCAACTGCTCTTCATGGGCACCAGCTCCTTCGCCATCTCCTCCGTGGCCGCGGGGAACTCATCGATGATCCGCTGCACTAGATGCTTTCTGAAAACACAGGTTGTCCCGTGAGAAAAGTTCATGAATTCGTCAAAAACTTTACGCGCGAACACGACTACTTACTTTTCAGAATTCTTTAGGCTGTTGTTTGATTTGACCTTGAAGGGTTTGGCAAACATTGTAGTATATTCAAATTTATTTACTGCTGTATAATAATTCGTTTTGCTTGAATTTTTATGGTGTCATGCTCTGAAAATTTGGAATTTTCAATGTTTTGCTTCATTCTAGGCAGGTGACGGCTATATGACAGTGACAAATGACACTGACATGACAGCACATGACAGTCTTATGACAGTGACCAGTGACAGACAATCTCGCGCAATGCAGCCAACATGCAGAACAAAAACGATATTTGAGTATTGATTTTACCCGCTTAAGAAAAGTAGAAGAAATGGGAGAGTTTTAGTGATTTAAGACCCCCGTGACTAAAGTACTGTTATGACAAATTTCTCCAATTTTTGACTTATTGCGGAATACTTTTACGGCATTTTAAATTACAAGACACTTAAATATGAATATGCAGTTGTGTTTGTGCCAGCAAAATATTTTTTTTAAGGAATTTATAGTAATTTGCTATTTTTTCTATGAAGTCGTCTATTTCTTAAAATGGTCTTAAAATCTTATGTGCCCACCAGAATGGTCTTAAAATTGGGATTTGGTGTGTTGAATGGGTCTTTTAACTACTGTCAAAATTTGGAGCGGTAGGCTCGTTGATAAATTTAGGCCAAAAAATTGCAACTTCAACTGGTCTTAAAATCTTATGTGCCCACCAGAATGGTCTTAAAATTGGTATGTAGGTTATTTGACGTGGGCTAAATCATGTGTCAAAATTTGAAGCGGTAGGCTCGTTGATAAATTTAGGCCAAAAAATTGTATTTTCAACTTGACGCCATACATACTTATGGCCATTTAAGACCTTTAAGACTTATGTTTTCATGATCTCCGAGATGGGCTCTACAACGCTATATGGAAGAAAATTGGTTAGGATTTTGATAAATTTCCAGTTAGGCGGGCTCCAGCACTATAATACTATATCTTAAAGTTCAAATTAAATTGGCAAGTACGGCTATAGCCGTACCGCCGGCGAACGTATTAAGTCAGGTTAGTATACAAATACCGGCGACGCATAATGGAGGGTTCAATGAGTATTATATTCTTTGATTCCGTACCTTCAATTCAATGGAATAAGAACCAAAACTAATACCAAAAGGTCGTATCTGATTAAAGTTTTTTGGAGATAACTCAAAAATGGCTGAACCGATAATGTTCAAAACAATTTTCGTGGACTTATGGTTCAAAAGTTACAGGGGGGGGGGGGGACACAAGTTTGTATGCAAGGGTGGCTACATTTCTCTGCAGGCAGCTGACCGTACCTCCTTATAGGGGCTTATGAACAGCTCACCAAATTCGCAATTCACCACATGCTCAGTTCATCAAATTCTCATTTAACCATGTTCGCAGCTGATCATTTTGGCATCTCATCACTTTCGCAACTCACCATATTCGCATCTCACCATGCTCACAGCTGAGCACTTTCTCATCTCATCACGTCCTCATTTCACCAAAATCTCACCTGACCATTTTCTCAGCTCACCATACTATTATTTAACCATGTTCTCAGCTAAGCACTTTCTCATCTCGCCATGCTCTCAGTTCACATCATTCTCATAAATGTACAGTCAGTGTCATGAACATCTTCAGACTTGAACTGATTAGCGATGTGTTGAACATGTGTGACAATAATTAGGATTGTGAAATAGAAATGAGGGAAAAAACAATGTGTTTAATTTGTTTATTTCAACATATAAGTTATTATTATTAACTAGTATACATTATCGTATATTCCAACCACTTAATAAACAATATAACAAACATAAAATATCAATCTCTCTGTTTAAATAAATATCAAGTTCTCCATCTTCAATATAAAAAGTAGCACTTAGTATATTTTCACTTCTTATTAACTAAACTGAGGTTATCTTGCATTAAACGGTAATTTAAAGAAGCTAAATTGTTCAAGCATTCTCGCACACTAATTTTTTCATGTAAACAATCCAAAATTATTTTATCAATATTTTCATTTTTTTCCATTAATTTTCGATTTCTTTTAGTTTGTTTGCAATGTAAAGCATTTTTATGCATTTTTATAGCTTGAATTTCAGCTTCTTTTTTCAATATTAAGATGCATTTGAAAAGGGCTGGTTTTGCTGTTATTTTGGTATTGAGACGTCTATGCCACCCTTCTAAAGCATTTGTCGTTCTATTTTTTTCTCTGTAACAGCTATAAACTTCTGTGGTTACTTTTTTCATCCATTGATCGTCAAAATAAGACCTTAATTGCAAGTAAGTTTCATGCTGTGGTGCCATATTCCAGATGCCTAAATAAGCTTCAGGAATTAATACAGGAGGGAGTAAGGCTAATAATGTGCATAGATGTGTAATTTTTCGGCCTGCTACTGTATTGGTTAAACCAATTTCCTTGCTTTTTCTCCAAACAGTATTTAAAAAATGGTAATAACAACCCTTTATAATCACGTCAGGATAAACCTCTTTAATAGCCTGAATAACCGCGACTTCATAATCGCATTTGTACACTTTAATATCAACATGAAATTGTTCTTTCAGTACTAAATACAACCGTCTGTATGTATCTTGTCTTTTATTAGGAAGTAACACATAAACTTTAGGTGTAGCTTGAAAGGTTCCGTCTCCATAAAATGTCGAGATAGATGTGATTTTTTCCTTTGTGGATGGGTGACCAAAAAATAAAATTTTGTCTTCATTTCCGTCGTCATACCAAAAGAAATTTTCGACTATGTGCTCCGGTAACTTAACATCCTTTGTTTTAGTAAGTGCACCTCTACCTACCTTCAAATATTTCTCACGAGCCCTGTATAGAGTATCCTTTTTCGACGAAAACGCAGGAATCTCATGTATCGCTGGATTCGCTGGTTCAAACTTAGACACATCATTATAAAAATGATTCTCGAAGATTTTTGGCACAGAGTCAAAGTTAGTGCAGACCTCCTTTTTGCATTCGTCCATCGTAGAGTCAATCAAACATCGAATTGGGTCTGGAAAACAACAATGTCGCCCTTCTCTTATAATACATTTATTAGAATCCAACGTAATTGATGTGTTGCATTCTGTTTGATTTCTGCACCTCCAGTTCGTCGTACCAGATTTATTTTTATAGTTAAAATTATACTCGTAACCTGAGTGCAGTAATATCAATTTACCTCTCTGGCTTGTGATAAATTTCATCTCACTGTTATTCATGTTCAATTAATTCACGATTACACTATACGGTTAAATATTCGTTATAAAGATAATTTAAAGATATTTTCTAGCCAGATGACAAAACGCATAAAGTCAGTGTCACTAGTAATTGAAAATAGATAATGCACATCCAGCTATTTATAGCCAGTAATGTTATCGACATATCAAACCTCATGTACATTTAACATTATTTTATCAATTAAAGATGCAATTCAAAGAAAAAATATAATATGTATACCAAACTATAAAAAATGTTGATAACTTCAATACAAAAAATATTGCCAGTTTAAATGATAGTAAAATGTAGTCTTATAATATTTCATTTAGTTATTTTAGTATAGTTAGGGAACCTCAAATAAAAAAGTATAAGCCACGCTTATTTTAAGTAACGCTTCAATAACGCGTTTAACCTGTCCTGTGTCTGTGAAATTCTCAATTTTGGCAATCAAATCAAGTAACTACTTGCAATTTACCATTTTTTTTGTACTTAGACCCAGATAAAACAGTAGTATTTTTTCATTCAGTCGTATTCGGATGGGAGTATTATTCTAGACTAACGGTTTTCGTGAGTAGAACAAATAAAAGCATCATATTTTTGAGATGTCACATTGTGAAATGGAGTAAATTATAATGACTATACATTTACGATGTGGTAAGCTGCGAGTGTGGCGAGATGAGAAAGTGCTTAGCTGAGAACATAGTTAAATAATAGTATGGTGAGCTGAGAAAATGGTCAGGTGAGATTTTGGTGAAATGAGGACGTGATGAGATGAGAATGTGCTCAGCTGTGAGCATGGTGAGATGCGAATATGGTGAGTTGCGAAAGTGATGAGATGCCAAAATGATCAGCTGCGAACATGGTCAAATGAGAATTTGATGAACTGAGCATGTGGTGAATTGCGAATTTGGTGAGCTGTTCATAAGCGCTTATAGGTACTGCGGCGGCGCTATAGCCTGCGGCACACACTCGCTAACGGTATCTCTTTATTCGCCTTTGACCTACCTTTCGTGCGGGCAGGTTATCAAGCTCGCATGCATGTCAAGTTGTGATGTCGCGGTGCAATCAGGTCACGCGCGGCAGGCGGTGCAAGGCGCGGTGCCTTGCCTCCACCACTGGCCTATATTTAGATTCCCAGTGAAGCCTGCGTAGTTCAGGCCCTTACATGGTCACGAGATTTCCATCGATGCTGAAATGTCATCTTCCACTAGTTCCATCGGTTTGGCAACTTATTGCTATTGGTAATTGAAAGGCGTTGTTCTGTATTTATCTCCGATAATTTTCCTTTGAGGAAAATTAGATTTGTACGTTTGTAATAGGCAACGTTTTCAACCGACTTCAAGATTTCGAAGGAGGAGGTTATCAATTCGTCGGGATCTTAGTATTTTTTTGCTAGATTTTTTCATGTATATTCACCAGTTATTCGAAGACGGCTGGACCGATTTGGAAAATTATTTTTTTGTTTGTGTTTGAAATGAGGTTGTGGTCACCTTTGTCTATGAGTATTTATGACAATGCTTTTCAAATTATAATTTTGAATTCGGTTTTTCGGAAAACATTAGAATCTTGTCACCATTGGTTGTCAAGTCTGTATTGGTAAACAAACATCTGTTTTCTCTTTGTTAATCCTGTAATAATTATATTATCCTATAATTATATGTGCTAGTGAATTTATCCGTTGTGCTTATTCGTGTCGCTGCTCCCTCTGCTTAACACTAGTCATTATCAGGGTTATGGGCAAATGAATTTATTCAGCTAGAACATGAAAAATGTCAACGGGTTCTGGCGATTCTTCTGGCAATGTGGATAACGGAGGTACTGGAACAATGAATAATTCTACGCTTTTCGATAAACTGGACGGCTGTTCGAATTATTCAACATGGAAATTCCAGTGTTCCAAATTCCTAATAGATGCAGACTTATGGGAATACACGAGCGTAACTCCCACAGCTATCGATACTGCAGGTACGAGAAAGGATCAGAAAGCAAAAGCTAAGATATGCTTAATGATCAAACCGCATTGCCTGGTACACATCAAACACGTGAAGACAGCCAAAGAGGCATGGCATGCGTTGAAAGAAGCCTTCGAAGATAAAGGATTGAATAATCACTGTAGATTACTCTCTAGACTAGTGGGTTATAAACTAGAGAAGTTTACGACAGTAAGAGAATATGTGACAGCGATAATGTCGACATCTCAGGAGCTGTCAGACCTTGGAAAAGAGGTAGACGATGAGCTGTTGGCTGCTTTGATGCTTCAAGGCCTCACGAGTGAGTTTCAACCGATGCGATTAGCTGTAGAAAACAGCAACATAGCGTTGACAACTAACTATGTTAAATCGAAACTTTTCCAAATGGAAGAAGTGTATACGTCACCGAGTACGAGTGGATCTACAACTTCTGCATTGCTTTCAAAGCATAAAGGCAAGAAACCGCCAGTATCTAAACAGAAGAAAATAAGATGTTATATCTGTGATGGTCCACATAAGGCATTAGTATGCCCCAAGAAACCTAAGAAGCAGAAGGAAGCTTTGAGTGCTTTTGCATTTGCCATGGCTGGAGACTGTGAAGAGGAATGGATCCTGGATTCCGGAGCGTCCACGCACATGACAAGTAAAAGACAGTGGTTTAGAGACTATAAGGTTACGGATCGTGTTCCTGTAACATGTGCTAATGGTGACAAGGTACACGGAAAAGGACGAGGTACGGTGCTTTGTGAGTCAACTGGAATCACGGTAAGTAACGTAATGTATGTCCCTAATCTATCAGCTAACTTAATGAGTGTGAGTACTATTGCACGAAAGGGGTACGTAATAGTATTTGGTCAGGATAGATGTGAAATCTATAGAAGCGACGAATGCAAGATAAGTGGTACGGTTCTTGTTAAAGGTATAGAACATAGGTATACAAGCTAAATCAGTGTTGTTTACAGAATACGGCTCTCAATACTACGTCGGAACCCAGTGATTCACTGGAATTATGGCACCGCCGTATGGGACACCTAGGTATTCGAAATCTCCTACTTCTGAAAAACAAGATGGCTACTGGGGTAAGTTTTCCTAACAGCAATTCAAATCTGGAATGTGTATCCTGCCTGAAGGGAAAACAAACTAAGCAACCGATGAAGAGAAATCGTGTAACACGAGCAACGGAAGTGTTGGGACTAGTGCACTCAGATGTGTGTGGCCCTATCAACGTAGAATCCTTTGGTAAGTGTCTGTACTTTCTCACATTTATAGATGCCCTTACGTGCAAAACTTTTGTTTACTTCTTAAAAAATAAAAGTGAAGTTTTTAAGTATTTTATTGAATTCAAAGCATTAGTTGAAACGCAAACCGGTCAAAAACTGAAAGCGCTAAGAACGGACAACGGGAAAGAGTACGTCAACAAACAGATGGGCGATTTTCTCAAACGACATGGTATTAAACACCAGCTCACGGTTGAATACACCCCAGAACAGAACGGAGTCGCAGAAAGGGCGAATCGCACGATTTGCGAGAAGAGCAGATCGATGCTGCACGAGTCAGGTCTTGACAAACGTTTTTGGGCCGAAGCCGTCCACCATGCAGTGTTCTTGAAGAATAGATCACCGACGATTGCAGTCTAAGGCAAAACGCCAGAAGAGGCGTGGACGGGTAAAAAATGTAATTTGGACAACATAAAAGTGTTTGGTTGCAGAGCTTTTATGCATATTCCTGACCAGAAACGGACAAAGTTTGATCCCAAAAGTGTAGAACTTGTCTACACAGGTTTTGCGGATGATGCGAAGGCATACAGACTGCTAGATCCAAAGGCTGGTAAAGCATGTAAAGCAAACGATGTGGTATTTTTTGAAAACCAGATGTACCAATCCCAAAGGCAAGAAACACTGACCAGAGAAACCCCGATTATCCAAATTATACACCAAGAGGAAGATCAAACAACAGAAGGTACAAGAGCTGATCAACCAGCAGTCGAATTTCTACCAGATGTTCAGGAAAGTCAAGCTCTTCCCGTCGAAGATGAAATAAGGGCTGAATCCCCTGTAATAAACTTGTTACGAACTGTTCAGGAAAGTCAACCTTCCAGCATAGAAACAGAGGAAAGGGTTGAAGAACTCAAGGATAATTTAGAAGAACCGGCAGTGGAACATATCATGGAAGGAGTTCAATTTCCTCGAGTGGAGATTGATGAAGTTGGTTACGAATCTGACGACTTCATGTCATCGGATGAAGAATATATAAAAGAAAATGCGGAAACAAGAAGGTATCCCCTAAGAGATAGAAAACCCAAGGAGTTTCCGGACTATAAACTATATATACTAGACAACCGAGCATGATAAGGATCCAACTACCGTGAGAGAAGCCCTGTCAGGTAGAGATGCTCACAAATGGCGAGCTACGATTCAGGAGGAGTTAGACGCTCTCAAGAAAAACAACACATGGACTCTCGTGAAGCCTCCTAAGAAGTGTAACATCGTGGATTCTAAATGGTTATTTAAAATCAAAGAAGAGGCGGGAAATAGGCGCAGATACAAAGCCCGACTGGTGGCAAGAGGCTTCAGTCAAAGGTGGGGCATTGATTACAATGAAACGTTCTCGCATGTTGTACGTCACAGTTCACTGAGAATTCTAATAGCTTTAGCAAGCAAGATTGGACTGAATATAGACCAGATGGACGTCAAGACTGCCTCCTTAAACGGGAACCTAAACGAAACTGTCTACATAAAGCAACCTGAAGGCTTTGAAGACAAAGAGAAGAAGGACTGTGTATGTCAGCTCAACCGTTCGCTTTATGGTCTAAAACAAGCTCCCCGAGAGTGGAACAATAAGCTTGATGGTGAATTGAAGAAACTTCAATTTCAACAATCCAAAAATGAACCATGCATTTACACGAGATCAAAAGGAAACAAGAACATCATATTAGCAGTTTATGTTGATGATTTGTTGATATTTTGGAATGACGAAGAGGAGCTTCGTAAGGTCAAGAGTGGCGTCATGTCCAAATTCGAAATGAAGGATCTTGGGGAAGCTGATCTCATTTTAGGAATGCAGATAACTCAAACAAAGGATGTGATCAAAGTTGATCAAGAGAAGTATATCGAGAAACTTCTCAAGACCTTTAGAATGGAACTTTAGCCGGCAACTGCTGGCTGCCATTTGAAGAAGTCAGAGCACAAGCCTGACGACAGGATCCCATACCAGAATCTTATCGGATCATTGATGTATTTAGCAGTGTGTACGAGGCCAGACGCATGCAGTTAGCAGTCTGAGCCAATTTAACACCTGTTATACAGAAGAACACTGGGTAGCAGCCAAGCGTGTGCTCCGCTACCTTAAAGGAACTAAAGCTCGTGGAATAGTGTATTCTAAAGGATACAGTGCTGACAAATTCATCCAAGGATATTCAGATGCAAGTCACGGAGGTGATGAAGACAGAAAATCCTGGACTGGTTATGTCTTTATAGCTCAAGGCGCAGCTGTCTGCTGGCAAAGCATCAAGCAGAGGACAATAGCACTATCTACTGCAGAAGCAGAATATGTAGCTATGTCAGAAGCTGCAAGAGAGGCAGTATTCCTCAAGAGACTAGTTGCGGAGATCACTATTAAGGAAGAGAAACTGATTCCTATCCTCAGTGATAGCCACCTGCAATAGCGATTGCAGAAAATCCAGTGCATCACCAGCGGACGAAGCATATAGACGTACGTTATCATTATGTCAGAGAGGCAACCAACCAAATTTATTTAAATGAATGGGCAGATATCCGTCACGTATGTTGCGACTGATCGTATGGTTGCGGATGCGTTAACAAAACCTTTGGCGAAAGGAAAGTTTGTATGGTGTACAAGTAAAATGATGGGCATGCAAGGTAACTGAATTTTTCTTGATGCCTGTGGATTCAAAGTTAAGGAGGAGTGTTTGAAATGAGGTTGTGGTCTACTAGCCACCTTTGTCTATGAGTATTTATGACAATGCTTTTCAAATTATAACTTTGAATTCGGTTTTTCGGAAAACATTAGAATCTTGTCACCATTAGTTGTCAAGTCTGTATTGGTAAACAAACATCTGTTTTCTCTTTGTTAATCCTGTAATAATTATATTATCCTATAATTATATGTGCTAGTGAAATTATCCGTTGTGGTTATTCGTGTCGCTGCTCCCTCTGCTTAACACTAGTCATTATCAGTTTGAAAGGGTATATACTTCACAGTTGGTCCCATTGTAACTAGGTCAGGATCTGATGATGGGATCCTGGAGCAATCGAGGGAACTCGTCAACTATTATAGGCACACCTATAGTGATTTGAGTATTTTTTTACAGCAGCTCGAGCATTTGCTTTTGGAAAGGTGGAGGCTAAGTGAAGTCAGTTCTTTTTTGTTTAAAATTATGTTATAAGCACTACCGGTAGTTACGTACCAGTTAATGTTTAGTTGGTCACATAAAGGAGAAACCCTCTTTTGACTGGGAAGGCAGGTGTATAGTGTGGACGAAATGCCACCATTGCGCCTTGTATAAGTGTTGTTTGTTGTACAATTGATACTAACTAATACATTAGGTACTTATGTGCCTAAAACACATAATTTCCTACTTATCTGGTGGTTAAGCAGATTCAAAGGCGCTTTAAATCAAAACTGACGTCGCGTCGTCGCGTGATGATTCCTTGATGTCGTGTTGTCATGATTGCATGCCGTTATTGAATCGATTTACTTTATAGGTACATCATAAGATTAGGTAATAAGTAGATACCCATTTAATATTCAATTTGTCAGTAGGTACCTTCTACAGCTTTACTACCTGCTCACCACAGAGCCGGATCTAGGGGGGGGCAGACCGGGGCCCATGCCCCGGGCGGCAAATTTTGGGGGCGGCAAATTCGAACTTTCTGACAGACGAATACATGTCTCATCATCGCTCAGCATCAACGCAACCTGGACCACTGAGACAGGTTTACATTCGCGGGGCGCGTAGGCGCAGGTCAACAATCACGCTCGCCTGCGGGAAATGAAACGCGCTCTCACTTTAGGGCGATTAGGGCGCGTGTCGACGATGCCGCCCCCGCGCCGCTACCGCGCCTCTGCGCTCTGTATACGAGACGCGTAAAACCCGCCACCACGCTGCCGCCGCCGCACCTCTGCGCTGTGTATACGACACGCGTAAAGCTCGCCACCGCGCCGCCGCCCCACTGCGCTGTGTATGCGAGAAACAAAAGCCCGCGGCGGCGGCGCGGTGGCGGTCTTTACGCATATCGTATACACAGCGCAGAGGTACGGCGGCGGCGCGATGACGGCGTAGCGGCGGTATACCCGCAGTAGCAGTAGCGGCGGCGGCGTAGGGCGGCATCGTCTACATGCGCCCTTAGCCTGCGTGTGAAAAAGATGAAGGTATATTTGGTAACTCCTTCATCGGTATCTCTCAGGGCCATGTGTTGTTTCAAACATCTACAAAACACCTGTTTCTGTCAAAAAATCTGTTTGTGTCAAAAACCAGCTCACCAATCCCTCCTACTCATGAAGTACTCTTACTAGGTAAGTATTTTATCGTATCTTGTGAAATCTGTGAAATCTTAATAATATATTTCTCAGTAATTTATTGAAAAAAATTAAAAATATAGTACTTACTAGTTTGTTCTTTTAAAAATAGGGGTCTTCTAAATCAAGTATTGGATAAAATCAATAGTTACGTAAATAATATGTACGTCTATATGGATGTGAGTCTAAATAAGAATTTTCAATGCAAACTGTATAGAATATAATTGGTTGGGCCGTTTTTAAATTATCGCAAAACTTGTAATTTCATGGCAAAATACCCTAAAAAACGATTTTATGAATAGGTGTAAATATTGTGACAAGCCCGCAGCAACGGAACCCTACATTAGTCATGGCCTGACATGCTCTTGGCCGGTGTTTATTAAAATGATTTTAAGGGAAAGGGAAACTATGGTAGCCGAATAAAACATGTGAATAAATTTGCCAGCTCGAATTTGCCCTGACACCATAGATAATAGTTATTTATTTATTATATAAGGGGGCAAAGTCGATGTTTATTCTCTCGTGCTTTATTGAGACCCGATCTACCGAAACATTCCAAAATTGAGCCACGAGCGTAGCAAGTTGTTCAAATGGAATCTTGTCTCAAGACACGTACCACGACGGCCTAGAGGCAAGAGAGGTTGAACAAACTTTTCTGCCGAGTATAATACAAAAATTTTCACCACACCACCTCATGAAAAATATAAGTTATAAAAAATCGAAGCCAAATGAATGCTTTCAAAATTATAATTGAAAATCATCTCTTTAAAGTCCATCCTGCCAGATAACGTGAAAAAGCAAGTCAAAACTTGTACCAAATTACTTTCCCCACATGTGGATAAAATGCGTTTCCCCCATCCGTTTTCAAGGGATAAAGAGTGCGTTTTCGAAGTGGAGTGGTGAAAAGCAACTTTTACTGTTTGATGCGTAACTTGTGTGATACGTGCACACGATCATACAAGTTATTAATTTATAGGAACGCTCACTACACTTAATCCGCGTAATGGACCGGGCGGCCACAGTATGATCAGTTACCTCAACGAGGAGCATTTTGGAACTTGGACTTATTCATCGAAAATAAAAGTTTAACCTTTGGAACGCCACGCATCGGACAGAAAAATCGTGCCACCAGCGCCAGAGCGAAATTTGCACGAGCGCACTCAGATACCGTAGTGATTGGAAAACAACATATCGACGAAACATTTTTTTCCGCCTAATAGTGGATTTAGTTAGGCAAAATCACTTTAGATATTTAGAAATCATAATAGTAAAGAATATTCATTTCGTATTTTTCTTATACACCACCAATCAACTACAAAAATATGAAAATTAATATACAATTTTATTTTATTTTGTCAATATAGCCACAGCACTACTTAAGTGATAACGTCACGCGCTGACGTGTTATGACGGCTTTGGCGCTGGTGGCACTGTAACTTATTATGAATGTTAGAGTTGGGGGTGAGAGATATTCATTCATTTCCGTGGTGTAACTGTATGAAGGAAAATACGTTAGGTTTTTTAAGTGTTTAGTTGAGTAAAAAAATGTTTAACAATACCATCAAATAAATAAATTTTATGATAAAAACTAATGAACATCGGACAGAACGGGTGTGTAGGTAAAAAAACACCTCGCGCACATTTCTTTTTTTTGTACCTGAAGAAACTTGGTATATCCCTAATAATGACATATTCTTTGTTAACTTAAACTCGGTCTCTCACCGATAACATTCATATTGGTTGACATTTTGTCTAAAATACCATTTCATTATTTTTACTTATTTGGTATGAATGAAATGGACCGAAAGCCCACGTGTCGTGGTATTTATCATTGTTTAAAGATTAACAAGAATGCGGCGAAGCAATAAGATTAAAAGAAACGCCATACACATTGTTAGGTTTTAAATACGGCCCTTATAACACGCATTATATTTATTCCATTGCGACTTAAATAAAACTTTCTTTTTTAATAATGCATATATTAAAGCAAAAATTGTAAAAAAATAAAATATATACGATATGTAGTTCCTAAAACTAATCTTCTACACGAATCACAGTTTAATAATTAGTTTTATTATATAATAAAGCTTAAAATGCGAAAAACATTCATAATTAGTGTCTGGTTAATATTCATACAATAATCAACATCGACCACTATGCTTTCAAACGAACAACACTAGTTCGAAGTGATTACCCGTCAACGGCGAGGAGGGCAGTGCCTTTTTGTTCTTTTAAATAGCTCTGAGGTATTTTCTAATTTTTTCTTGAGTTACGGGTTATTTTGGATGAAATTTTAACTAAAAAGATAGGTGAATGGTAAAGCTATAATAAATATACAAAAATATTTCTATAAAGGTTGTTTATTAAGGAGTATTTTGATCTCTCATTTTGGACGTTTTAACACGTCATGGCGCTGAGGGCACGACTTTTCGTTGACGTGTTTGAACGGCTTTGGCGGTCAAAGGGTTAATAGGTCACAAATCACTTGGTCGGACAGCCCTCAGCCTGGTCCGTTCCGTTTTCGGACACTTTTAGTGGTGCAATTTTTGGGGTGTTCTTACCTCATCGAGTAGCAGGATGAAGCCATCCTCATTTGATAGCCAAAGTGATGCTCTTTCAATATTTTTTGGTACTTTTAGTGGTGCAATTTTTGGGGCACTTTCCGTCTGAAGCCGGAATTTACGGCCCTATATTAATAACATTTGGTTTTATGAGTTGCTTTTATAACTCGCCATATATTGCAGCATAAGAATTAATTTTAAACCATTTTTATTTTTAAAATTTTATAGTAAATATCCTCCTAAATATTAATTGTATAGAAAATACATTTAGTAACCTTAAACTTATTTTTAAAAACGTACGGGACTTCATATAAGAACATGTTCGGCATTTGTTTTTGTTTTATTCAACCGTTACAATAGTTACATGTATGGAGTGCCCCCTTAAAAAATGTTTTTAAAAATAATTCTTATGCTCCAACATATGGCGAGTTATAAAAGCCACTCACACACCAAATTTTATTAATATAGGGCCGTAAATTTCGGCTACAGACGGAAAAAGCACCCCAAAAATTGCGCCACTAAGAGTGTCCAAAAATGGAACGGACCAGGCGGAGGGCTGTCCGACCAAGAAATATTGAAAGAGCATCACTTTAGCTATCAAATGAGGTTAGTTTCATCCTGCTACTCGATGAGGTAAAGCCACCCCAAAAATTGCACCACTTAAAGTGTCCGAAAACGGAACAGTCCAGGCTGAGGGCTGTCCGACCAAAAAATATTGTAAAAGCATTATTTTAGCTATCAACTAAAGTTGGTTTCATCCTGCTACTCGATGAGGTAAAAATACCCCAAAAATTGCACCACAAAAAGTGTCCGAAAACTGAACGGACCAGGCTGAGGACTGTCCGACCAAGTGATTTGTGACATATTAAACTTTTGCTTTTCGATTAATAAGGTTCCAAACTGCTCCTCGATGAAGTAAGTGATCATACTGTGGCCGCCCGGTCCATATAACTACGACGCACGTGAGCGCAGAACTAATTATAAGTATTCGAAAAAAAAAAGGCTTAACATATAAAGATCAACGCTAGACCGGGCGTTGTGGCGTTCTTTCCGTTAATAGTTAGGCCTATATATGACTAGTAGTAGGCGTCTGTTGGTCAAAATTATATGATAGTTAATAATTAAGGAAAAAATAGAATACATATCAAATATATGCAGGGGTGGGGGGCGGCATTTTTCAGATTTTGCCCCGCCTCGAATAAGTTCTAGATCCGGCGCTGGCTCACCATATGCTCAGTAGTTTTACCATGAGTACAGTCACCATCAGATATATCGGAGCGGTCAAGGTGGTCACAAATATCAGAACAAGGGCTTTATTGTCAAGGCGATAAAGTGCTTGTTCAGATATTTTTGAGTAAGTACCTTGGCCGCTCCGATATATTTGATTGCGACTGTACATGATATACATATCTTATCATTTGCTATTCATACGACCCACTGAAAGTATCGGTACCTATCAGTTTACGAGTATATCCTAATTTTACCAAAATTTAAATGCAACTGCTTAAAATATATCCTTTCCGAGTCGCGTTTGTATAAAGCTGGAGTATCCCATATCCCATCCCAACCAGTGTTGGCCGTTAATTTCAATTAGAATTGAAAATCTAAATATATAAAAAAAGGAACTGACTGACTGAGTGACTGACTGACTGACTGACTGACTGATTGACTGACTGACTGACTGACTGACTGACTGACATATCAACGCACAGCCCAAACCACTGGTTCTAGAGATTTAAAATTTGGCGCGTAGGTTCCTTATAAGGTCTAGGGGTGCACTAAGAAAGGATTCTTCAAAATTCACCCCTTAAGGGGGTAAAATGGGGGTCCAATGTTTGTATGGCGAATCAAGATTTGTTAGACTATCTTATTCGAAACTTCACAGGAGTATTCCTAACGATAAATGAGTAAACACGTGTTTCAGGTTTTTTGAATATTCAACCCCTAAAAGGGACAAATGTGGTCACAAAGTCTGAAAATCACCATGGGTATCGTATCCTTTTTGAGTACTTATAGTACGCGGGCGAAGCCGCGGGAAAAGGCTAGTTGATCAATAAGATTATTCCGTAACTAATCAATTACACTAACATCAATTTTTACTAACGTTAGTTCGCATTGATTTTGTGACGTCGTTAATTACACTAACCGTCAATAAGAATTAACCTATTAGTTAAACTAAGGTCTCGAAAATTTAATAAGATTAACAGTTAATTAGATTAACGTTAGTGTAACTAAATTAATCCTGTCTTACACTAATAATTAATGTTAAAACTGCATCTCGGGTTTGGAAGTTGGGACCAATATCACAAGATGGAGCTCATGCTGGACCCTAGGGCTACCTACTGGATCTCGGGTTTGGCGCATCATAGACTCATGCTGTTTGGGCTCATTCGACTTGTACTGATGGTATGGTATGGTATGGTATGGTATGGTAAAGTATGGTATGGTATGGTATGGTATGGTATGGTAAAGTATGGTATGGTATGGTATGGTATGGTATGGTATGGTATGGTATGTTAAGTTATGTTATGTTATGGTATGGTATGGTATGGTATGGTATGGTATGGTATGGTATGGTATGGTATGGTATGGTATGTTAAGTTATGTTATGTTATGGTATGGTATGGTATGGTATGTTACATCACAATATCACAAGATGGAGCTCATGCTGGACCCTAGGGCTACCTACTGGATCTCGGGTTTGGCGCATCATAGACTCATGCTGTTTGGGCTCATTCGACTTGTACTGATGGTATGGTATGGTATGGTATGGTATGGTATGGTATGGTAAAGTATGGTATGGTATGGTATGGTATGGTATGGTAAAGTATGGTATGGTATGGTATGGTATGGTATGGTATGGTATGGTATGGTATGGTATGTTAAGTTATGTTATGTAATGGTATGGTATGTTACATATGTTATCGTTACCATCTGCTCATCAGTACAAGTCGAAGCAGCCCAAACAGCATGTATCTATGATGCGCCAAACCAGGGATCCAGTAGGGATCCCCAGGGTCCAGCATGACCTCCACCTTAGGATTCCGGTCCCATATCCCGGTTGCTTATCAATACAAGCCCCCGAGTCCGGAGTCAAAATCGAAACAAAAATCAAAACCACGTAGCTTTACCTAAATCTGCGTTTAGTTAGGTAAATTATTAATGTCAATTATCTATTCAATCTACACAAAAAAATATATTAATGCGTTTTATTTTTGAGAAAGATTAAAAATTAAATATCTTCAATTATTAGTTATTCGCAAAGGATTAACACGTTAGTTACAATTAATTTTAATTCTAATTGAAATCAATTTGCATTAAACTATTAGTGTTAAATTTTTACTAACGTGTTTCAAGCTTTTATTTTTAATTTTCAATTACACTAACGTTCGGCCAACACTGATCCCAACTAGGTAGAGTTAAGCGTCTGCTAGATGGTCGCCAACAAGGCTGCCGATGGTCCAAGGTCACCCTGAACTTGATTGGTGCTTGATGCAATTTTGCTGGAAACAACTGTCTACACGGTCCGTCCAGACCAAGGTCGCTCTGTCGGAGGGGCTTTTTCTCGACCGTCAAGCAGACGCTGTAGGGGCAGAAGTAGCAAAACTTCACAAGTTCACACGCTCTTTTTCTTTGATCTACAAAGTTGAGCCAAGTTCATCGTGCACTCCCCGCCCTCTACGCTATTTCTGCTGTTGTCTATAAGTAAATAACTCCATCTGTAATTGCATATGAACATATTATTCAGTGCCTCGTGGGCTCCCGGCGAGCTGCGAACAATTTCCGTGTTACTAAATGATGCACATCCAACTACCAACTTTATCCGTCAAAGTGCCTAAACTGGTTCAACTCGAGCCGCTACGAAGTTGTTTGTTTTGTTTCCGTCTCTTCTATGGAACTAACTAGGAACAGGATAATTCGCCAACAAACTGTCCTCAGTTTGGCGAAAAAAAAATGTACCACTTAAGTTTTATCTTGAAAAAAATAAAATAAAAGAAACTAATAGAACTGCTAATGATTGAGGTAGGTAAGGTACTACATTTTTAATTAATTTACTTACAGTTTCGTGTCGAGACGAAGTTTTATGAAGAGGCTTACAGCACACACATGGAAGCTAAAGGGTCAGCAGTGAAAGTAGCAGAATACGCTGAATACCTACATTACCTACGTATTGTAGCCGAAAGCCGAAATGCATAAAATCCCCTTGCTGGCCCTTTTGTGCTGCAAGCAAACTAGATTAAATTGTATTTAGTTAGTTTTTGATATGTATTAAGGTCTTTTAGATAGTTACCTTACTCATAAGTAGGTACTACAACCTTGACAAGATCGGTCTTTAATGGCTCGATAACAATTTTGTCCAAAATGTATATCTTATATATCATTGTAACACGGTTATTAATGTGACAATATTCAATAACATAATATAATATGACAAGGTCAATATTGATCATATTGATAACAAACCTTCGCTGCCCATAGCTTCGAGTTCGACATTGATCGGAACCTAGCCCAACCGATTACAATATTAATTCCGTATAAAATGCAGTAAGATGCATGCTAATTTGTTGGATCTAGTAAACAGAGGCCCACGCGCCGCCCCCGCGCCAGGAACGCCGCATTCCATCAATCATACCTGCGAAGGGTTTCTATTGAATCAAACAGACTGATCATAGATATAATTGATATAATTTATGTAGATACTAACAACGCTATAAGTAGTATAAGTATACACCGTGGGCCCATATAACTAGACAGATTTTAACAGTGTATTCCTGATCATATTTAGATACTAAAATGTCCTATAAACTTTTCTGGAATACGCATAGTTTCAGAGTTAATACCAATTAAAAAAAATACACTTTTTATTATAACTATAACTCATCACAAAACGCCTTTCTAATGGCGTTGTTGCCACTATTGGACACAGTTTACACGTCCTTATTGACAGATATCAAAGTGACAAGGAAAACTTTGCAGAAAATACATTTTTACAATTTGTTTTAGGCGATAATTTTATTAATAACATTTGCTTTTCATGTGCAATAAACATTCAAAAAATGAAAAAAAAAAAAAAAAAAATATTTTTTTTTGGCGAAATTGACCTAAAGTCACATAATATTTTTTCCTTCTTTTGGTCTTAGAAATTCGTGGTTAAGATCTGTCGGGTTATTAGAGCCCACGGTGTATACTAACCAAAACTATGGGTCTAAAGTTATCCGAAATAAATAAATAAATGATTTGATTTGATAGTACTTTGTATTGGTACTGTATTGACAGATTGATCATAGTATTTTGTGCGGTACTTACCTTGGACGAATAAATTAAAGGACGGAGCATGGCTGTACAACAAACTGTGACTCAAGATGGCGGCTGGGTTGAATGTGTGTGTCCAGACGAGTGTTGCCATGTAATACAAATTTTCCCGATTAAGAATACAGTATTTTTGAATTAAAAAAAAATAGTTTATAAATATATATATTTAAATAGAATAAATAAGCACCTGTTTTAACAAATTTGATGAAATATATTTCTGAAGAGACGACTAAAAGGTAAAATTAAAAAAAAATCTAAATAAACTATTTATTAACATTACACGACTACTGTTAAGTGTGGTGGCCTCTCTTGTCGTCCCCAATACTATTATTTTAAGCATACTTTATAGTCCCGTCTCGTTGGCAATATTTTGAGGGTTAAGTTTCGAAAATTCTAAAGTCACTTATTATTGAAGTTGGAAATACAGTGTGTACATGAGAATCTTTCAGTGCGTTTTGTGTCATATTCAATTGGTGCTTTTTTTGTAATTCAATAATTTGAGGTTAACTTTTTTAGCTTGCCATAACTTGAGTAAAAGAATATTAGAGTTAGAAAATATAACTGTTTTGTATTTAGAACAGTTTTATTGTTTTACAAAACTAGTTTGTTTCATTTACGTCGAGTGCAATTTTATATAGTATGACAACGCTAAAAAACTACGTATAAAAAATTAGAGTTCATAAAATAAGGATTAACTATATCATCACCTCAAAATATGTCAATAAAATCAATATGTGTCAAATTAAGCAATGAAAATTTAAGTTTCTTGGTAATTTCGTATTTTGAGGCTGTTATCGTTTTAATAAATTATTAAAGTCATCAGAGTTCACATTCTAATAATCAAAAAGGGATTTTAAAGTAGATATTTCAATTTGTGTCACTTTCATCAATGATATTTCGTCTAAAATTAAACAGAAACAATATTTGCGTTCAGAGGAAATCTTCTTAACTATAGCGCGTGACCTTGATGGTACGCCTGTTCGGCTTACTTCTGTAATGACCACTAGAAGTAGACCCCCGGCTCGCTTCTTAACAAGCTAATCCATGGGTCAACCAGGCGCTGGCATCTTAGCTGTTACGATGTAGGTACTTGCTCACGGAGGCGCGGGTGGGGTGATAAAGCTGACATACTCGACAAAGTAACTGAGCGGAGGAGCGAGTCGCGGGAAGCCGGCGAGTAGGGCAATGAACTCGTGCGTGTCTCGCCAATACGTACCTTTTTGAGCGGCAGCCGCTTTGTTTGTGTTTTGACTAGACTGTTGAGTACATTTTCGAAGATTTCAAGCATCGCGAATTATGGGTAGAAAATGCAACGTAATATTTTTATTTAATTCTGTTTTATTGGAACGAAGTTCCTTATCGGACGGTTCGCGAATGGGGGCTAGGCGAAAAAAAGTCACGTGACCATCACGAAAAAGCATTGAGAAACATGTGAAATGGAATGAAATAAAAAAAATGAAAAATAGAATAAAGTGAAGTGAAAGTGAAAGTGAGAAGTGACAAGGTGAAAAAAGTCAAGTTAAAAAATTTCAAAAATCTCAAAAATCTCAAAAATCACAAAAATCTCAAAAATCTTAAAAATCTCAAAAATCTCAGAAATTTAAAAAAATCCAAAAACGACAAAAATTACCAAAAAGTCAAAAATTAAATAATATTACTTCGTTCTAACCGAGTGTTCCACGACACTAACGTATTTTTTTTTTACTTTTGATTTTTTTTTGTTTTTCTTTTCGTCTGTATTTTGTTTTTATTTTGTCGTTTTGTATTGATTCTGTTTTTATTTCGTTTATTTTGTTTAATTGTATTCTTATTTTACTGTTTTTTTTTATACCACAACGTGGCAAACAAGCATACGGCCCGCCAGATGGTAAGCAGTAGCATATGGATGCCTGGAACACCAGAGGTTGCACATGCGCGTTGCCGACCCTTTACAAAAAGGAGGAACAAGTTCAGAGTTCATTACCTCGGCTATTTTTAGGGTTCCGTACCTCGAAAGGAAAAAACGTAACCCTTATAGGATCACTTTGTTGTCCATTTGTCTGTCTGTCTGTCAAGACCATTTTTCTCAGGAACGCGTAGAGGTATCAAGCTGAAATTAATATCAAATATTCAGGTCTATTGTCCCTTGGAGCTGTGAAAAAAACAAACTTATAAACCAACGCAATCAAAAGATACAGTCGTTATGCTGCAAATTTTATAGTTTTTCGGCACTCGCAAAACCTACGGGGTACTTCCCGTAAACTCAGAAACTTGAAATTTGGCACAAAGCAACGTCATATAGCATAGACAATGGAAAAATTACAAAAAGTAGACATTTTTAGTAAAATCATACAAAAACATATTTTTTTAAATTTTAAACTTACTACCTTTTTCCTCGTAAACGCGTAGAGGTATTAAATTGAAATTAGTAATAAACATACTACAACTTTTGATTTTTATAGGTTTGTACGGAACCCTCGGTGCGCGAGTCCGACTCGCACTTGGCCGGTTTTTTTATTTTAGAGCAAAGTTTTTAAAATAAAACACGCTTATTTTAGCGTATTCTATATGGAAAAATCATAAAAAGGACATGTTATAATGACGTCCCGTCGATGGTTCTTTTTCGAAATCCAAATAATATATAAGTTCAAAGTCCATTATCACGGCCATTTTTGATTTGAGAGAAAAGTTTTTTAAATAAAACACGCTTATTTTAGCGTATTCTATATGGAAAACTCATAAAAAGTACATGTTATAATGACGTCCCGTCAATGATTTTTTTTCGAAATCCAAATAATATATAAGTTCAAAGTCCATTATTTCGGCCTTTTTTGATTTGAGAGAAAAGTTATAATGACGTCCCGTCGATGGTTTTTTTCGAAATCCAAATAATATACAAGTTCAAAGTCTATTATCTCGGCCATTTTTGATTTTAGAGAAAAGTTTCTTAAGTAAAACACGCTTATTTTAGCGTATTCATAACGGAAAAATCATAAAAAGTACACGTTATAATGACGTCTCGATATACAAGTTCAGAGTCCATTATCTCGGCCATTTATGATTATAAAGAAAAGTTTTTTAAATAAAACATACTTATTTTAGCATAATTTATACGGAATATTCATAAAAAGTACACGTATTAATGAAGTTCCGTCGATGGTTTTTTTTCGAAGTCCAAATTATATACAAGTTCAGAGACCATTATCTCGGCTATTTTTGATTTTAGAGAAAAGTTTCGTAAGTAAAACACGCTTATTTTAGCGTATTCTATATGGAAAAATCATAAAAAGTACATGTTATAATGACGTCCCGTCGATGGATTTTTTTCGAAATCCTAATTATATACATGTTCAACGTCTATTATCTCGGCCATTTTTGATTTCAGAGAAAAGTTTCTCAAATAAAACACGCTTATTTTAGTGTATTCTGTACAGAACAATCATAAAAAGTACACGTTATAATGACGTCCCGTCGATGGTTTTATTTTGAAGTCCAAAATATATACAAGTTCAAAGTCCATTTATCTCGGCCATTTTTGATTTTAGAGAAAAGTTTGTCGAATGAAACGCGCTTTTACATATATACAAGTTCAAAGTCCATTATCACGGCCAATTTTTATTTTAGAGAAAAGTTTCTCAAATTAAACAAGCTTATTTTAGCGTATTCTATACGAAAAAATCATAAAAAGGACACGTTATAATGACGTCCCATCGACGGTTTTTTTTCGAAGTCCAAATGATATACAAGTTCCATGTCCAATCGGCCATTTTCGATTCTAGAAAAAAATGTTTTTAAAATAAAACGCTTATTTTAGCGTATTCTATACGGAAAAATCATAAAAAGTTCAGGTTATAATGACGTCCTGTCGATAGTTTTTTCTTCAAATAAAAATTATATACAAGTTCAAAGTCCATTATCTCGGCCATTTTTTATTTTAGAGAAAAGTTTCTCAAATAAAACAAGCTTATTTTAGCGTATTCTATACGAAATATCATAAAAAGTACACGTTATAATAATGACGTCCCGTCGATGGTTTTTTTCGAAGTCCAAATGATATACAAGTTTCATGTCCAATCGGCCATTTTTTATTTTGGAGAAAAGTTCTTCAAATAAAACATGCTTATTTTAGCGTATTCTGTACGGTAAAATCATAAAAAATATGCTATATAATGATACCTCATCGCTGGTTGTTTTTTCGAAGTCAAAATTATATACAAGTTCAGAGTCCATTATCTCGGCCATTTTTGATTTTAGAGAAAAGTTACTTGAGTAAAACACGCTTTTTTTTTGCGTATTCTATACGGAAAAATCATAAAAAGTACACGTTATAATGACGTCTCGATATGCAAGTTCAAAGTCCATTATCTCGGCCATTTTTGATTATGAAGAAAAGTTTTAAAATAAAACACGCTTATTTTAGCATATTCTATACGGAATAATCATAAAAAGTACACGTTATAATGAAGTCCCGTCGATGGTTTTTTTTCTAAGTCCAAATTATATACAAGTTCAAAGTCCATTATCTCAGCCATTTTTGATTTTAGAGAAAAGTTTTTCAAATAAAACATGCTTATTTTAGCGTATTCTATACGGAAAAATCATAAAATGTACACGTTATAATGACGTCCCGTCGATGATTTTTTTTCGAAGTCCAAATTATGTACAAGTTCAAAGTCCATTATCTCGGCAATTTTTGATTTTAGAGAATAGTTTTTCAAATAAAACACGCTTATTTTAGCGTATTCTATACAGAATAATCATAAAAAGTACTTGTGATAATAACGTCCCGTCAATGGTATTTTTTTTGAAGTCCAAATTATATACAAGTTCAAACTCCATTGTCTCGGCCATTTTTGATTTTAGAGAAAAGTTTCTCAAGTAAAACACGCTTATTTTAGCGTATTCTATACGGCAAAATCATAAAATGTACACGTTATAATGACGTCCCGTCGATGATTTTTTTTCGAAGTCCAAATTATGTACAAGTTCAAAGTCCATTATCTCGGCCATTTTTGATTTTAGGGAAAAGTTTTTGAACTAAAAGACGCTTATTTTAGCGTATTATATACGGAAAAAATCATTAAAAGTACACGTTATAATGATACTCCGTCGCCATTTTATTTTTTAAGTCCAAATTAGTCCATGTAGTCAATCTTCAAAGTCCGGTAACTTCGATGTTTTTGGGTAAAAAAATGTTTCTTATAAAACTTGCTTATTTTAACACATTCTACAAAATAAAGTATGTGTCATAATGACACCATTCCAACCAAAATAGTCCAAATTGTACTTAACCTTCAGGGCCCCATAACTTCGAAATTATAGAGTTAAAAAAATGTGTTAAAGAAAAGTTGCTTATTTTTATGTGTTATATACGATAAGTTAATAAAAACATAGCCTTATTATGACATCACACTGATGAAACATTTATTAAGTCCAGCCCGGCCCTTTGCTAGTCCAACCGAGAGGCAGATAACGATATTTCGATTTTCACGTTTCACGATAGCCACTCTGTATACAAACCGCCTTGATGCATAAATTACATATTTATTAGTTACAAATTATCTGTGACAATTTGCCAAAATACTGTTTAAATGGTAAACTAGGTTTACCGTGGCACACAGATCCGCCGTTGCAGTCCCTTATGGACTACGTTTACATTAATTATCCTTAACTTACTTAAGTTTTATATTATTGCTTTCTTTACTATGAAAAATAAAGAAGAGCGACTGAAAAATCACTGTTTGTCTTTGTCGCACTTATTACTACTATTACTATATTGTATGCATAGAGTAATAATAGAAAACAAACAAGCCGCTAGGCAGCCTGGTCGGCACATGAACCCCGCCCGCGCCTTACCCTTCCCCGCGCATGCTTTACGCAAAACAAGTTTTCATTCTGAAAAATAAAAATAATCCATTGATTATAATGACACAAATTTCAAACATTGTTTCGATACGCCTTTATAAAAATATTGATGCAAACTTTAATAACTTTAATATTTTATTGTACTGTTAACAGGGGTCATACAAGAAAAAAAATTAAAGTAATTAAATATCATTGATTGATATGGCACAAATTTATTCAAATAATAGATACCGATATATTAGAAAGCACAGTACCTAATCGATCAACTCTAATTTTATATAGGCTTGTAAAAGTCCACATATATGTGCTGATTGAACGTCAGTATTCCCATTGACGAAAGTGACACAAAACGCGTCCGTGCGTCAGTAACAACTTTGCTGTTACAGTGAAAAAACAATTTTGATCTCTAATTTTCTATTTAACGAATAATGTAAAAAAAAAGAAAAGTCTAAGTTTCTACCTACGCAACAACCTAGGATGACACAAATTATTATTATTAGCTAAGTTGGATGGCCTGACCTCTGTATGCGAATAATAAGCATCTTTAATATTATCGAAACTTCATAATTTATCGGTACGGGTCTATTATACCTTTTTAATCTGGAGGCACGGCAGTGCCCTCGCTAAGACGAAGACAACTAAAAGTGTAATTACGTATTCATTTGTTACGTAACACGATTTAAGGAGGGAGGGGAATTCACCATGTCTTACTTCTACTGCAGAGAGGATTATTATTATTTTTTTCTTACGTAGGGGCGGAAGGGTGTCTCTGGCAAAAAATTTCTTACGTAATCAATGAACAACGCCTTATTTTATACTAAACCTTGTTTGGAATGTAACAAATACTTTTTGAAAACTGCATTAAAATCGGTTCAGCCAAGCGCGAGATAATCGCGAACAAACATACAAACATACAGGTCACATTGAGAACCTCCTTTTTTTGAAGTTGGTTAAAAATGCTCCTCGATCGATCAACACAATCGGTTTGACTTAAGAGCTAACCTCTCATTCCAACTATAGTTCCATCTCGTTCTAATCGCTTGATCAGTCGATTACTGAAGCCGCTCAGAGTGAGAGGGAGCGATAGTTAGAATGGGACGAAAGTTTGACAGATCAGTAGTGGTGACATAACTTCGCGCCTTCAATCTACGATTAGATATGGGCTTTTTGTTTTAAGAAGTTTTTGGAATAATTTTAAGAAATATATAATTATGTTTAATTATAAATTTTATCCAAAAAATAATAAAGAATAATTTGCTCACAAAAGCATAAAAGTTATTAACTATTACGAGGGCTGCTATTTATATATCCGGAAACCGGGATTACAATCTTCTTAAATAGCATATTTGACCTCCATGGTAAAATTTGAACTTTTTTAAGTACTGGCCGGTATATTTTTTCTTTCTTATTAACGCTCGTGTTTTGTTTTTGACGGGTTTTAAATGTCATCTCGCAGCAAGAATGGAACTCACTCGTGAAAATATTCGTGCTATGATTTTTATGATTTTCGGCGTGGTTTAACGCAACAACAGTGCATAGATCAACTAACTTCAACTTTTGGTGATGAAGCCCCATCTAAAACTACTGTGTATCACTGGTTTAGTGAGTTCAATCGTGGACGTAGTATGCTTACGGACGAAGTTAAGGCAGGTCGCCCGAAATCGGTCGTTGTACAACAAAATATCGAGGCTGTGCGAAAACTTATAATGGACGACCGACATGTTACGTACCGCGAGATAGAGGCGACTCTGGGTATTTCTATGACCAGCATTAATAGCATATTACATAATTATTTGGCTGTAAAAAAAATTTGTTCGCGTTGGATACCCCACAACTTAACAAAAGAGCAAAAAGATGCTCGCGTCGAATGGTGCAATAAAATGTTAAAAAAATATAACCGTGGTGACTCAAAAGCTGTTTATAACATCTATACAGGTGACGAATCCTGGATCTATGCATACGATCCCGAAACGAAGTAACAATCAACGGTATGGGTGTTTCAAAATGAGCCGAACCCTACGAAAGTTACTCGTGCAAAAAGTACATTGAAACAAATGGTGGCCTGCTTCTTCGGTATTAATGGCCATGTAGCTACAGTGCCACTAGAAAACCGTAGAACGGTTAATTCAGAGTGGTACACGACCATTTGCTTACCGGAAGTATTTGAACAAATTCGTAAAACTAACCAGCGACGAAGAATCATTCTTCATCATGACAATGCCAGCTGTCATACGTCACGCGAAACAACTCTATTTTTGGAGGGTCAAAATGTGGAATTAACGGGTCATCCGCCGTACAGCCCTGACTTGGCACCCAACGATTTTTATTTATTTCCAAATATAAAGAATAAATTACGCGGTCAACGATTTTCGACCGCTGAAGATGCTGTCGACGCATTCAAACAACACGTTATGGAGGTACCTCAGGCGGAGTGGCAGAAGTGCTTTAAAAATTGGTTCACGCGAATGCAAAAGTGCATAGATCATCAAGGGGAATACTTTGAAAAACAATAAAACCATTTTCAGCCGTGTACGTTTGTTTGTTTTTTTGTTTCCGGATATATAAGTAGCAACCTATGTAGGTAACGTTTTAATATTCGTTGAAAACGTGCGTGAAATAAAACGTATAGTTAGTAGTGTGGACGTCAATGTCGTATTGACAACATATCGCGGCGATTATAGACCCCCTTACGTTCGGGAAGTTTCCCTATTCAACCACCTGGCAACACCGCTACCGTGAAGTTAATAAGTTTTCGAAATTACTGATTTTTAATGTGATTACGCAATGAATTGTTTACTTAACGGTGAAAAGTTATCCCATCCGTTTTTTTCTTACGACCAGTGACATTTCTGCAGCATTTGACAACGCACGACGGGATGTTTTTATTATTTTTTAACTGCTCTTGACTGTATAGACGTTTGGACACGAATGGCGGGGGAGCGGCTCATTATTGCTGTGCGTATGTGTGTGTAGGGCGTAACGACGAGGACACTGGCTCTTTATGGAATCACAAAATTATGTTAGCCGCACTCCATCTGAGAATTATATAATCTATGGTACTTACTTGAATTGACGTCAGTTAGCTCGACGAGTAGAAGACCTTCGGATGGTGCGGTTTTCTGTACATGAAATTGGTTTAGGACTGGAACAAGCTAAGTTCAAGTTCAGGAAGAGGTGAAATGGTGATGATGATGATTGACATACGGGTCCCTAGAATTCATGCGCGATCAACCATTAAAAGTGATGCTAAAAGAGATCAGCGATCACTCAGTGGAAAATGCGGCGTGGGAAGGCCCCGGATTCTTATTTTAAAACGATGAATTGGTCAAGGGAATTGTAATCCCTTTTGGGAATCCTAAAGGAGACACTGCTGGAGCTAGATGAAGATCTCCGGGAGATCTTAGTCTTAAAGTAACCTTTCGGTGGATATGATAATAGAATATAGGATTACTTCTTAATTATCTAATGTATTCCTTCCCGTGAACAATTCGGCACCAGACCCTCGCTATACCGGGTTTTAGTTTTGTACATTGGATTAAGGAACCCTAATTAAACAGCAACAATTAATGGTCATAATGCATAATCCTTATACATGACAGCGCCCACACCAGATTTTATACAGCGCACTTCTACAACTGCGCAAATTACCTTATGCGTAAAAACATAGCAGTTAGTTACTTATCAAGTACAAACCCTGCTAAATACAACAACATACCTAGGTACATTATAATACTATTTTATTTCGATTAAATTGAAATCAGGTATTGAAAACCCGGGGCTGCATTCTAACTTTAAAACCCGTTAAGACATGATCACACGTTAATAGAACTCCATTGTATTAACTATCAATACGTCTAAATCAGAAATATCAGAATTTGTACTGAATTAAACTTACACGATGTTCTCTCATTATGATGACAAAAACGGGACTTAATCGCGTACACTTACTTTTATTATTTTCCTGACGTTTCGAGCGTGCCGTAACGCTCGTGGTCGCAGGCACACTGGCGAGGAATTGTATCAGCATCTCCTAGCTGCGCGGGTTTTTCGAACTACCCGCACTTGTTCTCGATTATGCACATTCACGCTAGGGTTGTCACTTTGCCTACACACAACACTCACGACATCTGGTGGTTTGGAAATGCAAGTATTTTCACGCTTACATTTGCTGATCACTGGATTCCACGAAGACGAGATCCCCTGTCCCTCGTTCTGGTTGAAATTCTTATGCTTCCTAATTTCAATAGCTTCTCGTAGTTTCCTGCTATAACGAAGGCGTTCTGTAGAGAGGACTTTTGGATTATGGAGCTCAATCCAGTGGTTTGGTCCAGATTCTAACAAATGTTCGGCCACAGCAGACTTGTTTATTTGCCGATTTTTGACTGCTGTGATATGTTCCCTGACCCTTTCCGCTATTTTGCGTTTGGTTTCCCCAATATAGGAACTACCACAGCTACAATCAATCTTATAAACACCCGGTGTTTGATAAGGGATAACATCCTTAGCCGACCTTAAATGCCCCGACACCCTGGATTTAAGGCATTTAAGGTCGGCTATGGATGTTATCCCTTATCAAACACCGGGTGTTTATAAGATTGATTGTAGCTGTGGTAGTTCCTATATTGGGGAAACCAAACGCAAAATAGCGGAAAGGGTCAGGGAACATATCACAGCAGTCAAAAATCGGCAAATAAACAAGTCTGCTGTGGCCGAACATTTGTTAGAATCTGGACCAAACCACTGGATTGAGCTCCATAATCCAAAAGTCCTCTCTACAGAACGTCTTCGTTATAGCAGGAAACTACGAGAAGCTATTGAAATTAGGAAGCATAAGAATTTCAACCAGAACGAGGGACAGGGGATCTCGTCTTCGTGGAATCCAGTGATCAGCAAATGTAAGCGTGAAAATACTTGCATTTCCAAACCACCAGATGTCGTGAGTGTTGTGTGTTGGCAAAGTGACAACCCTAGCGTGAATGTGCATAATCGAGAACAAGTGCGGGTAGTTCGAAAAACCCGCGCAGCTAGGAGATGCTGATACAATTCCTCGCCAGTCTGCCTGCGATCACGAGCGTTACGGCACGCTCGAAACGTCAGGAAAATAATAAAAGTAAGTGTACGCGATTAAGTCCCGTTTTTGTCATAATTATCAGAATTTGCTTGAAAATTATTCCGGTGCAACTCCAATAGGTACAACTTGAACATTGGTTGATTATTTGTTGTGTGTTGAAGTTATCTTTGAAATAAATTGTGTTTTACGTATTTTAAAAGAAATATCGGAATTTGCTTAAAAAATATTCCAATGCAACTCCAACACAATTTCAATATTGGTTAATTATTTGTTGTGTATTGGATTTGTACTGAATTGTTTACACGTATTTTAAAGTTAGAATACGGCTCCGGTATCTATCAATGTTAGCTTCTAAAAGGAGAGTCGTGCGGTGCGTAGCGTAGCCCGTAGCCCGTAGCGCTGCGTCAGTGTAGCATTTTCCGTAGCTGTATGTTTTTGTTTGGTACTTTTGAATTTAATAATCCCATTGGCGTGACGTTCACGCTTACCCGTTGAAGTCGGCCTTAAACTTAGATTAATGATCTAAAAAATCTAATAATTCATATCTTTTTCGCCTCGAGAGCATTGATGTGATAAGGAGTGTTAATTAACCTTGCAGCTCTACAAATATGATTGTGTCAGATAATTTTGCTTTGTTACTAGTGAAAAGGGGTATTAGCTAAAATTTGTCACCGAAGAAGGGCACAAGTCCTTTTCTAGGTGATTGTATGAATAAGTATAGTAACGTGTATTAAGCCTCGTTGGAAGTGGAACACGGCTTTAAGAACCGAAGTCGGTCAACGGGCCGGGTGGCCGCCCGAGGATACGGCACGTATCGCTGCGGTTGCGGGAATGAAACGGGAACGGGAACTAATGGGAACATTCAAGTGTTGAGAAGGTTTACTTTTGCTGAATGGCTTCTGACTCGACTTTTTAGGCTCTCGATTTATTATCACACCTAAGAAGTTATAAAAATGTTTGTTGATTTCGTCTGACCTATGCTAAGTCGTCACGCGAAATTCTACGTCAAGAATTATGGCGCTCTATACATTGTAACTGCCAAGGCGGTGCAAAACTAATGTAGACGAACTACAAATGACCTCCTAGCCTAGTCGGTAGCGACCCTGCCTGTGAAGCAGGAGGTCCTGGGTTCGAATTCTGGTCAGTCCATTTACTTGTGTGTTTATCACTGAGTTATGTATTTTTTCTATGTATTTAAGTGACTATTTAATTTGCCAATTTACCATGAGCCACTTACGTAAACAAATAGACGCACCCTGGCTAGACTCCAGACTTCGCTATAAGACATTAGCATCCCGCATCACATTTCACCGCAATGCGGCTGTCGACCGGGAGCGACCCGACAGCTGTTGAAGGTGCATAAATGCAAGTGGAGTGCACCCGCGGCCGCGGGCGCGCGGCCAAACCATTAAAAATTGAAGAGATCATCTTGACTCGTGTACTTCTCTCTTTTAAGAGCTATTAATGATCGTGATCTTGTTTTAATAGTAAGTAGTAGTATAAATGGGTAAATGGGAAATTGCAGGCAATTGTGATAAGCAAAGTATGCATGCAGATGACAGATTACATTGAACGAAACAATATTTTACCAGATGTCCAGTCAGGTTTTAGGAAGGGTCGAAGCACTGTAACGGCTTTGCTTGATGTCACTGATAACCTGCTGCAAGCTCAGGACCGAGGCATGTGCACTCTCTTAGTCCTCCTTGATTTCTCTAGGGCATTTGATTGCATTGATATTAGCTTGTTGCTATCTAAGTTGAGATACTACGGTTTTGACAGCAGAGCAATAAAGTGGTTCAACAGCTACCTTACTAACAGAACCCAGTACGTAAGAATGACATTACCTGATGGGTCCTCTTGTCAATCTAACAAATTAGAGCTCACTAGAGGTGTCCCACAGGGTTCCATACTTGGCCCAATCTTATTTATTTTATACTCTGCTGACATCGCTATACATATTAGAGATTGTAAATTCCATATATATGCAGATGATATACCGGTCTACATCTCATTTGAACAGTCGGAGGCTGATAGCGCCATAGGTAAACTAAACTCTGATCTAACTAGAATAGCTGCCTGGGCAAGGGAGAATGGTTTGTTGCTTAATCCAACTAAAACAAAGTACCTAATTTTCGGCACCCAACAGCAGTTGACTAAACTTAGACCATCTGTACAGATTGAGCTGATGGGTGAGCCCATAGAACGAGTCTGGGAAGCGCGTAATTTGGGCCTTTTGATTGATCATGAACTACGTTACGAAAAACACATTCTAAACGCAGTAAGAGGATGTTTTTATAAATTAAAAGTGTTGTACAAGATTAGACCTTTTTTGAGTGAAACTTTGCGAATCCAGTTAGTAGAATCACTAGTTATGTCTAAATTAAACTATATGGACCTTGTATATGGCCCACGTCTGCTCTCTAAAACCAAACGTCTGGTCCAAAGAGTTCAAAATGCATGTGCAAGATTTTGTTTCAACATCCCGCCTAGGGCCCATGTCACTCCATTTTTGAACAACAGTAATACCTTAAAGATGCTACACAGACGCAAGATGCACCTAGCATGCCTTCTCTTCGGTGTTATAAACTATCAGATCCCTTCATATCTGTTTGAGAAATTGTCATTTCGGAAGCCACGTGGTATAAGACTATGTGGGCCGCAGCTTCTCACTCATCAACATTCCTCTGCTGCCTTCCGCGGGAGTTTCAGATATCTTGCTACCAAATGCTGGAACAACCTGCCTCCGCCTATTCGGGACCTAAAAAGTAGACATAGTTTTAGGGTCAATATTAGAAATTTTTTATTCAAGCACCAACTGAGGCAAGAAAATCTAAGGCACGATACAAGTTGTTTTTAACCTTTTGGCATCTCCTTATTCGAACCCTTTAGTAAACAGCGGTAAGATATTTGCCGTCACAGTTATCTCATTTTACTTATATATTTATTAATTATTACTTAAGTCTTATTTATACAACAAACGGTAAGATAACCCATGTTTTGAATCAATTAATTCAATATGCTCGCAACCTGTTTCTAAAGTATTGGGCAAAGAATTCACTTGTTTTCTAAACTTGATGAGTACGTACATAGTCATAGTATTTATTCATATACAATACGAGATTGTGTTTACACACCTGCGTTTTGCGTCCCGTAGGCATCGGAGCTCAGAGAAAAAGTCCCATTTTTTATACATCGGAGGTATCCCGCGGCATATCACTGTGGTGTTTTATTGCTGGCTTTAGTTCCTTCCTAGTATACTCCCTCTTTGGACCTGGAGATGATATTGTGACACTGTTATTTTTTTAAGGGTAATTTTAAGACATAAACTCGCTTTGTTGCAAATTCAAGATACTTGGGTACTTACTGTAGTTAAAAAAGATCCTGTTTAGTTTTATTGGTTTCACTGTCGTAAATTCGCAATATGTCTTACTTTGTTTGTTATAAGTGTAATTTAAAGTAGTTTGGTCCTGTGTCCGTGACCTACTTTTTGCTGCATGACGTAATATGGCGTCGGCGTCTATGTCGGGATGAATGACATGGACGATATCATAGTAGTAAAAAGTAGTAAACCACAGGCTATAAATGCTTCGCTTCCTTTGTCATCGACGCTTGTCGATGGCCACGGCTGTTCCAAAATCCAACCTAGGGGGGCTCTACACACGTGGCATTTTGTCGCGCGATTATCTGAGTCAATCTGTAGACCGTATTAAAGCGGCCTCCATAGGACGGAATTAGGAAACGTTCGAAGTTTTAAATTGTTTTTGTGTTTATGTTTATAATTTTTTTTTTTTCCTGTTTTTATTGTTTTTTTTTCTCTTGTTTTGATTAGGATATTCTTACTTTGGGGATGTGATCGTGGCGTCAATGCGCCGTGTCGTCAAATGGTTGCAACGGAAGACCAGCGCTGGCCCTGCCGGCATTTAACGCTGAGTTGCGACCATTTCGTGGCAATTAATGTTTCGGGTTGTATATGTTATTGTTTATTATGTTTTTTGTAATTGTCATGAATAAACCTTTCATTCATTCATTCATTCAAAGTGGACCTTTGTTTTACAGTCAATTGTTTTACAAACAAAATATTGCCGCAAGTTTGAGGACGAAAATGCTTAGTACAGTCAACAGCAGAAGTGGTTAAATGGGAGAGGTGTACAAATAATGTTGATAGCATTGACATGCTTGTTTTCTTGACAGTAAACTCGTGTTAATTGGATTGGAACAACTCGCCTGGTTAGGTACTTTTGTTGCTAACTGTACTTAGGATTACAGCTCATCTTATAAACAGTATTCTGTGGTTGATTGCCATTTTATTGTTTACTACCCTCATAAGTAGTTGGCATGTAGTGTAGAAGAAATCTAAGGAGGATGCATTAATACTTAAAAGGGAAACAGTAAAAGACATTAGGAGTACCTATTACGGCCAAGTGATACAATTATGATGACCGGCGCGCCAAGGTTCAATTGGCAATTTCCGAGCTGTCGGGTCACACCAGGAGCGGATTGCGCAATTAGGCCACGGATACGGCGGACAATAAGGAAACTCGGGTTCCTCTGAGTCGTCTTCGCTGGGCTAGGGTTTTCGAATAGCGTTAGTCTTACAAGGGAGCAAAATTATATAAGTAAATGTAGAAGTACATTGAATCCTGAAAGAAACAAAGGATTCTAAAATGGAATAATTAATGTATTATTGCCTATATGTTTTAGAGCACTATCGCCGCTCCATTATATCTGACGGCGAATGTCAATGGCGCCGGGTCCCGAGGGATCGGCGCCGGCGGGCACACCCGTCCCGTGCCATGCCACTAATCCATTTGAACTATTTGCATGAAGTCATCTGTGGTAATTACACGTACGAGTTGTGACAATACTGTCATTAGTGTCATTACCGGCTACCGGCACATTAACCTGCGGAAAGTCGTTACAACGTGACCCAGTGACGTTATGTTTATCAGTTTTAGTGATTGAGTGCATGCGAATAACCATTGTTCAACCTAAGTATATTGTTATTATTTTTCGACTCCACATTAATATTTTTAATGGCGTGCGTGATAGTTCAAGTAACCTATATTATATTATATTACCATTACCGTTTATATTATCATTTGGTAAGTAAGACGTCGTTTCGGTATGACATACGTTATTAAGTAAATATTTAATGTTTATAGCATTTTTTAATTTAAGAATGAGTTTGAATAAAATGGACCGAATGGGAATTACTAGTAGGGTGGCTTTCGTTAACAATGTATCTATTATTTTATTCCTACTAAATAATAATAACTTTGAGCGTTATAAAAAAATCTATACAAATAACTCGAAAACTACCTACATACCCATTTTTACGAATAAAAAATAGAAGCTATAGGAGGCGTATTCGAGCTTAAGTATTTTGACGTCAAATGGATATCATTTTGTTGTTATTCGCCCTTGGCCCTTGCGTGACGCTCGTACCTACTTATACATGGTTGGTACGAACGAGAGTAACGAGACGCTTTGGACGATAATCAGTAAGTTCGAATATGCCTTTAGCTCATCATAATTATATGCGTCAGGCGGTAGAGTGCCCAGAAGAAGTAGCGCTCTGGTCACCCGGTTACCCAGGAAGCGTTTTGCTAGGTCCCTGATTGTCGACAGTTATTAAGAAACTCCATAGGTCTATAGAAAAAAAAACGTAGTTAGAGTTTCAGTAGAATAAAATCAAGCAACAGCCTTCCGTGTTGTTTGAATTAAACCGGGCCACGCGGTTGCATTTCCTTCATGGATGTTTTAATTATTTCATTTCTGTTCCACTTACTTGTCTTAATTAAGTTAAAAGTTGCACAATAAGTTAATTAGTAACAATACAAGTTTACCAAGAGCCCAAGTTGTAGGTTTTTCAGTACTGTGAAGCTATGATTCTAGAGATCCTCCTACTTAAATCATTTTTGACGCGAAATAAAAAGTTAAAGATCTAAGTAGGCTGATGTGGAGATGCAAAAAGTTGGGCGTCGAAAATACCCTACTTATTTAGTTAAAGAATTTTCTGTATTATTCTAATGATGTACTTAATTAAATATTACCTCGTTATGTCTGCTTGTGATTGATATTTTAATAATTATTAATTCAGTCATGGCAATTAAGTAATCACTAGGAGCATTAGTGTTCCAGATACAACCGTTTTTTGTAGCTTTACCAATAAACGATTTTGGTATGGACCCACCTACTTTATTATATGTAGATAATATGTAGGTACTTAAGTATATTTGACAAAAGGACTTTGTTGTCTTTTATCATTTCTACTAATGATATCATATCACTGACTATTATAAAATATAAATAAATAAATAAATATTATAGGACGATCTTACACAAACCGACTAGTCCCACAGTAAGCTCAATAAGGCTTGTGTTGTGGGTACTAGACGACGATATATATAATAGATAAATATGAATAAATACTTAAATACATAGAAAACATCCATAACTCAGGAACAAATATCTGTAATAAACACACAAATAAATGCCCTGACCAGGATTCGAACCCGGGACCTCCTGCTTCGTAGGCAGGGTCACTACCGACTGGGCTATAGGAGGCCGATTATGGTTATGAATCAATGACATCATTACCAAAATTATTCACAAGTGTAGATTGCACAAACGCAAAGTTTCCGTAACAGTGTCTGTGCTGTCTTACTAGACACCACAGAGAATACAGAGAACCGTAACAAAGCTTGTACTCCGCGTGTGTGACATATTTGATATAGAATCAACTATCCAAATGATAAACGTTTCAACTGTCAGACATTGATCGCTAACGTACAAAATGGTCTATTACCCCGAATTGACTGCAAGAATTCATCCAAAAATAGTGTCCGAATAAATGGTGATCCTTTCATTTTACTAGTAAAATATGTACCCCAAATTCAAAATTGCAATGAATTCATTCATAAATTGCCCATGCAATAAGTATGATGAAATCGGCACGCGTGGTTTCATACTATTGAGGGTGCTTGCTACTTCTAGCCTCATATTATAGTTCTGTGCTCACCACAAAATATTTTCCTCAATTACCGCGGTCCCATTGTGGTGTCAGTCATCCTCCTGCCATGCAAATTACGTTCCCGCAATTTGCACGCGCTTCTATCGCGGTTAATTAAAAGCCTGCATACATTTATGGTCCCCGGGTTGCTATTTAGATTCAGACTTCACGTCCTTCTGAATTGTTCACCATGTCCAAACCACTTATGTTTTGACCCTTTTACTGGTCCTTTAAAACTCCTCAATATCTTTTCATCGTTTAATTCACCTGGTGATTTGGCGGTTAGTTTTAACCTTAAGATGAGTATATGTTACAATACAAAGTAGGCAATGTTGGGGTTAAGGTAGGTGCGAAATGTTTACTTAAATCTAAGACCTCATCATATTATTATAATTGTAAACCTGTAATCTCTTATGGCCCACTACCAATTATTCGCATCTGAATATGTAGGTACGAAACCAATTTAATATCTTGGCAGCTTGGTACCCGGTCTCCCTGTTTACAAGCTTTCGAAGTCGATTACACGAGTGTGGTTGGTGGACGACCAACTCTTATGTTGCAATCGCCGGGTTTGCGAATCTCAAGGGCCAAAGTATACCAGTCACTAGCTCTCAGAAGACGTGTTTTATGAATAGTGTGTACATTTTAAGGTCTCCTGGTATATTACAGGCGGGGCGGCACGGCACGCAGGCCGAATGCGGGATTTACGGGCTGTTCATTACCATAGGGTGCGCGTGCGCCGGTTAAAGCTCCCAATAACCAGTATAACTTAACTCGAGATTCTATGCATGATGAGAGAGCTGAAACTAACCTACTATTCCTACTAATACTTGTGGTAACGTCAGGCAGCAGTTTTGCAGGAAGAACTCGCAAGATGTAATTAAGACAGGAAGGTTTTGAGATATAGCAGATACAGATAGTTACAGCACTTACAGCTCGTTTGGCTTTTCTCAAACCTATCAGCATTAAATCTCACATTACACCGCGGGTAGCAGTTACCTGGTCGAGATCGATGCCGGAGCCCCAGTCAAATACGACTGGAGTGTTGGATTTGTAGACGGGATTTTAGTAGACTGGGGATGAATTTAGATTTGTTATCCTGTGCCTTCGACTCTGTAAGCGACAGTTATGCAGACTGTATGAGAGGCGGGATTAGCATGCGCGCTCGCCGACAAAGAGACCGCCTCAGCGCCTGAGAGCCTCGACGTGTTGTGGCAACCGAGAAATGTCAGCTTCATGTGGAACGGGCTGAGAACTAATTGTTGTCAATTAATGAGGAATGTTCATCTAAACAAATTTAGAGTTTGGAAGAATTGTGTCCTGCGCTGCGTGTCGAACAATTTATGACTAAAAATGATTAAAATAATATAGAAAGTAGATTAGAGCTCAGGAGTTTCAGAACACTAATCCTAGGCTTATCTTGCGAAAATTATACCAACTCCTAAAAAAATTAAATCATGTACAGTCACCAGCAATAGTATCTTCCTACACGAAGGCCGTAAAAATATTTGTACACGCTCTTATTTGTAGGGTCATAAGAGCGTGTCACAAATTTTTGCGGCCTTCGTGTAGGAAGATACTACTGCCGGTGACTGTGAATCCATGTAGAAAGCCACTACCCAAATGAATCATTTTTCATTTTCATTTTTCAAAGCTTAGTTGGCGATTAAAAATTATTTGATGATTTCAATTGATTATTTTTGTTTGTGATGTACAAACAATTATGATCGTATTCATATTCTTTATTTGTATTGATCATATTATGGTCATACCGAACAATATGTAAGAAAAACAAGTCAATTACTATGGGTACAATATTATTCCGCATATCAAAAAATACTGACTTGCGCAGGAAAAAAATCTGAATGCACATCAAAGCGATGTTTTAATGTGAATTTAGATTTTTTTGCTGCGCAAATCAGAATAATATTCAGTAGGTTTTGGTTATTTTTAGTTGTGCCTTTAATACTAGCAAATTATTATAAAGTAGGTATTTACACGACCGCTGACTGCTGAAAAACTGAGTTTTTATCAGTTGTTGGACAATTTACACCACATGATACTGAAACTGAAGTCCGTCTCCGAGACTGTTAAGTACCGAACAATAGGTTCTCAACTTCAGCAGCTTCCGTTCCCACGCGCATGCGCCTCATTGTTGGCGGACAATACAGATGAAGAGAGGCTGAAAGGATTGTTCTGGCAAGTTCAGGGAACTTCGCCATGTTGCAGCTTTGTTAAAAGATACCTTACTTGAAACTATACGAAACAACCTTATCGAAAAATAAGACAAAGGTAGCTTTACACTGATATAATTTGATTAATTTGCAAAATCATTTATCACTGACTAGGAATTAGGGAATACAACCCGGTTTTATTAGTATGGAAAAACCCGGGTTTCCGGGTATTAGGAGAGCAAATATAAGTATTCTATTCTATTCGATTATCCGACTTTTCCATACTAAAAAAGCCCCTGGGCTTTTGCAATGCAACCTGTTGCATTCCCTATTTTGAATCCTGTTTGAACGCCCTGTGCCTTTTTTGTGTAATGTTCGCTATGTGCGAAGTGCATGGTGGGGGTAACATAACGATCGCAGTGCACAAAATACTGAATCAGCCAGAGACATAAGCATGGTGCACAAGCCATTCATAAAAAAGAATTAAATTAAGGAATGTAGTTTCTTACTTTTACTATCGGTGTGCCCATAATATTTAAAGATTTTTCTAAGCATACACTATTCATAAAAATACTGCGACGAGTTGACAACTTATTCCTTTCTGATGCTGGTTAAAAATTAACTGAATACAGAGAAAGTAAGACTACATATGCCAGTTTGGCGGCAAAATGGATGCGGAGTGGACCCGGGGTTTGCCCTTAAACTACGCCCGGACTTGGGTATGTCCTTAAACTACGCCAAAAAGAGAGTTATTAGGCACTGCGATTGGCATCTCGCTAAGTGTGGTAGGGCACGTTCAGCGAATGTCATCTCGCTCAAATCTGGAGCTGAGCCCGACTGGGGAAGTACCTCCACCTTACAGAAAACCACAGCCAAATAGCACTAGACCCTACTCATAGTGTTGTGTTCCTGCTGGTGAGTAAGGTTGCCAAACAGCTCAAAGAGGACCCAGTGTGTTGACGATGAGAGACCTTCTTGTTCCTTTAGCCATCAACACAGTGAATCCTCCTTTGGAGTTGCAGGCGTCCATAGGTTAGATAGAATAAGAACAAACTAATACCAAAAGGTCGTATCTGCATATGGAAGAGGTTTTTTGGAGATGGCTCAAAGACTAAAAAAAACTTAAAAATGGCTGAACCGATATTATTTAAATAAATTTTCGTAGAAAGCAAGTGTTGAGGCGTATCTTTAAAATGTTTTTGACAACCCATCTTATCTCGCAAAATAGGATCAATTCCTATAACTACGAGTATGGTCTCATACAAATCATACGATTCATCGCAAAAAAATACATAGAAAATGACACTTCACACGCCTAGTTTGTAAAATGTGCCTTGTTAATAATTCCTAGGGGGTAGGACCCCTAATGTTGATAGGACTCGGCAGATTCTCATTTCTAGTACCAAGATAAAGTTAATAAACAAAGTTTCATTTATGTACATACTAGCTTTTGCCCGCGGCTTCGCTCGCGTTAAATTCGGGGTAACAAACCATACAAACTTCCACCCCCCCTTTTAGGGAAGTGGGGGGTTAGAAAGAGACAAAAAGTAGCCTATGTCACTCTCCATCCCTTCAACTATCTCCACTTAAAAAATCACGTCAATTCGTCGCCCCGTTTTGCCGTGAAAGACGGACAAACAAACAAACAAACAAACAAACACACACATACACTTTCCCATTTATATTATATTAGTATGGATTTTGCCTCCACATTCCAAAATATGCAATTTTTCCTGGAATAAGTACATCGGCGACAATCGTTTATCGTGCATCACCTGACTTTTCGTTTGCATCTGTCATTTACTTACATACAATTTACCCGACGCTAAAAGAGGGGTTTATAAGTTTGACCGCTATGTGTTTGTCTGTCAGTCTGTCGCACTGTAGCTCTTACACGGATGAACCGATTTGAATGAGGTTTTTTTATTCGAACGCTATTTTCTAGAGGTTTTCTAGCGGTGGTTCTTAGACAAGTTTTATCAAACTCGGATTAGCCGTTTCGGCATTGGAGGTTTTTAAAATGTTTAATTTATTTATTTTTATTTATCGTATGGCTACATGTCACTGGATATAGATAGGCATTTCTTCCCTGGGGTTGTAGTAGTGGGAAAGCAGATGATAATTAAAATCCAGTGAGTGCTGCGACGTGCAGATGGGACATTGCAAATCTTTTAGCACCACCCAGGGAAGAAATGTAGGGTTTTTTAAGGTGTTTCCTACGGACACAGAGTAACATTGATCCCCAATTTATAATACCTATAGTTACTAGTTAGTTTGATTGGCATTCTTGCTGAAATGTTTAACACTCGAGAATAGCTTAGGTGTGTCGTTAATTATAGCCACTATACTAAAGTATTGTTCCTGGGTCTAACTTACACCATTGCGGACAGACTACAGCGGCCGCATTATGGAGCAGATCCTAAAACACAGGATGTTGAAATAAAACAATCTATGATTGCTAAACTTTTTAATTGGTCACGAATTTTGAGAACGTCATGAATAGGGCTATGTATTTGATTCGCAGTGTAAGTATAACAAAACTGATGTTTAGGAGTAGATTAGGCAGTAACTTAACCACTTAGACTTCAAAAAAAATTACTAGCTAAATAATTCACTAATTGCATGTAGCCTGTGACTAGCGACCCCTTATTGCTGTGGATTTTTCCCTGCGGGGTTGAATTTTGCAAACTCCCTTTTTAGTGGTAACGGATGTTATTTACCACTAAAAGGGGTTTTTTGAAATTTTGTTTAACAATATGTGTTGATTACCTACAATGGTTACCTATTTAAAACTGCAATGGTTAAAAGCTCAATTTAAATTAAATACCATTTAATTTTAGCAACAAAACAAAACCTGCTGAAAGAAAAACTGCGAAAGTCATGCCAATAAGGTTGATTATTGCAAGTATTGCCTCGTGAAAAGCCGCGGAGCGAGCGAGCAGTGAGAGAGTACTCGATCGACGACCAACCGCTAGTCATATCGCACGCGTCGCGCCAACCGCACGTCACTCGCGCGCACTTCACGAGTTACGATAAAGTTTACCGGCACGATAAGAGTTACGTTTAAGTTTTAAATTCGGTACCGGTCGGTGGTCGCAAGTGTCAGTGGAGGAACTGCAGTGATGTTCGGGGCGTGTTCTTAAAATATTGGTAAGTTTTTTGAGGGTTGCGGTGAACTTTGAATGAGGATGTTTGTTTACATACATACGGTTTTCATAAATAAAAAGTAAGTGCGCGTGATCAAGTCAGTTTTTAGTTGATTTATTAAGGTTGATTTTTAAGTAAAGGTTTTTCGAAAAAAAAAGGTGGCAGATAATTCCGATAATGAACTTTTATGACAATGGAATTTAAACAAGTACTAAATCACATTTGTTTCCGTTATAATCGAGAAAATTTCAGGAAGTGGTGATTCTACCCTCAAACTGCATAAAATAATTAAAAAAATTGTTTGTCACCCTTTGAAGATTGCCGTCCCGTCCTTGTGGAAAATAATAAAACAACATTAAAAACTAAAAATGACTGTAAACTATCTGGGGGAACTGATAATAGTGATAATTTTGTCGCAGATAATAGTGACAATTTATAATTATACCCTCGTTTTAGAAATTGTTAATAAGTAGGTACACTTATTAACAATTTCTAAAACGAGGGTATAATTATAAATTAATTTAAATAATTGCATTTTTTAGCTTCATAAAATGTTATTGCACAGCACCTGCGTTCTTAAATATATCTACCCTTCACTCCACTTCTAGTTTTAAAGCTAATAAGTAAACTTAATTACTAATTAAAACAGCAATTTAACTAGGCATTGAGCGTAATTAATCCTAGGCCGTTGCGTCAACTCCGCAACGTCGAGGCTAATCGTTAGGTAATGAGCCCATTACTGCATTCTTGGCAAAACAATAGCACTGATAAGATTGCATTGATCTTCGACTGACCGTAATAGTAAACAGTATTGACCAAGTAAACTAGTTATTTTTAGACTTTATCAGAAAGAGATGAGGACTGACGATGGTCAGTGTTTGTTTGGTTGTTTAGGTTTTATTACAGGGGAATAAGAGCTATATTGTGTATGTTGTTTGTCTGTTGTTGATGTTATCGCTCGCAGGTAGCTGGCCGGTTCTGGAAGCAGAGCTGTGATTTGACAGGTGGATGTTACTATTATATATACACGATGAAAAATTACGCGATTAAAACACGGCGGAAGAATGATTTCTTTAATTCGAAATAATTTCCTACATATAAACACACAGTTATTTGGCTCTATACAAAGAAATTTGTAATCAATCGTTATTGATAAGTATTTTTGCACGGAACGCGTTGAGGTCTAATTCTCGTAACAGGCGGTACCTACCTATATAATAATCATATCATCTGATTGAATACAACTTAGTAAAATCAAATACATACCTATCTATATCGAGCCAACATAACGTGACGAGTTAACTATTTAAATAAGTACTAGATATGAAACCAAGATAAATGTAGGTATGATATTTAAAAAAAATGACGATATTTTTATTATTATTTAATTAAGACACTATGATTACTACAACCAATACATACCACTATTTTACTAGGTTTTAAAATAACATGATAATTGTGGTTGAAAAAAATAATTCACTAAAGTCCCCTTATAAAAATACGTCAGTATTAATTTAACCCTCTCAATTCTAATCAAATGTATTCTTTTCTTTGCCGTGACGCCCGTGACAAATGGATATGCGGGACGTGCGAGACTCAAACATTATATTTTATTGAATTGAACTAGACAAGGGGCTTCCCCAGATCTTTCCCAAGTAACACATCAAAGCAGTATAACGGCCGTCTTACAGCATATCTGTATGTTTTTAGCATTTTCAGTTCGTTTTATAGTAGCATTATAAACGTTTATAGTGCTGATATAGGTCTTAAATGGGCACGAATTACCCAGCTTGAGATCCTATACAGGTCATTTAATAGCATTACAGGCGCAATATGCCTGCGCTATTAGCATTATCGTTGTCATGGAAAGTGCCAATCGCATTAAAGAACCATTAGTACGCTCTATTAAGTTGCCAACTGCATTAAAGAAGCATTAATACGGCCAAAAAACTTGCTGATCGCAGTAAAGAAGCATAAGTACTCTCGATTAACTTGCCAATCGCAATACAAAAGCATTATACTAGGATAAGAGTGTAGTAAAATAAACCTTACGTCAATGCAAAAACGTCTCTAACACCGACGGAACAAATGTTATAATACAATGAACGTTGTGATTTAACTACTTTGTCTCGCAATATAAAATGGACGAAGACGGTACAAAAAACTGAATGAGTGACACGTCATATTTGTTTGCATCCTAACAAAATTTATAAAAGTTTTTGACTCTTTTACGTTATTATATCCTTCAAATATTACTGCGCAATTTAGTTTACTGTAAATGTGTATATAAGTTTAATTGAAAATTTTCACGCGCCTTTGATTTATTGTGGTTTTGCTATAAAATATTATAAAAAGATATGCGTCAAATAAACAAAACAATTGTGTAATCCTCGTATAGAACGAGTTTTGCATTATTAACATAATAGTGTTGGTTGAGCAGTCTTAAATTAAGTAATTTCATTATTATATAGGTATTTTCCTTGTATATATAGGTCAGCATGATTTTATTTTTAGGTTCTAAATTATTTACAAAATGGCGTTGGTCTATATAGACGGAGAGCTAGCCACGTCGGATATGACACAATAATGAGAGCAACCAAACCCCTCTAGTCAGTTTGGTATACTATGCTTATTTCTAGATCTGGACATCTGGCAGCTTTAAAGTGGTGGAGGTCAAAGAATGCAAACCATTTCAAGAAAATAAATCCTAGAGATCTGGGTTTGATGCAATATTATGAGAAACTATACAATATTAAGAAAAATTATACAAAAGTTTATGTTGGGAGAAAGTAGTGCCAAACGATGTATAATAAAATATAGTTCATAGTTTGTCGCCTACTGTTTTCCGTAATAATCATACATCGGGGTTTTCGGTGCGGGAACGATTTGAGAAAGAGTAGAGATAAACAGATAGGTTGAGAGTTAGTCTGAGAAAATATCATATTATGCCTAATGAATAACTACCTCTCTGTGTATAGCTTACACACTGTGATACGAGCTTTTTTTCTTAGAGGCATGTTTGTATTGACTATTATATACTTAGTATTTTAAAAATGCAATTGCATATCCGAAATTTATTAACTAGATCTACCTAAGACAAAGACACGGTATAATAAGTGTCAAATATTAATCTTGACGTCCGATATTTATGAACTATTTGATTAACTGAAGAGGTTGACAATGATCAGTCATTACATGAATTAATAAAAAAAATACTTGAAAAAATCATAGGTATATGTACCTACAATATATATACATAATAGTCAGCTATTACATATAAATTGTATATACCTATGATTTTCACGATCAATTATTCATTAGGTAGAAACGTGCCAGAGTACGTTCTGTTTTTTAAGTTAATGCCTACTCTTTGGCTAATGTCAAACATTCCCGCACCGAAAACTCCGATGTATAGTAATAATACACAATACTTTTTGGTCTAACGTTTTTTTTAATCGATTTTTGACCAGTTTTGAGTCGATATTCCAACATATTCACTATAGATAGAATTATAAGGCAAACGACTATCGGTTTTTGAATCTTTTATCTCCATTCTGTAGAGCCGGATCTTGAAATAAATGAGCCGTTATTTTTTATGATATTTTTAAAATATGGTCTAAAAAAACACTTTTATCGATATTCGAATGGTGTAAAGAATCTTACATATACGTAATCTACATATTAGAGTTCCTCTTTGATGTCTCTAAAAACTGTAGAGATTTTAATTTTTAACTAATTAAAACAAAATTTATGACCATAAAACCACTTTTTTAGCCTAAACCGGTTCGACTTTGATGTCAAATATCTCGAAGACAATGAATATTGAAGTAAATATAGGATACTATATTGTTTAAAGCCGTTACTGATAATATGATAAGCTATATAAATCATTAGAAAACTAAGGGAATCAGATCTAAGGTCGTTGGCGCCAGGGAGCCCCTTAAAATATAGGCCCTGTCCTTTATAACTGAGACAACTTCGGCAATTTTTACCTAGTTTGGTATTACTATTTTCCAATTAAAACAGTTTGCTAGTCTGTCACTGTGACCTCCACCCATTAAAAGCTGCCAGATGCCAGGATCTAGCAATAAGAATAGTATAGCAATCTAACCAGACGGGTTTTGTTGCTCACATTATTGTGTCATATCTGACGTGGCTAGCTCTTAGTCCAATAGCAGCTCAGTGACCCTTCAAAAATGCCTTATTTATGCCTACAGCATTACACGTGAATAATTATGCTATTAAACAACATTAAGCATTTATTTATGCTATTGTAGAACCTAAGGCACTAAAACCGCTAAAAGCTGTATAGGGGCTGTTCATAAATTACGTCATCAATTTTTGATGATTTTTTACCCCCCCCCCCCCCCCTAAAATCATCCAACCCTCCCCCTGCCAAATAATGTGACGTCATTAAAAAAATGCGTTTTAAGCTTAATTGTAAAATAAAAAACTATTTAGTAGATAATATTTTATAGCATTAAAAGTTTATAGAAACACGACTTTCATTTCTTTTTTTACACATTGATGATGTGATCTTCGGAATGACCGCCCCCCCCCCCCCCCCCCTCCTACGTCATGCTACCATGAAATGACGTATTTTTAACAGCCCCTTATAGTGAGTTACTTGGCTTTATAATGGTTTATATATTATTGCTATTATACTGCATTAGGAACGTATTACCTACTTATAAATGCTATTGTACACCCTAAGGCATTAAAAATAGCTGAAAGCTGTATAGCGAATTTACGTGGCATTATAATGGCTAATATTCATGCTCTTAAACAGCATTAAGCATTTATTTATGCTATTGTAGAACCTAAGGCACTAAGCCAAACCGAAGCATTAGTGTAGCAAACCAAAACGCAACTGTACAGCATTCAGCTGTACAGTTGCATTTTGGTTCGCTGCACTAAAACTAAAGGCTTTAAAAAAGCATTTATACATGCCATTATACAACCGTTATACAGCTTAAAGCATTATATAATGCTATTGTAGAACCTAAAGCACTTAACTGCTTTTAAACATTCGAAAGCTGTACAGTTGCGTTGTGGTTTGCTGCACTAAAGCTAAAGGCTTTACAAAAGCATTTAGATATGCCATTAAACAACCGTTATACACCTCAAAGCATCATATAATGCGACAAGTTGCTCGGTGAACGTATATAAGAGTTTATACGGTCCTCAAGTTCGAAATAAGTTAACTATTCATATGTTATAATGCTTCCTGTGTTACTTGGGTTATAATCATTTATAACCTCGTTACTTATAAAGTTATAATACTTTAATTGTTTCACATTTCTATCAAACCGTTTAATTTTGAACCTTAATTCATGTAATGTACCTACATGCGGTTTTGCCGCTGTCTGCTGTTCAATTATCTACAATTACAATAAAAACATGAAAAGATGATTAAAAGCCGCGACATAATAAACCCGGTTTGCCGGCGGTGACGCAAAACATATTGTCTCCATGTCACAACGTTTTGACACATCGCCGCCGCCGGCCGGCTTATTATTTAAGCTGACCATTGCGGTCAATCGGGCTTATTAATTAATTAATAATTTAAATGGAAACCTTGTATTAAGAATCAGAAAACGTGTATCGATCGTGAGTAGTAATAAAAAAAAATGAATTGTGTTTGGCATAGAAAACACGTCTCAGATATTTACAATTACATGACGAAAATATTGAGTCGGAAATTCAACCTAACTTTACTTGTACTTTGAATATAGCTCCTCTTTATTCTAAAACCGTTAAAGAAGACCTTAAAGAAGTTGATGAATTTGAATTCTATAAACCTTTAAGATTCGAACAATTGGTTTTGAAAATAAAAACAACGTTATGCACTTTATAATAAAGCAATTTAATCTCTATCTCCATGTGAGTTAGCGGCTGTTAAATTGGCGTAAATGGGGTAATAGCTTGCGCTCGTGTTTTTTCTATCCGAGATAAGATCTGACGTCGCCTCATGTTGCTAGACTTCGTCAAACGTATGAAAGTAACGCAATATTAGACATCGTTGTTTATGCACTTGTAATAAGTATTATCCAATTTCATCAATGGTCTAAAGTTACCGACATCGCCAAAATAATTGCGCAACTAAAATGGGAATGGGCAGGGGCAGGCATGTTTGTCGCGGGAGTAACGATAACGAGTGTTCTGTAGGCCTAGCACATGAGTGTATCGACAGTATCTCGCGGTCGAGATAGACATCTGTCACTTTCTGATGAATACAGTTAGACAGTGACAGATGTCTATCTCGACCGCGAGATACTGTCGATACACTCATGTGCTAGGCCTACTGGAGACCTCGAATGGGAAGCTGAAATGACGGAAAGTCACAAGTCATGTGGTCGGAAGCGGGGACATTCTAAAACAGAACCGCTGCAGCAATGGAAATCCATCGATATATTCATGATAGAGGCGTAAGAGCCGCGTAGACGCTATTATTATTATTTACTATTATAATTGAGGTGTTGTTTTTGACAATTGCAAAAAATTTAAATTTAGTAAGCATTCATATTCATACATTGCACAAAATAACTATCAAATCCTATGGGCGCCTGGTGGGCGCTAATGTCGAGCATACAGCCCAACGTTTACATTATTTGCTTGCACTAGAATAATAAGAGCGATAACAGAGTGACATGCACTGACTGTTTGGTTTGGTTAGTAATTAGTATCCAGAAACATTCATCTATCAAAAATGTTCTGTAGAAAATTTGATAACATATTTACAAACTTAAACAAACTGACAATGGCGTTAAAGTAAATAGAACGACTGTCATAACATTCTTACATTTAGGTATTCTCTTATTGGAGGGATTATAAATCGACACTCGGCGCGAGATTAATAGAATTTCTCGCGGTTTTGCTTGACGTAAAAGGAATTCTTAAGAAATCGAATTAACACAGCTATTTGTAAGCAGTCCTTAAGCAGTCCCAGCTATTTGTACTTAATCTTGAGTGTAGACCAAAGGCCGAATTTGTAACACAAGTAGTTTGCGACATGACTGAGAGTCGCACGTCATTGTATGGTTAATTGCTGACAATTACTCGACACCGACGGTTTATCTCGTTTATCGTAACTGAGTTGACACGCGTGTCTGCGGGAACTAGTTGGCAAATCCTGAAGATAACCTTCTACATATAATATCTGTAGAATTAAAATTTAATGGTAGATAGTCGAGTTTGTATCGGATTCGGATTAATTTTCCTTCGTTTTTCCATTATCGTTTATTTTGACCATTGAATACCAAAAACTTAACCTAGAAGGTGGTTGTGTATTGAGCTTCGAAGGTTGTGCACTCCACTCGGTAAGGTACATGCAAGTCATTAAAACCATCAGTTTGCAATTAATTTACAGTAGCGCTCCTATCCATCTCATCTCATAAAGTACTCAGTTACTTCCTACATAAATAAATACTACTTACCTTTTACCTATAAACTTTTAGTGTTACTGAACCGACATGGTACGTTGTAACTTTTGGATCCTAAAGTCAAACATCGATGTTATCTAAAGACGCCGTTATATTGTCGCAACGTCAAAGTCAAGTTTCATCGTTCAAAAGCGCGTGTAGATGTTTTGCGAAGATAACTCGGGACATACAAGGCACCGGCCTCCATATTTGTATAAACACACGATGAGTATCAATCAACGCAATCAACGGATTAATTTCGGCTCGCAAAAACGAATGCATTGTCGGTGTCGTTGTGTCTAGTCACGCCGTCACGCGCGAAGCTGCTATGCTGTAAAACATGTAACATGAGTAAAAACTCGTATATGTAAAGTGTAAAAATATTTGGCCGTTCTGGGAAAAATTGCGGTAGTGGAAAGATAGCTAGCAGAGTTCTTGTGGCTCTGCAGAGTCGCATTGCTTATTTCCATACATGGATTTTTATTACTGGAGTTTATGTAATGGTTCACCAGATGCTTCATTTTATCATGCTACTGCCTTTTGAGTTAAAGGAGGGTCCTCTTTTTATGGTTTAACGAGCAGGAGCGTAGGCAATGGTCACAGAAGAGATAGTAATATTTCACAATGGTCCAGGAAAAACAGGATAAGTGTGCGCCTTCCGATTACGCATAGGTTTTATGGATCTCGGGGTTACGTTACACTGGCGCCCGAGAACTCGACTCATGCGCTCGCGCACCTTGATATGTAACAGGTATAGGTTAGGTACGTCTTGAGCGGGCGAGTTTTTGCGCTCAACTTTTCGATAAAGCAAGCGATCTCGACATTCTTTACGAAGGTCTCAGTACCCGCCCTTCTCGTTTTTGTGACATGTTGTGGTCGTTTTGCGTGTATCGAGCAAATTGGAGGGCTCATGTTTACTTGCGTTCGTGCCGGCTTCCAACATTGGAAGCAGTAAATTATTATTGACATTTGTGCGACCGAAACGAGCGAGTAGCAAAGTGACTTCGATTTACTAGAAATAACAATATTTCATTGAAACTGAGTGCAACACGCTCGTTTACTAGGACCGATAAGTACGATATAAGAGAGAGTTGACGATAAGGTGACCGCAGCGACCCCGGTTATCAACATCTTTATACGTCCCTTTTTGTCACGTGTTTAAAACCGCATTCAATAGCTATAGTTCATATCTACAGGCTAGAAACATAATAAAGGAATTAAAATAAACTTAAAAAATCAGTTTTACCAGGCACGGATGGATAACGACATTAGAATGCGCGGAACCTCAGTTTATAATAACATCCGGCGTACGACGCGCCCGAAATTAATGCCATGAGTTTACCTCTCGATATCATACAACCAAAGGAAGAGCGGACTACATCACCACAATCAAAAACCAACTCATGTCCCGATATCCTGAACCAATAAACCCGAAAACCAACGGAATACCCGATGAGAACCGTTTGCAAAACATTATATCATTACCAAAATAATCAATAATCAACCCAGCAGGATCCTGCTGGGTTGATTATTTTTCAATGTTTTCAGTGTTTGTATTTGATTGAATAACATACTATTGTATGAGTGGAATGCCCCACTTTAAAAACCATGTAAAAATAATTATGAGTTGATAGCAGCGCCATCTATTATTTCCGTTGTGACACTTGCAATAGGGTCGGCGGGAAGGGTATCTAACTCTAGTACAGGGATCACCAATTAGTTTAGCTCGGGGTCTGTTTTAAGAAATAAAATGACCGTCGCGGTCCGCACAACATTTTATAGAAAAAATATTTATTAAACAAATGTAATTACAGAAATAACAAAGGTATTTTTTTACATATCAATGAGAAAAATTTCATTTTATGTTGCGGACTATCTGTCTGAAGTTTGGAGTAAAATTGGTGCAAACTATTGACATTAAATCCTGTTCAATGCTGCTTCACAAATATTTGTTGATCCAAACAAAGTAAGAAGTTTCAACGCTAATTTTTGTAGTTCTGGATATTTATTACCACACACAAATTGTATTACAGAACTCTTCACTGGAAACTTCCGCATGTTTGTGTTTTAAAACTGTGTTTGCTTAGAAATCGATCATTTCCATCTGCAGAGTAGCTTTATCACTCCCGAAAACAATTGCAGTGTCGTTGCTCCATTCACCATCAGGATGCAGAGAGTAAATGCTGCTAAGGATTTCTCCTTCGCGACGATCAACGCTTTTGCAATCGAACTCGCCCGGCCGTTTTCGAATTGACGTCAACAAAGATAATGCGGGGGATAATTTTTTATAAATTACGTACTCTGTAGTGCAAAAGTTGCTGTGTTCTCGCGGTCCGCCCAAAATGGGTCGGCGGTCCGGATGCGGACCGCGGTCCGCCATTTGGCGACCCCTGCTCTAGTAGTTAGCACCTAGATGTCGCTTAGGCCCTGGGTTTTCTGACCACCCGTCGCCGGCGGCCGGCGACCGACGCAATACAAAACATCGGATGTTTGTATTGCGTCGGTCGCCGGCCGCCGGCGACGGGTGGTCAGAAAACCCAGGGCCTTACGGCTGCTATAAAGTCGATGTAAAAATAAATGCAAAAAGATGATTGAAGGCATTGAGAATTTCGTCAACTCAGTAACTGAACCCATAGCTTAATTGATAAAGCGATCGAGCCCCGGTAAGGCGTATCGATGCGAGATCTGCTGGGTTGATTATTTTTCAATGTTTTCAGTGTTTGTATTTGATTGAATAACATATTATATCATTAGCAAAAGAGATGTTATGTGTTATGATAGTAACGTGCCATCCGGGAGTTCCCACGAGTGATATCAACATTAATGCTACAACAATTAGAGTATAGTTGAAGCCACCGGAAGTTTGGTCATCATACAAATCTCGTGTGACGTAAACATAGCGCGTACTGGATTGGCTTGGCATACACTCTGATTCTGGATTGGTGGATTGTTGTGCTGTTTCCGAAAAGTTTCTGAGGCGAAAAATATATTCGGTAATGTTCAAATGTTTCCATAAAAAACGATTAAAAAATAATAACCCAATAAACGGCCGTCTAATGTGAAACCTTTTACAATAAAAGTGTAAGTCTAAATAAAAGTAAATCCCAATTGTCATATATTATTATGCAATGTTTCCGAATTCACATATTAAATATCTGAGCATTCGGACAATGAGAGTTCTGAGTTTCAATGCCCCTTTTGTTTGTAAAATACTCCCGGAATGCCATTTTTGGCATCACAGCATTGCCATAAACTCCACTTTCGAAGCATAGACAAAATAAATTTAGAACATTAATCCGCGGACCACCCGCGCGTTCGCGGACCATTTCCCAGGAGTTACGACTGAGGCCATCTGATGGCTGAGATGGCTTCGTTGATGGAAGCACTTGAATAAACATCCTCGATGTAAACTCTTCGATAGAAACTATCTAGTAAACTGAAGTTTAGTATAAACTTGCAAGAAATGAGTATGCATCGATGGATGGAGGCTGGAGAGGTATAGAGATCGCTCTCTAGCGATAAGACCACCTGATTTATTAAGATGGACTAACGACTGTTTCTAGTTTATTGAGGTGTGCGATAAATAATATTTTTATTGCCTTGATATGATTTAGTATGAAGGAACTAGGAGCACAAAGTAAGTGCGTAAATTGTATAAAAGTTTTACCCTGTTTATTTTATTTTTGTCAGTTTTCTGGGTAGGTAATAAATATGATGGTGAAATTCATTGCATTATCATACTTATGATTATGATGGAACTTGGATGGAACGGAGTCAATATACGAGTTAATTATGCATTTCGGAGCTGGGTTCCTTTAAAACAGACTGATTGTTTTGGTTTTGGTGTTCTGCAAACTATGGTTTTTTACCACATGGTGACTTTCATATTTCTTTTCGTAAGCAAGTTATAAAATTTTGAGTTGTTAATTTGTGTGATACTTAACTTCCGCTTAGCTTATAGGATATGACTGACAGTACTTGACCGTCGGCGTTAAAGATTGTTCAGCGCTATTCAGACTTGTGTGACTTAATGTGTGTGTGTGTGAAGATGTCTTTCGTACAACTAACTGAATTTCCCTTCATTGCGCCAATCTTGTCCAATTGAGACAAAGCCGAACGCATCAGTCGATCCGATGCTTAGTTCATTGTCCCGCACTGGGATATTAGCAGATTTAGGTCAGACGTCTGCGGGACAATCGTTTTCTATTTTAGTTTATGACAAATTGTGATTTTGATATTTTTGATTGCTTTTATGAGGTGGCGTATTCAGTTAAACACATAAAAGTGCGCGATGCACATCGATATTGAAAGACATTTCATGTGTCGGAAAGAATCTGTATAGGCTTCGGTGCTTTGTTTTTGGTTTTTGTTTGACGTCATTGTTATGCTGTGCGTGTATGTCATCTTCGTTGTAAAGAAATATTGGTGAAAGACAGTGTGTCCATATTATGTAGTTATAATGTGACGCAGTACTGTAAGGGAAAGGGAGTAGCTATTTACGTAGCTTCTATTACCGTCTTTTGAAGTGACATGTATAAAAATTGCGATACGCCTTTCTCTACAGTTCTCTACCATGGTTATTAAACCTATAAAATCTGCGGTTAATACTAGGTACAGTCAGCAGCAGAAGCAGCTAAGTGGTCGAGGTGTCCAGAATGACCTTCACGCGGTCTTATTCTCTTAATAAAGTCGTGTCAAGCTCATTTTGAACACCTCGCCCGCTTAGCTACTTTTGCAACTGATGTAGTAAAAGTCTAAAAGCTGCATAAAAGGGCAATGAATCTGTTAAAGTGCATTTAGCACTCTATTCACGTTCTAGTTAGTGGGCGATCTCGTGGGAGTACCAGGATAACATGATCATACAGGGCTCTTTCTTTCCGTGACCTCCGGGTTATCTGGTACAGATTGGTAACTTAATGACGGACGTGTCTGGTTTTACTGATAAATGCAACTTGACAGTCCCGTATAGCTTTATACTCTTATAGCAACCAGCAGAACGCGTATCATGGTTATCATTTTATCGTCTATCACGTCATGCATCACTTTCGCACTTACATACTTGTTAGAACGTGACAGCTATGGTGACAGGCGATAAAAATCCGACCATATTAGGCTAGCAGACAATTGCAACGAATTGTCTGCCATATACGTAACATGACAAATGGCGATTATAAGTAGACGAAAATATCTAGCCGTTTTTTTAGCACATATTAGAAGTTCTAGTCTTTTCTCTTCAATTGAACTCACTTTATAAGAAAATAGTTGTTCATATATGAATAATGCGATTTAAAACAGCAACAATTAAAAAATGTGACAATCCAAATGTCAAGTCTGCCAAAATTATATGTACCTAATTATATCATTCATTATGAACGAAATAAGCTTACAATAAGGTAAAAATAAATAGGTCACCTTACAATATGTTATAACAGTTTAACGCCAACTAGCGTAGTCTCGCGTGGAACAATAAAACATGGATTTAGACAGCGTGTGCTCGTCCTGGGCTATGGGTGCTCGCACTGCTCGCCCCTCGGCGCGGCTATATTTGTATGTCGACCAACAACACACCACACGGCGTCCGTTTATACCGTTTATAGACAGTTTTTATCGCGGGAGTTCTTGTGCTTCGTGTGGCCATATACACAGATTTATTTGTTTATTTGCAGATTTTTGGCAATCTTTATAGTTATAGAAAAACTTATTTTTACTACTACTCATTGGTGACCTGACCCCCTTGCGAATAAAGGATGGCTCACGACGATAACACTTTTTTTTTGTATAAAAAACACCACGTGACCGCCGAGGATCACGTGACGCTTTCTATACAAAAAGAAGTGTCGGAAGTGTCGTGTAGGATGCGGAATACTACAGTGTGAACCATCCTTAAGCTGGATAAAAATCACATGGAAAATACTTCGAGTTAATTCTGAAAATTTCTATTCTAATAAATCGGATTCGGTTTTTGCATTAAGTATTACTTAAATACTTTACTCTGATAAAACTTAAAGAGAATAAATGTACAGAAAGTCTTACCCAAGAAGTTAACTCGATCGAATTGATCTCCCGTGTCGCTGTTTAATTGTACAATAAATAAATGAGCTATTACCCAATCTAATTAGTGCAATGATAAGTTACACAAACGATCGCTGATAACTAATGAATACTTCTATTGCTATGGTATATCTTTGTCTACAAAGGTTTATCGGATTACGAATGTAATTGGGATTAATTATTCCGTATCAATCAGCTGATTACTTATTCCATTTATTATAGGTACTTATGGCATGACGCATTTCCTAGTTAGTACTCAATAAGTAATGCCTGTCACGACTTTCACCTGCTTGAGTAAATGTAGCAAACCCTTATAATATTTATGTTCTAATTCTAATACATTGTTAGAAACATTCGGTTCTATTTTTATCACTACATTTTAAGATAGTCATTAGTCAGTCAATTAAAAATCTATCACACTTAATTAGTCGTAGTCATAATTACGCAGGAACTTCAATCTTAAATACAGGTTTTTGTAAAATAAAAAATAAAAAACATATTTCAAGTAATTACCCTATTATTGAATTAGAAATAATAACCTAGTACCTATTCGAGTAACTATTACTATAAGCGTTGACCTGACCATAAACCTGGCGTAGGAGTACCTAGACATGAAGAGGAAAAACTTTTAAAATATCAAAACAATCATAATTATTCGTATTTGGCCCTCTTAAAAACACAGTCAGCCTCAACTATATAGCTTATAGGATTATAGCTTATCGTCTTTGGCGCTATCACTGATTGGTTCGTATGTATGTGTATTGTGCATTGTGCAGTGGTGTTCATTTAATATGTTTCTAACATGCAGTTGTAGAACGAGTGTGATAAGGAGTTTTGTCTCAGGGCGATGTGCTCGTTAGATAAGGTCGTGTGTTGCTGTATAAAGTATAAATATGAATAGAGACAATTTAACAATAACTAGTAGTACGCCTCGAACTGAGAACTCGCGATTTACTTGCAAACGAATTGACCAATATAACAAGACCCTTAGGAAGATTTTCATACTCCTTCTAGTTCCACAACTCCTTGATCGATCCTGCTCATATACGAACTCTCAAATTATATGTATCTCTGCTACAACCCCAACAAATTTCATAAAGATCAGAAAAATGTTACTAAAGTTATCGCGAAACAAACTCAAAATGAAAAAGCCATCGAAATGCTGAGACGTCCCAGTAGCGGAAGATGTTTGTAAGAACTCACTTCGCTTACGCTTGTTCGAAAACTTATTTTTCTAAGCCCTTTATAAGTCATAAGCCCTCACAGAAAGCATTTTTTTCCCGGTCTGTTGCATTCAAGTGGGAAATAAAATAAGGAATAGTCTTCCACTGGTATCTGGCGGCACAATCGTTTCAATCTTTGCTTAGGCCAGTTAGGGCATGTCTTTCTCTTTACCCCTGAAATGAGTACATCCCTGGTAATCATCTCATATAAAATGCGATTGACAGTCTTTATATAAACTTTTCTCTCGTAAAAACAAGTGATTCGTCTTGCTCTGTGTTACACAGTGCTAATTTGATAACAATAACTGCGGGGGCAATACACTTACTGAAAGCTTTAGCCAAGGCTGATGGCTGTTAATAAAAGATATTATAGACAATAAAAAGTTATTAACTCGTTAAATAATATACTGCAAGGATAATGGTGTTACGCGCTCGGCGAAAGGAAAAGCACATCGTAAACTTGTCAGTATTATTTTATATTTAGTGCTTATTAATGAGACGAGCGTTTGGAAATCTTTTGAGAACAAGAATCAACCGCAATAAATATTTTTGCGGTTCTGTTAGAACCAGTCTCGTAGTAAATAAAAATGTACGTCTCCTACGTTAGTGTACTTACTGCCTTTATTTTTATGTCGTACATATTGACTTTTGCAAATTATAGATAAAATATCGAAATCAACTCGTAGTCACCAGCAAAATCAAGATTATAATTTCTGTACCTACAATTAACTAGTATTTGCCCGTCATCTTTTTAGTTACTTTTCACGTCATAGTACCTAAAGACGATTACTTTTCAGTACAAGAGTTTAGATGTGTTGTGTGAATAACTCCTAAAACAAGTAAATTAAATTATTAACTACGAAGAGTTATATAGACAATACATATGTTGACGTCAATGATATCACGCGGGCGCGGCACGTAACAGCTGTAACACTGTCACTTTATCGCGCGAGTAAACAAACCCATTTATTTACAGAGATATCTCAATCACGACGTTACCGTAATCCACTCCGGCGCATCCATCACGCGGCAAAATGCGATACACAATAATGTCTTCTGCCTACGCCGCCCCCGCACTTGCAATACTCTATTGTCTCATATTACAAAGAAAAAAGAACACCAACTTAAGTTTACCATCCAAAAACACTATTTCAAACGGATTGGTTAAGATTTATAAGGAAATCTTAAGTTGGTTTTCTAGATTGATCAGCTATTTCGTAGATTAATAAGAATGAGTTCAGTTGTCAGGTTTCGTAACGCTGTGGCGTGAGTTTTGTAAATCCGACATCCGACACAAGTGGCATTAATTAAATTTACAATGTCGAAACATTATAAAAAAGCAAGTTCAGTCACTTGGTAATTGTTGATACTTTCCGGGATATTTATTTACATTTAAATAGTATCAAGTTTCGAGCTGCGTTTACTCGAAATGTAAAGTTATGACGTTGATAGAGATCGTTACTTTCTTTGCCGTAAAAATGTACATTTTTGTTGAAATGTCAAAACAACGACCACATCGTGTACACGGAGCGATAAATTAGAATCTTGATTACCTTCTCAGGTTGCCAATGAAGTTTTCACTCAACTTTTGATTTCTTTTCTTTTATGCGTTACTCACGCTCGTAAACAGTTCCTCTCAGTTCACGTTTCAATTAAGTCATAATTGTACGGGCTGGGTTACGATAAAATCATCAAGTACAGGAGACCAATTCAGATTTAAAAAATATAACAGCAATATCAAATTCAGTTCTCCCTCTGACATAGCTTCGAGCAAGGCTGGAAATTGATACAATTTTGGTATTTAATTTTTAGTATCTGAATACGCCTTTTTTTAATGGATTCATGAAAGCGAGTGGGGCCGCAGGCGCGGTATGGTTTCAGTCGTAAGAGTGGACATAAACCACATGATATCATTACACTAACAATATTGATGGCGCTTTCCCCCTCTCGTAGATCGGTTTACGTTTACACGCCCAGCTCGCTAGTTTATAATTAGAGTTTTTACATCAGAATTTAGGTGTTATACATACATAAGTAAGTATTTATTAGATATACTCCATAGCGCATCCCACATCGTATTATTATTTAGCGTATGTCGTTGAAAGACAATCAACAAGACACAAAAAAAAAACATAAAAAGCTGGGCCGACAATTAGAGAACAATATTGCAAGGAATTGTTAGTCGAACCCAGCGAACTACCGATCGTGAAGCGTCGGTCTAGTGAAGGTAGTCTAGCTGTGAACATCTTTCGACTTCCTTGCACACATAACGCATACATAACGATGGACGTGGTTATGGCGTGATAACAACACCAACACTACAGCAAGCGACCTTCGACTTCACCCAGCTTTTTCCTACTTTTCCAGTCATAATAACAGTGTCCATCACACGCTTACGCTGGTTTCCGATGCTTGCTATTATCACGTTTTAAAGATCGCATTATTTTTCAAAAAAACGACATCAGCGTCATCGCGTTACCAAAGATTTGCGAGAACTTCTTGGCTGCAATGTTTTAGATGGTAATCTACCAGATGGCTACTAGTGTTACAACATGCACTTGTTTTGATATCCCGCGGTTATGTTTTTCGATAACGATAACATCAGGCAGAGCAGGTGCTTGGAGTCTAGATCAGAGTACTTCCATGTTCTTGGGCAAGCTGGTTCGGCAGGATGGCGAGCAAAACCCAGCGCGTGTGGCGCGTCACACCGGTTCTGTAAACAGGGTTGCCCATTATGTTACGTACATTATTTGTAGGTCGCATGAGACGTGCATCAACAACAACGACCGACATACTAATAAAAGTTGTGCTAAGTGATTTTCACTATACTTTTCAAGAAAAAGAAATACGTGCGTACTTAGTGTAGTTACTTACTTAAGCAGATAATTCGAAATTGCGCTTAAAAAATGAAATGTAAATACAATTCGACATGGGACTTTACTACTCAGAAAATAAATGTCCATGATTAAAATACTTACTTACTATGTTCTATATTTTAAATCGACAAATGTGAGTTATATCAATTATTTCTTAACTAAGATGGAAGCCTCATGCTATTGATAATTTTTTCATCTAAATCCTAGTTTCAAAAGTCATAAAAACACAGTTTATTAGGTACATATTTACTGAAGTGGGAAAGAACCCGCACCTATGTGTGAGCCCTGGGCGACGCGTGCGCAGAGGGCGCGTCTCGCACCGCACAGCGCACACGCACCGTCCGTCGCCGCGGCGCTCCGCTTCACACCGCGATATCATCGCGCAAATTACACATATCGCGAGATAAACGCAAATTACACACAGCAGATGAGATACGCGTCTCGGCTGCCGGCTTTATGACTCTCTCGACTTATCGTTTTAACGGTAAGAGAAAGCTCCATATTTTGAATTTAAATGTTTGTTGCACTTAACATTTTTGGCTAAATGTTTACGATTTCTTATCATTACTGTCTGACCAGTATGTATATGTAGCAGTAAAACTTACGTATATTTTGTTTTTCACTGTCACCCGAAATAAACCTTAAGATCTTTGAAATCTTGCTACTGCCAAGTTTGGCTAAATATTCATGTCTGCAGCCATAATTCAGCAATCTCATTAAATCATGGAGCCAAGCAATTAGCCGAGCAAACGCGCCGAGTGGAATGAATTAGTGAAATGCCCATTTGTCACGGAGCTTCCAGGTGCTCTTATATTTATAGTCGGTCGCCGGCGCAACTTCCTCCGGGGCCTTTCTCCGAATGAACACAAATAGAAGTCAAGTGACAACTGTTTTTTTACCGACACGTGATATTTGATTCTAATGGAGCTTTGAAATGGGATAAGTTCGGCGAGATCGAATTAGAAACGAGGAGATCCGCAGGAGAACCAAGGTCGTTGACATACTGACTGGCCAGATTTAAATGGCAGTTAAGACAAAGAAAACTCAGCAAACTATTTGGTCCTATGGTTCATTGGTAGAGAATGCCTTGAGGCATTATTATCACCGTGCAATAATGTTTAAATGACTAAATAAGAACGGGCAGAAGGTTTATCGAATGGCCATCATGTACTGGAAGACGCAGCGTAAGAATTAAAAGGTGGCCAAGAAGGCGACAAACTACCTGCTGCTGCAGGGTCGACAGGTCACTGTAGAAATAGTTGAGAAGGGCCTCTTTACCTAGCAGGCGAAAAGTTGTCGCTAACAAGAGCTTGCCATGCCAGGAAGTGTTACTTACGTATATTCCATTAAATATTTTAAAATACTACCCGTAGTGTTTGGAGTAGAAAAGGCAGGGCCGTCAGCGAGCCCGCATCCTGTCGACAATTATATCGTTGCCTCTCAAACCCACGCTTTATTGGGAAACAAGTGCTCTTGTCACTTGATCATTTTGGAGTAGCGGCTGATTGATGGCCTCACCCACCGTGTGTTTATTTGGGAAACAAAGTTCCCAGCATAATGATAATGGTGCTTAAGACTCAAGTATGTGACGAAAAAGGTCTAGTCTTGGTAATCTACTTATAGCGCAGAGATAATCGTCAATCTAGCTCTATTCTCGCTTTATTAATGGAGGATCTACGAGATTATGAATGACAGGTCGCGAAGATGATCCTTGATGTTTTATATACGCGTATATAAAACATCAAGGATCATCTTCGCGACCTGTCATTCATAATCTCGTAGATCCTCCATTAATAAAGCGAGAATAGAGCTAGATTGACAAGACAAAAAAGTACCAGGGAGTTAGTGATAAATAGATGGTAGCTTAATGCTTCTGGGAACGGTGATCCGGTGAGCCGGCTGTCAACGCAGGACGGAGCGCCGGACGGGCAGTTTATGAAGCTATATTATGACGCCGCAAATTGCCGGGCTTGACTTTAACATTGAATAATTAGGATACTTAGATAAATACAGGAATTCGAAGACGATCTTACGCAAATATTATTTTATTGGAACCAAGGTTCACCTGCATTGCAACTGATGTTTTATTGAGGTTATTTTCAACATTATAAATAAACCGAATTGCATTGCAAAAATTCTCCGATATCTTCAAAAGTTGCATGTGTTAATTAAGCTTGTTATTTGCATTGAAGGACACAATATAAAAGGCATTTAATTAAAATAATTAACCAGTATCGATATGAAGCGTAGACTTATCTGTGGGTGGTCAATTCAAGCATTCATCGTTAACATTATGGCGAAAAGCTCCCACGCTAAGTAATAAATATGTATTTAGAATACTAAATACGTCACAGATTAACACCTGTGATTCCTGTCTGCCTGGTTACACAGTCTGGACATGCAGTCTAGAGAGTCAATAGGAAGTGAAGTCTGATTATCTTATGATTCTTAGAAACCTGGTAGTGCAGTCTGAACACGCAGTCTAGAGCCGATAGGAGATAGGATTTCTGGGAGCCTGGTAGCAGAGTCCGGACATGCAGTCTGGCGAGAGCAAGACAATGGGGAATGATGACACGTGCTCTCAACGCAAGAGGGCTTTTATACGTACTTTAAACGGGCTTTGCGGTGTCAACGTTTGTGAGTGGCTGCCAACTAGGGCCGGGGGCTTAAATAAAAGGATGAGGAACCACGACTGTATTGAAATTGTTATTTCGCTACGAGCAACATTCCTAGTTTTTGCACGTAATATATAATTTTTTTTCACCACGCGAAATGGTAAATAATATTCTTAGGTAAATAAAAATAATCCAGGCTTCAAAGTTTGAACTGTTTGAAGTTCAAACAGTTATGTAATTAAATCTGTCCAGTTGTACAATCTTTGTTCCTGTTTGTCACTTTGACAGTTAAATTGTGTATGTTATAAGCAGTGATCGGATTTTAGGGTGCAACACGGCGGAATACATACACTTAATATAGTTGATGTAACTAAAGTAAACAACGTGGGTATAAAAAACCCGATGATTATCCACATATTAGCATAATTTTTGAGGAAAAAAAAACCGTGTTGCACCCTAAAATCTGCTCACTGGTTATAAGAGACAAAACATAAATTAACAAATAATTTTGGCCCGAGAGACGTTTATAATGAATAAGGCAGTTAGTTTATTTTATTATATAGACATTCGAAACAAAACAGTTTTATAGTGTAGTGAAAGAAAGCTGATCTTTGCACAGGTGGCCTGCGTTACAATATGTTTTCAGCCATTTCAATCGTATGACGGAATCGTTATTCAACTTTTGCGACTTGGAATGTTTCAGTGGCTATGTCACCGCATGTAAAGTCACCTGGTCAAACACCAGGGTCTCAGACACAGTTCAAAACAGAACCATGGAATATTACTATCGCTAATTGGGCATTTACTTGTTGAGATTATAATACAATGGACGTAAGACAAGCGTCGAGTTTGGTCAAAACAGTGTTGAGCAAGCATCGAAGCAAGCGTCGCGTCACGGTAAGTATAGACAATCGCAAGTAGTCTGTTGTCGTTCGACATTTAAACTCGGGCATCGGACGTAAACGTAGCCGCTGTCCTTATGGAAGATCAATCCCGGTATGGCCGTATCTGAAGCATGTAAGGACTAAGAATTGTTCTTGAAAGCGAAGTGCGTGCGGGGAAAACGCAGAAGGCAAGCGGCGACACCACACATGACGGAAAAAAATTGAACTTTCATTAGACAACACTTTCAGGGCGGTGCCACAGTCACGCACAAAGTGGATAATATCGTCAATTGTTTTAAGATGGACTACTCCAAACCTTACCGTGGAGCTTAACTATTGTGGAACACCTAACCCTTTTCTTGCTCGACCAACTCGTGTTTTTCCCTACAACAATGGCGCAGTACGACCATATTTGAAGCATAGCTTTCATCTTTCCTTCAAGGGCGTTGCATCAGTATTTATCACATCAAAGCACGCGATATTTACGCCCAGAAATAGCCACATATTTATAATTATAAGCATCCTTTGGTTGAAAATAGTACATCACTCGTCGCTCCTGAGCCGATCAAAGATGGCGGCGGTTGCTTGTTTAATGCACTGCGATGATGAGATGCATGAGATCGTTAAACTAAAAAGGTGAGGTGTTGTTTTAGTGTGCGGTTAACCGCTAAAATTATTAATGCAATTCGATCCACATTCTCGGAAGCCGTAGAAAAGTAAGTATTTATTTACCTCACCCAACAAATTTCATCCACTTAATTAAGTAGGTTTCTATTTAATAGTTTAATATTCTTTGAATTCAAATATTTACTTAAACGAATTTGCCGCTGATCCTTATAAATTGTCGACTCAATAATTATGCTCGTACTTGGTAGGTACTAGAAGTTTCTAAAAGTACGTAGGTATTAATTATTTGTTTTCGTTTTAGGTATCTAATTTCTTATTATCCATATAACGTGTCACTGCCCTTTTCAATACATCTGTCGTGCCGCTAACGTGTCGTAAACTCGGATAGAATCGATTTCAAACGTTCACTAAAGCCCGAGCCCATTTCACCATCGGTCAAAACATAACACACCCAAACCAAATAGAGTAGAGGAGCGCCGGTGCATAGGTGCAGCCCTCCTATTCCTAAACCTTTGTTCTAATTCCCACTCTGTTTGAACTGTGACATTCATAATAACTGTTTGTAAAGTGAGGTCAGAGTTGCACTGGACGTTTGAAAGTGTAGACGCGTGGCGTGGTAGAATGCGACCAGGGCCCGCAGGAACGTAGAGTACATAAAACGCATGTCTAGACACAAACACAGTCTGCCATTGCTGTTTCATGCACCGCAAAATATAAGTAACTTTAGTAGATACTAGCCTCCACGCGCGACTTCGTCCGCGTACAAGTCGTTACAACTTTTAGAGGCATTATTATTTTTTATTTATTTTTTTGTTAGCCTATTTTGTGTCCCACTGCTGAGCAAAGGCCTCCCCTCTTTTTCCTCATTCGACCCTCTTGGTTGAAATTTTCCAAAAGATAAAATAAGATGAACTTTATGATCCTAATCTCAAGGTTCTATTTTATGCAGTTTAGGTGCGTTGTCTGTCAGTAAGTTAATGACTATTTTATATATTTACATTATTAATTAGTATACATGACAGCATTGAACTGATGCGTTTAATCTGATACGCAAATAATTGACAAATACATAATGTAATTGACGTCTTGCTCACTTGTCCATAACTAAATGTTACGGGTCTTTAAGCATTTTATTCAATTTACATTGACCTCTTTTTCTCAATGCGTTTTATTTTATTTTCATGCGTAACACCTAAAAGTAATAACTATTATACAGTAGTTGTATTTCGTTAATAGCATTTTGAAATGGTACCACCGTTTAAAACTGGAGTTCTGCAGAAAACGTGAATTTTTTTGACAAAACTTAAACTGTATTTCGATGTTGATAAAAATGCCTTTGATAGCTTACAGCAAGACTGCGAAGCAGTGCAATTGGGAGTTTGATCTAGATTGTGTCGGGTCACGTAAACGTGTAGTTTTGGCTGGATGCGTTGCGCAAGAGCCGGTGTTGTTCTTGGAGAGCACCTGGTGTCTCTAACCTACATACAGGTAGATGTTCCAAATAAACTCGTGAAATATTGTGAAGAAAAGTTTGTTTGCGAAACACACGAATGAGTAGAGTAGCGAAAGGTCCATAGAATTAGACAACCAGCAGCCTGCATATTTTCAGATAATCGTAATCGTTCTCGATGAAAGAGTGATACAATTTCGTTCCGGGTTGCGTATGTTTTACGAATATGTACCTATTAGATAAAGCGCATGTTCTATGATAAAATTCAGTAGGTACCCAGTCATCCTCGAGGCCTTCTAACAAGAACTATTAGAGAATAGGGTACACGTAGACTTCTTTTTTTTTTTTTTTTTATGAAACTAGTAGCAAACGAGCAGACGAGCCGCCTGATGGGAAGCAGTCAACGTCGCCCATAAACATAAGCAACATCAGGAACCGCCTATGCGTTGCCGACCCTTGAGAGCCCTGTACGCCCGCTTCTTGAAGAACCCCATGTCAAAGCGCAATGGAAACACCTCGGGAGGCAGCTCATTCCACATTCCGCACGTTCTAGGCAGAAACGAGCGAGATGCCCGTTTATTTTTGGTGTACCATGTGTCTAGAAAATGAGGATGAACTTTGTTCCTTTGGCGGGAGGTGCGATGGTAGAAACGTGACGATGGCACCAGTTCAAAAAGTTCTTCAGAATATTCCCCGTTGTACAGACGGTAGAACACACACAGAGAGCCAACATCTCTCCGGAGACTAAGTGGATCTAAGCCGTCAGTAAGATCGGGATCGCCAACAATACGAACTGCCCGACGTTGGATGGAGTCAAGTGGGAGAAGCTGGTATTGCGGGGCGCCAGACCAGAGATGAGAACAGTACTCCATGTGAGGTCGAACCTGCGCTTTATATAACAAAAGCCGGTGATCCGGCGTGAAGTACTGTTTTACTCTACTGAGCACCCCGAGCTTCTTGGAGGCCAGTTTGGCTTTGTTCTCCAAATGACCCCGAAACTGGACTTCGTTCGTAATGTCGACACCCAGTATCCCGATACTCTTGGATATAGTTAGAGGGATGTTCTGAAATTTTGGCGCTATGACGAATGGGGTTTTCTTAGCAGAAAACGCACAGACTTGTGTCTTACTAGGGTTAAACTGGACGAGATTACGTCTACCCCATTCGGAAACCTGCTCGAGGGAGGTCTCTATTTCAGAGACAAGTTGCATTCTGCACTCCAACACCCGCTCAGGGGGGGCATATACACGACCTGTGTAGTAGCTATCGCCATTACTGTCATCCGCATAGCAATGGATATTGTTGGTTACCAACATATCATTGATATGCAAGATAAACAGAGTTGGCGATAGAACAGATCCCTGGGGGACGCCAGCATTAATGGGCTTGTAATCTGACTTAATTCCGTCAATGACGACAGAAATGCTTCGCCCAGATAGAAAGCTGGCAACCCATGTACAAAACCCCTCACAAAGCCCGTATGATGGAAGTTTAGAAAGAAGTGCCTTATGCCAAACCCTATCAAAGGCCTTTGCTATATCGAGGCTAACTGCCAATGCCTCCCCCTTGCTCTCGATGGAGTGGCCCAACGGTGAGTTAGGTAGACAAGAAGATCACCGGCGCCTCGACCGTGGCGGAATCCGTATTGCCGGTCGCTTATGAGCTGGTGATCCTCGAGGTACTTAAGGAGCTGGTTATTTACCACACGCTCTAACACTTTAGAGAGCAAGGAGGTGATCGCAATCGGCCGATAGTTGGATGGGTCTGTGCGGTCACCCTTTTTTGGTATAGGGTGTACCCAGGCAATTTTCCAGAGAGACGGGAACTTCCCTGAGCGGTATGAAAGCGAGAATAGGCGCGTTAAAACTGGAGCCAGCTCTGGAGCGCAGGTTTTTAGCACAATGGCAGGTATACCGTCGGGCCCACTGGATTTCTTGACGTCAAGGGCAAAGAGAGCACGCCTTACCGCATTTTGGGTAAAGCGGACATTGGGCATAGAATGCCCACAATGCGGAATGATAGGTGGTGTATTGCCCCCGTCGTCAAGAGTCGAATTCGACGCAAATATATGGCATAGTAGATCCGCCTTTTCCTTTGCGGAATGAGCCAGTGAGTCGTCGGGTTTACGCAAGGAAGGTAAGGAGACCCTACAAAAATTTCCCTGAACAGCTTTAGCGAGAGACCAGAAAATACTAGACCCAGAAGGCTGACTAACCAGCCTCTCACCAATACTGCGGGTATGTTGGTACTTTGCTGCAGCAATCCGCTTCTTGCAGGACCTGGGTGCGTAGCCAACGTGCCAATCGTTAACGCTCCGTAGCGTATCGTAGTCACGTCTCTCTATCACTCTTCCATATTTGTGTGACAGTGACAGTTGCGTTTCGTTCACTACGACGCGTTAACGATTGGCACCTTGGCTACGCACCCTGGAAGCAGCATTGAATCGCTTCTTCAATTCAGGGGGATCATCGCCCTCTCGCGCAGAAGCCCAAGCTTGGTAAGCCTTACACTTTAATTTAGAGGCTTCAGCGCACGACTTACCAAACCAAGGCTGAGAACGACCACCAACACGAACTAACGAGCTTGGAATGAAGCATTCCATACCCTGTAATATCGTGTCAGCTACGAATTTCGCACAGGTATCGATGTTATCTGATGATAAGCAGAGCTGCTTCCAAGGGTAGGATGCGTAGAACTCCCGCAGTCCGTCCCAATCTGCTGACCGATAATGCCAAACACGACGTGACCCTGGGGGTCGAGATTGCCTTGTCTGATCCGAGATTGAACTGGAACGTACCAGGCAATGGTCTGATGACCCCAGGGGTGCAAGACGTGATATTCGGTGGCGTTCTGGAAGCGAGGTCAGCAGTAGGTCCAGTAGAGCAGGGGTATGACCCTCAATGTCTGGGATTCTAGTGGGACCATCGACAAGTTGTGAGAGATCATACGCCACAGCAAGGCTATGAACAGCTCTCCCAGCATAGTCAGTACGCGTTGATCCCAACCACTCAGTGTGGTGTGCGTTAAAATCGCCGAGGATTACTAACTCTGCAGAGGGAAGCCGCTGGAGAATTTCGTCGAGCCCCGCTTGCAGACGCTCCAGAAGACGATCAGTCTCCGAGTCTCCGCTAGTCTACGCGCGCCCAAATTATTGACAGGTCTCTGTCTTCGAAACTGCTCAGACGGCGATAGCAGATATCATCCCGATAAACATGCATACCCCAGCACGCGACACAAATTTGTGTTCAAGGCTGTAGCCGGGGTACATAAGGTAAGAGATGTCAGCCGGGGTAGATATCTGTGTCTCCGTCAAGAAAAACAGGGCGGGCTTGTCTGTTTCGAGATGGTGATGAACAGAATTCAAGTTGGAGTGAAGTCCCCTGATGTTGCATACATCCACAGTAAATGTGGAACATGAAGCCGCTGTAAAACGTTTATTCTTTTTATGAACAGGCATATTTAATAGAAGCGGGTTGTATAGGGGAAAAGTGATGGATCAGCAAAGAACCGACTGCCACAAGGTCACAAACAAGGCCACTCCTCGCCTGGCGCCGCAAGTGGAGTGGTCTCCTGTCATGGGGGACGGAAGGGCCCCCGGTCCGACCCATGGTCAAACGCTACGTTCCACTCCGGTTTCCCAGGCCGGCGCAGCGATAATTACACGGGCTTTTTACACTGGCGGCAGGACAGCCTCCCCAGCTGGGATAAGCCAGGGTTCGGGTCCTCTACGAACCAGCGGGCGGCCAGCGGACAACCGTTTCACCGGGTCTCCCTGGCCCCCATGACAAGGAACCACGCTTGAAGCACCCAAGCAAGGTAACAGGCCTATGTAAGACCAAGGGCAGTCGGAATTAAGCTGATCGGAAAGGGGACTGGTTTTCGCGCACTCAACCGGAACACATCAACAAGGAAGGATGCTTTGCGGCCAACTACAACGCGAAGGTGGTTGCCGACCAGACGAGTCCTTAGGACTAGAAAGATGAGACCGTCCTTAATAGAACTCTACCACCAGCTAATGTACAGTGATTTAAAAATTACATAGGGCCACTGACAAACCCCACAACCCGAAGGAATTGTGTTGACCATTTAGCACTACCCAGGGGTCACGTGTAGGGTATCTAGAGTCAAGAAACACAAGTGTTTCGCCTACGGACGCGGTCAACTATAACCCCCAAAATTCCTTAGCCGTACGTAAGATTATAAATGTTATGTCGTTGATATTTAGACAATACGCACGGGTCGACTGCTATTTATATACACATACTCGTACTTGTTAGTATTTAAAACGATTCTATTCGGTGTTATTAAATAATAGGAGTTCAAACGGAATGTTTTTCGAGTTTGTTTTCATTTCAACACGTATATTTATACTACTATGGGTTAATAAGACGGGTGGGTTGCACCACGCATAACTAACGAACTGATCAACGTTAAATATGGCGACGGAGCTGTCATCCCATAGAAAACTGTCAAACTTTTCATACAAGATTTTTTTTAACGATGACGTTTACGTTAACAGACTGTTTGGTGCAACCGGCTCTAAGGGTAGGTTGCACCACGCATATTGAACAGACTGATAAGCGTTAAATATGCCGGCGCAGCTGTCATCCCATAGAGAACTATCTAACTTATCATACAATAAAATTGTAATGTTAATAATGACGTTAACAGACGGTTTGGTACAACCGACCCTAAGTAAAATTAAGCGTAAGTGAAGAAACCAACACTTTTTTTGCCGGAGGAGCATACAATTATTAATTACAAATTCGAATTCGTAATTATAAATTCTAATTCAAAATTCAAACATCCTCTCCGTCCATCTACCATTTCCTGTCTTGTTTTGTTTTTGACATGTCATTTTTAACATTTAACATGTCTTGATTTATCTCGCCAACTTTAATTTACCATGTCCCCATAACATTTGTCGTGCTCTCTAATGTGTAAACTATGAGATCATGAACATTGAACAGCTGTAAAGTAGGCAATGTTATCGTTATCACTATCTGATGTCATCTGGCAGTAAATTAATTGTGAGACAACTGGCGTGGGACGGGTCGCACACGGCGCCATAACATTTTACATTAAAACAACATATGTATGTATGTACCGCCTCCGTTCTCATCTAATTCTAATAAGTATTTTACGATAAAGTGACCCAACCTATAGACCAATGATGGCTTTGTGATTATCAACAATGACATAATGTCGTGTCTATAAAATTAGCGACTATAACGTGGAGAACGTACCAAGGTGGTTAATATTATTATTATTTTATTTATTTAATATGCACAATGTTTAACTTAAAAACTAATACATTGTCCCACAAAACTAATGATTAATATGTTAATATTTCGCACGATAACTTTAGAACGCATCATTGAGCTGCAGAAGAGAAAACTACCCTTGTTAAGCGCCTACCTAGCGCAGAATAAACTTTACAAACAAGGATGTATACCCGTATTACCCGTCATGATTTTTCAAATTCGCACGTCTTCCTGCTAGTTCATGTGGCTGAACAAAAAACTAAACACAACAACACGAACATTGAAGACGTGGGAGGTTGGCGTTTCCTGTGCACTTGTGCACTTGTGTACGAGCAAAAGACGGTAAACAGGGAATCTACTTGAGGGAGACGATGGCAATAAAAACGAGTTTTCTTGCTCTTGAGTGTAGCGTATATTGGATATTTTGCACGTGTTGACGAGCCTTGTTTTCAATACCCGTCGATTTTTCTATATTTACATTTATCTTCCCTACCCTATACGCCCCTGAACAATACTTTAATACTACTTTTTCAATATATTATACCTACACTTGCTTGACGCATCGCCTAATGCATTCTACCAAATAACATTTTACTTCTTAGATACTATGTGTAATTTATAAAAACACAATGTCAATAAAAGGTCATATAACAACCATTAAATACCTCACTAAACACGACAGATTCCCCAAATAATATGACATGTGTAATCCAATCAAATGTTCCGCCTGGGCGATGATCCCACCACCCTCGATTATTAATCCAATATTCGATCCCCTGGCCACTGAATACGATATTCATAGGCTCACACTACACACAGTCGGTGAGAATAGGCGCAGACATTATGTCTGAATAGATGCTGCTTGCAATAGGAAGATGGAACACCTAGGGCAATATTTTTCTTAAATTTTATTTGTTTAGGGATGGGAATCGCATAGTTTGTATGTAATATAAATTTTAATATATTTTTTCTTCTCTTTGCAGGTAAGTCGACCTATTCCATTAAACCGGCAAGAACTCAAATTTGAAACAGTAGGTATACCTTCGCTACCTTAAGGTTGTCTGGAAGAGATCGCTTCTTAGCGATAAGACCGCCTGTTGTTTACATTAAGTTTTCTAATTTTTCTGTCTCAGTTTATTTTATTGAGGTGTACAATAAAGAGTATTTTATTATTATTATTCTAATATTGACAATATATATATTTATTTATTTATTTTGACAAACAAAAACTATACCTATTTTAATTATTAAAAAACGTTCAAAATTAATATTTGATTGAAAAAAAAAGTGTCGGGAATGTGCTTACCATAAAAATGTCAAACAAAGGCAATGATATTAGCAATGAGATGTACGTTGCATATTGTTAATTATTGGCACAAATGCAGTGATTAAATAGTTAACGAATAAGCGGTACGCTCTATGGTGATTATCTATATGTGGTTGCGCGATCTATCTAATATAGATAAATATGTCTGTGGGTATAGTTTTACCACACATTCGGGTGGCGTGGGAATTAAGAATGGACACCGTTTTGTGCTTAGTTAGATTTATGTGGACATTGTTGATCCTGCCACACTTGCCACAGGATCACAATATCTGGGGATTCGCCATTGTGTTGGTTATTTATGGCTAGGAATGTCCCGTGTTATAGGCATTAGGGTACTTTTATTGCTTTAGTGTCAATATTTAAAAGGGTTAGATGATACTAATGTCTAGTCAGACGTTGGAATATATTATGAATCTGTACACCCAAAGAAAAAAAGTGATATAAACCCGCGAGTCGCACAGCATGCAGCGGATTGCTTCCCGGTAGGAACAGAACATAATATGTAGGTACCTACCTACTTACAAGTTTATTTTACAAATAAATTTACTTACCGTTTATTTTACTTTGTAAGTTATCTGATCTGCCATATTTATTTATAAATAACTAGCCTTTTCCCGCGGCTTCGCCCGCGTACTATAAGTACTCAATAAGGATACGATACCCATGTTGATTTTCTGACTTTGTGACCACATTTGCCCCTTTTAGGGGTTAAATTTTCGAAAAACCTGAATCACGTGTTTACTCATTTATTGTTAGGAATACTCCTGTGAAGTTTCGAATAAAATAGTCTAACAAATCTTGATTCGCCATACAAACTTTGGACCCCCATTTTACCCCCTTAAGGGGTGAATTTTGAAAAATCCTTTCTTAGTGCACCCCTAGACCTTATAAGGAACCTACGTGCCAAATTTGGAATCTCTAGAACCAGCGGTTTGGGCTGTGCGTTGATATGTCAGTCAGTCAGTCAGTCAGTCAGTTTCTTCTTTTATATATTTAGATTAAAGATTCAAAAGATGCTAGATGATTTTTATCAATGCTCAATTTATTAAAAAGATGGTGGTGTTAAGAAATAAGGATCATACACAACTTTAGTTGTTTAAGCACAAGTTGTGCACCAGTTAGTCTATCTAAGAACACACGAGGCGAATTTAGAGTTTAAAATCACAACCTGTTTTATTGTTGTAATAATAGTGTAACCTTAAAATAACCATACAAAAATCAAGATAAGATTGTAAGCTTCGAATGCGCGCCGTTTGGAGAGCGGAAGCACTCAAAACTGGCACCAGTTGCGGTTATATTATAAGTAGCTATCTATATGTGTAGGTACACATCCTCTATTTTATTTATTACCGTGTTCACGCGAATTGAAGCGTATTAGCGGTGCAATTGTCTCAAAATATCACTTCTGCGAGTTCTAGGGTAGTGAAGCTTAATGAAAATTTTCGCAGTTACCCACGTTCACTCTTGACGTGTAGTTTAACAAGTAGGTAGGAACATTCTATTTCATTAAATTGGATCTCATAGGTACTTAGTGGGAGAATAAGTATCCTAGGCGAATGCCTATTCTGGTGAATACCAGTCATCAGGTCATCACGGCCCACAAAAAACCCAACCAGCATATTTTTAGTTAAATCAAAACAATTTAACTAACAATGATATATGTAAAACAATGGTTCTAATACTTCTAATAAGTAGTGTATGTGTCACTTCCAATATCAACAATTTACCAAAAACATCTCTTACTATAAAATATAAAACTTTCGTTTGCGCCAAAAATAGATACCCAAGCATAAAAAACTTAGAAACATTATCTTTTGTATTTCGTAGTCGAGTAAAAATAATTAGTATCTTTAATATTACGAGCATATTAATATACCACACCGGATCAAAGCAGCCGCGTTATGACCCTCTCTAGCAATTCATTAAGTTCACACAAAATTTTGAACATGTGATGACCATTTGTTCTCATCACGTGCTATATTGATTCAGTCTCATGAATCTCTACCGAGGGGTGACTTGCGCCGTGAGGGATGCTCCCTCCCTGTCCTGCCTGTGGGGAAAGGGGTGGGAGCGAGGGAGACCGCGGAGATTGATTCACGGGCTGCAGATGCTGTGGTCGGGCGATGCTGAACGGAACCAAAATAGAATGGAATAAATATATCGCCATTCTGTACACAGCTAATTATGGTTTGAAATCTTAAGTAATGCTTCGTGAGGAATATACCAATGAAAGTAAAGAAGTTTTGAAGTTAACTCGTGTAACTTACCCCCTAATTCATAATCCTCAATTTATATTTTGTCTTTTTCTAACTTGAATTCAAACAACAGGAGCGGCCATTGACAGGCGTTCCCCTCTGCCGAAAACATGTGACCAGTGGTCATATTTATTTTTAGTCTGACGTGGCTATTTGTACATTACGGACGAATAGCCATACATTTGACTTCCCCTCCCCCGCAAAAATCGGCAGACTGTTTTTTGTATAGAAAATAACGGACATGGCTGCTCCGGTTGGTTGAATTCTCTAAGGTTTCTAACAAGCACAACTTTGAAAGTGACAGATAAGGACAAAACATAAATTAACTAATTGAGGTCTGAGAGACGTTTCTGAATAAGGGAGTTAGTTGTCACTGCACGTCATCCTCCTATTAGCGTTTGTCCCGGATTTTTGCCACGGCTCTATTGAGCCTGTGGTCCGCTCGGCTCGGCAACCTAATCCCAGAAATTGGTGTAGGCACTAACTTTTACGAAAGCGACTTCCATATGACATTACAACCCAGAGGGGATACTAGGGCTTATTGCGATTAGGTCCGCTTATTGGGGTTAGTTGCCGCTGTACGTTGTCACTGAAAAAAAATCCTAATACATTAAAAAATCATCTTAAATTTGCAATATTAGAGCTTAAGATTAATTACGAAGATGTGTTTATTATTTTCGTTTAGGAAAAGAATTCCTCCTAAGAATTTTCTGCCCCACACCCATATTTGCAAAACTTAATCATAGAGTGTTTGTCCACTTTACTCGAAAACACTTCACAAATCCGCGATGTCCTATGCCAAAGCACTTAAGAGTCACTCTCACTGTTTGGCAACCTTAATGGTCCAGGGCTGAACTTGACCTTCCTTGGTTCCGTGTTGCATGTTAGCCGGGTGCTCAGTGCCCGTCGCGACGCCGCGCCGGCGACACGTCTACGACACACGACACGGCACGACATGTCGGCCGGAATAGTCAGCTGACAGGTGCTGTGATGTGCTTTCATGGTTGTGCTAGTTTAGGAGAATTAAGGTGAGTTTTATTTATCATTTTTAATTTTTTTGCGTGTGAGTTAGGTTGTTACCTTGTTTTGAGGTTATCTTCAACGGCAGTCTTAGTAAATATGCAGTGAGAAAGGGTGCTTGACAGAGTTTTCTGTGTCTGACGAAGTAATATCCATACTAATATTATAAATGGGAAAGTGTATGTGTGTGTTTGTTTGTCCGTCTTTCACGGCAAAACGGGGCGACGAATTGACGTGATTTTTTAAGTGGAGATAGTTGAAGGGATGGAGAGTGACATAAGCTACTTTTTGTCTCTTTCTAACCCCCCACTTCCCTAAAAGGGGGGGTGGAAGTTTGTATGGAGCATTCCGCAATTTCAAGGTAGAAAGCTAAAAATAGGTATGCGGTCTATTTGTGTGCGGTTTATTCTGTTCCGAGTTCTCTTCTGTGTTTTAAATCAGGAAAGGGGAACCGTGTTACCCCGAATTTAACGCCAGCGAAGCCGCGGGCAAAAGCTAGTACTAAGTACCTGAAACTCCACATAGTCTTGTCCCAACTACCTATAAGTTAAAATAACCTCCTCAGCGAATAGGTATACCTTCTAAAAGATTTTGAGTATCTTGACCAATGCAGGTCGTAAAAGTCGTAAATATTTGTAAATGAGGCAACAGGCTTCACTAAGATCTAATTTCGGATTTCACCATAGAAGAGCCTATTCTCTTTTTCTCTTTAAATCTTAAACACGTTTTTTTTTGCTCTAAAAAATTCCTGCTATACGCGGAAAGATAAAATATAATTCAAAATCACTCGACCGATTCTAACAGCACTCAACAATTACTGCGTGCGCGCATATAGTTTTTCTTTAATAGGAAGTCGGTAAACGTCGATCAATCTCGCTAATCTGACAAAATTACCACGGGTCTTTCTAATCATTTTCCGTAGCGAGTCGAAGAATCACATGTACCAGTATAAAGACGCTCTCTGGTTAAGCAAAGTTGTAGCGGTTCGAGGTCATGTTACACTGGCGTTCGAGAATTCGAGTCGTGCGCTCGCGCAACCAATACGGCTTGGCAGATTCTTCTCTGACAGATGAGAGATGATATCGCGTTGCGTGCGTCTGCGATCGATCGCAGACAATTGAGATCGTTGAAAAGGATGATGTAGATATGAGACAATAACATAAAATAATGTTCTTTAGAAAGGGTAAATAACAGACAAAGTAAAGGACGAAAACTTACTCCACAAAATACTACTTCTGGAGTAAGTTGTGTTTAGCAATGGTCGACTTGTAATCTGACGAAGTGCAGTCATATTTATTAAACAAGTTAACGGCGTCGAAGCATCGTGTCGTCACGCTGATAACCGCTCTAACTATGACATTGCTATTATTTGAAGGTTATAGTTTTGTTATCCATCCATAGTCCATGTACCGTAAGAAAGCGAGTCTGTCTGTCTGTCTGTTACCTCTTTACGCTTGAACTGCTGGACCGTTTAATATGAAAGGTAAGGAGAAAGATCGAGTCCCGGGGAAGGATTTTATAATTTTTATCCCAGAAATTAACCCCCCTAAGGGGTTAAAAGGGGGGGGGGGTTCTCTGGGGAATCAATAACCGCTGAACCGATTTCGGAGAATTTGGTATGGAGATGGTTTGAGTTCTGGGGAAGAATATAGAATAGTTTTATCCCCGAAGTCATCCCTTAAGGGGATAAAAGGGGGTTGGATTACAACTAACTAGTTCTATGTTCCCCCCATTGACTAAGAAGGAATACTAAGTTTCCGTTAAGAGGGCCAGCCCGGTATTATATCGTTCAAGGTGGGAAGCTGCGTGATGTACTCCCTTCAGCGTGTCTATCTATAATGGATTTGCTATAGTGATAAATTGCCGGTTCTCTTCTGCTAGCAGTGTGATATGAGTATTTATGATATATGAGTATTTATAATACTCGTATAAGATAAAATTAAAAATGGGGTTGTTTTTAGTGCGGTTTCGAATAAGGTTCGTAAGGCTAGTGGTTCTTACGTGATGTTTTGACGAGTATGAAATTTGAGCGGCGCGTGCAAGGCCAGCCTGCGCCCGCGCAGAACTCGTTAATCCTGCAGAACAATGGCCACTCGCGAAACACAACACTGCTACGAACGCGTTCCGCTCCTTCGACTATTTACGATTTGTAAAAGAACCGCATTGTATTTTAGTAAAAATAATCTAAGAAACAAACTATGTAGGTAAATACCTAACTACGGAATTTCTGCTCCTTAAAAGGTTGTCTGGAAATGATCTCTCTTTAGCGATAACACCGCCTGTTGTTTGCTTCTACTCCATCTGTACTGGTTTCCTGTTTGAAATGTTCTATTAAGAGTCTTATTCCATCGGTCATCTGTACTTGGGCTAGCTTGATTCTTCGAAAGTAATTCAACCCCTTAACCTTTTATTCCATCTCTCCGGTGTCAACAATGTCCGGTGTTAAATATGTACCCTAATTATATGCTTATTAATGCTTCGAACTCCATAATTTGTTAAAGCACAAACTAACAAAATACAAGAAAATAAAACTTTCACATGACAAACGCATTTTCTATACTAGATCTTGAACCCTTCGGCTTCTGAACCCATCTTTGAGTACTTGCAATATGTGTGTAGATAAAGTAATGTATGCAACTGTACATAATTAGGCCTTAAAACACTCGTGTGATCCTATAATGAAACTCGCTGTGCTTGTTTCATTAAACCCCACTCGTGTTTTAAGGCCCCTCATTATGTATCAGTTGCATAAACTACTATTTTTATATTAGCCTGGTAAGGTGTCCCACTGCTGAGCAAAGGCCTCACCTCTTTCCCGCCATCTTGAAATGAAACAAATTAATTGAAACGGAATATCAATTTAATTGTTGAAATATGAAACCGGTGGAGGACGGACGCAGATTGTGGAATGTATTTACGAGGTGAAATATTGCGTCCGCCGGACTTTACCGATATAATATTTTGGCTAAAAATAAAAACACATAACACTCAGCCGTCTCCATAATTGGAAGATATTGAAAATTAAAACGTCAAAGCAGTAAAAGAAAGCAGGATACTACACTGGAAAGCACTACACTTTCTCATATTTCATCTCGATGCTTCAGAGCTTAATCCCTGGTGTCATTTATAGTGGAGATTAGTGCAGGATAATAAACACCTTCTTGACTTTTGCCATCAATTATTGAAAGTTCTGAAGCTGCTCCTACCAGTCGCCAGAAAATTTATCCAGGTCGTCTCGCCATCTCTTTTTTGGCCTACCTTTGCCTCGGTGACTTTGGAGCGACAATTTTTGTATCTAAATAAAACCTGATGCTACGCAAACTCGGGACTCTCTCCAGCGATGACTGACCAGTAGGCCTATGATGGCAGATTTTACCAGCGGATAAGAGGATATAAATCTGATAAAATGACAGTTGCCGCCATTGTTTGTCATTTTATCAGGTTTATATCAACTTATCCGCTGGTAAAATCTGCCATCATAGGCCTGCAGGATGACATAACGCAGAGAACATTATTGCAGTGGCATAACGCTGCGCACGTGCGTGGCTACAGTTACCACCGCGAAGCATACCGCTTTCACATAGCGCGAATATCTTACGCTCTCTGCACTGTATTTTTCTAATATACATATGAACGTATGTCCGAGTTCCATTCGCAAATTGGGAACAACAACACGCAGCAAACTATGTTGAAATGTGTCTAATTAGGTAATTTTACGGTGGCAGAACGTGTAAAAAAATCGAACGTGTAAAGATTTTTTGATTAATATTTTTTGTTTATAATCTGAAAACGAGGTTGTTTTCTCTTTGTAGAGGTTGTTGTTTCCGACATAAAATAAACGACTGAGTGCTCGTCACTGTCTCAGTACATGACATCTTAATAGGTAAGCCATTCGCATCCGCCATCGCATTGGGCCTTTACGTGTCGAGCACTAGGACGTATACTATAACGTTTTTTATCCTCCGCTTTGGCATGCTCTTCGGTTTCTCCTTTTCGTCTAAATAATACAAACTTACCTGTATAATCCTCACTATCCCTACTAGCATAGCCACCCGAGTATCTGGGAACAAATCTATTAGGCATTACTTATTATTGTCAAAGTTTATTGGATGCTGGTGCAATTAGATGGCAGCCTCAATTACAGTTAAATATGTATATTACAGTCATGGTCAACCAAAATGTTGTCAACAAGCACACTTTACATAAAGCTATGTTTATTAAGTACGATCATCCGGACCGGCCCACACGCGCCGCGATTTCACCGCTCAAATTAAAACAGATTATTGTTCATTAACCGTTAACGTTAACATTGACCGCTAATTAATAACTTATTTATACGGTGGTTAAGATTATTTGAGATTCAATCCGCCATTGTCTCCGACTCCGGAACGAGATGATTTATGCTCGTCATTGTCATTAACAGTTTGTAAAAAGGCTTCGCCAGCAGTTTACAATAATGGACGTGGCGTGAGTAAGCCAAACGTCAAGGTTGGTCAGTTAGCTCTTTAAATGTGGAAGTCATCTGACGTCGTTGTTTATTGAAGGCAAGGAGGAAGGAATTAAATTCTACTATATACTTATAGTCGGTTAGCTAGCTAACCTAGCCTAAAGATCTTCTTCCTAGAAAATAGCAAGTAAGCCCTAGTAGGTGCTTGTAGTGTAGAGCCTAACATAATTAAGATATCTACCTTTTACCTACACTACTATTTACCTACACACATGCTTATGTTTTAAGAACGTTTTTGGTTGTGTTCGTAACAATTGTCTAACACAATAGACACGTCCATATTTCGACAGTTAGTGAGAGTACCTAACCAAACCACAAGACCCATGCCGGATATGTTTTATGACACCACCGTTGGCCAGTGACCAAAGGTCAAATGTGCCTGCAATTTTAACGACCCTTATACCTTTTCTGACCACTCGCTGGTAATCGTAATCCTTGCAGCGGTTACAATAGAAAGCGATTGTGATTTGTTGGGAAAGTGCGGATCGATCAGTCGGCTGTCAACCAAGTGCAACATAATATACTTAACGCCAGTATTTTAACCTCATGACTACATCGCTAGTATAAACTTTTGCCGATTTTGCTCTACGATAAAAAAGAGATTGCGGAGTAGTAGTGTAACTCGTAAAGAATAAAGTTTAGTCTCTTGAGATTCTTAAAGTCACTTTAGTTTATTAAACTATATCTGGAAGAGGATTTTTTTTAGGTAAATAGGTACCTAAATAGAAGTAGGTACCTGTTTTGACATTGACACACGAAGTATTTGTAAAACCCTTAAAGTCATCCTAAGGGTACTCCCAGTCCTCCCATATTATATAATGCCTCCATCTCCCGAACGGGTGCGTTCGTCAGACTGTGCCGCGGTGCCGTTGCGTTGCGTTGACTATACTCGTAGACATTGCACTGGCGCTTGGGAGACAATAGTGTTTGGGGACCCTAGAGGTGCGTCCATATCAGGTGAATCTGCAGGCGTTTTTGCCTCGGATAGGTCTAGCCGCACCTTACTTATCATCTGACTTAGGCACTGTACTGCTCATGATTGCTGTACTGCTTAGTGCGCGGGCGCGGCGCAGTCAGCGCGTGCGCGGCGGCATGAAATTTGAATTCGGAATCTTGCTCGTTAGCGTGCCCGCTGGGGCGGACCTCCGCCAATTTGGTCCAAATGTCCTCCAGCCGAGATCGAAAACTATACCTACTCTAATAATAATCACTTTCGAATGTTTTGCGTTATGTAAGGGTTGTGGTTTTGATTCATCATTGACAGAAATTATCGGAAATGCTCTGTTTTAAATGAAGACGATGCTAGGACAACTTACCAAAAGAGTTGTCTCACTTTTAGCGCTTTCATTACTAATCTTCATTATTTCCATTCGTCGAATATCCAAGTAATTACTTAACAGGTAATGTTTTGTGTAAATGTTGTTTGTTTGTAAAGTTAATTTCTTACTAATGTCGACGGCCATGAAAAGGTATCGTACCAGGAAGGCACCTTTTAGGATTTTGTTAACTGCTAAATATCGAGGTAATGTGACCAAGCTGCTCACAACATTGCAAAGGGTTTTGTAACACATGCGGTTTCACCCTTTCTCTTACCTAGAATGTCAAAATTAGCAATTGTAATGTAAGGGCGAACCTTTGATTTCTTTTCCATCACCTTTGTGACATTCGCTCGTAAAGATAGCCAAACTAACACGACCTCTACAGTGGCTGTTAAAATGCCATACAAAGTGTCCACTTTACATAATTTGTTCGTTAATGGAAAATGCATTTATTGAGAATTCATTATGTTAGTTATTTTATTAGACTTGTATTTTAAAACAATATAGTTATTAATGTTGTTGTACTAAATGATTACAAATAGTCGTTATTATTATCGTCATTTTGGAGATGTTATTTAGGATTAAAAAAAAACCGGCCAAGTGCGAGTCGTACTCGCGCACCGAGGGTTCCGTACAAACCTTTACAACTTAAAGGTATTATAGACCTGAGTATTTGATATGAATTTCAATTTAATACCTCTACGCGTTTACGAGGAAAAAGGTAGTAAGTTTAAAATTTAAAAAAATATTTATTGTATGATTTTACTAAAAATGTCTACTTTTTGTAATTTTTCCTTTGTCTGTACTATATGAAGTTTCTTCGTGCCAAGTTTCAAGTTTCTGAGTTTACGGGAAGTACCCTGTAGGTTTTGAGTTTCTTGCGAGTACTCAGTTTCAAAATATGCGACTTAAATTGCTATTTCTTTTGATTGCGTTGACATAAAAGTTTGGTTTTGCTACGTCTGAAAGATCCTATAGCCCTGAGTATTTGACATGAATTTCAATTTAATATCTCCACGCGTTTACGAGAAAAAAGGTAGTAAGTTTAAAATTAAAAAAAATGTTTTTTTGTATGATTTTATTAAAAAAGTCTACTTTTTGTAATTTTTCCATTGTCTATGCTATATGACGTTGCTTCGTGCCGAATTTCAAGTTTCTGAGTTCACGGGAAGTACCCCGTAGGTTTTGCGAGTGCCGAAAAACTAAAATTTGCAGCATAAACGACTGTATCTTTTGATTGCGTTGGCTTTTGAGTTTGATTTTTTCACAGCTCCAAGGAACAATAGACCTGAGTATTTGGTATAAATTTCAGCTTGATACCTCCACGCGTTCCTGAGAAAAATGGTCTTGACAGACAGACAGACAGACAGACAGACAGACAGACAGACAGACAGACAGACAGACGGACAACAAAGTGATCCTATAAGGGTTCCGTTTTTTCCTTTTGAGGTACGGAACCCTAAAAACTAGGTAGGTAATATTAATCATTCACTAGGTATCCTAAAATATTTGGAACCAAAAGGTTTTTTGTTGTTTTTAACAATTGTAAATGTTGTTTTTGATTTAATTAAATTTGCGTATTTACTTAATTAATCTTAAAATGGATTTCAACAATTACAGTTGTTGAATTTAAATTGTGATTTTACAAAAAGTCAACGGCATAAGCTGCGTCAACTGTTAAACGGTCGTAGGCAACGCGCATGATACACCCATGGGGCTACAATATTTAGTCTATATGCTACAGTGTTTAATTAAATAAAATAGTAACAGTTTCACCAATTACCGGAACAGGTGCTTGATCTCGCGGAAGCGGGAACTTCCATGCCCCGCATTGCTGTCCACCGCAACCATTAGCTGGCTGACCACAGTTACGGTGACAACTGACCGAAATGCCGGTTGTGCAACACTGACTTTTCAAACCAACATAATAAATTAGCGAAGACAATTCATAAATAGACTGTAGTTTCCTTATAAAGTTGCGTTTCATTGATTTTGATGTTGGGATGGCGGGTGGCATGATTTCGTTGACATCCAACTAGGTACTATAGTATAGTCATTTGCATTTTTTTTAAACCACGACTGTATCAAACAAGCGTACGGCCCACCCGATGATAAGCAGCTAGCGTAGTATATGGACGTCTGCAATTACAGAGATGTCACAAGCGCGTTGCCGACCCTTTATAACAAGCCCAACAATCTACTCGTATTCATAAAACTTAGGAGTATTAGAAGTATCCTCTTAAAATTTTTGTAACAAACATAAATGTCAAAATAAAGGACAGGAACAAACGATAATTAAGATTTGACAGTCTTTTACGAATAACGTCACATTAAGAGGATTCGGTATGTGGCGATAGCGTCACTGTGTAAGAAGATGTCAAAGTGGTTACAAAATTAGCCCGCATTTTGTTTTGAGCTATCTACAATAGATACAAAGAGACTGGCAGAGTGGCAGCCTTCATTATCTTTGTAAAAGTAACTGAAAAGTGTTGGTTTTTCCACGCACTATGGGTCGGACACGCGTGACCACGGGCCGATTTTCCGCCGTCGCGTCCGCAACCTTCGATTAGACGCCGAGGATTAATTAAGTTTCCGAGCGAGCGAGTGTTCCGGATGGCTTAAGCGACATCGACACGATTTCGTGCTAATTGATATATTTCCCTTGTCGCAGGCCTGGCGATGATGAATGTACGTGTCCTAGTTTATCGATTTAATTGAACGACTTAATAGCGTTGCACAATCGATTTGTCTATATCAATAAACATCGGTATCAACGTTCAAATTTCGTGGCAATGTACGGTTGGCAGAAAAATAAATACAAACAAATCACTTAGTATTTTTAACCTTTATTTTGTATATGTAAATAAAAAAGCCCCTAAATAGTACATTTCCTAATTAGGGTGGTAAAACAAAGAAAGGCCGCGCAATCGCAATTGTTGCGGCCCAAGCTGCAAGCGAGGGACGTAATTATGCGATCGAGGGCTTTCTTTATTACCTCCCGTGTTGGAAAAATATGTGCACATTTGGCCAGAAAGCGGCTCTATCCGTACGCGTAGCGTGCGGAAAAAGCCACTTTATGTCCAGGTGTGGCATACAATATTTTACGAGTTAGAATAGATCACTAAAATTTGTTCCATAGATTTTGCTGTCAATCTTTGACGTCTGTAAGAATATATCCATTTTAAATGACTAAAAGATCTTTCCACGCTGACTGAGGTAATAGGAAGGTATGTCAAGCATTGAAAATTTTGCACACAGTTTTTATTTACACTTTCTGGTATTTCAGCCTCGTTGTTTTTAGATAGTTGGTTAATTATTTGTACAGTCTTATAACCAGGATTTTTCTTTAATACACTTTTTAATTTAAAATAAACTTTTCTGGCATTTTGATGTAACCTTAACGTTGATATTTTTTTTTGCAAACCATGAACAATGTTTAATGATTCTGCTAGACTCAGTTTTGGATCCTCCAATAATTTTATTGACTTAGCAATTATACTAAAGTGTGTATCGACGAATAGTAACTCAGTTTTTAAATTCCGGTTACGGAAATTTTTTTTTGCTTTAGAAATTGCACTCGCTTCACGCGGATTTAAGGCATCGATGACAGATTTGATTTTATCATAATGCATGTGATAATATGAGGCAGCATTTAACCATGTTCCCCATCTTGTTATCACGGGTCGGGGTGGTAGAGGAATATTTACACACATTTGATGAAATAAATTTGTCCTTGAAGGAGCGTTACGAAATATTTTTTTGATACAGTCAATCAAACTGTTTATGGTCGGGTAAAGACTTCTAATTATCTCTGCGACTCGATTACATCCATGTGCTATGCATGTTACATGAGTCATATTTTTATATTTCTGAACAAGGTTTTTAGCTGCTTTTACCATGTAGGAACCGGCATCCGTTATAAAAAATAATAATTTATCCATGTTTTTTTTGTATTCATCGCCCCAAAGATCTTCAAGGGTTTCCTCAACGAGTTTGGTTATTGTCGAATGGTTAGTCGCCTCCAATACCTTAGAAGCAAATAAATGTGGCTGGGTACTAGTTCCATCTAGAGCTCCGATCAAAATATTTGCCACTTTTTTTCCCACGGAATCTGATGTTTCATCAACACTGAGGTAAATCATTTTATTTTGTAATTTCTCTTTCAATTCATTTTTTTTCTTTTCATACAATTCAGGTAAGCATTTTACTCGTATTTTTGTTTCACTCGGCACAGTAATATCGTTTCCATATTTATGATTTAAAAGGTTTTCTACAAAATTTCTAAATTTAGGATTGTCTAATTTTGACCACGGTATATTCGAACAAATCATAAACTCTGTTAAATCTTTATTAAATTTTTCTTGTGCATTATTTTTATGAATTTTGTTGTGTAAATCTGTTTTTAAATGGCGGTCGATACTAGATTTAGAGGGAAATAATTTCGAATTACACAATTTGCAATATACGATATCGTCTTTAATTTCGAAATCAGCATTATCTCGTATTATATCCTGTAAATGGCAGCGTGAATCAGATAATTTATCTTGATGAGATTTTGATTTCAAATGTTTCTCTATATTGTACCTTTTCTTTTTTATATTCATTTCGCAAATAGTACAGCAAGCACCTTCGTTAGTGAATATAAAATCAGTATACTGCGTCAAATCCATTTTCTCAAGTCTGATAGGGAGTTGGGTAAAGATTTATCAATGCTAAATTGTAGTTGTAAGTGTTTTTAAGAACTATTATCGTTGAAAATTTTACCACATATTATTTTGCATGACAATTAAATTGACATTTGTTGCCTATTTGGCATTTAGAATTTTTTTTACAAATGGATAATGAAATGAGTATTGAGGTTCTATGACGTATTAAGAATATAAACCTCTTTAAATATATGTACAGTTTACCAAAGTACGATTAAGAATAAAAATAAATTAAATGTTATTTATTACTAATAAATAAAACAATGATACCTATGTATTTCTTTTTTTGCGACCCTTACCAAGTGCCACGAAATTTGAACGTTGATACCGATGTTTATATATCAATTAACGTTTGCTAGCCGGTTTTATAAAACACGTCCGATGTTATCTGGTTAGATGTGTCAGTGCATTTTTATCAAGTTACGAGTATTGATGTAGAAACAATTGTCATTATCGTATGAACATATTATTATTAATCTCCAGTTTGATACCCACTTAAATAGACAGGGGATTTCAGTACTTATTTGAACTATAAAAATCGCAACAGGATTTGACATCTCAATGATGACTTACAAATGACTGTGGATAAAATATATCTGCGATTTGTAATAAATTCTGCATACCCACCTACAAGTAAACAATACATAGATACCTACAAAAAAAAATAGGTAATAAGAAAAAAATAATTATACATTTTTTTTCTTATTTCTTTACACACATTTTACAGGATTATTTCATTACATAACAATATTTCCGAAACAGTACATAGTTCCGCATTTCCATAATTTTCCATATTATGCCACAAGTGAAATGAGCTCATGCGTCGCTGATTGTCACATTATCCAGCTGTCAAACCTAGACACGCAGTTTTGAGGCTCTTGAATAGCTTGATTGGCGTGAAGTGGCGTGGGTCGTGTGGCGCTCGTGGACCTAGAAAGTATACGGACGTAATCCCGCAAAGATAAAACTGTGATTTCACGATGAGCGAGGTCTCGTGCATACACTCAAAGTTTACGGTTTTGAACCATTCACGGCTCGCCCACAAGTTGTATTATGTGTGCGTGTCGCCTCGTAAACACACGAGGAAATCGACTCAAGATGGAAGCACAGTTTTATCTTCTAGGGATTATTTTCGTATATTTCCTAGATCTATGGTGGCGCTTGGAATGCTAACATAAGTGGATTTCACTTTCTCGGGAGCTTGGGGCACGACCTAGGGTGGTTTGATGGTAAGGTAAATTAAGTACTGTTTAATGTTAGAAGGAAGCATAGGACACGATCAAACGCTACTGAATAAATGTCAATAAATAGACCTATATAGACTTCTCCAAATATTCAGTGAATGAATAGTATTTAAACTGAAGAAAGATAAGAGCGGTCCTAAACCAGAGAACTTCTCCGATTTCACTCTTGATCCGTAACCAGATCGTAAGTAAATAAATAAAGTAAACCGCAAAGGTCACGGCGACAAAAACAGAGGCCGTGATGCGGTCAGAGAAGAAAAGTAGTTATTGAGATCGGGGAAGATAAAATAGAGCCATTAAGTTAATTCAGTGCGAATATACAAAGCAGAAGCCGTGGGAAACTAGCGGGACTAGTATAGCACAAATACAAGACCACGGCGCGGGACCATTGTCGCGCAATACGACGATCGGCGATAGATGCGCTGTCACGCTTACACACCGTCGCCGCATCCGGTTGCGGCGCCAGTGTGATAACCGCCTAAGAGAGTTTTCACACTGTCCGATCCGATATCGGGTGTCGGATGGCCCAAGGAAAAAAGAATAAACATTTTAACAATAGACATTTGGTATTTTAAGAAAAAAATATTGAAATCACAAATTTTAAATTTGTCTTCTTCGTGGTCCTGTCCGACATCCGATATCGGATCGGATAATGTGAAAGCGCACTAAGACGGCTGCCTTTATCGTCTGTCATGTGAGCGTCACTATCTAAACGATATGTACGTAAGTGCGAGAGTAAAACATGACTCGATAGACGATAATATGGCAACAAGTGAAGAACTTATATCTCTCGGTTTATGTCGTTCATTCCCAATGCACCCTTACGCTTATTTAGTTAGTTAAAAATAATACTTTAAAGAAATAAAAGAAAATCACTTAACCCCTTATTCAGAAACGTCTCTGAGGCCTCAATTATTTAATCTATGTTTTGTCTGTTTCTAACAAACACAACTGTCAAAGTGACAGATAAGTGATAACTTATCTGAGATAATGACAAATCATAAATTAAGTAACTGCGAGACGTTTAAAATAAGAGGGTGTGGATTTCAAGGGGTAACTTACGTTGGATTTATTTTCTTTTTTAGCAAATGATAGGTAAATCTGAATTAACTCCTATCCTATGAAATAAAAGGTTAGATACTTTATAATGTTACATAATCATTGGAAAATACAGGTTTTACAAATTTAAAACTAAGCTCGTACCTACCTCAATAACTATTACTGTTTTTGATGTTATTTATTAAAATGTTGTGTTTGGAGCCAATAGAAACAGCAATGCATTTTCTAACGGCATCACACCGGTAACATGGAGCCGCGCTCCGGTTGCCTTGACCGTGGCTGCGCGCGCGCCGCGGAAAGCGAGAGTGAAACGCGAGCGCAGGCGACTATTAACTAACTACTTAATCTATCTTAATCTATAGGTAGTAGAAATTTTGAATAAAAGTTGCAGTGGTCGGTCGGTAAATTGTAACTTCTAAAAAAATGTATGCCCACTTGGGACCATTTTACTTTATGTAGATGTTCAAAGAGTAAACCTGCTTTATGTTGTCATTAAGTAACCATTAATTAATTTTATGATACATTCTTGCATTTCATTAAAGCGGTTTATAGTTAGGTTCAACTACACTCTACAAAGCAGGTAGTCGTTCGTTTCCTCGAGTTTTTCATCAGTAGAGATTAGAGAGTCGAGCGAATATCAATAGCTGTGGAGCCTTCCTGCTCGACCTGTCCGGTCACCGGTGCGCCTGCGCGCGCGTGTCACTGTACAGAATGTCTAAGATATTTCTACGCTTTTGCATCTTACTCCTTTGTAATAAGGTGCGTAAGTGTAAACATATATTTGACGTCGCCTGTACACTTAGTTCGCTCACCCGCCGCGGCATTTCCTTTCTAAGCTTGCTCGAGAATCTCGAGATAGGAGACTACGACTCGAATAACTTCCTTATTTATGTTTCCTTTTTTTTATCTGTTAGTGGGAATCCAAATGTAAATTCATAATTCTTTATTCAACAAAAACACTTATGATCTAAGGGAGGGAGGCTTCCCTGTAAGCATAACAAATGCCTGTGTTGGAAGACACCGGTCTTCCTTATCCTTTTTTTATTTCCTTAGAATATGAGTAAATCTATATATATAAAGGTAAAAGTCCTGACTGACTGACTGACTCACTCACTCACTTAAATCAACGCCCAGCCCGAACCGTTGGACCTAGAGAGCTGAATTTTTCACAATAGTTTGTTTTTATAATGTTAGTATCGACTAAGAAGGGGTTTTTCTAAATTCATCCCCTAAGGGGGTAAAAAGGGGGTTGAAAGTTTGTATGGATGGGGTTTAAAATTTTGAGTTAGAGATTTGAAACTTCGTACGTTTACTAATAATTAAAAAACAATAAAAGTAATTTCAGCGTTTTTTAAAATTTAACCTCTTAACAGGGTAAAAAAGGGGTTGAAAGTTTGTATAGCTATAAGTATAAATAGATTATAGAAGGTGGTTCGGGGATTAACAAAAGTTAGTTAAGAAGATAAAATTGGATATGAAACTCTGTATGAGGAACCGTACCGGACGAAGTCGCGGGCGGAAAGCTAGTCAATACATATAAGAAAATGAACAGGACGCGTCGAGAACAAGCGTTCGCCGTTTTTGTAAATAAGATCACCCACAAATCCATTTCCACCCGCTTTCTTCTTTTAGAGGGTTCTCAAACCTTCAACAGACTCTAATTTCACTCTATCCTCTAAAGTTACAAATACATAGAAATAGATCAGTAATATAATTAAGTATTTATATGGTTTATATTGATTTTAATGAACGCAATAAAAGCTGCGGTGATAGATAAGATAAGGTAGTTGTGCACGGGCCACAGATAAGGTAACCACTAGATAAGCCTTACAAGGCGACTTGAGGTCACCACTCGTTGGAGTAAAACGACTAATAAATTGCGCGGGCGTCCGCCGTGCCGTTCAGTTGCGACCATGTTTTAGACCTGCACGTAGTGTGCGTGTATGCAAGTTTTTTTTTTAAATACGTACGAAAACTATTCAAAATTCTGGCATATCATAGTGTAAGGTGGTGTGGCAAATGTTTTTAAACGTTAAGAATCAAAAGAGTTACATTCCACTTTTACTTCAAAATATTTTTTTTACTTTAATGTTTCTAGCCAGCGGAGTTCATTTTGAATTAGTCAATTGAGAAGTAGTTAGTATGCCCGTCTCTTTTTATCATGTTAATAATGCAATGTGCTATTCCTTTCTTACGGAAGCACGTGTAGGATAGTGATGTGCGGATGATGTGTACCGGACTTATATACCGGCACCACGTACGTTCGACTTAACAAATATACGAAGTACAATAGAAAACAGAAGATCTTTGTTTTATTTTCTTTTTAGGGTTCCGTAGTCAACTAGGAACCCTTATAGTTTCGCCATGTCTGCCCGTCCGTCCGTCCGTCCGTCCGCGGGTAATCTCAGTGACCGTTAGCACTAGAAAGCTGAAATTTGGTACTAATATGTATATCGATCACGCCGACAAAGTGGTAAAATAAAAAGTGGAAATTTTATTTTTATTAGGGTACCTCCCCTATACGTAAAGTGGGGAGTGATTTTTTTTTTCATTTCAACCCTATCGTGTGACATATTGTTGGATAGGTATTTAAAAATGAATAGGGGTTTACTAAAATCATTTTTCGATAATGTAAATATTTTCGGAAATAATCGCTCCAGAAGTAAAAAAATATGCGTCCCCCCCCCTCTAACTTTTGAACCATAAGTTTTAAAAATATGAAAAAAATCTCAAAAGTAGAACTTTATAAAAACTTTCTAGGAAAATTATTTTGAACTTGATAGGTTGAATAGTTTTTGAAAAAAAATTACAAAATAATTTCTGAACTAAGTTTGTAATTTAACCGTATAAGCAGGTGTTTATTGTACCTGTAATTTCTACAAAATTACAATGAAATGACGTGCTTTCAAATAAAGTAAAAACGGTGAAAATCGGTTCACGCAATAAAGAATTATTCAATAAAAATCATCTTCCATACTTTAAGCTCGCGCGCAATAGTTTACTTAATTTGCCGATAGATGTCGCTGTACGTGGAACTCTCGTATCATATGCTACATGGCGGTGTTATTAACTCTTAAGTGGGGCACTTACTGTGACGGACGGAAAACTACGGAACCCTACACTGAGCGTGGCCCGACACGCTCTTGGCCGGTTTTTTTTCTTTTAGTTTGAGTAGTTGGTAGAATTTAAAGATTTATTCTGTCGGTAGTTTTTCTTTTCATACATATATGTAGTTATAATAAATATGGCTATTAAGGGTGCCACATGAGCGTTGCTTCTATAAGATACTTTCAATGGCTGTCACATGAGAGTTGTTTTAAGTAACTTTTAATAGGTGTCACATGAGCGTTGCTTCTATGAGCCATTTTCAAATGGTGTCTTATGAGAGTTGTTTTAAGGAACTTTTAATTGGTGTCACATGAGCGTTACTGCTATGAGACAAGTTCAATAGGTGTCACATGTGCGTTGCTTCTATAAGACGCTTTCAATGGGTGTTATATGAGTGTTGCTTCTATAAGACGCTTTCAATGGGTGTCACATGGGCGTTGCTTCTATAAAACGGTTTTAATGAGTGGCACATGAGCGTTGCTTCCATAAGACGCTTTCCATGGGTGTCACATGAGCGTTGCTTCTATAAGACGCTTTCAATGGGTGTCACACGAGCGTTTCTTCTATAAGGCGCTTTCAGTAGGTGTCACATAGGAGTGGCTTTAAGTAACTATTAATGTGTGTCACATGAGCGTTGCTTCTAGAAGACACCTTGAATTGGGTGTCACATGGGAGTCGCTTCTAAAAGTACTTTCAATGCACAGATAAGGTAATTTTAGATTAGTCTATAAGGCGACTAGGTAAAATTTATTGGTAATACGTTTTTAAAGTAGGCATATACATATTGCATTGTTGTTATTTGTTATCAATTTAGTAAACAGTAAATACCTCAATCAACAACAACAAATTACGGTACGGTACAGTACCAATTCTTAATGATAAAAACTTGTTAAACATGGAGAACCGAAGACAGCTACACCTAACATATACAGTCAGAAAAATTTTTGACTTCCAGAGGCCCTACTATTTGTATGAAAAACTAAAATGGGTCAAAGACTCTCGCAACAGGTTGCTGAGGAAGTGCACAAAACTTATGATACCCACACATAATAAAGCGTTCTTTAGAGGGGGTTTTAAATACGCTGCTGCCAAGGTGTGGAATGACCTGCCACCACCTCTCCGTGAGCCTATAAGTCTGTTCAAGTTTAAGCGCTTAGTAAAAGCCCATCTATTAACCAGGCAGAGCGGATATGCACCCCCTCCTCAGCAGCACCATACTAAATTAAATAAATAAACAAATATTAAGGCATATTACACCCATCCATCGTGCACATATATATATATATACCTACACTTATCTTAAGTAATATAATAGTATCAGTTGAGTTGTTTTTGTAATTCATATTTCAATCATCTTGCTAACCGACATGACACATGAACCTAATTTTATATCACATTAGTAATTAAGTACCTATATTTTTTTTTGTTCCAAAAATGTAGTAGTATGTTACCCTCCGAAAACCTAGTCTGGGACCGGTCTGAAAACCAGCGCCGGGCATCTATGCCCAGCACAAGCTGAGACTGGTACCCTTTGCCTATTAATATCATGTATAATTTTAATTCTTATTTTTAGTTACTATATAGTTAATCATTGTGTTTTTTTATGATGTAACTTTTTCTGTCTGTTTTTTGTTATGTGGCAATAAATTTTTCTTATTCTTATTCTTATTCTTATACCGTTTACTTGTAGTACACATGTCCCATCACTACGCAACCACGTGATAGCGTGGTGATAGCGCGCGGTCCTTGAATCGACCAATCGCAGCGCCGCTATCACCCACCCGCCCCTCACGTCTTTCGCAAGATTTGGTGATTCGCGGCGCGAACAAAATGAGCAACATTATTACTCTATAGGAGGTTCTCTGTGGCACGCGCAAAGGAGAAAGCCGATCTAGCCAATCATTTGCAATTTGACCTCACAACTTCACAAGTCAAGTGTAATATCGCTTTAAATGTGTCTGTTCCTATGCTTCAAAACCCAGGAGTGGGCTAATGGCGGTAGTCCGTGAAGAACTGCTTGGTCGCATGTGTACCTACCTAGTGAATTTAAAAACTTATTAATTACTAGTTTATACTTTTATTACTCCAACCTGTCTCATGTTCTGGAACCATGCACATTAGTTTAAAGATTTTTATAAGTGCATTCTGAATTATCTTATTTATTCATTTTACAAAATAAATAACAAAAAACATTAAAATTGTGTCCAATACATTTACCAGTTATATAAAGTCTAATTTAAACATAAATTACCTATACGGAACCTATACTGACATTTCTAAAATATTGACGCAATTGCCAAAGCATTTTCTGTTTTCTACAAATAACTTACACGCAACGCACTGAAAAAAAAGGATCGTTCGATGATTTCATCAATAACCATAAATAATTCGATAACACACAGTTTACGTATAAGGAACTAGCCTTTTCCCGCGGCTTCGCCCGCGTACTATAAGTACTCAAAAAGGATACGATACCCATGTTGATTTTCAGACTTTGTGACCACATTAGCCCCTTTTAGGGGTTGAATTTTCAAAAAACCTGAAACACGTGTTTACTCATTTATCGTTAGGAATACTCCTGTGAAGTTTCGAATAAAATAGTCTAACAAATCTTGATTCGCCGTACAAATTTTGGACCCCCATTTTACCCCCTTAGGGGGTGAATTTTGAAAAATCCTTTCTTAGTGCATCCCTAGACCTTATAAGGAACCTACGTGCCAAATTTGGAATCTCTAGAACCAGCGGTATGGGCTGTGCGTTGATATGTCAGTCAGTCAGTCAGTCAGTCAATCAGTCAGTCAGTCAGTCAGTCAATCAGTCAGTCAGTCAGTCAGACAGTTTCTTCTTTTATATATTTAGATAGTATGACTATATGTGATCCTTACTCTCTGGGGTTACTGCAGTATACAATCGTGAGACGCTGAAAGTTTTTGGGATAGAGGATAATGTAGTAGCTAGCCAGTAAACTTTTACTGATCACCTTCATTAGATAGAATTAAAAGACAGTTTATTGCTTTAAACTTAAATGCGCAAAAGGTAACCTTAACGTACAAAGGTTGACTTAATGCCAAGAGGCATTCTATACCCGTCAAACTTAAGCAAAGCAGATTAAAGTTTAGCAATTAAAGCCCTAACATATTTTTTCATTGTTACAGTTCATTAAGCAGAGGATGACACTTTAATTTACGCTTGACGGTGAGTAAGTAGAGGTTTTTAATACCTTATTTACTATATGTATATGTAAAAAAACTAAAAGACAAAGAATATGGGTCACCTTGCATAAAAAAATAGTCAAAGGACGGGTTCCATTCCATCTTCCTTAAGTGTATACATTTTACCTAGTATTTACTAAGTGTGTAAGAAGAAAGTGCGTATCCACTGGATCATGACAGACGGCTGCCCGTGGAGTGGTGACACCCAGTCACTATTCCTACGGCTGACTGTACCAGCATTGACGGTTTTTGCGCGACACTTCTCACAATAATGTAAAGTACTAATGGACTTGACACTTCTATGGAAACGACTCAATTCAGATTCACATCGTAACGAGAACGATTAGTTTTTGTGCATTTGACTTATCGTTTCCTGTTTAAATCAATTGCTTAGTTTTTCCCCATTTCTAGAACTAGACTTAATATTTATGGTTATTCGGAAGGAATTACCATAATATGAACCAATGGCCGCTGGAGCTGAAAGGATCTTGAGTATTAAGACAGCTAGATAGACTGACGATCTGATCAAAAACGCAGGGGATGGATGGATGAGTTGGTACAGAAGTAAATATCTAACAATTAGTTAATATCTAACGAAACATAAGTTCTAACGCAAATTACTTGCTACTAGTGTGATGAATTGCTGAATCTCATTGAGACTGGGACACCATTTACCTTAAGTAATTATTTTGTAATCTTCTTTAACACGTTTATTGGCTTGAAACAAATCTAGGTATCCATTTCATTGTTAGTCTAAATCTCAATACCTATGGACGTGTATGTAGCTGACCTACTGCAACCACTGTCTTTGAACCACATTCAGTCCGCGTTGTCGTTAACACTTCACCTCAATAAGATTGCAAATGTTTCATTGTCATACGCGTATTGATTACGGCCGGCTTATCGGACCTTCAGCTGTATTTAGCACTGTACATTGCAATCATATTACCTTCCACAACTAAAATATATGTCAAGCTCTTATATCCATTAAAATTGGATGTTAGCTTGCTGCTGGAAGTACATTTATTCAAAGGATTAACGTCCAGTAACCGCCTTGAATGACGCTAAGCGAGATCGAGGCTCGGATAGCCGGCGATATACAAGGATTATCCCTCCAAAGTATCTCGGACACAACGTGGATTGTGATTGTGCCTTACCTGTTTGAAGCCTGTTAAGTTTGAAGGTGTTATTTATGACGGCTTTATTGAGATTGAATGGACGAAGCCAGACACTAGGTTGTCTTATTTATTAATATTGCAGTTGGAGTTCCCTAGGTTAATAATTCAGCTAAACACCTAATATTCATACTAGGGTCTGCCAAGTTAGAGCTCAAAACAAAAGACACATTTTGAAATATAAATTACCTACCTACTTTTTTGCCTACAACAACTAGGCCTATTTTTACATTGTCGTAACAGTAGTAGGTCCTAACGAAATCCTATATCCATATTAGCAGACTCTATATTTTTTAGGAAAAATGAAACAAAGCTTTTCGTTTCTGGATTTTACTGACACAACATTTCTTACTACAGTTTCACCATTAAGGACGTGACTGGTGGTTTCATTTCACACTACTGGTTACGGTGACAACTCCAGTTACCCAGGAGCTCTCCAAAGTGTTTCATAACAGTCAATCTGAATGACCGAATTCGAAACCCCTCGGTTGCTCATCGTTAAATATTATGAGAATGGCTCTTTCACACGATTGCGTTGATCATTACTGCCACCGTACAATGGACTGAGCAAATTACGAGTAATCGAAGTCTTTGGTCATTCTTACGTCTGTACCATTTATTGGACTATTCGAAAGCATTATTGCAAAGAGATAAGGTCTACGAAAGGCCATTTTCTTAATACCAGTTAGAAATGAAGCAAATGAAATGATAGAATCATTTTTTACGGAGTTATTTGACTGCTAAATCACCAATTATCATGTCTTAGGGAAATAGCGTAGTATTTGCATTATAGTTATTTATTTGTGAAATGTGACTTTTAATACATAGACATTGTAGTTTATACATAGATGAACATCGATTTTTATGATTATAAAGCCCTGGCCATATTTACCTATTAGGATGAAACTGACGGAGCGCCAAAATGAAGATGGGGAAGTCTGCACAATTCCTAGTGGAGATGTAAGTCATGCATTGTTTTGCTGGTCATGTAAGAGGTCCACTTGGCCAGCGTCCAAGATGCGCTGACGCAACGTTCCGCTTTCCGCACTAATTGTGACGAAAACTTCCGAATTAATTACGGGCACTTTCTCGACGGCGCGTGCGCGTAAGGCCGCGTGCATGCCGGGGCAGGAGGGGCACCTGCATCCCTATCCTCGTAACAGCGTAGAAGTCCAGACCGTCATCATTAAGGTGTTTCGAAGAGTTCAAGCAAGAGCAATAAAAGCGGAATACTTTTTAAGAAAATCTGCACACTAAGTGATCCAAGTTTGTCAGGATATGGTGAGGTAAGACGATTAGGCTCAGGAACTATTTGCGCCTAAACAGTTATCAATATAAGAAGTATAATGAAGAAATGTCGCATTTTAATAGGTTGTTCTTTGCTCTCCTATATAATATTATGCTACGGAAGTACTCACTAGAAACTTCTGACCACTATCTAATCTAAGGTCGGTGTCAATAGAAAAGTAAAATAAGGTAAACAAATGTTGCAAAATTTCTAGGCATAAAAATCATTACCTACATTATTTAAGAAATTCGTTTTTACTGATATATACGTAACTAGCCTTTTCCCGCGGCTTCGCCCGCGTACTATAAGTACTCAAAAAGGATACGATACCCATGTTGATTTTCAGACTTTGTGACCACATTTGCCCCTTTTAGGGGTTGAATTTTCAAAAAACCTGAAACACGTGTTTACTCATTTATCGTTAGGAATACTCCTGTGAAGTTTCGAATAAAATAGTCTAACAAATCTTGATTCGCCGTACAAACTTTGGACCCCCTTTATACCCCCTTAGGGGGTGAATTTTGAAAAATCCTTTCTTAGTGCATCCTTAGACCTAATAAGGAACCTACGTGCCAAATTTGGAATCTCTAGATTAGATATTACGGATATTTTTACTAAAAATGATTATAAATAACAAGTTTATGTGTATAAATTGACAATGAAACCATGATTGTTCTTTAAAAATACGTGATTGCGAAGCAATGAAGGTAAATGTGTTTGTTTACACTTTTACCTTCATTTCTTTTCTATTTTTTCTTTTCTATTGACACCGACCTTATCTCTGCCATTAATTTACGGCTACATCTTCTGATTCATTCTCTGTGAACGCACCTTGGGCCCTAATTGCCACTCCGAAGGCGCAAAGCCATTGGATTTATAGTAAGAAAGTAGGAAAGCCTAAACTGTAATTATGTTGATACGAGTGCGTGCGGATTAGCAGTGGGCGTGGCCAAATGCTAAACGAGGCTTAAAAACATGTGTTTGCGCGTTGCCATTGCTTGCGCGAGCGCAGGCAACTTGCAGCGCCAGTGTAATTAGACCCCGAGTTCTGTAACGACTAGTGTAGCCCGAGATCACATTTACTGTATTCTCTGAAGTTTTGTTTTGCCCGAATTCTGTATACGATAGTAATTATACAGTACACTAGCACAGTCAACATGCGTAGCAACTAAGCAACAACGACCCTTATTACTTTAACAATAAGTATGGAGAAAATGTTGAAAAGCAGCTCCTTCTGTTGATGCTACGTGGATCTTCTAACAACAAATTTACGAGCAGCAACACTATAATTTTGGTGAAACTGTTCTAATTAATTTTAAAACATATGCGTTGATTTTCATATTACATTTTAAATCGGAGTAATCGATTATTTATGCATGCGGTCGTATAAAAAATATTATTTCTTGCAAGTTTAAATAACTAGATCAGCGTGAAAATAATTGAACTTGTTTCGTAAGTGTGTCGGACATGTTAGGGCTGTCAATTATGGAAGTAATCATTTTTCAAATTTTACAGCATAGCAAAGCAATTTACGTTTTGTTATGGTTTTTAGTAATTCGTTCGTACGTGTATTAAATATATATTTCGTGACATACTACAATATTCAAAGCCCGCCTATGGAACAACATTGTTTGAATCTACTTATCTCAAATGTTATCCAATATTTATAATAAGATATCAAAATCAATTAAGAATTTAAGACCTTATTAAATGAGCGGCAACCTTAACTTAACGCAGCGGGGTGCAAAAATAATAACTTTACTGTTTGATTAATAAAATATCTAATTACTTAGATTGATTAATTGTACGGTCGCATCGCATATATAAACAATGTCTGCCTTATTGCAATGCCTGAAGGTTCAAAATACAACTGTATAACGTAAAGTGACGGGTCGATTCACCGGTTATCGTCTTGACAAAACTGATGGTACAATCGCTTCATCTATAACTGGTAATTGATTTACGATTTCGATTAATTGTTTTTAACTACACTCTATGAGCAATGAAGATAGAAGTAGGTCAAATAATTACTTATTACCTGTACATTTTTTTTATATTGCGAAGCATTAACTAATTAACGGCAATGTAAGTAACACGTTACGTGACGTAATGTATCTGGAGGTACGTAGGTATGTAGACAAGTCTGAATAAAATGTTTTGTGGTGGGGATATATTAATCGTCTTGACAAAACTGATGGTACAATCGCTTCATCTATAACTGGTAATTGATTTACGATTTCGATTAATTGTTTTTAACTACACTCTATGAGCAATGAAGATAGAAGTAGGTCAAATAATTACTTATTACCTGTACATTTTTTTTATATTGCGAAGCATTAACTAATTAACGGCAATGTAAGTAACACGTTACGTGACGTAATGTATCTGGAGGTACGTAGGTATGTAGACAAGTCTGAATAAAATGTTTTGTGGTGGGGATATATTAATATACGAGTACATAATAAAATGTAAGAGTTTATGATTTAAACACTTCTGTATTCATAAACTTACAGATGTAGGTACCCCCATGACAATATAATAAATGTCTAGGTTTCAGACTAATATTTTCTTCATAACAATACTGTAGTCGCTCTATAACTTCTACAACTATTTCCTCAAGAATAAATCGTCTATTTTTCTCGACAATCAAACGAACGATTTTAAACGTAATCTACCTTTCTTCTAGGACGAAATACGCACTAAACTACAAGTTACTTTAAGGTGTTTTACTTTGTAAGAAGTCTTTTACAAGCACGTGCGCCGGCGCCGCAGGCAAGGTCGTCGATTATAATTTCATTCCAACAGCTTACATAAGCAAATCAAACCATGACCCTCAAGTCGAAGTACTCGTATTATGAGAACCACAGTAAGTATGCACTCCGATTACGTATAGTTCTCACGGGCCATAAGGTCACGTTAGGTTGGCGACTGAGAACATGACTCTTCGTCTTTCGCGTAGCCCTTGAATGCGCGGCTGGCCTGATTGGTTTTCTCCACCAGGCCCTTAATAACTCCGGCATTGGGCTATTGGGTTAAGGTGGAGTAGGCCCCTGCTTTCAAGTCAAGAGGCTAATGTTTGAGGGCCTCGTTGTGTAAATGGTTGACACTGTACCTTCTGCGTTGAATATGGGTACTTTTATCTAATGACGAATGAAAATGAAATATGTCATATTACTATATATCTCACCAAACGAAGACGCTTAACTGCCTGATATATAATAAGTTTGTGAAATATATATAAGTTTTGCTTCATTGGGTGGGCTAATACTCCAGTTTTTAGTAAGTACCTAACGATAAAAGTGGAACAAGTATTCTGACTGTAGAGATATAATGGAAATAATCTAAAAGAGTCGCTATTGATGGACAATGATTAAATGAAATAGATCGAAATCCTCTACTTAATGTAGATAGTTAGGTTACATAAACGATGGTATTGTAAAACCTGCGCTAATCCAGCCTATCGATCAGTTGCATATCAGTAGTTCGGAAGTATCTCTGGCACTATCGCGGCATCAGACAGGTAATTGACACAGAGGAACTGTAATTGCGACTTCCGTTTCGGGAACCACGCGAATCGCGACGACACAGTTAAGTAGCACAGTACATTGAGTGAGTCTAATTTAACCATCGATAAATATTTGCCTATTTCTGGGTAGGTTTACCATGTGTAAAAGTAAGCACTCTGATGTTACTTATTTTTGTATTATTAAACTTACAAACAGTTGTACTGCTGCCTACTTCTGTTTTCCAATAAGAATAATTTTAAGGTTGTAAAGGTTAACAGACATTTAATATATTCGAAGCACCTTATACGAGTATGTAGATACTAGCCTTTTCCCGCGGCTTCGCCCGCGTACTATAAGTACTCAAAAAGGATACGATACCCATGTTGATTTTCAGACTTTGTGACCACATTTGCCCCTTTTAGGGGTTGAATTTTCAAAAAACCTGAAACACGTGTTTACTCATTTATCGTTAGGAATACACCTGTGAAGTTTCGAATAAAATAGTCTAACAAATCTTGATTCGCGATACAAATTTTGGACCCCCATTTTACCCCCTTAGGGGGTGAATTTTGAAAAACCCTTTCTTAGTGCACCCCTAGACCTTATAAGGAACCTACGTGCCAAATTTAGAATCTCTAGAACCAGCGGTTTGGGCTGTGCGTTGATATGTCAGTCAGTCAGCCAGTCAGTCAGTCAGTCAGTTTCTTCTTTTAAAGCTTGTCCCAGTAAAAAATTTCGTTAGTTTACGCAGCGTTGGTATATCAGGTTTCAATGAAAATGGTTGTAACTGGCTGGTTATATGTTAAATGCATCTCGGTTCTTTATTTAATATTAGAAAAAAATCTGTCACAGTCACATTTTCAAAGATCTCGTCTCCACAAGAAAAACTTCATGAGAAAATATTGTACAAATATGTCCAATATTAAGGCATTTTCACGAAAAAAGTGGCAATGGAGCTAAACACGTCTGTTAGAACTATGTAAAGGGTCCTAAAACAATTCAGAGAGACTGGCGATATTCGACGGCGTCCTGGAAGTGGTCGGAAGACCGGGTTTGTTAAGAAAAATATTGAGAAGAGTATCATAGCTGCTTTGCTGAAAAAACCTACATCATCTGTAAGAGATTTAGCTAAAAAGTTTAAAACGTCTAAATCCACTGTGCAACGAGTAAAGAAAAATAATTCTATAAAGACTTTCAAAGAAACTAAAGTGCCTAATAGAAATTCGAAAGAAGAAACTGACGCTAAAACGAGATCCAGAAAACTGTATTCAAAATTAACGACAAAAAAATACTGTATTGTGATGGACGACGAAACATATTGCAAGCTTGATTTTAAATCACTGCCGGGACATCATTTTTATTCGGGGACCGATAGAAAAACTATCAATGACGAGTACAATGTCATAAAAACGGATAAATTTGCGAAGAAGGTTCTTGTGTGGCAAGCGATCTGTTCTTGCGGCAAACGCAGCACTCCATACTTTGCTAAAGGAACTATGAAAGGCGATATATACCTTAAAGAGTGCATGGAAAAGCGATTATTGCCGTTTTTTAAGCGACACAAGAAGCCAGTTCTGGTTTGGCCTGATCTGGCCACGTGCCACTATTTTAAAAATGTGATAAAATGGTACCTACAAAGCCAATAATGTCGAATTTGTGGAAAAATACCAAAGTCCTCCTAACTGTCCTGAAGTACGACCTATAGAAAAATATTGGGCTCGTATGAAGCAGAAGCTCTTAAAACATAAAACTAACGCCACATCAGTTGAAAACTTCAAGCGAAAATGGAATGCAGCTTCAAAACTAATCACAGACACTGATGTACAAAACCTGATGGCAGGTATCAACAGAAAATTACGAAGTTTCTGGATGAATAAACAATAGAACAAAAACATAACAAAAATACGTTTTGTTTACTACATTTCTAATAAACTGTTGTCAAAAATTTGGTAACTTTTTATTGCTTACATTATTTCATACTAACTAATAAACGACATTTTTTTCTGGGACAAGCTTTATATATTTAGATTTATTATGTACCTATTATTGGTCATGTGATTTAAACCATCGTTTGCAAAGCTAACTAATGACATTTTGTTTTTGTATCCGTACACAAACCAGAAGATAATAGTACATTACTGCAGAGACCAGTAAGTAAGCTTTCCTGGCTGAGTATTTAGTAGCCGTCCGAGTCGAAGACGAGGACGGCTATAATACGAAGCCAGGAAAGCTGATTACGGTCGAAGCATGTATAGTGCTTTTCTCAAACATGTAAGGAAATAAAATAAAATAAAATAAAACACAGGGGTATATGGGTAAATGTACACCATTTTACCAAAATACTTTCCACTCCTAATGTCTTTTAAAAGCTCGGCAAGTAAACAACTTCAGTTACTGGCTGAGTGATTTAATGTTGTATGAAAATCCTTTACGTACGTCGCGCTGAACCTGCCTTGGAATAGAGTCCCTACTGGTCTCTAATTACTAACGTAACAGGAACATTTCCGAGCATGTTTGAGAAAAGTTAATATACTGCTGCTGAAGCGATACTGTGATCGGCGCACGCGCATCAGACGCGCGTTATCGCGGCTTCGGTTACTATTAATTGCGCTTCCGCCTATTAAATTAGTTCCCAATTAAATACCTGCTCTATTCTCTAGTTTACGACTAAATCAATCTCCAATAAGCACATCTAAACTATTTGAATGCTTAAGTTTGTGTCCGTTTGGGTCACACCTTTCAAAACCTTCAGGAATGGTTGTAGTTTGTGAGCGTAATATTAACTACACAGCATGAAGTAAAGGATGTGCATGTGCATAAGCACCAACCACTTGAGGTTTTAAGGGTTGGAACTAGGTCGAAACATGTGGACCAACGGCGCCGTACCTACTACTTATAAAAAAGGACCACTAGTGACTGTCAAAATTGGACTTCTTTTTTACTAGCTTCTCGTATCTATTGTGTACTTAACCTTGGAAGGTTACAACCAACCGAATTCTTAGACAGCGTTTTCTATAAAAAATATCTAAATAAGATTCGAGTTTGTAATAATATATGTAGGTATATTATATACTTACCTTTTTCTTTACATGGTGTTTGTCGGTTTTGCAGTTCTCTGAATTCGACTTTATGCTAGTTGAATTTGAATAGTACGTTGCTTTAAGTACGTTCCGCGGAGGGTCCATGATGTCATACGCCCATGTTCGTTCGGCGGCCGTCATCCGGTCCATTTGCAAAACAATAAAAAATATTAAAATCAGACCATCTGCCGTTCCTACTAGTTCTTGTAGTTATTAAGAGATTGGGCAAAAAACGAGCGACATGTGGCCTCCTACGCGAGCACCTGCGCCTGCGCTGCGGTGCCGCCTCTTGTTTACTTCGGTTTATAGCGGTCCAGACACTATCAGTAATAATGATATTATTTCTGTACCCGTCCTTTTCCATTTATATGAAGGAAGAGAATTCAGCCTGAGTAGAAAAATACTTTCATTTATTACTGAGAGTGTCTGCGGGCCTTGTAGAACTTCTGGTGCTTAATTATGTTCTTCTGGTCCAGTCAAGTGAAAAAAATTCTTACACCGATATGTGATTCGCTTCTATCTATGGTTACATCTATATTCTACAAATAAGATTTTAGTATGAGATATTTTTACCCGCTTCCCCAAGTAAGATTAAATTGTTATAATGGCTGGCGATTGCCGCATTCATTTTCTATTATTGATTTTTATAGCCTGTGTGGATGATTGGATTGTTTCGTCTGGACACGAGGACCGTGTCTGTGTAATATTATCTATATGTACGAACATTTAAGGTACATATTGTCTGCCTGTCTGGGGGCACGGGCTCAGCACTCAAGGCATCGGCAGCCCAAGTAACACAGGAAGCATTATAACATATGAATAGTTAACTTATTTCGAACCCGGGGTATGTCCTTAAACTACGTCCGGACCTGGGTATGTCCTTAAACTACGCCAAAGAGAGAGGTATGGGCACTGCGAATGGCATCTCGCTAAGTGTGGTAGGGCACGTTCAGCGAATGTCATCGCTCAAATCTGGAGCAGAGCCCGACTGGGGAAGTACCTCCACCTTACAGAAAACCACAGCCAAATAGCACTAGACCCTACTCATAGTGTTGTGTTCCTGCTGGTGAGTAAGGTTGCCAAAGAGCTCAAAGAGGACCCAGTGTGTTGACGATGAGGGACCTTCTTGTTCCTTTAGTCGTCAACACAGTGAATCCTTTTTGTAAGGGTCGGCAACGCGCATGTGACTCCTTTGGAGTTGCAGGCGTCCATAGGTTACGGTAGCTGCTTACCATCAGGCGGGCCGTATGCTTGTTTGCCACCGTCGTGGTATAAAAAAAAATAAAAATTTCGAACTTAAGGACCGTATAAACTCTTATATACGTTCACCGAGCAACTTGTCGCATTATATGATGCTTTGAGCTGTATAACGGTTGTATAATGGCATATCTAGATGCTTTTGTAAAGCCTTTAGCTTTACTGCAGCAAACACAACGCAACTGTACAGCTTTCAGCTGTTTAAAAGCACTTAAGTGCTTTAGGTTCTACAATAGCATTATATAATGCTTTAAGCTGTATAACGGTTGTATAATGGCATATGTAAATGCTTTTTTAAAGCCTTTAGTTTTAGTGCAGCGAACCAAAATGCAACTGTACAGCTGAATGCAGTACAGTTGCGTTTTGGTTTGCTACACTAATGCTTCGGTGTGGTTTAGTGCCTTAGGTTCTACAATAGCATAAATAAATGCTTAACGCTGTTCTGATGATAACGATGGTCTGATTTTATATTAGCCATTATAATGCCACGTAAATCCGGTATACAGCTTTCAGCTGTTTTTATTGCTTTAGATTCTACAATAGCATTACATGCTGCTTTACGATGTATAATGGCATATGTAAATGCTTTTGTTTAGCCATTAGTTTTAGTGCAGCGAACCAAAATGCAACTGTACAGCATTCAGCTGTACAGTTGCGTTTTGGTTTACTTCACTAATGCTTCGGTGTGGTTTAGTGCCTTAGGTTCTACAATAGCATACATAAATGCTTAATGCTGTTTAAGAGCATGAATATTAGCCATTATAATGCCACGTAAATTCGCTATACAGCTTTCAGCTACTTTTAATGCCTTAGGGTGTACAATAGCATTTATAAGTAGTGTAGCATGACGCTACGTTTATCGTACGACATCTGTCGACTTTCTTCAGAACTTCCGTGTCTAAGGAAGGTCTAAGGCTAGGTTGCTGTTGATATATAAAAAAGCGTACATTGTGATTCACGGCATTGCAGGTAGATGGCGCTTATATCAGTCCGCATTTTGTGATACACGACTGGCAGTTATAAATTGAGATAATATTCGCGCTAATTTTGAATATGAATTTTTGAGGTATTCCAGATTGTCAAAAAAGGAAAAAGTTGATTTCGATGGAGGGTGTCATATTTGACGTGTCGATTGATTGGTGTGCTTTTATTGTAACAATTTTTGAGATAGTTTTCGAAAGCTAATTCATTGTTCAACACTAAGTGATAGGCCTGTTCAGCAAGCTTACCATCATCCACATCTTAGCCATAGAAACATGTTCGGTCACCAATCAAAAGTGACCATCGGATGAAACAATAGAGTATCCAAATTTAAAGCCAAGCAGGCCACCAGTGGGACCGCCTGAGCCGGAAAGACTCCGGAAGGCCCTTGTGGGTGCCGGACCGGCGAGACGGTCTGCAACCGCCGCGTGTTCCGCGTGATTCTTCACCGTCGTCGGAGAATTAGAGCCCGCATCCAGTGGGCTCTCCAAGTGAGAAAGAGAGTTCAGCGAGCTGTTGGGTCCGCCTAAACCAAAGCGGACACTTGCCCACGAACTCTATTCAATTTCAACTACAGCTTTAGCCATCCTGTCTTTCGAGAATATCATATTATTTACATTTTTTTAAAAACGTTATAAATCCGATTCCTATTTTTTGTATCCAGTGTTTTTGTGCCATAATAGCTTTTTTTTGTTGTTTTGCTAAAATATTCCCAAAATTCTAATTGCCTCGTTTGACGGGCGTACAAAGACCTGGCTCTTTAATTTAGGCTACGTTCAGCCAGCGAATCATCTGTCACCATCCATATCACCCGCCTCATTAACCCATTATTTTCCTGCAGCCAAATTACCAGCCGAGTCTTTATGTGTACTTACCAGTTTTGCTAGTACTCCATCCTTTTTATTTTCCTTTTGTGCGGAAAGTAGACGTTTACGATACTAGGGTATAACTATTGAATGTGAAATATCCTTATATAGGTACAGTTATCGTCATTTTTATGTGAAGTGCTAATATTAAATATTCTGATTATTGTAATTTAATTACATTCTAACCACTAAGGTAACTATTGAATGTGAAATATCCTTATATAGGTACAGTTATCATCATTTTTATGTGAAGTGCTAATTTTAAATATTCTGATTATTGTAATTTAATTACATTCTAACCACTAAGGAAGTTATTGAATGCGAAATATCTTTATATAGATACCGTTATCGTCATTTTTATGTGAAGTGCTAATTTTAAATATTCTGATTATTGTTGCTAATTTTAAATAATTTACTTTATCTTCAAAATTAAACGTGTTAATGCAATTATAGAAGTGTTTTACTGCAGTAGGTAATACCTTCCTAATGCTGTATAATAGCAATAATATAAACCATTATAAAGCCAAGTAGTTCACTATAAGGGGCTGTTCATAAATTAAGTCTTTTCAAATGGGAGGGGGGGGGGGGTCTGGGCATCGGATGATGGTAGCATGACGTAGGAGGGGTGGGCGGTCATTCCGAAGATCACATCATCTCTCGCATCTTTAAAAAGTGCTTCCATGTATAAAAAAAGGAATGAAATTCGTGTTTCTATAAACTTTTAATGCTATAAAATATTATCTACTAAATAGTTTTACAACTAAGCTAAAAACGCTTTTTTGTAAATGACGTCACTTTATTTGGCAGGGGGAGGATTGGATGATTTTGAGGGGGGGGGGGGTAAAAATTATCAAAAATTGATGACGTAATTTATGAACAGCCCCTATACAGATTTTAGCTGTATTAGTGCCTCAGGGTCTACAATAGCAATTTTAAGTAGTATATAATGCTTAATGTTGTTTAATAGCATAATTATTCACGTGTAATGCTATAGGCATTAATAAGCTTTTTTAAGGGTCACTGACCTGCTATTGGAATAAGAGCTAGCCACGTCAGATATGACACAATAATGAGAGCAACAAAACCCGTCTGGTTAGATTGCTATACTATTCGTATTGCTAGATCCTGGCATCTGGCAGCTTTTAATGGGTGGAGGTCACACTGACAGACTAGCAAAATGTTTTAATTGGAAAATAGTAATACCAAACTAGGTAAAAACTGCCGAAGTTGTCTCAGTTATAAAGGACAGGGCCTATATTTTAAGGGGCTCCCTGGCGCCAAGGACCTTAGATCTGATTCCCTTAGTTTTCTAATGATTTATATAGCTTATCATATTATCAGTAACGGCTTTAAACAATATAGTATCCTATATTTACTTCAATATTCATTATCTTCGAGATATTTGACATCAAAGTCAAACCAGTTTAGGCTAATAAAGCGGTTTTATGGTCATACATTTTGTTTTAATTAGTTAAAAATTAAAATCTCTCTACAGTTTTTAGAGACATCAAAGAGAAACCCTAATATGTAGATAGGTATAAGTAAGATTCTTTACACCATTCGAATATCGATAAAAGTGTTTTTTAGACCATATTTTAAAAATGTCATAAAAAAATAACGGCTCATTTATTTCAAGATCCGGCTCTACAGAATGGAGATAAAAGATTGAAGAACCGATAGTCGTTTGCCTTATAATTCTATCTGTAGTGAATATGTTGGAATATCGACTCAAAACTGGTCAAAAATCGATAAAAAACGTTAGACCAAAAAATATTGTGTATTATTACGGAAACAAAAACAGTAGGTTACAAACTATGAACTATATTATTCATCGTTTGGCACTACTTTCCCCCAACATAAACTTTTGTATAATTTCTCTTAATATTGTATAGTATTTGTATAGTTTCTCATAATATTGCATCAAACCCAGATCTCTAGCATTTGTTTTCTTGAAATGGTTTGCATTCTTTGACCTCCACCACTTTAAAGCTGCCAGATGTCCAGATCTAGAAATAAGCATAGTATACCAAACTGACTAGAGGGGTTTGGTTGCTCTCATTATTGTGTCAGATCTGACGTGGCTAGCTCTCCGCCTATATAGACGAACGCCATTTTGTAAATAATTTATAACCTAAAAATAAAATCATGCGCCTATTTATACAAGGAAAATACCTATATAATAATGAAATAACTTAATTTAAGACTGCTCAACCAACACTATTATGTTAATAATGCAAAACTCGTTCTATACGAGGATTACACAATTGTTTTGTTTATTTGACGCATATCTTTTTATAATATTTTATAGCAAAACCACAATAAATCAAAGGCGCGTGAAAATTGTCAATGAAACTTATATACACATTTACAGTAAACTACATTGCGCAGTAATATTTGAAGGATATAATAACGTAAAAGAGTCAAAAACTTTTATAAATTTTGTTACGATGCAAACAAATATGACATGTCACTCATTCAGTTTTTTGTACCATCTTCGTCCATTTTATATTGCGAGACAAAGTAGTTAAATCACAACGTTCATTGTATTATAACATTTGTTCCATCGGTATTAGAGACGTTTTTGCATTGACGTAAGGTTTATTTTGCTAGTATAATGCTTTAGTATTGCGATTGGCAACTTAATCGAGAGTACTAATGCTTCTTTACTGCGATTAGCAAGTTTATTGGCCGTATTCATGCTTCTTTAATGCGGTTGGCAACTTAATAGGGTGTACTAATGCATCTTTAATGCGATTGGCACTTTCCATGACAACGATAATGCTAATAGCGCAGACATAATACGCCTGTCATGCTATTAAATAACCTATATAGGATCTCAAGCTGGGTAATTTGTGCCCATTTAAGAGTTATATCAACACTATAAACGTTTATAATGCTACTACAAAACGAACTCAAAATGCTAAAAGCATACAGATATGCTGTAAGACGGCCGTTATACTGCTTTGATGTGTTACTTACACACCATACTTCTCTTCTCTCGATTAGAAAACCTGTAAATTCTAAATTCTGTGAACATTTGTGGTCACTAGATAGCAATATGTTACTCACATTAAAGGGTCTCTTCACATTAGCATGTTTTAATGGCTATGCTAATGACCCTAATGAGTCTCACGTGAAATATTTACTATTTACATCTCGTAGAGTGCAAGCTGAAGCTCCTGAACTCGTGAGGAACTCGATGGTATCGTGTAATCTAATTGCTTTGATGGTTCCGCCCGATATGCTAAACCGGCAGCGAGCGTGCGCTATCGTGCCGAACTGGATTAGCCACTTATTTGTTTTAGTTAGCTTTTGATGTAATTATATTAGCCATATCGGGCTTCGCGGCATTTTAGTTTAATAAATGACTGCGATGTATGTTGAATAATAAAGACAGCTAAATCAAAAGTTTGTTTTGACTTTTGGTAAGTATCGCAAAATAACAATTTTTGGAGCATAGAACATTTAAGAAGCTTTGGAACGTTTATCTTCGTTTGTGTCATTTGACACAAATAGTATCCCGGTAATGAGCTGCTCCAAGTACCAGGAGCCCAGCGAGGCGTAGGAGCCCGGGGTGAGTGACACGGGAAGGGTGCCAATGGGTTAGTGGCGCGCACCGTAACGCCAGAACTGGCGCTGTGGGGAACCGTGTCCCTGCGGCTGCGGTGCACCATAGTCTCTGGAGAACGTTGCTGCATTATCTTGTAACGGTTGTGGTTGGGTTAGAGTAGAATGTTCCTTTGCTGTTCTGGTAAATGAACTTTGGAAGAAGTGTAAGTGAAAATTACAACCTATTTACACCAATTAGATAAAAACACTTAGGGTCAGCCGCTGCTCTAATCTTTGGTACCATCGTGATTACCGACTCATTAGCCCATCGAAGGTATTTTAGGTAATTATAAGTTTTTAGTAGGTAACTTGTAATATTTCATATTTTTTTATTTGCAATTTTTAAACATGTGGATTTTTCTACTTTTCCATTTTTTCTAAGCATTGTGGTATCGTTAGCAGACGTTCTGCTTAATAAAAAAATAATTTTTAAACAGTTACAAAATTAAAGCTAAAAACTTGTAATTGTAATTTATGGATGCGTGTACCTACCTACCTGTGTAATATCTATACTTCCTACGAGTAAGTATATCATGCATTCTAATCTACCCAAAGTTATTCAATTTTATGTAAGCATTGTGAGACTTGTAAGAGTTGTAAGTAACGTATACGGTATTCTGTGATTGATGCCGGTAACAATTACTCTTTTTCATTCAATACCCTAATTGTGTATAATTATACCACATTCGTGTTATGCAGCTACAAGAGTTAGTCCACGTTATATAACGGCTTACGCCGGGTATTCAAACGAGAATAATTAACTCGGCTTATACGGCAACTTGTATAGGTTAATTATGATTACCGATCGACTGCAGGTTGGCACAAAAACCGAAGGCCATCGGGTTGGAAAGAGGGGCGTTTCCGTTAGCAAATGATGGGGGAGTTAAAACCATACTTACTGGTGCAATGAAGTGTGCAGTGTACGTCCGATTGCAAACATGTCACCTGCGTCTATGGGAAAAGGGGATACCTACTGTCACAAAGGTGACTTGTCAAAAAATAATCACAAGTTCCGTTGTATACTTAATCAGATATCCTGTAGGCCATATTTGATGCCAGCTAGATCGATCTTTGTAGTGACATGGTGCGGTCATGAACTACAGAAGCACGAATTAATTTCCTCGATACACCTCGTTAGTACGGAGAATGCAAAAACAAAAGACGGAGACAACCTTTGCAAAAATTGAGATGTCACGAAACCTTTTCACTTTTATCTTTATTGTAACTTGTCGATATAAATTCCATTGTAATCTTCGAATTTATCTGCTTCTTTTGTTTTTCTTTTATGTACTTACTTCGTTTCTTGGATTCGAGTAAAACAAGACAATGAGAGAAATACGGTACTTAATCAGCTCCGTGTATTCATAACCCTGAGAGGCTTGAAGCCTATTTTCTCGTGAGTGACAGTTAGTAATCACAAACACATGGGTTAAGTAAGTGGGGCCGTAGGCGTCGGCGTGACTTGTGCCCCTACTTATAATATACTAGCTGTGCCCGCGGCTCCGCCCGCGTGGAATTCGGTCTTTGTCAGTAAGCGGCTAATTCGCCCCTAATTTCTCTCCCTCCCTCCCCCTGGAGGCGGAACTTGAAGGTCTTGAAGTAAAGTTGACAGATGGATACGCTAGAGGACAGTAGTCCAGATAAAATATTTTACAATTACCACTAAATAAAACTACACTCCAAAACCAATTTTTTCGTTAACCCTTTTTTTCGTCCTTATTAAAATTTTTGACATGATTTAAACGACATAGAATAGTAAGTAGGTGTATATCGAACGATATAGTACAACTTTTGTATTTATACGTCCTTGACTGTACCTATTCATATCATGTGCATGGCAAATATCATCCAAATCGATCCTCCGGTCAAATCAGAAAAATGAATTTTTCTATTTGACGTGTACGATTTGGGGAGGGGGGGGGGGGGGGGGGGTATCGGACCGCGCCTGGAAATATATGCATAAAAATCCATACTTCATCTTCTTTCTTTTCCTAGCCTTAATCCCATCATTTGGGGTCGGCTCTCCTAGTAATTATTCTCCAGGACTTCCTGTCCCGGGTCGTCTCAGCTGGTATTTTTGCCTTATTCAAGTCTCTATTTATAGTGGCCATCCATGTTTATCGGGGTCTTCCTGGCCGCGGCACCGGCGGATATGTATGCAACATTTTCCTAGTCATGTGGTCAGATGGTCGCCGCATGACGTGTCCATACCATCTGAGTCGGCTTTCTATTAATTTCTCAGGGATAGGTTTTACTCTAAAGCTACCTCGTATGTGTATGTTTTGTACACGGTCCATTAATGTTACACCACCCGCCCATCGCAACATTCTCATTTCCGCAGTATGTAGCTTGTCCTCCTGTTGTTTCTTTAGAGGCCAACACTCCGCACCATACATCATAGCTGGACGCACTGCTGCCTTGTACACTTTACCCTTAATATGCACCGGCATTCTTTTGTCACACAGCACTCCCGACAGCTCTTTCCACTTCATCCATCCTGTGTTTATTCGGTGGGTTATATCGGCATCTATAGTTCCGTCGCTGGTAATGACTGAGCCAAGGTATTTGAAGCTGTCCACCTTTTTCAATGGGGTGTGCTGTAAATGAACGGTGTCTAGGCTAGCAACGCCGCTAAAGTTACAGTGAAGGTATTCCGTTTTTGACCTACTGATTCGAAGCCCAGTTGTTTCTAGTGTTGACCTCCATTTTTCCAAAGTTATTTGCAGGTCGTTGGCGTTCTCGCTTATTAAAATGATGTCGTCTGCGTAGAGGAGATTCCATGGTGGTGCTTGCTGCAGACTGGCAGTAAGATGGTTCATAACCAAGTTGAATAGGAAGGGACTCAATGTTGATCCTTGGTGTACACCGACCTGTACTTCAAATTCATCGCTCGTTCCGGCGGGGCAGCGAACTTTAGTTTTAGCATTTTGGTACATGTCTCTTACAATGTTGACATAATGCTCTGGTATGTCGTGTGCTTGCATGGCTTGCCAGATTAACTTTCGCGGAACACGGTCAAAAGCCTTTTCCAAGTCGATGAAGACCATATGTAGATCTGATTTGTTATGTCTATACTGTTCCATTAGGATTCTGACTGTGTGGATAGCGTCAGTGGTCGACTTTCCTGCAACAAAACCGCACTGGTTTTCTGTGATTTCTGTGAGCTGAAGCAGTCTGTTGCATATGACGCGTTCCCATATCTTTAAAGTATGTGGGATTAGTTTTATTGCCCTATAGTTTTCGCAAAGTCTGACATCTCCTTTGCTCTTATAGAACGGGACCAAAATACTGTTCCTCCATTCGTTCGGCATACCATCAGTAAGAATTCTATTGAAGAGGTTTGTCAGAAATACCACTGCATCCGCCCCTAGTTTCTTCCATAGTTCAGCGGGTATACTGTCCGGTCCTGTCGCTTTGTTATTAGCCATTGCTCGGATGGCGGTTTGCGTCTCTTCTGGTGTTATACCTGGTATAGGGCCCGCGATGGGAAGCGGGGGTTCAGGATGGTCTATGCTAGGATATGTTTCATTTAGTAGCTTTGAGTAGTATTCCTTCCACCTGTCCCGGATTTCTTTGTTAGATGTAAGTAATTGGCCGCTTTCATTTTTGATGTATTTTATGGTCTTTACGTCTTTGGTGTTATTATGTCTGGATTTCGCTATTTTGAAGACTTCACGGTCGTTTTTGGCTGCTTCGAGTTTGGTGTAGCAATTGTTATCCGAACTGGCTTTTGCTTGTGCTACGGTTCTCTTTGCGTCTTTTTTTGCTTCCTTATAGGCTATTTTATCTTCATCGTCGTTGGTTTGCTGCCACAGCTTAAATAGGAGTTTTTTGTGCTCTATTTTCTCTTTTACCTCCTCTTTCCACCACTTCGGGTCTTTGCCTCCACACAATGGTCCTTTTGATACTCCGAGGTAAGTAGTGGCTTGTTGGTTGCAGAATGCTTGGAACTGTTGCCATGTGATGTTAGGGTTGCCATTGGTGTTAACCTCTTGACAGTGATTTGAGATATCATTACACAGTTGTGAACCCTCCTCGCGCTCTAACCTGTGCCAGCGAATTTTGGGTGTTTTGTCTTTCTTCACTTTTACAGCCTTTGCCATTTGAAATTCTGCAACCAAAAGTCTATGCTGTGTGGTCAAGGGTTCCCCGGGAATTACCTTGCAGTCTCTACATTTTTTGAGATAAGGGCGATTTGCTAGGATGAAATCTATTTGTGTTTGATTTCCGCCACTTTTGTAGGTGATGAGGTGTTGTTGTGGTTTAGTGAAGAAGGTGTTAACGATGACGAGATCGTACGTAGACGCAAAGTGAAGTATGGCTTCGCCTTCCAAAAATCCATACATCCAAAAATCCATACTTCATATCATAACCTAACAACTTATTAACTAATATACTAACAACGAATTTTGGTCTAATATTAGTTAGAAGACTTAGAAGTAAGAGTAGAGAAAAGGAGAATAGATATCAAAATCGTGAGGCTGAGTATTTACATGCACTGTGCAATGTGTGGCAATTAATTTATTGTCGTTGAATTTTGTTGTTCCATTAAGTCAATACTTCATTTAAATATGATGACATATGTACCCCCACTTCTAAACTTAGAGTTGATTTGGCAAAATCCTTCCTAAGTGGCTTATTCATGTCACAACGTATTAATTTCAGCGCCATCTGTTAGTTATGCAGGGTACTCGTTAGTCTTAGGACATATTTGGAAAAAAAGTTTACACCTCCTTCCTAAGTAGCGCCATAAGATTCAGGTGCAAAATTAACTCAATCGAGTGTAGTGGCTACCCCCTTTTAGAGGTTGAATTTTTATAGCCCACCTATACCTGGCCGGGGATTTTCTTGACAATTGGAATTAGTAATCCTTAAGGGGTGACTTCTGGGATAACAACGCAAAAAAAACCGGCCAAGAGCATGTCAGGCCATGTTCAGTGTAGGGTTCCGTAATTGCCACCCTGTTAAAAAACATCCATTCAAAAGGTCGTTTATTAAGGGATATTTGGCAGCGCTTCTGCCATTTTACTATCCGGCACTTACGTCCTTTCACTATGTGTTTTTGACTGACAACTCACAAACAGCTCAACCGATGCTATTCAATATAGTTTTTATTAAAAGTACCGTTCAAACTTCACTTCCATTATTTTTTTCAAATTTTTTGGACCTATGGTTCAAAAGTAAAATGAGGGGGGGGTGCCCTTTTTTGAAGATGTAACTATCCTTTGTCTTTTCATATTAATATTCATTTATTTCTTGCTTTGTGTGTACATTTGGTCTTATGAATTACATGTTCCAACACAACCCTGTGAAGGCACTCCAAAAGGTCCTAAACTAACTACACTGCCTTTCTCGAGACCCATGCTATCTCTATACACATTTCCATCTACATCAGTTCAGCGGTAAAAAATTCCTCATACCAACTTCCAACCCCCTTTTCACCCCCAGAAGGGTTTGAAAACTATCCTATGACGTTTCTCGAGACTCAAATTATCTTCATACTCATTTCTATCTAAATCGTTTCAGCGGTTAAAAATTCTCCATACAAACTTTCAACCCCATTTTCAGCCCCACCAGGGTTGATTTTCGGGATTAAAACTATATATTATCCTTTCCCGGGACTCAAACTATCTCTATACAAAATTTCATCAAAATCCGTTCAGCCGTTTTCACGTGATGCGCGGTCAAATAAACAGACAAACAGATAAACAGACAAACAGACAAAAATTCTAAAAATTGTTGTAACGTGTTCTGTTATCGATTCTAAGTATCCCCAGCCAACTTTTTTTCGATTATCTTCCATGTACAGACTTTCGACCCTCTTCAGCTTTATTATATGTATAGAAGATAGATATATTTTGCAGGAATGCCAACATTGTGGCACTTAAGGATTGTCATGACTCCTATGTTTGTTACCTGGTAATACCTGTAGGTATTACCAGGTAACTCGTAAAGGGCTAAGAGCTCAAGATCTTCAAGAGTGTACATTCTCTCTTGGGTGTGCAAATTTTAAATTACATATTTTTGTCTTCGACGTCTAAGAAAAAATGCATCTACATACACAAATCTGCAAGTGGTCCAGTCATCTTGCTCAACGGAACGCAAAAAAATATTGCACACTGTTTTTTTTATGAGAGCGTTTAAGCGAGTGTCATATATACTTATGATAGACTTACTTAAAATGTTGAATTGATTTGCTCGTCATGCATATCTCCAACATGGAAATGGAACGTAATTTAAGGCGTCCCGTGGCGGTAAGCGCTTGCGCAGCCCATTGAGCAGTGCAGCAGCGCATCCATCAATGAACGCGAGCGCGGGGAGGGGGCTTCCGGCGCCTGGTGCAGGCCACAGGCGGAAGCGGGCGAAACGATGTTTTCATTAAAAGAACAAAATCTAGAAGCGTAGTATAATCGACCGTCGAATTTTGTTTCCGCATACTCGTAATATTCGTGCGATAGGAAGGAAGATAGAGGCACGAACGATGGAAGTGGTTCCGATTTCTATGCTTTAGGTATATTGAAGCCTTGTGAGCTATTTGACTCATAAGATGACCAAACTGTTTGGGTTCTAGAATGCTTTCTTTCTTTAATCACTCAAATAATGCGATTTTAGCCATTTGGACGCTTTCTAGTGGGTCAACATATTACATAATTAATTTTGAATTGCACCAATTGACAAAAACTAGCACTGTTAGTACAATGAGTGCAACAAAAATGACAGGTCTCAGTAGTTAAAAACCTTTTCAAGTTTGCGTTTCACGAATAGGTAAATTTACAGTAGCTCTTAGTGCTTGAAGATCTACTAGGCTCAAGTGAAAAAAGTGACGTGAGTGTATCTGTTATATTTTATAGAGTTTATAGGTGAATTCACATTTAATATTTTAATTTGCCATCAAACACACAACACACAATTTGCCATCCTATAATTCCTAATAATAGTAATAATCACATTAATCACTACCTAAATGTTTTTCTGTTCTCCTTCGCTTATAGTTTGCGCCACTCGGCACCCTATTGTATGCGCGCGCCCCTCGTAGCTCTTAAGTCATGCGCGTAAGGCACTCTACAGCCCGCATAGTGCGCCTGGCTGGGCATGCGCTTTCAAGTTCAATAGCGTACCTACCTTCCTTTTACTCCTTCCTTTCATGTGTAGGGGGTAAAAGGGATGGTGAATGATCCGATTTTCAAATGTGAAGTCTTGGTAGGCGCTTTGTATGTCTATGTAATTTAATATAATGGGGATATCAGAAGAAAAGGGACGCCTGTTATTGTATTCTGAGATGCAAAAGGGCCCTTACGTTTCTGGAATCTTTATGTTTACATGAAGGCGACGAGGACGGTATCCAGAACATTCTTGTGACTATTTCAAATATGTATTTGTTTGTAAATACTAACATGTGGTTAGTTTTCGGACGGTTGATATTAAGTATAGCGAAGATACACTTATGACCGTAAGTAAACCTTTCTTCAGTGCAATTGAAGTGGTCGCTATGGTCGAAATCGGCCGGAAGGATCATCAAGGTTTAAATATGTCCAATTGCTAATGTTATATATAAATATATATACCTTCGATGGTATAACGTATAAAACAACTAGGGTTGCCACTTGCCACTGCTAACACAGCTAGGAGTTTGTCTTACCACGCCACGTATTTTCTTTAACTTTAACCGCCCGAACTCAGGCAGAGCAGAATACAGAAATTGAAGGTAGGTAGGTATAATGCAAGACTGCGGGGACGTAGTGATTATTAGGACGTAGTGTGTTTGGAGCCGGGTATATCCTTAAACTACGTCCAAAAGAAAGGTATGGGTACTGCGAATGTTATATCGCTATGTGTGGTAGGGCACAGCAGAGCGAATGTCATCTCGCTCAAATCTGGAACAGAACCCGAGTGGGGAAGTACCTCTATCTTACAGAACACCACAGCCAAATAGAACTAGACCCTACTCATAGTTTTGTGTTCCTGCTGGTGGTGGTGAGTAAGGTTGCCAATCCTCTTTGCTGCTTACCATCAGGCGGGCCGTATGCATGTTTCCCACCGTCGTTGTATAAAAAAACCGGCCAAGCGAGCGTGTCGGGCCACGCTCACTGTAGGGTTCCGTAGTTTTCCGTCCGTCACAGTAAGTGTCCCCACTTAAGAGTTAATAACACCGCCATGTAGGATATGATATGAGAGTTCCACGTACAGCGACATCTATCGGCAAATTAAGTAAACTATTGCGCGCGAGCATAAAGTATGGAAGATGATTTTTATGGGATAATTCTTTATTGCGTGAACCGATTTTCACCGTTTTTAGGGTTCCGTAGTCAACTAGGAACCCTTATAGTTTCGCCATGTCTGCCCGTCCGTCCGTCCGTCCGTCCGCGGATAATCTCAGTGACCGTTAGCACTAGAAAGCTGAAATTTGGTACTAATATGTATATCAATCACGCCGACAAAGTGGTAAAATAAAAAGTGGTTTTTTTTTTTATTAGGGTACCTCCCCTATACGTAAAGTGGGGAGTGATTTTTTTTTTCATTTCAACCCTAACGTGTGATATATTATTGGATAGGTATTTAAAAATGAATAGGGGTTTCCTAAAATCATTTTTCGATAATGTAAATATTTTCGGAAATAATCGCTCCAGAAGTAAAAAAATATGCGTCCCCCCCCCTCTAACTTTTGAACCATAAGTTTTAAAAATATGAAAAAAATCTCAAAAGTAGAACTTTATAAAAACTTTCTAGGAAAATTATTTTGAACTTGATGGGATGAATAGTTTTTGAAAAAAAAATACAAAATAATTTCTGAACTAAGTTTGTAATTTAACCGTATAAGCAGGTGTTTATTGTACCTGTAATTTCTACAAAATTACAATGAAATGACGTGCTTTCAAATAAAGTAAAAACGGTGAAAATCGGTTCACGCAATAAAGAATTATCCCATAAAAATCATCTTCCATACTTTATGCTCGCGCGCAATAGTTTACTTAATTTGCCGATAGATGTCGCTGTACGTGGAACTCTCATATCATATCCTACATAGCGGTGTTATTAACTCTTAAGTGGGGACACTTACTGTGACGGACGGAAAACTACGGAACCCTACAGTGAGCGTGGCCCGACACGCTCTTGGCCGGTTTTTTTTACTTTATTTGAAAGCACGTCATTTCATTGTAATTTTGTAGAAAACGGACGGACGGACGGACGGACGGGCAGACATGGCGAAACTTTAAGGGTTCCTAGTTGACTACGGAACCCTAAAAAAGCGTACAGCATATATCAGAAATATAGTCTTATCGGTGTTAGGCATAACACGGGACAAGTGTATGTGTCTGATAACCAGTGATCGTACACTTTTCAGCAAAATTGGTGCAAAGACGTTTTTTTATTAAATTGTTATTTAATTACCAACCATCTCCACATTATTACTTAGTTCTAAATGGCTTTGACTTAATTTGATTTTTGGTTCAAACATTTAATAGCGTCAAAATAATAATAACCTTAGCACTACACCAAAAATGCTGGAAAATGTACGATCACTGCTGATAACCCTAAATCTAAGCATTAGTGTGGTCACCACACTAATGCTTAGATTCAGGGTTATCAAGAGTGATCGTACATTTTCCAGCATGTGGTGATCCATCACTCAGTCAGCTCATTTGTTTTGAAACTTTCTGAGTTGAAGCGGCTCTACTTGAGCCAGAGTAATGTTGTAGAGATATTGATAACTCGGAACTATGCGCGGGAGATTAGTATAGAAATAACATTAGATTAGAGCTATGTTTTGTTTTTATACTTGTTAAGATGTTTATTGACATTGTGTTTTTGTTTTACTCTACATTATAGTTGGTGCATGCTAGGTAGTAATCCGCTAAATAAAAATAGTTTAATTACACTAACTAATCAATAAATAATATGTTAGCAGGTAGGCATAGACATATAGGGATTGAATATTGGTGCTTTATTAATTAAAATATTTGTACGAGTAGACAAGCCGAACCCAACTTGACAGTATAATTGTTTTTATGAGTCATGAAATAATGGTAATATTTTCGAAGAATAAGCACGCTGGTGAACGAGTTCTATGGACGTTCCATTAATGCTTCATTTATCCTTCAAAGAGCTCCAAGAGGACCCAGTGTATTGACGATGAGGGACCTTCTTGTTCCTTTAGCCGTCAACACAGTGAATCCTCCTCTTTGTAAAGGGTCGGCAACGCGCATGTGACACCTCTGTTGTTGCAGGCGTCCATAGGCTACGGTAGCTGCTTACCATCAGGCGGGCCGTATGCTTGCTTACAACCGTCATAGTATACAAAAAAAAATCCTTTATAATTAATTAATTCAGATTGATTGTGATTAGCTTGTGATACATGATTATTTTTCGTTGAACATTATTATATGAAACGCATCGTAAAAGAAAACAGATTGTTGGTATTAGAATATGTCGGTTATATCCTACAGCAACTGTTACCTAACCGTTACCAAATAGGTGTCCTTATGATCAAGCCAATTCCTTTCCTGCAGATGAAAACCTGTAAACTTATATGCAATTTGGTTTTACAAAGACAAGCGGCGCGCGAGCCGCAAACGGGTCGGTAATGTGCACTTTGTATGCATGTGTGTCGGTCCGTCGTCTGTCGGCTAAATGCCAATTGTCGGTGACACTGAACAACAAATACTAGTCTACAAACAACTGGTGAAGGGCCTCACATACTCGTATTCACCTAGTATCGTATTTAGGTATTTAGGTATATCATAAGCAAATGAACAATGTTAATTAACTAGTAAGTTAAGTACCTATTATCTTAACTATAAATAAAACCGGCCAAGAGCGTGTCGGGCCACGCTCAGTGTAGGGTTCCGTAGTTTTCCGTCCGTCACAGTAAGTGTCCCCACTTAAGAGTTAAAATAACACCGCCATGTAGGATATGATATGAGCGTTCCACGTACAGCGACATCTATCGGAAAATTAAGTAAACTATTGCGCGCGAGCTTAAAGTATGGAAGATGATTTTTATGGGATAATTCTTTATTGCGTGAACCGATTTTCACCGTTTTTACTTTATTTGAAAGCACGTCAATTCATTGTGATTTTGTAGTAATTACAGGTACAATAAACACCTGCTTATACGGTTAAATTACAAACTTAGTTCAGAAATTATTTTGTAATTCTTTTTCAAAAACTATTCAACCTATCAAGTTCAAAATAATTTTCCTATAAAGTTTTTATAAAGTTCTACTTTTGAGATTTTTTTCATATTTTTAAAACTTATGGTCAAAAGTTACACATTTTTTTTTACTTCTGGAGTGATTATTTCCGAAAATATTAACATTATCAAAAAAATATTTTCTAAAACCCCTATTCATTTTTAAATATCTATCCAACAATATATCACACGTTAGGGTTGAAATGAAAAAAAAAATCACTCCCCACTTTACGTAAAGGTGAGGTACCCTAATAAAATATTTTTTCCACTTTTTATTTTACCACTTTGTCGCGTGATTGATATACATATTAGTACCAAATTTCAGCTTTCTAGTGCTAACGGTCACTGAGATTATCCGCGGACGGACGGACGGACGGGCAGACATGGCGAAACTATAAGGGTTCCTAGTTGACTACGGAACCCTAAAAAATGTAAATGAATATTTAATTGTAACACATGATTGATTGTAATGCAAAAAGTTTACACAAACGCGTACATTCGACATCAGATATATTGGAGCGGCCAAGGTGGTCACAAATATCTGGATAAAATCTGTATTGTCAAGGCGATCAAATGATGATCGTATATTTTTGAGTACTGTCGCCGCTCCGATATAATTGATGGCGATTGTACAACTACCTAAAATAAACCGAAATCTGTAATTAGAAGAGATAAAACGACAAAAGCTTGTAATATATCCCTATTTTCATTTATTGACTCTGAGTACTCTGACCTCTAACCTCAATTGAGACGAATAGCCCATCATAGAAGCAAATAGAGTAACTGCCTATTCAAAGGACATAATCTAACGTTGCGTATGCGTCGGTTTCGATTTCCTGCGACATACCCAGACAGCCATTGAAAGTAAATAGTTGACCGGATCGTTACGTATCAGTAACAATCTCATTTCCTCTTGCCAAATCGACCACAAATATGATAGCAGTAGGTAATATGAGCCGACCTGAACGGAACGCGAGTGTTACTGTTATTGCGGGCTGGAAGTGGGTTTGCGCGGTAGGTATGTACCGAATAACCGAACGGTAGCCGCTGCGTGCTAATATCTTAGCAATGAATCGGCAGCATTTTGATGACGTCATTACGTGGGAGACATTCACCTATGTCCCCGTCTCTCGGCAGTTTTGGGGTCCATGAAACAAGGGGGCCATGAAACAAGGTTATTTCTACCAAAATGAAATTGTGCAACAACATGTATTTCGCAAACCCCGAATAGCTGTAAATAATTACAACTTCCACACACTCATTTGATTTTTAAAGTACTAATTCCCTACTGTGTACCACAATTACCGGGTTTGTGCTTACAATTGGTCAGTAGTTTCTTAGCCGCGGAGTCCCTAACTAAGAAAACTGTGAGGTACCTCGCTGGCCCCGGGCAGACCTACGGTTCCGTGTAGCCGGTACACCGGACGCCGGCGTCACCGGAAGCCTGCTCGCAGAACCGATTGCCCTGTCATGCAGCCTCCATCAGTCTGATCCAACGCGGTCTATCAAGACCTTAACTATACGTCATGCCAAACAACATACTAAGAGTTGGTAACCGTATCCAATTCTGAACTATCACTTAAGCTCTCTCCCATAAGGGAGATCACTATATTAGTCGCCTTTACAATACAAGTCAGATTAACTAGGTATACAGTATAAATTATATAACATTATCAAACTCAAACTCAAACTCAAACATTTATTCAGTAAGTAGGCCACAAGAGCACTTTTACACGTCAAAGTAAAAGAGAGAAAAAAAAATCAAACTACACCGGTTCTAACCCTACACCTCTGACCCGAGAAGAATTATGTCCGGCAAGAAACTCGGCGGGAGTTATTTTTTCAAAACAATACATATAAGTGCGTTGTTCTATAAGAAAACATATCAAACCAAGTTAGATTAACCAACAATACGTATAGTTAAAGAATAATTTTTAAGAAAAAAAAACCGACTTCCATGGGGGTAGCCGGTGAAGCATTATTGTAGATGGTGCACTTAGATTCCATACAATGAAATAACTTGCTTAACATACGCAGCGGAGAGGACAAATCGCCAAACCTGAACAATGCGTCGTTGAAGAGTTCCGTTCTGATCATCATCAGCAGTTCCACTTCATCAAATGTCACTCTTTTGAATGAAAATGCTTGAATTGTTGATAAAAATACCAAAGTCACTTTATGTATGCCTTTAAGATTTGAGGAATTCCCTCGATTCCTCATGGAACTCATCTTCAGAACTTGAGCTTGACGAAAATTGGTCCTGACAATCTAACTTGCTTAACAAACACAGCGAAGGGGACGAATCGCCAAACGTGAACTATGCGTCGTTGAAGAGTTCCGTTCTGATCATCATCAGCAGTTCCACTTCATCAAATGTCACTCTTTTGAATGAAAATGCTTGACTTGTTGATAAAAATACAAAAATCACTATGTGTAAGCCCTTAAGATTTGAGGAGTTCCCTCGATTCCTCATGGATCCCATCATCAGAACTGGACCAATCTGTATATATATACTTACAATCAAAAAAAGAATTTTCAAAATCGGTTCAGACATGACGGAGTTATGGAGTAACAAACATAAAAAAAAAAAACAAAAAAAAAAAAAAAACATACACGCCGAATTGAGAACCTCCTCTTTTCAAATCTTGAAGTCGGTTAAAAATACCAAAGAAAAAAGATGAGTCCAAATCTGAATTTTTTTTTATACCACGACGGTGGCAAACAAGCATACGGCCCGCCTGATGGTAAGCAGCTACCGTAACCTATGGACGCCTGCAACTCCAAAGGAGTCACATGCGCGTTGCCGACCCATTACAAAAAGGAGGATTCACTGTGTTGACGACTAAAGGAACAAGAAGGTCCCTCATCGTCAACACACTGGGTCCTCTTCGAGCTCTTTGGCAACCTTACTCACCAGCAGGAACACAACACTATGAGTAGGGTCTAGTGCTATTTGGCTGTGGTTTTCTGTAAGGTGGAGGTACTTCCCCAGTCGGGCTCTGCTCCAGATTTGAGCGATGGCATTCGCTGAACGTGCCCTACCACACTTAGCGAGATGCCATTCGCAATGCCCATACCTCTCTTTTTGGCGTAGTTTAAGGACATACCCAGGTCCGGACGTAGTTTAAGGACATACCCCGGGTCCAAAACTGACTATTTGAAAATGAATTACATACAAGTTTGATATACTTTCTTACCTGAACTGTGTCTTCTACATAAATTTCCAAATTATAATAACCCATCATCAACAGTTAGAAACAAATTTTGAATTTAAATAAAAAAAAGTAAGTGATTCTAGTATACAATAAACATACTATTTCCAATTATCCTTAGAGATGTATAAGGTCTCCAGGTGTCTTGATATATATATTCTAGATAAAAAAAAAGATAATCAAGCACCGAATGTTGTGTCTAAAGCCAATTAAACTAAAATTAAATATGATTAATAAAAAGTTACGTAATTGTGTGGCCCCAGTTAGCCTAAACAGACCGGTCTCCACAAACAGCACCCGTTCACGAGTATGACGCATATCTCAGCCATCGCCTCCCTCAACCTTTCTTCGGGAAAGTGGCGACCCGATCAACGACGCCACCATAAGCAGAGCCTTTTAAGCGAGCATGACATGTTCAAGCTGGCGGGCTTTATTAATTAATAAAAACTAGCCACGTTTAGTCTGGTGAGAAACAATATTCTGTGCTCGTATTTTACATGCGTGAACTAAATTACAATATAAAAGTGACATAGAGATGTATATGTCTCTAAGCGTCAGGATCATTAAATATATATCTATACATATAAATATTTGCGAATGCAAGACTTAGGGTGGGTTGCACCAAACCGCCTGTTAAAGTTACGCTAATCGGAGGTACTTAACGATTGCTAACATGAATGGGTTGCACCAAGTGCAAAATAACAGAATGTAAGAGTTACGAGGGATGCCACTGTATAAACGCATTTCTAACAACATTTTCATGGTAGAATATTATTTTCATATGGCAACCCAACCATAAGTGCCAAACTAAACTTGTCAAAATCGTCAATTCGTCACACGAAGAAAAAATCTAAACTCTAAAGGAAAGAAAAGAGCGCGAACTAAACTTTGCACCCTGCAGCTTGAAAATCAAGAATATTCAACAATTTTAGCCATTCCTGAACATGTTTATTACTCAGTCAAAAAGTGGGCTATCCATAGCGCCCTACGAGCAAACTTTTTCAAAGGATAATGCAACTTGTGTTGCGAGTGGTATTTAAAGAGAAAGCCAGAGTAGTCGGCTGGTGTATTATATTTTATATTATAGTGAGTAAATTATCCTTCTACTTTATTACTACTTACAGAACCCTAAGCAAGTAAAGCGGTTGATGGAAGCACCAAATGGCGAGAAGGTGCCCAGTCGCAAAACAAAGGCACCACTAGTTTTGAGAACTCTCCTTTCGAAAATTCGTAAATATAGGGCGCTGAATCCCTCCAACCTGGTTAATTATGGCTAGCATTGTAACCAACGACCAAAATATTGAACTTATTATATATGTACCTACTTATTGAAAGAGTGTTCTAAAGCATCTTTGTGAAGTATAGCACATAATTATGTTACATTCATAATACACAATGTTTTTTATTTCAGGTTTGAATTTACCTTTGGTTTTGAAGACAAGATGAAATCAAGGCTTATGCAACTCAGTGCTCAACTCAAGGAACTTTTAAAGTGAAAGTGCAGTGGTTTCAAGAAATTTGTAGAATCTCAAAGTAAAAATAAAGAATATTTTTTTTAACATAATCAATACTTATTTCAATTTTGTCAATAAAATACATAATATATTTAGTTACCCTACTTTGTTTATATATTATTCAAACTCTGGCATAGGTTTCCTTTGTAGATAGGGGCAAGACAATGACATGCAATGATTATTTTCACCATTTTTCTAGCAACTGAAGAACAAATCAAATTATTTTAATAAATATTTTGATTTGTTTATTTTTAAGTAGACACACTACTATATAAATTATAAACTTATATAGATGTCATATAAGGAAAAAGTGACCTACGCCTCCGGTGCCCAGGGCTAGGATCGAACCAGCATCTTCAGCACGGGAGGCCTAGGTCACTTTTTCCTTTGTATATGACATCTATATAAGTTAATTTTTCTAGCAGTTGACATTAATAATCAATATGAACATTGCCTGTTGTTACAGGCAATGTTCATATTGATTATTAATGTCAACTGCAGACTGCATTGTTATGCAGTCTCATACTTACTAAACTTGAAACTATTGAAGTATTTTAGGCCAGATCAATCTAAGATAGTATAAACCCAACCCGTGGCCAAGGTGACCCAGCTTGTTGACCGGAGAAAAAACTTAATATACTGAACCACAGATGGTTATCAACAATATGATACAGGTCAAAGTGACTATGGTCAAGTAATGTTTTATGAAACATTACTTATCAATATAAATAGATAGTATAAATTGCTGTAGTTGCTTAGTTTGGCTAGGTGAGATTGTCCCAAAGTCATAAGAGTAAATTTCAAAAATGTTTTATTATCACTTGTAACTTTGTAAAATACATGTTACAAGTCATACAAACAGCCATGTATGTACTGACTGTACTATTATGTTTTATTTGTAAATAGGTACCTATCCTGATTAGTAGAGATATATGACTGATAAAAAGAGACCTATATTATTTATTACTAATGAGTTTTTAGGTACCTACTTATGTTAGAGTACAGTACATAAACTCTCATAGGATCTAACATTTTTAGCCAAACATTTTTAGCATTTTTAGGCAAGGCCAGGTCTTTGCTTCCTTTTTAGCCCATCATGAAACAGATACAAAATGCAAATGCATGTATTTTGTGTACAATTTGAATGAAAAAAGGCATGTTCATAAAATGGGGAATGGAGGAAGGCATCTATCAAAGGTTTGTCAGATGGTGCCAGCATAGCTTTGTACCTATCACTAGTTTTGTTCTATGGGATTTGGCTTAAAGGGCTATAAATAATGCCAGAAAATTCCAAATAAAACAATAATTTGCCTCAGAAGAGCAACACACATGAAGTCAAATTAGCTAAACCATGCTATTACCAAATGTTCAGTAGATAATTATTTATTTATATGGGGTTATTGTCTCTTCAGATCTGTAAAATCTGTGCTGTGAATTTATTTCACAAATGAAACTGAAATACAGTGTCAACTATATAGCGGCACTCAAGGAACTGGAATTTTTTTCATGTTATTGCGAGTTGTCGTTAAACAGAGACCTACTGTGCTTGATTTAAGGCCTATATAAAATCAAATAAAAAAAACAAGATTTAAATGAATCAGTATAATAAATTTTCATAGACATTTGAATTTGTGGATACCAAACCATTGTTGAACTATTTTTGTTCCACAACACTTGACACTCTAATTCACTTGATTGTATATTCCATATCACGCTTTATTTACATGTAGTTCTGAACATTGTTTAGTTGAGTAGAACATTGTCGAGGCTCGATTTCGGTGGTATTGGCGATAAATGTTTGGTGATATATATAATAGCACTGCTGCTATGGCATGAAATTATAATCTGGTTATCTGGCACCTTTTGAATCGTATGACTTGCTCCCATCGAGGCTTTCTACCGTGTCATAACATAAAACACGTGTTTCTTCTTGACCTGTTCACTCCACCGCGTCAGAGGTTTACGCTCCCCTTTGCTTTCTACCTTAAAGAACTTGCAGTATTCAAGTCTTGTAGTCAGTCATTCGTTATTTCCAAAGGTTTGGTCTTCATTGACAAAAACAGAGTGGTTTTTAAAATGATTATCATGATTGTTCTGCAGGTTTCGCTCGCTCTACGGCTGTCGGCTTTCATGACAATTACTGTAGGTTCTGGCATAGTTCTGGTATGTCTGTTATAACAGAAGTCTGGTCTATTTCATCCTGAAGTCACTTGGCACTCGGTTTTAACTTAAAAGCGCACTTTTTACACATAATTATATATTTATTATTAGATACACGAGTTGAAGTGTGAATATTATTCACTGAATAATACAAAACGTCAATCGTATGACCCTTTTGCGTTCAGATACGTGCATATATTTATTACTGCTGTATTTTTGTCTAATCAAGCATTAATATATGAAATACGAGACATTTTTGCAAATTGTCCGCCATATTTAAACGTAGATTTGAGTTAACCAGTGCTCGACGGCTGGTTAAGGTAAACGTAACTTTCTGACTGCTAAAGTGCATGGTGCAACGGAAAAACGGACTTGACGTCTACTGTAACCATGATGAGTTCGTTAAGTATGCGCGGTGCAACCCGCCCTTAGAGATGTATAACGTCTGTAAGTGTCCAAATACTAAATAAAAACAACAAAAATAAAAACGAAAAACCGGCCAAGAGCGTGTCGGGCCACGCTCACTGTAGGGTTCCGTAGTTTTCCGTCCGTCACAGTAAGTGTCCCCACTTAAGAGTTAATAACACCGCCATGTAGGATATGATATGAGAGTTCCACGTACAGCGACATCTATCGGCAAATAGAGTAAACTATTGCGCGCAAGCATAAAGTATGGAAGATGATTTTTATGGGATAATTCTTTATTGCGTGAACCGATTTTCACCGTTTTTACTTTATTTGAAAGCACGTCATTTCATTGTAATTTTGTAGAAATTACAGTTACAATAAACACCTGCTTATACGGTTAAATTACAAACTTAGTTCAGAAATTATTTTGTATTTCTTTTTCAAAAACTATTCATCCTATCAAGTTCAAAATAATTTTCCTATAAAGTTTTTATAAAGTTCTACTTTTGAGATTTTTTTCATATTTTTAAAACTTATGGTTGAAAAGTTAGAGGGTGGGGGACGCATATTTTTTTACTTCTGGAGCGATTATTTCCGAAAATATTTACATTATCGAAAAATGATTTTAGGAAACACCTATTCATTTTTAAATACCTATCCAATAATATATCACACGTTAGGGTTGAAATGAAAAAAAAAATCACTCCCCACTTTACGTATAGGGGAGGTACCCTAATAAAAAAAAAATTTCCACTTTTTATTTTACCACTTTGTCGCCGTGATTGATATACATATTAGTACCAAATTTCAGCTTTCTAGTGCTAACGGTCACTGAGATTATCCGCGGACGGACGGACGGACGGACGGGCAGACATGGCTAAACTATAAGGGTTCCTAGTTGACTACGGAACCCTAAAAACAGGTAATACTGGACACTAGTAAAGCTGCTTCATAGAGTAATGTACCTAATAATTTCTAAATTTGTATTGTACTAACCATATCAAGCTACAGGCTTAAAGGCATCGTTATCCTCAATGAATTCCTTTAAAGTATAGTACTCTCTCCTCAACAAATAGCGCTTAACATAAGACTTGAATTTATTTAGTGGCAAATTCACTACATCAGCGGGGACTTTGTTATAAAAACGTGTACAGTTCTCCGGCCTTATTCTGTGACAATTATATTGGAGTGGTTTGGAGCATATCGTAAGTGGTAACAGCATGACAGCATGGTGCTTCGCTTTTCTTAGGTATAAGAATGAGGATACTTCTCAGTACCTCAGATTCTCAGATACGTTCTCGCTGCCACGTGGGCTCAGAAGAGTAAAAAGTTATATTAGACTTGACAGTAAGAGATCAATAACGGGTATAGGACAGTCAGCACTAGAAGTAACTTATGGGATGTTTAAAATGACCGTAGCACATTTTATTTTTATTAAGGCAACAAATCCACAAGAAGGTCATTTTGAACACCTTACCCGTTAACTAATTTCAGGGCCTCTATTCGACATGGCATAACTGACAGTAGGTAGCGAGACAACTATGAGATCACACTTTTGTGACAGTTGAAATTTGGGGTGGAATCACTCAAGAGTGACATCTAAAATGGTGGCCATATTAGCCATAGACAAAACGCTCTAGCGAGACCTACTGACAGATTGACAGTTAGGTGTGGACACGTGTGGACAGATGGATTTCACTCTATCACCTAGCGAGACAAGTGTGAGAGCCACGTCTCGCAGTTTGGCGTGTCGAATCGAAGCCCTGGTGCTGCTGACATTACAGAACGATTTGTGAATGATGCCACCGTAGATGCCGCCGTGACACCGATCGACCAACGATCACGTTTGAGCTCATCCTCCTGATTAAAACATTTCAGTGCAACCGCGATACTGCTTTGTTTCTAACCGACTTAATCACAATTTCTTGCTAGAGTGCTCAATTTTGAAAATGCAATTGTACAAAAAACTTGCACATCAACATTTACAATTTAGGTTATACGTTAGGTGCTTACTTAGACATTTAGATTTGTTTTGAAATATCTAATAGCTAACTTCAATGTTTTTTGTTTAATAATAAGATTAATAAGTAGGTCCCCACCTATATTTATTTGTTTGACAGAAATGGAGAATGTTACATTAGACCTAAAAGTAAATAAAACATAATATCAACTAACAGAAATAAAACATAATACCAACCTGAAAATAATAAAACTAAACTTTCTTACTTAGATTAATTCAATTCAATTCAATTAATTTATTTGTAAACATAGGTGATAGGGTAACAGTGGTGGTATAAAACATATTTCGCCGCTTAGCATACAAATTCAAACTTAAAACTAGGTAATTAAGTATAAAATATAATATATGAAATATAGGTTTATTGTTATTGTAGTAGTAGTAGTTGTAAAACACTATTCTATAAGAACACATAACGAAAGACATATAACACAACATATACTCGTACGTACAAAGGCAGGGGTGTAGTTTTATTGTGTACATACTTATATATGTTATTGAATAAATTTAATAAACCAAACTAAACTAATAGATAAGTACTAAAAATTACAAAAAAAATATACGGAGTCCTTAGAATTTACTTACTCAAACGAATACTATAATGGTATGGTACTACTGTACCTAATCGAAATGAAGTCACTTACATAAATTATTAACCATTCAAAGTGACGAAACTTAGGTTAAATATCACGCAGATTCGACTTGCGACAAATGCGACTCTTGCGAGAGTTTAGCCAAGAATTCAGTGCAAGGAACACAGCCGGGCCGCGGGGTTTGGGACTCGTCTGGTGTTTCCAATTATGGAGACTTGCCCCCTCCGACGGTGCCAGGGCTGTGCAGACTGTTTTAATCACTTTATTTTATATTTTATTAAATTAATATGCATTTTGTCGCTAACTACCGTTTGGAATCGATTTGTGTGAGATAGTCAGAAAAATCTGTCAATATTTATTGACTGTTTCACATGTAACATAAATAAATAAATCGTTCTGAGATAAGTATTTTTCTTTCCCTTTTCTTTAAGTTCCAAAGGTAGTATGTAAAAAACAGGGTGCCAATTTGTCTTACAACAAGGGACATGCCTACCTTTTTGTTTCGTGACTTTCGTGTGTCTTTTTCAATCAGTAAATTCATAATAGACTTTGAAATTTTGTAGCTACGAAGTAGCTTTAATTTTTGATTAAAAGCTAACGAAGTGGCCAGATGTAGTGTTAGCTGGCACTGCTGGCAGCCTGGTAGCCCTGCGGGGAGCAACGCACTCGTCTTGCACTGCGCTGCGCCCGCGCTCCCGGAATCTGGGCAACATTCGTCTTAATGTAAGTAAAGTAGTATTTTAAATTTAAGACCGTAATTTGACAGTTGCTACACAACTTTTCTGACTTTCGAAGCGATTATTTCTGAAAATATTCACTTAATCACAAAATAGTCAAAGAAACCTCCATGTCGTTTTGAAAGACCTATCTATTGATGTGTCACATGTTGACATTCGGTTAATTTTTTTTTAAATTTAGTTACCTGTATGGAGCGCCCCCCTAAAACTATTTTTTTTTTCAAATTTAACTACATAACTAAGTAGCTGCATACAAAATACACCTTACGTGTAAATTTTATACAGATACGTCGTATAGTTTCCGAGTAAAATGCCTGTGACATACGGACGGACAGACAGACAGACAGACAGACAGACATGACGAATCCATAAGGGTTCCGTTTTTTGCCATTTGGCTACGGAACCCTAAAAACCGGCCAAGTGCGAGTCGGACTCGCGCACCGAGGGTTCCGTACAAACCTATAACAAGCAAAAGTTGTAGTATGTTTATTACTAATTTCAATTTAAATACCTCCACGCGTTTACGAGGAAAAAGGTAGTAAGTTTAAAATTTAAAAAAATATTTTTTGTATGATTTTACCAAAATGTCTACTTTTCGTAATTTTTCCTTTGTCTGTGCTATATGAAGTTTCTTCGTGCCAAGTTTCAAGTTTCTGAGATTACGGGAAGTACCCTTTAGGTTTTGAGTTTCTTGCGAGTACTCAGTTTCAAAATATGCGACTTAAATTGCTATTTCTTTTGATTGCGTTGACATAAAAGTTTGGTTTTGCTACATCTAAAAGGTCCTATAGCCCTGTGTATTTGACATGAATTTCAATTTAATACCTCCACGCGTTTACGAGAAAAAAGATAGTAAGTTTAAAATAAAAAAAAACATTTTGTATGATTTGTTTGTATGATTTTACTAAAAATGTCTACTTTTTGTAATTTTTCCATGGTTTATGCTATATGACGTTGCTTCGTACCAAATTTCAAGTTTCTGAGTTCACGGGAGAGTACCCCGCAGGTTTTGAGAGTGCCGAAAAACTCTAAAATTTGCAGCATAAACGACTGTATCTTTTGATTGCGTTAGCTTTTAAGTTTCATTTTTTCACAGCTCCAAGGGACAATAGACCTGAGTATTTGATATAAATTTCAGCTTAATACCTCCACGCGTTCCTGAGAAAAATGGTCTTGACAGACAGACAGACAGACAGACAGACGGACAACAAAGTGATCCTATATGGGTTCCGTTTTTCCCTTCGAGGTACGGAACCCTAAAAAAGACGATACCTCGCGTAAATTAGACACTTTATTCGTAATTGAGATCATCCAAATTGTTCGCTTGCAAACAATAACAGCTGAGCTCACAAGTCTGACTTGCTAATATCTATACAGTCAACAGCAGAGGTTGCTAAACAGATGACATGTTCAAATGTACACGCTTTTATTATTTTAATAATAAAGACGTACCAAAATCGTTTCGAACACCTCATGCGCTTAGCAACATTTGCTGCTAGCTGTACATCAGAATCAGATTAACGGATGGACTACTTCAAGACAATGCTACAGTAATTGATAACGGTGATTAAAACCACCTGCCCTCAGACCGAGTTATGCAAATAGTTGTCGTGGGTCAAGTTGAGCGACGGCTGCGAAGGCCGAGGCCTGGCTTACGTAACTTAACGTTTATCAGACGCGACTATTTATCTTTCGGTGACTGGAGATATAGCGCGCTCTAAAAGGAATTTTCATGAGAACCATTTCCGTTGACTTCCTATGGGACTGGAGAAATTCGAAATCCTTTGAAACCATGGAGTCAGCAGCAGAAGGAACGCGGATAAGGTCTTCAAAATGTACTACACGTTCATTAATGTTCATATTCTCTAAATAATAAAAGTGTGTTTAATTAATTTGGCACACCGCGCTGGTTTCTCGCTAAGGAGCGAATATGTAAAATATGCGAATATGTATATTTGGAATTTGCATTTGACCGCTTCAATGATTGTGTAGCTTCTCTTAACTCGCTAATTGTTTAAAGCACTACCTGTTCTCCATCTCCTGCTACGCGAAGGTTGTCTGGTAGAGTAGCGATAAGATCGCATGTTGTTACCATTATTTACTTTGTTAAATCTGTTTCTGTACTTCTTTTTCTTTGAGTGGTGCAATTTCCTAGAAAAACATAAGCTAACCGTTCCAGTGACTGTCTTACTTCAGATTTTATTACGTTGACTTTAGTAAAATCATAAATTATTTCACTTTATAAGTACAAAACATTAGATTGCAAAGTTGATTGATGCAAATGTGGATGTCGCACAAGTGATAAAATAATAAAGAATGCACATTTCATTTCATCTCAGCAAAACATTCTTATAATATTTTCTTATGTCTGTTCCGGATTCTTACTACGGGAAGTACCAATACGAATAATGTTCGTAGGTATAAATATTGCCGTGCGACCCGTCTCGAGGAAAGCTGCCCGTGAGGGTATTGCGTGACATCTGCCGTAAAGGTACGAGTCAGCAATTCCCATCTGTATTTCCATTATAACAGGGTTCTTATCGCAATGGCAAAGATAGATGATATGCAAAATATTGTCCTAAATTGGTTTGGGTCGATATTTATTAGTTTTCCGCAGTTTCGTTGCCGTCTGGCCCGCTCCACGCTTCATAATAGTACATAAGCTATTTGTTATTCCAATTGGTATTTTATCATCATCGATTGATTTTAAATTGTTAGGTACCTGCACCTACCAATGTATTTTTTAGGGTTCCGTAGCCAAAATAGCAAAAACGGAACCCACCCAATGAACTCTTTACTAATAATAAAATTCTAAATTAATGTGAATTTACTGTTACTTATATGTATGTATTTGCTGCATCACTAATTATAACCATCACTGGCAGCCTCCCCCCCCCCCCCCCCACAATCCACCACCCTCACAAAATTCATTTAAGGACTTCACGTTCTAAGGGAAATCGCGGGAAGGAACCTCATCATAGCCTGAACACCTAATTACTTATCTACTTAAATAACATTATAAACAACAGGTCAACGTGGTCATGTCATGTGCACGTATGGATTGTCCATCGACAATCAGCGTGTCGCTGCGCATGAACACGACTCTTATACGATGGTAGCGTCGTGCGCGGCGGCACGGCGCACGCGCAGGCTCGGCATGCAAAAGGACTGAAGGATTTCAAAAAGAGTTTTAGGGAATAGGGAATAATTTATAAAAGTCAATTGGTGACGGTTTCAGTTTAATCCTAGTTGGTGAATACTACATAGCTATTCACAATCTGCATCTCCATAAATTTTCTGAGGGGTTCCATTCCCTCATTGATTCTTACAATGTATTCGTTTAAGATCCAAAAGTGTCCTGGGTAAAGTTCTCTCTCTTTTTTTTCCACGTATCTTGGTCTTGAGCAGTCTCCCACCAAAAAAGAAAGGCGTCAAGTTTTGGGCTCTCCAACGTCATCCTTGGCTTATTAAGAGTAACAAAAGTTTATTTTGTTCAGCGCCCGACTTAAACCGCAACTATGTTCATTGAGGACTGAAACAAACAATACAAAAGTGGCGCAGCCGTGATCTTCATTACGCGCACTGAAAAGGCAGCCATTGTCTCGGGTTTATCACGAGCGGGCGCATATACGGTAGAGTTCAAGGCCCAGGAGCATGCGCAGGCGCGGGCCAGTGGACACAACGCCAGTGTAACGTGACCTCAAGATCCTTGACAACTATGCGAAATTGAAAAACGCACTTATGCTGGCCCCTGCCCTCGAGCGAACATGGTAGCTTTTTTAATGACACCCCGGATTAGTTGATCACGCGCTGGAAGGAATTCCCAGGCGATAAGCCCGTTTTGGAGCCGCAAAGGCTGGATAATTGAGCAGGCTCTTTGCGAGGACATGGTCTCCGTTTTGCATAAGGATTTATGGGGGCGGGTTAAGTAAAAGTCGGTGTTTGGAATGCTTCCTAAGACATCGTCAGAATATCTTTATTCTAATATAATAAATACAACACAGTGACTGTGTATGTCGACGCATTAGGGATACTATAGAAGCAAATGTAGAGTAACAAGGTATTTAATTTACTGCTTTTGCCGAGTAATGAAATTTAAACATTATACAGGGTGTTTGGTCGCTACGTGCAAAGGTTTAAGGATAGACGAGGTATTTTTGAACATTTCTAGCCATATATGTCTTAGACGAAACGTGATATCTTTTTTTTAAATTGAAATTTTAAGAATTTTAGAAAAATGCTCAGAATTTGGTAGATACGAATTAATAGAGCCCGAATACGCGTTAGTTTGTAAACACTATCTTTTGTTTCCGATAGTTTAATGTAAGTCGGACCATATAATAGTATTTTATACAATCGTGACATAATTAAGAGCTTTTCAGTCGAGTACCGTGTTTATTGCTGAGTGTGGCCTAAGTAAGGTACGAGATTGAAAAGCTGGATTATGTCACTATTGTATACAATATTTTTTCTATGAGTGCTCAATCTAGGCAAGCCGGTAAGAATAGAGTTCGACGAAAGACCTGCTGCCTCTATACAATTGAGTAAGTTCTATCTCCCGGTGGTTTGTGCTGGCGGTCAGGGAGGGGGACACGGGCGGTCGGGAAGGACAACAGTGTTACAATATTGTATGAAAATCCTTTGTACCATCGTTGGCGATGTCACAATATGCGACCATAAAAGCTCCATCGGAAAGTATGCGCTAGTAGTTCGGTCTACACAATCACAATTCAAGCATTACAGTCGACGAGTAGAAAAAGTTACTTTTAAGTGTACGAGTATTCATGGCCTCTAAAACAAATGGAGGCATACGAACCTTTAAAAAAAATCGTAGGTTGACACGAGCATAATTTTGACGTGCTATAAAAAAAATAAAAATAAAATATTTGAATTGTTTAAACATTTTTGAAAACATGCCTATTTACTGTTCTTTCTTTAGAGGTACAGTCATTCATATCGCTTGTCAAAATTCTGAGTTACGGAATAAAAACGAAAATTAGGAATTATACAGGAACGGGCCCTTTTCCGCACTTCTGTTAGTTGCATCTCCTCCCTCATGATGACAAAAGCTTCGCGAATCCTTGTTATTAACTCATCTTTTGTTGCGATTTCTGAGGTGTACACAAGTGCTTTGGCCTGTCCCCAAACAAAAAAGTCCAAAGGAGTTAAGTCGGGGGATCGAGCGGTCCAAGGAATGGGTCCATCTCTACCGATCCATGCACTCCGGAAAACAGTCGTTAAGGTATTCTCTCACAGCCAAAGTCTAATGTGCCGGGCAGCCGTCTTGCTGAAATATGATTTCTCTGTCCGCTTCTAATGGTACTCCGGCTTCTTCCAGGAGGATAGGAAGATCGTTTTGTAAGAACTGGAGATAATTGGGTCCGTTCAAATTATCGGGAAGAAAATGTGGCCCGATCAAAGTTCTGCCAATTACTCCAGCCCACACGTTAACTGAAAACTTCTTTTGAAAGGAGACCTGCTTCTTCCAATGAGGATTTGCGTCCCTGTCAGCCCATTCATGAAGGTTATGCAAGTTTGTTATCCCCTCTCTTGAAAACTTTGACTCATCTGTCGAAATGATAGATTTTAAAAAGGACGCGTCGTCAATATCGCTGTTTAATAAGAATCTGCAGAACTGTATTCGTTGCCCGGGATCTCCTTCTTCTATACCCTGCACCCCCACCCCTCGAAAAGGATATTTTTTCTCTTTATGCATCGTGTTCCAAACCTTCCATGTATCTACTGTTCGGATGCTTGTCTTAGGATCAGCTTCAAATGCGTGAATAATTTCTTCCTCGGTATCCGCATCGTATCTCTCAGGATTCACTCTAGTAGCCGGACGATGGATCCCATTTTCGCTAAGACGACGAAACGTGTTGTAAAACATCCTGACATTGGGTAATCTGCGATTTGGATAATGCTCCTGATACATTCGCCGTGCCAATGCTCCATTACCGTCTGCCCTTCCGTACATGAAGATAATGTTAGCATAATCTTCGTTGCTAAAACCATCGATGTTCATAATGTTTAGTTACAAAATTTAATAGTATTTGAAAACCGCTTCAACCGTTTGTTTAATTTTCATAGAAGAACTAAATTCGCAATTGGCTATCGTGAAAACTTAAAACAAAGGCAATTCAAAACATTCCAAATTTGAAAATTCTTATTCTTAAAATAACGTGTTCCAAATTTAAAACTATGGTTTTTAGTTAAGAACTTTTTTTATAATCCTCGTCGGACTTTGGAAAATGGTACTTTTTTTTTAATAATTAACTTGCTATGTTATAATTACAACAAACTTGTATGTTTTATTATTTTACACGTTATTCAATAGTTAAGTACCTACCTACTTAAAGTAAAATTTCAAGACTAGTACGGAGATTTGAAATTCTTAGGAAGTGCTCCCTAACTTTGGTTTTTATTCCATAACTCAGAAATTTGACAAGCGATATGAATGACTGATACCTCTAAAAAAAAACAGTAAATAGGCATGTTTTCAAAAATATTTGAACAATTCAAATATTTTTTTAAATATTTTTTTATGGCACATCAAAATTATGCTCGTGTCAACCTACGATTTTTTTTAAAGGTTCGTATGCCTCCATTTGTTTTAGAGGCCATGAATACACTTAAAAGTAGCTTTATTTGGTCCGACTTACATTAAACTATCGGAAACAAAAGATAGTGTTTACAAACTATCGCGTATTCGGGCACTATTAACTCGTATCTACCAAATTCTAAGCATTTTTCTAAAATTCTTAAAATTTTAATTTAAAAAAAAATATCACGTTTCGTCTGAGACATATATGGCTAGAAATGTTCAAAAATACCTCGTCTATCACCTCCTTAAACCTTTGCACGTAGCGACCAAACAGCCTGTATATAAACGTGCAAAAGTGGCCATGTATTTTACTTGTGCCTAGTTTTTAGGGTTCCGTAGTCAACTAGAAACCCTTATAGTTTCGCCATGTCTGTCTTTCAGTCCGTCCATCGACTCCTTTCTTTCGGTAGTCGTGTAAAAAGGCGTATCTACGAGCTTCATACCTTCTCATATTCGTACTGGCCTCAATTTAAAAGTTAAACCAACTTAACCGAAGTAAATTCGTCCGCCGCAATGCGACTGCAGTCCATCCAGTGTTACTCTCACGTAAAGTGGTTAACTATGAATGCGGGATTCGACGAATCAATAAACCGCATCGCATTCGTGCGCTACCGAAATAGACGCTGTGATGGACTGTAGGACTAGCAGGAGCTAAGTTTATCCTTGTAGAGGCGAAAGGGTTAAGCTCAATCGAATAACTGGGCTTCTGTGCCTTTTTAGTGTTAAGTATAATGTATATAGACAATGCTATGTTTATATATAATAGCGTCTGAGCGCACCGGCGGTTTCGCAGAAATCGAAACGTCTGTGTAACAACCAGTTGCCATATTATCTACGTACAAAAAGATCAGTTTCTTTGTCAGTTTAATTATGGCCGAAGGTCTCGTCAAGTCGTCATATCTGCTCCATTAGCGCGGATTTGAACAATGACTCCCTTGTCCGAATGCTAATGTGTTTCGGCAGAAATTTACACGAGTGATCGACCATTCAATTCAAGCCGTATATGGGACAACGACGGCCATTAAGAAGTCATTATAGCAGGTTATGTCATGTCGCAAAAACCGATCAGTGGCTGGGGCATTATCTGCGTGTAGATATTAAGAAAAACTACTCAGTCTTTATCATAGTTGCATAGGATTTAAATTCGTCTGGCTTATATCTATGGTTTTTCACTACACGTATATATAACACTAGTCGTATGGTAACAACGGAGACTGGTACAATAGTCTGTTACGTGTTTGGTTGTTTATTTAATGACGTGCACAGACGTTCGGCTCATTACAAACATCCTCAGGCGATTTACGTATGGCTTTGAAAACAATGTAATGGATCTTAAACTCCTGAAGATACGAAACAAAACGAATTTCAATAACATTTTAAAAGTCTCTTACATATTATCTTTGCATCGATTTTGTTACCTGGTGAAGGAAGTCATGCAGCTTGGCTAGACTCAGGTTTTTGGCAACTGCCAAGAAGGAATGGATTAAGATTTAATGTTACATTGTAGATGCATGAACTTTCTGGAGGATTGTTCTGTGATTACAAACGAACTGCACCATCTTATCAAAACAATAAATTAAACACTTGACTACTGATCATTATTACCTACTCGACCTAACCTACCTAATACTATAAGGACCTATGATCCCTATATTGGATCATTATCAATATGATTTGGTATCTACTTAAAAATTAATGTTTTACTTATCTACCGAACAATCTTCTCATAACATCTCTTTTGTTCTAGAAAAGGGAGGCAATGGCATACTACCGTTGCGGGCCGACGGCGATCGGCAGCCGCGCGTCCTGGGGTCCCTCTTCGCCCTCCGTGGACCCGAAGGCCTTCGACCGCCCACTCAGCGGCACCTTCGACCGCATCTTCAACGCGTTCGAGCGCTCCAACGCCTTCGAGTACGTGACCACTCAGGGCGGCAAGGAGACGAGGAGCGTGGAACATGGAGAGGTTTGTGAAATACTTTAATATTAATGTCCTGAATCCATACGTATCTTTAAGGTCCCTAAAATTTAATAGCCATTTACAACAACGGTAAGGGTAGAAGGGGGTGTGTAAAAGACTTTCTGCTCGATTCATTCTGGTACTCGTACTTGTGGATCCAAAAGCTTTCGATCGCGGTGCGGCGAAGCAGGACGTCACGCATATCATCAGGCTGTGCACTCTGTAAATAAGACGGCGATCCAGCAGAATTGTATAGATATCCTCGACAACGACGTAATCCGTAATCCATTGGATGCAGAATTTCAACATTACACTTACAAAATGTCATACGATGAAATAATTAAATAAAAACTCCTTCACGTATTTTAGTACGTCACCACTCGGTCCCGCTAAATTCGATAAAGGATGCAGAGCAGCATTGAAGATATGAGGTATAGTTTATTAAATATGTAACTGTTTATGAGTTGCCAATAGGCTGCTCATTAAAGCAACTCATCGTCCTTTAGGAATCTGGACGTCTTTCTCAAACCACTCAGCTCTTTGATCAAAAATTTCAAACTTCAGGCATATAGGAAAGATGCTGTTCTTTTTCAATTAAGAAGTTTGCCTTTTCAAGCAAGAAATTCTTAATCACATATTAGTTAAATAATATATTTTATAAAATTAAGTAACATTATTGTATCCACAGGTGGTGGTGAATAGAAAGAAGAGCAGCAGCTTCGAGCGCGCCGACTGTGCACTAGCAGCTCAGACTCCAAGTGCAGAGGACGAGGACTACTACCGCGAGAAGATCCTGTACTCACAGGCTCGCCAGCTCTTCCCGCTGCAGGAGGACCTGGCTGACTGGATCAACAAGACCATCGGTGAGTCTACTTCTTTAGCCGCTCAGACTCCAAGTGCAGGGGATTAGGTCGGACGTTTCCCTTTAGGCTGTAGTGCTTCACAGCACGATTGTCTTCCATCCACAAGATGATTATATTTATAAAACATTTCTTATATATAAATAGTTTCCCTACTTAGACTTTAGGTAAATATAAGACTTTGGTATGCATAGAAAACTGTAAACAAGACCTAACAACTATTCTTGCAACTTTGATGCCCTATTAAGATTCCAGGTTCTCTCTTGCGAATCAGCCCGTTAGTTACCGTAAATATTATCCAGTATTTTCCAGCGTTTTTACTGAACCGGCCATACTCAGCTGCCCCTTAGCTCCCATAAGTTTAAATCAAGCAACAATACGATCTAATGTATCGCGCTTGTATCATCGGGCCATATCGGCGTTGTTTTTGCGGCCTGCCCACGCGCACGCGAGTAGCAAACATGTTTTTATCGTGACCACATTGTCCAGCGAGTGTGCGTAAAAACTTGTCACCGGCTATCAATCAAACGCATACGACACCAGTCGTACTTATCGCGAAGTAATACGGGTGCTTAAATAAATATAAATAATGAATCAAACACGTTTAGATTTTGATTGTCCATCTTTCAGACAATTCAGAGATCCAGTCCAACACATGTTTCGATTGTTAAGAGTGCTTTGTCTATACGTTGGATATAATTCACTTGCAGATATTAATTAAGGCCGTCGAAGATACAGTTTATGTTTTGTTAAATAAGTAGTAGTTCTTCTGACCAATAAGGTATACACACGATACTCGTAACCACCCACCTTGCGTCTGAGGGACTGGAGGGACACATGGATTATTATTAATAATTCTGATAAAGTATGTAGTCTGAAAATTAAAACCCCAAATAGTTCACAGTGTTGTCACGATTTTTGCTTTTCGTTCACCCATCACATCACGTACGTCATTAGTTCATAACGATCATGCTATTTGTAAATATTGGTCGCAAACAAAAAAATAAACTCATGCAGTTGTTTAAATACTCACGCAATTCATTGCATTTAGTAAGTATCTATAGTATTTTTCACAAGTTGCGTTAATCTGTTGCATATTTTAATCTAATATTGCAAAACAATTATTTAGTGATTAACATAATCGGAGTTGCGTGTAGTTTTAATGAATTACGGCGTTTTACCGCGGTTATTATGTTAACGTTGTTTTTGATCTGTAACCGTGTGAATAATCAATCGAATGTACATAATTGAATTTAAGGCTTATCATGCTTTTTACACAGCACGGGTAGTTAGGTCCAGCCACAGAAGGAAAATCAGAATGATACTGATAGTGTGTAGCTACATCATTTTACAATTATTTATATGCATAACAAGATATCAAATCTCGATTTCGGTATATTATCACTTATCAGTATATCACCTTGGTAATGGTCCTAAAATAGTAACACTCGATCAAACGGTGGCAAGTGTAACTGCCATCGTTAATAACTAAACGTCGATCTTAAAATGCACACAAGTTACTTTAAAATATGTTCAAACTAGTTACAATGGCTAAGTAGATTCAAAGCTTCAATGGCTAAAATACGACGCGAACAACTAACAACAATACATCAAGTTAAGTTATCTGGGTTGATTTAGATGTGTTAGAAAATGGCTTTATAAGTAGTGGTGTCGAAGCAGTTTGATTAACGCGACAGAGGGCAAGGGCGCAGGCGCTAGATCAGTCACCTCGCGCGCCGCGGCCCACGCGCAAACGCTTGGACAGATAGCTAGCGATTGTACCTACATCTACATCACAAACATTAGAATGCTTAGATAAACAAACACAATACTTAACTGCGTTAAGATACATTTATTAATAAATATAATAGGCCTGACACTTGAATTTAATATTTTGGACTATTTACACAGTTCAACCTAGCCATATAAGTACTTACTTTATGACCTAGCCAAGCTTGAACTGTGGGGTATAAGGAGACGATATATACTAGTATACGTATGTGTATATAACTAGGTAGATAAATACATCTTACATCTTATCTTAGATAATTAAGTAAAAACATCTATTACTCAGGTACAAATGGATGCTTTTAAGAGACACATTTTTGCTTAACAGCATCAAAATATTGTTGATAAACACAGAAATAAATGCCCTGGGACCAGGATTCGAACCCACGGGATTGGCATGCTATTTATACAAGCTAGGCTGCAAAAGTTGCTTTCATTATTAATTTTCTTTTGGATTGTTATTAATTAGTCTGTGTCGCAAGCAAAATATGAATGAAATGAACACCGTAATTACCGTATGAGCAAGTTAGACAGTAGCTTTCAAAGCCCTAGATAGTTCCTCGCTGACTCAGCTCCGATGAAGCAGAAATCAGGATTTACGAGTGTTTGTTCTATTGTCGATGTCGGCGCACGCACAGGTCGCGCCTAAGGGCGCCCATACACTTTGCGTTTATGCAGGCAAGACCCATATTCGACATGCCAAACTGTGACACGGGGATATCCTTGCGAGATGAACTTCTTTAACACATGTACTGGAACGTGTCAAAGTGGTACGTCTCACTAGTAACTGGCAGTTTTCGGTTGTTGAATTGAGCCTTACCTTAGGAATACTTACTTGGGGCTGGATGCCTAACCTACAACGTAAGTTTTCAGTCAAGCAACTTAAGAACTCTTTGTCAATTTGAAACACACATTAACCTTAACCTTAGTAACACTGACTACCCCGGACCGTAGCTGGCTCAAACCTCCCCATGACACTAGCAGCATTGCCACGCTGAATCGCCAAGGCAATTTGTTGAACCAGGTACGATCCGGAGGATCGCAACCCCTCTCTCTGAGTCGACGACCCAAGACCCTGATAAAGACCATGGCCTCCGCATCCCACGACTTATACACTTAGTGCGCTTTCACAATATCGGATCCGATATCGGATGTAGGATAGGACTACAGGGAAGTAAATATGTGTAATTTTGTACTTTTTCATTAATTTAACTAATCGCTATTACTAAAACAATGCATTCACGCAAAAAGGCGGACTTGGTGCCACAAGGCACTCTCTAGCAGCTGCCTTTCTATTAGGAGCCTTCTGACATCCGATATCAGATCGGATAATGTGAAAGCGCTCTTACACGACGCTTAAGAATAAGCGAATAGCAGTAGTAGAACTCTGACATTTCATGTTGGTCTTACAGACATAATACGACGTGGTACTTAGTGAGTACGATGGCGTATTACGGAGCGATAGCGATACATATAATCGTATGATAACTCAAAGCCTGTACGAGTATGGGAGACCTAAGCGGATCTATTTGCATTAGCACCAAACTGAAACTCATTGACACCCGCCCACAGATCAAGGGACCGCCTCACGCCTGACTCATCAACCTTAGCCCTAATTCTGCAGAATTCATTTGAGTATTGAGGTAATGCCTAGCTGCAGTGGCGTTTCGAGTAGTTATATTTATCACTCGTTTAAATGAACCTATCAAAATTACGCCGCTTTGTTTCCCTCTAAATTTACTTACGTTTAAAATGACTTACTTAATCGTTAGTGGTTGCAGGAAATTTTAATGATATCATACGTGTCTCGAAATTAGCCTTCATTGCTCTTGGAAGAAACTGGGAAAAGGAGAAAGTCCCCTCTAAACTCTATAACCATGGAAAGCCCACAATCAGTGTTGAGCTGCCAGTGCTGACACACAAATTGTTTAATATCGTATTTGCCGGGACGTCATCGTCACGATCACGACACGCTATAATGCACAGCACATCACATGTCTCTACGTCTACGTCGTAGGCAATTAGTATTTTACGATCGAGGGATACGGTTTATATTGGATTAGCTTTTCTTTTGACCATGCACATCATACTTTGATGCCCTATTAAGATTCTCTCTTCTACAGTAAGATATACGTATAAAGACTGTACACGATCCGGGCATGCATGATATGGTTAATCTTTTTTTCAGATCACATATTCAAACAGTTGTTTGATTTTAATAATGCGTAATTATTGTAATATTTAATAAAAATATAATCATTCATCAATCATCATATTACAATTGTATGGGCTTGAGCTTTTGTCAAATATATTCCATGAATTCCATCATATTTAAATTTTTTGTCCAGTGTTTTTTGATAATCTTCACTCGCTTCCCGCTACAATGCCACAATTGTAATTTATTTTCACAGTTTTATGCTCATTAGAATGTCATTTTACGAAACAAAAAAATTGAAACTCTTTTCTACTTGAGGTAGGAACACTTACTACTCTAAGCACTGAAAGTAGTTTTTATATGGAAGTTTTTTTTTTCAAAGAGTCAAATTCACCAAAGCTAGAACGCCTCAGAGCTATTTCAATCTTAATAAGATGAGAAAAATGTTAGTTATTGTAAAGAGGGAATATAATAAGGAATCATTTGGTTTATCTAATAAAAAAATAATAAAAAAAATTAACAGGAAAATTTGGTAAACACTGTCAGAAAAAATATAGGTAGGTACTCGTACTGGGCCTCAATTCGACATGGCATAACTGACAGTAGCTAGCGAGTCAACTATGAGATCACACTTTTGTGACAGTTGAAATTTGGGGTGGAATCACTCAAGAGTGACATCTAAAATGGTGGCCATAGCCATAGACAAAACGCTCTAAACGCGAGACCTACTGACAGATTGACAGTTAGGTGTGGATACGTGTGGACCAGGGACCGGAAAACCCCTCTTTAAGGTTAATCCTATCGATTCGGTAACCTCATGATAAGGTAACCGTATCATAAAGTAACCCAATTATAACGGTAACCTTATTGAAGCGGAAACCATAACCTTTAAGACGGTTAAGCTCAATACCCAATCGCGATAGGGTTATTTTTAAGGGTTTTCATTGGGTTATTTTAACCTTATTATCAGGGGGTTGTTTGGTGTTTTACTTTTTTTAAACTAGCTACGCGTATAGATTCCTGACCGTAGTCGCGTTGCTGAAGCATAAAATAAATTTAAAATGAAAAAAACATAATAAATAAACAAAAATTAAATAAAAAAATATTATAAATTACATAAAAATTAAATAAAAAATAAATGGAAATTAAATAAGAATTAAATAAAAACTAATAAATTTAAATTAAAAATAAATAAAAAGTAATTCAAAATTAAATAAAAATTAATTAAAAAATAAATAAAAATTAAATTAAAAATTAAATTAAAACTAAATAAATAAAAATTAAATAAATTAAATAAAAATTAAATGAAAATTAAATAAAAATTAAATAAAAATTAAATAAAAATTAAATAAAAATTAAATAAAAATTAAATAAATAATAAATAAAAATTAAATAAAAAAGTAAATAAAAATTTAATAAAAATTAAATAAAAATTATAATGCAGGTTCTTCTTAATTGAAACCACCACGGTAAAGTTTAAGACGTATATTGTCAAAAGAATCACACCACAGTAAACGTCTACAAAACAGTAAGTCAAGCGTTAGCTAAAACTAAGAAAACTAAAAATAAGTAACGAGCGTAACACAGTAAACAATATTAAATCAGTACGGCAACTAAAGCTAAGAAAATACTAAACTAAACAATTAGCAACAGTTGTAAATTTTAACTCGGCAAGAATTCTAGGCAAACATTAACATTAAACAAAATGCTAAAGCAAATACTAACTTTTGAATGCAAAGCAAAACATATGAAATATTTACAAGGCAAAGCAAGAAAAATAGCAGAGTTCAGCGTTTAGCAAAATTATATAAAAGCAACAGTCTTAACTAAATTGTATATAAACAAAGTAAATGGCAAACTTTAACTTGGTAAATAAATTATATAGAAGCAAACATAACATTAAAGTTTACAATAAGATATGATAAACAAGGCTAACTATAAATGTAGTGCACAACAAACAGATACTCCGTGCTACGGAATTATCGTTTAGCGCAACTACTCCTAAGTACAAAGTGTACGTCCTAGCACTTAGAGAAAATACCTCGCGGCTGACTGGTACTGTACCGTGCTACGGAATCAACACCGGGAGGTCGCGCTGTACTGTTCGTCAAGTCAGGTACTCCGTCCCATTTCTATGAGATCGGATCGCTGCGCGAGACGGACTGCGGCTAGCCGGGCCGCGCGCTGGTTTATAAGGGCTGGGCCGCGGGCGATCGAGCGGTATGCATGCGCGCGGGGTAAGGCGGGTGTATACTACTACTACGATACCGGGTGCATGTACTAGCGCGTACAGCGCGTATTGTTATTCCGCGCAGTGGTTTCAATTACGTTGCATTACAATCTCCCCCTCTGGCTCCGAAGACGTCTCGGCGAGGAAGCCAGATTATCTTGTTGACGAGGTTGACGACCACGCGGACGCGAAGGGCGTTGGGATGCTTCTTAGGGTACAGGTTTCTTTGGAGGACGACCTCTTTTGCGGATTGGTATAGTAGGCGATGGTATCGGGCTGTCTTCATCACATTGATATGGGCGCAAGGCTGAGGCGTGATACAATCCAACGCTACAGTCCGGTTGGCTAGGGTCGGCAATATGGAAGGAACTGGGTCCATGGCTGCTGAGGATCATATATGGACCATCTCTTCGTGGTGCGAGCTTTGCACTAAATCCTTGAGCGGTCTTGCTAACGGCATGGGTTTCTACCATTACTTTGTCTCCAGGCTTATAATTTGGACAGTTTCTTCTACTCTTGTCGACGTATTCTTTCCTCTTCTCCTCCTTCATTTCCTGTACTTCTCTCACTCTCTTCAGTGTATCCGCCAGTGTTAACAGCTTTGGCGTGATTTCTGGAATGAAATTCTCTGACAGGATTATCTCCCGTAGATCATGTTCATTATCATCAGGGGTTCTCAATTCGCGGCCAAATGTCAGATAAGCAGGTGAATGTCCAGTGGTCGAGCCTGTCGCTGTGTTCATGGCGAAGCGAATACTTGGTAGCTGCTCAGACCAGATACGGTGATCATCACCTACGAGAATGGCAAGTTGCGTCTTGAGATCTCTGTTTTTCCGTTCAACGGGGTTAGTCTCAGGATGATAAACTGGTGTAAACGCATGTTTAATCTTGAGAACATACGTCACTTGTTGCATAACGGCGCTAACAAATTGCGTACCGTTGTCGCTGATCATTCTTCTTGGCATCCCATATCTCAAGAAGATCTCGTTAATAAGGGTCATTGCACAAGTTTCAGCGGTTGCACTTTCTAGTGCGAATAATTCAACCCAACGAGTACTCAAGTCTTCTATGATTAAAATCCATGATTTTCCATCTGAAGATGTCGGTAGCGGGCCGAATAAATCAAATGCAATGACTTCAAACCTTTTGTTCATAGCCGTAGTTTGGAGGAGTCCAGCTGGCTTCATGTTTGAAGGCTTGTATCTTTGGCATGCTATACAGTTTCGAACATAATTTTCGATATCTTTTCTCATGCCTTTCCAAAAGTATCTCATACTGATACGATTAAAGGTTTTCTCTGCTCCGTAGTGTCCTGCTGTAGGCTCGTCGTGGTAAACAGAGATAACGTCCTTTTGATCCTGCACAGGAACAATAAGCTGACTGTTTTCAGCGTCACTGTCAGGACTATATCTATACAATATACCGTTATTCATGGTATATCCTTTATGGCTCCAGTATCTTGCATCTTCTTCTGAATTTCCTTCTAGACCTGTTATAATCTTCTTTACGTCTTCATCTTTCATCTGCCTTTCTCTTATTTCTTTTGGACTCTTCGTAGGTATATCAACTACAACGCTACAGATTCCACAACTTTCTTTATTTTCCAGATCGCAGTTAGGACGTGACAACATGTCGGCTACAACATTTGTTCGGCCTGGTATATACTTAATGGTTAAGTCGAATGGCTGCAATTGCAAAGCCCATCTGGCTAATCTACCCGTTGGGGTTTTTAGCGTCATAAGCCATCTTAAAGCTTGATGATCAGTCATGATTGTAATCGGCGTACCTTCTATATAGCCACGAAATTTATTTACTGCCCAAACGACGCTCAATGCTTCTCGTTCTGTTCTTGAGTAGTTCCGTTCTGCTGGATTCAACAGTCGACTGGCATATTCGACGGGATGTTCTTGATCTCCCTCCCCCTGCACTAAAACTGCACCTATGGCATAGCTACTAGCATCTGTCTTTATGATGTAAGGCTTAGAGTCGTCAGCCTGTGCCAATACGGGAGCTGATACTAGAAGTTTTCGTAAGGTCTCAAATGCAGTCTGTTGTTCGCTTTTCCAAATCCATTCTGCGTTTTTCTTTGTCAAGCGTGTAAGAGGCTCAGCAACCTTAGCAAAGTTCGGCACGAATCTTCGGTACCAGGAGCACATTTGTATGAACGACAGTAAATGTTTAAGATTAGACGGCGCGGGCATTTTCAAAATTGAACTGATCTTCTCTGGATCAAGTTCTAGTCCTTCCGCTGTGATGTAATGTCCGAGATACTTTATCTTTGCGACGCAAAAGTTGCATTTTTCTCTATTCGCTGTCAGGTTATATTCCTTCAAACGAGCGAATACATCTTGCAGATCTTTTAAATGTTGATCAAATGATGTGGACATAATAATAAGGTCGTCGAGATAGACCAAGAGTTTTATGTGGCTCAGGGATATGCGAAAGCCATCCATGAGTCTCTGGAATGTAGCAGGCGCCTTCCGGAGACCAAAAGGCATACGGAGGAACAAATACATGCCGAATGGCGTGACAAATTAAGTTTTCGCTTGATCCTCATCCTTAACTTTGATTTGCCAATAACCAGCACGCAAGTCTATTGTAGACATGAAAGGCGTTCGTTTAGCATTGTGCAATAGATCATCAATGCGGGGTAAGGGATACACGTCAGGTGTTGTTATAGCGTTCAATTGCCTGTAATCAACGCAAACTCTTGTCCCTCCATCCTTCTTTGGGACCATAACAACAGGTGCGGACCATGGTGACTGGCATGGCTTGATTATCCCTTCTTCGAGCATTTTACTGACTTCTGTTTTCAGTATTTCGGTTTTTGCTGGCGGTAAACGATACGGTGGCACAGAGACGGGACGATGACTTCCTGTGTCGATCACATGCTCTGTCTGCGTAGTTGGCTTTCCGTTTGGAATAAAAACATCTTCGTTTTGCCTTAGCAATTCAATCAACTGCTGATTCTCCTTAGAGCTGAGATCCTGTTCAGCGACGTCACTAGAAGCAATATCTGTACTCGGAGATCCAAACAGATTTCTGGAAACAGGTGACAGCTCTATATCGCTTTCTTCAAAGGCTCTCCTCGCGTCCCACTTCAGGGCATCTATGATAGGAGAGTATCCATCGAGCAGAGTGTTACGTTGACGTTTAGGTGGAGTGCGCAGCTCAATTGGTATTAGAGGTCCATAACTCTTGAGAATATCTTCAGGTGGTAGCTGGCTGGTATTCATACTTTGCGCAGAGGTAGAAGGCGCTTCATCAGCTAGCTGTGGCTCAAGCTGTCGCTTAACGGCCATCTTTGGGGACACGGTCGACCCAACACTGAACGAAGGTCCATATGGACGCTCTAGACTCATTTCCGTTATAGATTTAGATTGATTAAGAGTTGTGCTTTTCTCTGGAGTCGATAACATTGGAGAAAGTAGTTCTGGTAACGAAGCGTCAGAAACTACTTCGCTGATAAGTGTTTCACTTATGGTTTCCTGGATCAGGTCGTAAACTTTTGACGGGTCATCTAAAAACCGGCACGTAAGTTGAGGAACATTGACGACCATCAAGGATATAATTATGAAGTCTACTCCCAGGTAAGTCTTCTTATTAGTGGTTCCTGGCAGCACAATAAGAGGTGTAGGTACAATTCTATCACACACAAAGATAGGAACGGTAATACTATGGATGTCTTGCATCTTTGGTATCCCGTCTGCAAGGGTTATATAACGCTTTTCTTGTTTAAACTTGTAACCTTCATCTGAGAGTTGTCGGTATAATGGGTATGAACAAACACTGGATTTTGCGCACGTGTCAACATAGCCAATTGATTCTACATTACCGATCTTAATTGGAATCGTGGGCCTCGGGTCCGTTCCAGGTAAGTTGACTGAACAGATTTCTTCTAACTTCACTTTTTGGGTATTGCATTTCGGGCATCGGCTTCGAACAACGCCTGGCTCACCACAGCCATAGCATTTAAATTTAGGCTTTGCAGGATCTAAAGGAGTAACTGACGCGGTCCCCGATTGACTAGCCTTTGGGGCCGTTTCGGGTTTCTCAGTTGCTTGTTTATTCTTTCGCAAAAGCTTCTTACAAACATCCGCCGAGTGACCTGGTATTCTGCAATAGTTACAGCGTGATTTAGACTTAGGGTTCGGGTTGGTCACTGTTTTTTCCAACTTCGTCGCTCTTTCACTTAAGTTGCGTTCAACATGTCTTGCCTTTTCAGATAACTCTTTGAAAGTCGTAATCGTATCTCTATTCATCTTGTCTCTTATTTCAAAACGTAACTGTCCAAATATCATATCTATCTCAAATTGTTCTGTTAACCGAGGTGGTGGTAACTGTGCAATAAGTGCTCGCTTCTTCTGTACAAAAATGTCCGTCGGAGTATTCTTGTCTTGCTTTATTTCAATAATATCTTGAAGGAGTTCATAGGTAGGCTTCTTTGGTGCGTAAGCGTGACGTAGACGGTTTTCAAATTCCTTCCACGTATCTATTTCATGCTTAACACCTTGCCACCAAACTGCAGCATCTTCTTGTAATATCAAGGGTAGCCCTTCTAGAATTGCGCTATCTTCCAACTCTTCAACTTGCATAAAGGTTGAAACGCCTGATATGAATGCCTCCACTGCTGTAGGGCTTCTAGTGCCATTGAATCTTGCGGGACATTTACTCAATGAAGTTTTCTTTTTGCTACTACCAACCGCTTGCAGGAGCTCTGAACTGTTCCGTTGTTATACCCAATAACTGGGAAGGTTCCCTCGGAGAGTTTTCGTTCGACATCTCTGCCTTGATGATCTTCGTTTTGATGGAATCCTTGACAGCTCTAGGTCTAAGGTTATACCGTCGGGCCTCCACGACTGGGCGCCAGATTATAATGCAGGTTCTTCTTAATTGAAACCACCACGGTAAAGTTTAAGACGTATATTGTCAAAAGAATCACACCACAGTAAACGTCTACAAAACAGTAAGTCAAGCGTTAGCTAAAACTAAGAAAACTAAAAATAAGTAACGAGCGTAACACAGTAAACAATATTAAATCAGTACGGCAACTAAAGCTAAGAAAATACTAAACTAAACAATTAGCAACAGTTGTAAATTTTAACTCGGCAAGAATTCTAGGCAAACATTAACATTAAACAAAATGCTAAAGCAAATACTAACTTTTGAATGCAAAGCAAAACATATGAAATATTTACAAGGCAAAGCAAGAAAAATAGCAGAGTTCAGCGTTTAGCAAAATTATATAAAAGCAACAGTCTTAACTAAATTGTATATAAACAAAGTAAATGGCAAACTTTAACTTGGTAAATAAATTATATAGAAGCAAACATAACATTAAAGTTTACAATAAGATATGATAAACAAGGCTAACTATAAATGTAGTGCACAACAAACAGATACTCCGTGCTACGGAATTATCGTTTAGCGCAACTACTCCTAAGTACAAAGTGTACGTCCTAGCACTTAGAGAAAATACCTCGCGGCTGACTGGTACTGTACCGTGCTACGGAATCAACACCGGGAGGTCGCGCTGTACTGTTAGTCAAGTCAGGTACTCCGTCCCATTTCTATGAGATCGGATCGCTGCGCGTGACGGACTGCGGCTAGCCGGGCCGCGCGCTGGTTTATAAGGGCTGGGCCGCGGGCGATCGAGCGGTATGCATGCGCGCGGGGTAAGGCGGGTGTATGCTACTACTACGATACCGGGTGCATGTACTAGCGCGTACAGCGCGTATTGTTATTCCGCGCAGTGGTTTCAATTACGTTGCATTACAAAATTAAATAAAAATTAAATAAAAATTAAATAAAAATTAAATAAAAATTAAATAAAAATTAAATAAAAATTAAATAAAAATTAAATAAAAATTAAATAAAAATTAAATAAAAATTAAATAAAAATTAATTAAAAATTAATTAAAAATTAAATAAAAATTAAATAAGACAAATAAAAAATAAATAAATTTTAATTTAATTTTTTTTTTATGTATGACCACGCATAACTTTTTACAGAGTAGTTCGATTTTGATAATTATTTTTTTATTGGAAAGGGTATACCCCGAAATTGGTCCCATATAAATTTGGGAAAAAAATTCCAACCTTAAGGGTAGGAAAATAGGGGATGATTGATTTTTCACTCACCGATTGTAACGTATGACCACGCATAACTTTTTACAGAGTAGTCAGATTTTTTGGAAAAAAATCCTACCCTAAGGGTGGGAAAATAGGGGTAATTTATTGTTCACTCACAGATTTTAAAGCAGAGTTTTTACGAAAAAAACCTCACGAGTTTTGACAATGAGTTTTAGACCTGCCAGTCTCTCGTGTGTAGACCTCTCAGTCTCTGCATTTCTGCTAAAGTTTGTTTAAAGCCTGTTCTTTTTTAAGTATTTATATTACAGAACAACATAATAGTTAAAGTAGGATTATTAATATAACAGTTAATAGCTAAAGCAAGGTAGGTAGCTATTTTAAAAGTAATCAAAAATTAAGCATGTAATAATTTGTATAAATTATAGCCACAGAAAACTATAGAATAAAAACTTTTTAACAAAAAAATTTAACCGCCGAAAATAAACTAAACGCCAATAAAAAACCGGCACGAAAACAAACTTGAGCACCTTAGTGAAGAGTTGAACGCAACACATTCCAAAACTGCAACCTCCGCCAAGCGTCCAATACAAGGCGGCGCTGCTTACGTCGCTGCTAAAGGTGCTCAAGTTTGTTTGAGGCTGGCACCGACTCCAAAAATAACTGATTGTAAATATATAAATACGCAGATTTGTGTGATTGATTTCAGAAGTATGTATATAGTTCATACTTTCTAGATGTAATTAAATTAATATAAGCCTAGCGATTGTATTAGGTATATAGAAACAGATTATAATTGTAATTTTAGGGTAGGTATTCACCTGCGTTATTGAAGACCAAATTATTATTTTTTCTTTTCAGTGCGCTATTGTTTTTTTTTTGGTCGATTCGTTTCGTATTAGTGCCGGTTTTTTATTGGCTTTTAGTTTTTTTTCGGCAGTTAATTTTTTTTGTTAAAAAGTTTTTCTTTAAGTAGGTACGCATGTTATTTAATTATAACACAAAGGGCAAGGATTAGTAAAAAGGGAGGTTGTGGCCATAAATAGTAATTTATGAAAGGGAAGGACATAGTAGGTACAGATTTAATACAATTGGGATCTTGGACTGGATTGCTTGCCCAAATATATTAGTAATATGACGTACCGTAATATTAAATAAAAAGTATTACTAATATAATGTATTATAAATATTTATATAAGAATGTAAATGAATGTATTTTAAAATACCTATGACTAATATTAACAATGTAATATTCTAGCAAGTAAGTTTATAATGTTGACGTATAAAATATTTTTATTTTTATCAATAAACGAATTGAATTGAATTGATCATTTTCGTCAGACACACATTAAATATTATGTTACTGTATAAAGTTTTGCCAATAAAAGTGAATAACAACGAAATACCATGAATCATGATCCTCTCTACTTTTCGGCACGCATAATATACACACTATCGCAATCTTAATTCATTAAGTTTACAAAGACAGCATAACGAAATTGTAGGCAATCAATAAGATATTCATAACAATAATATAAGTAGGTATTTCTTATGTATATGGAATCTCTGAATTTGAAACGGCTAGGCGCCGTTAACGTTGGCGTTGTTGTAGGTATTTCTTGTTGCAACTACGTCTGTCACCAGTGTTATCACATCTGGTTAATCCTAAAATAATCGAAAACAAAAGTACCTATGAGATTTCGGCACGCTCATATTCCTCGCTGCTCAGATAAGCTTTCCGATATGAAAGTAAAAATTAAATATTAAGTTAGGTATTCCCAAGAAAATGATAAGAATATCGAGGTACTAAGATTACCACGATCCGCTATCGCAATTAATAGTTTTTATTTCTACCAAATATGAGACCAAAAGTCAAAAATGATATTCATAACTAATTTTCTACAACTAATGTTATTATTAGTTGTTATATATTAATTAGATGCGTATGTGAATATACTATCGCCGACTTTATACAAATATACTTGATACTTAAAACAATAGATTTTAATTCCTATACACGAATGCCACGAATACATATCTGTAATTTCTCCAAAGTATAGTATAAGTATAGTAGTAGTTATAAATAAAGTATAAATAATACAAGGAAATGCAGTGCCACTCCAATTTTACAAATCTCTAAAAAGTACAAATATTGTTAAAAATGAACACACTAAACACCGCCGGCAAAACCTGTTTTCTTTGTACTGGGAGCTTAGTCGACCAACCCCGTGCCCGTGGCCACTACACTAATTTAATAATAATAAGGCTAATTCGAGTGTAAGTAAAGCTTACATTTATTTGAGCTGGCTCAATACCCCCATGATACGGTAACCGAATCAACAAGGTTACCTCATCATAAGGTTATCATAAGGTTTTTAAAACCACCGCTAAAATAACCCTATGAAATACCCGGGTTATGGTAACCGGTTCCGGTCCTTGGTGTGGACAGATGGATTTCACTCACCTAGCGAGACAAGTGTGAGAGCCACGTCTCGCAGTTTGGCATGTCGAATCGTGGCCCTGTATAATCAAAGGCACAGACAACCTAACGTTAAATTGTGTTTTATTTTACACGTGAAGAAATAACGAATCGTTTAAATTATACCTCTTTGGAGTCAATCTGATGACATGGTATCTAAATAGGTATGAATGATTAGAAAGCAGCTACACATTTAATTGCGGCGTTTGGCGTTGAAACTTTAGGGCCGTGGGGGCCAAGCCAAGCGCGTGCTGACTATACAAAGATCTGTCGGCGCGCCCAATAGAGGCTTCTGGTGACCAGAGGGCTGGCTACTATTTTGCTCAACGAATAGCTATCGCCATTCAGCATGGTAATACGGCCAGCCTTCTGGGCACCTTGCCCGTTGACAGCGATCTGGGTCAAATTTTTTGTCTGTAATTTTAAGGAAGTTAAATTATTGGGAAATGTGTTTATAATGATGATTATGATCAAAAAGATTAAGTATATTTTTAATAAAGAATCTTCACTTCAACGCATTTACACATAAAATAAATAAATAAATGTTTATTCACGAAACGGCTTACAATTTTTTTACAACAGTTCTTCTGCCAAACCACAGTGTGGTTTGTTGGCAGACGAGGCTCCAGTTTACAAATTCTATAGTAAGCTATATATATATATAAATCGCTCATTAGCGATAAGACCGCCTGTTGTTACCTCTACCTAAATTTATCTAATTGTAAAATTTGTGCTTGTAACTGTATGAGGTGTGCAATAAAGAGTATTTATTATTATTATTATTATTATATATTGCATTATATTTCCACCACCACCAACAAAACAGTAACACCCGACTGATCATTGATAGACCCTATCCCAATGTAACATTTATTACTACAAACATATACGTAGTCAGGTTTCTGTGTTCCAATGAGGCCCGTCGTCGTGAGACTTAGATTGGATTCTCGCCGAGAAATCGCGCGTGTGTTGCTGGTCCAGTCGTTTCCTTCAGCGAAATTATGTTACCGTCTCACTGACAACATCACTATCTGGATAGTGGTAGTCCTTATTCCGTGGCAATACGGTTTACGAATGTTTAGATCAGGGACCGGAACCGGTAACCATTAAAGGGGTATTAGATTGGGTATTTGATAGAGTTGTTTTTAAAAACCCTATCAATTCGGTAAGCGTATCGTTTGACTTACCCGAACGAAAGGCTAACCATGTCAATACAGTTAATTCGGGTAAGTGGTTACAACCCAGCATATGGTTTCCCTATCAGATAGGGTTTTTCAAATGCGATTAAGCTATTTTAAACTCTGTGACCAATGCATTTGGCTTATTTATTATTCGAGCACCCTACGAGCTAAGCGCTGCCGATATGGCGGCACGAGCGAGCCTACAGACAAACAAGAATCTTTTTGCGTATGTTTTCGTACTTACGCCTTTGATCTAGACGCTATTATTGCTTGTTAGTGCGCTAAAAGATCGTTGTGTGGTGCCGGTGTTTTTGTTCTTGCCATTCGAGCGTGACGGCTCGTGTCGATTGAATCTTAGACCCAGGCTTATAGGAACCAAAATCAAATGCATATTGTGAAGTGTTAAAATATATAATTTTGTGTTATTCTAGTTATAGGTAGTACTTTGTTTCAATGGCTCCAGCAAAATGTGACGCCGTTCACCGATACTTCTAGTATAATGAAACGATCAATATCAGTCATTGTTGCACACTCAAGAATAAAATGATTAATTGAAAAAAATATAGTAAGAATAAACTTATGTTGATTGTATTCCCGTTAAAATGATTCAAAATAATTTCGTATGGACTAATTCATATGCGAGAAAATGTAATAAAAACAATTGATTCTTAACAGAATTATTTAATCATGCTTTTTATTTTAAATAATGTTCCGCGTATAAGAATGTATTCTGGGTTTTTCGGTGTAAGAAAACATCGTGTGGAAACTGGACCTAGGTGCCATTTGCAATAATGCTTCATTTCTCTTAAAATAAAATAACCATGTTTAGCTGATCTCTTCTGCCCTAGTAATTATTCTTATACAAAGGTCAACTTACACTGGTTAATTTTTTTCACATTAATTATACCAAAATAATAATAAAAATAGTCAATTTTAGTCTATGAGTGTAAAATAATTTTGCCCAGATAGATCGGGCGTTTGGGCCATAGTGCGCCGCTGCCGCGCGCGCAAAAAGTGGCTCATCTTCATAGATTATTTAAACAAGTTTATTCCTTGTCAAATGATCTGTAAATTTAGAAATTTGTAGTTCAATTCCTCCTTAATGCATAGAAACCGAAATTATAACGTTTTTCGAAAATTAAAATACCCTCCCAATCGATTTAATAAAAGGTCACTTTTTGCAAAAGTCGACGGTTTGCAAAAAGTTTACAATATTTTAATTTGAACAATTAACTGTAGTTAGAGGACCACAAAACTGTCATCATATTCAAATTTCAGCTCTCCAGCACTTCTGGAACGCGAGTTATTGAATTTACAATATTTGCAAAAAAAATTGTTTTTTTGCGAATTGCGGACGATCCTCTGGACCAATTTTGCTCTACCTGAGCTCATTCTCTTGGTTTTATAATTGCGCACATTTGTTACATTTTTGGTCCGACCCGTAGTTTTTCCTCTAGAAGCGAAAAACTGGTTTTTACCATTTTTTTGGCACCTTAGCGCCCAATATTGATCACTTATAAATTTTATTGATATCAATTCCTGACACTTTGATCTATACAAACAATTTTTTTCCCATCCAATAGGAATTGACTGTACTTTTTATGATTTTTCGGCTAATTCTATCTGAGTATTGCTATAATTATTTGAATTGCGTGTTTTCTATAATTAAATAAATGAAATCAAATAAAATAGGAGTTGATAATAGTTTAGAAATGCCCCGAAATGTTTTGATGACTTGGCAGAAAATTTCTAAATTCACATGTTAAAAATTCAAAAAAATATATTAAAAAATTAATTGGTTGGAACCATATTTGTTTTCATTGTAATATTTTTGTTAGAACTTGAAATTGTTTTACGATTACCGATAAATAATTTCCTCGCAAATGAAGTGAAAATTAGAGTGTAACGTCCATAAAACCCATTTTACACTCGACTTTTAAACGCCTCGCGTAAAATCGTACGTTTTATGCACTTGTTGTACAATCTACTATTATAATATAATAAAAATAAAATAAAATAAAAATTAAATAAAAATGAAAATAAAATGAAAATAAAAACGAAAATAAAAACGAAAAAAAAACGAAAAAAAAACGAAACGAAAACGAAACGAAAACGAAACGAAAACGAAACGAAAACGAAACGAAAACGAAACGAAAACGAAACGCAAACGAAACGAAAACGAAACGAAACGAAACGAAACGAAAACGAAACGAAAACGAAACGAAAACGAAACGAAACGAAAACGAAAACGAAACGAAACGAAAATAAAACGGAAAAAAATGAAAATAAAACGAAAATAAAATGAAAAAAAAAGAAAAAAAATATTATACACTGAATTTTTTTAAATATAAAATGAAAAAAAAAATTATATACACGGTGAATCTGAGTATCCCGACAGATATTAACCATAAATTCCTGATAATTGACTGATACATAACTGACTGAGACTAAAATGTCGTATAAACTTTTCTGGAATTAGCCTAGTTTCAGAGTTCTTCTTCTTTGTCGTTACACTCTTTACAGAGTGGTCGTGGCCAAAATGTACTAATTTATTTTAATTGACAGTTTTACCAATAACATTTATGTTTTTATGTTCAAAAGCATTTTAAAAATCCGAAAAATGAAAAAAAATTTTTTTTTTGCGAAATCGACCTAAATTCGTAAAACATTTATTACTCCTTATGACCTCAGGAATTTATGGTTGAAATCTTTCGGGTTACTCAGATTCACCGTGTATAATAATAATAATAAAAAAAACCAGTCCATCTTGAATTTTAAAACAGATATAATTTATACAACCCGAATAATTAACCGAAAATAACTACCATGACTATTTTTCAGTAAAAAGTATATAACCGCCATCTTGGATTATAAAACAGAAATAATTTTCGAAATTACATCCCCTAATTATAAATATTAATTATTTGAAACGGGGTATTTACCTCGCACCCGAAATATCGGGTGCCCAATAAGGTAAATACCCCGTTTCAAATAATATTTATAATGTGAATGACCATGTGAGCTTAAAAAATCGTACCTATATCCCATAATTAGCTGAAAACGACTACCAATCCCTACGCCAATTCATGGGATTAGGTTGCCAAGCGGACCACAGGCTCAACAGAGCCGTGGCAAAAGCCGGAACAAACTCTAGGAGGATGAATATTGGTTTGTGTCAAATCGATTTGAATATGAATAAAAAATGTGTTTTTATTCTTATTCAAAATAATTATTGCCCATCTCATCAGTACGTGCGAACTATGCAAAAATAAACTGAACGTAAGACACATTTCTTTAACAGAAATTCTTTAATTGAAAGTTGTGTACGTGAGCAGAGGACTGGACTGTGAGTGTGACTTTTCCAGAATGAATAAACGACAGCAAATCTTATATTTACTCAATTTGTTCCGCCGCCACCTCTCCTGTTCCATTTCAAATGAGAAAGATAGAACCGCCTGCCTGCGTGGAAAAGAGACAGGAAAAGGGTAGCCCTATGATAGGGTAAGCGGTAAATATTAAAGCTATCTTTACCCCATTCGACTCGGAAACCACATTGAAAAGGGTTAAGCCTATTCAAAATGATTTCCATATCGATAGGGTAACCCAATGATAGGGTAACCCTATCATTAGGGTAAGACTTTAATAGGGTTACCCTATCGAAACGATTAATCAAATGAAGGGGTTTTCCGGTCCCTGGTTTAGATCAACTCGACGGACACGCAGTAAATCGCCGTAACACACGCGACCGGCAGAGATGTAAACAAACTCGTCTCGTGTCGTGTTGAGTTGAATCATCTTTGTTTGTGTAACTTTGGGGTCAATATTCGGTGATAGATGAATGAATCGCGTATTTGACCTTAATCTAATTATAGAGTCAAGTTCTTAGTTTGTTTTCAAAAGACTGACACAATTTGTCTTTAAACGGCTCCTAAGCAGCAGTATTTTTGAGGATAATTCAGCATTTCAAATAGTCTTTACGTCTAGACTAGGTTTGTTTTAATGATGACTATAAATCTAACGAGTTTAATACAATATAACAATGGAAATATATCTTGAATGACCCCTTGATCCAACATTTGGTCGTACTACACATAACTGTTTACCTCATCACAATAGTGTCACGCTAGAAAAAGCGACCACATAACTGCCAAGACATCCAAATAGGAACTTTAATAGTAAGCCTAAGGCCTTATTTACTGTAGAATTTGCAAGGAAATGGGGCGTTGAGTCACGGGTCAAGTAATTATAATGGTTCTATTTTAGGCGCAACGCAAGCGGCGCGAGCGCAGACGGCGCGGCGTGCATACATTACTTAGTGGTGGACCGGAGGAGGGGCGGAAGCGATTTATGGATACTTGTACATTTGTATAGTAAGCAAGGGATACTTTAAGTATTGGTACTACGTATACCTGTAATATACTTAGGTACTAATATAGTATTTTATACAATAGTGACATAAATAATGAAGAGATTTTTAGTCGAGTACCGTATTTAGGCCATGAAGCTAACTGATTGGCCTAAGTAAGATACGAGATTGAAAAGCTTAATTATGTCACTGTTGTATACAACACTACACAGTTGTGACTATTGTATACAATAGTTTTTCTACGAGTGCTTAAAATAGACAAGCCTGTAACGATTGAATTCGACGAATGACTTGCCTGCCTCTATATAATTTAGTAACTTCAATCTTCAATAATTGTGCCGGTCCACCCCCGGCGGCGGCGGCGCCGGGCGGGCCCCGGTAAAAGTGTTATCATATTGTATGAAAATCCCTAAGAACATTCTTTAGCAATCATCTTATATGGCCAACGTTTATACATGTTTTTAATATACCTATCGGTCATCTTATTGACAAATTATAATGCAGGAGTAGAAAATAGTACATTACTTACCAAGGACTGTAAAAGAAAGAAAGCCCGAAATCGCAGGTGTTTGTAAATATGCGATAGAGGGCTTTCTTTTTTACTGTCCGTGGTGAGTACACAATTTTACATCTCCACCTGGCCATAATGCGAATAGCGTGCGGTAAAACTCACATTATGGCCAGGTGTAACGTAAAACATTTTATATAACCTTCGTATTATATAAGTTACTAGATAATTCGTGCGTCAAATATGTATAATAGTGAAAATCGTAAATTACATATTCGCCAATAACGTTAAAGCCCAAAGATTACATAATTACTTTCAACAGTTTCGACTGTCTTTTGTTTTTAAATCATACACAAGTCTAGGTATAGACTTTTTTCCAAAGACATGTGCATCCAAAGATATGTTTTAAACGATTGCATCGTCGTCTGCACGTCGCTTTGTGCGTTTATCCTTTACTGGGATTTTTTAAGGATAAAGAGTTCCATTGTATCGCTCGCTCTTGACTTCAGCTGTCTAGGCTATGACACTTATTATTTATTGAATAAACTCAATTTGAATACGAAGTGCGGCGGTCCGTTAGCCTCGCCAGCACTTGCAAGCTGCAGCTACTTGTAATTAGCAATTATCCCACTTTACTGAATTAAACTCCAACTAACAGAAGATATTAATGGAGGTAACAAATGACCGTTGCAGTTTTTTAAATTCTTAAGCTAAATTTGTTTTTTTTTACGAAAAGGTTACTAGCTAAGAAGAGTCTGCGTGTTAATTAGCATGTAAAATAGTGTAGTACAAAATTTTATATATGTTCCCACACTTGACACTTGCAATAGGGTCGGCGGGAAGGGTATCTAACTCTAGTAGTTAGCACCTAGATGTCGCTTACGGCTGCTATAAAGTCGATGTAAAAATAAATGCAAAAAGTTGATTGAAGGCATTGAGAATTTCGTCAACTCAGTAACTGAACCCATAGCTTAATTGGTAAAGCGATCGAGCCCCGGTAAGGCGTATCGATGCGAGGTTCAAATCCTGCTGGGTTGATTATTTTTTCAATGTTTTCAATGTTTGTATTTGATTGAATAACATACTACTTTAAGATCTCACATTTTTAAATAACAGCAATTGTCATAGGTATCCAATAAAGCAAAGAAATAGAGTTTAATACTTGTTCATAATGTTATTTTGTTCCTATAAATACATATTTGGATTTTGCATAGAACTTGGCACTCGTTTAGATCTCCATTCTTTTTGCGGCGAAGCCCACAGCCAAGCATAATTTTTGTATTGAACTTGGCTCTCCTTCTTTACATGTATGTTTTTGGTGGGATGGGATATTAATTAATAGGAGTAGCTCGTAGCTCGGCCGGTATTGACCGAATTGCCAGCCTGTTTGATAATCATATTTAAGCAACACAAAATGTCACGTAATGTTGTTGTTTACGCCCGTGGCCGGCGCCCGCGCATCACGTGCACGCACACCGTTACCGCGCACATTCGGGTCAACTACCTAGTCTACCTACCCGCGCCAACAACTACTGTCGTCAATTTGTCCTACTGCTAAGGCTAGTCCGGTAACTATTAAAAAAACGAAAATCGCTTATAATAAAATAACGCACATGTATCGTATTTGATAAGATAGTTTGAAGTCTTGTAATTGCAGAAAAATACTTTTGGTCTATATATATATTATTATTTAATCCCCGAAAGCTCAATTATTACCGAGCTTGTTTGGTAAGAGCGTTGTTTCGTGCAATCTTGTAGCTTGATTTTTTATAATTATTTATTATGCTTTCTTATATGTTTTATATTTGACGGCCTCCTAGCCCAGTCGATAGTGACACTGCCTACGAAGCAGGAGGTCCCGGGTTCGAAACCTGGTAAGGGCATTTATTTGTGTGTTTATCACAAATATTTGTACCTGAGTTATGGATGTTTTCTATGTATTTAAGTATTTATCAATATCTGTCTATTATATATATCGTCGTCTAGTACCCACAACACAAGCCTTATTGAGCTTACTGTGGGCCTAGGTCGGTTTGTGTAAGATTGTCCTATAATATTTATTTATTTATTTATATTATCTGATTAAAGCATAACCTCAAGTCTACATTTTTATGAAATATTTGAATACTGTCCTAAAAGTACCACCTAAAATTCGACATTTTTTATTAAAATTGCTCTAGCTAAAAAAATCTCTTGCTTAAACAATGGTAGGAAAATGAAAAAACTGTTTCATTTATTCCTAAGACGACTCGTTTTCCAAAGTTTTGATTTGTTTTATGTAGGTACTAGATTAACATAAGGAGATCGTCAATTTTTGTTAAGTGTTCTGGCCCAGATTATTTAGGAATGATTTTTACCTTTAAAACATCGTCATAATTTCTAGATCAGAACGGTGGTAAAAAAATTGCGAAATCTAATGGGAAAATTGAAAAATGAGTATTTATTTTACATTGAAGTACAAACTGTATACGGTTTATATCAAAAGGTGGCCCAGAATTGACGATCTCCTTCAATCAATGAAAATCTTACTTGTTTCACCTCTCCAGGCAAAAATCGCGAAACAGCTATAAGGTAAATGATTTATAAATTAAACAGAAAATCGAAAAAGTCAAAATATGTATAGAAACTAATAGAAAATTTGTTAGATACAGCGAAATAGTATAAAAAGTTGAGCGAAATCGAAAAAAACCTTACCTGACTCTTAACTCGTTACCATACCAATTTGGATATTTATCTACATGAATCTTTGGATTTAGACAGATGCATAAAAAGAAAACATCTTGAGGAAACCGGACCAAATCCAAAAAAGGCCTAGTTTCTCATCTAGTCGCTAGACTCACTAGTGCCTACATCAATTCTTGTTGCCCAGCGGATCCAAGGCTCTATTGAACCGTGACTAAAGCAGAATTGGTCCAGTCGAACGCTAGGAAAATTATTAACTCTAGGATTGGTTTTCTTGAAGTGGTTTACATTCTTTGACCTCCACCACTTTACAGCTGCCAGATGTCCAGATCTAGAAATAAGCATAGTATAGCAAACTTACAAGAGGAGTTTCGTTGCTCTCATTATTGTGTCGTATATGACGTTGCTAGCTCTCCGTCTATAACGGCAATGAAACTGAGCTGACTTATACTTTTTTGAAAAAGGTACCGTGGCGGAAGGCACTTACGTTGTATGTTTGAGGTATATACGGATTTAATATTGTATTCAAGCAATAAAGGCGTAAGCGCCGGCCGCCAAATGATACCTTTTGATGTAGACTACCACATTTAGGTGATGACTGATGACGATAAAATAATTATAAGAGTAGATAGTTATAATTTAAACTTACACGATTTTCACTCATTATTTTGACAAAAACGGGACTTATTCGCGTACACTTACTTTTAATATTTCCTGACGTTTCGAGCGTGCCGTAACGCCTGCCTGCCTGTACACATGCGACCACGAGCGTTACGGCACGCTCGAAACGTCAGGAAATAATAAAAGTAAGTGTACGCGATTAAGTCCCGTTTTTGTCAAAATAATAGGTAGTTATATTTAGTTCCCTGCTTATTCGTAAATGTGGAACTGTCTACTTTTTCTTAATAGTTAAAGAGTCCTATATGTACATTCAGCAAGAGCATAAACAACTTACAATATATAGGTAACACGTATTTTCGAATCATGTTCTGTATTCTGTAAATTTCGCTGACAAAGAAACTCTGAGAGCTTATAAATAATTGCACCAATATTACAGGGACACGGCGTACCTATCGCATTCTTAATCTATGCCCATGGGTATATAAATACCACTTGCAATTATTACAAAAAGTAAAGCTTAATTAATAATTGCATGAATAAGTATAGAGGGTTTGCGCGATATTATCGAGGCTCGTATTTATCAGAGGTTTATTTCCAATTGCTTACCCAGCACAAGTAATATGTCTAAAACTTAAGAGAACCAGTACAAGATTGCTTTCCGTTTATGCATTACTACTTACTAGCGACCCGGCCCGGCTTCGCTCGGGATAAAAAATGGTTATTGTGGGTTATCCCTTAGAGATAGACATATACCATCGCGGACTTTTTTGAAGACCTTTTTAAGATGTACAATACTGTAGTACATTATTTTGATAGGGACTCAGCCAGCGTTTGCAATATAAGCGCAAAAAATGGGTTTATTTACGACATCAGACATCACATTAGAAACCTCTAAAATCATCAGTGTTTCTCTACTATATTTAACGGCCTCCTAGCCTAGTCGGTAGTTACCCTGCCTATGAAGCAGGAGGTCCCGGGTTCGAATCCTGGTCAGGGCATTTATTTGTGTGTTTATCACGGATATTTGTTCCTGAGTTATGGATGTTTTCTATATAATTAAGTATTTATCTATATCTATCTATTATACGAGTATATGTCGTCGCCTAGTACCCACAACACAAGCCTTATTGAGCTTACTGTGGGACTAGGTTGATTTGTGTAAGATTGTACCATAATATTTATTTATTTATTATTTTATTTATTTATATTATGCATGTATTATATATATAAACCTTCCTCTTGAATCACTCTATCTAATAAACCGCATCAAAATCCGTTGCTTACTTTTAAAGATCTAAGCATACATAGGGACAAACAGCGGAAAGCGACTTTGTTTTAAAATATGTAGTGATAGTGATTATAACGGATTTCGAGGTTACGTAGGCGTAGGTTGGTTAGTCCCTGAAAGCGACACAATAAGTAATATAGCAATGGGAATAGGAACAACTGCGTGGGGGTGGCATCGACACTAAACACTGCAATTATTCCTATTTTGCGGGTTTCACTGTGTCAAGTGTCTTCTTCCAGTGGAAAGTATTTTCCTTCTAATTTCGGACCACAACCCACAGATATCACTACATATCGGTAAGTATAATTACTTGACGATGTAAGTACCTATGTATTTTAAGATTAGTGCGTGGAAAGTATGACTTTACCTAAAGTGTTTTTGATGGTAAATAAGTTTGCCAGACCTTCCTAAAACTACATTGTATTTTTATGGGTGCCAGTCCGGATTTCTTCAGATTTGTCCCAGATTTGAAACAAAATTGATAGTGACTACCAGGGGTTAACTCTTATTTGGGCGCATAGCAATCACGCTTCTGAAGTGGATATATTTAGAATTTATTGGGTTTCCATCAAGTGATCCATACGTTTGTTAGCCACATCGTGGTGTTAAATAAATCTTATTGGCGTATCAGCGCCGCCGGGCTTAATTAATGCACGTTGCGTGTTCCTCGATAACGCATCTGCCGCGTGTGGTCTAGGTCCTGTACCAGATATTTTAACAAAACAACAAGTACCCTTGAGGGTGTGTGGCGGAGATCCCTGCTGATTAAAATCAGACTAAAAGTAGAAAGAGTAGTTTATCTTTAATCAAGGGTTTATTTGCTGCGCGCAAAAACAAGTGAAGATTGACGATACACGCTCCGGGCAATGATTGGATTGGTAGCTCGTTCAACAGTCGTTGCGATCAAGATTTAAAAGCCTTACGTTCCTACATGTTTGAAGATACGAGTAGATTATTTTCTGTGTCCGTATATAAACTGTGGTTCTACTCGCAGATAATATATTCCATTCTTGCCCGCCATAAATCGGAAAATTTTGCAACAGTTGTTAATTAAAGACATAAATTATCGGATGAGTCAAGTCGCCATAAGGCAAGTGTTGACGCCATGCCAGGTGGGCTCGGTCGCGGGTGGTCTCTGCGTTTTGATTTCACCCATATACCATCGATACTTCGGGACCGCTTATGAAAGCTGGAAGCCTAGTACTTATATAATGTATTTCATCGCTAAATTAACAAATATGTATGAAGAAAAATATATGTAAAATAAGTAAATATGTATGAAGAAAAATATATGTATCATAAGTAAATATGTAGGAAGAAAAATATATGTAGTATAAGTCAATTACAGAAGTAACTGGCTTATCGGATGTGGTGTTAAATTAAAACAATACCTAATAGCACCGCATTTTTTGTATTGACAAAATAATTATAAATTCAGCAAAGCGCTACTCATGCATTGAGGCATATGACAAAGGTAAAGTCTTGCTGCAGGATAAGTTAATGCATAACTACACTCGCGAGCAAATAATACGGGTCAGTGACAAAAACGCTTATTTTTTGTAAATTAATAGCGGTATGTGCAGGAAACTAACTGTGTATTAAAGAGAATTTAATATAAAAAAAAAACCGGCCAAGTGCGAGTCGGACTCGCGCACCGAGGGTTCCGTAGAAACCTGTAGGTATATAAGTAAAAGTTCACCCATTGCATTGACATAAAAAATTGATTTTGTTGTGAATTATTTGATATGAATTTCAGTTTAATACCTCTACGCGTTTACGAGGAAAAAGGTAGAAAGTAAGTTTAAAATTTAAAAAAATATTTTTCGTATGATTTTATTAAAAATGTCTACTTTTCGTAATTTTTCCTTTGTCTGTGCTATATGAAGTTTCTTCGTGCCAAGTTTCAAGTTTCTGAGTTTACGGGAAGTACCGTTTAGGTTTTGAGTTTCTTGCGAGTAATCAGTTTCAAAATATGCGACTTAAATTGCTATTTCTTTTGATTGCGTTGACATAAAAGTTTCGTTTTGCTACATCTGAAAGGTCCTATAACCCTGAGTATGTGACATGAATTTCAATTTAATACCTACACGCGTTGACGAGGAATAAGGTAGTAAGTTTATAATTTAAAAAAATATTTTTTTGTATGATATTACTAAAAATGTCTACTTTTCGTAATTTTTCCTTTGTCTGTGCTATATGACGTTGCTTCGTGCCAAATTTCAAGTTTTTGAGTTCACGGGAAGTACCCCGTAGGTTTTGAGAGTGCCGAAAAACTAAAATTTGCAGCATAAACGACTGTATCTTTTGATTGCGTTGGCTTTTAAGTTTGATTTTTTCACAGCTCCAAGGGACAATAGACCCGAGTATTTGATATAAATTTCAGCTTGTTACCTCCACGCGTTCCTGAGAAAAATGGTCTTGACAGACAGACAGACAGACAGACAGACAGACAGACAGACAGACAGACAGACAGACAGACGGACAACAAAGTGATCCTATAAGGGTTCCGTTTTTTCCTTTTGAGGTACGGAACCCTAAAAATAAATTGAACCTTCAATGTTCTACAAAAATTCTGGAAAAAGTTTTATTTAAAAAAAAGTCGAATTTGGTACCAAATTAAAATTGAGCTTATTTCACTTTTGATTGTTTTCTCACTTTTTTTTTTTCAATCTGTCAAAGCAAAATGATAAAAGGCAGTTTTTGTTGACTTTGATGGTCATTATTGAATTACTATCATGTCGCTAACACAAGATGAATGTACACGTATCGTCACTTTGTTACAAGAAGGCAGAAGTCAGAGATATACAGCAAGAAGAACAGGAGTGTCACTATCTACGGTGCAGAGGGTCCTCCAACGTTTCCTACAATCTTATTATCTTATCTTATTTGGCTCGGGGGCCCATATGGATACACTTCGACCCAAAGGGATCTTTTGTGTAATTGCCCCCTAGTACACTTACTCAAGAGCTTTTTCAACCATCGCCATGTGTTGGGTGATGGAGCTCAAGGGTAGTGCTTTGAGGTCCTCTGGATCTGGATAGCCAATTCCAAAGTCCCTCATTCTTAGTCTGGCAAGAGCGTGACATTCACACATTAAGTGTTTCATTGTTTCTTCCTCTTCGCCACACATTCTACAATCAGTATTGTCTGACAGTCCCATTTTAGCCAGTACTCCTTTCACGGCGTAATGGCCTGTAAAAACTCCTGTTATGATTTGGAGCCTTTTTCTACTAAGTTTCCAAAGCTTTTTGCTCCAGCTTGAGTCAACTCTATGCATGAAGAGCTTTGAATGCCTTAGACCTGTCAAACTACCCCACTCTTGTTGGTGTTTATGTTTGGTGTGGTCCTTTATGGCCGTTGTTATGGTTCCATTTGAGAGCCCCACAAATGGTTCTAGGCCTAAAAAGTTATTCATAGAGCCCCTTCTAGCAAGCTCATCAGCATTTTCGTTGCCGATAAAGCCCTCGTGCCCTGGGATCCACATCAGTTGCACTTTGTTTTGCCTTCCAAGCCTGTTGAGGACTTGGATACCATTGAATATCAGTCTGGACTCCACTTTGGGCGCTATAAATGCTCTAAGCGCTGCCTGACTGTCGCTGAGTATATAGATATTCTTTCCCCGGGTCTGTCTATCTATATTCTCTTGTGCACAGGCAATAATGGCATACGTCTCCGCTTGGAACACTGTTGCATAATTGCCCATGCTTATACTACTGCTGTAGTCATTTGCATAAATGCCAGCTCCCGTACTCGATCCTATTTTGGAACCGTCTGTGTACCATATGCTGTCTTCACCATCAGAGATTGCTGGTTCCAGACCCTCGGCCCAATCGGCCCTTGTGGGAATTTTTACTTTAAAATTCTTTTGGAAAACAAACTTGGGTTGCATCTTGTCACAGCCCATGCTTGTTAGCCTATCCATGAAATTGTCAGATTCCATTTTTGTGTGTTTGGTCTTCGGCTTGCTGACGTCCCAGAGGCCTGCAACAGCCAATCTGTGTAACGATTTGCGCGCTTCAGACTGTAGTACTAAGTGTAACGGCGGTAGATCAAGTAATACATCTAGCGCCGCCGTTGGCGTCGTTTTGAATGCGCCGGTGATAGCCATGCATGCCATTCTTTGTATTTTCGTTAGGGCTTCTCTGCATGTGCTCTTTAGTGTCCTTGGCCACCAGACCAGGCTCCCGTACAGTATGATAGGTCTTACCATCATGGTATAGATCCACCTCAGTACCTTCGGGGTTAAGCCCCAGGTTTTGCCATATGCTGACCTGCACATGCCAAACACTCTCATAGCCTTAGTTATGGTGAGGTCGGCATGCTTTTTCCAATTTAGTTCTTTGTCCAGTGTCAGACCTAGATATTTTACGTCATTGGATATTTCTAGTAGGTACCCTTCCGTAGAGCCTTAGTTGCTTCATACCATTCAGGGTCTTTTTCCTGGTAAATGGTATTACCACTGTTTTGCCTGGATTGATCGAGAGTTGGTGGTTATTGCACCACTGCTCCACAAGCCTCAGTGCTCCGTTCATGATTTCTGATACCGTGCTGGGGAATCTCCCGTTAACAAGTATCACTAAATCATCTGCATACCCTACCGTATAAGTTGGGCCTTTATTCAGTTCCTCCAAGAGTGAGTTGACTATCAAACTCCAAAGAGTTGGTGAGAGAACCCCTCCCTGTGGGCAACCTTTTGTGGCCGTTGCAATAATTTCGTCACCCATAAGAGAGGACTTAATAAGTCGGCTATTTAGCATGTTTCCTATCCATTCACATATGGTCGGTTCTATGCCGTGTTTTAATGCTGCAACACTAATTGCTTGGTAGGTAGTGCGGTCAAACGCTCCCTCTACATCTAGAAAAGCAGCAAGGCATAGTTCTTTGTTTTCTATTGCCTGTTCTGCTCTGGTCGTCACCAGGTGCAGTGCTGTCTCCGTTGATTTGCCGGCCTGGTAAGCACATTGCATCTGGTGCAGAGGATGTCTTTTGAGCGGACCATCTCTTATGTGTCTATCCACCAGTTTTTCCAACGCCTTGAGGAAGAATGATGAAAGACTTATTGGCCGATATGATTTGGCCTCTGTGTAATCTGCCTTGCCCGGTTTAGGTAGGTACGTTACTTTTACCATCCTCCAAACACGCGGAACGTGTCCGAAGGCTATGCACGCCCTGTACAGTCTACTCAAGTGTGGTATAAGTACATTGGCGCCTTCTTGTAGTAGGATGGGGTAGATTCCATCTGGGCCCGGGGTTTTATAGGGCTGAAATGTCAAGAGCGCCCATTTTAGCTTGTTGTGATCTACGACCTTCTTTGACGTGTCCCAATTGTGTCTAGTAGTTCTCGTTGACTGTTCTACAACACTAATTGTACTTTCGTCTGGTTCGCCCTGGTGTATTACCGAGCCTGGGAAGTGTGTCTCACACATTACTTTGAGAGTTTCTAACCCCGTTTCTGTCATCAATCCGTCACTCCTTCTGATTGAGGTGAGCGGTACTGACTTTGTCGAGGCTAGCGCTTTTGTTAATCTCATGCCTTCCGGTAAAGACTCTATCTGATCGCAGTGGTTCCTCCACGCTTTCCTTTTTGCTTTTCTCACGGCTTTGTTAAATTCCGTGAGTTTGCGTGCATAATGCTCAAAGTTGTTAGTTCTTTTAGCATCGTTAAAGATGGCCCGTGTTTCTTTCCTGAGTTTTACGATCTCTGGATTCGACCACGGTATCTTCTTAGCCAGGTTTTTCTTTTCCGGGCAGTTGCTGGTCCATGCCGTTAACACAGCTTGGACGATTTTGTCCGCTTCGAATTCTATGTCAATAATAGAGTTTAGCTTGCCTTTTGGATCCCCTAGATCCGCCTTCAGGTCGCTCCTAAAAGCTGACCAGTCTGTGTTTCTGGGGTTCCGCCTACGTACAGTTTCTACTGGGATTATAGTCTTGTACCTAAAGCATATATATCTATTGTCTGATAAAGAAATTTCTTGAGATACATGCCATGAGTTAGTATTATTACTAGCATTGTTAGAAGCTAACGTTATGTCAATAACCTCACCTCGTCTAGCGTTGACGAATGTCGGTTCATTGCCTTTATTTAGTAATTGTAGAGCAGAACTCACCAGAAAATCCAGTACTTTCTCCCCTCTTCTGTTCACATCTGAGCTGCCCCAGATGACGTGGTGCGCATTAGCGTCGCAGCCAATTATCAGGTCGGTGTTCGCCCGGCTGCCGTACGCAACAAGATCTCGCAGTTGTGGTGTAATTGGATCTGTTGCCTCATAGGGAAGGTAGGCTGATGAGATGATGAGTGCCGGTCAAGATCCCTGGAACAGAAAGCGTGTAAGATCATAAAATCAACGCCATTTTTAACATATATACATGTCCTCATATTACTTTCGGGGCAAAGGTATATTATTGTCCCTCCAGTACCATTTAAGCCTCTTATCTCACCTTTATAAATGTATGGTTCTTGAATAAGAGCAATATCAAACATATCGCATTTTAGCTGCCTTGCCAGAAGGGCAGTGGCCGCTTTATTGTGTTGTAGATTTATTTGTACACACCTTAGGCCCTCCATGAGTCCTCTTATTATTTGGTGGTGCTGAGATCAGCAGCCACCTCCTGGACAGTGTCGTCAAAGGACATGGGTGACATGGCGTTCTCCAGGTAGAGCTCCGCCAGTCCACGTAATTCCTCCGAGCCAGCCACCGACGACAACGGTGACGACTCGCGAGCCATACGTGGTCCGGCATCACCCCCCCCTGAGCACACCATGCCCGCCCCCTGTGCCGACTGTCCCTCTGCCACCTGAACTGCTCCGCCACCAGAAGGTGGCTCCGCTGAATCAGGGGCCGTTGCGGCTGCCTCCACAGGCGCCTGCTGTGTCCCTATCGTCACACAGGGACCGCTCCCAGCCCCTCCATGCCCCTTTCCCTCCGCATCCTCAAGGAGCTTGAATGAGCTGAGATCGATCCCTGTGTGTAGTTGGTAGCCAGATTCCTTGATGACGTCCGCCGACACCCGGTCCATCAGAACGATTCTCCTGGTACCGGCGTCCGTCGCCAAGGTATCTACTATCTTCCATTCCTCCGTGTGAAGCCGAGGATTAAACCTCTGCATCAGACGGAAGGACAGTTTCAGGTCAACGCCGGCAAGAATCTTCGTTTTCCAGGCCATCTTGACTGGTTTTGGAAGATCCTTGACGGCCATGACCCTAAGGCGCAGCCCGGCAATCTCCACTCCCCCGACTACAGAGCTGAGCCATGTGGCGGACTCCCTCCCTACGCAGTTAACGTGGAGGGCACCCCCCACGACGTTTCCGACGGAGACCCTTGGTAGGGGATCCACAGCGCTCTCCACCATGAGCTCTATAATGGCTGTCTGGATCGATGTTACCTGCCCTACCAAGATCTTCTCGGCCGGAAAGGCCATTGGGACAATGACCATCTTCTCGCTCGCAGCGACCTCAGCGAACGAGCCACTGACCTTCGGTCTCTTATGGTCGCCAGCGAGCAGGGAAGATTCGCCACTCTCTCTCAATGGCCTCTTCTTCTGGGTTGCTTCAACCCTCGCTGTGGGCGCATCATTTTGTGCTCCCACCCTTGCTCGCAGTTTAGCACGCCTCTTCTGCCTCCTGGTAAGAGCAGCTCCTCCACCCGACTGCGAGTCCGAACCCTGGGGGTTGGCCACGCTATCAAGGGCGACCGGTGCCGCTCCAGCAGGATTTGGAAGCGGTGCTCCTGCCCGCCTATCACAGGTGGCTGCAGTTCCGCCCCCCATTCCTCCAGTACCTGCACCAGTCGGCTTCCCTAAGGGAGCTTGCTGAGCGTGTCCACTTTTCAACCCTGAGGGAAAAGGTTGGACGGTACCTTTAGAACTGGTTGCTCCACCCCAGCCCCTCTCCGTTGCGGTATACGCCGCGTCAGTCCTAGCCCTATAGCTTTCCCAGCTCCCGCGTTCCTGTTCTGAACAGGTACACGACCCGCTGGTCCCGCTTTTGCGCTCTGCGCCATGGCCTCATCCCTTAAGGGTCCGGCATTTCTCCCTTCCGTCGTTTTAGGTACATGTGTGTCCATAATACCTCCATTGAAAATTTTCATTAGGCTGGCTCCCCACCCTCCTCGGAGCCTACAAACTGGCAGGAACCTTCGAAGACCAGGAACCGGCAGGCCGAGATGTACTACGGCTAGAGAAGATCGATTTATTGTAAGAACAATGCTCCGAAATCGGCATCTCACTGCAGTTGAAGTCAAAAACCAACTTCGGGAGACCCGAAGAGATGACATCTGCGAGTGGACTGTAAGGCGGCGGCTTCGTGAAGCTAATTTGACCCCACATAGACCGGCAAATGGCCCAAAACTTGACAGAGGGCATCGAACTGCAAGGAAACTTTACGCACGCGAATACAGGCGATGGGGTGCCGAAAAATGGGCAAGAATTATGTTTTCTGACGAATCCAGATTTATGCTATAGAGCATGTGCATAGGCACATGACGGGCGGCGAAGAGTTTACAGACGGCCAGGTGAACGTTTTATTCCAGCCTGTTTTGAAGAAAAAGTTGCTTTCGGCAGTGGGTCTGTTATGGTTTGGGCTGGAATCTCTTCAGAGAGTCGCACGCAATTAGTTTTGATAGAAAATGGAACGTTAACTAGTGCCAGGTATGTGGAAGAGATTCTTAATGAGCATGTAGGCCCATATTTAATTAATATGGGTGAAAACTCAATGTTCATGCATGACAACGCCAGGCCACACACCGTACAGATTGTGGAAGATTATTTTGAGGAGGTTGGTATCAACACTATGAACTGGCCCTCGAGAACTGGCCTCGGACCTAAATCCGATTGAGCACGTATGGGACGAGCTCGGAAGGCGTGTAAGAAACCCGAAACCCCGCCCCAGCTACACTTAGAGACCTGAAACAGGCGTTAGTGGAAGAATGGGCTAATATCCCGCAAGAACGCATAAGAAACTTAATAAACAGTATGCCCAATCGTTTAGAAGCTGTAAGAAGAGCCCGAGCAGGCAATACAAAGTATTGATATGTTTTACTTTTTTTTATTTTTAGTTTTGTGTGTGAGGTACCACGGTTGCTTTTTACCTATAATTAATTGATATCGTGTTTACTATGTTAATTAAATAAACAAGTGAATATCATCTCTAACTCTTGACGGTAGTTTTATTAACTATGCATTTATCTATAATATACAATTTAATTCAGGCTCCTAGCTTTATTATTTTAGGAGATATTATAGTTTTTCGTACTGACCCGAATTATTTGCACGCGAGTGTATATCCGTGTTTAAATAACCAATTAAAATGCATTACCGTTGTTAGGTTTAGGCCACTTTAGGCTCAGAATCTCAAGATGAAGTAACACATTCCGTCATGCAAGGCACGCTTTAAGCATTACTTCATGTTCAACAATCCATACAGCCATTACCACGTGCAATCGTAATTAGTACAATTTATGTTTTTGTCGTCATTGTCAATTAAATATGGTTTTTGTGGGAAATACTTGCATTCTTAATTTGCAATGCGGAAGAGACGGCGATGGTCTATCGTGGACTCGTAGATTAGCTCACCGAACGAAGACCACTACCTGCCTGATAGGGGAAATAATTCGTGTATAGCCAAATTTTGGTATAGTTGTAGGTAAAGGTGTCTTAAATAACATACTAAAAGTACCGGTGGATAGGGGTGCCGCTAACGGGGAGGGGGGGGTGTAAAGGTCCCGTTTTTTAGTTTTTCTTAAATAACTCGTAAACGGTGGCCCATACTAAAAAAAATTCTTCTACTTAAGTAATCCACATAAAATTCTCTATCAAAAAGGTTCTATACACTTTTTTGCTGGGATCAATGTTTAATGAGATATCGAGGGAATAAGATAGACAATAAATATACAGACTTATTAGCTTTTTCCTGCGACTGCGTCTGCGTGGGATTAACATTCGCCATAATGAATTAATGAAACGCCTTAGTGAAATCCTATAGCAAATATGATTTTAATGTATATGCTTTTTTTACGTCTACAGTGAGCAACAATTCCATACAATCTTCCATCTCCCTTTTAATCCCTTTAAGAGATTATTTCTGGAATAAAAACTATTTGATGTCCTTCTCCAGAACTCAAATTGTTATCATAGCAACTTTCATCTAAATCGGTTCAGCAGTTTAAGTGTAAAAAGGTAACAAAAACACTTTCGAATTTATAATATTGGTATAGATAGTTGTTAATGGACTAAGAGCTGGCCATGTCAGATAATAATATGACACAATAATGAAAACAACAAAATCAGTCTTATTAAATTGTTATCCTATACTTATTGCTAGATCCGGGCATCTGGCAGCTTTTAATGTGTGGAGGTCAGAGTGACCGACTAACAAAATTTTTGAATCGGAAAATAGTAATACAATAGGTAAAAACTGCCGAAGTTGTCTCAGTTACAAAGAACAGGGCCTATATTTGTGTACGAGTCTAGTGCAGGGTACCACTTTGTCGATTCTAGTTACTGAGATACGGGCAGTTTAGTGAAAAATGACAAAACATATCGAAAATCGGTTTTTAACAGAAACGGATAAACCACGCTCTAATGAATCTGTGATTTTGAGCCCAACGCTGAAATGACCATTTTAAGGATCTTTTGAGAGCCTCAAAGTTTAGTGCCTAGGGTACCACTTTGTCGACATCTGGAAAAAACGACGATATCATACTTTTAGCCAAGATATTATTAAAACAGAGCCACGTGGAGCGATCATAATATCGCTTTTATTTTATATTTTGTTAATCATACTCACAATGCACACCAAAATAGCTTGGAAACCTAATCACAATATTTGGCACCGGCACTAGTTTTTAGTAAATGTGCTATTTGTAATAAGTGGCGAAATTGTAGGGGAAGTCAGTAAAAGAGGCGGGAATGGAGTGGAAATCAGTGAACGTAGAGCGGAAGTGGAGCGGAACTGGTTGAAAATGAAGCGGAACTCGCGGAAAAGGAGCGGAGCTGGTGTAATTGGAGCGGAACAGGTGGGATTGGAGCACAAGTCAGTGAACATGGGGTAGAAGTGGCGGAAATCGAGTGGAAGTAGAACGGAACTGGCGGAATTGGAGCGGAATTGGTGGAATTGGAGCGGAAGTCAGTGAAAGTAGGGTGGAAGTGGCGGGAATTTAGTGCAAGTAGAGCGGAATTGGGTGGAAGTGGTGCGGAACTGGCGGAATTGGAGCGTAACTGTAGCGAAACTAATTATAAGTGGCGGAAATTTACTAAAAGTCAATGGAAGTGGAGCGAAACTAGCAGAATTGGAGCGGAACACAGTAAAAGTAGTGGGAATTAAGTAGAAGTCAGTGGAAGTAGAGCTAAAGTGGAACGGAACTAGCAGAATTGAAGCGGAGCTGGAAATATTGGAGCGGAACTGGTGGAATTGGAGCGGATGTCAGTAAAACTGGAGGGAATTAGGTGGAAGTGGAATTGGGTGGAAATGAATTATAGTGTTTTTTTACTGTCCCGTACCTTTCTTGTAGTTTATTCAACGCTGACTGAAGTTGGCTTTATCGATAGTGACCCAACATTACTGTTTTCGTTTCATTTTGGTTCAATATAAATTTAAAACATAATAACAAATTACTCCAGCATGACAGTAACGTTTTAAATTAGGTTATTAGACTTAAAAATTTTTTGGGTCTCCGGATCATGTAAGTGACAAAGTGGTACTTACCCATATTTTAAGCAAAAAAAAACACTCTGATAAACGTAAAAAACGCACGAACGAACTATAAAAGAAATAATCTGCAATTTATTATTAATAACAATGTTTTGTAACATGCCTGAAATGACAAAAATGCATTAAAAAAATAATATTTCACTAACGAGTTACTAAACTTTAGTACATCGACAAAGTTGTAGCCTACAGAAAATTACAGAAAATCACTAAACTTTAACATTCCATAAATTGGGTTCAGATTGAGTTTTTGTGTGTTTTAAATACATGATAATAGTGTTTGTTCCGTTATCTTATGATATTTATTCGAACATACATGAAATTTGTAAGTTTTTGTTAAGTATGCATTTTGTCACGTCGACTTTTTTAAATTGTAAATTTATGACTAAAAAGGAGGATTTCGTTAAAGAAATATATCTGTTTACGATTCAGAATACATTTTATTAACGTAACTTTCTTAAAAAAAAATGAGTCTCGTGTTACATGCACAGAAAATTCACATTGAAATTTTAACCTTCCATTTTGATGTTTAGGCTTCCATGACGTGTGACTTGTAAGTTTTCTGGTATGACTTTAGACAATTTTAGTAACCTAGAAGTATGTAGATTAGTTTGGTACTATTCACTCCATAACTTCAAAGTACAAGTGTATTTTTTGCTGTCACAAACTTGAATCACGTTTTTCTCAGTTGTCGCTTTTTCACTAGGGCAACTTTAAAGGTTAATAAAAAAATAACCATTACACATAGAGACTACCACTTTTACACTAACCATTTTACACTTACCATTTTTTTACTAATAGATAGCAAATTCAATGTAGTTTTAGGAAGTACTAATAACTCCATATCGACAAAGTGGCCCCTTTTCCGAAATAGCTACACATTTTAACATTAGAACAAAAAAACTTGCGTATTATTACGGAAACAAAAACAGTTGGCTACAAACTATGAATTACATTATACGTCGTTTCACACTACTTTCCCCCAACGGAAACTTTTAACAATAATATTATCTAATTATTTATACAACGTATTACTTCAAAGACTAAAAACCTGAAAACTGTTCAGAATTAAGAGTGGAATCGATTGCAGTATATCTTAACATGAGTACTTTTTCGTTAATATTCCAATTCTTTACGTGTCGAGTCTAAAAGTTTCTAATACTACAGTTTACCAATCTATTGGGAGGTTAGGAGATAGAGGTTGAATATTTAATAATGGCTGGCAGCTTTGACAAATTTGTTTTTCATTGTCAAAGTACCTTTGTCATCTTATGTCATGTTATACAAATTGACAAATAAATTTGATAGGTTAACATGACATGACACATGTAGAGATGTGACAACAACGCAACAAATGTAGAGTTAACAATTGAATAGAATCGCAAGAAAAAATAGACATACGAATATCTTTCGAAATAATTAACCGATTTAAAAATCAATACTCTACATAGATTAATAAAAATCATTTGGGGTGTCTGGGGTTTTTAGTGGCTCAAGTAACACGTTGTATAATTTCTCATAATACTGCATCAATCCCAGGACTCTAGGATTGGTTTTCTTGAAGTGGTTTGCATTATTTGAGCTCCACCACTTTACAGCTGCCAGATGTTCAGATCTAGAAATAAGTATAGTATAGCTATCTGACGGGAGGGGTTTCGTTGCTCTCATCTATAAGGTATGGCACGTATTTACAATAAAATGTATCTTAACTATTTATCTTCTTCATCTAAAATTTCATCATCATCGTCGTCTATAATATCTTCGATGGGGGCTCCGTTAGTGCAGGAGCCGGAGCATGCACCGCAGACACTTGAGCAGGCAATACCTGCTTTCCGGCAGCCACATCGCACCCCACAACCAGTCGTGCATCGGCAAAATATGGTCTTGAGAATGGAGTCTGGTGCCACTTGGTCATTGCTGGTCACTGGTTTTAGGATACCATCGTCTCCTCTGGTCCATCCCCATTGAGTAGGTGGTAGGAGGTTGCCAAGCCATTGTTGAATCTATAAAAAAGTAAGTATTTAGCGTAAAAAGAGAATATATTTCTAACGAAACAGTATTTGACAACTTGTGTGATTAAGTACCTGTAGGTATACTCTGAACGAGTGCTGCTTCGATGCTCCTCTAGTAGGAGGAAGAGTGGCCAGATCTGACTTCGGCTTCATCGATGCTCTCAAAAAAGCTGAGTACCGATGTTTGTTGAGGTTTTGTTCCTGGGCAGGCGCTTGGTATATCGCCAGAAACAGCTTCTCGCCGGCCTGTTCAATAGTCTCAGATGAAGAGGGCTCACTGAAAATATCTGAAATGTTTTGGATCAGGTCCGGTTTAGATATGAACAGCTTAGCAATTCCCACTTTGCTCTTCCCATGGATCGCGGAGGTGGTGTCGCATCCGGAGAAGCTGTGGAGAAGGAGAATTGCCTTGGCGAATGGAAGCTGTTGAAGTTGTCGCACTGAAAAGAATTTGGTTTCCATCTTTCCACGCCCTGGTTTCATAAAGAATACGTTGATATTTGATGGAGCCAATCCTATCAGGAGGACTATCAAGTCAACATCCTCCCCAACAATTACAGCAGTTGGATGTACGGCAGCCTTATCCAACCCGCACCTGACAATAGTGACATCAGCATCTCCTGTTGCAATAGTTGTTTCCATCCCTGCTGCTGCCATCTTTTCGGTAAGGAACTGAATAAGCCTCGTTTTGTTCCTTTCATTGGCGAGGAAATGTTCCTGTTGAACAGTGATGGTGGTATTTTCGGTGCAGTTAATATCAACCGAAGTTTTCGTCAGGCCTCTTCGCTTCTGCTCGGCTCGTTTTGTACTGTTGACATCACCGTAACCATCAAAAACCACCATACAATTTGGACCGTAATGTTTCTGTACATATGTAATGTACTGATGGCAAATAGATGAAACGTTGGATGATGGTTTCCATTTCACACGGTGTAGAAGGAAACCACCATCTACCACCTTGGTACTTTGGTTGAGATCGAGAGCTACGTTGTTTTCTACTGGCAAAACATCGTAGAGAGATGACTTTTTCCCTTTTCGCATTCCACCCTCGAGAAACAGAGCCATGGGGAATGGAGTTAGTTCATAGGTCAAAAGCTTTGCAACATCTTCTTCGCTCTTTTTTGCTATGACAGTTCTTTGGAAAATTGTCAGAGGGTTAACAGTAACTGACTCGCCACTGATTTTAATGCTACTGTTCATACTGGCTAATGACAAAACCACATTCTTCTTAGACTGCTTCATGTCACCGAATTTCTTTCCAATGAAACTTTGCATCGTTTTGGTTCCAATATTTAGGGCTTCGTGGCAGTTTACTTTGGAATTTCCCAGGATGCCTGTTGAAAGCGACATGAGCGAATTCAACTTTGGAAATGGGGCATGGTCATTGAACCAATCTCGAATCTTAGCTCGATCTCGGGAGTCTCTCTGTTGCCGTGATAGCCGGAAATCAACGTGCTGTTCTCCACTTGCAAAAACCACTCCGGCGAACTCCTCCAATGACGTGCAGATGGCAGTGCTTCCCGGTGATCCGCAAACCCATTTGGCCAGTACAGATTCAGTTATTCCTCTCCCTCTCGTCAAGCCACCTGAACACTTCATGGAGCGCATAAGAGTTTGCTCTATGACCATATCTGACCAAACTCCTGCCCAAGGTGTACCTGTGCGGTTTATGGTGAAGTACCCCTTTTCTGCAAACTCCTTGTACGCTTCGGGATGGCTGGTTTTTAGTTGCATCATATCTTGCACGTAGAGATGGGCACATTTCGCGTATTGAAAGTGTCCGCTTGCATGAAAGAATGGGATCATCTGTTGTACACACGACAAGTGTCCGTCCCAATCACCACAACGTTCAAAATCAATATACTTCTTCATGAGGGTAACCATATTGAAATACTGCACCCACAAAGCAGCGGTTGGTCCATTCTCTTTGAGGGTTTCCAGCTGATTCTGGAATTTCGTCAAAGTGGACAGTAAGAAAGCATTCCCTTTAACTTTGTCAGGAGTAAATTCTTCCATGGTCAACATAGTCAAGATATTCCTTTTCTCTTCCTCTGAGACATTGGCTCCATCCAGTATAATATAAGCTAAAACAAGGTGAATGAGCAAATGTCCTCGAACAGCTCGGCTGTAGGCATGTCCTGTTAACATCTTGTCAACCGAATTAGCAGCAAAAACTCGGCATAGTACATCTTTCAGTCCAGATCCAGCCATTGTGTGACCAATGCAACCCATAAAGGACATGAGAAGGTGAAACCCACCTAGTCTCACCATAATGGTCCCAAATGTGATTTCTCTGGCCTTTAGGTACAAAGGCTGGTCGAATGTTACGAAACAAACAGTGGCTCCTACCTCCTGACTATTTTTTAAAGCATACTGTAACGTTGTGTGTATAGTGTTGTAATCATTTGGTGGCGAATTGATAAATGGAAGAAAGTTTACCGACGTTGTTTCTTTGTTAATCAATTTACTTGTCAATTGCATAAAACCTTTCCATTCTGGAATAGTAGGTACCTCCGAAGTGGGTTCTATTTCCTGGACCCATTTACCACTCATCCACAAGAGATCTTGAAGGGTCGGTGTGAATATGTCAGAGGGTATGGGCTTAAGCAAGCTCAAGTCTTGTATGATAATTTGCTGCAATGCGTTGGTTCCCATACCCTCAAATGTTTGCACCTCCAGAACTCCCACCTGGCCCACTTCTTCCTGAGAAGGAACAGATTTCAACCTTTTGACATTTGAGGATGTCTGGAGAGCTTTGGCGGGTGTAATACATTTGATACCTCCCATGCTGTGGAAGGTATTCCAGCCATCGAGAGTGGATACATTGAAGTCAGCATTATCGAAGATAAACTGAATAAATGTTCCAATTGGAATAGGCTCTTCTGTGTGGTGGATTGTGGAGAGCTCTAGCTGTTGAGCGTCGTAATAAGAGGCACTGAATCCCAACTTCGAAAGAAGGTCCACCAAGTGCATGGATCCATATTTTCGGTATATGAGCAGAGCGATGCTGGACAAAATAGGGGATATGAAACATCGAGGGCGAACAGCAGCAATAAGGGCATGAGCTATAGTTGTCATTTTTTTTTTCACTACCTCCCGTGACCGTTTTTTCCGTGCAAGACAGTCAGTGAACACTGCAAGAGATTGAGGTATCAATTCTTCAGCCTCCCTACAAAAGCTACCTAAAGGGGGGTAGATAGTGTTGTCGTAAGCCATGGATTCAATATCTTCCAAGATAATCTCAGCTGCTTTTCGTACAATTCTCTCACGTTCTGCTTGTTCATCTGTACACCTTGACGTATACCACGCGTCATTCAAAATTTTTTCACTAGTTGCATGAAAGCAGACGACAGTTTGTTTGGTGTGAATTGTACTAAAAACAATTCGGTCCCCATATTTTTCCTTCATTTTGGCTTTAATGGTTTTCACACTTGGTGGTTCTCCCGTAATCTGTCCCAACAGTTCGTCCATAGAGAATTGGCAATTATCGTTTCCTTCAATGTAATCGTAGATTTCGTTCATTGCTTCGGAAACCCCTTCATCAATGGGGCGTCCAGCTTTTCTTTTTGAAGGTAGAGTAGTAATCATGAATTTTCTGTAACAATCCACGTGATATGTTGCATTTACTGTGAGTAGATCCCCAACATTGCAGATACGTCTTACTACGTCGTTACCCCACTCATCCTTTCTTAACTGCCCACGAAGAAGCACGGAATTGTGAAACATAGTCGTACAAACTTTGGCAATGGTTCGACGCTTAGAATATTGTTTTTTTCTCTCCGCTTCTTCATCATATGTTTCTGTGCAAAAAAAACACTTTTCTTTGAAATCGAATCTACTTTCTTCTGAACGCAAAAAAGAGACATCATGTGATGTCGATGGTTGCTCTGAACCAGCTTGTTCACTAAGAGACTTTTTTATTGAGTTATATCTGACGTATTCTCTTCTGCAAGCATTGTGAACAACACCACTTTTCTTACTCCTTATTAAACCTGTACCTTTACCATCTTTCCTTAAAACACTTGCCTTAATTATCCCGATTATCCCTTTATATCCCACTTTACACAAGTCCGTTTCAACTACATTATCACAAATTAAACACTTCTCCGGCATGGCGTGAAACACATTGATACAATTGGTATCGCGTAGAAAATAAATCACAAGTGGTTTGCCCGGTACCCCGTCATAATAAATTTATACGCAATTATAGCGAAAATGTTTGTAATTAAATAAATACATTTATTTAATAAGCAGGCGGTTAGTATCCTACCATTTCCTTTTTGACACATTTACAATGACATATTTCCCATTAATATCTTTTTAAATATTGATCCTTGCAAAAAGTGTACTAAACCTTTTTTACGAGTATAGAGTATTTTATGTAGATTACTTAAGTACGAGAACATTTTTTGGTATGGGCCACCGTTTACGAGTTATTTAAGAAAAACTAAAAAATGGGACCTTTACACCCATCTCCCCACCACCCCGTTAGTGCCACCCCCATTCACCGGTACTTTTAAAATGTTGTTTAAGAGACCTTTACCTACAAATACACCTAAATTTGGCTATAAACTGATTACTTTCCCTATCAGGCAGTTAGTGGACTTCGTTCGGTGAGCATATTATAAATGCGAAAGTGTCTCTGTTACACTTAAACTGCTGAACCGATTTAGATGAAAGTTGGTATGATAACAGTTTGAGTTCTGGAGAAGGCCATAAGCTAGTTTTTATTCCAGAAATAATCTCTTAAAGGGATGAAAAGGGAGATGGAAGTTTGTATGGAATTGTTGCTCACTGTAGACGTAAAAAAAGCATATAAGTTAAAATCATATTTGCTATAGGATTTCACTAAGGCGTTTCATTAATTCATTATGGCGAATGTTAATCCCACGCAGACGCAGTCGCAGGAAAAAGGTAATAAGTCTATATATTTATTGCCTATCTTATTCCCTCGATATCTCATTAAACATTGATCCCAGCAAAAAAGTGTATAGAACCTTTTTGATAGAGAATTTTATGTGGATTAATTAAGTAGAAGATTTTTTTTTGTATGGGCCACCGTTTACGAGTTATTTAAGAAAAACTAAAAAACGGGACCTTTACACCCCCCCCCCCTCCCCGTTAGCGGCACCCCTATCCACCGGTACTTTTAGTATGTTGTCGAAGACACCTTTACCTACAACTATACCAAAATTTGGCTATACACGAATTATTTCCTCTAAGTTTTCCTTCGTTAGGTGGGCTAGATGTAATCAATGGAGATGTGATCTCCGTGAAGACGACAAATACTTTACTTTTTCATATGTGTACAGTAACTTTGGTAAAACGGATTACAATTCACGGATTACAATTACCCACATATACATGTACGGTCAGCTGCAGAGAAAAGGTACCACCGTGCCCTACAAACTTGTATGGCGGTTGGTACCTTTTCTCTGCAGCTGACTGTACTTGTATGTACATTGCTTTTTTGAAATACCTACCAAACTGCATTCCGCAGCCGAAGCGTTCTCGGTATCAAATGTTGAGGTGGAATCTCAATAGGCTGGAAATATATGGCTCATGGCTCATAGCCATCTTCATGAAGGTTGGAAACAGCCGTATTTATTCAATTAATTATGTTATTGCTTACTTATGCGTATGTGACTGTTGTGTAAAGACTATCAGGGTTAATCTTCTTACCTTACTGCTGCGCCTGCCTCGCTCCTAACCCGATTATAGGACGGTGGCGCATCCAACAGTAAGGTAAGTTCCTAGTTTTAAAAGTCTTTACGCATATAATTGCTTATCAAAGAACACAGTACCCACTGCCAATTTATTCCATCATCATAATATACTACCAGAAAAACTCCCCTTGATAATAATTATTTTATTGCGGGAAAAAATATATTAATGGCTGCAAGCTGCAACATTTGAGGAGTTACCTTTATAGGTATATATCGATTTAGGTTTAAGATTTGAGAAGAATATGCCACCAATCTGGAAGAATAAATTTTCAATTTATAATAAAATAATCTTTTAAAATCGGTTTAGAAAAGACGGAGACCAGAATCAAGAATTAAGACCAGAATTAAGCAGGGAATCAAAACTAGAGCATCTACATATGTCTTCAGATCAGCCAGAGTCTTGAAAACTTTCCATGTGTTGTGCCCAGCGCCGGTTTAGCTCTTACCCTGAGGTAGAGAAAGCTATTCAGCGGTCTTTATATCTATTATAGAAGGCGAGGGGTTTGGTCTGTTTTGGGTTCATAAAGCAAAATAGACGCGCACTTTTATAACTAACTCTAAATGCCATTTTTTGTAACTAAGTATCTGTAGATTTCAGTCTAAGCGAGCACTTAATCCATTTACTAGAAACTTGCGCAAGGAGTTACGCTCAAAAATGCAGTAACCGCTTCCTGCCGCGTTTTTGCACTTTGTTCGATAGCAGCATTTTTAATAGCGAATAAGTTCGCGCTAGACACGTAAACGTTTATAATCTTACCTGTGAAACATATCTACCCGACTTTATCACAGGAGAAGGAGTGAAAATGGTCACGAAACTAGCAAAAATTAAGGAAGGTGTCACTGTAACCGGACATAGTTCTCATAATTTCTTAAAAATAGGTCATAATAATATAAGAGGAGGGCGGAGTCAGTTATGTTTTTAGGGTTCCCCGTACCTCGAAAGGAAAAAACGGAACCCTTATAGAATCACTTTGTTGTCCGTCCGTCCGTCCGTCCCTCCGTCCGTCCGTCCGTTCGTCAAGACCCTTTTTCTCAGGAACGCGTGGAAGTATCAAGCTGAAATTTATATCAAATACTCAGGTCTGCTGTCCCTCGAAGCTGTGAAAAAATCAAACTTCTAAGCCAACGCAATCAAAAGATACTGCCGTTTATGCCGCAAATTTCCGCAAATTTTCGAAACTCGCAAGGGAATCAAAACCTACAGGGTACTTCCCGTGAACTCAGAATCTTGAAATTTGGTACAAAGCAACGTCTTATAGCACATATAAAGGAAAAATTGCGAAAACCGTAAATTTTTAGTTACATCAGATAATAAAAATATTTTTAATAATTTTAAAGTTACTACCCCTATATACCTACAGGTTTGTACGGAACCCTCGGTGCGCGAGGCCGACTCGCATTTGGCCGGTTTTTTCTATGAAAACCAAACTTTGTACTGCTAATTCGTCATATTAAACGGTTGGTCATTGTATACTTGTAATGTACTCGAGGCAAATGTGTGACTTTCGTCAGCTTACTAGCGACACTCGCAGAATGCTGTAAAGTGCGTAGTAAACATGCGATTGCATGCCTAAGGCACTGGTCCCACCGCGGGCGAGTAACTATGAGCGATAGCTCAGTGTGAACAGCCAGCGATGAACTATAAATATATGTCTCTCTCTTTTATTTACACGGAAGCGATTATCTTTTGTTCGTTTCTTGGGCTAGAAAATAGCCGATAGCTCATAGCTTACTCGCTCGCGGTGGGACCAGTGCCTAATGCATTTAACTAGGTTTTAGGACATACTACTTCATTAACATTATTGGGTAAGGGATTTTGAACTTAAATTAAGTTGTATGCGTGAGTGTACGAATCAAAATATGCGTATTATGGGGCAATATACAAACGTACGTTTTCTATGTAAATTTTTGCATATTGAAATACCGATGACAATGCAAACATAGGGTACGTTGGGGTAGGTATTACTGCCTTTGGAGTAGATCGAATAAATCAATTATCTAGGAAACTGCATATGTTTAAATGTAGACCACACGCCTTACACCTTTTTCTTGACTTCTATATAACACACAGTCCCATAATTTTACGTGACAAGTTGGGTGTAAATTTTGAAGACCTATTTAAGAACAACGCACTTAAGTGACCTCTGCAATGAGTTTGGTTCTTGATTTAATTGATCATCTCTGGTCTGCGGATGTCCATGGACGGTGGTAAATAATTGCTTAGGTAATTCGTCTGCTCGTTTGCCTCCTATATCATAAAAAATATATGTATAATTACTTCGAGTATCGACATAATATTGACACACTATTTAGAGAGGAAGTGTTCAGAAACGAACGAAGTGAGTACGCCTGGCGGCCCTCGGACAAAGGCGAGGAAGTGGCCAACTGTTGACAATGTTACAGTCATCGATTATCGAAAACCAATTTTTTATTACATACGAGTAGAAAGTCTATCGTGGTATCCAGAAATAGATAAAGTAAACTGACACCAATTTCAAAATGTTCAGGCATTTTTGGTAAACTGTAAGGAGTTAAGGACAAAAAACAACTGGTAGAGTACAATGATAGTATTGTGTGGAGCCAACTATTTACTTGAAAATGTTCAATAAGTTATCAGTTAAGAGTTTAAGGGCCGGTTGCACCAAACAGTCTGTTAACGTCAACGTCATCGCTAAAAAAACTTGTATGAAAAGTTTGACAGTTTTCTATGGGATGACAGCTCCGTCGCCATATTTAACGTTGATCAGTTCGTTAGTTATGCGTGGTGCAACCCACCCTAAGTCTGTCGTAGTACTTACTTGTAGTAAAACAATTTATTGTACAAAGAAAAACAAAGGGTTCCAAAGTCGTTATCATTGTACTTACTTGGGGTCGGCGCAGCATGGCTTTTTTTTCACACATCTCTGTCACCCGTCATCTCTCATTCACCTCTTTTCTTTTCATATCATCTCACACAATCCATCCACCTTTCCTAAATAAGTTCGCCTCTTCTTTTACATCCCTCCACATTCATTCTTAATACCTTTCTCATAACATGACTTTCATCCCTCCGCATAATATGGCCATACCACGCTAGGCGATTTCACCTTAAATTGTCGGTTATTGGTGCAAGGTCAGGCTTCCTCTTATATATTCATTCCTTATCCGATCCATTCTCGTCACTTCACACACCCATCTTATCCTTTTCCTCTCCGTTACATGCAATCTCTTTTCATCCGTCACCTTTAGGGCCCAACACTCTGATCCATACACGACGACAGGTCTTATAATGGCTTTATAGATTTTTCCCCTTCAAATATCAGATAGCTTCGACGCGAAATATGACGAAATAAGTTGGAAAAGGAACTAGATCAGTTAGCCGTACTAGCTTGTGAGCTAAGCTCAGGTATCCGTCGATTAGTGATTGGTTAAAACAGCGGTTTCCCACGGCGGTGTCGTGGCTCGTTATCGCTACCCCGCTGCAGTACGGCGCCGCGCCAAATACGCTGCGCCCGCGCTGCTTGCATAACGCATGCGCGCGAGCACGCCTATACTAATTACCTAATATACATACATTCACTGATTAAGTAGATAGGGCGACTGTCACCCTTATTGGCTTTTAAAATTAACCACTAGCATTCACCAGCAAGTTCATGCACGTAAAATTGCTAAACCTCCCTCTCGTCCCGCCTCTCTCGCTTAGTACCTACTCCCGGAATTAATTCCTTAGTAGAGTGACCTCTCATTTTACCTTACGTAGCATTTATGTGATAAAAAGTATCCTGTGTCCAGGAAATGGAAAGGTCCAGGTAATAATCTAAGCAAGAGCAATCAATGCTCATGAGCATGAAAAAAAAATATTTATTGGATAGATATGATGCAGGCAGCCGCGCCCAACAAGGTACTTAGTTTGATTATTAAGTGTACCCAGTTATTGTTATAAAACTTATAAAGAATCCGTAGAGCAAGTCTTGTCAAGACGCGAGCGGTTCGTAACTTTCATCGCTAGCTAGAAAACGTAATACGTGCTTAGAGGCTTGTTCAGCCACTTAAGAGTCGAGAAGACGTTATCCAATTGTTATAAAACTAGTAACAGTCACAGAGTTATAAACTTATGACCTTTTGGGAGGATATCGTAAAACTATATTGGTCCTGCTTCTGCAAAGCTAAAATTGGCAATTTGACAAAAGGCATCATGTGCCAAATACAATGTTGTAACTGATGTACCTTTCTCTATACCTTACGCCGTTCGATATATGAATAGGGATCAGTTCTTGCTAAACTAACAGAGCGCAGCGCCTCACACCAGTACATAATCGCTCTCGAATCCCCCACGCAAAACGGATCTGCAGGTCATATCACAATGGCGCCTGAGAGTGAGAATTCGACTCGTGCCCTCGCGCAGTGACAATAACTAAAGCATAGACATAAATAAAAAGGAAAATGAGTGACGTTCATAGTAAACAAAACTGAAATGTGGTCCAGCACCTACACACTTGTAAAATGCTACACACCGCTATAATGTATGTGCATCATGGGAAAAAGGGATAAACCTATATAGTTAACACGGGTATGCAAGGGGGACCTCTATATTTTGCGAATTGCACAAAGTGTGACTGAGAGACTCTGCCACACGACTAATTCAATATAGGTCCCGGAACCTTTATTTGATGGCACACAATCGAGCGCCTGGTACCATATCTCCCTTTTTGTATAAATCGATGAACTAAATTACGATATTTTACACTTCGGGCATTAAACCATACTGCGACGACTTAACGTCCACCATTTGCCAATTTGCTGTCAGTAGGCACAATGGCCAGGTCGCGTCGCAGGCGCAGGTCACGGGAGCGCCTGCGCGCTCGTGAAAGTTCGCGGAATAATTGCTGCTCCTTTATTAGCCGGGGTTATCGGTGCACGCGCCCTATTTCTAACGAGGTTTACTGTGATTAACGAGGTACAATGTGATTAAGCTAGATTATCTCTAATCTGCAATCTTTGGGATCAATGGGTGGGTAATGTTAACTTTTCAATCACGTTTAGTGCTTTATAACTAGCTTGTGTACATCTGGGCATAATTTTTTTTGGGTAGTGGAAGTGGAGGCGTCTCTAAGCAGAAAAAGTTTTTTTAGCAAGTACCTACCTACCCCATACTTTGTTGTTCAAATCACAGAAAATAAACACTTACAATTAAAAAAAGGTGATGTAAGTACTTAAATAAAATACAAATGTGAGGGTTATTTTGTATTTTTGCAACTTATTTAGAGTATTTTAGCCTCGAAGCGACATTTTGAATAAATAAATAAATAGGTTTTTAAAAAAAATACCTCACCTTCCGATTGGACCACCTTTACTACGAGTATGTACTGCATTTACGAAGCAGCTCACTTTAATAGAGGTATTATATACGGACCTCTAGAATGCACACAAGAAGTGTATGTTTGCAGTTGGCGAATTCGTTTTTGCGGCAGGAAAGCTGATTGAACTAAACGCAGGCGGCACGCGAGCCGCGACTACTGCGAGACGCATAAACAGAGAAAAAACAAACCTTTATAAATAGATACACGGGATTCTACTCGTTTGTAATCTTATTCATAGCTTGATTTTGCTCCTTATTTTGACGCCTAGCAACTATAACTATTTTTTATTTATTCGCCTGGTAGAGTGTCCCACTGCTGGCAAAGGCCTCCCCTCTTTCCCGCTATGTTTGCCATTCCAACTTATATTACATATATAGATTTAAGAGTCGAACGTGAGTCGAACTGTTCTTTTTAATTGTTCTTTTTTCTGTCAAAGCCCTGCTAACCCAATAAGCAGGCGCGGTTACAGGGAGGGGGGGGGGGCAACAGGGGCAATTGCCCCCCCTGAAACGCAAACTTCGTATACTACGCCTTCGTATACCGCGAGATTTTTTGTGAAGGAAAGTGCCCCCCCCCCCCCCCCCTGAACGAAATCCTGGATGCGCGCCTGCCAATAAGCAAAAAGGTACTATCGCGTTCATAATTGCATACCCAATTTATCAATGCATTCATTCATAAAGTGGGTATGCAATTATGAACCCGATGGTACATACCTACTTCTTATCAACACCTGAAATTCATGAAAATATTCAAATTTTAATTTTCTAACCAGGCATTTAAAAGCGTGCAGGCTACTTGTAAATGAGTTCAGATAGGTCAGTGTCTGCATGAAGCCTCACACATGTGAGTTGCAATGAGTGACGCATCCGCACCCACGGCATGCATATTTATGTACGCCAAGTACGCCAGCCAGCTTGTGGGAAACAAACAACACATGCAGGACCGCTGATAATTTTTACTTATACCTACAGTACTACAGGCTGCCTGTAGTACTGTAGCAGAAGTAGCTAAGCGGGTGAGGTGTTTCAAATGACCCTTAGACGGTCTTATCAACCGACTTCAAGATTTCTCAATTCGTCGGGATCTTTGTTTTTGCTACTTTTTTTAAATGTACCTATGTTGGACCGATTTGAAAAAATACTTTTTGTTGGAAAGAGTATACATCACGGTTGGTCCCATTGTCATCAGGTTAGGATCTGATAATGGGATCCTGGAGAAATCGAGGGAACTCTTCAAATATTATAGGCACACCTATAGTGATTTGAGTATTTTCTACAGTAGCTCGGGCATTTCCTTTTGGAGAGGTGGAGTCTTAGTGAAGTCGGTTCTTTTTTGTTTTAAATTATTTTCATAACGATAAAGTCGTGCCGAGATCATTTTAAACACCTCACGTGACCTCACGCAGCTGCTCCTGGGGCTGACTGTACCTACCGAAGGCGAACTAAACTGTGTGCATTTGTGAATTAAACATGTGTTTAACTTAATCTGTCCTCTCATAATAACTTATCTGTTTAGCACGATCGGGCAATAAATTACTCTTAAGATTTTATAATTCTACTTTTAAAGGTGTGAAAATCGACACGCGATGTGCACTTGTGCGTAAAGAATGCGTTAGAGCTGCTTTTTTTTAAACAGTACTTTGGTAACTACCTATAATTACAGTTTCAGTACTATCACAGAATAACTAACTACTCTCTGCTTTTTAACAACGTACTGTTTGTGGTGTTTATTTTATGTCAGCTTGTTTTTATGAGTAATTATACATTTTCCACCGAAAACTCAAGAAAAGATTATATTTTTCAAAATGTTCTTATATTGATATGTTATTTATTTAAATTACTTTTTTAACATACAAATTACTGAAAAATATAACAAATAAAACTAACAAAAACTAAAATATATCTAAAAGAGGCCCCTGTAGTATGGTACCGAAGATGCTGGCAGCATTTCCTCTGTGAATTGCTAAACTTAATCGTTGAGCAAGATAGCTCCAGCTCTATTGATATTATGATATTTACTTATTAATATGATATATATAATATTAATATAATATGATTATATTACATTTTCAATCTTAGAGAATTCAACCCGGATGGAGTAGCCATGTCTGTCATTTCCGATACAAAAAAAGGCTGCCGATTTTTGCGGGGGAGGGGAACGTCGAATGTGTATTCGTACGTATATTATATTAATATGTGGTGGATTTATGGCAGTATTTTTCTTATTAACAATGATGTTTGTCAAAAGGATTATTTCATTCCTTAAAGTCACCGTGCAAACAGTGGTTAAGAACCACTGGTTCTTAACCAGTAGCCGCCGACCACTGGTGGTCTTTGAACGTACTAAAGTCACCTACCTCCTGTCCTGCCATTTAAATATAACCAGGTTTTCAGTTTTATGGTGACAAGTCTCGGGGTCGAGCTTAATGTATTGCTCTTAACCCCGAAATAGTCTCCCCGTTGTGGGCAGCTCAGAGTGCTAGGTGTTCACCAAAACACATAAAAAGCAGGATTTACGGCGCGCCGTAAACGACATGAACTGCGTATAGCTGGAGAGGATGGGTCGATAAAATGCAGCGGTCTAGACGGGATTACACACGAAGAATAAATTTAATAGCAATGCAGACGTTTATGGCTAAATAAGACCGCTGATTGCTGAACTGTGTCTGACATTCATGTACTGTCTCGTACATACATACAACTGATGCACCCAGCGGCATCAATCAGGCCTGAAACGCGGGATTGCCGTACGGCTGAGAATTGTTAATTATCCAAGTCATTATATGAGGAAATAGTTGAACTATTTCGAGTTGTACACATTTCTGTAGTTTCAAGTTCAAGGGCCTAATTTTTTTACCGATCGCTGCACGCTGAGGCCGTACGCTGCGAAATGCTCACTATACGAAAGAGTATACCTTATCCAGATATCCTTATGAAAATTAAGTCCCCACTGAAAATCAACGCCGCGGCTTGCCGTGGCATTACGCTGAGTAGGGGTCCTTTTTATCGTCCGTTTTTATACCATTTCTCGTACAATTTACGTGAATAAATGTATTTTCTTTCTTTCTTACCCAAGAATATAAATAAAAGTCCTTTGTGTCCTTATCTGAAAACAGTGATCCTTCACTTCTGATTACGTATGACGCCATCAGAAGTGAAAGATCACTGCTACGCCACGCCAAATAGGCGGAGAGCTAGCCACGTCAGATATGACACAATAATGATAGCACCGAAACCCCTCTAGTCAGTTTGCTATACTATGCCTAGATCTGGACATCTGGCAGTTGTAAATTGGTGGAGGTCAAAGAATGCAAACCACTTCAAGAAAACAAATTCTAGAGTTCTGGGTTTAATGCAATATTATGAGAAATTATATAAATAATTCGATTATATATTATCATTGCCAAAAGTTTCTGTTGGGGGAAAGTAGTGCCAAAAGACGTATAATGTAATTCATAGTTCATCCCTGTCCTTTATAACTAATACAACTTCGGCATACCTATTTTGGTATTACTATTTTCCAATACACTAATTTTCCTAGTCTGTCACTCTGACCTCCAACCATTAAAAGCTTCCAAATGCCCGGATCAATAAGGCAATATGGTAGCAATAAGGATAGTATAGCAATTTAACCAGACGGGTTTTGTTGCTCTCATTATTGTGTCACATCTGACGTAGCCAGCTCTTAGTCCAAAACTAAGGACTTAAATTAACCTTTTTAAAACGCTGTGTATGATTGTTGCAGGCATCACATACCTGACGGGGGAGAACTTTCTGGACGCACTGGACAACGGCGCAGAACTGTGCCAGCTCGCGTCAGTCATCCATGAGCGCGCGCGGGACGCGCTGGATCAGGGGCTCTTCGTTGGGGTAAGTTGTCAGACTGACTAGGTGTTTTGACTAGTCGTAGTGTCGCTCATCAATAGACGCTTGTAATTCCGAGTATTTAGATACTGTGTGGAAGCCTCGTACTGAAAAGGGGGTCACTAGAGATAATTCGGCAGTTGGGGTATTTCGCGTCAAATGTTCTCGACGGTGGACCCCTAAAGTGTAAAGCTCTTTATTATTTATTTATATTACTAATCTGCGTAGATTTTTTGTAAAAGCTAAATTAATGCACAACTGGAGGCCGACTGAACTGGTCTCGGCTGGGGAGAGCTGGATGTAGCCTTTCAACAAGTGGACAACTCTTCTGTGAGTCCTATATATATAGGGATGATTTCTTCCAGTTCTTCCTCATTAAGAATTCCTCAAGAAATCATCAACATCGCCACCAAAATCATCAAATATCTCAATCCATACTAATATTATAAATGGGAAAGTGTATGTGTGTGTTTGTTTGTCCGTCTTTCATGGCAAAACGGGGCGACGAATTGACGTGATTTTTTTAAGTGGAGATAGTTGAAGGGATGGAGAGTGACATAGGCTACTTTTTAACCGACTTCAATTTCATAGAAGGAGGAGGTTCTGTATTCGGTTTGGGCTTTTTTTTTTATGTATGTTCACCGATTACTCTGAGACGCGTGGTCCGATTTGAATAATTCTTTTTTTGTTTGTAAGGATATACTTCCAAGGTGGTCCCTTATTAATCTGGTGCTGTTCTGATGATAGGATCTATGAGGAATTGAGGGAACTCCTCAATTTTTAAAGGCACATGTATGGTGATTTGGGTGTTTTCTTAAGCAACTCGAGAGTTTTCTCTTGAAAACCACCAATTTGATGAAGTGGACCTGATAATGATGATTGTTTTGATGATAATGATGATGATTTTTTTTAATGTAGGATGTTCAGCGATTACTCCGAGACCCGTGGTCCGATTTGAATAATTCTTTTTATGTTTGAAAGGATGTACTTCCAAGGTGGTCTCAAATTAATCTGGTGCTGTTCTGATGATGGAATCTATGAGGCATTGAGGGAACTCCTCAATCTTTAAAGGCACATGTATGGTGATTTGGATGTTTTCTTAAGCAACTCGAGAGTTTTCTCTCGAAAACCACCAATTTGATGAAGTGGACCTGACGATGATGGTTGTTTTGATGATAATGATGATGATTTTTTTAAATGTAGGATGTTCAGCGATTGCACCGAGACCCGTGGTCCGATTTGAGGAATTCTTTTTTTGTTTGAAAGGAACTACCTCTAAGATGATTTCACATTAATCTGATGGTGTTCTGATGATGGAATCCATGAGGAATTGAGGGAACTCCTCAATCTTTAAAGGCACATTTATGGTGATTTGGGTGTTTTCTTAAGCAACTCGAGAGTTTTCTCTCGAAAACCACCAATTTGATGAAGTGGACCTGACGATGATGGTTGTTTTGATGATAATGATGATGATTTTTTTAAATGTAGGATGTTCAGCGATTGCACCGAGACCCGTGGTCCGATTTGAGGAATTCTTTTTTTGTTTGAAAGGAACTACCTCTAAGATGGTTTCACATTAATCTGGTGGTGTTCTGATGATGGGATCTATGAGGAATTGAGGGAACTCCTCAATTTTTAAAGGCACATGTATGGTGATTTGGATTTTGTTTTTTAAGCAACTCATGCATTTCCTCTCGAAAAACCACCAATTTGATAGAGTGGACCTGATGATGAAGATTATGATTGTTTTAATGATAATGATGTTTTCTTTAATGTAGGATGTTCAGCGATTACCTACTCCGAGAACCGTTGTCCGATTTGAGCAATTATTTTATTGGTTGAAAGGAACTACTTCGAAGATGGTCCTACATTAATCTGGCGCTGTTCTGATTATGGGATCCATGACGAATTGAGGAAACTGCTCAATTTTTAAAGGCACATGTGTATGATGATTTGGTAGATTTTTAAGCAACTCAGGCATTTCCTCTCAAAAACCACCAATTTGATGGAGTGGACCTAATGATGAAGACCACATATGATATGTGGAACTTTCCTTAGATTGAGTCCGTATTATGAACTTTTTCTTATATATCTTGACCGATTATTCCGAGATCCGTTATCCGATTATGATACTTATATTACTTATATAACTACTAAAAATGGAAAAATAAACACTTTTTACAAAAAAAGATAAACCGACTTCAAAAAGGACAAAATAAAATATTATATTATTTATATGAGTTACAAACTGATATGTTTGAAGTCGGTGCCAAGCCAAAAAGTTACAATACCGGTTAAAACAGCTTCAAGTCTGAAAATCACAAAACATCTATACATACTTATATTGCAAAGGAGAATGTGATTGGATCTGTTACATTTTCACGTCTAAACTACTAATCCAATTTTGATGAAATGTGTTACCTATGTATATATACTCTGATGCACGTCTACTTTGTCAAAAATCAGAGGCGGCAAATTTAATAAAATGTAAGCGCGTAGGGTTGACATTCCATAGAAAATTTAAATAATGCGCCTTTCTCTACTGACAAGGTGGGCCCCACACACCCAGTGTGTCTGAAGAAAGATCAGTATTAAATTAACAAACATCATAAGACGCATGATTATACTTTCTTTCTGTAATTGAATTAATACCTACATGCAATCAATACGGTATTAGAATAGTTCTATAGTATGAAGAACGATTCACTGAACACATAGCCTCGTTCGTATTAACTCTTCCAAATTTGGCTTGGCACCGACTTCAAACATATCAGTTTGTAACTCATATAAATAATATAATATTTTATTTTGTCCTTTTTGAAGTCGGTTTATCTTTTTTTGTAAAAAGTGTTTATTGTTTCTTTTTAACCACCCATTTTAGGGAAGTGGGGGGTTAAAAAGAAACAAAAAGTAGCCTATGGAAATTTGTATGGAGCATTACGGGGGGCAATCAGGAAAGGGGAACCGTGTTACCCCGAATTTAACACGAGCGAAGCCGCGGGCAAAAGCTAGTTTATAATAGATATGTTCATAGTACCTAACACTACGAGTAAGTGACTGGTCGTGTCTTTCGATAGCCGGTGCCGGCCGTGCGCGGGCGCTGCTGGCAGCGCGCGGCGCGGCGCAGCTTCTTCTCGCGCGACAACGCCGACAACTTCCTGTCCTTCTGCCGCGACCTCGGCGTGCACGAGAACCTGCTCTTTGAGAGCGACGACCTGGGTATGTGCAGTATAACACTTGTTTACAACTTCGAACAAAAGTTAGAATTTCGAACGTGGTTATTTTATCAATCGACTTCAAGATTTCGAAGGAGGAGGTTATCAATTCGTCGGGATCTTTGTTTTTGCAAATTTTTTTTTAAAGTATGTTCACCGATTATTCGAAGACGGCTGGACCGATTTGGAAAATTCTTTTTTTGTTTGAAAGCGTATACTTCACAGTTGGTCCCATTGTAACCATGTCGGGATCTGATGATGGGATCCTGGAGAAATCGAGGGAACTCTTCAACTATTATAGGCACACCTATGGTGATTTGAGTATTTTTTACAGCATATCGAGCATTTGGTGTTGGAAAGGTGGATGCTTAGTGAAGTCGGTTCTTTTTTATTTAAAATTATATATTATTGTTTGAATATGGATTACTGAAGACCAGCACCTTCCCGAGACTTTCCCTATATATTGTAGCATGTGCCGGCCCACTGCCGATGATAGCCGGAGATCAGCTTCGATTTAGTAATAACATTCACCGCTAGATGCCTCCATCTGTCTGAATCGCGTTATTGTTGTTTTTCCCGGATGGCATTTATTTTTATTATTCGTATAGGTTACATCGCGCTAACGTTATTCTAACGTAGTCTTCTTGTTTGTAGTTCTACACAACCAGCCGCGGCAGGTGGTCCTCTGCCTGCTGGAGGTGGCGCGACTGGCCACGCGCTTCGGCCTCGAGCCTCCCGGCCTCGTGGCGCTGGAGCGGGAGATCGCGGCCGAGGAGCGGGACTCTGGCCTCGACTCCGCAATGTCTGGCGCCTGGCAGTTCAGGGACAATTCTCCACCGCCTGACAAGTGAGTCAGCTTAGAATAAAATAAATAAAATTAAATGGTGTGTAAGGGAGAATCGAACGCAATTACTTATTATCAATATTTTTTTCTCATTTTCAGGACAAAGAGTGAACCTCCAGCGTCGGCACCAGATCCACATGAAAGTAAGTACCTACTTGGCAATAATGATTAATGTTGTATACGCCTATTGAGCCTTTAAAATTGATGACGAAATCTTTATCGTGATATTCGAGCGAGACATGACTGAAAAATCTCTGAAAAGAAAAACTCGACTCTAATCACAAATCTGAAGTTTTAGCAGCGTCATAATAGTATTTTATACAATCGTGACATAATTAAGAGCTTTGCAGTCGAGTACCGTGTTTAGGCCACGAAGCTTGCTGAGTGGCCTAAGTAAGGTACGAGATTGAAAAGCTTGATTATGTCACTATTGTATACAATACTTTTTCTACGAGTGCTCAATATAGGCAAGCCGGTTAGGATTGAGTTCGACGAAAGACCTGTTGCCTCTACACAATTGGGTACTTTCCTGGGTAAAAAAAATATAATTCTATTCAATCCGTCAGTTAGATTATCAAATAATATTGGACACGTATTTTTTATTTTGTCAATCAAACAAAAATTGGTGAAGATATAGCCCGTTGAAGTTCCGCGTGACGTCACATTTCAGTACTATTTTTAGCATAATGTGACGTCACGCGGAACTTTAACGGGCTATATCTTCAACATTTTTTGTTTGATTGACAATAGTAGATTGTGTAACAAGGGAGCAAAATGAAATATTTACGGCGAGGGCGTATATTGATTCCCAAACGAAGCGATGGAGTCTATAATAGAATCCAAAGCGTAGCGAGGGATTCTAAAGTAGACTCCTGAGCGTAGTGAGGGATTCAAGTGTTAACGCCCAAGTTGAAAATAGTTTTGCTCCTATGTGACACATACTGCTTTTCACATCACCTTAGAGGAAAATATTTTTTTTTATTGTTGAATCATATTTATTTTAACTTTATATGTGCTTAGTGTGCTTCTTGATTATAATGAATCTATTAATTTAATAAGAAATTTGATTGTGATGACGGACTGGCTGAAAAAAATACGAATGTCCTAGAACAGAAAAGTGCCACTTTGTTCCCTCCTAGCAGGGAAGAAAAAGCCCGTATACGACTAGGTGGTGTGAAAAATAAAAAATACGTGTCCAGTATTTTTTGATAATCTAACTGACGGACTATAGTTATTTGTCCAACAAGGGAGGAAAGTTGGTTTTTCTTGCGAGTGTTGATTTTGAGTCCCGAGTAAGCGAAAGATTCTATAATTGATTCACGAGCAAAGCGAGTGATTCTGTTAGAATCTTGAGCGTAGCGAGGGACTCAAAAACACGAGATGTAAAATAAGTTTGCTCTCGTGTGACACATACTACTTTTCACCTCAGTAGTGAGAACATATTAATGGTTAAAAATATGTATTTCGAATTTGTAACAGACCCCGAAATATAAAGTGGCAGTTGTTCACTAAATTTAAAAACTACTTTGTCTCACTTTGTCTTAAAGTGCGACTTTCGTCACTGTGTATTCGCAGGGAAGTAGGCTTGTTCAAGCTGCTGAGGTGAAATAGTACATTACTTACCAAGGACTGTAAAAGAAAGAAAGCCCGAAATCGCAGGTATTTGTGACCCGAGCCGCAGGCGAGGGTTGTAAATATGCGATAGAGGGCTTTCTTTTTTACTGCCCGTGGTGAGTAAACAATTTTACGTCTCCACCTAGCCATAATGCGAGGCTATGGCCAGGTGTGACGTAAAATATATTTTTTTAGGAAAGTAGCCAATTGAGTACCTAAGTTGCTCGAGCCCCCCGGCGACAGCGGCGTGGCCGCGCGGGCTCGTGCAACAGTGTTACAATATTGTATGAAAATCCTTTGTACCATCGTTGGCGATGCTACAAAATGCAACCCTAAAAGCTCTATCGGAAAGTATGCGCTAGTAGTTCGGTCTACACAATCTCAATTTAAGCATTACAGTCGACGAGTAGAAAAAAGTAAGTCTGAGTCGAGTTGCCCGAGTTTACAACATTATCTTTTGATAAGCATAAAGTTTAACCCAAATATTCAGCATGCCAGTAATCATGTTATGTTGTTACAGTGTCCACGCAAACAGAAGTGTCAGGAGAGCTGGTGCCGGACAGCGTGGACGCGGAGAGCACCCGCTCGGGAGGCTCCATCGAGAGCGCTGACTCGGATGTGCCGCTGCGGCCCACCAACGAGCTCGACAAGCGGGTAGGTTATACAGTATACAGCAGGGTCCACGCGGACAGCAGTGGCAGGAGAGCTGCAGGATGTGGACGGGGAGAGCACCCGCTCGGGAGGCTGGTATACGTTACACAGCAGGATCCACGCGGACAGAATTGGGAGAAGAACTATTAAGTTATAATTATACAAATACCTACTACTTATCTCGGTTCGGTTACCTACTGAAGCCACATTATCTTCAAAATCTTTTTGCACTGCGGTGACTGGTAGTATCTAATAAAGGCACCTTCTAGTACCTAACTTTAACTTTATGAGTAAGTACTCAATCATTAACTCAGCCTCATGTACAGAAGTTGGCATCGCAATTGATACAATTAAGTATGAATGTAATGTAAGATTATCTCGTGATAAATGCAACGTTTAAAAATTATAATCTACAAAAATGTTAATTTAAACAAGGAGGGTATTGTGTGCTAAAAACGGGATCGATGTAGAAGGTCTATTCAATATAGTGTATGTAGAAGGTGCTGGTGTAGATAGCGGGTTGAGTGCTGGTGTGGTTGCAGGTGCAGCTGGTGACGCGTCTGCTGGAGCGCGGATGCCGCTGCGGCGCTGGGCGCTGCTCGCGGCTGCTCAAGGTCAAGAAGGTCGGCGAGGGCCGCTACAATATCGCCGGCAGGAACGTCTTTATCCGGGTAACTATCCTATGAGGATCCTGCGCTGTAGGGGCGTCCGGGAGTCTTGCCAGGGTGGGAGACTTGGACCGCCTCAAATATACCCACTCTAACACAAGGACGAAGGAATTGGTGACGCCATATCGTCCGCCTTTAGTTCGGTTTAGTCTAGTCTAGTTTAGCCAATTCTGAAGTCTCCAGAGGCTCCCAATATTATTAGGTATGATAAATTAATTATTAGGTGGCCTTAATTAGCTATGGTAGGTTATAATAAATACCTACACGGTGAAAATTGGTTAGGGTGATTGGGAATCCGTACTGCAGCCGGAAGCCTTGAATTACGTGAACATAGTAGTTACAGATTATATTTGCACTATTAGATGGACTTATTGTTATGTACCTACCTATCTTCTTAATTCGGTTTAATTCTGGTCTGATCTCTGTGTTCTTGCTATATTTCTCTGTACTGATATCACACATCACATGTTTCTATGACTTATTTTCCAGTAATAGTTTTTGTTTTCAGCCATGTCCTTTTTAGGGTTCCGTACCTCGAAAGGAAAAAACGGAACCCTTATAGGATCACTTAATTTGTTGTCCGTCTGTCTGTCTGTCTGTCTGTCTGTCAAGACCATTTTTATCAGGAACGCGTGGAGTTATCAAGCTGAAATTTATATCAAATACTCAGGTCTATTGTCCCTTAGATCTGTGAAAAAATCAAACTTAAAAGCCAACGCAATCAAAAGATACAGTCGTTTATGCTGCAAATTTAAGAGTTTTTCGGCACTTGCAAAACCTACGGGTTACTTCCCGTGAACTCAGAACTTGAAATTTGGCACGAAGCAACGTCATATAGCATAGACAATGGAAAAATTACAAAAAGTAGACATTTTTAGTAAAATCATACAAAAAATATTTTTTTTAATTTTAAACTTACTACCTTTTTCCTCGTAAACGCGTGGAGGTATTAAATTAAAATTCATGTCAAATACTCAGGGCTATATGACCTTTCAGATGTAGCAAAACCAAACTTTTATGTCAACGCAATCAAAAGAAATAGCAATTTAAGTCGCATATTTTGAAACTGAGTACTCGCAAGAAACTCAAAACCTAAAGGGTACTTCCCGTAAACTCTGAAACTTGAAACTTGGCACGAAGAAACTTCATATAGCACAGACAAAGGAAAAATTACGAAAAGTAGACATTTTTAGTAAAATCGTACATAACATATTTTTTTTAATTTTAAACTTACTACCTTTTTCCTCGTAAACGCGTAGAGGTATTAAATTGAAATTCATTATCAAATATTCAGGTCTATAATACCTTTAAGCTGTAACAAAATGAATTTTCTTTGTCAATGCAATGGGTGAACTTTTACTTATATACTTACCTACAGGTTTGTACGGAACCCTCGGTGCGCGAGTCCGACTCGCACTTGGCCGGTTTTTTTATTTCGACCTAACTTACCTACTTGTTATTGTTTGCAGCTGCTAAAGGGTCGTCACATGATGGTGCGCGTGGGCGGCGGCTGGGACACGCTGGAGCACTTCCTGTCCCGCCACGAGCCGTGCCAGGTGCGCCTCGTGACCCAAGGCCGTCGCGACGTCCTCCCAGTACCTCCCGACCCTGACTCCGGCATCGACGAAGACCGCAAACTCTCTCCTATCCCTAGGAAAAGCGTCTCTCCAGCCAGCAGCAAAACTTCCTTAAAAGAGCCGTCTTTAGGAACAGTCTCACCTGTCAGTAAAGCGTCCTCCAGCGGGCGCGCCTCGCCGGAGCGGAGCGGCACTCGCGCCTCCAGCAAAGCTAGCAGCGGGAAGAGTTCGCCGCTTCACGAGCACACCTCCACTCCCAAACCGACTCGACCTCGAACTAATCTCTCCCTTCCTCTGAAAACCGACGCACGCACGCGCAAGCAGTCCTTGCCTAGCTTCGGCACGCCGCAGACTCCGAGTAGATCAGTTAAGACACCGCCCGTAGAGCACAGAAAGTCGCTAGGTTCTATCAATGCACCTAAAAAGTCGCGGAGCATGAGTCTGGCGCTGGCGCCGGAAAAGCCTTTCTGCGGGACGGAAAGACTTAACGCTCGTAAAGCGTCGAGCGCGGCCACGACTCCTACAGCGGGTCCGCGGCAGACGCGCAGTCAAAGCTTGGCTTCCACGCCCGTGCACGATCCGAAGAAATCCTTCTGTGGCACGGAGAAACTCAACGCCGCTAAGAAAACTCGCAGCATGAGTTTGGCGGCGACGAAGCCGGTGGCGCGCCCTCTCCAAAAAGCCGCGTCGGCCGCCCCGCCCGGCGGGTTCACGCAGGCCGCGATCGAGGAGAGCATCCGCCTCTCCCTGGCCGCCTCCATAGCGGACTCGTGCTCCACGAAGAAGCCTTTCCTCCACATCAAAGCCAAATACCGGAGTCCCCCGCCGCGGGAGGTGCCCCCGAGATAAACATTCCACTAGTTTTAACTCTTGACTAAAAGAGCGTCGCTCGAAGTTCAACTAATCTAGTTAAGTCGTGTAAGATACTTAGATCTCCTAACTCGATAATCTCCGCCCGCGCCCCTCGCCGGTCGCCGGGCTAGTCATACAACTCTACTTCATCTACTTTTAACGATAATCATGTATGCGATAAGATATAACTTTATAATTAATAACTACTATCTAATTAGGAATTTGCAATAATGAATCTGGTTAATTTAATGTTTATTGATTTTATGAATGATTCTTTCTTTAATTTATTTTTTATTGATTTTATGTTTAATTATTATTTTGCGTTTGAATTATGTTAAAGATATTTAAGTTACAATCATGTTCAAATGGAATTTACTGAACCGCCATAAATAGATAATTTCATTTGTTTTGCTACGATTTGAAAATAAATATAAGAGATACTATTTTATTTTTGTTTTTTATTATTTTCGGCTTATTTTATAATATTTATTATCTTGAATATATTTCGTAGACTAGACAAGGTGTCCTCGCCCGCGCGACTCGAAGGTACAAATATTCGTTGTCGATAGTTCCCACATATAATACATATCCCTATTTTCGTACGAGATAGATATTTTTGCACCGACACTAGATAGTCAAGCACTAGGCCTAAACTAAATACAGCTCTTGTGAACTGCCAGCTTCCAAAAAATACAGGTTTTCCATGAAGCGATCGTTCGTCTATTGGACGTTCTGCTGATGCACCCTTAATATCAAGGATTTGCAGCACATTAACTAATAGTCAGTCAAATCTTAAATTCCAGAATTTTGTAGAGCTTATATGAGCACAGCATATTGGATCACTATATAGGTATATAGTTAGACATAGAAGTCATTAGTCAAGCTAGATAATTACAAGTTTTAAACACAATTACGTTAAGAACTAAGATTATCAATTTGACACATTTTTATACCATCGCCTAATTTAATATAATCGAGAGCTTACCAGTATACACGCAAGTGATAATTTACCTTTTAAGAATAAGTATACGCCAATTTTAGATGAAATAAAAATCATAAACATCAAAAGACAGATTTAGAATGTTGACTTCATTTACGTGTAGCTAGCAATATTGTGCCAAGTTTAGTACGTTATCATGTAAGTAGTACCTAGTTGTGTACTCGAGGTTGATAATAAACGAGTAACACTTGCTTGTAGTTTCACTTGCACTGATGCTGCTAGTACCTCATTTTCAATACGATGTCACACATTTCAACTTTTTCAATACATGTGAGACGGGTGAAAATATGTAAGTACCTATCCTATGAGTAAGTAACCTCCTGCGTTAACCCTTTGACCGCCAAAGACGTCAAATCACGCACGCGGAAAATCGTGCCCTCAGCGCCAGTGCGTGATATCACGTCCAGAATATAACTGAGCGCGCAAATTTTGATCTGGCGTCAGCAGTGACACGATTTTTTTGTCCTATGCTTGGCGGTCAGAGGGTTAGGTAATAAAAAATACAAACATATTTAAGACTCGGACACTGGCATTGATAAATGCAGTTGCATAATTGACTATGATTTGCAATCCAGAGTTGTATGGAATCATCCTGACAGACAGATGCGGATCGGACAGGTCTTCCATACATTTCGGATCCATTTTGTAAAACTTAAATGTAACGAGACTAGTTATAAGGATCCAACGCAAAAAAAATTGGGACCTGGGCTTCGATTCGACACGCCAAACTGTGAAACGTGGATGTCACACTTGTATCGCTAGTGGATAGTGATATCCATTCTGTCCACCCGTGTCCACACCTAACTGTCAAGCTGTCAGTAGGTCTCGCTAGAGGTGGTTTGTCTATGCCTATGCCACCATTTTAGATATCACTCTTGAGTGATTCCACCCCAAATTTCAACTGTCACAAAAGTGTGATATCATAGTTATCTCGCAAGCGACTGTCAGTTATGCCATGTCGAATCGACGCCCTGTTAAAAGTACCTAATTAGTTCAAATTACAGGAACAAAAAGTAAGAAAAAAAAATTCTTAAAAATATTTACTCATGGGTTACTTATGTAATTTAAGTCGATTTTGCTCGACAATCGACTCAAATTACGTGAGTAACCCGTTATAAATATTTTTTTCACGAAAGTTTCATAGTTAAAAAGTTTCTTTACGCCTACAAGCTTTGTATTGTACTCACACAGCTCAACCAGACCGAACCGGACTTAACCTATTCTCATTTACTCTGGCTCGGCACTCGAGACTCAGAACACGCAACCACACGGACAAAACAGAGCATTCCCTCGATTAGAGCGCAACTCACGTGCCACAGCTACATATCTACCCCAGTGGTCCACTAACCGACAAAGATGTTGTTATAACAAGAGTACCTACGGGGTGTAGTTTTTTCTTAGCAATCATTCCCATTTGTCACTGCCATCCCAACCTAAGCGGGGATGGGTGGAATTTACAAAAGCTTTCATAAGTAGCCAAGGCCGTAGCCAAGGGGGGGGGGGCATTATGGGGCAATGCCCTACCTTGCCTCTACCGTAAAAACTACTGATAATGAAATAAATGCTCTTCCTTAAAATTGGCCATGCCCCTTTTAATTAGCACTACCCCTGGCTCCGGCCCTGTAAGTACGAGAAGCAAGATCAAACATGAAACATCGGAATAGTTAACTGTGGACCATGAAGATGCCGTGGGTTCAGCGGCTGGTGCGCACAACCCGGAGTGCGAGTATCCTCGTCATTTAATAATTCTTTTAAAATTATTGTTATAACATAGAAATGTGGTTATCACAAAACGTCTTCAAATTATAAAGCATAGTCCATATAAAGTATTTTATAGTAGACGATCATATCGCTTAGCTTCATTCATGTCACGATCTGCGGGCACGCTTGTGAAGTCTTCATTTGAGAAATTGTTCAACACAGGACCTAACGGTAAGTGGAATATTAATTCAAAACTGAGTTCATAATAAAGTTAATGATTCCATGCTCAATGATAACTAAAATTTTACTTGCACAAGTTAAAATCCTTTACGTACCTACGTAATAAATCTATTATTTTATTGATTCGACCTATGCATGAAAACAAACGAGTAAGGTTCTGTTTTCTATTAAAAGTAGACGGAATTCTCTATCTACTGAGGGTCTCAAAATATGTAAAGCTTGACCAGAAATATATGATCATGCGCCATGTTGCGGAATTTCCTTGGAAGTAATTTCTTACACTGGAAATAATTTTAATGACAGATTGATATGCATGTGTGAGTGCATATTATAGGCTGTCATCGTTGTCAAGTGTCATTGAGGCGGTTTACTTGAATAATAATAATCATCATCATCATCATATCAGCCGAAAGATGTCCACTGCTGGACATAGGCCTCCCCCAAAGAACTCGGGGCCGTGGTTTTTGTGTTCTTTCCATGGGGGGTGAATGCCGTAATCGCCACGCTTGGCATGTGGGTTGGCGATGGCAGTATCTCCACCGCACTCCGAGGATGCTGCTGCCCATCCCCCGGTGGTCTTGGCCGTAGTTTTAGGACATACTCCGGGTTGAATAATAATAGTGTTGAATATTAAATAATAAACGACAAAAATTCCCAAAATTATCCATAGTCAAGAGCGAAACATTGTAAATAGTGCTCGAGAAATGAAACTATTAGGCTATGAAACATTTTCAAATTAACATCAGAGCTGACAGCTAAACAAATCAAGATATCACCATACCATAGAGAATAATGCGCTCTATGATTATACGGAACAGTTGCCATATAATGAGAATAATAGCGCCCTCTTGACAATAATCATATATTTTTATAACTTTATAACTACATTCTCATTAGTGACAGTAAAAAATCCAAGACCTTTCCTCGTTAGCTACATGAATGCAAGTACAGCTTCCTTCTGCAGTGCCGGCCGCCTGTGCAGAGCGCGGCGGCGGCGGCGGCGGCGGCGGCGGCCCCGGCGGCGCGCGGCTCGGTGCCGCCGCCGCGGCGCCGCCACACCTACTACCGCCGCCTCTACACACCCATGGCCTGCACGCTGCCGCAGCCGCTGCGCGTGTCCCTAGTGTGAGCCTGTGAGGGGGCCCAGTGGACACTCGATTTCGAGCTCCGCGTCCATAACAAACGTATACAAACGCATGGGAGTGACCTCAGTGATCGCGTCACTGAACGCACGTAGGACGCTCGCCGTCGAGGTCATACAAATTGAGAGAGCAACAGGACTAACCCGAAAGAATATAATAACAGTTGATCGATTCCGACAAAACGTTAAACAGATAGCATCATTACATGTAAATAACACTAAAAGAGAATCAGTCAAGTTTCGTTACACAGCATGTCCCTATAAATCGAACGGTAAGACTAACCAGCGCAAACTGGCGAAGCGAAGTGGAGATCATCGAGGAGCATTTCCTCCGCGCACACTGGCGAGGGAAAATCAACCACCACGCCGCGAGCGCCGGTCGGTGCGGGGCTGGCGGCAGGCGCACCCGGAAGGACTTCGGCGCATGCTGGGGGATGCCGCGGCATGCTGGCGCCTACCGCCGCGGTTTCCTCTATTTACATCCTCATATCATAGCGTACACTGAAGAGAAAAATCTGAGCTGATGGGCAGATTAAAGGCTACGTCAGACTGGCCCGTATACGGTAGGGGGCGTAAACGGAGCGCTATGAGAACGTCCGCGCGTGGACGCAGCGCCGCGCCCGGGCAAGACAGAGACCACCACATATATATATATATATATAACTGCCCCTTGAGAGAGCGATGTGCACGAGTTGTGAGCGCGGCGCCGGCGTGCCGCGAGCGTGATGCGGGCCGCTCCATCGCGCTCCGCTTCCGTTCCGTTCCCGCTAACAAAACGCGGCAGTCTGACGGAGCCCTAAAGAAAAGTGACCCTAATGAAAATTGCATTTTTTTTCCAATATCGACAAATGTGCCAATATCCCGAAAACTATTGCTTATCTTATAACCAATCAGCTGTTCTATCAGCCCTATGTTGGTTTTAGGGACAGCCAGTATTATATGTACCAAAATTATTAGAAACTGTATCGTTATGTCAACAGGTTAATAACTTATATTGTATACTGATAGAAGAGTCCGTCCAGAGTAAAACGATTCGTCGAAGAGTATTCCTACATTTTGGCTAAATGTTAGGTAATATGTAACTATATGGTATTAAGTAAAACAAGAAGTAATTTCACGATTTTATTAAATACCTCAATTAGGTAAATATTAATGATAAGTATAAAAAATATATAAAAGGAATGAACAAATAAATGCGTGGAAATTACATACTTGCCCTCTCGCTCTACACTAGCTGTAAGGTACAAAACGGCGTAGAGAGCATATCATTAAAACGATTATAAAATTCATTAAAATTAATTAAATATTAATATAAATCTGATTATTATTTAATACTACTGTGGCTTTATACAAAGAAGCCGAGAATCATGTCAAAACGCAAAAGAATGCGTTCTAGTGGCGTATGTAATAAACTATTTAAACATAACTGTATGTTTAATTTGACACCTTATGCTAGAGGAACACGTTAACTAGACAAACCATTCATTCAAGTGATCCAACTTTTCAATTATTTCGAGTTAATGTCTAGTCAACGCTTTCAAAGTCACGCACGATATATCTTTTATAAACACTATCCATCATTAATACATTTGGTAAGTCAAGTGATATTTTATAACCTGATAGTATTGGTTAACATATTTATTTGGCCAATTTTCTTAAAATTAACTTATAAAATAATATTTAAATTAGTACGGCAAAGGGTACTACGATGTTTAAAAATTCTAAGTTCATTACGATTTTAGAAAAGCTATTGAATCAGTAAAGCCTAGTGAACAAAGCGATCATAATGGAGCACATAATTAAAATGAGTATGTAAAATACCTAGGTTTCAAGTTAACGCCGCTTATTTTAGTCTACATTAGTTTTAAGTCTTTTTTTGTAGTCTACAATCAACAATAGGTTGTTAAAATGGCCGGTTATCGGTGAGCGGTTTTGATCAGACAAAATACTAATCAGCGTAATCACAAAGCAGTCTACCGTAAGTGAAACCTTCTCTAAAGTCTATATTAACTAAACCCCTCAAGTCACAGCTTCCACGAATAGCATTATTTCTAGAAGATATGAATGCCGTAAGTGGAAACTTGTAGCATACTTATAGTAACATCGCCAACACTCTGACCATTTGTAATCTTTATTGCAATGACATAAGGTCTATCGATGGTCAGTTAAGTGTGTTGCTGTTTGTCAACTTGGTAGGCCTTGAATCTAGACGCAAATCAAATTATTTTGTTGAATATTTTTTCATTTGCAATTTTTTAAGTAGTTACACTACTACACTCGCGAGCAAATAATACGGGTCAGTGGCAAAAACCCTTATATTTTGCAAATTAATAGCGGTATGTGCAGGAAACTAACTGTGTATTAAAGAGAATTTAATATCGAATTAAATTGAACCTTCAATATTCTACAAGAATTCTGGAAAAAGTTTTATTTAAAAAAAAGTCGAATTTGGTACCAAATTCAAATTGAGCTTATTTCACTTTTGATTGTTTTCTCACTTTTGTTTTCAATCTGTCAAAGCAAAATGATAAAAGGCAGTTTTTGTTGACTTTGATGGTCATTATTGAATTACTATCATGTCGCTAACACAAGATGAATGTACACGTATCGTCACTTTGTTACAAGAAGGCAGAAGTCAGAGATATACAGCAAGAAGAACAGGCGTGTCACTATCTACGGTGCAGAGGGTCCTCCAACGTTTCCTACAAACTGGCAGGAACCTTCGAAGATCAGGAACCGGCAGGCCGAGATGTACTACGGCTAGAGAAGATCGATTTATTGTAACAACAATGCTCCGAAATCGGCATCTCACTGCAGTTGAAGTCAAAAACCAACTTCGGGAGACCCAAAGAGATGACATCAGCGAGTGGACTGTAAGGCGGCGGCTTCGTGAAGCTAAGTTGACCCCACATATACCGGCAAATGGCCCAAAACTTGACAGAGGGCATCGAACTGCAAGGAAACTTTACGCACGCGAATACAGGCGATGGGGTGCCGAAGAATGGGCAAGAATTATGTTTTCTGACGAATCCAGATTTATGCTCTATGCACATGACGGGCGGCGAAGAGTTTACAGACGGCCAGGTGAACGTTTTATTCCAGCCTGTTTTGAAGAAAAAGTTGCTTTCGGCGGTGGGTCTGTTATGGTTTGGGCTGGAATCTCTTCAGAGAGTCGCACGCAATTAGTTTTGATAGAAAATGGAACGTTAACTAGTGCCAGTTATGTGGAAGAGATTCTTAATGAGCATGTAGGCCCATATTTAATTAATATGGGTGAAAACTCAATGTTCATGCATGACAACGCCAGGCCACACACCGCACAGATTGTGGAAGATTATTTTGAGGAGGTTGGCATCAACACTATGAACTGGCCCTCGAGAAGCCCGGACCTAAATCCGATTGAGCACGTATGGGACGAGCTCGGAAGGCGTGTAAGAAATCGAAACCCCGCCCCAGCTACACTTAGAGACCTGAAACAGGCGTTAGTGGAAGAATGGGCTAATATCCCGCAAGAACGCATAAGAAACTTAATAAACAGTATGCCCAATCGTTTAGAAGCTGTAAGAAGAGCCCGAGGAGGCAATACGAAGTATTGATATGTTTTACTTTTTTTTTGTTTTTAGTTTTGTGTGTGAGGTACCACGGTTGCTTTTTACCTATAATTAATTGATATCGTGTTTACTATGTTAATTAAATAAACAAGTGAATATCATCTCTAACTCTTGACGTTGTTTTATTAACTATGCATTTATCTATAATATACAATTTAATTCAGGCTCCTAGCTTTATTATTTTAGGAGATATTATAGTTTTTCGTACTGACCCGAATTATTTGCACGCGAGTGTATATATAAACTGAAAATAGATGTCATATACTTCAGAAAAAGTGACCAAACCCTCCGGTGTCCACCCGGTCACCGGGTCACCGGGTGACCGGGTGGTCTAGTGGTCAGGACGTCAGCCGCGAAAGCTGAAGACGCCAGTTCAAATCTGGCCTCGGACACCGGAGGGTTTGGTCACTTTTTCTGAAGTATATGACATCTATTTTCAGTTGGTAGGCCTTTTCATCATTAAAATGAAGCTTATTTTGAATCAGTTGTGTCAACGACAATACAAGTGGCGAGGTTTATTATATTAGCTATGACGTATTAAAATCTCATCTATATTCTTAGCGAAGTCATGTTCCAGCATTTCGAGTAAGTCATGGCCAATCGAGCGTAAGCAATGGATGATCTAACCGTTTACCTGAGGCGATTATCAATCATAGAAGTTATAGTTTGGCTAGGGACTGTTTTACTTCAAGCATAGACAGAGAGAATCAAGCTGTCTCTTTCTTAGGCTAGTACCCTCGCTACTAAAAAAGGGATGACTATAGCATATTACTTCCACTGTTACTTTTTGGCCAGCCAGACTATAATGAGTTTCGAGTACCTATTAAGGTAGCTTTAGTTTTGAAACTAAAACTAGTTTAGACATTTTTACTTAATTTAAAGCTCTCTGCAGTTGACCATAATAACTGCTTACCAACGGCCTCAGTTAAACAGTAGACGTGGCTGAGTCTACATATAAGCGGTATAAAACGAGGGTGTAACAAGCCAACATACTCGTATGATGACGACGTCGGTACCAGGCGCACATGCAGCAGTGAGAGTTTACTTCTTCTTGCTCTTGCCCAGCGTGAGCGTGTGATTGGGACTGCGCAGTCTGCTGGTTGCGGCGGTTGAACTCGATGTTTTCGTGGAGAAGGGGGAAACAAGCGCAACATACTCGTATGATGACGACGTCGGTACCAGGCGCACATGAAGCACTGAGAGTTTACTTCTTCTTGCTCTTGCCGAGCGTGAGCGTGTGATGTGACTGCGCGGTCTGCTGTTTGCGGCGGTTGAACTCGATGGTTTCGTCCTCGATCTTTTTGCGAAGTTCTTCTAGACGCTTCTTTTCGTCCGTGTGGTCTTTCTTCAGCTTGTCGAATTTCGAGTGCAACTGAAAGTAGGAAAATGAAATGCTGTTATTACAACTGAGGAAAGGAATGTTTAAACTGAGGATATTACGTTATGTTTACAAATCTGATACAAGATACATCGAGTATTGAAAGCTAGAAAGAAGGCGGTGGAAGGGTGTGGGTGTGTCCTCCTGTGTGAGTTCGGCCTCCTTCTCCTTGACGCGCTGCACGAACATCTGGCGCATCTCGTCCTACTTCTGCTGCAGCTCCGCCAGGTGCTGCTTCGGCTGGAACTGCTGGACCACCTGCAAGGACAATACCTCTCACTCGGCGTCCTTGAGCTCGGCCTCCTTCTTGACGCGCATCACGAACATTTGACGCATCTCGTCACCCTTCTGCTGCAGCTCCGCCAGGTGCTGCTTCTGCTGGAACTGCTGGACCACCTGCAAGGACAATACCTCTCGCTCGGCGTCCTTGAGCTCGGCCTCCTTCTTGACGCGCATCGCGAACATCTGAAGCATCTCGTCACCCTTCTGCTGCAGCTCCGCCAGGTGCTGCTTCTGCTGGAACTGCTGGACCACCTGCAAGGACAATACCTCTCGCTCGGCGTCCTTGAGCTCGGCCTCCTTCTCCTTGACGCGCATCACGAACATCTGGCGCATCTCGTCCTCCTTCTGCTGCAGCTCCGCCAGGTGCTGCTTCTGCTGGAACTGCTGGACCACCTGCAAGGACAATACCTCTCGCTCGGCGTCCTTGAGCTCGGCCTCCTTCTCCTTGACGCGCATCACGAACATCTGGCGCATCTCGTCCTCCTTCTGCTGCAGCTCCGCCAGGTGCGCGCTGCGCTTCTGCTCGAACGTCTGCTGGAAGGACACCTGCAACAACAATACGAGGTTACGCTACGCTTACATGTTTAATAATAGTACATAATATGATATTACACCCATATCATAAATAAAATAAATTCTGCGTTCGGAAACCGTATGTAATTACCACCATTATTGCAACCAATAACGTAACATCAGTATATTATCTGTAACAGTGTGGTAACCGTAAAAACCTATGCAAACTCATTACCACATCGATATAACGGTACCGTAATGAAAATCCGTTCTCCTCCTCGACAGTAACAGTAATAGTTACATATACTACTATTATAAAATAGGCAGGCAGATTGAATATATCGGTTTTTATGCACAGCTAGGTTCTGTTAGGTCACCTTTTCAGTCAAAGATGACGTCCTCAGACATCCACGGTAACAGTTTAAAATGAAGCTTCACGATCTATGCGTCTTCCCACATAAACTCCATGCTAGGCTACGAGTAGGCTACCACAGGACACGGCAGCGACCGGAATGCGACTATCATGTACCAGGGCACCATGAGACAAGCAGTGTAAACTCACGGGCTTGTTGTCAGCGTCGACGTCACTGAAGCCCATCTGTTGGAGGCGGCGGCGCCGGTACAGCTCGTAGTGGCGCGCGTGCGTCTTCTCGCGCATGTCCTCCATGTTGGTGCGGATCAGCATCTCGCGCAGCTTCACGAAGTCGCAGTGGGACTCGTTCTCCACTGAAATAGAGAACGTGCATGAAAAATATTTAATTGAATTTGTTCCATAAACACGTTCAACAACCCCAAATTAATATAAATAAGTGGAAATCCGTAATATTTTTAAGTTTTTTAGAGATATTGCGGTTTAAAAACTTAAAATTTTAGGCATTTTTTTTATACCTCAAATGTATTTTCGAAACTTCAGTTCGATTACTTATGTTCTAACAAGAAAAAAAAATGTACGACAACTATACACCGTGGGCTGGAATAACCCGACAGATCTTAACCACGAATTTCTAAGACCAAAAGAAGTAAAAAATGTTATGTGACTTTAGGTCAATTTCGCCAAAAAAAATTTTTTTTTCTTTTTTTTTTTTCATTTTTTGAATGTTTATTGCACATGAAAAGCAAATGTTATTAATAAAATTATCGCCTTAAACATATTGGTAATTTTTGAAAAAATTTAGTTACTGCAAAGTTTTTCTTGTCACTGTGATATCTGTCAATAAGGACGTGTAAACTATGTCCAATAGTGGCAACAACGCCATTAGAAAGGCATTTTGTGATGAGTTATAATAAAAAGTGTATTTTTTTTAAATCGGTATTAACTCTGAAACTAGTCGTATTCCAGAAAAGTTTATAGGACATTTTAGTCTCCAATTATGATCAGGAATTTATGGTTAAAATCTGTCGGGTTACTCAAATTCACCGTGATTAGCTAAACGCATTTTTTTGTGCCTAAAATTACAAAAATCTCCTAAAAACTTGTTCCTTCCAAACAGTTTTCTGCAACTTTGTGGTCGGTGACGTCATAATCCTCACACTTTTTGTATGGGGCGTTTTGACGCGCGGCGCAGACGCCTAACGTATTTTCACATTTTTGACGTTTCAGGGCTATCATAGATAGTAGGTTTATTAGAGACATTTGAATCTACAGGGAAATAGAATCGAATGACATCTTCCAAAAAAATCATGAATGTTCCTAATTCTAGATGAAAACGATTACGTCTAAACGGTGGGCTAAAGGTTGTGAACCGTTAAATCATACAGTATGGACATGGTTAGTTAAATTAAATGACTAATTACAAAATATCGAAGGAGTTTTAGCAACTTGAATTAGGTGAACTAAGTGTTGGATAGAACTGACAGAAGCTGCATGAACAGCAACTGGGGTGTACTGTGGGGTGGGGGTGGGGGTGGGGTGTGGGGTGGTGAGTGCTCACCCTGCACGGTGCCCCAGGGGTACTGGCGCGCGCGCACGGTCTTGTTGCCGATCTTGACCATATCGGTGGAGCCCACGACCGCGAAGGGGATGTGCGAGTTCATGGACCCGTTCACTTCGGCCACGGACTCGTCGTCGGTGGGGAACGCGTAGATCTCCACGCCGTTGGCTTGCAGCTCGTGCATTATCTTTGACTGGAAAACGAAATGGTTTCTATAAGTGATGCAATGGCGAGGTCATTTTAACCGCGTTACATTTAACACGACGCGATGCCTAGCCGAAGTTTACAAATAAAATGATCTTATTAGTCATCAGTGATAACTGAATGAAGAATGATGCTTCTAGTCTAGTTTCTACAGCACGAACAGGCCATTGTATTCCACTGATTGAAATAAAACTGTGAATCGTCTATATGACATAACTAGTAAGTATCAGGACATAAAACGGAAGTAACAATACCACAAGCACTTTAGAATCAACAAAGAATCTTTAATTAAAGAAAGGCGTTATCAGTTATCGTGCTTATAGCAAGCTGCAAGAACACTCAAGTGTCAAAGGCATAACTTACCCTGTCAAAATGCCGTTTGTGCTTTCAACTAAAGTTTCAACTATTATCATAAACATTAATATTTAATCATAAGCATTTTTTATTACCTACTAAAAGAACCGGAAACGGATACATTACATTTATGAACATTAATATAAGGAAATAAAATAGTAATATTACATGTTTCCGCGCATCGCGCACCGACCTCTGTGGTAACATCCAAAAGTAAGGTGAAAACATTCGTGTTTGGTTACTTGTTTTGTTTACGGTCACGGGTTTGACGAGTGGATCACTATACCGTGACCTTGCAAACAAGATGGCCAATATAACAAGACCCTTCTGAAGATATTTTTTCGCCTTCTAGCTCCACAACCCCTTGATCGATCCTGCTCATATACGAACTCTCAAATTACATGTATCTCTGCTACAAACCTAACAAATTTCATAAAGATCAGAAAATCGCTTACGCTCCGCTCGTTCAATAAGTAGGTATATGAAAATCATTGAATTTTTAACTAAGTATGCCATATCTTGGCACCCCTATGTAACTTGGCTTACGTCAACTGTTGCAACCTTAACTTCGTCTGGCTTTAACAACATAGTGTTCTTCACATATAAAGAAGAAACACTGGCTGGCATTCCGTGGCCCAAGAATCGGCATTGCCATTCAGCGGCGGAATGTAGCCAGCATTATGGGCACCCTTCCGCAGGGTAGATGTAGGGGTATTTTTAGTTAGTTTTTATTTTAATGTAATCTATTTTATTAATAAAATTTACGTCACACCTGGCCATAATATGAGTTTTATCACACGCTACGCGTACCGTAAAACTCTCATTATGGGCAGGTGGAGCCGTAAAATTGTGTACTCACCACGGGCAGTAAAAAAGAAAGCCCTCTATCGCAAATTTACAACTCTTGCCTGCGGCTCGGGTCACAAATACCTGCGATTTCGGGCTTTCTTTCTTTTACAGTCCTTGGTAAGTAATGTACTATTTAGATTTTAAGACTATCATTGAAGCAGAAATTTGTTTTTCATATCAAATGTTGTGTAAGTGTATTAGTGGGTTACCTTGAACTTCTGCAGCTCCGTCTTGGAGATGGTGTCGGCCTTGGCGATGATGGGGATGATGTTCACCTTGGTATCCAGCTTCTTCATGCACACCAGGTCGATGGACTTCAGCCCGTGACCTGACATAAGTTCATACATTTTTACTGACTGTAGGACAGATTTGATTGCTTTTTTAAACGAATAATTCAACTTGAACTTGGGAATTACGATAAACCCAGCTGTCCCCACGAAGAGAGGTTCGGTTTGTGTTATTTCTTCTCTCCTTAGCCCAGGATTTTCACTAGTAAAGTGACCAAGGACTGAAACTTTCTACTAAATCTACTGTTTTAGCGTACTAATAAGACACACATCTCATTGCTATACGCACAACGTGTGTGATACTTTAATGATAAGTTTTCTACAAATAGATCGCACTTGGCTGGAATGTTAATATATGCGGCGATTTATTATCGCTAGAAGCGTTAAGAGGCCTTATTCCCAAAATGCGCGTATTTTGCGAAATGCATCATTTTCTTCGGAGGTTATAGCGAAAATGCTTTGTGTTATTAAATTAACTTTTAATGCATATAATAGTCCGTTCCTTTATCTAGACGGCCATGGGAAAAAAAATTACATTTTTGAGAAAAACACCTGAAAAACATGGCTTCTCTTGGTAGGCCTCTTCAGAGTTTGCAGTTAGACGTCTGGTTTTTTTTCAGATTACTCAAATAAAGGGAACCTTTCTTATAAAATTTGAATACAATTCAATTCAGTATATCATGTTCAAGACGGCCATGGTAAGAAAAATTGAAGATTCATCTTGGATAATAGACAAAATACCTTCTGAATATTGCAATTTTTTTGATGAAAACAGGTTTATATTTAATTTTTTTCACGGAAGTCCTATAAATATTCTGCTCTAAAAATATAAATATATTAAAGTTCAGCTATAGATCTACCACGAAAAAAAAAATCATTACTGTAACGCAAAATTTAAATAAAGTGTAATTTTTTGAATATGACTCTAAATCGGTTAAAAACTTGACAAAACACATCGCGCCGTCGCGTCGCCTCTGGCTCAGTATGGAACGAGAGCTCACAGACGATGGACCTGTGCTAAATCGTCCTACTCGCATTACGTAAGTTTGCCAGCTAGATACACTAAGAGGCCACTAAAACGGGTAACCTTGTATGAAATCCCCAACACGTAGTGACCTGTTTCCATTGCCCTATAGTGGCGAGAAGTGCGATTGAATTATAAAGATCCTTGAAATATTTACTTTATATTATTATAGTACATTACTTACCAAGGACTGTAAAAGAAAGAAAGCCCGAAATCGCAGGTATTTGTAACCCGAGCCGCAGGCGAGGGTTGTAAATATTCGATAGAGGGCTTTCTTTTTTACTGCCCGTGGTGAGTACAACAATTAGCGTAGCGTGCGGTAAAACTCACATTATGGCCAGGTGTGACGTAAAATGATTTTTTATTTGAAAACTAGACAATTTTGTCAAAATCGTCATGGTAGTCATTCCCGAATAATTCGGGTGTGCAGATTTCGAAAATAATGTCTATTTAGAAATCCAAGATGGCGGTCAAACACTTTTGTCGTAAAAATCGTTATGGTAGTCATTTTCGATTAATTCAGGGGTGTAGATTTCGAAAATAAGGACCGTTTTAAAATCAAAGATGGCGGAAACGGAAAATTCTGTCAAAATCGTCATGGTAGTCATTTCCGACTAATTCGGGTAAGCAGATATCGAAAATAATGTCTATTTTGAAATCCAAGATGGCGCTCATACACTTTTTTTGTAAAAATCGTTATGGTAGTCATTTTCGATTAATTCAGGGGTGTAGATTTTGAAAATGAGGACCGTTTTAAAATCAAAGATGGCGGAAACGGAAAATTCTGTCAAAATCGTCATGGTAGTCATTTCCGACTAATTCGGGTAAGCAGATATCGAAAATAATGTCTATTTTGAAATCCAAGATGGCGCTCATACACTTTTTTTGTAAAAATCGTTATGGTAGTCATTTTCGATTAATTCAGGGGTGTAGATTTCGAAACTGAGGACCGTTTTAAAATCAAAGATGGCGGAAACGGAAAATTCTGTCAAAATCGTCATGGTAGTCATTTCCGACTAATTCGGGTACGAGGGTTGCTACTTATATATCCGGAAACAAAAAAACAAACAAACGTACACGGCTGAAAATGGTTTTATTGTTTTTCAAAGTATTCCCCTTGATGATCTATGCACTTTTGCATTCGCGTGAACCAATTTTTAAAGCACTTCTGCCACTCCGCCTGAGGTACCTCCATAACGTGTTGTTTGAATGCGTCGACAGCATCTTCAGCGGTCGAAAATCGTTGACCGCGTAATTTATTCTTTATATTTGGAAATAAATAAAAATCGTTGGGTGCCAAGTCAGGGCTGTACGGCGGATGACCCGTTAATTCCACATTTTGACCCTCCAAAAATAGAGTTGTTTCGCGTGACGTATGACAGCTGGCATTGTCATGATGAAGAATGATTCTTCGTCGCTGGTTAGTTTTACGAATTTGTTCAAATACTTCCGGTAAGCAAATGGTCGTGTACCACTCTGAATTAACCGTTCTACGGTTTTCTAGTGGCACTGTAGCTACATGGCCATTAATACCGAAGAAGCAGGCCACCATTTGTTTCAATGTACTTTTTGCACGAGTAACTTTCGTAGGGTTCGGCTCATTTTGAAACACCCATACCGTTGATTGTTGCTTCGTTTCGGGATCGTATGCATAGATCCAGGATTCGTCACCTGTATAGATGTTATAAACGGCTTTTGAGTCACCACGGTTATATTTTTTTAACATTTTATTGCACCATTCGACGCGAGCATCTTTTTGCTCTTTTGTTAAGTTGTGGGGTATCCAACGCGAACAAATTTTTTTTGCAGCCAAATAATTATGTAATATGCTATTAATGCTGGTCATAGAAATATCCAGCGTCGCCTCTATCTCGCAGTACGTAACATGTCGGTCGTCCATTATAAGTTTTCGCACAGCCTCGATATTTTGTTGTACAACGACCGATTTCGGGGACCTGCCTTAACTTCGTCCGTAAGCATACTACGTCCACGATTGAACTCACTAAACCAGTGATACACAGTAGTTTTAGATGGGGCTTCATCACCAAAAGTTGAAGTTAGTTGATCTATGCACTGTTGTTGCGTTAAACCACGCCGAAAATCATAATAAATCATAGCACGAATATTTTCACGAGTGAGTTCCATTCTTGCTGCGAGATGACATTTAAAACCCGTCAAAAACAAAACACGAGCGTTAATAAGAAAGAAAAAATATACCGGCCAGTACTTAAAAAAGTTCAAATTTTACCATGGAGGTCAAATATGCTATTTAAGAAGATTGTAATCCCGGTTTCCGGATATATAAATAGCAGCCCTTGTAAGCAGATATCGAAAATAATGTCTTTTTTGAAATCCAAGATGGCGCTCATATACTTTTTTTGTAAAACTCGTTAAATTTATCATGGTAGTCATTTTCGACTAATTTGGGTGTGCAGATTTCGAAAATAATGTCTATTTTGAAATCCAAGATGGCGGTCATACACTTTTTTGGTAAAAATCGTTAAATTTGTCATGGAAGTCATTTTCGACTAATTTGGGTGTGCAGATATCGAAAATAATGTCTACTTTGAAATCCAAGATGGCGGTCATATACTTTTTTGGTAAAAATCGTTAAATCGAAAACAAAGACCGTTTTAAAATACAAGATGGCGGAAATGGAAAATTTTGTCAAAATCGTCACGGTAGTCGTCTTCGACTAATTCGGGGGTGTAGATTTCGGAAAAAAGGACGGTTTTAAAATAAAAGATGGCGGAAACGGAAAATTCTGTCAAAATCGTCATGGTAGGCATTTCCGACTAATTCGGGTAAGCAGATATCGAAAATAATGTCTATTTTGAAATCCAAGATGGCGCTCATACACTTTTTTTGTAAAAATCGTTATGGTAGTCATTTTCGATTAATTCAGGGGTGTAGATTTCGAAAATGAGGACCGTTTTAAAATCAAAGATGGCGGAAACGGAAAATTCTGTCAAAATCGTCATGGTAGTCATTTTCGACTAATTCGGGTAAGCAGATATCGAAAATAATGTCTATTTTGAAATCCAAGATGGCGCTCATACACTTTTTTTGTAAAACTCGTTAAATTTGTCATGGTAGTCATTTTCGACTAATTTGGGTGTGCAGATTTCGAAAATAATGTCTACTTTGAAATCCAAGATGGCGGTCACATACTTTTTTGGTAAAAATCGTTAAATCGAAAACAAAGACCGTTTTAAAATACAAGATGGCGGAAATTTAAAATTTTGTCAAAATCGTCATGGTAGTCGTCTTCGACTAATTCGGGGGTGTAGATTTCGGAAAAAAGGACCTTTTAAAATCAAAGATGGCGGAAACGGAAAATTCTGTCAAAATCGTCATGGTAGTCATTTCCGACTAATTCGGGTAAGCAGATATCGAAAATAATGTTTTAAAATACAAGATGGCGGAAATGGAAAATTTTGTTAAAATCGTCGTGGTAGTCGCCTTCGACTATTTCGGGGGTTTAGATTTCGAAAATGATGTCTATTTTGAAATCCAAGACCGCGGTCATAAACTTTTTTGGTAAAAATCATCATGTTAGTCGTTTTCGATTAATTTAGGGGTGTAGATTTTGAAAATAAGAACCGTTTTAAAATCAAAGATGGCGGAAATGGAAATTTTTGTCAAAATCGTCATGGTAGTCATTTCCGACTAATTCGGGTAAGCAGATATCGAAAATAATGTCTATTTTGAAATCCAAAATGGCGGTCATACACTTTTTGTGTAAAAATCGTTAAATTTGTCATGGTAGTCATTTTTGACTAATTTGGGTGTGCAGATTTCGAAAATAATGTGTATTTTGAAATCCAAGATGGCGGTCATACACTTTTTTGGTAAAAATCGTTAAATCTAAAATAAAGACCGTTTTAAAATACAACATGGCGGAAATGGAAAATTTTGTCAAAATCGTCATGGTAGTCGTCTTCGACTAATTCGGGGGTGTAGATTTCGAAAATGATGTCTATTTTGAAATCCAAGACCGGGGTCATACACGTTTTTGGTAAAAATCATCATGTTTGTCGTTTTCGATTAATTCAGGGGTGTAGATTTCGAAAATAAGGACCGTTTTAAAATCAAAGATGGCGGAAATGGAAAATTTTGTCAAAATCGTCATGGTAGTCGTCTTCGACTAATTCGGGGGTGTAGATTTCGAAAATAATGTGTATTTCAAAATCCAAGATGGCGGCCATACACTTTTTACTTAAAAATCGTAATGGACGTCATTTCTGATTAATTCTGGGATGAATAATTCGAAAATAAGGACCGTTTTAAAATCAAAGATGGGGGAAACTGATTATTTGGTCAAAATCGTCATGATTCGAAAATAATGTCTGTTTTAAAATCCAAGATGGCGATCAAACACTTCTTGGTTAAAATCCATATGGTAGTCATTTCCGATTAATTCAGGGGTGTAGATTTCGAAAATAAGGACCGTTTTAAAATCAAAGATGGCGGAAATGAAAAAAATTGTCAAATTCGTCATGGGAGTCATTTTCGACTATTTCGGTAACTGTAGATTTCGAAAATAATGTCTATTTCGAAATCCAAAATAGCTATCACACACTTTACTTGTTATTTTAGCCATTTTCGATTAATTCAAGCGTGTAGATTTCAAAAATAAAGTCTGTTTCAAAAGCCAAGATGGCAGAAATGGTCATTCATTTATAAAAATCGTCGTTATTCAGATATGTCGATTACAAAAACAAATTCTGTTTTAAAATTCAAGACTGCGGCCATATACTTTTTTGTATCCCCGATTGAATCGAAAATGATTACCATAACGTTTATCTAGTAAAAAGTGTATGGCCGCCATCTTGGAATTTAAAACAGACCCTTTTCTCGAAATCTAAACACCTGGATCAGTTGAACAAGAGTACCATGAAGATTTTCACAAAAAGGTCATCACTGCTATCTTATATTTTAAAACAGTGTTTATTATCGGAATTTACATTGGCGAATTAATCAACAGCGACTACTATAACGATTTTTACTAAAATTGTATGACTGCCATCTTGGATTTTAAAACAGACATTATTTTCTAAATCTACACACGTGAATTAGTAAAAATGACTACCATGACGATTTTTACAATAATTATCCTTTAACACCCATCTTGGATCTCAAATCGGCCCTTATATCGAAATCTACACCCCTCAATTAATCACAAGCGACTACCATAAAATTGTTTTAGAAAAAAGTGTATACCGCCGGACCCGGGGTATGTCCTTAAACTACGTCCGGACTTGGGTATGTCCTTAAACTATGCCAAAAGGAGAGGTATGGGCACTGCGAATGGCATCTCGCTTAGTGTGGTAGGGCACGTTCAGTGAATGTCATCTCGCTCAAATCTGGAGCAGAGCCCGACTGGGGAAGTACCTCCACCTTACAGAAAACCACAGCCAAATAGCACTAGACCCTACTCATAGTGTTGTGTTCCTGCTGGTGAGTAAGGTTGCCAAAGAGCTCAAAGAGGACCCAGTGTGTTGACGATGAGGGACCCTCTTGTTCCTTTAGCCGTCAACACAGTGAATCCTCCTTTTTGTAAAGGGTCGGCAACGCGCATGTGACTCCTGTGGAGTTACAGGCGTCCATAGGTTACGGTAGCTGCTTACCATCAGGCAGGCCGTATGCTTGTTTGCCACCGTCGTAGTATAAAAAAAAAAAAAAAACTTGGATTTTAAAACATACATTATTTTCGAAATCTACACAGTACGCACCCAAATGAGACAAAAAAGACTATCATGACGATGTTAATAAAATTGTCCATTTCAGCCATCTTGAATTTTAAAACGGTGTCTATTTTCGAAATTTAAATCCCCAAATTGATCTAAAACGACACTCATTCGATTTTAACCAAAAAAGTGTGCGAGAGCTATCTTGGATTTAAAAATAGACATTATTTTCGAAATCTGCACACCCGAATTAGTCGGAAATGACTTCCAAGACGATTTTGACAACATTTTCCGTTTCCGTCATCTTTAATTTTAAAACGGATATTATTTTCGAAATATACACGCCTGAATTAATCGAAAACGACTACCATGACGATTTCTCAGAAAAAAAGAGTATATCCGCCATCTTGGATTTTAAAACAGACATAATTTTCGAAATTTACACCCACTAATTAGCAGAAAATGACTACCGTGCCGATTTTTCAGAATAAAGTTTATCTTTTTTTTATCAGTTTATTTGGGACAAAAAACAGTAACACACGAGATTATGGCTAATAGTAACAATACAAAAATTACAAAGTATGAGACCAACGACAATGTCCACAGATTTGGGATTGATCTTGGATTTTAAAACAGACATAATTTTCAAAATCGACATCCCCTAATTAGCCGAAAATGACTACCATGACGATTTAACAAAAAAGTATATTTCCGCCATCTTGGATTTTAAAACGGACATAATTTTCGAAATCCACGTCCCTTAATTAGCCGAAAAGGACTACCACGACGATTTTTCTGAATTAAGTACCGCCATCTTCGATTTAACAGACATCATTTTCGTAATCTACACACCCGAAGTAGTCGAAATTGGCTACCATGACCATTTTTACAAAAAAAAAAAATTTCAGCCATATTGGAATAAATAAAAAATTAAAAAAATTCTACCTATAAGTAATAGATTATTTCCTACCGAATACAGGCATATTGAAGGAGGGTAAAAAATGAAACATAAGTGTAAAAAACAGTCTTTACAATACTTAAACAAACCTAATTTTCGAAATTCGAAATTTATTATACTTTTAATTCGAAAAGTATCTCCAACAGTCCCTACTGATTAAGTGATTACCCGTCTTTGGTGTTAGATGCGTATATTTCCTTAAAACATACTTTATTTAGTAGTATCTTCCATATAAAGAAAATAAATAGCCTGTGTAACTTATGCGTAAAAAGAATTTTACTTGTAATTGAAGTTGAAAACGATCAAGATCGTTCGATCGTCGATCATTGCCAGCGGTCGCGTACTGAGCGCTACCGCCATCTATCGAGTAAGATTTCGTGAAATTGAGGAATTTTCATGGGAATAAGGCCTCTTAATGCGTTGCGCTGTTTACCGCGCAAACATCAGTTATCTTCCTTACAAAGATGAATTTATACTCAAATGCAATGAAAACTGTCCATAAAGTAACCTGGGTTACATTGCACTGGCAGTGCATACCTCGTTAGTTTTAGTATGCGCGACTTCAGCTTCAGCTTCAGCATCAAGGGACAGTAGACCTGAGTATTTGATATAAATTTCAGCTTGGTACCTTTACGCGTTCCTGAGAAAAAGGGTCTTGACAGACGGACGGACGGATGGACGCACGGACAACAAAGTGATCCTATAAGGGTTCCGTTTTTTCCTTTCGAGGTACGGAACCCTAAAAAAGGATAGATTCTGTGCTGTGCCCAAAGAGAAGTGTCATAGAATTCATTGATTTCCATAAAAACCGCGAGACTATTTTTCCCGCACTAACTATACGTTATAATAAATTTTAGGAGTCTAAGAATACCTTTGTAATTTGTATCTATTAGGATTACGAGTTGAAAACATTGGTTTCGCTTGTTACTACAATTTTTAAAAATGTTTTGTTGTTTCTACAAGTTTTAAGATTTTTGAGTCTTAGATTAACAATCTTATTTACTTACTTCTATAGGGACAAGTAACGTCGCCAACGCCTATTGTTACCTATATTAGTTGTAAAAAAAATCTAGTGTATTTATTATCCCTTGGGTACAGGATTTAAATATGGCGGCGAAGCTCCGTTAGATAGTTTGTTGTTGTCGGACGCACAGCACGCACTCTGAATAAATATGCTGCGTTATACACGCAGAGTCAAGGACGTGTCGTAAATGTTCGTTTAGTGGGCAAGTAGGCGGGAGAAAGTCATACAAAACGTGACGACTAGGAACGACAATACGAATAGAAATCGATAACTCTTCATGTTTCCGCATCCTAACTGAAATAGGTCGTATAGACGGAGAGCTGGCCACGTCAGATATGACACAATAATGAGAGCAACGAAACCCATGTAGTTAGTTTGCTATACTATGCTTATTTCTAGATCCGGACATCTGGCAGCTGTAAAGTGGTGGAGGTCAAAGAATGCAAATAACTTGAAGAAAACAAATCCTAGAGTTCTGGGTTTAATGAAATATTATGGGAAATTATGTAATTAATTAGGCTATATCATATCCAGAAGGTTCTGTTGGGGGAAAGTAGTGCCAAATGATGTAAAATGCAATTTTTAGTTAGTCGCCTACTGTTTTTGTTTCCGCAATAATAGACAATGGTTTTTAATGTAATGTTAAAGTATAGGCCCTGTCCTCTATAAATTACACCACCTTGGCATTTTTTACCTATTTTTGTTATACTTTTTTCCAACTTAAAAACTTTGTTGGCCTGTCACTCTGACATCCACCCATTAAAAGCTGCCAGATGCCCGGATCTAGCAATAAGGATGGTAAAGCAGTCTAACTAGACAGGTTTCATTGCTCTCATTATTGTGTCACATCTGACGTGGCCAGCTCTTAGACCAGTAGCAAGACTATGATGAATATCAAGAACTGTTTCGAAACCTTCACAATATCATCGAGAGTAAATATTACACTTGATTCTTATTTAGATTTCTAAGATGTCCAAATGTTGTGAAGGGCTCTTGAGTAATATTATATTAATACCACGACAGCAGCATATAAGCATACGGCCCGCCTGAGCTACAGTAGCCTATGTAAGCCGGCAACTCATGTCATTTCAACGCGCATGGTTGCCGACCGTTGAGAAATTTTTACACTCTTAAATATCTTTCTTTCTCAAATCTTAAAAAAAAAAAATACTACAAATAGGTACGTCTTACGTGACGTTCCGATATACAGAGTACGGATTTATTTGGGTTTAGCTGACAACCCATAATTGTACGTTTCTCTAAATGATTGTAGTGAGTGCAATTATTCAAAACATTTTGAGAACTACTTTTTCCCAGCTAGGTTTATTTTATACTACGACGATGGCAAACAAGCATACGGCCCGCAGCAGATGATAAGGCTGATGAAGCTGAAGCTGATGGTAAGGTTGGAAGGTGAGATTTCAAGACGATTTCGTACTAATGCCTACACGTTATCATACATGCCACTTACTTGTGAAACCCTGACCTCGCCCACAAGCAAGCATTGTTATACTAGCTAAGTACTATGCTAATACCTAAACTTAGGATTGGGTCTTCTTGTTAACATTTAAAAACCTTTCTAGTTTTGTACAAATATTAACTATATTTGACAGGTCTATTGCGAATTAAATTTATTTACTTTTAAGTTTCAGTACCTATCATTTCACAGATTAAGTTTAAGGAAATCTAAGATTGAAGCTCATTTTTAGTAAAATGTTTTTATAAATAGTAAAATCTCTAAATTTCTCTCTTTTTCTGGAGTTGCCTGCAAAAATGAGACTGAAACTTGGGTCAAAACATCAGAACTCAAGATTTTAGTTAATATAGATCTTCTTATTGAAAGTACAAGGCATCCAACACTTTGTGTAAAAAAACAGGAATCACTGACCAGTGGGACAGATGAAGTACAGACACACATGGAGCCGCGAGTCATGGTATGCCGGCAAGGAGCGCTTGATCTTCAGCTCCTCCTGAAGGTAGGCTTCAAACTGGGCGTCCAGGTGGTCCACTACCGCCTTAAAGCTGTCTTCCTTGTTCACCTGGTCGCCGTAGCCCACTGTGTCGCAAATTGTCAGCTGTAATCAAAGGTAAATTTCATTTCCCTGCATGTCACTGGAGGACTAGACTTTGCACATACAGTTAAGTTGCCACTTATATCCTTTTTTTTCAGGGTTTGAAGTCGATTAGAAGGTGCTTTCAAATATGAAACAAGTTAAAAAAAGTGCAAAGTTTATCCAGCATTTGAAATCGAAATGGTGTGCATTTTCTTAGCCCTCTGCACCCAACCCCAACTCTTGTTTTTGGATAGTTATATAAACAAACTATGTATTTTTCTTTTTATCTCATTGACATTGAACGCAGCTCATAAGATTTCATGGGAATTTAAAATAATTTACAATTTTATGACTGCAATCAGTCAGTACAAAGATATAGCATAAGATTACACTACCCACCTTGAGACGGACGCTGCTCTCCTGCAGTTCATATGTGTGGGCCTTTAGCTTCACCGTTGGCAGGTTGTGTGGGCTTGGTACCGATTCAAAGTTGGTGTTGAACAGGGAGTCCATCAGAGTTGACTTGCCCAGCCCCGTCTCACCTATTAGCAGATCACAAAGTTACAAGTTAAATGCTGGTTTGAAATGAGAACGGATTCTAATGTACCTTAACAAGGAACTTTATTAGAATTATATGGTTCTGTATCATGGGACTATGTAAGTACAACAGAGAAAACAAACTTGACCATCAAGCAATATCTACAAACCTAGCAATATCCTTAGTGTAAATTTAAAATGCAACTCAATAATAATATTTGTTGTTAACATCATAATGGCTGTAATTTGAATTATATTTGTTTATCACTCTAAACTTATGCAATGCAGCTTATCAATACCAACTTGCATTAGAAACATGCTAATAGGAATCCCAGATAAAAGCAATCTAAAGTGCAATTGCACCCACATTACCAAGGCGCCATAAAAGGCAAGGAGGTCACGGTGTCGAAAGATAAGCCCATGGATGTTACCGTACGTGGGTGATTAGTAAGTGCAGTGAATCACCGCTCACCTATGCACAGGATATTGAACACGAATCCGTTCTGAACGCTCTTGTTCACCAGCTGGTCCGGCAGGCTGTCGAACCCGACGTGCCCCGACAGCTTCAGCGTCCGCAGATTTTGCTCCATCTACAAAAAAGACAGCTAAAAACCCAAGTTTCACTGGCCCTGCGATGGAGTTGGAAAACGAAACAATTAGTACCAATTACGCGCATAGGATGTATATTGTTTGCATTCCTGCGTGCGTACAGTTCAGTGTTTACCATTTTGCTCCAGTTTTAAAAGTTGAACGCTAACAATCAAAGCAGTTTCTGTCGAGGAAAGGAAATGGAGCAACGCCCAAAGTATTCATGTTTTACGACGTATTATAACCGTTCACTACACTTTTATCAAACAAACATAAACGGAACTCAATTTAAAAGTGAAACAATAACAAGATATTCGTTAAATGAATACAAAATGTAAATCTAAAACTCACTTTCGGAAGTTCGACATCCATCGCCGCCATGTTTACGGTAACGACTGAACAAGTGTGAAGTAGAACACAATTCGTTTGGCATCCACGCTGCGCACGAACTTCACTTTACAATGACGCCAACATTGAAACTCAATGGAAATTTAACAAAATAGTAAACGAAAATAAATAATACAATACCATATAAATTTAATGACTCGAAAATCCAAAAAGTTAGATATTTTTGTGTTTATTAAAGAGGACTAGAGTAAGTTTGATGTAGTATTGGCAATGAAATACTATTATATTATTCTGTGGTATTGGTGCCCATTCATAGCTTGTCAAAGTACATCAATGTTGCTGCTAGGCAAAAAACTACCTAAAGTTTGGGTAATCCAAAGTAAATAAAGTAAGTTAAAAAAAAATCGGCCAAGTGCGAGTCGGACTCGCGCACCGAGGGTCCCATACAAACCAGTAGGTAAATAAGTAAACTAGCCTTTTCCCGCGGCTTCGCCCGCGTACTATAAGTACTCAAAAAGGATACGATACCCATGTTGATTTTCAGGATTCGGTTGTTTCTACAGTTTTTAAAAATGTTTTGTTGTTTCTACAAGTTTAAGATTTTTGAACACATGAATTAAACAATAAAAAATAATACTTGTTTAACATTTAACAATTTTTATTCAGTCAACAACAAAAATCCAAGTCACACATGTAGATTTCGCAAAAGGGCACAGAACAGTATTTGTAATATTTCTTTGATAAAAACGAATATAACAGACAATGATAATAAAAAAGTTTGTTGAAAATAGATCTTCTTAAAGCACTAGGTTTATAAATGAAGCATATTCATTCATTCATTTCTTTATTATTTCTTCATTTATCTAAAAAAATAGTCAATTTATAAGCCACTAAATAGTACTTAATTTATTCAATCATAAACAGCAAATAAGCGTGTTCATTAGCTTTAAGTGCAAATGATATGACAAAGAGATCCGCTTTGTTTAAAAATGTTTGTGCTTGTTTTAATAAATTTGTTTTATGCATCAACACTAATTTTGTATAAGATTTTAAGTAAGTTTTTCTCCACAGGCACAACCTAGTGGTGGAGGTCAGAAACAATTGTACCCGTCTTTTTGACCAATAAACAATTTACAAATTTTCATTCTTTTCAATTTATAGTTTGCCTAGGGATTGTATTACTTCAAGCATAGACTGAAATAATTCTACCTGTCTCTTTCTTACGCTAGTACACTCGCTACAAAAGAAAAGGATGAGTATAGCTTATTACTTTCACTGTTACCGCACTTTTTTGCCAACTACACTATATAACCTTCTAGCCCGATATGCTTCAGTTTACCCCAAAAGTGAGGGTTCATTGAATCGCTTGAATGAGGTAAGTAAAATCTTGGTCTGGCAACACTGAATAATTCCAAAATGGCAGAATGCGACTTTCGTGTGTTATCATGTGAGCCGATTTAATTATGTTTTCTTGAATATTTAGTGTTGAGTGGATTATAAAATTGTGTAACAGTGAATAGTGACCTAATAAACCATGGCGGACCTAAAATCACCGCCGTTCAGTGATATTAAAAGACCTGAGGAAGTCGTCAGGATGACGACGAATGATAGCCTGAAATTTGCAGTTCTTATCGGGCTGATTGAAGTCGGACAAGTGACCAACCGGGAGCTGGTGAACACCGTCCTACACCTGGTAAGTACCTAGGACAGTCAAGCATTACTGCTGCATACAAATTATTCTTATTAACTTACCAGAACGTCTAATAAGAATCGTCTTAGAAGTAGTTAACCTTTTACACAATATTTTGAATGGAATTTATTGTGTTTATTTAGGTTTACAACGTGTTTTTATGATGGTTTAACCTAAATTAGCGATAGCAAGTGTAGGTGGTGTGATATGAGGGGTGGTGGTAGGTGTGGAGTGAGGTGGCGCGTCTATTTTCATTGTTTTTATCGATCGCCTGGTGGTGAATCTGGTCGCGCGGAGCTGCCGGCGCGCGGTTTGTTTTGGTCGCGCACCGCAGCCGGTGCCGCTGTTCCCCACTCCCTGCCGTGTAAATCACTGGCCAGTCTGCCTACTTATCTTCTATACTATTAAATCGCAAGCAAGTGCGACTGTTTTCTAGTGCAACTGTTAATTGAAGCGAGGTAATGACAAGGTTTCACCTTGGAAATGCCATTTCGATGCTATTAAAGTGTGACATACAGCAAGGTATTGTTAACTGCAATGGTGTCACCTTTTGTATAGTCATGTATTTTAACCATACCATAACAAAGTAATTTGTACAATTGGATGCGCGATAAATTACGTGATATTTCGCAATGGAAATTAGAATTGGTAGCTACACAGGTTCTTCCAATAAAGTAGTTGATGATAAGTTACACGTTGCGCTTATTTACTTTTTTTTAAACTAATAGTTAACAGTATAGGGTTCTTTCTATCCATAGGTGGTCCTAAGCGTGGGCATCTTCCACACATTTGTTAATTTACTTCATTTGTGACGTTGTCTATATAAAGGCACCCTGTTCTCGATGGCGCTAACGCCTTCGTTAATGATGCCCCAATACAAATGTGACATCGCACGACGTAGGCGCCATCGCGCGCGTCCTTTTTTCCAGATAATGCCACATATACTTCTTCATTCTTCATGGTTAAATTTAATTAGGGATTGTAAGAGTAAACGATTCTTAAAAAGGTGGATTATATTTCTGGAATATACATCCATAAAAAAAAACGTTTTATTTTTCATTTCTAATCCGTAGAATTGTAATCTGTTAATGAAAATAAGTATAAAATCGACTTTTAAAAGCGTAACTGATTATTTTCCCCGCAAAAATAGATTAATTCATTAATCGATTTAGTCGAAAGTCACATCCCTACGTGAATGTAATCCAATTGTCAATCAACATTGTAATAGGTTGTAAGCTCATTCTATAATGGGGATTACGAGCCGTCACCGGGACGTGGGATCAATCAGATCGTCGATCAATTGATCTGCAACCAGATTACGTAGATTCGTGATAGATGATAGACTACAACATCAACGGAATAACTTGCCCAGGTGTCGCCGTCGACGGATACGTCTGGGAGGACATCATCAGCATCTGTATCCCCAGCGATTTTAAATTCTGATTTAAAGTGGTCCGGGTCCTGATCTCATATATCCCTAGTCCCTACCTGACGTTTGATGTGTATGTAATATGTCAGTTTATTATACACCGTGACCGTTAATAACCCGAAAGATTTAAGCTAACGATACTAGAGCCTAATTAGAGTATATAAAGTTATGTAACATATAGTCCAAAAACTCATAATAAGGGAGATATTAATTATTTACAACAAATCAAAAGTTAAAAAATCTCCAGTGTAACACACCTTAAGGGCGTGAGCATGACGTAGCCACCTACTTCTTTTACACGTAGATGCACTAACTGTATGGTTGTTAGCCAGTTTCATAAAGAAGTTTGGTATCTATCTACAAAAAGTTTTTACTACCGAAAATATTTTCATCACGAGATAAAAGGATATAACATGCAACTAAAATACAGTGTAGTGTATTAAGCCGAATAATCATAATATCTTATCTTACACACTTCAATCTCAAGTAGCTTTTTTGTTATCACTGAGAATAGAGATAATTAGGTTTGTTCTGTTCTAAGTCGCGAGAGTGGTTCTTCTTATAACTGGCTAGTTTGAAATTGATTGTCACTAAAATGACACATTACAAATGATAACTAATTGTCACGCAAGATAAAATAACATTGAACATTTTATTGACTGTAATAAATAATATTCGCTATGCCGCATTATCCTTCGGCTCATTTAGCAGATATCCACTTTGTGTACGGATTTTGTGATGGGAACTCGCTCCAGGCAGTCGCCGAATACCGAAGACGATACCCAAACCGTCGTATACCTCACCATTCGACTTTTGCGGATGTCCATCGACAGTTTCGCGAAAAAGGGCTTGGAAAAGGTCACAGAGAAAGGGCTATAAATCTAGATGAACAAGCAGAGAACAGAATAATGAACATCATAACAGAAGACCCAACTTTGTCATCAAGAGATGTAGCAAGAATGGTCAATGTTAACTATCAGCTCGTATTAAGGCTATGGAAAAGGTACGGCCTGCATCCTTTTCACTACAGGAAAGTACACGGATTAATTAACAATGACGGGCTAGCTAGAGTTGCCTTTTGCCAAAGGATGAATCAGAAATTAGTGGAAGATCCTGGATTTCTAAATAAGATATTATGGACAGATGAATCGTTGTTCACGAGAGAGGGAGTTTTTAATTCCCATAATCAGCATATGTGGTTAGAAGAAAATCCCCATGCGAAAAGGGAAAATTCATACCAGCACAAATTTTCCGTAAACTTGTGGGCTGGCATTATTGGGAATAAAATAATAGGTCCCGTCATATTTCCAAATAGACTGAATTCTCACAACTATTTATTATTTCTAAATAATGAATTAAACGACCTGCTAGAAGATGTCGATTTGGAAACCCGACGAACTATGTGGTTCCAGCACGACGGATGCCCGGCCCACTTCGGCTTGGATGTTCGTAATTGGCTGAACCAACAATACCCCGAGAGATGGATCGGCCGTGGGAGCGAAGTTTTAGCATGGCCTGCCCGGTCACCGGATTTAACTCCCCTAGATTTCTTTCTATGGGGAACTCTGAAAGATAAGGTTTACTCAACACCTGTGAACTCCAGAGAAGCGTTGTTAATAAGAATTGAAACGGTTTCAGAAGAAATCAAGAACACTTATGTTAACTTGAATCATGAAATCCGTTCAAGATTGAATATTTGTGCTGAAAACGGCGGTACACATTTTGAAAATCTAATTCATTAAATTACTCGTAATAAAATTGCGTAACTGTTTCATGTTGTTGTTTATTTTACTGTAGGTACAGGTTAGCATGATCGCTGTTACAACAAAGTCCCTTTCCTGTATGAGGTAAGAGGTAAGTATGATGTAAAAAAATAAGTAGTATGATTTCCTTCGAATATTATCATGCCTAACAATTTATGGTTGTGATTGTTAGTCAAAAAAAAGATACCTAAGACACAAAGTTTCAATAATAATGTAAGAGCACTTTAATGTCGTAGCACCTAATAAAGTTTGGATACATAAGTATTTGTGGTATTTTGTGGTGCCAATAAATAAAAATTTCAACACAAACATCGTGCTAGACATAACTTGACACTTCTTGTCATTCATGGAATACAAGTCACGCCATTCGCCTTTCGTCGCATGATTTCGGAGCGATTCGTGAAGTGTCATGCTCGCTCTCTGTTCTTCAACTTGAGATTTTGAGATTCCCACCTAAAGTTTTGTTCACAAAGAAGCGGGCAATTAATAAGATTTAATTCGTACTGAAATAGTAATTTAATTAAGACACATAATTAGACCCATGTTGATATAACATTATTTACTCGTACAGTCGTCAAAAATATGTGGTTTAAATCTTTCGGGTTATTAACGGTCACGGTGTATATGTGTTATTTAAGTCCAGTTTGGCCTATTACGTGATTAAGGCCCCATTTACACATTGATTAGTGTTAAGTGCGAGTGCATACATTTGTTACTAAACACAAGTAGCAAATGTATGAACTCGCACTAATCACTAATCAATGTGTAAATGGGGCCTTAGTATTAGTACTTATCTTTGCAAAATTGTGCGATATATGTTAACTAAAGGCTGTTTCACACCGAATGCGTATGCACTATGCACGCTTTTAGCTGGCTGCAAAAATGCGCGATAAAACCCTGACTGTAATGTATGAAAATAAACATGACATAATCTTGTAAGCCAAGAACCTTGTCGCCTGAAAGTACGGGGTACTGTGCGTCAAATCTAGTAGTTATAACTTTTTTGCAGACTTGTTTATGATGTTAGCCCAATGAATAATCCAAGTTTAATAACCTCGAGCGCCGAACGCAACTTTGTCAAAAATCGAAAAATCAATTTTTTTTCCAGACTGTAGTAAATTTAGTCTATTTTAAAATTGTCTTGAAAAGGTACTGTCAAAAACTAGTCTTTAGGGGTTATAAAATAATCGCCAAAATCTGAAAAAATCTGATTATTCGTTATTTGACAAAGTTGCATTCGGTGCTCAAGGTCACAAACTTGGATTATTAGGCCAACATCACAAACAAGTTTGCAAAAAATCAGATCTACCGGATTTGACGCACACGATGATTGTAAAAACTTACTGGATCAATTATATATCATTAACAATACCCAAAGTGTAGATGGCTTTTAGATGTGATATTATGAAGCTATGTTTCTAGGTTTAACAGACATGGGTTCGGCAAATCGGCAGTGAGATAGCCCGCGGGCAAAATAGGGGAGCGCCTTCAAACACTCATACCTAAAATATGTCAATCGATTTCAATACGCTGGTGAAATTCTGTAGGTAAGCTAGTACTAGTATAGTAGGTAAGATGAAGGTTGTGAGTATTTTTGATGAATTACATATAGACGGAGAGCTGGCCACGTCAGATATGACACAATAATGAGAGCAACGAAACCCATGTAGTTAGTTTGCTATACTATGCTTATTTCTAGATCCGGACATCTGGCAGCTGTAAAGTGGTGGGGTCAAAGAATGCAAATAACTTGAAGAAAACAAATCCTAGAGTTCTGGGTTTAATGACATATTATGGGAAATTATGTAATTAATTAGGTTATATCATAACCAGAAGGTTCTGTTGGGGAAAAGTAGTGCCAAATGATGCAATTTTTAGTTAGTCACCTACTGTTTTTGTTTCCGCAATAATTGACAGTGGTTTTTAATCTAATGTTCAAATATAAGCCCTGCCCTCTATAAGTTACACAACTTTGTAATTTTTTACCTATTTTGGTATTACTTTTTTCCAACTTAAAAACTTTGTTGGTCTGTCACTCTGACATCCACCCATTAAAAGCTGCCAGATGCCCGGATCTAGCAATAAGGATTGTAAATCAGTCTAACTAGACAGGTTTCATTGCTCTCATTATTGTGTCACATCTGACGTGGCCAGCTCTTAGACCAATAGAATAAAAACGTAACCGTTTCCTCACAAAATTGGAAATTACTTACTAATTTTACTTAAAATTATAAACATAGAAAACAAAACTGCTAATAAAACTGAAACTTTACACTTCAAATTCACTATAAACCTTAAGTTACTTTTAACTTAAATAATGACCTAGGCGTAATTTTACAGTCCAGTCGACTATAAAGAGATGTATTCACTTTTTCACCTTATTGCGTTGAAATAAGGTCCAAAAGTGGATACATCTCTTTGTAGTCGACTGTACAATAATAATTTACAATAAATATTACTGTTCAAACTTATAATATAGGTAATACCTATACCTATATGTTTTCGTCGGATGTTAAGAACAGTCATTTTAGAAAGAAGTTTACTTAATCCCTTTCTTTGGCACAATCCAGGCAGAAAAGACGGGTTCGTTACTAAGGTTTAAGCGATTCAACTAAGCCTATAGAAATGTAGAAGTCCTATGTGTTGACATATCGTTAGTCTGAAAGTTGCAAAATGTGTCGGAACGATTTTCTTGGGGGCTGTAGTTGCTAAGTGGCAAATTTGGGTGTTGGCGACTTTAAATGTAGTAGCCGAGTTAGAAACACTGCCTATCAGCTCAGCTATAAGCACTTATACGAAGGCTGCTATTGACACCCAACAGGCCTGGACAAATATCACAAGGGTGGTCCAAAGGTCGCTGCAAGAATGTCAAAACGTGCCTTGTTTTATAAAGCCAACCTTTTGCAAAGCAATTTACTTAAATAAACCCACGTCAAGAAGTGCGCGGCCGTTACTACATTCCCTATTGTGGCTACACATATGCTTCTGATCATAGAGCTAAAGATCGTGGGTTAGAATCCCGGTAAGAGCATTTCTTTTTGGGCTTGAATGCTTTGTGCTTGAGTATTCTCTCTTTTATTGAGCTTGCTGTGGGACTCTAGTGACAGGTTTATGTTCTATCCCTAATATTTTTTATTGCCAAGAATCAATCAATATATTACTGTACGTTAAATAAACCAGATATTCCGGCCAAATCCAGATCACGTCTCCTAAATCGCCACATGCAGATTGTGGGTAAACGGTACAACCGTCGAATCGAAAAGAAAAGAAAAGAATATACAATGCCCAAATGAAAGGCCTAGACGTCTGGTACCGCTAAGTTGGCAGAGTGACAAAAACAGGTTAAAGAAAAGTGTATTTTTCCTTTACAAGACTTGTGACAACGTTCAATATAGTCCAGAGCTAGGACGGAACTGAATTGGCCGCTTGGGAGCCGACAGGAATTTTATAGTTTTGAGATTCTGACCTTGGTCCTCCTGTAATAACAAAGGGTAGGTATTTTAAAAATAATTAAATACGGGTTGGTTTTATAGTTTCTATCTGGCGTCGCAAAATCCTTATATTTGATAACAATAAGTTTAAAAAAATTATCGCGTTAAAATACGAATGATCTTTTATTGTCTATTCTATTTATTTATGGCATTAAAAAGGCGGACTAAAGGCATTCTCTATTAGTCAACAATATGACCAACAGAAATGCGCCATTATAAGATGCTTAGATTAACTTTCTTTGACATTATTCTTCCAAAACGTCAATTTATTCGACATAAATACATTCAAAACGCCTGAACTCAGTCGCTATTAGTTAACGCAAAACGACAGAAATCACAGATACGCTTGCGACGCTGTCTGTCTAACTAAAGTCAGGGCTTCGCTCTTACGCGGGTCTGACGGGCACCGAGCCTTTCATCAGCCTGCATTGATCCACCCTATAGCCTTGTGGACTTCCTATTTAATTAATATCGATTTGTTTTCGTTGCTCTTTGTACCATCAGGTTCAAAATTTATCAATGAATTCATTCATAAATTGGCCATGCAATTCTGAACCCGATAGTACAATACATAAACAATGAGAGGTGGATAATTTCGAGTCAGACGCCAGTTAACGACAATGTCGTTTAACTAGCAAATGTAGTTGGATATAAGTAAGGTACGCTTATTTGCTTGCGTTTGGAAGTCTAGGGCAATGGAAATCCTGCCAGCGCGCGAAGAAAGCGACTAGCTACTTTTTGTAATGAGGAAGTCCTAATCTCTTCTCGCCGCGCATCGGACACCTGCCTTAAACCAACTCAGTAATATTTGGTATTCAGATTTATTTTTATCTTGTTAAACTTTTACAGATGCGTAAACCTATAATTTCGCTGCCAAGTTTTCAAAAGTAAACATTTCGCAAAAGTACTTAATCTGTGTCTCGAAAATGTCCCCGTCGACCTCCTGAAGTCTTGAACCGAACACTTATCGAATCAAATTATATGACGGTCACGAAGATGGGACGGTAAATCTTTTCGTTTTCTTTTGACAGCACATTTTTCGTTTAATAAATACTTAAATGTACTCGATGTTAGGGAACTGTCTAAGATCGAGATGTGAAGCATTTTTCAAGGACGTTTTTAAGGCTGATGAGGCGTCATTTTCGTTTGAAAAGTTAAAGATTTAGCAGAGAAAAAGTTTGTCGTATTGTATATTTGTATTTGTAATACAATAGTATTAGGTCGTATAATATATATTTATCGTATTGTATATATTGTATAACAACCGTAAAAAAAACTTGAGTTATTTTTATCTTAGACACGCTCCCACCATTCATTTAATATACAGTCTCATTAAAAGGCGATATACATTCCTATATCTGTCTAAACTTACAAGATACGTGCAATAGTTACACGTGGCAACGACTTCAAACATCGTTACCTGCACGTTATCAGAGCTGACGTCATAAATAACGATACTCCACGCTATCAGCCACACAGTGGACGTAAATCGGCGCTTACTAATGAATTGATGGTGAAACAGGGACGGAAATTGGGCGACACTGTAACCTTTACCATGAGTTAACCGGAGTTAGTAGTCCAATCTACAACAGTAGATCAGAGTTGGGCACACTTGATTGAGATCGGTGATTGATTACTAATCATCGCTGATTGAATAATCGCTGATTAAAACATAACACTAAACAAGTAATTTCGCCATGAGTAATTCATTAACAACGGGCGCTGATTGAAACTAAAGTACCGCTAATCAACTAAAGGCTAATCATGATTTGTTCAATATGATTGACGAATGTATGATTAGAGTGTTCTTAAGCTGATTTATATTATTACTACAATAAGGCGTTTGTTCTTAATTTCACACATTGAAAATGAAAATATATAAAGAAACTACTACTGTAACTGTACTTACTAATGTAATCACTTTAGCTAATCATGATTGAAACTAAAAATCGACAGGATTTACTCATGTCGGTGCTCAATCAGATTAGAACGCTCATGATTGAATTCGTAATCATGTTCATATGATTAGATTGTTATTTAATCAAATACAAACATTGAAAAAAATAATCAACCCAGCAGGACTTGAACCTGCATCGATACGCCTTGCCGGGGCTCGATCGCTTTACCAATTAAGCTATGGGTCAAGTTACTAAGTTGGCGAAATTTTTATTATTATGAGTAACGTTCTCATTTAAAAAACTTTAAGTTTCAAGCACGTTAATTTTTGCCCAACTCTGCAGTAGAACTATTGTGGATGCTTCTAGAACTCAATAAAATGTGAGATGCTTACATTTGTTATGCCTTTCACATGGTCGGGAATGACCTCATACAAACATCGTTACCTGTACGTTACTAGAGCTGACGTCATAAATAACGACAATCGACGCTATCAGCCTCACAGTGGACGTAAATCGGCGCTTACTAATGAATTGAGGGTGAAACAGGATCGGAAATAATTGGGCGCCACTGTAACGACCCTTACCATAGTTACCATGAGTTTACCGGAGTTAGCAGTGCTGGTTATTAACTTAAAATATGCTCCCATCCGACAGAAAGTATCTTGGCACGAATGTAGCTTGTACCTACAGAAGAAGAAATAAGATTTCAAAAAAGCTGTTTATGTTTTTCCTCTTTCCTCCCACTTCCTATATCCACTTATCCTTAAAGTATGTCTGTTGTCCAAAAGCCACCTAGGGTATTTCAAGAGGCTGGAGGAAACAACTAGGAGAGTACTGAGACCTCAATACCAGAATCTGCTTTATCAGCCTGCTTGTAAGTATGATATGTACAAGAAAAACGCTTACAATATGTGCATTGTTGTATATAATCAACTTCCAAAAGAGTTAAAGACAATTGATGACAAAGAATTTAAGTCAAAGTTGAATAAATGGCTGGAGGAAAAATGTTTGTATAAGATTCAGGACTATTTAAGCTTTAGTGGTTAACTTGTTAATATTGTTTCCCTATTTAAAATGATTTTTATAACTATTGAAATTTCTATTGACTATTTAACATGTATACCTTTCATTATTATTACAGTTATTTTCTAGTTACTAGAATCGAATAATGATGATTTTGTTGACATAATTGTTTTTATATCTAAGTTATAATTTATGTATCTAATTTGCACGTTGATTTTATATCGACAGAATACTGGTTCAATGTACCTTTTAAGACCTTATTTTTACGTATTCTCGCAAATAAATATTTCATTTCACTTTCATGTCACGAGTTGCTGTTTTTTAGGGTTCCGTAGCCAAATGGCAAAAAACGGAACCCTTATGGATTCGTCATGTCTGTCTGTCTGTCCGTCCGTATGCCACAGCCATTTTACTCGGAAACTATACGACGTGTCTGAATAAAATTTACACAAGGTGTATTTTGTATGTACCTACTTAGATATGTAGTTAAAGGGTTTAGCAGGCTAAGGAAGGACGTGTGGCCCCTGTGAGGAATAGTTGAATTGGTAAATGTCAATTGTTTGTCGCCTCATAACTATTAATCACTCCAACTTTCAGCCCTCTATCTTGAACTGTCACAGAGATAATGTCAAAAATGTATTTTTTTAACATTAAAATAATAAACATATAGCACATCCGTCGTTTCGTTGATTTAGTAGTTAGTAAAATTAGTTACAAATGCTAACACAGCAGTAGTTCAGTGACCTTTTTTGACAGTCATACGTCAAATTAAAAACAATACACCCTTTGTTGCTAGGCAACAAACATAAAACTTAAAAACGAACTTTCAGTTCAGAAGCCTACTCTTGATACTTGAATACTTTCGTTAGTTTTTTTTTTTACAGTATGTTGCACCAAATATAATCAATTGATTTTTTGTATGCTAGTAGCTAATACTATAAGCAATTTACATGATTTTTTTCATAATTGTACTTTCAAAAAAACGTGTTGGAAAGAGCTGTCAAAAAATAAATTTACATTTATTTCTTTTATTTTTCACGTATAAAATATTAATAAAATTATAGGGTATACTCCCACTCAAACTACGTAGCTGTGATTTTGTTTCAACGCTTTAGCTGCTATGGATTAGGAGATATATGAGTTTGAAAAAAAATGTTAAAAAAATACATTTTTGACATTATCTCTGAGACAGTTCAAGATAGAGGGCTGAAAGTTGGAGTGATTACTAGTTATGAGGCGACAAACAATTGACATTTACCAATTCAACTTTTCCTCACAGGGGCCACACGTCCTTCCTTAGCCTGCTAAACCCTTTGAAAAAAAAAAATTATGGGGGCATTTTTACATGTAACTAAATTTCAAATTTTTTTTTAAAACCAAATATCAGCATGTGACACATCAATCAATAGGTCTTTAAAAATAACATTGAGGTTTCTTAGACCATTTTGTGATTAAGTGAATATTTTCTGAAATAATCGCTTCGAAATTCAGAAAAAAATGTGTGTGCCCTGTACCTTTTGAACCGTAAGTCCAAAAAATATGAAAAATCTGAGGAGATGCGCCTTATCAATATCATATACTTTCTACGAAAATTGTTTTGAACATAATCGGTTCAGCCATTTTTGAGTTATATCCAAAAAACTTCTTCCATAGGCATCAGATACGACCTTTTGGTTTTTTAGTTTGGATCTTATTCCATTGAAGGTACGGAACCCTCCTATGCGTGGTCCGACACGCACCTGGCCGGTTATTTCTTATTTCTCAATAACGATTAAAAAGACAAAATTGCCATGAACTATATGTTCCCTATTAAATTCTCTACAATAGTCATTTTAGAAGCCTGATGGCTATTGTTGCTAAGAGTTTATACTTTACAAATATATAAATTAACGCTCAAAAATACATTGTTAAATTTTTGAGCGTTAATTAGTTATTATTATTATTATTATATTATATTGTTTAATACACTAGCAGCTATGAGCTGATGCGTGTATATCACTGCACTTGTTAAATTATTTTTGATTTCAAATGTTTATCTAGTCTGTTTTTAAAACTGTTCACTGAGGGGGCACTTATCACTGTCTCTGGTAATTTATTCCACTCGCGCACAACTCGATTGCATAAAAAGTGTTTTCTAGGATTGCTTGCGCTGTGTCCTCGATTAATTTTTAGGCTGTGGCCTCTCAGACGATGATGCCTACTCATAATAAACATGTTTTTTCATTCTGGTACGTCATAACAATCATGTAGGATCTTATAAGTTTCATTGAGGTCGCCACGCTGTCTTCTTTGCTCCAGAGTTTTCAAGCCAAGACATCTAAGCCTTTGTTCATATGGCATGTTACGTAATCCATATACCATTTTCGTTGCCCTGCGTTGCACCTTTTCAAGCATATTGATATCCTTCACGAAGTATGGACTCCAAATTTGGTAAGCATATTCAAGTAAAGGCCTAATGTATGTTTTATATAGCTTCAGAAATAATGCCCTATCAATAGTCTTGAAAGCCTTTCGTATGCAGTTTCGTATGATAGTGAATTGGCTCTTTTCGTTATTTCAAGAATGAAGAATTAGGTCCATGCAATTTTTCAGCGTGCTGTATTTTTATTTTATACGACGACGGTGGCAAACAAGCATTCGGTCCGCCTGATGGTAAGCAGCTACCGTAGCCTATGGACGCCTGCTAATCCGGAGGTGTCACATGCGCGTATCCGACCCTTTACAAAAACGAGGATTCACTGTGTTGACGGCTAAAGGAACAAGAGGGTCCCTCATGTCAACACACTGGGTCCTCTTTGAGCTGTATGGCTTGGCTATACCATACTCACAACTATATTAGTGCGAGCAAGGCACACTGAGTTTACACAGCGACCACGGCCACTACATGCTAAGGGCGCGGCAATAAACATACGTAGTCATCGATTGCTGCATGATCGACCGCGGGTTTTCAATGGCGCCACAGGTTTACTGCCAATGCACCAATTAATCTAGTAATTGCTGATGCTATTGATTTCTGAAATGATTGGTGTTGGTACACAGAATTTAACGATTAAAGAAAATTGAGTTTAATAAAATAGCATAATGTAGTATTAAGTTCGAAATAGACATTTAGTAGTAGAAGCGTTTTTGTTGTACATATTCTTTTTTTTTTTTTATCGAAACACGAAACTTACCAACTTACTTAAAACTTAATAATGTATAATTTACCGTGTAACAAAGATACAACTAACGCGGGCCCTTGTCATCTCGATATTTTTGTTCGCATCAGAAACCTGGACTGGACGTGACTAGAAAAGAAACGTGGACCATACAAATGCCACTCGACTTGGAATAGCGACTCGACTTGCGACTAAAATTACATTGGAGATGTGGTGCTGGAACAAAATCCTCCGGTTCTCTCGAACTGAAACAGCCGCCCCAATCGATATACCTTACTTATCAACGAGCTCAAAGTCTGCAATGTCACAACGAAGCCCCAAATAAATTTGTCACACATGAATACTGTAAACAGTATTTACACCCCAAGGCTCGGCAACGCGCATGTGACTCCTTTGGAGTTGCAGGCGTCCATAGGTTACGGTAGCTGCTTACCATGAGGCGGGCCGTATGCTTGTTTGCCACCGTCGTGTTATAAATTGGTGTTTTCAGCATTGCATCAGCATTGCAAATTCACAATATAACAAAATACTAAAATCTAATTAGACATTAAATTAATAAATTCCTACAATGGTAATATTACTTGTTTCCGTTTCTACTTTACCAATACCAACTCGACAATGTCATTAGGTCTCTCCTCTGCTACAAAATCGATAATTGATAAAAGCAGTCATACATTCAATATAAATAAATAATTGCGACATTGCCTTGCGTTTGACGTCTCGTCTCCCGTGATATAAAAATACTGAAGAAATAATCAACTATTAAATATAAAGAATATGAAACCTCTCATCAATTATTCATCTAACAGTGATTACTTATGAAAGCAGTCTCGAGATTTACTTTGATGAGGTCGGACTGAATTTTGCTATAATTATATCAACATAATGTGGGCGGGTATTTGATATTCTTTATTACTAAAAACCGGCCAAGTGCGTGTCGGACCACGCATAATGGAGGGTTCCGTAGCTTCAATGGAATAAGAACCAGACTAATGCCAAAAGGTCGTATCTGATGCCTATAGAAGAAGTTTTTTGGAAATAACTCAAAAACCTATATAATGTTCAAAATAATTTTCCTAAAAAGTTTAATCATAATGCGCATCTTCTCAAAATTTTTCATATTTTTTGGACTTACGGTTCAAAAGTTACAGGGGGGGGACGCTATTTTTCCGACTTTCTATTGATATTTACATTATTAAAAAATGGGTGTCATTTAATCGATCTGCAGAATTTTCCTATTGTGGTAAGCAAAAATATATATTTGGCCAGCAAAATTGAACACTTGGTTAGCAACTTACGGTCAGCAAGTATTTCTAAACCAGTTCGCAATTAATGTCATACTGAGCTGCTCTAAAATGATTTGGTAGGCAATTTAATTATTTGAGCGGCAGTAAGCTATCCGCCTTAAATCAAATTTCTTTAAGCAATCAGTGGGTAAGCGAATTATTTCATTTTGGATTACAATTGAACTGATCCGCAAAAATTGGTTCGCTAAAAATCAGTTGATCAGCAAATGTCTTACCAACCTAACCTACCTTTTGCTGATTAGCTGATTTTTTTAAACAAAAAAAAAACTAGGCATCATTTAATTACTTTCCTTTCATTTTGTCCTTCAAAAAACTTACTGCTCATTCATAAAATGGGCGCAAGTAATTCTTTGCTGGAGATCATTTATTTTGGAGATTAATTAAACAACAAATTGATTCATTTTTATATTTATGAGATCAAAATTAAAATATTAGGTCCATTGGAGTAACATACAAAGAAACAATCAAATAAACAAAAAAAATACAATTAAGACTTATACTAATTGTGTCAAAGTAATGTATGAAAATAAACCTTGGTTTATTTGACCTGACCCTTGGGTCAGAGTATAGCAAAGGGGGCCCTATCCCAGGACTTAAAAAAAATATTTTTTCGCATTATTGTTACTTTTTTAAAAATAGCATCTTTTATTGATTTCAATAAAAAAATGAAATCAATAAAAGATGCTTTTAACTTGACCGTTTAAGAACTAGAGCGCTTCAAAGGTCTAAAAATACTATGAAGCCGAGACTAATTTTTTCATAAACTTAACCGTTTACGAACCAGAGCGGTTCAAAGTTTTGGTATTCTGCCATAGTTTCATTTCACCTATGAGGGCTATGAGTTATGAAGCCGAGACTTAAAAAATGGTAACTTCCGTGACAGAATCGATGAAGCCCCGCTCTCGCGGGGCATCTACTTTCGCTCTCAGGGATAACAGATAACTAACGAACCTAACCAAGTAAAAATAGGATCGTACAATTTTACTTATTTTCTAATGCGGGGGGCTTTGCCCCCCCGACCCCCCGTTTTCCTATCTTTGTCTGGTGGGTTGAGGGTCACAGTTCTAACCTAACCTAACCCACTTTATTTGTAACCATGCGGGTCGGTTGAGGGTCACAGTTCTAACCTAACCTAACCCACTATATTTGTAGCCTTTCGGGTCGGTTGAGGGTCACAGTTCTAACCTAACCTAACCCACTTTATTTGTAGCCGTTTGGGTCGGTTGATGGTCACAGTATTTATTTGTAGCCGTTCGGGTCGGTTGTGGGTCACAGTTCAAACCTAACCTAACCCACTTTATTTGTAGCCAAATTTATTTATAATATAAGTTTTTAATTTCCCTGGCTCCGTAGTAATTCTATGGCCGAATTGGCAACTTAGGACCGCTTTAGTTCTTAAACGGGCAAGTTAACACAAAAATTGTAATCAATAAAAAATAACATAATAAAATAACCTTCGAATAAAATGCACGCACACGATTGGCTGCTCGTGTCACGTAGACTAATTTCACTCCGGTTACAACTATGCCGATTTTTCAAATCAAATGCCACCAACTTTATTATATCAGATTACCATTGCTTTAATATGCATACCTTTCAATTAAAGTGCTTATAGCCATATTTTTTCTACCTACCAATTTCTTAATCTTGCTGACCAAGTTATTATTTTGCAGTTCAACAATTTATTGAGCAGATAAATTATAACAAAAGCAGATCAATATTGGTTATAACTTTGTCCATTTGTGAGTTTTTTGCTGAACAAGAGTTGTAGCTCCATTTTTATTTATTGCCAGCAAAATTTTTGCATGCTGACCAAATGATTTAATGGCTATTTATTTTTGCGAATCAGTTTTAAAAACGGCTGATCATTTAATTACTTCCCTTAAAAAATGATTTTACTAAACCCCTATTCATTTGTAAATACCTTAGGGTTGGAATGAAAAAAAAAATCACTTCCCACTTTACGTATAGGGGAGGTGCCCTAATAAAACATTTTTTTCCACTTTTTATTTTACCACTTTGTCGGCATGATTGATATACATATTAATACCAAATTTCAGCTTTCTAGTGCTAACGGTCACTAAGATTATCCGCGGACGGACGGACGGACGGACGGATGGGCAGACATGGCGAAACTATAAGGGTTCCTAGTTGACTACGGAACCCTAATTAGTACAAGACGGCCGCTTTCAATTCCAATGTTAATGTGTTTTTCTTGTCGTCATACAGTCGGTACTAATATAACTCGTAATACTCGTAAATCCATGTGAAAGATTCTGAAAAATCTGTGTAGGTATAGGTACAGTCGCCATCAGATATATCGGTGCGGCCAAGGTGGTCACAAACATCTGAACAACGCCTCTATTGTCAAGGCGATAAAGTGCAAGTTCAGATATTTTTGAGTACCTACCTTGGCCGATCCGATATATTTGATGACGACTGTACTAAAAAAACAAACGAATATAAAACCTCCTTTATCTTATTGAAGTCGGTTAAAATAGTACGGTCGTTATGACATTCTTAACGCCCACAGCTCCATTGCAGCCGTTAGCTCGTAAAGTTGCCTATTAAAGCTAGCCATTACACCGAGATAACAAGCTAAAATGCTTCGCTTCTTATTTACTAACATCTCAACTTTGCCCTCAACTCGGTTTGCCCTCAACGGAATTTTCTGCAGTCAAGTTTATTCCGAGAATCATTTCAGTTAAAATAGTAAACGCCGCCTACTGTTTGGCAAGAAAATCCTAGGCGTTCAAAAGTTAAAATATTATCAAACGAATTTTACTCACACCGGTTGACACCAAACACAGTAGACAGTGTGTGGGGAAGAAGCAGCATACAAATCAGTACAGAAGCAACATAATTATAAAATTTGAGCGTGTGCGTGCACTGTGTTTGGCGTTAACCGGAGACCGTGGCCTATTAAGATCGTGGCCAGATCATTTTGACCACTTTGTCCGTCTAACAACTGCTGAAAAGTTTCAAGCAATCCCTTTAAACTCCCTAAGCTTATTGAAACTTGGAAAGAAACTTGTAAAAACGTGAAAAGGCACGTTATTTTTGATCTCGGAAAGTTAAATCCTTTTACAACACTTTCCCTGCTCCATAAAAATGCCGAAATGTATAAATACATACCTTTATGAGGTTTTTCTGAGGAAATGTCTCACATGCGTGTGGTGTGGGCTGACAGGCTGACATCCGAGTGAGCTGAATTACAAGTACCTGTACCTATCCTATACCTACTTATAGTATAGGTACCTACAACGTGGGTTTCAAATATAATTAACTTTGCACGTGCTAACTTAATCACAATCAATGTATGAAATGATGGAAAATGGAACCCGAGAGTCTCGCCCGAGGCTATGAAGTCTCCCATTTTCCATTTGTTATGCATTTGTAACAATTAGTAACACTAGAGTCATAATGTCATTTTATTTGGCATAGTAAGCAACTATTTCTGACAATAAGAGTATTCTGACAAATTATACATATACATAGCTTAACTAGTAGTTTTAGTTTATATTATGCTATTGGTAGTTTTGCATCCTCGAGAGGATGGGAGAAGATCGCTCTGTAAAAAGAGCATATTTGGGTCGACCGACTGGACGGCGTCCTGTCGGTCGTCGTAAGTATCGCTGGGCAGTCAGAGGAGGAGCGGATGTTCAGGAGCTCGGCGCCGGTGAAAGCTGGCGTGAAATAGCGCAGGACCGAACAAAACGGCGTGCTCTTGTGTCGGAGGCCACAAGACTCACTCATTTTGGGTCGTTGCGCCAAATATGTAAGTAAGTAAGTATTGCTAGTTTTGAGGGTGTATCTACGGGCTTTAGTTACCAGAAAACAATTTCAAATATTTTAAAAACAACTTTCAAGTAAGCATCTATAAATGGATGTTTATATTTAAACTACCAGTACCGACTTATTCATACCCAAGCTAAATTCGGAATAAATTTAATATCGATGTTTGAAGTGTGCGTATGTTTGAAGTCCTCAATTGGAATTGGCTCATAAGTTACGATACATATATATTATATTCTGCTCACTGACTCGCTAAACTTACCACAATGAGTAATGGCTCCATTTGATAGTTTAGTGTAGTCAAGTTTCTACACAGATAGTTATTGCTGTTATGTGACGATTCAGATGATTATGTAATTGTTTGTTCTTAGCAGTTCTACCAAGCCAAAAATCTTTCAGTTTTAATTACCTTTTGTTGTGTATGTTTTGTTTTCTTTTCTGAATGTACAATGGCGTTCATAATTGCATGGACACCACTAGGTCGACTTTCGTATGCGGCCGCTTGCGCTCTGATTGCATGGGTTGTTCAGATACCAAACTAGATGGCGCTGCTAGCGAAATGCATTAAATAAATAAAAAAATTGGTAAATATTACTGACCAAATAATATTACTTAATAAATCATTAAGAGGAAATCTGTAGTAACTTATTGTAATTATATGTAGTGTCGACCAGTCGCACAACTTTTATAATTACCTAGTTTAAGGTAGTTTTGACTTCTTAGCTTAGCATAGGTCAATAAAAATCGATGGCTCGGTCAGGCGGCAGCAGCTGTTGTTAGCTTAGTGTAGTGCTACCTACCCTTTTTAACCGGAGAATCTGGCATTATATGGCGATTCTGTTGAATGCCTATATGCTTGTGTAATTTTCTTGAAAAAGCATATGCGAAGCTGAAATTGGTAAAGGCCTGTTGTGCCGGTTGGCAATAATGACGATTGCGTTGTCGACAACCTGCATAATGGGTCCCTTCTAGATTTACTTCCACATTTAATTAGATTGTGTTTATTAAGGAATGAACGTTAAAGGAATTGAAACATTTAAAAAATAAAAAAAAGCTTGTTTTTCTTTTTCCTTTATTTATATATTAAGTACTTACTTACGGCCAATCTTAATGAAATAAATAATTATTTTAAAAGTGTTTCACTCGATGAAATGTTCCAGAGAGTTGAAGTTTAATGCACATTAGGTTGAAAGAATTAGCTTAGCTTAGTTAGCTAATTGACACGGTAAACTATAGGTAGATAAAAATACTGTTATGTAAAACAACCTTTTGACAGAATTAGCTACTTACACAAATTAGGCCGTAAACTAGAATAAAACAAAACTGTTAGTCCTAAAACAAGGCAATTACCTTACATTTTTTGAGGTTTAAGCTTAAGTAACATTTCCGAAAACGGAAAAGGATTGAAGCTTCACCACAATAAAAACAGAAGGTTACCTCAAGGTAGCAATAGCAAGGTAGGCAATTAGCTAGCATAATAGAGGATCGGACTGTTATCAAAAGTAACCATTCATACTTATGACCAACTGAAACAAACAAACAAACGGAAATTTAGTGAACATAGCTTACACAATTATTACGACTTTGCTTTCGAGAACAATTTATTGAAAATATGACTTTGAATCGAAACATATTCAATAATTATCGTATTATAATTAGATACTTATTTACGGATAATCAGGATCGGCATCAATATATACCAATAAGTATATATGAATAAAAAGCCACACACCAATCCGAGAATCCGATCCTCGACCTATATCTTATTTTATAAACCAGCTGAGGCCGCGAATATGTTATAATACCTACTTAAGTTATGCATCTATAGATAACATAAACCACAGAACTTTACTGCAATTTGCAAGGAAAAATTTTCAGTAGGTAATTAATATAGGTAGTCAACATGTTAGGTAAGTATATAAGTTTGAATTTTTACTGTTGTCTCACATTATTAAGCATTATTTATTTATCTTATTTATTAATACTACCTAAGGTCAGTGTCAATAGAAGAGAAAAATAAAGTAAACCAATGGCTGAATTTCTAAGCAAAAAGAGTATTTGACACATGACAGAATATTATTAAAGAACCCCGTTTTCACTGAAATATAAGTAACTAACGGACATTTTTACTAAAAAATAATGAAAAGATTACGTTTAAAGTGCGTAAGTGCGAAGCAATGAAGGTAAATGTGTCTGTTTACATTATTTTACTTTTCTATTGACATCGACCTTACTTACCTACTTTAACTAGCGTTTCGATAAAAGGCCACCTCAAAGTATCATAGATTTATCAAATCAATAAAATACGTTAAAATTAAGCACTAAACCGGGTTCACCAAATGTATTGTTTTATGATTGCCCTAATATTTTGTACAGCCTCCTCCGTTATCAATAACTGCTTGTAAGCGGGAAGGCATCGATGAAATAAGATTTTGACAGAAATCTGAACCACGAACACTATCCCATATTTTCATGCAATGTGCTTTCAGCGCTTCCGGGGTCCTTTCATTTTGATTATCCCAGCGTTGCACTATCTTCTATTTCACACTACGCGAGCGGTGTATTGGGCAATCATCTTGCAAAAACAATACCAACGGAAATTCAGTCTCTGGGTACACATTTCGAACTGTAGGCATCAGGCTCTATTTAAACACGTCCACGTAGTCCACTATTCGCGCGGCTAGGTATTCTGACAAGTTCTCCCGGACCGGCTGCAGTCATCCAACCCCACATTTTCACTGTGATACGAACCGATTCCATGTCGGGCAAGACATGCTCGTTGTCATATCGCATATTATTTCGAAGCTACAAAGACAGGCGTCCTTGTTGACTGGATTTAAGTCTTTTCGTTAGTAAAGATGACATTAGTCCAGTCGTCGTCTCGATGTGTGTGAGCAAACATGCTCATGCTTCATGCTCTTAAACAGCATTAATCATTTATTTATGCCATTGTAGAACCTAAGGCACTAAACCACACCGAAGCATTAGTGTAGCAAACCAAAACGACACTGTAAAGCTGAATGCTGTACAGTTGCATTTTGGTTCGCTGCACTAAAACTAATGGCTAAACAAAAGCATTTACATATGCCATTATACAACCGTTATACAGCGTAAAGCATCATATAATGCTATTGTAGAACCTTAAGCACTAAAAACAGCTGAAAGCTGTATACCGGATTTACGTGGCATTATAATGGCTAATATTCATGCTCATAAACAGCATTAAGCATTTATTTATGCTATTGTAGAACTTAAGGCACTAAACCACACCGAAGCATTAGTGTAGCAAACCAAAACGCAACTGTACAGCATTCAGCTGTACAGTTGCATTTTGGTTCGCTGCACTAAAACTGCTTTAAAAAAGCATTTACATATGCCATTATACAACCGTTATACAGCTTAAAGCATTATATAATGCTATTGTAGAACCTAACGCAATTAAGTGCTTTTAAACAGCTGAAAGTTGTACATTTGCGTTGTGGTTTGCTGCACTAAATCTAAAGGCTTTACAAAAGCATTTTGATATGCCATTATATAACCTTTATACAGCTCAACGCATCATATAATGCGACAAATCGCTCGGTGAACGTATATAAGAGTTTATACGGTCCTTAAGTTCGAAATAAGTTAACTATTCATATGTCATAATGCTTCCTGTGTTACTTGAGAAGGGCACGACGACCCGTGAGCGCGCTTGTGCCAAACAAACCCGCATAGTGCCTTGTCGGCCTAAAGCCATATTCCTCATATTCCCGTACCAACAACTGACGTTGCTGTGTGTCAATGAGGCGTGGTCCACCAGCTAGTTTTGTGCTAGTGTAACAAAGATCCTCCTCCTTGGAATCGTCCTACCCATAAAGTAACAGTTTTCCTCAGAAACAATAAAAAAAATATTATCATAATTGACTTATAATATATGTACATTTTTTAATGAAAAAAGAAGTAAAAAAAACTACCTACGTTTACACCGGTTTCTCTAGCTATCTCGGATATATTATAGCCTTCGTTATGTAATTCAATTATTCGCGATCTTAATAACAAGTCAATATTGCTTCGAGAACTCATTTTGTTTTAATAATTGATAATTATAAACAAAGCAATGAATTCAGATGTATAACGCAACGAACAAAAGAAGAAGCAATCGGTCAGGTAATAGAAAAACATTTAGTATGGTATTTAGAAAACTTAGATCTACCCTCTTTCATTTACTTGACATATTACTAACAAAAATAAAGCGTGTCGCAAATTAACAGTACCCAAATTTGATGCTTGTTCCATTCTAATAAAACTCTAATTCCATTGGCATGTTTTACGGATTTAGTTCAATAATGACAAGGTCTCAACTAGTAATGAATTTCACCGGCATTATTAATAGTGCTTTGGTCCAGTGGCTGGCGCATGCGAGTTGAACGCAAGAGTGTCCGGGTTCAAATCCCCCCGCCCATAGTTATGAAATTTTGTGTTAAAAAATGTCTTGGAATGAAAGGGCATTCCGTGACGCCATCCAATATGTATGAAATTTTGTGTTTTTTAATGTCTTGGAATGAAAGGGCATTCCGTGACGCCATCCAATACGGTACATACGGTAAATACAGATAATTCCGATGTGGATTCTGAATAGCTGGATGGACGATTGAAATGAAATAACAGTGAGAGAAAAAAAAACAAGAAACTTCCAAAACCGAATCTTGAAGCAAATCAAATTATGTTGTTCAATATTTTTTGATTTGCAATTTTTAAGTAGTTCCACTACTATATATAAACTGAAAATAGATGTCATATACTTCAGAAAAAGTGACCAAACCCTCCGGTGTCCGAGGCCAGATTTGAACTGGCGTCTTCAGCTTTCGCGGCTGACGTCCTGACCACTAGACCACCCGGTCACGGCGGAACTTGACAAATTTTCTCATGTATATGCAATCTCTGAATTTGAAACGGCTAGGCGCCGTTGACCATACTCTAAGGGCATGCGCAGTACGTGCTTGCACTTCCTATCCGAATCTCTTACGTGATTCTGGTATAGCGAGAGAGATGGTGCTGCCATCTATGAATCTTGAAGCAAATCAAATTATGTTGTTCAATATTTTTTGATTTGCAATTTTTAAGTATTTCCATTACTATATATAAACTGAAAATAGATGTCATATACTTCAGAAAAAGTGACCAAACCCTCCGGTGTCCGAGGCCAGATTTGAACTGGCGTCTTCAGCTTTCGCGGCTGACGTCCTGACCACTAGACCACCCGGTCACGGCGGAACTTGACAAATTTTCTCATGTATATGCAATCTCTGAATTTGAAACGGCTAGGCGCCGTTGACCATACTCTAAGGGCATGCGCAGTACGTGCTTGCACCTCCTATCCGAATCTCTTACGTGATTCTGGTATAGCGAGAGAGATGGTGCTGCCATCTATGAATCTTGAAGCAAATCAAATTATGTTGTTCAATATTTTTTGATTTGCAATTTGCAAGTTTTAGTTTAGCAATTCAGCCAATAATCTCGTCTCTAAATTCAAAATTTAATTTATGGTATTTAGACGATGGTTCACTGGGAGGTGATGCATCTACTGTTTTGCAGGATTTGCAGACAGTCATCCAAAAATTTTCGGAAATCGGCCTTCTTTTAAACTTTTCAAAATGTGAAATTTTTATTCCAAATCACATTTCACAAGATAAAAAAACTGACATACTTACAAATTTTAACACCATACTGCCCGACGTTTCCGTACTTTCAAATTCATCCCTCACTCTTTTAGGCTCACCCATTTTCGAAGAATCTATTAACCCTGTGATCAACTGTAAATTAAACTTATTCAACAATACATCCGACCTTCTTTATCAAATCAATCCTCATATGGCCCTTTTTATTATACGTTTTTGTCTATTTACTCCTAAATTTATGTATCTATTACGCAGCTGCCCAATTTGGAAATTTTCGACCATTTTGTCATCCATTGATACCTCCCTTCAGACAACACTGTCAAAAATTCTAAATATTAATTTTGACTTCAGAACCTGGTCCCAAGCGGTTCTCCCTATAAGGTTCGGGGGGCTGGGTATTCGAACCTCGGCTAGCGTAGCCCTGCCTGCTTTCCTGTCCTCTGCTTATTGCTCGCTATCTCTTGTCGGCATCATTCTAAACCATACTCAGATAGTCGACGATGAGGTGGCGACTCTAGGGGAGGCGAGGGAAGCGTGGTGCGGCTCGTGCCCTGGATCGGACATCCCGGCCACCCGACATGTTCAAAAAGCGTGGGATGCCCCTCGCCTCAAGACAGTTCACGCATCACTCATCGATAATAGTCAGGACGATTCGGAACGTGCCCGCCTTCTGGCGGTATCAGTTCCAGAAGCAGGTCACTGGCTGCATGCACTCCCATCACGTCAAATAGGCACCGTTCTGGATCCAAGCTGTTTAAGGATAGCAATATGCTTGAGGCTTGGGTCCAGAATTTGCGTCCCCCACACCTGCATCTGTGGAAAGAGCGTCGATCAGCTTGGGCGACACGGTCTTTCATGCATCAAAAGCGCTGGCCGGCTATACCGTCACGGCACTATCAACGATTTGATCCGTCGCTCGCTTGCCACTGCCTCAATACCAGCCATCCTAGAGCCTACTGGTTTGGCAAGAGATAACGGCAAGCGCCCCGACGGAGCTACGTTGGTGCCGTGGAGGCTAGGTAGAGCCTTGATATGGGACGCTACTTGTGTCAATACGTTCGCCCAGTCTCATATCCAGGCAACCCGCTCGCAGGCCGGCGCTGCGGCTGATCAGGCTCAGTTTCTCAAGCGCCGCAAATACTCGTCTTTACTTAAAGGAGTTTGCGGCGCTTGCGATAGAAACTTTGGGCCCCTGGTCAGCCGACATGAAGAAGTTTATGGGGGCCCTGTCGCCGAAGTTGATTGACACCTCGGGAGACCGTCGTGCTGGCAGTTACCTCTCGCAACGAATTTCTATCGCAGTTCAGAGAGGTAACGCCGCCAGTGTGATGGGGACCATGCCGCAAGGCGACCTATTAGACGGGGTTTTCTTTCTATAATAGTATTTAGTTTCGAGATAGTTTTAAGTTTAATATAGAGTTTTAGTTTTTTAAAGAGTTGTAATTTATTTTTAAAATATATTAGAATAAATTAACAAAATTAAATAAATTAAATTGGATAAAAAAAAAAAAAAAAAATTTTAAGTAGTTCCACTACTATATATAAACTGAAAATAGATGTCATACTCATATACTTCAGAAAAAGTGACCAAACCCTCCGGTGTCCGAGGCCAGATTTGAACTGGCGTCTTCAGCTTTCGCGGCTGACGTCCTGACCACTAGACCACCCGGTCACGGCGGAACTTGACAAATTTTCTCATGTATATGCAATCTCTGAATTTGAAACGGCTAGGCGCCGTTGACCATACTCTAAGGGCATGCGCAGTACGTGCTTGCACCTCCTATCCGAATCTCTTACGTGATTCTGGTATAGCGAGAGAGATGGTGCTGCCATCTATGAATCTTGAAGCAAATCAAATTATGTTGTTCAATATTTTTTGATTTGCAATTTTTAAGTAGTTCCACTACTATATATAAACTGAAAATAGATGTCATATACTTCAGAAAAAGTGACCAAACCCTCCGGTGTCCGAGGCCAGATTTGAACTGGCGTCTTCAGCTTTCGCGGCTGACGTCCTGACCACTAGACCACCCGGTCACGGCGGAACTTGACAAATTTTCTCATGTATATGCAATCTCTGAATTTGAAACGGCTAGGCGCCGTTGACCATACTCTAAGGGCATGCGCAGTACGTGCTTGCACCTCCTATCCGAATCTCTTACGTGATTCTGGTATAGCGAGAGAGATGGTGCTGCCATCTATGAATCTTGAAGCAAATCAAATTATGTTGTTCAATATTTTTTGATTTGCAATTTTTAAGTAGTTCCACTGGGTCCATATCGGCTCTCATAAAATTTGTATTCCTATTTACGATTTTACTACGGATTGGAGTTCATAATAATCACTCTTCATAATTTTTTTCTTCATACATTTTATGTTCATACATTTTAATTCCTATGATCGGAACTCATAACACTTAGTCGTCATAATTTTTTATTTCATAATGTATCAATTAAGAACGTGTTTGAGTCATCCTTTTTTAATTCATAATACTTTTCTTCATAAGAGACTATTTTCATATTATTTGTGTATATAATGTTATCTCAAATAAGATTTAAGTGTTGCATTTTTGTTTAAAATGTAGGTATGTTTGTAAATGTTGAAATTATTTGTAGTGATAAAAATGCGGGTACGCTTGGAACAGTATTAGGTAGTAGGCGTTTTGTGGTCGTACGTAATTCGTGTCATTCAACGAGTATCATTATTTATGTGGCTTTATTTTGGTAGCAATGGACGATACATATATAAATTGTTTTAAGACAAGTCGTGGAGGAGTGAAGTTAAATTGGGATGGTTTCATATATGAGAAAAACAGAGTGACTATAGAAAAACAATACTGGGTCTGTGAATTACGAAGCAGTGAAAAATATAAATGCAACTCAAGAATAACAACTGTGTATGATGAGGAAAAGAAAATGTATAAATTAATCAATAAATCAACCTGTGAACACAACCATGATCCGAATTCATTAAAGGAAAAGGTTTGTTTACATTTGTTTCTAGGTCTAAATAAGTGGTTATGAGCAGTATATATATCTGTAACCCCCGACGCAAAAACGACGGGGTGTTATAATTTTGACGTGTCTGTGTTTGTGTATGTGTGTATGTGTGTGTGTGTGTGTGTGTGTGTGTGTCTGTCTGTGGCATCGTAGCTCCCGAACGGCTGAACCTATTTTGATTTTGGTTTTTTTGTTTGAAAGGTGAATTAGTCGGGACTGTCGGGAGTGTGAAGATCGAGTAACTCCTAGATATATGTCGCATCGGGGTACCGCTAAGTTTAAAATTTGAAGGAAGTTCGGGTTCGATTCACTTAAGTGGTACCCCGACGCGACATATATCTAGCAGTTACTCGATCTTTGATGGCTCAACGATAGATTTTATTTCTGACTTTTTAGATGTTTGCTTTTTTAGCGTTGGGGGTTTTTTTAATGGTTTATTTATTCAATTAAGAAGGTATAAAGGTTTATTTATTTATAACTAAGGTTATGTAAGAATTATATTTCTAACTAAACCCAAACTTTCTGGCAGCATTTAGGTTCTGTGGGGGTCACAGTTCTAACCTAACCTAACCCACCTTTCTGGCAGCATTTCGGTTCTGTGAGGGTCGCAGTTCTAACCTAACCTAACCCACCTTTCTGGCAGCATTTCGGTTCTGTGAGGGTCGCAGTTCTAACCTAACCTAACCCACCTTTCTGGCAGCATTTTGGTTCTGTGAGGGTCGCAGTTCTAACCTAACCTAACCCACCTTTCTGGCAGCATTTTGGTTCAGTGAAGGTCGCAGTTCTAACCTAACCTAACCCACCTTTCTGGCAGCATTTCGGTTCTGTGAGAGTCGCAGTTCTAACCTAACCTAACCCACCTTTCTGGCAGCATTTCGGTTCTGTGAGGGTCGCAGTTCTAACCTAACCTAACCCACCTTTCTGGCAGCATTTTGGTTCAGTGAAGGTCGCAGTTCTAACCTAACCTAACCCACCTTTCTGGCAGCATTTCGGTTCTGTGAGAATCGCAGTTCTAACCTAACCTAACCCACCTTTCTGGCAGCATTTCGGTTCTGTGAGGGTTGCAGTTCTAACCTAACCTAACCCACCTTTCTGGCAGCATTTCGGTTCTGTGAGGGTCGCAGTTCTAACCTAACCTAACCCACCTTCTGGAAGCATTTTAGTTCTATGAGTAGTTCTATCCAACATACGTAAAAGATAATGTATTTGTATTTTGCAATTGCAGGTACACAACAGTATAAACACAATGAAGGAGGACGCTTTAAATAACTTGCAAAAAAAACCAATACATGTAATAGAAAACTGTGTAGCCAGCACATCGTCCAGCGTACTGTCTAGTTTGCCAACAAACTTGAACTTAAGGCAAATAATCTACCGTCAGAGAAAGATGCAAAATAAAGTAAAAGAGCCTGACTCAATTGATTTTGAAATAAATCGCAATTTATTCCAAATAGACGAGGATGACCACATATTAATTGATAAAATGTTCCATGGTAAGAGAATAATAATGTATACATCCAAGAAATTGCTCACATTGTTGTGTTCATCCGCTTATTTAATAATGGATGGTACATTTAAGGTTGCCCCAGCAATATTTCAACAAATATATGCTATACACGGTTGTGTGAATTCAAAAACATTTCCTATGGTAATCACATTATGTACAAATAAAGACAAAACGACATACCATACATTATTTTCAACTTTAATTGAACATTGCGAATCATTAAATTTGAGTTTATCACCTAAGTACATATTGATGGATTTTGAAAAGGCCTCGCAATTAAGCGCAAAAACTGTTTTTGAAAATACTATCATTAAAGGTTGCTATTTTCACCTCGGACAAATTATATACAGACAAGTGCAGGATAAAGGGTTTCAGAAATTATATGGAACAGATGAATGTTTTTCGTCTGAAATTAAATGTATTTTAGCACTTGCCTACCTGTCGCCTGATGAGATACCTATTTATTTTGATGCATGGATGCCAAATATCTCTTCTAACGCTAAAATAATCGCAGAGTGGTTTAATGAAAACTATATATGGGGCACTGCCACTTCACCACCGAAATATGATCCAAAGTTATGGAGTACGTCTGAACTCAATGAGCAAAACATACCACGCACTCAAAATAGTGCAGAATCTTGGCATAATCGCTTTCAAAATCTGGTTGGACAGCACCATGCGGGTTTCTACTTCTTATCAAAAAAAATTGTGCTTGAAATAAAACATCAAACAGCCGAAATCGAAAAGCATATGAATGGGGCTCCACCTGCCCCCAAAAAAAGAAAATATACGAAGAAATCTGATCGAACAGAAAAGCGTACTCAAGAAAAAGGCCGAATACGGTGATAAAAGTGATTATTTAAAAGCAATAGCCTCCAATATCAAGTTAATTTAAATGTTTATCGTGCACGATATTAAGTCAATGAAAGGTATTTTTTCAATTACCTATTACAAAAAATCAAAAATAATTTGTATTACAATAAATCAAAAATAATTTGTATAGTTTCATTTATATAAAACCTTACCTATTTTCGACGACTTAAAAATCTGTTTCTATCTATAATTAATCGTATGATAGTTTAATTGTATGAAAAAAAAAAATATTATAAAAGAGATGTATGATTATTGACAGTATGAACTTCAATGTACAGGATAAATAACACTTATGATAAAGAAATATATGAAAACAAAAATTAGTATAAACAAATGTATGAACATTAACATTATGAAGCCGAATGATTAGGAGTTTCAATATTTTATTATAATAAAAATTATGAAGAGTGATCATTATGATATACAATTGTATGAGAGACATTTTCGGACTTCCGATATTAGGAGTTAAAAAGTTATGTGAGTAAAAGCGCACCCAGTTCCACTACTATATATAAACTGAAAATAGATGTCATATACTTCAGAAAAAGTGACCAAACCCTCCGGTGTCCGAGGCCAGATTTGAACTGGCGTCTTCAGCTTTCGCGGCTGACGTCCTAAAAAAAATTGCAAATCAAAAAATATTGAACAACATAATTTGATTTGCTTCAAGATTCATAGATGGCAGCACCATCTCTCTCGCTATACCAGAATCACGTAAGAGATTCGGATAGGAGGTGCAAGCACGTACTGCGCATGCCCTTAGAGTATGGTCAACGGCGCCTAGCCGTTTCAAATTCAGAGATTGCATATACATGAGAAAATTTGTCAAGTTCCGCCGTGACCGGGTGGTCTAGTGGTCAGGACGTCAGCCGCGAAAGCTGAAGACGCCAGTTCAAATCTGGCCTCGGACACCGGAGGGTTTGGTCACTTTTTCTGAAGTATATGACATCTATTTTCAGTTCCAAAACCGATTTAATGTATCGTTGAAATATTGAATTAAGCAAAATGGGCAAACAAAGTTGGTAAATATAAACTGGACAATTTATTTTTTTATTTTTAACTGCATTCAACGCCATCTAGTAACAGCTTACTGTACTAGTAAGATTTACAGATAGGCGTAATAAGCCTTATTACACAAATAACGCATAGATGGCGTCTAATTTTGCTTCAAACGATTCTGTTGCTGAATTGGGTATGCACTTTTGAACGCGAGTGTACCTATGTAAAGAGGTAAAACAATACATGTGTACGTACTCATTAAACTGGGCGATATCTCCCTTACAATATTCAGATAGAAGAGAAAGTACACAGCAATATTTCTAAATACGTTCTTTAGCACGTCTATAAAATTAACTACCTATCCTAAATATGTCAATGTACTCAATTTCAAAATTAATAATAATCTAACACGTCACACATAAGTATCCGTCAAATTCGTGGGCAGAAGGCAACTATACAATTCTGACATATCAAAGCAATATGCAGTCAAAAACACAACATGACCACCTTCTAAAGAAAAGTCGGGTAAAACTGAATAGAAGTCCAAAACGAACTCGTTTATTTTTGCCGACTGCAAAAGATCGGTTCAGTTTTTGCGTCGGCTTGCATTCCGGCTAGCGAAGAATTCCCGACGTTATGCAACTGCCACTTATCCGCTTAACCGCTGGATAACTGCGCTGACAGTTGAGAATCCAATGAAAATACCGTCTCATGTTAAAACGAAAAAAAAAAAACACTTAAACTGCATATGCCACATGCATAAGTAAACCTAGCTTCATGAGTTTCGTGACAGGTAACTCGGGTCAGGTAGCTAAATGACCATCGATCGTTTATCCAAAACTGCAAACTGTAATTTGCTAGCCTTCGAAAAGTCACGTGATCACTGGCATACATTATAAATAATATCTATCCGCAATAAACGATTGTCACTTACCTCGCTGGACCTCCAGATCTGTTATCGGATCGATTATTTGAGGTAATCGAGCATGAGAGCTCCCGCGTTTGATTAGCACAATACCTGCTTACCCGATCTTACGCTATAATATAGCATTTGTGTCTCACAAACCAGTCTAACTGGAACCACGACCACTGCAAAATATATTGTCTTCATAGTCGACACACTATTGTCACATTGGTCGAGGTAGATATCCATTTGTAAAACCATCAACAACCTCATTCCTCTCCACTTAGAAGCTGAAAAGCTCCGCTTTATTCACTTGAAACACTAGTCGTTGCATTTGTTGCCTCTGGACATACGTCCGAAGAATTTAAAAACGCGTAATTGTAATTGCGCATGGTTTGCTACGTCGACAATGGAAATTTGACCGTCTTTCTGTATCTTTATCGAACGAGAGATGCACTTCGGATATTGTAGTCCCCTTAATGCTGGCTACAAGTGGGCCTGGTAATACGGCAGAAACGTCGCGCCAGTATCGATACTTTCGATGGATCGAGATCGACTGAATCGTTCGAGCGTAACGCTGCGTTGGCGTAATTTGCAAGAAATTGTGCTGAGACCGAGGCCGGGACAATTAAGACTGGCTTATCCTTGGATTTTAAACTAACCACATAAGTGATAGGCATTTTGAAAAAATCTCGATAAACCACAGCCAAATAGCACTAGACCCTACTCATAGTGTTGTGTTCCTGCTGGTGAGTAAGGTTGCCAAAGAGCTCAAAGAGGTCCCAGTGTGTTGTCGACGAGGGACCTTCTTGTTCCTTTAGCCGTGAATCCACAGTGAATCCTCCTTTTTGTAAAGGGTCGGCAACGCGCATATGACTCCTTTGGAGTTGCAGGCGTCCATAGGTTACGGTAGCTGCTTACCATCAGGCGGGCCGTATGCTAGTTTGTCACCGTCGTGGTATAAAAAAAATAATAAACAGCGTGAATACGTGTCCACGTATTCACGTAAGTACGTCCGTACTTGAGGCCTATTTTAGTTATCGATTTCATTTTAATTTAATATTGAACAGCATGGGTCCAATTCAGATCATCCTTTTATTGTTTATTTATTATTGTCAAGTATTTAAAAAAATCTGAATTGCAAATCCTTATCAAATCAAGATAGGTTAAGTAGATTCTCGCTCCTTGGCAATGTCGGTTTCTTGTTTGAGAATATAGCCTTCCACATCGATTTCAATGACGACGGCGACCCCAACAATTAAAGATTTATCCTTGTATGAGCTCTTTTGCACTATTGGCAATAGTGTAACGGACGATTCAAGTCCCTCATTGTCATGAACTCATCAACTGCAAAGGCTACAATGACATCTTGCCAGTTTCAGCATACATTTTGCTTTTGAATAGTATTTCGCGATTATCCTATTAATACCATTCTTGCTCCGTTCAAACCTCTTTTTGTTTTTGATTCAGGAAAAGTCAGCGAGCTTAACAAATGAGATCCAGTAAAAGTGATAATAGTACATTTTTCTCTTAAAAAAAATGAACCTTGCCGCTACTGAAATAAGAGCTTAAAACGAAATTAGACTGATAATCGTTTCCCCCGGATCTTTGTTGGCAAGTAGGTATAGTTAGGTATACAGAACGAGGAATCGCAAGTCACTGGACCTTTCCCCTCGTAACTCCTCTAGATGTTAATTATTGCTGACCTGTTAATGACTTTCCTTCCAATTAATTATTGCTGTAGCTACTTCTCAACAACTTAACCAATCAAATAGAAAAGGATAATTAACACACATATTAACTAACTTAGGCCTTTTGCACATCTCTAGGTGTTTAGGGGTTTTTTGTCATTGTCCCAATTACATTAAAGAGTTCGTATTCGTACTGTTCTTACTACCATTCAGACAGCTTTAAAAATCTACCTATGTACATATTAGTTCCTGTATTTCTTAATTGGCTCATCATCAAACACTTAAGAGCCATGCTCTTGTCGGTGCAACTCAAAGTGGGCTCTCCATTTGCTTCGGTCCCAGGCCTCCTCTTTGATCTCTTGGTACGACGTGACCTTAACAACCAATTGGCTACTTTCCTAAAAAAATATATTTAGTCCGTCAGCTAGATTATCAAAAAATATTGGACACGTATTTTTTATTTTGTCAATCAAACGAAAATTGGTGAAGATATAGCCCGTTAAAGTTCCGCGTGACGTCACATTTCAGTATAATGTGACGTCACGCGGAACTTTAACGGGCTATATCTTCACCAATTTTTGTATGATTGACAAAATAAAAAATACGTGTCCAATATTTTTTGATAATCTAACTGACGGACTAAATACAATTATATTTTTTTTACCCAGGAAAGTACCCAATTAACATTGTTTTTTATGTACTTAGGTAATGAAGACGGAAGTAGACGATAGGTAGAAGATTATGGAGATGTGGAGAAGTAGTGAGCGAGGCCCTAGGAAACTATGAAGAATATCAATACTTGACACTTGGCAGGCAGATAGGTGGAAAAATAGGCAATCCCGGGAGCAGCTTTGATAGGAACATAAAAGACAATAAAATTATATCTTTAAAATTTGACTAGATACTATTTTTATTTCAAAATCTTAAGTAATTAATTGGAGGCATGAACCCTATTCCCGGAAGGTGGAAGTGTCAGTAGGGCCAACCACAGGCTGACAGAATGATCAAAGTAACTCACCAGATAGGTACATGCACATAAATTTAACATTAAAATAAAGGTAACTAATATGGTTATTAACAAATACTTATTACATTAACGAATACAACTAAGATTCGTTACATTCAAACCTAAATTCACTAGAGTACGACAAGATCGGAGTAGAAGTACTAATGACGAGGCAGACGGCGGAGTGGCGCGCGCTGAGGGCTCTAAAGAGAGACGCAAATCTCTGCCTATTGGCTACGTGAGCGTATGAGTCGCGTTCTCAGGGGCCAGAGTAGAGTGACCTCGAGATCCGTGATAGAGTTTGGCCATAACATATTATAAATCAGTGCCTTTTTATATACTTATACGACTTTGACTCATAACACGGTGGCGGTGGCACGCGCTGTGGCATGAAAGGGAGATGCAAATCTCTGCCTAACATGAGATGCATGTTCGTCGACTTTTCGGGTTCTTGTGTGATGTGTTCTCGAGGTCCGTGACGGCCAAAATTTGGTTAACGTAACTTGAAAGAATATACATTCTTTCAAGTTACGTTACAGCTGTATAGCTGTGGCTCTTTATTCGTCAACTAGCCTTTGCCGGATTGCGAGATTTGCGAGGCATATGGCGAATTACAAATATTTAATACAAATAATATTATATCATAGGTGAGTATCTCTGTAATTAGTATCTCGTAAAACAGTTGATATTTACGCGAGAAGAAAAGACACGAAGTAACAGAAGTAAAGCACGATTCTCGCATTTAATCAAAATTATTACTTACATTAAATTTTGTTTACGTAGCCCTTTATGTAGTTCGTTTCAGTTTTCGACTCGTCCGTGCGTGGAGAATGGCAACTCTGCACACACTAACGTCACTTGACATGCTTCTTTATTGTTACCTATCTAATATTTACCATGTATTTTTTAAACTGAAGTTTAGAAAGAGTTAATTGGAGAAGAGTATTTGTATTTCCAATCCGTTGTTATAGTTAGGCAGGTAAATCTCTTGGAAAAAACATGGCTTAATAGTATTTAATATTACGTACTTCACCACATAGTATAAAACAAAGTCGCTTTCCGCTGTCTGTCCCTATGTATGCTTAGATCTTTAAAACTACGAAACGGATTTAGATTCGTTTTTTTTAATAGATACAGTGATTCAAGAGGAAGGTTTATATGTATGTATAATACATGCATAGTATAGTAGAGAAACTCTGATGACAGTGCATGTCGGACCACGCATAATGAAGGGTTCCGTAGCTTCAATGGAATAACAACCAGACTAATGCCAAAAAGTCGTATCTGAGGCCTATGGAAATAACTCAAAAATGGCTAAACCGATAATGTACAAAACAATTTTCGTAGAAAGTATATTATAACGCGCATCTTCTCAAATTTTTTCATATTTTTTGGACTTACGGTTCAAAAGTTACAGGGGGGGGGGGACGCTATTTTTCCGACTTTCGGAGCGATTATTTCTGAAACTATTCACTTAATCACAAAATGTTCAAAGAAACCTCAATGTTATATTTAAAGACCCATCGATTGATGTGCAACATGTTGATATTTGGTATATTTTTTTATTTATATAGTTACATGTATGGAGCGGAGCGCCCCCCCTGAAAGTATTTTTTTCTGCAATTTCACTACATAACTAAATAGCGGCATACAAACTACACCTTATGTCTAAATTTTATTAAGATACGTCTTATAGTTTCTGAGTAAAATGGCTGTGACATACGGACGGACGGACAGACGGACATGAGCATGACCAAAACTATAAGGGTTCCGTTTTTGCCATTCTGGCTACGGAACCCTAAAAAGGTCTACAAAAAAGTCCGCTACGGTATACGTCTTTCTCTTAGGGATAACCCACAATAACCATTTTTTATCCCGTGCTAAGCCAGGGCGGGTCGTTAGTACATTTATATCTAAACTCGACTGTGCTAGGATACGGTGGCTGCAAAATCGACTGCCGCAATTACGGCGCGACGCTTGTCATTGCGCAGGAGAGCAAACAGTCTGCGGTCTCTAAAGGCTTCATTACGCGAGGTCAGTGAGCCGGTGTAGTTGCATACCTTCGGGCCTTTAGGCGGCATATTCGACTCATCAGTGGTGTTGGACTATACTCGCTCAAGGACAAGGACGATGAAAACGGGCCATTTCATGCCAGTTCGACCCCTTTTTCATTGTCTCGTATACACGTATATACCGCGTGGAGCCGTGATAGCCGTTCGGCCTACATGACGCCTGTCATGCCGTAGCCGAAACGGCATTAGAGTTACATCACTTGATGTAGTTAATAAGTTATTCCTTATTGTTATTGTATCCGAAATTAAATAGGTTCATATTCATGAAGGTTTCATTAGTTTGTACGGTTTGTATTTCTTTCACATTAGTTCGGCTCGTTACTCACAATAAGGCGGTAGTCACACTGCTCCGCATCTCGCAGCGACGTCCGTTGATGCGTTTTTTAACTTTGTATGTAGAATCTTGATTTTGTATAGAAAAATCGCATGGTACGACACACTGGCTCCGCTTCGACGCGCGGAGGAGCGAGACGCACGACGACTCGTGCGCTCGGACGGAGATGCGGTGCGTGCCGCAGGGTATGTCACACCGAGCTCCGCAGTGCCGTACGGATTTTAGTGCAAGAAAGGACGTAGGCGCAATGGATATGGACGTCTATAAGTTTATTTTTGAAATTGAAAGTCGGTCCTTTAATCATAATCTAGGGATTCTTATAAAAGTATAATTGAAGATTGAAGTAGTAGCTTTTCTTCCGCTGTAATAGAACGTCGAAAATTTGTGTCCGCGCCAGTAATAATCACTCCAATTTTGCTTAGCAAATAATCAAATGACGCGGTTGACATACGGGGGCAATTTAAAAAAATTCTTCTTGTTGCCTTAAATCTTGGTAATATCTAGCAAAAGATCCATTTATAGGTCTGTTTTGTAAATAGGGAAGTACCCAGTGTCTTCTGCGTTTTATGACTCGATTGTACAAAAACCAAACTGAAAGTATCACCGCAGCGGTCTGAATAAGTACCGTGTCCATTTTATCGACAAATAGGAACTATTTTCTCCTTAACGTTCGAATGTGAAATGAACGCGAGACGGAAGTAACGCGGGACGTCGCGCATCGCAGCTCCGGACGGAGATGCGGAGAAAACTCGGACGTTGGTGCGTTGTCTCCGCATACGAGTCCGTTGCTCCGCGTCTCGCAACGAGACGCGGCGGCAGTGTGACAACCGCCTAAAACCATTATTCTTTATAACATAATCAAAACAATCCAGCGTTCTTAACGAGGCCGGGCCGTTGGATCGAACACAATCACCCCGTATAATCGACAATGGCGGCGTTAAACCTCCTCGGGTTAAACAATTTGCGTCCAACATTAACGAATATCTATTGTCGCTAAATTGATTCTGCTCTCCGATTTTCGGAGGATTTCGTCGAAAATTTAAGATGACGCCGACCGGGAAGTTAGTGAAACCAAAGCTTAAGCCGATCAAATGATGATTAATTTATTGTGAGCATAATTAGTTTTCTAAATACCTAATTCGTATTGAATTCCTCTTCTCCGTTGTTGAAGTACAGCCTCGGCCAGAAGTGTTGAGCACCCTTGCGATTTTCATACAAAACTCGAAAGTTTAGACCGGCGTTCCTATCTTTTTTGAAGTTATTTTATGAATTAATTCCAACTGAACAAGCATGTTTTGGTGAAGTGAGTAGTAACTGCATAGAATATTTGCAATTTGTCGCACCGACTTAAATTCGCATTTTAGGGACCTCCACTTTTTATATTTTATAGGTACCTTGAAAGTGAAGTTTTCTAGATATATCAATAAAATATAAAATTTTACGTCATCTTACACAATATGATAGGGAATTAATACTTAACATCAAAATTGTAAACAAAAAAGAGCTATGCTCAATAGCGCAATAATTGGAGCATTTGCCTTACAAAAGGTGGAGTAGAAAATGTTTTAATGGTTATTGGTAGGCTATAGGGTGGTTATTAAAATACTAGATTTGAGACCTTGAGGGGGGCGTGCGTTGGCTGCCATCTTGGTTTAAATGTGCCATAAGTCCGTTTTTGAACCTTGGCGCTTAAACGGTTATCAGTATGCCTAAAATGTTTATCCAACGTATGAAGAACATAAAATTGTCTACAATATTTCCATATACAATACATCTGTAAGTCTTACAGATATAAAGATACAGGGGGTGAAAAAGTGTATATTTGCTTATATCATAAGAATTTTATTTATTAGCTTCAAAGTTTTGTGCTTCGAGATAAGGAAATGAAGTCTCTACCACAGTTTTGTCATCTTCTAATGATTCTTTTAAAAGATATTCAAAAGTTGAATTCCCCCCTAGAGCGCTTATAGAGGGGGTGAAAGTAGTAAGTCTCACACACAAAATCAGCGTTCTATTACTCATCATAAAAAACTACTAGGCGTTGTCAGGTATAGGTATGGATCAATTAGGGTATAATTAATTTAGATTTGACAAAAAACATATATGCTTTCATAAAAAAAAAAATTTTTTAAAGAAAGTGCTTGCAAATATTTTAATTTTTTTAAACTTCATATAACTGTCAAGTTATTATTAAAATATCGTATAGGCTTTAGCATTTTTTACATAATGCTTAAACAGTTGACTTTATGACAAAAATGTCTACGAGAAGTATAAAGACAATGAGTATGAGTAATTTTTTCCTTCCTGTAACTTTGTATCTTCTAAGACGTACAGAATAAATAACAACAAATACAAAAAAAAATTGAGTATAGTTTTCGTAGACATTTTTGTCATAAAGAGAGCTGTTCTGGCATTATGTAAAAAATGCTAAAGCCTATACGATATTTTAATAATAAGTTGATAGTTATATGAAGTTTAAAAAAAAAAAAAATATTCAAGCACTTTCTTAAAAAAAAAAATTTTTTCTATGAAAGCGTATAAGCGTAATCTAAATTCATTATACCCGAATTGATCGATTGCTATACAACGCCTAGTAGTATTTTATGATGAGTAATAGAACATTGATTTTGTGTGTGAGACTACTACTTTCACCCCCTCTATAAGCGGTCCAGGGGTGAATTCAATCTTTTAAAAGAATCATTAGATTATGACAAAACTGTGGTAGAGACTTCATTTCCTTATCTCGAAGCACAAAACTTTGAAGCTAATAAATAAGATTCTTATGATATAAGAAAATATACACTTTTTCACCACCTGTATCTTTATATCTGTAAGACTTACAGATGTATTGTGTATGGAAATATTGTAGACAATTTTATCTTCTTCATACGTTCCATAGAAATTTTAGGCATACTGATAACCGTTTAAGCGCCAAGGTTCAAAAACGGACTTTTGGCACCTTTAAACCAAGATGGCGGCCGCGCCCCCCCCCCCCCCCCCCCTCAAGGTCTCAAATCTAGTATTTTAATTCCACCCTATAGCCTACCAATAACCATTAAAATATTTTCTACTCCACCTTTTGTAAGGCAATGTATGGAGATGATTCCCCAATGATTGGATTACAACACTTCTGGCCAAGGCTGTATGATCGTCACCACTTGTTTGGAGGATCGCTAACTGTTTTCTATTTATGTTTCATAAATTCAAAATCCATAAAAAAAAGATGTGATATCCTACATAACTACTACATATATGCCATTATTTTATTGCATAAATTGTTTGAATTACTATAACAAATCAAAACAATGGTTATTCGGAGCCGTAAGTGAAGACGAACCATGATAATGATGGCCAAAAGGATATAGACGGAGAGCTAGCCACGTCAGATATGACACAATAATGAGAGCGACGAAACCCCTCTCGTTAGCTTGCTATACTATGCTTATTTCTAGATCCAGACATCTGGCAGCTGTAAAGTGGTGGAGGTCAAAGAATGCAGACCACTTTAAGAGTTCATCATCAAAACAAGGAGCGACGAAACCCCTCTCGTTAGCTTGCTATACTATGCTTATTTCTAGATCCAGACATCTGGCAGCTGTAAAGTGGTGGAGGTCAAAGAATGCAGACCACTTTAAGAGTTCTTATTTTGATACAGTATTATGAGAAATTATGTAAATAATTAGATTATATCATTGCCAAAACTTTCGGATGGGGGGATGGGGGAAAACGACATAAAATGTAATTATAGTCTGTCGCCTACTGTTTCTGTTTCCGAAATAATTAGCAATATTTTTTGTTCTAATGTTAAAATATTGTCCCGTCCTCTATAAATAAAACAACTTCGACAGTTTTAACCTATTTTGGTATTACTTTTTTCCAATTCAAAAATTTTGGCTAGTTTGTTGCTTTGATCTCCACCCATTAATAGCTGCCAGATGCCCAGATCTAGCAATAAGGATAGTATAGCAATCTAACCAGACAGGTTTTGTTGCTCTCATTATTGTGTCATATCTGACGTGGCTAGCGCTTAGTCCAATATTAAATAAATGTTTTAAAATGACATTATGAAAGATACAAACGAAAATCCTCATCTATTCCATACATTATTTAAATATTTCGAATATGTTTAATTTTGAAAAACTGGATAATACAAACCCACCTCATTTCATGTAAATGCCTAACGTAATAATTCAAATTCACGTTTCCTTCGTGTAACTCAATTACTTGTCGCTCGCAACAGGATATGGGTATTGCTTTTGGCAATGCCGAGACTTATGGCTACAATACTTGGGCCGAATATTGGAATTTGGAAATAACGAGGGCGGGGGTAAGTAAATTATGAGACTGTCTGAGCGGAGCTAGCGGTTTTAGTAACCTTTGAAACACTCTAAATCATTGACCATGTGTTTGTGAATCCGTGAAATTTTAGATGGGGCACGCTGTATGATCTCAGAAACAGTTCGCAGGATGGACCGATGACTTTGCCAAAGTGGTTGGAATGAACAGAGTGGTAAATGAAATGGCCAAACCCGTGGAAAATGGCGTGCTTACTAGGACACCTGTAACCATCAGTGTGTGAAAAATTGTTTAAAGAAATGCAGCAACTCAACTATTTATTTATCGTATGGCTACAAGTCACTGGATATAGATAGGCATTTCTTCCCTGGGGTAGTAGTAGTGAAAGCAGATGATAATGAAAATCCAGTGAGTGCTGTGAGGTCCAGATGGGACTGTGCAGCTGCCAAGTTTGTTACTCTTTTAGCACCACACAGGGATCACGTGTAGGGTTGTCTAAGGTGTTTCCTACGGCCGCAGAGTAACATGTATGAAATTGAATTACAAAAGATGACACTTTCAGATTATAAATAGTTGGGTGGTTTTGCGGTAGGTTATAGGTTATACGTTATAATATCCCTATTCATTAACCTTTTGACCGCCAAGCGTTGAACAAAAATGACGCGCCACCGACGCAACGTAATCGCGTTTTGTCAAGCGAAATTGAACTTTGCGGAAGCTCGCGTAGGTCCCTATTGCATTACAAAGCCTGTCGGCTGTAGCCGTCGTTGGCGTCCATGGCACAACTTTTTGATGTCGGCCACAGCCTACTGTGGCGGTCAATAGGTTAAATATCGTCAAACTTGTCATATTTCTACTGCGTGCTACACTGTGTGATACTCCTACTCCGCTAAGCTGAGATTTGGTGTCCTGAATTGTCCTGTCAGCGGCGAAAATGAATTTAATACAATGTAAGACAGACGGGCTATTTTAGGACGAATTTACTTGACGGATAGTCATGGGTCAAGTAAAAGGAGACTGAAAGTATTTAAGTTGAATCACACAGAACAATTATGAAGAATCAATGTGACACGTGTTACAAATGCATACATTGGGTACAAGTGTGTACCTAATTGCGTATTAATTAATAGTAGATTGTACACCAAGGGGATAAAGCACTGTTTTATGTCAGGGGCGCAATATTGAATCCTGAACGTAACGAAGGACTCCAGATTTTACTCCCGAGCGCAGCGAGGGGGTCATGAGTTAATTCCGGAGCGAAGCGAGGGAATTAAGACTGAGTCCTGAGTGCAGTGAGGGGTTCAAGCGCGCCCGTGACAAAAACAGCTTTATCCCCGAGGAGTATACTCTACTTTTCTCACCTCTTGCGAGACAATAAAATAGCTAAGGCAAAGACAATAAAATAAGTAGAAACGGATTTTTATTAAAGTAAATCAAAAGTAAAAACCGGCCTAGTGCGTGTCGGACCACACATAGGAGGGTTCCGTACCTTCAATGGAATAAGAACCAAACTAATACCAAAAGGTCGTATCTGGTGCCTATGGTTTTTTGGAGATAACTCAAAAATGGCTAAACCGATAATGTTCAAAACAATTTGCGTGGAAAGTATATGATAAGACGCATCTCCTCAAATTTTTTCATATTTTTTGGACTTACGGTTCAAAAGTTAAAGGGGGGGGGGCACAAGTTTTCTGACTTTCGAAGCGATTATTTTAGAAAATATTCACTTAATGACAAAAGGGTCAAAGAAACCTCAATGTTATTTTTAAAGATCATTGATGTGTCACATGTTGATACTTAGTTAAAAAAAATAGTTACATGTATGGAGCGCCCCCCCTAATTTTTTTTTTTCAAATCTACATAACTAAGTAGCGGCATACAAAATACACCTTATGTGTAAATTTTATTCAGATACGTCGTATAGTTTCCGAGTAAAATGGCTGTGACATACGGATGGACAGACATACAGACAGACATGACGAATCCATAAGGGTTCCGTTTTTTGCTATTTGGCTACGGAACCCTAAAAATTGATTCTTGATACATTAGTCCATTTTATTCGAATTTTATCTTCAATTTTTATAGAACCTGCTGTTTTACTCCGTATACTGCAGCGTCTTATGACACTCGCGGCATTTGTTTTAGGTATTTAAAAAAGGTGGCCAGCACGATTTTCCGAATAAATTCGATTTTCAAATCAGCTCGACGCGGCGGCGCGGGCCCCGGCTGGCGTCGCACGGTGGGCCGAAAATCGGCCTCCATAGAAATAGAAACCGAAGTCTTAAATTTGAACTTTTTTTTATTGGAATAGCTATGGTTAGGTGTTATTATGTCCCAAAATTAATCTTAGCTTATTTGGTTGGAAAAATAATTAATTATATTTTTTTTTCTAAATCTTTGTATGTCGCGTATCAGAAAAATCGAGTTTTCTCCGAAAATAAAAAGTTAACCGTAATATCCTGACAGATGATTTTAAACACAATTATTCTTAATTTTTCCACATAATTAGAATTTTCCTACGGGGTGCACTTTTTTTTTTAAAAATCGAAATATATTTTTTATTTTTTTTATTTTTATTTTTTATTTTAATATAGTTAAACTCATTATTTTGACTACAAAAAATGAATTTGAGTTTAATCGAACCAATAACTTACGCGTAGTGAATTTTTGTTCTAAGCAAATGTATGGAGCGTACGAGTAAAACGGATTTTTTTTTCAAAAATTAAAGGTATACCGTAATGTCCTTGCAGATGATGTAAGAACCAATTATTAAGGATATTTTCACATAACGCGAACTTTTCTACCGTATGCACTTATTTAATAAAAAAGAAAAAACTTATTTTTTCATGCTGAAATAGCTATTTCTCATTGTTTTAATCAAATAAATAATAAACATACAAGAGTTACAAGTAGAAAATTGAAAATAAAACCATTAGGTACATTAATACCCTTGCACCCTCTTTATTCCATTATCTTTGTACTTAATGAAATAGTATTTAACAAATGACACATTGAAAACTGATGAGTCCAAAATTAATGATCGTTAATGAGGTCCGGTTACAATTGTTAGTGGATAATATGAATACAGTTTAATCATTAAGGTTTTAATCATTATGCTTATAATTAGACGTAAAACTAATTACAATAACAATGATATAGAATGGTGGTGATTAGTACTTGCAATAAATAGGTAAGGGGTACATTTTATATTTTAGTTAATCTTGAGCTTCTCAACCGCTAACATACGACCATAAACCATGGACAGTCTTATTACGAACTTGGACTTGTTTGTTATCCTAAAATCTCAAGGATCTAGTTTAAATCACGAAGCTTTGTTTGAAATAGTGCTAACTAAATCAAACCTTAACCTGTCAGAAGAAGATCGTGACACCTTGAAAGAATTTTGCCGAAGATTTACAAGAGCCGCTACTAGCAGATGGAAGAAAAGCCAACGGAACACAGAAAAATTTAGAGCATTGTATGGATCTTGGTTAGAAGCAAATATTGACTGGCCAAGTTGCTTTTATCTTCAGTTAGCCCACGGATCAACCAGCAGTGATCTCATTCCTCATACTTTAAGCACATCATCAACTGGAACTATGACGCGATTGAAACGTAAACCATTCGAAGACCTCGGAACGAAGCAGAAAAAAAAAAGATGCAGCGATCTAAGCATTGAAAACACAGACGAAGTTGTGTTTTCAGCGGTAAAACTTTTAAAAGAAGATGGTCGAGGTGAAATTGCATCAGTGATAGATTCTGACAGGTTAAGGTTTGATTTAGTTAGCACTATTTCAAACAAAGCTTCGTGATTTAAACTAGATCCTTGAGATTTTAGGATAACAAACAAGTCCAAGTTCGTAATAAGACTGTCCATGGTTTATGGTCGTATGTTAGCGGTTGAGAAGCTCAAGATTAACTAAAATATAAAATGTACCCCTTACCTATTTATTGCAAGTACTAATCACCACCATTCTATATCATTGTTATTGTAATTAGTTTTACGTCTAATTATAAGCATAATGATTAAAACCTTAATGATTAAACTGCATTCATATTATCCACTAACAATTGTAACCGGACCTCATTAACGATCATTAATTTTGGACTCATCAGTTTTCAATGTGTCATTTGTTAAATACTATTTCATTAAGTACAAAGATAATGGAATAAAGAGGATGCAAGGGTATTAATGTACCTAATGGTTTTATTTTCAATTTTCTACTTGTAACTCTTGTATGTTTATTATTTATTTGATTAAAACAATGAGAAATAGCTATTTCAGCATGAAAAAATAAGTTTTTTCTTTTTTATTAAATAAGTGCATACGGTAGAAAAGTTCGCGTTATGTGAAAATATCCTTAATAATTGGTTCCTACATCATCTGCAAGGATATTACGGTATACCTTTAATTTTTGAAAAAAAAATCCGTTTTACTCGTACGCTCCATACATTTGCTTAGAACAAAAATTCACTACGCGTAAGTTATTGGTTCGATTTAACTCAAATTCATTTTTTGTAGTCGAAATAACGAGTTTAACTATATTAAAATAAAATAAAAAAATAAAAAAAATAAAAAATATATTTCGATTTTTAAAAAAAAAAGTGCACCCCGTAGGAAAATTCTAATTATGTGGAAAAATTAAGAATAATTGTGTTTAAAATCATCTGTCAGGATATTACGGTTAACTTTTTATTTTCGGCGAAAACTCGATTTTTCTGATACGCGCCATACAAAGATTTAGAAAAAAAATTATAATTAATTATTTTTCCAACCAAATAAGCTAAGATTAATTTTGGGACATAATAACACCTAACCATAGCTATTCCAATAAAAAAAAGTTCAAATTTAAGACTTCGGTTTCTATTTCTATGGAGGCCGATTTTCAGCCCACCGTGCGTCGCGGGGCTGTGCACCCTGCGGACTTTACCAAATTAGACTTTAAGCACATAACAATAAGAACTATGGGAAGTGAAATCACATTATTAACCAGCGGGTTATAATGAGATTTAGTACAACATTATAACCCGGCTAAAGCCAAGGTCTATAATGATTTGCTTTCGGTGAGGTTTGCATGATATATAATTTGGCATTGTCGAGCAGGTGGTGTGAAAATATCAATTTAGCCTTTAGCAACAAGAATGTGAATACTTATTAATCGCTTTTACGCCAGTGCTTCGATTTCGGTATCAAGTCCCTTGTACATATAATTGTATTATTATTTGACACTTTCCGTACCACACTTCGCTACGTGCTACGCTCGTAGCCGATCCTAGCGTTTTCCTCGTATGTAGGGGAAAGCGCCTACGTGTAAGCGAGTAAAGTTAAGCGAGTAGCATTACTTACATCGCGGGCCTTATTGAAAGGTCGATCGATCACTCTATACTTCGACAAACCGCAATGTAATACTACTCGCTTAACTTTACTCGCTTACTCGCCGCCGGTGGGACCAGTGCCTAAGTATGCCAGGGGGCTACGAAGCGCTACGCCGTAGCACTGCTGTGCGTCAGTGCATAAAAAGTTATACTTAGTTACGTATAATAAGTTAACACAATAAAGGTAAGTTTAACTATTTTGTTGTATTTATTTTAATTTTATGCTATCATGTGAAAAATAACAAAGTCTATACCTACTTGTAGTAACCGGATTCGATCGCCCTTTTAGAACTTAGAGCGTCGTCCAGGTCAAAGCGCTATTAAATCCTCTTCTAGCTTTAAAGCAATTATAGAACAAAGATATCGAGGACTAAGCGTGACAAAGCGAAAACGGTTGACCGTTAAAGACTAAAGGATTCAGTTAAGTTGTGGGTAGAAAGCGAAATTGTGTAATCTTACAGAACACACTTGGTTAGGTATCCGTTTCACTAGAACTGATTGTTTCGAGCTTCGCTCAATTCGCTTATTCGCTCAGCTCACTCGCTTGCTCAACTCGCTCGACCGATCCGTGTGCGGTCGTTTGGCGGCTGATTGTTATAACTTTAATATCAGAATACGAGGGCATTGAGGAATGAGGTTTCGTTTTCATAAAAGAAAACACCCGTTTACAATAGGAGAAAAGTATTATTTATCATGATATAAGAAAAAGAGAGAGCATGTGACAGTTGTAGTATATATGTCTGTGCTTAGTAACCATCATTATATTAGCCAATAGACGTCCACGTCCTCTAGAAGGCTAGGCCCAGGATTCCCAGGAGTGGAAAGGTAAGAAGTATCTCCCGGGAACCCGGGAACCGAAACCCTAGATAAAAGCTTCACGGTTCCACTACCAGGTTAGCGGCATGTAGGATGTTCTACCATCGCTGACACGGTTATCTGAATATTCATAGACCTTATTGCGAAGAGATAAGGTCTATATGTGGTCATTTAAGTTGATGTTAGTTCAAGCACCTGTACGCGACGGATCGATATGACATCGCGACGGCTCATTAGCGCCGGGAAATTAATTATTTTCATTACGAGTACATCCACTTTGCTGGTACATGTGATGGAGGGCGTAGAATGTACCTAATAGTTTTCACACCATTCGAGTATTTTTATACCTTCTCTTAACAACGTATGGTAGCGATAAGACCGCCTGTTGACTGCCTCTACTTTTAATCTGTACTGTACTGTTATATGTTATTGAGGTGTGCAATAAAGAATATTTGTATTGTATTGTATGGTGAAAAGAAAGACTGTAATGAATATTAAATACACAAGCATTTATTCTGAAGTTAGACTTTAAGGGCTTTCACGTCTTGATTCAATCATTACTCCGAAATCTGTACCTTACGAACAATAACCTCGTAGTTTCCTTTGCGGTTTCGTAGCTTTTATAAGAAAAACCATAGGAAGGTATAGGTAAGTAAACTCAAAGACGTTTTACAGTATACGCGGCCAGCTTCCAAAAATTCGTTAAAAGCATTTATTTCGCTGTTAAGGCTAATACCAAATTTAAGGCAGAATCTAGACATTAAGTCTAAAGCAGATTCAGCCTTAAATTTGGTCATTCATTCAGCACAAGTTAGCCTAAGTAATTGACATGCTATTTACGGAATAGCAACCGGCGCGGCGTCTTGTAAATAATTCATGTTTGACGTCATCACATTATGCCTAGACGTTTGTCGACCACAATGGAAGCTGCGTTGTATTGTGCTACCGACCTAGTTATACCTACATTATTTTTCCCTCACCCTTGGAAGTACCTCTTTGTTAGCTCACTAAGTTGATATACCGCCCGTTTACATAACGACACACAAAGGTACATCATTTCATGTCATAAAAGGTTTATCTCTTGTGCAAAGTAATATAGTAATTGAAACCGAGAAACTTCACACAAAGTTGCGGCACGTACGAAATAAATTGAAACTGGAAACTTCCCAAGTGTCGTCAGAAAGGGAAACAGTCGTTTTTCAGGGGCATTGAATTGAATGTGCTTATGTTTTAGGGATGCCACAAATTGTGATTTGGCCAAATACCGAATATTTGGATACGCGCGGCCGAAGCGCCGGATGTTTTACCAAAATCTGTGTAGATATATTTTAATTAGTTTTATAAGAGGAATGCCTATCTAGAGCGCTACAAAAGAAATAAAAGTTGATGTATAAAGAATAGTCGACCAGGTTTAAAGGTAAAAACTCCAAAATGGCTAAACCTAATATTTAAACTAATTTCATAGAAAGTAAGTGTTACGGTGCAACTTCTTGTTTTTTTTTCATATTTTTTTAGGTATAGTTCAAAATATAGAGGGCAGAACACAATTTTTTGTCCTGTCGAAGCGATGATATCTGTAAAAATTTACTAAATCAAAAAATGTTTATAGAAACAACCTGAATGTTATTTTCGAAGACCTATCGCTTATCATTCGATTCAGCGCAAAAAATACATGGAAAATAACACTTCATTAGCCTAGTTTGTGAAATATGCGGTTTCAAAAAAATTCTTCCTGATCATAACTGATTGGGGGGGTAAGACCCCTAAATTTTGATAGGACTCGACTTCGAATTAAGTTTCATTGATGTGATATTTTACCTCCTAAATATGCTATTTTTCCTGTATTATTATATTACAGTCGAGTTCATTAATATGTGTAAATTTTTTCACCTTATTGCAATGGATTAAGGTGAAGAAATGTATACATATTTATGAACTCGACTGTACTACATGATTTATTTACATACTATGATATATACTTATTCTAAGGTTAGTAAACGATGACAATACAATACAAACAAAAATAAAAACTATCTTCCTTATTCATAAACGTCTCTTCAGGCCTCAATTAGTTCATTTATGTTTTGTCCTTATCTGTCATTTTGACAGTTGTGTTATTAGAAGCAGACAAAACATAAATTAACTAATTGAGACCTGAGATACGTTTATGAATAAGGGGGTAAGAACTACTTAAATGATAGAGTGAGTGGCTGGTCTTACATGGAGCTGCATCCAGTGCTCCTGGAATGGGCAGTCTAATCTGCCCACCACGGATGGCACCAATAGCAATTTTTGGCGAATTGGTGGAATAGCAGCCGAATATTCGGGGCAACTCTAGTATTTCTCACGCATCCACAGCGGGGTCGCGGGAAATATCGACGACCCAAAAGAATCACACGTCACGGTGTGATTTATGGTCTCAGAAGTTAAAACAGCCTGGCGAAGTTTCATGACAGCGATCGACAACCGTATCGGGACATTGTCTACACTACTATATACACTAAATCGGACTGGTATTTTTAGAGATTTTATATGTTTATTTTGTATTTCGCAGTGCCTTGGTTATTACTGAAATGCTGTGTAACTGATTTGAATAATAAATAAATGGCACTCTTTCTTTTACTTAACGAAATCATCTCTTAATTTTAATTCTCTAAATTTTATTATTAACGTTTCCGAACAAATATTTATTATTTACTAGCCTTTTCCCGCGGCTTCGCCCGCGTACTATAAGTACTCAAAAAGGATACGATACCCATGTTGAGTTTCAGACTTTGTGACCACATTTACCCGTTTTAGGGGTTGAATTTTCAAAAAACCTGAAACACGTGTTTACTCATTTATCGTTAGGAATACTCCTGTGAAGTTTCGAATAAAATAGTCTAACAAATCTTATTTCGCCATACAAATTTTGGACCCCCATTTTACCCCCTTAGGGGGTGAATTTTGAAAAATCCTTTCTTAGTGCTCCCCTAGACCTTATAAGGAACATATGTGCCAAATTTGAAATCTAGACCCAGCGGTTTGGGCTGTGCGTTGATATGTCAGTCAGTCAGTCAGTTTCTTCTTTTATATATATAGAAGATTTAAGTATTTAATCTTTATTGCACAATACTAGAAAGTACACATGGCGAACTTAATGCCTTTAGTATACAGAAAGATTGTACTAATTAATTAAGTCCCTCTGCCCATGTTTTTATGTAACAACTGCCAACTACCAAAATATGCAGTTAAATTACTTTAAAGTTTCATCAACCATCAGTCATTTGTGGTGTGAAACAGTGTTGCTGGCCAATCTCACAAAATGCATCCAACTTTAAAGATCGCTGAGAAAACTCACCCCACAACATTCATAAACACGAGATTTGCGAGAACGGATATCGAGTGAAAGATTAGCACTCAATCGAGATCGGGACGTTGGGATGTTGAATGCTTCCGGAATAGATTAAATTCGTATTCGGTTAAGGTTCCTGACAGGCGGACAGAGCGGGCAAAAGGCAGACGGGAGGCGGTCACTAACAACTATAGGCCTGTCTTACGAATATTGCGAGGCTTCTTCTTATAGCTTAGTGGAGGGCTACTCATTGCATAAATAAACAAAAATATTACAATAAATGACACAGTGAGTACTTTTATTTTTTTTATACCACGACGGTGGCAAACAAGCATACGGCCCGCCTGATGGTAAGCAGCCTATGGACGCCTGCAACTTCAGAGGTGTCACATGCGCGTTACCGACCCTTTACAAAAAGGAGAGACGACCCTTTTCACTGTTTTGACGGCTAAAGGAACAAGAGGAGGGGAGGGGAGCTTTGGTGGCTTTTAAACAGGCGATATAAATTTGATTTTTAATTGCTCTTTTCTTGGAAGCTGACTCTTTAGTATCTAATCTTAGAGTTAATCACTCATTTACTCACAAGGTTCTCTATAGGGATATGGTCGCGTCTGTAACGCAATTTCTGTAAAGGTACCATAAGTGCTTAATACTTACTAGGTACAGTCGCCATCAAATATATCGGAGCGGCCAAGGTAGTCAGAAATATCTGAACATGCACTTTATCGCCTTGACAATAGAGGCGTTGTTCAGATATTTCTGACCACCTTGGCCGCTCCGATATCTCTGATGGCGATGATTATCACCTGAAAACTTTCCCCACCTCGCGGACACAGTTATCTAGCTGACTTATTGTAAACCTGATTGCTACGAGATAAAATCTACGAATAGTGTGTTTATTAGTAGTTCATAGTGGTTAACATTTTTATACAGTGTTGCCATTATTATGGAAGGGCCTGTGCGATAATATTACCACAGGCGTTCATTTAAATTGACGGGTTAATTACATCATTATTTACATTTACATAATTTACAGCGCTTGTCGCACTGAAACGATCGGTAATAAAAAAAATCGTCGTTCTTTTCCTTCAGCGTCGTTTCCAAATGATATTAATAAAAAAATGAAGCTTAAATTAAGCTTTATTTTAATACAATGTAACCAGCTGTAATTTGTTACTAAAACACGGTATACATTTTTGCATTTTTAGGTTTCTGTTCCTAACCCAAGGCATATAAACGAACGGCATATGCGGGTCGTACCGGAAATTAAAAACGAAACGAGCATTTGAGAGTAATATCAAATCAAGATCATATATTTAAAGTTCGAACAGCTCCAGGTGAGGCTAACCGCCGGCTTTAGCTAAATGCAGGTTTCGAGCGAAGCCGACGCGCCGCGATCCCAATTTATAGCTTTTATTTATGTGTTCCAACCAAATGATTCCATTTCCATTCAGTCGTAATTCACAAGCTCGGACTTTTAGGGACGGATTTGCTCCTGCAAACCGGTATGCATTTGTTTTAGCACTGATTTTGTATTTGGCATAGCAATCGAAGATCAAGAACAATTTTGGTAACGCTGTTTTAGAATAATAAGAGTATTCCTCGACAGTCAAAAGGCAAATTGCTAGCGGGCGATTTTTCGGAATTATATTGACACAGCTATATTGTTTTATGACAGTATAGACGGAGAGCTGGCCACGTCAGATATGACATAATAATGAGAGCAATGAAACCCATGTAGTTAGTTTGCTATACTATGCTTATTTCTATATCCGGACATCTGGCGGCTGTAAAGTGGAGGAGGTCAAAGAATGCAAATAACTTGAAGAAAACAGATCCTAGAGTTCTGGGTTTAATTAATATTATGGGAAATTATGTAATTAATTAGGTTATATCATATCGAGAATGATGTAAATTGCAATTGTTAGTTAGTCGCCTACTGTTTTTGTTTCCGCAATAATAGACAATAGTTTTTAATCTAATGTTAAAATATAGGCCCTATCCTCTATAAATGTCACAACTTTGGCATTTTTTACCTATTTTGGTACTACTTTTTCCAACTTAAAAACTTTGTTGGTATGTCACTCTGACATCCACCCATTAAAAGCTGCCAGATGCCCGGATCTAGCAATAAGGATGGTAAAGCAGTCTAACTAGACAGGTTTAATTGCTCTCATTAATGTGTCACATCTTACGTGGCCAGCTCTTAGACCAGTAAGAGCGCTGCTAACTAGGAACATTGAATAAGAAAAGTCGACTCAAGACAAAACTTGCCAGTAGTCGCGAATATTGAGGTTGACCTAATATTTCTCATGCTTTTTATATGACTTCTCAATCCGTTTAAGTACTTTCAGTAAAAACCGCTTATAACAGCGGCCATTTCTTCGAGGGCACAAGAGTTTAAATTGATGTAATTTAAATATTCGCTTTAAAAAAAAACTATTCTTTAAGGGCATTTTCACTTAACTGTGTACCATTAATGACCGGTTAGCAATCGTCACGAAACTGTCGGTTATTATCAAATCCCATACATCTTGTCAGGAATGTTACGGTTAGACGTTACTGAAACACGACTTAAGTCGTGCTCTAAAGTAGAAGTTAATATAAAAATGGCAGTGTCAACAACAGTGCCTACCGTATCTAAAATAGATGTGTAAAGTTAAGACTAAGCACACTCAAGTTACGTATTCTCGCTACCGCGCCTCAGCAAATGAGCGTCTGCAAGTTCAAGCTCGCTGAAGCTATGAAACTTGATAATTAAGATGCATGTTGAAACTTGCTTGAAAGCGTCGATGCACTGGCTCTGTGCTGGTGTTACCAAGTAATAGCAAATTTGAATACTATCTAGAACCCAATATTTCGATAGGCCACTTTCTATCATAGACTATGACCCGGTGAACTTCGTACCGCCAACTACATGTTTTTTAATTTCTCCAGAATTTTAATAATTAATCTGCTATTCGAGGCGGAGATGAATCCAAAAAATGTAACACCATTCGGCGGTTCTTGATTTATAAGTGGTGTAACCGACACGACTTTGTTTAATATATATTTATATATATATTTTTTTTAGCACCTAACATCGTTCTCATGCATTTTAGCAACTTTTGGTCAGTGACTAACTCCTTAACCCAGATAGATCCTTCTTACGTGAAAACTTGAAAATTGAATTTGTCTGAACTAAGTTTCGATAGAGAATAACTAATATTTCGTCCAAACAACATGAAAAGTTGATCGTAACATCGTAAGTCCTTATTAATTTGTTCCTAAAACTAAGATCACTAATAAATGTAACGATACCTATACCACAGAAGAGATAATAGTATTTCATCCTATACCTACTGTTTTTTTTCCGATACCACTTCGGTGGCGTCAAGTACTTACAAGTTTTGACTGGAAATACAGTATCGACGCACCGACGTGTTCTTTTATGCAATCGATTATTAAAATACAACATAAAGTGACCTCCCATTGTGGCCGAGAGGGCAAAAAGAGCAGAAATGTGGGTAGGTGAAAGTTTCCCGAGCGTGCCGTGCAGCCGCGGCGGCCACTCACGCCATCGCCACCACCTTTCCTTTTATACGCTGCTCGGTATATTATGCTTATTTTACCTGCCTCATATATTTATAATTTTAGAAAATCTTAGTAGTTGTTGAGAAAAATTTAAAGCCGGATATGAAATTACTTTCTTAATTTTATCAATTACTTGTTAGGTACCGAACTTGATTGTCATGTGTACATAAAAATTTCTGACGGCCTCTTCAGTGTTGTCAGAATGTTTTTTGTTTTAATATTAAAATATAGGTCCTGCCCTCTATCAATGACACAACTTTGGCAGTTTATACCTATTTTAGTATTACTTTTTTCCAACTGAAAAAACATGTTAGTCTGTCACTCTGACCTCCACCCATTAAAAGCTGCCAGATGCCTGGATCTAGCAATAAGGATGGCAAAGCAATCTAAGTAGACAGATTTTATTGCTCTCATTATTGTGTTATATCAGTATATCTGACGTGGCCAGATCTTAGTTCATAGGCTCTAGTGCTATTTGGCTATGGTTTTGTACTTCCCCAGTCGGGTTCTGCTCCAGATTTTAGCGAGATGACATTCGCTGAGCTGTACCCTAGCACACATAGCGAGATGACATATAGCTGTTATGGATCTTGGATGGATTGGTCTAATAGTGAAGGCAAATTGATTCGTGAATTTGACGTCTCGAAGGACTTGTCCTTTGGTATTGGGGTCATTACCCGAGTTGTCTGTGCTGTATCAAAATGAATAGGCATTTGTAATGTGACCGCTTTTTACATTTATGTATTCGCCGGAACCACAACTTTTGAATAATAAATAATTTTATATTTTTTAATAAATACGAGTACAATAATCACGAGTCACATACCATTAAAATAATTTGGATAAGCATTTCATTAATGAGATAGGCTGATCGCTGATGCTGCTGCGTCAACACAATGGTTCTTTGTATAAATAATGTTAAGCAAATTCTTAAAAAATGGGCCCTAAGCTGGGATCGAAGCGCTTTCTTCTACTTCATGAAATTTTTGACGGTTCAAGTTTATGCTTTCAATTCTTTACAATCGTGCTTACGAGTATGTTAGAGTCCCAACAATTTCGCAGTTTGTGTAAGGTTTAGTATATTTGTAACATACTGCGTTGTCTAAGATATCATTACAGGAGACTTGAGCTATGATCACGGAATTCCACCGGACATCAGTAATGACAACTACCACTACCTATTCGTAGTGCGTGGTCGGGACGTCGAGTGGGCTGGATGATAATTGAGGCGAGCGATCGGCCGCCGCACTCATCGGGTATTCACATAGCACACCAGCACTCGTCTCAGGACAGGGTTCGAAAGAGTAACTATCAATGATTATCGCGATAAATATCAGGGATCATAATTAACTTGATAATTTCGAACCCTGCCTCTGGAGAACCAGTGTAAAGCTCTAAAGGCGATTTAGAAAACACAAAACACCTGATTAGCGTCTTGATAGTGTGATAACCACTATAACCAGGGTCTGTGAAAGCTAATCACCATAATTAAGTAGGTAGGGGGATCAATGTTACTCTACGTCCGTAGGAAACACCTTAGACAGACAACCCTACACGTGATCCCTGGGTGGTGCTAAAAGAGTAACAAACTTGGCAGCTGCACTGTCCCATCTGGACCTCGCAGCACTCACTAGATTTTCATTATCATCTGCTCTCCCACAACTACTACCCTAGGGAGGAAATGCCTATCTATATCCAGTGACATGTAGCCATACGATAAATAATTAAGTAGGTTAGCGTTTTATTATCTACTTCATATGTCATAGGTCTACGAGCATGTCATTTGTTCCGGTAAGCTAATGTTATTCATAAGCTTTTCAATATCAGTCCTGGATGGACTGAGCCAACACAAAAAATTACACATGTACAAAAAATTAATACGTTGTAAACTATACGTTTCTTTAACTCTAAATAGGCGTTCTAACATGATAACTTGGTCGAAGTCGATAATTATTTATTTAACTGAACTGTGATTCCATAATAAGCCGCGGTCTCGTGCACACACACTCACTTTTGACGTTTGAACCAATCACCGCTCGTCCACGAGTTGTATATGTGTGCGTGTCGCGCGTAAACACGAGAAAATTGGCTTATTATGAATCACAATTTTGTCTATGTTATTATGTGCACAACAGTTTTCTAAAAGCGACAGCCTCTAATCTGCTTCTGGTCTCTTGTAGGCTAGCACCGGTTAAGTCGTCACCCTGGTCCGTCAGAGCAAGCCCTCGGCAAACCACTGGAATGATACCCTGGCCGCTTCCGACGTCGATCGCACCGATCCCAACCGATTAACCGACGACCACTGGATCAAATATATAGCCTTTAGAGCCGACGTGTCCAAACTTGTTAGTTCGAGTACAGTGTAGGCTTCAAATTAGTTGTAATTACGTCGATAATTGATAGCATCGATTTTATGTTACAGCGTACTGTTTCAGGACATTCAAGGGTCAGGTTGATAATGAATCGTTTTGTGGTGTTACACCAATGTCTTTATTTTTTTTGTCTATAAATTTGTAAGTAAAATTGTCTTAAAAAAACTTAGGTAGTACATCTAGAAAAAAAATGTACATCTGAATCGAGCTATAGTGGGGATTAAAGTTTTAAAAAAACCCTCTTGCTGGCTTCAGAGGAGGTAATGCTTATTAGCGTACATGTGGATGTACAATTGTACATAATGACGATGATTAAAATTTTGCTAATCGTTATCCATTGACAAATCTGGGACTTAGCGAGCCATCACCTTATTATTTACTTATGTTCTCCCTACTAGAATTGGGTAGGTACTTTCCTGGGTTAAAAAAAATATAATTCTATTTAGTCCGTCAGTTAGATAATCAAAAAATATTGGACACGTATTTTTTATTTTGTCAATCAAACAAAAATTGGTGAAGATATAGCCCGTTAAAGTTCCGCGTGACGTCACATTATACTAAAAATTGTACTGAAATGTGACGTCACGCGGAACTTTAACGGGCTATATCTTCACCAATTTTTGTTTGATTGACATAATGAAAAATACGTGTCCAATATTTTTTGATAATCTAGCTGACGGACTAAATATATTTTTTTAGGAAAGTAGCCAATTGTTAAATTAACTTATTTGTTTTGTTTGTTCCAGGTAAGGAGTTTCAGATATAAACTTGATTCATATACATTGTTAATCCTTGGGATTGTTGAGGTATTTATATGTGTTAAATTACCAGTCCAGTTTTAAGAGTAATAGATTATGTTTAAAAGATTGTTATGGCGTTATTCGCTAATGTGAGCGAAATCTGATATGTGGTTGGTAATCCTTGTACCTTAAGTAGGTTTGCCATTTTGACATTTATGCTCATCATCAGTGTGGAACCAACTTAACATATATCTTGACTTTAAACTGACCTAAATTCTAACAACAAAAATATTAGGCTTCTGAGAATGGCATTGTAACGTCATAGTAAATCCTCTATTTGTTTCTAAAAAGTAAGACGTCAAATCTTCATTGCATTTTTAAATCTTGCGAAATGCAATTAAATTATATAAACGATTGGACTAACGGTTTATGGTCAAGACTTAACCACGTAAAACATAGCACACGTTTCCTTGAAACGAATCTCACCGAATTACATTTTGGATGATTTTAGAACGTGCCGTACAGAAGTGTTAACAAAGCTATTTTGACACTGTCGGAACTAGAACTATCGTGGCGCTAGAGATTTTCCCAAAGCAGTCATAAAACTACTGCTACTACGGGCTGCTCCTCTGTGTATTTATTTATGAAGCCTGTTCTATTTCAATATGGATACAGCATTCCCCTCAGGAGTTTAATTTATTGAACAAGCTACAAGCTTAGAGCATTAAGCTTATTTATGACACATAAATATGTTGATTGTTTAAAACATGCCTCAGGGTTTTATACATGACAATTTGAATCACAATCGGGTTATTAGTTTGTTCTGACCTATATAAACATTACCTGACAGACAAACGGACAGTTTTATCCACAATTCGGATTAATATTAACTAATGAACGCAGCCATAATGTTAATACAACAATCAACGTGTTGATGAGACAATGCAACCAATAAATATATATCATTGCCTGCACCAATGGGCAATAACGTATGAAGTAATTACGGATACCGTGCCGCAGAGACATAACAAATTCATCATACGTAGTTACGTAGGTATGCATGCATACATACTCCACGAGGTTAAGCCAATCACCACTCAACGCTCAGTTGTAACACGAGAATAATAAGTTTATGATGATCCTAGTTTTGTCTCAGCGGCGCGGTATCGGTAATAATTTCATACATCCATGGTTTGCACCATGAATACTGTATGGATATCGAGCTACGTGAGTGCCAAGTCAACGTCTAATTAGCGGAAGTGGGTTGAATATGCAATTCTAATTGTTATTGTTTTAGGCAGAAGCGAGCATCAAGTTTCTTCCATGTTATTAGACTGATTAACTTAATTAGGAATTAAGTAGCGCGATTTTAAACTGACGTATTTTTTAAGCATATAAAGTGTCCCACTGCTGGGCTATGGCCTCCCCCCTAGAATTCGTCATAAATAAACATAGCTAAGTCGATAAAAAAAAGAGCTTGAACTAAACAATGTAATTCTATAAATAAGAAAATTTCAAATAAATTAGTAGATCTTATTTGAAATTGTTGAAAATCGCAGATAAGGCGCAATCTTTACAATAACAACCCTAATGCACGCAGCGGAGGAATTCATAATTTGTTGACTACGACTGTTCGCCTCAATTAATCCGAGTTAGTTCAGACTTGCGTTGCTCTTCCAACGAGTAACGTGTTTTTTGCAGATCGCGCATGCTTTTTTGTTTAAAGTTGAACTCTAGAAATCCACTCTGCTAATGCTGCATACTCCGTAATAAAGTAACGCTTTGCCGCTCATGTTATCCTGGTGTAGGTATAGAGTAGGGATGTTACGGATGTGGTTTTATCGGAACCGAAGCCGAAACCGGAGTTTTTAAATTTGTTTTAACGAAACCGAAAGCGAATCCGAAACCGAAAGCGAACCCAAAAGCGAAACCGAATCCGAAACCGGAGCCGGAGGTGAAGGTGGAGGTGGAGGCCTGGAGGGAGACTAATGTGATGTGAACAGGTGGGGTGATTCCCGGGGAGACAAGTCAAAACAATAGGTTTTGACAGGTTCTGTACTCCTAGGCACACGCCGCGCGTCGCGGCTGCTGACTTTCGGCTCCGTTAAAACCTTCGCTTAAAATTAGACGAAACCGAAGCCGGAGCCGGAGGTGTTCGCTTCAAATTAGACGAAACCGAAGCCGAAGCCGGAGGTGTGAATTCAGCCGAAAGTTTCGGTATATCGGAGCCGAAGCCGAACCTCCGTAACATCCCTAGTATAGAGTCCGCTTCGCATAAATACAGCAGCGGAAAAATATGCACATGCAGTATGCATGTTCCGGATACCGTTAGACTCTGAGCTCCACGCAAATGGAACTCAAATCCGCGATACAGGTAAAGATATTTAGAGTGCCAGCTATTTGGTTGCCTGGTGGTTGTTTTAGCGCTGGCAAAATTCGAGTCATTCTTGACAAGTAGTTACCAGCGTTGGTAGCCTAGCGGTAAAAGACCGACTTTCAATCCGGAGGTCTCGGGCTAAAGGCCGGCTCGTACCACTGAGTTTTTCGGAACTTATGTACGGAATATCATTTGATATTTACCGGTCTCTTTTCCGTAAAGGAAAACATCGTAACGAAACTGGCCCTAATCCCGATAAGGCCTATTTTTCCCTTTGGGTTGGAAGGTCAGATAACCGTCGCTTTCGTGAAATCTAGTGCATACGCCAATTCATGGGATTATGTTGTCAAGCAGACCCCAAGCCGGGACAAACGCTAGGAGGAAGAAGTGAGTAGTTAAGATCAGGACGTTTAAAAAAAATTGATAGAAAATTTAAAACACGTAATTTTTTACTTATAAATCGAAGATGTTTATTTATTTATGTTGAAACCTTTAACATTGGTGACAAATGCTGTATACTCAATGCTTTTTAAGTCACGTTTTATATGAGCTCACGAGTCTTCCGACTCAGAAGACTGAAATATTTTAAGACTTGTGTTTAAGTGTAGATTTATAAGAGTTCAACCCAAATAGTCTCTGCACGCTTCGATATAAATAGCAACAAGCACTCTTCTTTCTGTTTATATGGAAAATTCTATTAGCAGAGAGTGGACGGCTAGTCGTTAACCTCTTTAATTACTGTACTTGTGGTTTTATGTCCCTTTCCGCCGTATTCATGAGCCCACATCCTTTTCTAGACAATAACACCTTTATTAATTTTAACATCTGGTTATATGAAAACAGCTTTTTTTCTGTTTAACGGTAAAATTAGTTTAAAATACGGCTCTTACATACAGTCGCCATTCTTCTTTTTCTTCTTGTTAGGGGCTATGTAAGGCTCCCAAGCCTATGTATCACTGCGACCATCACTGATCTATTGTGATCGCCACCTACTACAACTCTCGGTCTAACCCTGCAACTTCCGTTCCAGGATCCTTTTGATCTCGAGAGACTTTAACTCCTCCGGGCGTAGTATGTGCCTACCCAGAATTAAGTTACGAGTGCGCATTAGGGAAGGGCAATCTGCGAGGATGTGCAAGGGCGTCTCCTCTGTCTCCATACAGAGTCTGCACCGCCCAGTGTCACGTTTCCCCATAGTATGCATGTGCTTGATTAGGCCGCAGTGCCCAGTAAGCACCCTTACCAAATTGCGCAATTGGTTCCTGGACAGCGCCAAGGCGTTCTTAGACGCCTTTTTGCTGAAGGCCTTGATAAGCGCTTTGGAATGGTTCATACCTGGTGTTTCTCTCCAGAGTTGAATGGTTTTATATTGACAGTAGGTCTTCAGGGTGAGCCTCGTCAGGCTTTTGGGGATGCCACAAAAAGGCTCAGGACTGTAGTGAGTCCCCTTAGCCCCCGCTCGTGCAAGTTCGTCGGCTTTTTCATTTCCTACGATACCCGCATGCCCCGGGACCCAACGCAAAACGACCTTGTTCCTGGCTCCAAGGTTGTTTAGTAATTGCCTGCAGTTCTCAACCAGCCTAGACGTCATGACATCTGAGGTTAGGGCCAACAGTGCCGCCTGGCTATCCGAATGGATATAAATGGTATGGTTGACGTAGTTACGTTGCAGGTTGGTTGACGCACATTCTAAGATGGCGAACAGATAACTTAAGATAGAAGATAACAGTCGCCATTAGATAGGCACGTCGAAGCGGCCAAGCCGGTGCAATTATCTGAACATGGACTTTAATAATAGAGGCGTGTTGTGTTGTGAGATCCGCGCCCGCTCGCATATAGCTGATGAATATTTGTATAGTAAAAATATCAAAGTTGGCTCCCAAGGCTCCTGTAAAACTTTTGCTCTTGACCGCTTACGACCGCTATAATATGACAACGCATACAGTACAGTACAGACAAGCTTAAACATGTACGCTCTTATTAATATCGGTATTCTTTATATATGTCTCCCAATCTACTGATCGATATTATAGACCTTGAATCCAGTGACAAGGTGATATAATACATGATATAGTATTCGTTTTGCTGTCGTCATATCAAAGTAATGCACTAATCTTTATCAACCGTGTCTTACTGATTTTTTTATGTTAAAAGGTTCCAACCTTTCTTGTCATGTACTGATATAATATTGATAACTAAAGTGTCCTACTACAACTAAACTTAATAGGCAGCAAATAAGCAAGATCTTAACCAGATCACCATGAAAGTCTATGAGTTAGTTAGGTGTTAACGGTAATATTTCAGTCCTCAATAAAATTTCACCTGTGTCGAAGTGTCGAAAGCCGTAAAAACGAGTAAAAAAGGTATGATTGATAGAGTAACAAGCCGTGGAAGACATAATACCACCGCCGGAGTGCTAACTCGTCCCTCGGGCCCGGTGCTTCGCTACACTTTACTGTACCCACTCCCAACTAGTATTTACGTTCCACGATATTTGTTCTGCGACTGAATTTTACCCGGGATAGAAGTGCTTTCTCTAACTTAATTAGCAGACACTGGAGTATTTTTGGTGTTTTTGTACGGTACAGATATACTTATGCAAAGAATATAAAAGGTGGTGTGACCGCTATTGCTAATAAGCTATCTCTTCCATACACACTCTGAGTAGCGGAGTCAAAAAAATAATTAATTGTAAGTCACAAGCCATGGGCCATAAGTTTTGTTAAAAAAAAAAAAACCGGTCGCCAAATTCAAGTGGGATTTGGGACACAATGATTGTACAGATTAGCTACCCAAAATTAATTTCCTAAAATACTAATAAATCTAATTTAATGACATTTGTCTCCCGCGACCCAATGCGAACCTATATTACTTTCTCGTCTAACATGTACCAGCCTTTTTATATAGCAGAACTACAAGAAAAACTCAAAGTGTTTTTTTTTCGTATACCACGTTAGTAGCAAACAAGTCAGCCTGATGCCATGCGGTCACCTATGGACGACTGCAACTCCAAGGATATACGCGTTGCCGATCCTTTAACCTAACCTATGTGTCGTCGCCGAATAATTGATGATGATGTGTCCTCAATCCACAGCCGGAGCGCTCGCGGTATTTAGGAAATTCCTCTGAAAACGTACAGTGCGTCTTAGTTTCTCTCGCCAATTAGCCAATCAATCGCATGAATGTTGCCGTTTTAGACGTGTGACATTGTAAGCTGAAGTATTATTTAACAGCCTCCTAGCCCAGTCGGTAGTGACACTGCTCACGAAGCAGGAGGTCCCGGGTTCGAATCCTGGTCAGGGCATTTATTTGTGTGGTTATCACAGATATTTGTACCTGAGTTACGGATGTTTCCTATGTATTTAAGTATTTATCTATATCTATTATATACATCCTCGTCGTCTAGTACCCATAACACAAGCCTTATTGAGCTTACTGTGGGACTAGGTCGGTTTGTGTAAGATTTTCCTATAATATTTATTATTACTATACTTTGGTATAATAAGTGGTGAAGGCGGAAAATAAGGAAAAGTTGGAAGACGAGATACAGATCCTAACCGACTGCGCCATGTAGTATTTTGAACGAAAAAAGTTTTTGAAGCAATGTTTATTGTAATAAAATTTATTTATTATAATAAACATTTATTCATATTTATTTAAATATTATAACGAGATTGAAATGTGTTCCTGATTAGAGGGGAAATGCAGGAGAGTTCAAGTGACAACCACAGACAACATATTTTTAAAGAAGTTGCATTTAGAAACGTAGCTATAATCTAAATATATATAACTCAAAGGTGACTGACTGACTGACATAGTGATCTATCAACGCACAGTCCAAACCGCTGGTTCTAGAGATTCCAAATTTGGCACGTAGGTTCCTTATAAGGTCTAGGGGTGCACTAAGAAAGGATTTTTCAAAATTCATCTCCTAAGGGGGTGAAATGGGGGTCCAAAGTTTGTATGGGGAAACAAGATTAGTTGGTCTATTTTATTCGAAACTTCACAGAAGTATTCCTAACAATAAATGAGTAAATACGTGTTGCAGGTTTTTTGAGAATTCAACCCCTAAAAGGGGGAAATGTGGTCAAAAAGTCTGAAAATCAACATGGGTATTGTTTCTATGGTTTATCGGGTCGTTGATTACGAAAACAACAACGATTTTAAAATCCGACGTGGCGGACGTGAAATACCATCCCCCCTGTTAGGGTACAATGGGGTTGAAATGTCTAAATATCCATATGGGTGTCGTTTTTGTGATTTTTTGGGACGTTAATTAAGAAAATGGCATCGATTTTGAAATTTAATATTGTGAACATGAAAATTCTTGAAAGTATTTGTGCCAAATTGCAATCTTCTTCTAAATATATAAAAGAAGAAACTGACTGACATATCAACGCACAGCCCAAACCGCTGGTTCTAGAGATTCCAAATGTGGCACGTAGGCTCCTTATAAGGCATAGGGATGCACTTAGAAATAATTTTTAAAAATTTACCTCCTTAGGGGGGAAATGGGGTTCAAAGTTTGTATGGGAAACGAGATTAGTTCAACTATTTTATTCGAAACTTTACAGGAGTATTCCTTACGATAAATGAGAAAACAAGTGTTTCAGCTTTTTTGAGAATTCAACCCATAAGGGGGAAATGTGGTGACAAAATTTAAATATCAACATGGGTATTGTTTCTATGGTTTATCGGGTCGCTGATTACGAAATCAACACTTAAGGGGGTGAAATGGGGGTTGATAGTTTGTATGGGGAATTTTTAAACGTTGAACCAATTTAGATGAAACTTGGTATAGAGATAGTTTGTGTACCGGGAAACGACATGGGACAGTTTTTATCTCGAAAATCAATCTTTAAGGGGGTGAAATGGGGGTTGGAGGTTTGTATGGAGATTTTTTTACCGCGAACTGATTTAGATAATTTTGTTGTAGATATAGTTTGAGTCCCAGGAAACAATATAGAATATTTTTTAAGCCGAAAATCAATCGTAGAGGGGTAGAAAACATGTTGGTAGTTTGTATGGCGAATTATTAACCGCTGAACAGACGATTGAAATGAAACTTGGTACATATTATAGAGATTGAGTCGCGGTAAACAATATAGGATAGTTTTTATCTCGAAAATCAACCCTCTAGGGGGTGAAACGGGGGTTGAAAGTTTGTATGGGAAATTAATAACCGTTGAACCTATTTAGATGATTTGGTATGGAGATATTTTGCGTTCTGGGGAAGGATATATAATAGTTGTTATCCCAGAAGTCATTCCTTAAGCGGGTAAAAAGGAGGGTGGATTACTAATTCCACGCAAATGAAGTCGCGGGGAAAAGCTTCTATTCAAGAGTAGAAATCTGTATTAATCATAATCTCTCAGTAGTAAGTCGTTGATGGCGTAACAATTAAACAATATTGCAATAATTTCTTTAAAATAAAAAATGAGGGAACCGCCGTCTTCAAAACGTGGTATACCGAAACCTCCAGAATGTAACGAATACTTTTCCGAAAACCGCTTCTAAATCAGTTCAGCGAAATGCAAGATGATCGCGGACAAACATATATTCCTACATACAAACATACGACTCTAACTGAGAACCTCCTTTTTTAGTACTTTTAGTACGCGGGCGAAGCCGCGGGAAAAAGCTAGTACAATACTCAATTTCAACGGACCTGGCCTTGCGAAGAAACTTATACAAGATCGCGGAAAGCTACATGTTACAATTTCGCTGTTTTGCTCTCATACTTACAACAGTATTTGTTAGAAAAAGAGAAAATTTTGGTTGTGTGTAAAACGTGACCCAGAAATTAATCCAACTATCGTGTTAGTTTCCATTTAATTGTTTAATCAAGTTTCAATGCCACCCGTCTCCCGCGACCGCCTGAGTCCGTATTCGTAAATGATCTGCTAGGAGAGGAACAAACATACACCATACGGCGCAATTGATAGACAATCGAATGGCTAAAGCGTACTAAGAATCTTATACCCTTATAATCCTAAATCGTCTACTTTACCTGTTTGAAGAATACGAGTATTGTTAGTGTCTTTCTTTACAGAGCGATTATCTTAAAAGTAGCTGTAAGTTGTATTCGCTTGAAAGCAACTGTGCTACTTTTAAAAGAATCGTCTTGCAGGCAATTACTATGAAAATTAAAAAAGGTAAAAAATCTGCAGCTCATAGTATTCACTAGTATTTAGTAAGTCTTGTACGAGTATACACTTCAGGTCAAAAGTATGGAAACAAACATTGCATTGTATACAAATTCAAACATGTAAACATTTTTGTTGTAAAATCAATGACCAATAATCAACTCACTCTCACCAAAGAATTTAAAAAGTCCATACATTTTAGAAATGAGTATGGGCTGATACTGTTGCGGATTCCGCCCAACGCGCTGCCAACTCCGGCAATCTCAGGGAGATGTACAAGGCAACGAAGACCTTGGCCGGTAATCGGAACCAGAGGAAGAAGAAGCCCTTGAAAGACAAGAGAGGCCAGTTGATTGTGACATCAGAGGGGCAGCTTCAACGCTGGCGGGAGCACTTTGAGGAGATCTTCCGAGTCCCGAACGACCCCGTTACTAGAGACACACCTACTGCCAGCTCGCCCGCACAAAGGCTGGACATTGATGTGTCTCCCCCTACAGGAGAGGAAGTAGTGAAGGCTATCCGTTCACTGAAGAATGGGAAAGCCCCAGGAGTCGACCTCATCACAGCGGAAATGCTTAAAGCTGATGTCCCTACCGCTGCGAACGTGCTGACGCCCCTACTACGGAACATCTGGGCAGCCGAAGAGTTACCCGACGACTGGAACAAAGGCCTTCTTATTACCGTTCCAAAAAAGGGAGATCTCTGTGAATGTGGCAATTGGAGAGGTATCACTTTGCTCTCGATTCCTTCTAAGGTGCTCTGCAAGATCATCCTGGACAGGTTGTCGAGGGCCGTCGAACCTCTTCTTCGCAAAGAGTAGGCTGGCTTCCGACCCAACCGATCGTGTACCGACCAGATCAACACTTTGCGCATAATACTCGAACAGGCATCAGAATGGCAGAGGGAAATGTACTTGACCTTTGTGGATTTCGAAAAAGCCGATTTCGAAAACGCTGCGATGGAGCTGTATCTGGGACCGGCTGCGTGAAATTGGAGTCCCCGAGAAGATCACGAACTTGATTAAGGCCATCTACAGGAAGTATTCTTGTAGGGTGACTCACGACGGCCTCGTCTCGGAGGACATACCGGTACATGCGGGTGTTCGTCAGAGGTGTCTCCTTTCACCACTCCTCTTCCTTGTCGTCCTCGATGGCATCATGAACAACACCACCAACAGCAAGCGCCGCGGCATAGAGTGGGGACTGTCCAACGTCTTGGAAGATTTGGACTATGCCGATGACCTATGCCTATTGAGCCACACGCGCATCGACATGCAAGCCAAACTGGACGACCTACGGCAAGAGGCTTTGGAGGCGGGACTAAAGATTAACACCCGGAAGACCCAGGAAATGAGGTGTGGAGTGACGAGCTCGTTGCCGTTGGTCATCGGCACGGAGGGGGTGGAGAGGGTCCACAAGTTTACGTACCTCGGTAGTGTAGTGTCGGAAGCAGGAGGGACCGAAGAGGACGTCGCTTCGAGAATCGCCAAGGGGAAAGCAACCTTCGCACGGCTCCGTCCGGTATGGCAATCGCGGAAACTGACTAGGAGAGTTAAGCTCAAGATATTCCGGTCCAATGTGGGAACCATATTGCTGTACGGATGTGAGACGTGGAAGGTCACTAACGACTTCCCGCGTCGGCTCCAAGTCTTCATCAACCGCTATCTTCGCCGTATCCTCGGTGTATACTGGCCCGAGAGAATCTCCAACGTAGATCTGTGGGAGCGCTGCGGTGAGACTCCGATCGACCAGCAGATCAAACGCCGCAAGTGGAACTGGATCGGCCACACGTTCCGAAGGGACCCCGATCACATCCCGAGGCAAGCCCTAGATTGGAATCCCCAAGGAAAGCGGAAACGTGGTCGCCCTAAGCAATCCTGGCGGCGGACGATCATCACAGAGGCGGCGACCATTGGCAGGACGTGGAGCGAAATGAAGCGCGAAGCTCAAGACCGAACGGGATGGCGGAGCACTGTGGATGCCCTCTGCCCCATCTAGGGGACATAGGATCATAAGTCAAGTAAGTCATACATTTTAGAAATGCTTACATTTTATTTAAAAAAGTGAGTATTAAAAAAAAGTAGATGTCTGCCTACCGCAAAGTTTTGAATGTATTATGAAATTTTGAAAAACTAGATTATTACCATTAATAAAATCGATGTAGAAAATATACCTGCGAACTAAATAACAAATCCTTTTGCCTGCTGATAATCATAGATTTGTACCGGGTGTTGCCTGTAACACGAGCAAAAAATTAAAACGTAGATTCTACTCTTCAAAGTATACAACGTTTGTTCAGCAACATTGGAAACTAACTTGTGGTTTAATTTAAAGTACACTTTAAAGTTTATTCGGACACGCAATGTATTGCGAAATTGATTATGTCTGTAGGGTGACAAGACTGACAAGCAATGTAAATTAGAAGTATTTTAACGTACATTGAAAATACTATTTAATCTGTTTAAAAAAGAGGCAATCTAAAGACTAGATAATTTTTAAAAGTTGTTGAACAAAAGTTGTATTGTTTGAGGAGTCAAATCTATGTTTTAATTTATTGCTCGTGTTACAGACAACACCTGGTATATTTCTTTTCTGTCATATTAAGCTGCTTTCCATTCTTTTGGCCTAGGATGTAATGCTATTAACTACTATTTATACGTACATGGTATAATCAAAGCATTACTGTTAATGCCAAACGCGATGTGTCTAAATAGAGGCATTATAATAAAGACAAAATAGGCTAGCTACGAGCAACCTTTAATAAGGTTTGCGTAATAAATAGGCGGCGTTTTACCGCACATTATGGCGGCTCGCGGAGAATATACATGGTTCTCTAATGCCCCACCCTAGGTAACATAGCGCCACAGACATACAAATGGCGAATTAAGTATATTTTTACGGCCTTTTCAGGTTTTTTTCCCGCTTAGAGACATGTTTCGGGATTCGCGCTTAGTTACACGCTTCCAAGTGAGAAGGACTGAATTCCGTGGTAGAAAATTTATTAAATTATCATGTTTACTTAAATATGCAAATTTTCTGGTACGGGTTCCTATTCCTGAAAAGAGAAGTCTAGTCTAGGTCTCTTTGTCACGTCTTCAATACAAATGTAGTCTCCTACAAATGAGGTGACTCAACTCGTGAAATTGGCGTTGTTGCGAACCTTTTTGTGAATTTATTACTTATATTACAACTTATGGAACTTTTTGCTAAGACGTTGTAAGTAGCTAAGAAATAATTGGCTACGATTTATTATTTGCCACTGAAAATATACAGCTGGTATTCATTAAGTTCAGCAAGATCCATGAGAGTTGTATAAAACTCAGGTGCTTTGTAATAAATGGTGGCAGTGGAAAATTTATGGATCAAATGGAAGCGCGCGACAACGATCGTTATGTAGTCGTATAATATTTATAAACCGTTGATGGAAAATCGGGGCTGGACCAAATTGATTCGGTATGAGCTGTGGATCGGCTCGTAAAATATAAAATGTTGGGTAAACTGCCAATTTGACGCTGTTGTATACGACCAAAGACGGCAACGCTGTTCGCAAAAAACGCCTAAATGGGGATTTAGAATAAGTTTTTGCTCTTTACGCACGAATCAATAATGTCTTTAAGTAAATGACTCAATATTAGGTATTATTAGATTGTCTTATTAAACCTAAAATAGTAAAAAAAAAACCGGTATTTTAGTATGGAGGAAGTACCGCTTTCTAAGCCCTGTTAACGAGAGCTTTCACCGCACTGAAAAATTCCCCTCAGTCCCCACACGCGGCGGCTAAGTGAATAGTTGAGATATTTCCCACTTAGACTTGTCTAGATCAAATCTGCAAAGCTGTGATACAGGATGAGTTTTCACCGCCTAAGTGCATACTCGAATAAGGTGAATGACCGATATGTTATCCACAAAATTAAGCACAAGTTAAAGAAAAATCGCTGTGATTGAAACACAACAATATAACAAATATTAAACATCGTTTACTTATGAATACTTAGGCAGGTATTCTGACAATGCGAAAAAAAATTCAAAACATTTCTGCTTATATCGATGTTCTTTATGAAACAGCCCTTTTTAACTATTTCAGGAATTTACTCAAACTAAAAGATGTACAGTATGATATGTGTTTACCGACTATAACAACCAGCCTGTGTAGCTGTTACGCTCAACGTATAGAAACCACCCTGTACAGCGACTGCGTGACCTCCAGCGGGTCGTTAGCACGCTCGCTTTCATGTCGTCGGCAAGATTACTTGAACCACCCTCTCGCTCACTTTTAACCCAGACCTCTAACGTGTTCCATAGATTCGAGCCGAGCGTATATGGTAAAGTAACCTTCTCAATTAATCGTGGAAACAGTTCGTTATCAGTTTCACTACTATTTAGATACGAGTATTTTACATAATCACTATTTAGGTATGTACTTACTATAAAACCATGTATATTAAAATTTTGTAAAATCGGAAAGACATCCGATTCATAATTGCATACCCAATTTATGAACGAATACATTGATTAATTGGGTATGCAATTATGAACCCGATGGTACATGTTAAATACCCCGTTTTTAGGATTCCGTAGTCAACTAGGAACCCTTATAGTTTCGCCATGTCTGCCCGTCCGTCCGTCCGTCCGCGGATAATCTCAGTGACCGTTAGCACTAAAAAGCTGAAATTTGGTACTAATATGTATATTAATCGAAGCGAAAAGCAATAATTAAATACGACAAGCTTATTATACTTCAAAAACCTCAACATACCTCACAAAAAAAAAAAATATAATAAAAAGAGAATCCTGTCAGAATCCCCGGAAGCAACAACAAATGCACCGGACGGAAACAATCAAAGAAGAAACCAACCGAGTAAAATATACAAAGCAAATAGAATGGATAATTATATCATAAAAGCTCCAACACTTACTTCCCCGGAGATTCGCCCTAATCCCTCTCACATGCAATCTACGAGCCTAAACCAAAACCAAGATATGTAGCAATCAACAGGCCCCTCTCTGTGTCTCCCACCACGGCTTGTCACCGCGGGAGATAAAGACTGCAACCCTCCAATAAAACAAAAACAAATATTGCACATTGGTACATACAATGTAAGAACCCTGCTCAAACCACAACAAATGGAATTATTAAAATACTCCCTTACGAATATTAAACACGACATAATCGGGCTATCTGAAGTGCGAAGGAGTGGGAGTGACGTAATCGAAGACGAAAAATACATATTTTGCTACACGGGCAAACTAAAAGGACAACATGGAGTTGGATTTTTAATTAAAAAGAATTTAAAAAGGAATATTGAAAACTATACTGGAATATCCGAAAGAGTCTGTTTGCTAAACCTTAAATTTAATGAACATAATTTGTCACTCATACAAGTATACGCACCCACACTTGAAGCAACTGACGACGAGGTCAACGCTTTTTACGATCAGATAGAGTCGGCACGAAGACAAGCAAGTGGAAAACAAATAATAATGGGTGATTTCAACGCCAAAATAGGACAAAGAAAACCAGGAGAAAACAGCGTTATAGGACACGCATGCTACGGCTCTAGAAACCACAGAGGCAACCGTCTGGCACAGTACGCTGTGGAAAACAACTTCACCATTATTAACTCTATATTCAACAAAAAAACAAAAAACTTATGGACGTGGATCACGCCTGACAAAAAACACAAGAACCAAATCGACTACATGCTTAGTAACTACCGACGGATTTTCAGCAACATAGAAGTTTTAAACAACAAAACTTTTCCCAGCGATCACAGATTTGTAAGGGCTACAATACAACTAAGCCAACAAATGAAATGTAGAGCAAACTTCAGTAATACCCAAGCCAATTTATCGAACGACCAAAACAAGACAGAATACTTCTCCAGTTTAAAAAAGAAAGTAAATGAAATCTACTGGGAACATAATGATCTTCAATACAAGAAAGTTTAAATACGATATCTAGAGGAAAAATAACGAAAAATATAATATCGGAAGAAACAAAACTGCTAATAGAAAAACGCTCTACACTCCAACATAAACCTCAAAGGACAAAGGAAGAAAGAAAAGAACTAACATCACTATACAAAACAACAAACAAAATGCTAAAAAAAGATTATGATAATTATAGACTACAAATAATAGAACATAATTTGGTACAATCCGGCAGCCAAAAAAGAGCATATAAGCAACTTAACTCGGGGAAAAGTTGGATACCGACACTAAAAACACAAAGAGCGTCTAAAAAGCTACAAACACGAAAAGAATTAGTCGAGGTAGCTACTAGTTTCTACAAAAAGCTCTACAGTGAGAACACCTCTACCAACTCTACAAATTACCAAAATGGCGAAATAGATCGAGACAGACAGGAAGAACTACACATATCCCATTCAGATGTTACACCATTCGACGCCCAAGAAATACTGAAAAACATAGAGCGTTTAAAAAACGAAAAAAGCCCAGGGGCTGACAATATACCCAACGAAGCCCTAAAAATAGGAAACCATATACTGACAAGACCTCTTACGGTACTTTTTAATAAAATACTTGAAACACATATAATTCCTAAAACTTGGGCGGAATCAAGGATCATTCTTCTGTACAAGAAAGGAAACCCAGCTGATATTAACAACTACAGGCCGATCAGCCTACTACCAACGATGTATAAACTGTTCGCAATGTGCCTCGAGAAAAGACTAGAGCCGTATATAGAGAAAAACCAACCGAGCGAACAGGCAGGTTTCAGGCCGGGATACTCTACTACTGACCATATTTACACTCTAGATCAAGTAATAGAGAAATATCAGGAATTTAATAACCCGCTCTATCTCGCTTTTATTGATTACGCAAAAGCGTTTGACTCAATATCACACGAAAGCATTTGGCAAGCACTGAAACACCAAGGTATTCCGAAAACGTATATAAACATAATCAAAGACATTTACAGCAAAAGCACGAGCCGGGTTAAATTGGACAGAATAGGACCCAGTTTCGATATAAAAAGAGGCGTAAAGCAAGGAGACCCGCTCTCTCCGAAGATTTTCATAGCGGTGTTGCAGCACATAATGAAAGATTTAAACTGGGCAGAAAAGGGACTCTACATAAACGGAAGGTATTTATCAAACCTTAGATTTGCTGACGACATAGTTTTATTTTCAAAAACACCGTCACAATTAGAAAAAATGATAAATGACCTATGTAGAGTGAGTGAAAATATCGGACTCTACCTAAACACCTCAAAAACCAAAGTCGGTACAAATAGAGCTCGGATACCTGTACTAGTCAACGAAACCCCACTCGAATACGTAGATAGCTATATATACCTGGGCAAACAAATATCTTTTGAACCCTCTAGACACGTTGATGAAGTAGAAAGAAGGATAAACATAAGGAGATACTGAAATCGAAGTTGCCAATAAAACTAAAGAAAAAAGTAATGGACTCTTGTTTACTGCCCAGCCTCACCTATGGATCACAAACTTGGACATATGACAATAAGATAAAAAACAAAATTCAAACATGCCAGCGCGCCATGGAACGGAGCATCCTCAATATCAAACTTAGCGACCGTCAAAAATGTACAGATATTCGAAATAGGACGAAAATTATAGATGCTCTACATCACTCGCTACATCTGAAGTGGATGTGGGCAGGGCATGTAGCCCGCGCACCGAATGACAGATGGACAAACAAAATAACTGCATGGTCAGGTCCAACCAACTATAGGCGCAGAGGGCGCCCCAGAGAACGATGGGCGAACGACATCGAAAAAATTGCAGGAAAAAACTGGAAAAGTAGAGCAGGAGATCGAAAATCTTGGAAGCTATTGGAGGAGGCCTATACCCAGAAAGGGGCCCTAACTTAATAAGTAACATCACTATGTATATCAAACTAATTGTAAACATTATGTATGTATAGTTAAGGAAATAAAGGCTTATTATTATTATTATTATTATGTATATTAATCACGCCGACAAAGTGGTAAAATAAAAAGTGGAATTTTCATTTTATTAGGGTACCTCCCCTATACGTAAAGTGGGGAGTGTTTTTTTTTGTTCATTTCAACCCTAACGTGTGATATATTGTTGGATAGGTATTTAAAAATGAATAGGGGTTTACTAAAATCATTTTTTGATAATGTAAATATTTTCGGAAATAATCGCTCTAGAAGTAAAAAAAATATGCGTCCCCCCCCCCCCTCTAACTTTTGAACCATAAGTTTTAAAAATATGAAAAAAATTTCAAAAGTAGAACTTTATAAACACGTTCTAGGAAAATTATTTTGAACTTGATAGCTTGAATAGTTTTTGAAAAAAAAATATAAAATAATTCCTGAACTAACTTTGTTTTAACCGTATAAGCAGGTGTTTATTGTACCTGTAATTTCTACAAAATCACAATGAAATGACGTGCTTTCAAAAACTCTTAAGTGGGAACACTTACTGTGACGGACAGAAAACTACGGAACCCTACACTGAGCGTGGCCCGACACGCTCTTGGCCGGTTTTAATAGTTGTAGTGTTGAACTTAAGTCGGTGTCTCTCTCAAGAGATACATAAAGTTTTGACATAATTACGAAAAAAAAACGCAGATAACGAATTTTTATTACAAGACTTAAGGTGTTATCACTCATTATTCGAAAAAGAACTCGACTCACGAAGTCTTAAAAAATCCATTCGACAATTTCTTCAAATTATTTATAAGATTATTGAAAAAGCGTAGAAACCTTTAAAACACATTATGTATACCTCAAATAATTCACCAATCAAAACGCTTAAAACAAAATAGAAACGCGAAAAAATGCGCAACCCGTTCAAAGTTCAAGGTTCATGAATGAAAAATCCCGACATAAAGACTGTATCGTTTGTTATAAATACAAGTTAGCTCTGGCAGGAATAAGTTGTCTATTCATTTAAAAATATTCTGATACAAGACAATTGATTGACATTTGTCATAGAACCGATATCTTTATTATTTTTTTGCTCAACTTGTTCCAATAAAAAAATGAGGGGTCTTACACCGGAAAAGCGAAAATCTATTGTGGACAAATGGTGTTCGATTAAAGGTATTACGTACCGAAAACTCGCACAAATGGAAGGTGTTAGTGTTGGAGCCGTCCAAACTGCTATACGTAAGTACGGGGAGGATTATACCTTCGAGGACCAACAACGGCCAGGCCAAAAACCAGGTCCGTCCAATCCAAAACTGGACCAAAAGATAGTAAAATTATTCGCATCTAATAGAGAGCTATCTGTCCGAGATGTCGCGAAAAAAGTTGGTACGAGTATCGGGATGGTACAACGTGCAAAGAAAAGGAATAATTTAAAGACATTAAAAAAACAGAAACAGCCGAAAAGAAGTCAAAAACAAAAAGCATCTGTTAAGACACGAGTCCGAAAATTATATGACTCGATTTTATCGAAAAAACACAGCTATGTAATAATGGACGACGAAACGTATGTAAAACTGGACTACGAGTCTTTGCCAGGCCCCCAGTATTACACTATTCGTGAGGGAACAGAAATCACAGAGGCTGAAAAATCCATTTGCGTTGAGAAGTTCGGTAAGAAAATCATGGTGTGGCAGGCCATTTGTGAATGCGGAATGAAGTCAACTACTTTTTTCACTACCTCTTCGATGAATGCCGATATTTATATGAAAGAGTGCCTTCAGAAACGAGTATTGCCGATGATCAAAAAGCACAACTCCGAAACTGTATTTTGGCCTGACTTAGCGTCTTGCCATTACGCGGCTAAGGTAGTAAAATGGTATAAAGACAATAATGTAAATTTTGTGGCCAAAGAGTTAAATCCACCGAATTGTCCAGAGCTTCGCCCGATTGAACACTACTGGGCTATAATGAAAGCTAAACTACGTAAAACAGCCCGTAGTGCCGATACGGAGCAACAGTTTCGGTCAGATTGGAATAAGGTGGCTCGAACTTTTGACAAAGTCGCTGTCCGGTCATTAATGGGCACCATGAGGCAAAAAATTAGAAAACTGGCCAGAAATGAATAATTTGGGCTTTTTATGGTACTATTCGAGTTGTCCATATTATTTTGTACATAGTTGATTGATTTTAGTATGTCAATAAATAATTTTAAAAAAGTTGTCGCATTTTTTTCTTGTATTTATAACAAACGATACAGTCTTTAAATGGAACAATCGTTACCCGGCTTGGACTGATGGCGAGAGCGTGACGTGACCAGTCCGCCGTGACCTTTACCATGAGTTGCTATCGAAAAAGGTGCTTGTACATTTCTTTCGCGAAAAATTTTGCTAGTCCGTCACTCTGACATCCACTCATTTAAAGCTGTCAGATGCCCGGATCTAGCAATAAGGATAGTATAGCAATCTAACCAGACGGGTTTTGTTGCTCTCATTATTGTGTCATATCTGATGTGGCCAGTTTTTAGTCCATTGGGGTATTTTTCGATGACATCTTTTTTGATGACTCGTGAATCTCGTGATGATATCAATGTTTTACTGCAACGGCTATGGAACGTTAGCCGCCAGTAAAAAACAGCTGCTTTACCTTGTGCGAACTGAAGGCCAAGACAGTTCGGCACGTTCAAGGTAAAGTTAGTGGTGACCCATAAATGAAAATCTGACTCCAATTAATATTATTATATTTAAACGTGTTATTACATTGAAATACATAGGAGAAGTGTCGGGAGGTGTGGGAGCAAACTTGAAGCTTGCAAACCCCCGCGCGTCCCTCGCCGCGGGCGGAATGTGCAGCGTTGTGGGATTCGTAATCAAGTGTGTTCCCACAGTAATCCTCCCCTTGTAAAAAACCGGCCAAGAGCGTGTCGGGCCACGCTCAGTGTAGGGTTCCGTAGTTTTCCGTCCGTCACAGTAAGTGTCCCCACTTTAGAGTTAATAACACCGCCATGTAGGATATGATATGAGAGTTCCACGTACAGCGACATATATCGGCAAATTAAGTAAACTATTGCGCGCGAGCTTAAAGTACGGAAGATGATTTTTATGGAATAATTCTTTATTGCGTGAACCGATTTTCACCGTTTTTACTTTATTTGAAAGCGCGTCATTTCATTGTAATTTTGTACAAATTACAGTTACAATAAACACCTGCTTATACGGTTAAATTACAAACTTAGTACAGAAATTATTTTGAATTTTTTTTTCAAAAACTATTCATCCTATCAAGTTCAAAATAATTTTCCTAGAAAGTTTTTATGAAGTTCTACTTTTGAGATTTTTTTCATATTTTAAAAACTTATGGTTCAAAAGTTAGAGGGGGGGGGACGCATATTTTTTTACTTCTGGAGCGATTATTTCCGAAAATATTTACATTATCGAAAAATGATTTTAGTAAACCCCTATTCATTTTTAAATACCTATCCAACAATATATCACACGTTAGGGTTGAAATGAAAAAAAAAATCACTCCCCACTTTACGTATAGGGGAGGTACCCTAATAAAAAAAAAATTTCCACTTTTTATTTTACCACTTTGTCGGCGTGATTGATATACATATTAGTACCAAATTTCAGCTTTCTAGTGCTAACGGTCACTGAGATTATCCGCGGACGGACGGACGGACGGACGGACGGGCAGACATGGCGAAACTATAAGGGTTCCTAGTTGACTACGGAACCCTAATAAAAATCTAAAAAGTAAACATTGGTTTCTCTTACGGAACCATTACCTTATGCTACACATAACTCTAAATCTAATTACATACGAGCAACACTAACACTAGTACACAAGTTGTGCTGACTGCGTTTGCTGCGGTAGCACATTGCTCACTCGGATAGCCGTGGGAGGCGGCAGCGCCTCGACAGCCTGACGTAACCAGCTCCTAGCGCGGCGCTTGCATTGCGCGCGCAGCACGTACACCAATATAATAAACAGGACCACGCCAATTGCTATGAGCCCTGTGCCAACGTAATTAAGTTTGGTTTCGACCTGCCCGGAGATCGACTGGACCTGGGCGATCGCTATGTTGCTATTCTGGGACTTTTCGTCTCTGCTTTGTCCCAAACCCATGGTGCACACAATACAAATTATGAAAACTGGAGTTAAAACTGTCTAAATTTAGAATCGTAGCGTTACCGCTGGAATCTGAGTGAAACTGGTTACGTCGGACTTAATAGTTTACTTAAATACACAAAAATAACTCATTTAGCAAAAAGAAATAAATTGAATCTCACAAAAATCTTACATTGTAAGTAGGTTTAGTCTAAAGTACTACTTTACTAGGTTGCAACCTAATGTATTTTGTATAGCGCTATACCTGTTACTACGTTGAGCTGACCTTGTTATCATTACTGCAATGTATCACGACCGGCCGGACCGTAAAATACTAAAACAGTAATGCAACTCGGTGCCTGGTACTTTTACACATAAGAAAACTGAATGCTTGCCAACATTGTTACCTACGAACATTTTTACCAACGTAAAAGGACTTAGCTTCTTATGCCAAAGAATGCCTAAGTTCTTTTTGTGGACATCTAACGAAAACACATTTATACTTAATCTAAATTATAAAAAGTAAACACATTGACAATCTATAAACTTAAATGTAACAACCATAACGACCAACCGTTCACGCAATGCTAAGTTGCGCTACTGTGTCTTAAAGAGACTATGTGCCATAGTGCATCTTGTTATTAGTCGTCGATTAGAAACCTAACTGGTCTATTAACGGCCCTTCCGCTGCGTGTGGTCCGAGTCACCGGTGCGGGTGTGGGTGACTGTGCCGCGGAAGGCGGTACTCGATCCACCCTGTCCTTGGATGTATGATTGTTTGGGGTTCTACGAGTACTACTTGGTCGAGATTTGTCAGTGTCATTGTCGGTATCCGTCTGAAGTAAAAACGCCGGTTTCACCCGATCGATGGATACACGAACCTGCCTGCCAGGGAGTTGTAATAAAAATACCTTCTCACCCCTTTCGATGACCTTATAAGGTCCGTCGTAAGGCGGTTTTAATGGCTTACGGACTGTGTCATCCCTGAGGAAAACATGCGTACAGGTAGATAAGCTTTCGTGCACGAAAATGGACCTATCTTGCCTATCTCGTTTAATCGTAGGCTTGAGCTTAGCGATATTATCCCTAATTTTCTCGACTACGCTGTACGGGTCCACAGGGTCTCTGTCTTGCGAAATGTCATAAAATGATCCCGGCAGTCTAAGCGTACGCCCGAACGTCATTTCCGCTGCGCTTATGCCACTGTCACTCCTACCTGACGTGCGTAACCCGAACATTACACTAGGAAGTATGTCTACCCATGAGCTTCCGACTTCGAGTTTGGCCATGAGCGCAGCCTTGAGAGATCTATGTATGCGTTCGAGGAGACCGTTCGACTGAGGCCTGTAAGGGGTGGTTCTAATCTTGTCTACCCCTAGAAACTTCATTAGCTCCGAAAATAACTTACTTTCGAATTGGCGCCCTTGATCGCTAGTTAGCCTTATCGGACAACCATAGCGAACAATCCAGCCCTCGTAGATAGTCTTAGCTACTATGCCTGCGGTTATTTCTTTTATTGGGAACGCTTCTGGCCAACGCGTATACCTATCTATGATGGTTAAAATATACCTATACCCATCTGTAGTCGTAGTTAACGGTCCTACGATGTCCACATGTATGTGTTCGAAGGCGGCCGATTCGGGAAAACTACCTAGGTCAGACACGGTATGTCGGTTGACCTTCGCCTTCTGACATTGAATACACGACTTAGCCCAGTTGCCCACGTCCTTATTAATTTCGGGCCAAAAATAATTATTACTAACTATCTTCCTAGTCGTGCGAATTCCGGGATGACTTAACGAATGTAAGCTATCGAATATTTTCCTACGGAACTCTAACGGTAGATAAGGACGAGCCTTACGCGTGGACGTTTCACAGAGTATAGGTTTATTGCAGTTAGGTATATTTATCAATTTCAATTCTATTTTGGTCGCGCTGTTACGCCCGGATTGCGACATGTGCAAAACATAGTCGTCCTTTGCCTGTGCGTCGGCTAATTCTGAGAAATCAATCACTGTTGGGCAGTCAATTGTTTCTACTCTAGACAGCGTGTCGGCGACTACGTTATCTTTGCCGCTAATATGACGTATGTCTGTAGTAAATTCGCTAATAAAGAGGAGTTGCCTCGCGCGTCGGGGGCTTTCTTTGCTATCATCTCCTACTTTATTAAATACCGTGCATAGGGGCTTGTGGTCGGTACACAAGGTCAACTGGCGACCTTCAAACGACTTCCGGAAATGCCTAATAGATAGATATAGTGCGAGCAGTTCGCGGTCATACGTGCTGTATTTCGTTTGCGCCGAAGACAACTTTTTAGAGAAAAACCCTAACGGCTCCCATGAGTTATTTACCTTCTACTGCAGAACACTTCCGACGGCGATGTCTGACGCGTCGCACATCAGGGCCAAGACCGCGTCGGGCTTCGGGTGTGCGAGTGTAGCGGCCTGTTGAAGACCTGCTTTACACTGCACGAACGCCTCTTCCGCTTGTGTCGTCCACACGATTTTAGTCTTGTCCCTTTTTTTAGTGTTAATTAAATACTTATCTAGCTCGGCTTGTTTGACCGCTGCGCCCGGAATGTGACCTCGATAGAAGTTGAGCATTCCTAAAAATCTGCGGAGCTCTTCCACAGTATCAGGCTTCGGGTACTCGGTGATGGCATTTACCTTATCCTCGAGCGGCTTGATACCTGCTGTCGAGACATGATGCCCCAGAAACTCGACCGACGGCTGTCCAAAACAGCACTTGTCGAGGTTAATGGTTATTCCGTACTTCGTGAATCTCTCGAACACTGTGGCTAGATGCCGTTCATGCTGCTCACTGGTGTAGCTAGCTATGATGACATCGTCTAAATAATTAAATAGGAAATCCAAACCTTGAAGTACGGAGTTGCTCATGAAGCGCTGGAACGTCTGGGCCGCGTTGCGTAGTCCAAAACTCATCCGGGGGAACTCAAATAATCCGAAGGGGGTAATAATACTAGTTTTCTCTATGTCCTCCGGTGCTACGCTAATACAGTGGTATGCGCGGTTAATGTCTAATTTAGTAAACACTTTCTTCCCTGCCAAAATGTAGGTAAAGTCGTGCAATCGCGGAATGGGGTACCTATCGGGCTTGGTTATAGCGTTAAGCATCCGGTAGTCTCCACAAGGTCGAATGTCGCCGTTCTTTTTGGCTACCACATGTAGCGGGCTAGCCCACGCACTTTTTGAAGGGCGACAAATCCCTAATTCCTGCATCAACTCGAATTCCTTCTTCACCTTAATATACCTATCTGGGGGAAGGGGCCTAGCACGCGCGAAAACCGGTGGCCCTGTAGTTTCAATATAATGAAGTACATTATGCGGTGCCGTCTCTTTAAATGAAGGAGGCTTAGTAATTTCCGGGTACTCGGACAACAAATTACGGAAGGGATGTTCAACGGCTACTACAAAAATAGAGGGTTGGTTGGTACTTACAATTTCCGCCGCGACCTTCAAAAGCGTTGTCAGGTCTATCAACCTGCGCTCGCTTAAGTCGACGAGCAGCTTATGATGGGCTAAAAAATCAGCTCCCAAAATAGGCTGCCTTACATCTGCTACCACGAACTCCCAACGATACGGTCTACGTAACTTAAGGTCCAAACTCATCACTTTAGTTCCGTACGTTTTGATTTCACTCCCGTTCGCAGCATACAGTTTATATCTCGCGCACTCGCGGCTATAAAGTCTATTTTTCGGCGGCAAGATCGACACATCCGAGCCTGTATCGACCAGAAATTGAAGTCCACTTGCCCTATCCGTAATACACAAACGACGGCTAACCGATGTAGTGCGAACCTCCGCCGTAGATTGCACCATCGCCTTTAGTTTCCCGAACCCGATGATTTCCACGCGCACGGTTGGTAACATTTTCGCGCCTTTTCGCCGAATCTGTAGTGGAAAGCACAAAGCCAATCGGAACTGTCCTTTTCGCGACGCGGCGGCTCGTTTGAAGCACTTCTTGCGCGCGACCTTGATCTCCCGAAGCTGCGTCCTCGCCGCTTCTCACTTCCGTGACGAGTCCTTGTACGTTCCATGCTTGCCATTCTGGCGCTGAGCTTTGCTACCTGCTTCGTAAGGGCTGCGACTTCCTTCGATGTTCCCGGCGCGGTATCGCACAGTGGCTTGCTCGAAGGGCATGGCGGTTGTCTGACCTCGGACACGTAGTTATGGCGCGTTGCCTCGGCAACGTTGTCGGCAATAATTGCCAACTTGTCCAAGTCGCTCGTTTCGGCAACCGCAAGCACTCCGGACGCGACTCATTTTTTTTACAAGGGGAGGATTACTGTGGGAACACACTTGATTACGAATCCCACAACGCTGCACATTCCGCCCGCGGCGAGGGACGCGCGGGGGTTTGCAAGCTTCAAGTTTGCTCCCACACCTCCCGACACTTCTTCTATGTATTTCAATGTAATAACACGTTTTAATATAATAATATTAATTGGAGTCAGATTTTCATTTATGGGTCACCACTAACTTTACCTTGAACGTGCCGAACTGTCTTGGCCTTCAGTTCGCACAACCTTATAGAAGGAGAGTTTATTGACCCTTACTTGTATTTACAGTTTTATAATTAGTAGGGTACTGATGTCGTTCAATATTGTACAGACTTGGCCAGAAGTGTTGAGCACCCTTGCGATTTTCATACAAAACTCGAAACTTTGTTTCTTTCTTCTTCTGGATCTTTGTTTTTGCTATTTTTTCTTTCTTTTTTTTATGTATGTTCACCGATTATTCGAAGACGGCTGGACCGATTTGGAAAATTCTTTTTTTGTTTGAAAGAGTATATATACTTCACAGTTGGTCCCATTGTAACCAGGTCAGGATCTGATGATGGGATCCTGGAGAAATCGAGGGAACTCTTCAACTATTATAGGCACACCTGTAGTGATTTGAGTATTTTTTACAGCAGCTCGAGCATTTGGTGTTGGAAAGGTGGATTGCTTAGTGAAGTCGGTTCTTTTTTGTTTAAAATTATTTTATCAATTAATTCAAACTGAACAGGCATGTTTTGTTGCAGTTAGTAGTAACTGCATAGAATATTTGTAATTTGTCGCACCGACCTAAAGTCGCATTTTTGTTACCTCCACTTTTCATATTTTATAGGTACCTTGAAAGTGTTATTAAGTGAAGTTTTCTGGGTAAATAAATAAAATATAACATTTTACGTCATCGTACATTGTTATGATAGGGAAATAATACTTAACATCAAAATTGCAAACAAAAAACTGCTATGCTCTACACTTCTGGCCAAGGCTGTGTACATATTTCATCAACCAGACTCCACGTATAAACATTTTCGGTTGCCAGTGTCTATATTTTGACCGATTTATTTTCCATTGGACTTACACTTCCATCGCATTATACCGTTGTAGAATTCTCAGCAAGTACAAAAGGCTGATACTATCGCCAGCCAGACCTGTCACTGTGAACTCATGGTAAGGGCTCCGGTTCCTTGTAAAAACGTGCCGCGCTGTAATCACGTGTTTTTGTACCGGTGATTTATCCCTGACTCCTGGGAATAGACTACCTCCCCTACACTCCACATTATGAAGCTTATACGGAGACTTTACCAACAAGAAACTGACGCTCAGCTGCGTTTCCAACAGAGATGTGCGAGGATGCGTAGCGAATGATGTGTTTGTTATGAACCAACATAACGTCGTTGCAACGTAAATCCCGACATGTGCTTGATTTTTTAAAGCGTCAACTGCTACAACTTCGCCTACGATGCCCTACTTCGCCTGGCTTGAAAAACATGGTTTGCTTCACCAAACAGCTATTTATATTTTACTGAGATGGGAGAAAGGCGGCCATCTCAGGAATAAGATATAATTAGCTGTTTAGTAAAGAAAACCATGTTTTATAGCCAGGCAAGGTTGTAGCAGTTGACGGTATAGTTAAGGTTTTCTGTCCTTCAAATTTTACAGAGCACATTCAGATTGTATTTCCATTTGTTACCTGTTTATTATTTGAATGTAATTCTACTGTCATTCAATTGTATTGTAAGTTCATTTAATTAAGTGGACATAACTGAATATTTATTTATTTAACATAAGGAAACTAATGTGTTTATATGACGAATGGCGAAATATGGCGGCAATCTGGTGTAATTTACCTTGCAAGCGTTTTGGTGCTAACTGTAAAGCCTGCAAGAGTGTTTACAAATTTAACAAATGACAGGGCGGAGTTAATTATATCCGTGACTGGCATAACGGGCGAGGTGCTCATAATCATCTGCTCTTGTTTCCTTGACAGTAATGTCCTGGAAAACTCATTCCGAACACATCGCCTGATGTTTGGTACATCTACAATTAACAGTAGGTACCTAGCTAGGTTGGTTTTTCAAAACATTTTAATGGAAAAATATTTTAGGTATTAAATATCGCTAAAAAAAATATGATCGTATCAACGTTGTTTACGTTCAAAGCTTTCGTCTCGTCGATAACACGAGATCTTAAGTCGTTAAGTGCTATATGGGTCAACAACAACTCTATTCACAAACTGCGTCTGCAGTCTAAGCTAATCGCCAGTATAAGAAGACCTTACCGTTCCTTACAATAGTAGTACCTACGTAATGCGAGGTTAGAAAATTATACTAAAACTGTAGTGTCCCGAAATGGCATTCGAAGCTTCTCAACTTGATTTAACAATGATTTGATATTGCTTTCGGTGCATCTCACCCGCGCTAGTTATATCAAATCAACCAGTTTCTTCCTAATACTTGACTCGTACGTCCGCAAGCTACTTGGTTTTGCACTAGCCATCGCATGCTCATACAGGGTGTAACTAAAATACTGGTGACCCGTTTAAAGGTATAATTGTTATCGTATTGCGACAAAAAAATTGGAGAAAAAATTCGTCGACCCAGCCGGTCAACCCTCTATACAAAACCATTTTTGTTGCATGGAAAAAAAGGTTTTTCTTAGTTTTTCGTAACACATGATACCAATTATGGCCTTAAACGCATCACACGCATTTTTGTTACATCTTCTATAGCTTTATTAAGAACCTGAGCATTTGAAATGTTAAAATTATTTAAAAACAAATGCGTATTAAACACAACCACACATCATGTTCAAATTTATAATTTTTTTTCGTTTCCATCGCTTCCCTATGTGTTCGAAAAGCGAAATGCACTAATATTGAAATCCAATTTCCATTGAATGTATAAGTTTCCGAATGTGCATCCTGGCTTGCACTTCGATATTGTATCATTCAACTTTTGTGCTATCGAATGAAAACAAACTTGATCCGATATTTATTTTTGTGATGGAATTGTTTGTTGATTCAGGTCTATTGTGATATTTGTGATAGATTTTGATGGTGTGTAAAACTAAAATTTACAGTTTGGTGTACTTGAAACTTCTCGTACCATACTCACGACCAGTTTAACAAGAGTATACGACTGATAAGAGTATATATAAAATAAGTTGCTTCTCAAATAATATTTTTGAGCCAAGGTTTGTCACGTACTGTACTTTTGTTTTAACGTTCATCTACAACTTGAGATTGGGTCTCCAACTCTACATCATCAGATCAGCTCTATGTCATCATAACATTCTATGGTTACTAGGCTTTTATAAGAGTACCAAATGTGAACCTAATTGAACCTTATTATTTATTATATTTTGTTCCCAAGGTTTGAATCTTACATACCTACCAACATACTTACTGACACGGCAAATAGTCTTAGTTTAACCTTGTCAATTAACCTGCCTAAATACTGCAGCTTACTCTCCGAATAAACACGAAATTTAAGAGCTTACATGCTTTATGTAATTTACTATACCGTAACGCGATGAAATCACTAAAACGTTTTAACAACTCTTGTTAGAAACTAGGTAACCTGCATGAAAGGGGGTGGTCGGTGGAGGCTGGGGGAGGGGTACTTCGAATTATGGATGCAATCGAAGTTGGACACAGTTTTGGGTATTCTTCTCTCTCCCGTTTTGCCATGGAATGAGGACTAAGCATAATCTTTCATAAATGTGTTGTAACTATTTGAAACCATGGTAGTTGTGGCTTCAAAATACAGGTACAGTCGCCATCAGATATATCGGAGCGGCCAAGGTGGTCACAAATATCTGAACAACGCCTCTATTGTCAAGGCGATAAAGTGCATGTTCAGATATTTTTGAGTACTTTGGCTGCTCCGATATATTTGATGGCGACTGTACAACGCTTTTATTTTGGCGCGCGGCCTGTCCGCGAACACTGTTTGGATTGATGACCGCTCCCTCTGTATGGAGCTACCTGTATTACTCGCGCCTATTTATTGTGCTCTCTCTGTGTATATTACTCTTTAGTTTGTGCGCTCAGACTTTTATGACTTGAGGGATCTATTGCTGAGAGTTACCGATACTTAATGTTATGAACTTTTATCTTATTTCGATATCTATTCCACATTTAACCGACTTTTATAAAAGTAGTATTGAGATTCAAGATTCAAGATATTTATTCATGACGTACAGAATATTACATAAAAATTTACATACAAACAAAATAAAGAAGTATAGGTGTAGCACCACGAAAGGGACCCTGCTCAGCAAAATGCTAGCTAGTAGTTATGTCAGCTAGCGCTGGTCTACCGTAGGGCCCACTTGGTGATGCCACGACAGATAACACAAACTGAAGACAACAAACAACACACAAACACAACACAATGCAATACAAATACAAACATTGGATACAAATGCAATCAAAATAGGTTTATAAGGCATATAATGAAATAAAATCCATACTAATATTATAAATGGGAAAGTGTATTGGTGTGTTTGTTTGTTTGTTTGTTTGTTTGTTTGTCTTTCACGGCAAAACGGGGCGACGAATTGACGTGATTTTTTTAAGTGGAGATAGTTGAAGGGATGAAGAGTGACATAGGCTACTTTTTGTCTCTTTCTAACCCCCCACTTCCTTAAAATGGGGGGTGGATGTTTGTATGGTTTGTTACTCCGAATTTAACACGAGCGAAGCCGCGGGCAAAAGCTAGTATATTATATTTAAGAAAAAATATACAAACGAGCCGTTCCTTGTCGTTTCCCGGTGCAATGAAAATAATGTAGTAATGTACATAAGCTACTCTTAGGAAGAACAATTTAAGGTCTTATTGCAAAAGAGCTATTTCTTCCAATGGTCTCAAGCTGATCTCACGGAATGATCTCAATGACCCAATTTCGGAATTACGAAGTATTATGAAATTGAGTGAAATCCACAATTTAAGACGAAAAACCGGCCAAGAGCGTGTCGGGCCACGCTCAGTGTAGGGTTCCGTAGTTTTCCGTCCATCACAGTAAGTGTCCCCACTTAAGAGTTAAAAAAATTTGCCCATGGTTGGGTTATTTGAAAGCACGTCATTTCATTGTGATTTTGTAGAAATTACAGGTACAATAAACACCTGCTTATGGAGCGATTATTTCCAAAAAATATTATCAAAAAATGATTTTAGTAATTATTTTTAAATACCTATCCAACAATATATCACACGTTAGGGTTGAAATGAAAAAAAAATCACTCCCCACTTTACGTATAGGGGAGGTACCCTAATAAAACATTTTTTCCACTTTTTATTTTACCACTTTGTCGGCGTGATTGATATATATACTAGTACCAAATTTCAGCTTTCTAGTGCTAACGGTCACTGAAATTATCCGCGGACGGACGGACAGACATGGCGAAACTATAAGGGTTCCTAGTTGACTACGGAACCCTAAAAATTACAATATTTACCCGGAGGCCACGAAAAAACGCTCCGAACGATATTTATCCCGCCGAGGCCTGTCTGCCACAGTATGTTTTGCTTGTGTCTGAGGCGTAAAGCCCGAACGAAGCTAATTATGCTAAACTCCCCGCGTCACTAATAATAAAACACGCCGCTAAAATGGCGTCACTGTGCGTTAATTCATCATCAATCAAATGTAAATAGCCCGGGGAACACACCTTGTCTTCTGTTATCTTTTCCTTAAAGTTCCAACTTTGCATTGTGATCTCATTTTGACATCATTCGCGCTCTTGAGGGCCAGGTTCAACTAAAGAAAATGTTATATTGTCTTCGGTTGCCGCGATAGTTATTCATGAAATAAAACAATTAAAAACGGATTTTATCGCGTGTATTGAGTTTAAATTACATCCCGACGTTTCAAACACTTTACAGCGTTCGTGGTCAACGGGTCGACCCGTTGACCACGAACGCTGTAAAGTGTTTGAAACGTCGGGATGTAATTTAAACTCAATACACGCGATAAAATCCGTTTTTAATTGTTTTATTTCATAAAGAAAATGTTACTTAAACTGAGTAAATAATGCTTAAACGTAAAGGAAACGTTTTGTTTATTAAATAATCCCCTTTTCCCAATTTTAGGCTAAGCAAGTAAAATGTATAAAGAACGTTTTGAGGAATTAATTCCCAGCACGCTGTAAATCATGCACGCTACATATTGTTTGGAATAATATGCATGAGTGAGAGCCGTGAAAGTGATGTCAAAATGAGATCAGATCAACCTGTCAAATTCGAATAAGCTTCCTTTTGTAAGCTAGTACAGTCACCGGCAATAGTATCTTACTACACGAATGTAGCAAATATAAGTGAAAAACTCTCTTATGGCCTTACAAATAAGAGCGTGTCGCATATTTTTGCGGCCTTCGTGTCGGAAGATACTAGTGCCGGTGACTGTACCAGGCGTCTATATATAAGAGGAGCTAAGCTAAGTGAGCAAGGCGGGCTCCCTTTAGGAAAATGGAATTGACGAATGGCTTATTCTAGTTAACGCCTTACGCCTCTGCAGGTCTAGCATGGCTTTTAACTACAATTTGACGTGCACTTTAAGACAAAAGGGGGGTTGGAATAATTTTATTAATAAAACTGCACTAATACTAATATATCTTACTTTAATTATCAGTGACAACGATACGGCTGTCATATTGTCACATTAGGTATTACTGTGACAGGGCACGAGGTGGCCCAAAGATCAAATTTGGTTGAAGGTACTGAAATCCTCTACTTATTATTATGTGCAATATCTATTTTGTATTTTGAATGTATAAATGTTTCGCATAAAAGTATCTACTCTTAAATAATCTTAATCGGCGGCGGGCGGCATTCATGTGAAACTTGCCATAAGCTACGAATGTTTAACGATTCGGCGTCTACGTGAATCCGTAGAAGTGCTACGGCGTAGCGCGGCGTAGCACTCGCCTCGGATGCATATTTAGTGTTTGTGGGTCGACTGTTGTTTCTGTTTCCTTGGTTGCTAACACGGGGCCGCGATTCGAAAAATAAACACACACACTGGACAGACACAGCTCCAACCCAACTCAACTCAACGCTATAACGACATTGACATTTGCTATTCGAACAAATTTTCATTCAACATTGGTCCCACATTGGTCTCACATTGATACAACATTGGTACAATGGCATTTGCGGCCCGGGTTTAGTGAAGCTCTGAAAACTTTAAATGTCACCGCTCTTTTATTTCGAAACATTTTTGATGTTACGGAAGATGTGACTAAGATAGAATTAATCATTCAGTGGAGTATTTTCTACAAAAAAGGAGTACAAACGCGCATAATAACGCATGTCTATACAAAATACAAGGCCTTTCAGATCCGTCTTACAAATCGTGAACTGCAGCTTAGACACGGAAACAAGGAGTAAATATGTCAATATGTGCTGATAGTTCCGAAAATATAGTTTTTGTAGGTACATTCAAAGCCATTGACAGCAAATAGGAGTTATTTTAAAACATAACAAAGAAATGTTCTAACGTGCTAACAAAAAAAAAATAGTTTCTGATATAATAATGATCAAACTGTGGAGAGGACCATCCGATCGCGGTCCAAGACCTTTAAGAATAAATCCTGAAGCCTATTACTGCGGCCTATTTCCTGTAACCTTGGCGTCCCGCTAACCAAGGCAATCTCTTTACATTGTCATGTGTGGTATAATCCCTGCTCTATGGTCGGGTATTACCTACCCTTTCAATTTATTTTTTACGCGCCCGTAATAGATTCCTAAGCTAGTGAGGCCAGGCCGAGCGGCCAAATTTCTAAGCTAGTGAGGAAAATAAAGTTCTCTGAATCCATACTAATATTATAAATGGGAAAGTGTATGTGTGTGTTTGTTTGTTGGTCCGTCTTTCACGGCAAAACGGGGCGACGAATTGACGTGATTTTTTAAGTGGAGATAGTTGAAGGGATGGAGAGTGACATAGGCTACTTTTTGTCTCTTTCTAACCCCCCACGTCCCTAAAATGGGGGGTGGAAGTTTGTATGGAGCATTCCGCAATTTTCAAGGTAGAAAGCTAAAAATTGGTATGCGGACTATTTGTAACTAACAAAAAAATCGTGCATAAGCTATAAAGGCAAATAATATCGTCTACAGTAGCGTATTAAAATAATATTCTGTTCCGAGTTCTCTTCTGTGTCTTAAATCAGGAAAGGGGAACCGTGTTCCCCCGAATTTAACGCGAGCGAAGCCGCGGGCAAAAGCTAGTATTTCATAAATCTTTCTTGTTTTATTGGCTTGGCTTCATTTACCTACTGTCGAACGCTCACGTCAATCACACCAGTTACTGACATAATTCACGCGAGTTGTCAAGTTGACACGTCGAGGGGTAAACTTGAGTGCTTTGGTGGCTTAAACCTGCCTCAGTACTTTTTATTTAACGCTATTCCATTTGGGATTCGGGCCGTGTCGGCGTATTAACATTTCACGTAGAGATCGACGCCTTTCGACTCGCGAGCCGAGGCGACATGTGCAACATTGAGTAGCTCATCTCTTAGCTTTTATGCGACCCGGGTTGGCGGAGACGAATTTGATTGCTATTGAAAGGAAAGGTTACGTAAGGTACGAAATTGACCTACTTATTCAGTATGGCTGTTAAACATTCAATGTTTTAAAGGAATATAAAGCTATGATAACTACCTCCACCTTTCCTTTAGTCGTCAACACAGTGAGTCCTCCTTTTTGTAAGGGGTCGGCAACGCGCATGTGACACAGCTGGAGTTGCAGGCGTCCATAGGCTACGGTAGCTGCTAACCATCATGCGGGCCGTATGTTTGTTTGCCACCGTCGTGGTATTTTAAAAAAAAACAGTTTATAGTTACTGCCAATTTTTCGTATCGGCAGATGTAATGCTCACAGAACTTAGCCCACAATAGTGAAAAAATATCACTTTCAATAGTGATTAGTAAAGGCACACTGTCGAGAGTCCTCGGGCCGGCACGCGAGCGCGTGTCAGCCGACAATAATATTTTATTTGCCGTATTGACTCCAGGGGGAAGGTAATCCAATTTACTCTATGACAAACTCTGATCGATGGGTAAGTGAGCCATTTTATATGTTCTGCACGCTATGTTTACTGCCATGTGATCAATCGTTATAGTTTTGTCAATTATAATGTAATATTTGAAGGGTCAGTTGTGGCTCTCCGAGTTTCCCTCAACTTTTATATAAAATATTACAGTAAAAAAACATAAAACATTCAACCGCGATCTATGAGCTTCCGAAAATTCCATATTTTTCCGCCATCAGGCTCTTTGCCGACCCCTGGACTAAGCTAATTAAAGAATACCACCCGTGTGCGAAGTTATTCATAGCTTGAATATTTTCTATAACGAAACGCAAGTTCCGCGAAAGTTGCGGCACGTTCCGCGATAAAAGCCGGAGAAGTTTGCAGCTCGGCCTAACTAGCGTCTCGCTCCAGGCCATACAATATGCACGCCTAGAGCTGGGCCAACGGAATATTCCCGTTCCCGACAATGACCCATCGACATATTTCCAAGAAAGCCGTTGCGAGAAATATTTTAAAAGCCCGTTGTATTACAAGCAAAATTAATGCAAATCGGAAATTTGCGTTAAACGAGTATCTTGTTCGAATTACGTATTTGTTTTTTCGTAATTAATTTTTAGGGTTCCGTAGCCAAAAGGCAAATACGGAACCCTTATAGTTTCGTAATTTCCGTCTGTCCGTCCGTCCGTCCGTCCGTATGTCACAGCCATTTTCATCGGAAACTATAAGACGTATCTTAAGGGGCTGACAACAGCTAAATTCCCTCCCTATCTTATTCAGCGCGAGTGAAAGAGAAACATTGTGTTACGATTAGTATTAGTAGTTAGTATTAGAGCTCATTGCAAATTTTACAAAATAATGAATTAAAAAAAAACGACGCATTAATTGGGAAATATAAGGCAACGAAGTTTTTAGTATTAGTGTGGTGATTTTGTCTTTAGTTACAGACGTATAAGTCAAGAAACTAAAGACATACAACTGTTTAAAGCTAATTTTAAGATGTAACTTTGGAATTATTTTCTATCGAGCCGATTTCGTCCAATTGTGTATCGGACGCAACGACGTTCTTCCAAATATAACGAATATTAACATACATTTTTTTTTACTTTCTCAAAACAAGTAGTTATAGCTGAGACACTGTTTGAGTAAAGTCAATTTGAAGGTTATCGGGTGTTGTCAGCCTCTTAATAAAATTTTGACATGAGGTGTATTTTGTATGCCGCTTATTAGTTAGTTAGAATTAACAGGAGGGGGGGGGCTACATACATGTAACTAAATTTAAAAAAAATTTTTACCAATGTTGCACATCAATCGATAGCTCTTTAAAAATAACATTGAGCTTTCTTTGAATATTTTAGATAGATAGATAGATATAAATTTATTCAATAAAGCACACACTACAGAACATAAAAAACAGAGGTTGAAAAATGCATACCTAAAGGTAAACACTAGTCGAGTATCGGTAACTACAGAAGTTCACAATGTGTTCAAGTCAATATTTTCAGAAATAATCGCTTCGGAAGTCGGAAAAATAGCGTCCCCGCCTGTAACTTTTGAATCGTAAGTCCAAAAAATATGAAACAATTTGAGAAGATGCGCGTTATCATATACTTTCTACGAAAATGTTTTGAACATTATCGGTCCAGCCATTTTTGAGTTATTTCCTAAAAACTTCTTCCATAGGTATCAGATACGGCCTTTTGGCATAAGTTTGTTCTTATTCAATTGAAGCTACGGAACCCTCCATTATGTGTGGTCCGACTCGCACTTGGCCGATTTTTATTATTTCGTAAGTAATGATTTTTTTATTGTAACTGACATTAGTCAAAATAAACGTTATAACAGATGTTGTTATGATGAATGAGCATTATGCAAAATAATTGTTATGACAATTTTTAACCGTATGCTAATTGAAAATATGAATTTTGTTTGTATGAAAATTTAACCACACCCGTTAATATCATATTGAAAAGTTAACCACACCACAGCTCATGTGTTACATATAAAATATTCCTACATGTGAAACACCGGGGCACAGCACTACGCTCGCCGCGCCCAGCGCACGAATTTAATGAACTAAATGGACTTGCCGCGACCGGTGTGTAAATGCCATAATAGCTCCGGCGTGCTCACAGAACAAATGTTAAGCTAGAAGTAGGAAACACCTCGGTGTCACAATAAAAATCAATATCACATTAATTGAATTTTCAAATTCCAAGGCTCCTGATAAGTTTATTCAAAAGGGGAATTTCTACCATGTTTAAAGAGATATGCTCGTGTATGAGGTATTTGATCTCTGGCACCTAGTTCCGCAGACGCCATTCATTAGATACGGTTCATCCTTTTAGGGAATTCATAATGTAACCAGCTTGATTACTCCCGGCATAGAAATAAGGCGAGATATGCCCAAGTCTGTGGTATTTCTGAGTCTACTTTATACAGGGTGTAACATAAATACTGGCGATCCGTTTAAGGGCATAATTAGTATCGTATTGGAAGTAGGACAAAATTTTTTTGATGCGCAAAAAAAATTGTATGGGGCACGTCGTCCCAGTCGGCCAACCCTCCATAAAAAAACATTTTTTTTCGTGAGAATTTTTTTTTTCTTACTTTTTATAATTAGAATACGATACCCATTATACCCTTAAAAAGATCACAAGCATTTTTGTTAAATCCTGTATAGAGTAGAGCAAACTTGATGTAATGCTATAGTTATAACCAATTGCTCTTAGTAAATAGTAACGATGTTACATGTGTAGAATTTAAAATAATTGTAAACAAAAAAGAACCAACTTCACTTAGGATCTACCTTTCCAAAAGCAAATGCTCGAGCTGCTGTAAAAAATACTCAAATCACTATAGGTGTGCCTATAATAGTTGAAGAGTTCCCTCGATTTCTCCAGGATCATCATCAGATCCTGACTTGGTTACAATGGGACCGACTGTAAAGTACACTCTTTCAAACAAAAAAGAATTTTCCAAATCGGTCCAGCCGTCTTCGAATTATCGGTGAACAAACATAGAAAAAAATTGCAAAAACAAAGATCCCGACGAATTGATAACCTCCTCCTTCGAAATCTTGAAGTCGGTTGAAAAATATTGACTTTACTCAGTACCTGCAATATGCTTAAAACAAATCAAACGTTTACAAATGGGTCAATAAATTATGACTTCAAAAAAAGAACTGAAACCTATTGCTCGCTTACCTACATAAAGCTGGGTAGAAGATCTGACCCAAAATACCACAACCTGCTTGGGTTTACCGCACCTTAAGACATCGTACATCGACATTCGTATTGCGGTTAAATTAATAGTTTATCTGATCATTCGACTATAGCTTGTAACAAAAATACTAGTGATTCGTTTAAGGGCATAATTGGTACCGTATTTTAATTGCGAGAAAGTAAGAAAAAAAAATATTTTCGTGAAAAAATAAATGATTTTGTATGGAGGCTTGGCTGGCTCGGACGACGGGTCCCATACAAAAAAAAGTTTTTCGTGTCAAAAAATTTTTTCTCCTATTTTTTCGTAAATAAAATACCATACCAATTATGCCCTTAAACGTATCACCAGTATTTTAGTTACACCCTGTATATTGGGCGCAGTCAAGATCAAAGGATATGCTCTTTACGTAATACTGGTAAAATTGCACTCAAGCACGAGGAAATCGCGTCAACTTGGTAAAAAATTATATTCGAAGTGACCCGTTTTTATTGTCCTCGAGTGCCGTATTCCAAGTATAAAAAAAACATAAACTATACATATACATTAGAAACACAATATATCTTAAACACAACTCCAACACAAAAGAAATAATAAACGAATATTGAAGTTAAATTGGAATGGAATTGCATCGGAATAATTTTCTAGCAAATTCTGATATCTAAATATATAAAAGAAGAAACTGACTGACTGACTGACTGACATATCAACGCACAGCCCAAACCGCTGGTTCTAGAGATTCCAAATTTGGCACGTAGGTTCCTTATAAGGTCTAGGGGTGCACTAAGAAAGGATTTTTCAAAATTCACCCCCTAAGGGGGTAAAATGGGGTCCAAAGTTTGTATGGCGAATCAAGATTTGTTAGATTATTTTATTCGAAACTTCACAGGAGTATTCCTAACGATAAATGAGTAAACGCGTGTTTCAGGTTTTTTGAAAATTCAACCCCTAAAAGTGGCAAATGTGTATATAAGGTCTGAAAATCAACATGGGTATCGTATCCTTTTTGAGTACTTATAGTACGCGGGCGAAGCCGCGAGAAAAGGCTAGTTTGTGATACAGACGTTTAGGCGCTCGCTGTATTGTGTAGTTAATGCATTAACATTGAAGTAGGATCGTGTCTAAAGGAGTTTTAACACATTCAGTGCCGCCTAGTGCTACGCGCTACGCTCCTAGCCCGTAGCCACGTATTCGTCGTATGTAGCGCGTAGTAGCTACGAAGAGAGAACCCGTCACTCGGGTTCTCGGCCCTGAATGTGTTAAAGTTAGACTACACCCCCGAGTATATGTGTTTGCTATTATGTGATGGCACTCATGGCTAATGGATGTGGGGATGACCTGTACGTTTAAATTGAGGGAAACGCGGTGTATTTGTGGTCGCCGCGTGACCTTTGTGTGTGTATTTAGAAGTATGTGTGTTAGTTCGTGAATTTAAATTATTTCATGGTTTGGGAGTGACTATATGAATGAGTTTTACAGTGTCGTAATTTGGAATTGTTATATTTCCAATTAAAAAAAAACAAATGAAAAAATAAGTTAGGTGTCAATCGGTCATTTATTCACTCCTATATTATCTACATACGTGTGATAACTCGGGGCACCAATACTAAAGCGATGTAGCAAAATTATTTATCGACAGAAAATATATCGATGTTACTGTCAACAGCATGATGTTAGTCAACATAAATAAATATTATTTATATTCTTCGTAACAATTGTAGCGGAATATTACCTCATATATTATTCTTATTCTCTAGCATATTATATGGGAGTATATAACCTATCTATAGCAAAGAAGCCTGTGATGCTATATTAGTTTTAAGAATACTTTACCAATCATAAATTTTGTCGCATGTGGAGTTTACCTTTAAGTAATTATTACACTGTTCTCAACATACAAGCATGTGAATTAAAAATAAGTATTGGTGTAAATAATTGTTGGTAAACCTTAAACAATAAATAAAAAAAAAATAAAAATAAAATATTAATGGTACTCACAGAAAATTGCCTTATTTTGATTGAAATGATATCCGCATAATTTTATTATGTTAAGAGCCTCGATATCAGACATGATATTGAGAGCTCGGATTTTTCACGGCAAAACAAAACACTAGCGTAATTTAGCCAGTGCTTGAAATATTATTTTATCGATATCGATAATTCAGAACTAGAAGAAATAAAAGTCACCAAATAAAATTAATATGTAATAAAACTAATAAAAACATTTGTATAAAGTTACTATATATTAGAAACAGACGCAATTTCTTCTTCAAAATCTACGTCAGTACACACAGCAGCACAAGACATTTTATTTGGGTAATAGTGATAGGAGTAGATGATCATTATCTTTTCAACATTCTCTGGGAGTAAACAGTTGCGTTTATCACTATAAATCCATTTATGTACACTAAATGTACGTTCAACTTCAGTTGACGTCAAGGGAGCAAATTTATAGAATTCATTATCAGTTCGGGTAATATTTTCAGATATGTCTCTTAAAATTTCGTAATCAGGATTTCGTTCGAGCACGGCTTCAAATTTACGTATCACTGGTAAAAGTTTACTCCAGTTTACGTAGCAACGAACAGTATCCAGAATGAGGAAGGATTCCGCAATGGATAAAGTCGAACATTGCAATTGTTCTATTGAAGAGGCTATTACTTCGTAGTTGTCGCGAATGAAATTTAACTCCGGTCGTAGTTTGCGTGTTTGAAAACATTTTTTTGCAGCTCTTATAGCTGCCGAGTCATTAGCAAGTATGGAGACGACATCACGTATTTGCTCATAGTATTGAGCGTAATATACCGCAGCAGATATCCAAGTTCCCCATCTGGTGATAATTGGCTCGGGAGGTAGGGGAATGGACGGATATTTTGCCTTAAAAAGGCGTAAACGCTCTGGAGATTTTAGGAATATCTTTTTGACATTCGATATCAACCCATCCACACCTTTGAAATTATCTCGCACTTCTTCGGCAACCCGGTGCAGACCATGAGCTAAACACGTAATGTGTTTCATACGAGGAAACGTTGCTTTTAAAATACGACCGGCTTTAAGCATATATGCGGCACTATCTGTGCAAAGTAAAAGCAAATTGTTTACGTTATCATTGAAAGAATTTTGAAACAAAAATTTTAATTGGTTTATTATTAGGTTTGCTATTGTTTCCCCATTTACCTTCTCTAAAACCTTCGACCCCAAAAGATAAAATTGCTTAGAACAATTTTTTTGCAAAGCCCGAATCACCACGTTTGTCACACATTTTCCCATGAAATCTGGTGTTTCGTCTATAGATATCCACAAATAATTGGTTTTGTTTACCTCTCTTATACCCTGTATAGTTTTTTTGTACACGAGATTTAAATAAATTTTTCGCAGGGTCGATTCGTCCGGTAAAGAAGTCATAGAGCAGTCGCAACATAAATACTTGTTAAAAAAATGACGAAAATTATTGTTGTTGACTGTTGCCCATGGTATGTTGCATGAAATAAGAAAAATAATTAAATCGAAATAAAATTGATGTTTCCTATTTGGTTGCCCCGAACGGTAATTGTGGCGGTTGCTTTTCACATGATTCTCAATATTGCATTTCTTCAGTTTTAGATGCATATCGCACATAGAGCAGTATATAGTGGAGGTCACTTCATTATAGACTAACTCAGGGTGATTTTCAATCCTCGTTTTGATCCGATCTTGTACATTACTCATTTTTGTATTAATTGATACCTTGCAATATTAAGTTATTATACGTATATCCAACACGTCGGATTCAATGCGTTGCGAAATAAATAATACCTAGATGCAATTTACGTTTTATACGTAATGAAATGACAGTTAAAGTGTGAATGTCATATGTCATGTGAGATGAAATTTGCAGTCGTTTCTATCATTTTAAATGAGGTGGTATAGTTACTTCGTTCTAAGTTGTACATGCAGACCTACCTCTTTGTTGCTCGACTATGGCAAAGCTAAAATGAAAAGTTATTTTATTACTTATACAGGATGTCCGGTAATTAATGCACAACCTTCTAACCCCCAGTAGGTCACCTTAGACTGGTCAAAAATATTGATTTTGAGCTCTAGTAAGTCTCCTGTTTTTCGAAATTTTCGCACGTTTGTTATTTTTTAAATTTTGACATTCACACTGATACCATCGTGTACCATCGAATAAAAAAAGAAAAAATGTACTGAGGCAATACCTGTCATATACTCTAGTAAGACTCGATAGGTGTCGATAAAATAATATTTCAAGCACTGGCTAAATTACGCTAGTGTTTTGTTTTGCCGTGAAAAATCCGAGCTCTGTGATAGTATCGAACCTTTTTATAGTTAGTAATCGAGGATTTTTAATGACCAACCTATTAACGTATATCGACATATTTTGATCATGTATGATTATCTTAGATCCGCATTAAATAACAGCGACCACATTTTTTAATTATTGATCCTGTACTTAGTGACTAAAAAAAAGAAAATAATAAAAACCGACAATGTTATACTACATTCATCAAGAAAATTGAACTAATTGACGTTCCTAATCAAGAAAATGGACCGTTACTATTGATAAATGAAGGCAAAGCCACCAAGATTATTAGGATGGCTGCCGAACTGACAACAAATCACGGTAAGTAGGCAATTGCCGGCATCGCCGAGTGACGTGACGGATAGCGGCCGAGTGCGTCTGCCGGACGTTTTGTGATGACTTTTCACGAACGATTTGTGTCGATCGCCACTAAAATAAATGCAAAAAAAGACATAAACCAATGGTTCTCCTGATTATGGAAAAAAACCTATTTTTAATTTAAAAAAAAAACGTGTACACGTTTTTCTGGAAACGCCACCAAAAAAAAATTATCAAATAGTCAGGAAAATACACCATTCCTATTGACAAATGAAATGATTGACCTCTAAGTTTATCAACCGAACCGGCAGCAATCACAGTAAGTCGTTAATTAGCAGCATCGCTGAATGCCGTGACGGATGGCGGTTCGGTTGGCGTGTAATGGAACTGTCAGATTGCCATGTTCCTACTGTGAGGCTGGGTACACAACACTCGGCAATGTCCTTTTTACACGGGTATTTGATTGTGTTGACGTTTTTACACGGGTATTTGAGGATTTAAAAGCGAATAACCACGAAGAAACGGAGTAATACTACTCGCCACTGCAAACCGAATACGTTATATTTCATTCGATTGGCTTGACAAGTACAAAAAGTGTGGAAGATTTTTTGCAGTACAAACTATGTGTGAACGGTTCTGTGCACAAATGTGCCACTATTTAATAATTAATTAGAACACTAAACACGTGTGAACTCACCCACCCGAGAATACGAGTAATTAACACATTAACAAATGAAAGAATATACTCGCAAGATTGATATCCTGGCAACCGCACAAGCAACAAATTACAGTAAATCGTTAATTATGTGTATCGATTCATAATTATTTTACATGTTTTTTAAAGTGGGGCATTCCACTCATACAATAGTATGTTATTCAATCAAATACAAACACTGAAAACATTGAAAAAATAATCAACCCAGCAGGATTTGAACCTCGCATCGATACGCCTAACCGGGGCTCGATCGCTTTACCAATTAAGCTATGGGTTCAGTTACTGAGTTGACGAAATTCTCAATGCCTTCAATCATCTTTTTGCATTTATTTTTACATCGACTTTATAGCAGCCGTAAGCGACATCTAGGTGCCAACTACTAGAGTTAGATACCCTTCCCGCCGACCCTTTTACAAGTGTCACAACGGAAATGATAGATGGCGCTGCTATCAACTCATAATTATTTTACATGTTTTTTAAAGTGGGGCATTCCACTCATACAATAGTATGTTATTCAATCAAATACAAACACTGAAAACATTGAAAAAATAATCAACCCAGCAGGATTTGAACCTCGCATCGATACGCCTAACCGGGGCTCGATCGCTTTACCAATTAAGCTATGGGTTCAGTTACTTTATTTGGGTTTAGTTAGTTGTATGAGTGGAATGCCCCACTTTAAAAAACATGTAAAATAATTATGAGTTGATAGCAGCGCCATCTATCATTTCCGTTGTGACACTTGTAAAAGGGTCGGCGGGAAGGGTATCTAACTCTAGTAGTTGGCACCTAGATGTCGCTTACGGCTGCTATAAAGTCGATGTAAAAATAAATGCAAAAAGATGATTGAAGGCATTGAGAATTTCGTCAACTCAGTAACTGAACCCATAGCTTAATTGGTAAAGCGATCGAGCCCCGGTTAGGCGTATCGATGCGAGGTTCAAATCCTGCTGGGTTGATTATTTTTTCAATGTTTTCAGTGTTTGTATTTGATTGAATAACATACTATTGTATGAGTGGAATGCCCCACTTTAAAAAACATGTAAAATAATTATGAGTTGATAGCAGCGCCATCTATCATTTCCGTTGTGACACTTGTAAAAGGGTCGGCGGGAAGGGTATCTAACTCTAGTAGTTGGCACCTAGATGTCGCTTACGGCTGCTATAAAGTTGATGTAAAAATAAATGCAAAAAGATGATTGAAGGCATTGAGAATTTCGTCAACTCAGTAACTGAACCCATAGCTTAATTGGTAAAGCGATCGAGCCCCGGTTAGGCGTATCGATGCGAGGTTCAAATCCTGCTGGGTTGATTATTTTTTCAATGTTTTCAGTGTTTGTATTTGATTGAATAACATACTATGTGTATCGATTTCAAAAATGCTAAAAACCTCTTAATTATTAAAATAACAATGAACATTTTTAAACTTTTTTTATAAGCAAAGCACTAAAAACCTGCATAGAGATTGTAAATCTGTTCACGTTATTCAAGTCTTAACGTTATTGGATATCCAAGTTAAATCATTGCAAATATTTCAGTTTTATAAGCAATTAAGCAAAGCAAATGGCGGTCCTAGCGAGTCGCAGGGCGGCGGCTTCGGCCGTGTCGCAGCTTTACGAGCAGGATTTAGGATTAGGTATCGGGTCATTACGGCGCTGTTGGATATCGGTTCTTTCTGCGCTCGATCCGGGAGCCCTAGCGGATCTACACGGACGCGTGGCCATAATTATGTGTACACCAGCAGTAGCACTCGGAAGTTTGATTGTTTAGAAGACCATTTTGTCTTTGAATCCGCAAAAATACTCGTATGTTAAAGCAGACGCAGTTGCAGGACTAAAAACCGAGCGGAACGGTAAGGTGCGGCGAAAATATAGAAAGGTGAATGTATCGATTTCATCAACCAAAAATGTAAAAAAAACTGTGCTCGCTCGCAAGCTCGTAACTTTGTGTTTTGTTTTAGTTATCTTTGTGTGTGTTCTGTTAGGAAGACCATTGCCACTAATTAGACGAGTTAACAGATTAAAGCGGAGTGTCACTCACTATTCACCCTCGTTTTTCGTTTGACACGGTTGTTCGTGTAACTTGGCCTCGATTTCAGCTGAAATTTCATTTCATTTTCTGAATTTCAGTCTATTTTGTAAACTTCAGTCATTCTGTGTTTAATGCTGTTCTTATGTTTTTTATGGGATATAAAATTTAACAATATATAACTGTTGCTCGTATACTGTAATATATTAGGTCTGTTATTATTAATACCGTCATGTAATCGTATAATCGTTTAAAATAAATGTAATAATTTAAGATTGGTGTCTGTTAGACCCTTTACAACAATGCAATGCAAGTATGTGTGAAGTGCGAGCGAGATGCACTGAGACTAATATCAAAACAGAATATGATATTTTTAAAATAAAGAACCAGCAATGAGTGATGAGAATAAAAGTGACTCAAAATGCTATTCTTTAACACATTAACTGCCAGTCAAAAAATGACGTCCTACTTCAGAAACCGGGCGTCCATAGCTACGTACAATACAACCCGCCCAGCGAGTTATCCGGCATCTGAGCAAAGTTTACGAGCGCCCACGAGGCGGGTTCTTGGCAGTGAATGTCATAATTAATCAAAAATCCTTTAGTGTACAGACAGAAGCAAATGTAACTTAGCAGTCGAGGTGTTCAAAATGACCACACGCTCTTATGTTCTTACCAACAAAGTCGCGCCAAGACCATTTCGAACACCCTATCCTTAGCTACTTCTGCGACTAACTGTACCAAGTACGTGATTGCCTTAAGACCATCGTGTAAAGTCGGTCTGTGAACAGGAACACCTTAATCTAACTAGAGTGTTATCGTTACTACACAGCAGCGAAGTTAGGTTCGCGAACCAGGCCACAGGTCCAGACTACGATACATGTTTAGATACGCCACTTCATTTAAGAAATAACCTATTGTTGGTGTTGTCCAGGGCTTGCCTCCGCTTTCTCTTCTCAGGCCGGATTATATTGAGTTTAGAGGACACATTTCAGATAGGAAAGCATATCAAACTTTTTGTGAAGCAGTCAGATTTAGTTTTTTTTTTCTATTTAATTGAAGAATAAATATCTTTTATCTTTTTACCTCTTTTCTCCAGCCCGATTAGTAGGCTCGCGGGCCCGATTCGGCTGGCATAGTCAAAGGAAAGTCTGCAACTCCATGTGCTGCTCAGCAATCCTATATGAACACGCTGATGGCGTGAAAGACTTGTCTCTATAATTTCTTACCCATTGTATTGTATTCTATTGTAGTAGCGCCTATTTTGCGTGAAGGAAGGACGGCTAGTTCAGCCAGCCTAACTCCTTATGGAATCCTATCAGACCTTAGATGTTGAGTAGGACCTCGGGGAGATCTCTCGGAGACCCGAGATGTTTCGCCCTGTATGGTCCGTTGCACTCCAGCATGACGTGAAAGGATGTTTCTTCTGTCTCCAACTCCATCCATGCACCCTCAGCACACAGTCCCCTGTCTGTAACACCTAAACTAAAGAGGTGTTTGTTAAATGGTCCATTACCTGTTATCACACCTAGTTACCATCCTTAAACGGATTTTGTCGAGATGGAGAAGTGTTTTGGTGAGTCTACCGTTGAAGCTAGGCATGGCTTGTTTAAAATAAAAGCCAATTGCAATTTTTCGAGATAACTTATAAAAAACAAGTTAGTTAATATTCTTGATATTTTTTGTTAATGTCATTCTTTGTAATGAAGTAATGATATCTCTTCTGAAAACTTCAATGAATTTTAAAGTAAATTAATGGTGTTCTATCATTATTTCAACGAAACACGTTTTTTAGAAGCAATCATTACTATTATTTGTATGACTTTCTCGACCACGGAACGATGGTGTTGCGGAATTTCGGAAATTTAATGAAATACACGCGGTACACTAAGCGGATGCTGCCCCTGCCCGTGTAATGGGACGCACGCAGAGACAGCACCCGCCATGGTGTAAAGACTATTATTCTCCCTCTTTCTTCTTCTACCTAGCGTTATCCCGGCTATTGCCAGGGTCCGCTTTCCTGCTCGATTTCCTCCACTTTGCGCGGTCCTGGGCATCTTCTTTTACGAGCCCGTTTTCGCTCATGTCGGCCTCCACGACATTCCGCCAGCGCTTCTTTGGTCTTTCGCGACCGCGTCGAGGGCCGCCCAGGGCTAGATCAAGGCATATGTTCCCTATGTAGTCAGGTGGCCTGCGAGAGATGTGACGAAACCAACGAAGGCGACATTCTTGAAGCTTCTCCGCTACGTCACGAACTGCGAGGCTGCCGCGTATGTATGTACTCATTACGAATGCGATCAGCACGTGTAACGCCGCACATCCACCGCAGCATCTTCATTACTGTAACGCGAAGCTCCTGATTATGCCTTCCAAGAACCGGCCACGTCTCGCTTCCGTTATTAAGACCGGTCGGATGATGCACTTGTACACTAGCCCCTTCAGTCTTGTCAGTCCCCGCAGATGACTCCTGTAACCTCTCGCCATTTAGACCAAGCTGCGCTAATTCGGGCTCGAATGTCGTGGTCAATGGACCCGGACTACGACCCGGACTGCAGTACGGATCCCAGGTACTTAAACTTGTCCGTTTTCACGGAAAGTTCGTTCCCTATTTTGATAGGAACGGGATCAGTACTTCCGCAGGCCATGTATTCGGTCTTCGAGACATTTAGCTTTAGACCACCGTTCTCTAGAGATCCCTTCCATAGGTTCACCTTTCGCTCTAGTTCCTGTTTGTCCTCGTCCGTCAGTGCAATGTCATCTGCATACATGAGCAGCCACAGCGGTGGGTCCTGGATTTCCGCCGTAACAGCATCAAGCACAACACTAAACAGAAAAAGACTCAGGGCCGAGCCCTGGTGCACGCCAACTGTGATCGGGAAGAGTTAAGTGTCGCCAACAGCGGTCCTCAGTAGAGAAACAGAGTTACGGTACATATCCCGGATAATGTCAACATAGACTTGTGACACGTTCTTCACCTTTAGTGCCCACCAGATCATCTGACTATTATTCTCCCTGTAAAATAGTAAATACATTTATATAAATCAAAATTTAAATCGTCAGTTGTGTATATCTACCTAATTAGATAATTAAAATAATTATTGCTCATAATCCTAAGAGTATCTGGAATTCTGGATGTCACACCTGGTTCTATGTAGTTAATCCACGGCTTAGGCACTAGTTTGAGAACCGACGAAATGTGAACTAAACTCACATATGAATATTTGGCCTGGGCTTACTGGAAGATAGAGCAAATATTTTAATGGGTAGCACTGACCGTTAATAATTAGGAAATTTACATATTTAATATTTACGTTACTCAAATAAAATAAGCACACAGTGTTTTTGTTTTGAGGAAGCTAAGAAAAATATGTTAATAAGTTAGACTCTGATATAATATTTAACTTATTTTTTAAATCATTCGACATTCGGGATTTCCCAAACACACCTTAATACTAATGCATGTATATCATAGAAGTATTGAAATAAAATAAGAGAGAGAAAATACACCAAATTTCAGCCCAGGAAGTGCTTAGAATTGAACTTACAAGGTTTTGAATGAACATCACTAACAACCTCGTAAAATATTTTTTTTGACCCATTTACGTTAGTATTCATTTATCAGTTGAAGCAATGGTTGGAAGAGTAGAAAAACGATTAAATCGTTGCCGCTCGCCAATGATCTCATTTCCCGCTACTCCGGCGCTGCGGAAATTGTCGCCCGCTCCGCTCCGAGCGTGTTCTCAGCACGGCTAGAGAGTGCGGTGACAGCAGTGCATTGAGTAACAGGAGACGACATCCCTAAAAAAATATTTGTACCATGAGTTTTAGTGAAAATCACTACAAGTCTGACATTGGCTGTCGGACCAGTGACGTGACACCACGCAAATGTCAAAATTAAAAAAAAAACAAATACTGAACGTAATGACTTCGTGCGTGATAATAAACCGTAAAAATAATTCTAAAAATAGTAAAAAAAAGCCACGGAATTACATTCCATAGGTAAGTAAATGCATAATTTGGTGTTACACTAATTTAAAATAATAGTGTTGGCGGTGCGCCGCCATTTTCCTTGACGCACAGATTAATGTCACAGAAGTAACACATATGTGCCTACTTGATCTACCTACATCATAGTTTAACACTACTCATGTACAAAAATATTAAGATTATCCCATAATATTTATTTATTTATTCTAAATAACCCTAAGTAAGGAGTAAAATGAATATGACAAATGAAACAATCAGTTGCTCCTCAATTTATTTAATCACTTTTCCTCACAAAATGTGTTTAGGCAGAATATGAATTTGTCATAACAATGTCACGTCCATTTTGTTAAAGCTACTCTATGATTCAGTGACAGCTGTCAACCGCCAAACATGTTTGGCCCATGGGGCACAAAATTTGTTCTATAGCTCATCTAGTAGAATACATAATACATCAATGGCGCAGTGACAGTATCTCAAGCGCTAGATACAATAAATACCTGTCTTTCTAGTTAATACAGTTTAAAAGAGACGGATAGTATGTCTTGCGCGCGAGATTCTGTCGCGGCAAACTCGTGCTTACCGTTCAGTCAAAATCAAACATTTATACAGTTTGTGGCCTACAAAGGCACTTTTACACCTGAACAACTGAAGAACAAATCAAATTATTTTTTAATAAATATTTTGATTTGTTTCTTTTTAAGTAGACACACTACTATATAAAGCATAAACTTATATAGATGTCATATACAAAGGAAAAAAGCCCTGGGCACCGGAGGCCTAGGTCACTTTTTAGGGTTCCGTACCTCGAAAGGAAAAAACGGAACCCTTATAGGATCACTTTGTTGTCCGTCTGTCTGTCTGTCTGTCTGTCTGTCTGTCTGTCTGTCTGTCTGTCTGTCTGTCTGTCTGTCTGTCAGTCTGTCTGTCTGTCTGTCAAGACCATTTTTCTCAGGAACGCGTGGAGGTATCAAGCTGAAATTTATATCAAATACTCAGGTCTATTGTCCCTTGAAGCTGTGAAAAAATCAAACTTAAAAGCCAACGCAATCAAAAGATACAGTCGTTTATGCTGCAAATATTAGAGTTTTTCGGCACTCGCAAAACCTACGGGGTACTTCCCGTGAACTCAGAAACTTGAAATTTGGCACGAAGCAACATCATATAGCATAGACAACGGAAAAATTACAATAAGTAGAAATTTTTAGTAAAAACATACAACAAAAAAATATTTTTTTAAATTTTAAACTTACTACCTTTTTCCTCGTAAACGCGTAGAGGTAATAAATTGAAATTCATGTCAAATACTCAGGGCTATAGGACCTTTCAGATGTAGCAAAACCAAACTTTTATGTCAACGCAATCAAAAGAAATAGCAATTTAAGTTGCATATTTTGAAACTGAGTACTTGCAAGAAACTCAAAACCTAAAGGGTACTTCCCGTAAACTCAGAAACTTGAAACTTGGCACGAAGAAATTTCATATAGCACAGACAAAGGAAAAATTACGAAAAGTAGACATTTTTAGTAAAATCATACAAAAAATATTTTTTGAAATTTTAAACTTACTACCTTTTTCCTCGTAAACGCGTAGAGGTATTAAATTGAAATTCATGTCAAATACTCAGGGCTATAGGACCTTTCAGATGTAGCAAAACCAAACTTTTATGTCAACGCAATCAAAAGAAATAGCAATTTAAGTTGCATATTTTGAAACTGAGTAGTTGCAAGAAACTCAAAACCTAAAGGGTACTTCCCGTAAACTCAGAAACTTGAAACTTGGCACGAAGAAATGTCATATAGCACAGACAAAGGAAAAATTACGAAAAGTAGACCTTTTTAGTAAAATCATACAAAAAATATTTTTTTAAATTTTAAACTTACTACCTTTTTCCTCGTAAACGCGTAGAGGTATTAAATTGAAATTCATATCAAATACTCAGGTCTATAATACCTTTCAGCTGTATCAAAATCAAACTTCTACGTCAACTTTTACTTATATACCTACAGGTTTGTACGGAACCCTCGGTGCGCGAGTCCGACTCGCACTTGGCCGGTTTTTTCCTTTGTATATGACATCTATATAAGTTTATGCACTTTTACACGTTAAGTGCCTAAACTAGTAATAGAACAGTGAATACGCGAACGCGGCCTACTCTATGAAGGTTTTATGGATTTGTTAACAATACGATGTTCTTTTGTCATCGACATGGATAACCCTCCGAATTGTAAACTTTGTTTCTAGATTAACAATTTTCTTTGCACATATAATTTCCTTTGAATAGTTTATTGTACACTCAGGGCATAAAGAAATAAGTTAGCATAGATTGCTTACACTGCTTACTCCGTACAACAGGGTATTTGCTTCAATTATGAAGGCTAGTTGACTAAGAAACTTGAAGGACGAGCGGGTAGGGAGCGTGACACCAGTTGTAAACCTTGGTATTGACGCCCCCTTCCCGCTCTTGTCTTCTCTCAGTGCTCTTAATTGTCTAGCCTTCATAATGTCAAGCTCTCGGGCTACCATTTGTATGGTGAGCACTCTATCATACTTATTTCTCTATGCTCGAGGAGTTAGCACGCATGAGACTCCACTGACACATGACACTGTGACATCGCTCTATCGGTTTTGTCTTCGTAAAGGTTAATGTTTATATGAATATGTATTTGTACTAATACATAAAAGATAAGGGTTGGATAATTGGTCAACTCCCGTTACAAGTTAATTATACCCTACTTACAAAGATATACAGTGTATAATTCTTGTTTCCAACGTACAATTATGCCTACCTTATGGGCCCTTAGAGAACCGTAAACTATAATGAAGCTATATTACTAACAAACAGAGTCAAATATCAAATAAAGACTAGCTCAGGTCATGCAAATAAAAATTGCAAGTGTATGCAATTTACCAGAAAACCGGTATTTTTTTGGGAACGCTACGATTAAGGTCATATTCATTTGTCAGTACTATTACTTTTTTTATTGAGGTCAATATGACTCACGATACCGGTAATTCTCATACAAAACCTTTACCGGTTGTAATTTATGTCGTGCCCGTCGTATAAATTTGAGTTGTCGCTTAATGAGCTACAATTGCTTCTAGACTGTAGGTACAAAATAAACCGAAGTTGTGTAGATGTCCTATTTATTAACGTGTCGCAAAGTTTAGAATTGCGGGAGTAACAGGTAGTTACAGTTACAGGTGTGCGAGGTTACAGTCATTAAATGCGGCCTATTACTCACCCTCAACGAGCTCTCTGTCTTTCAGCTACTGACTATATAAAAGTATGATATGTATAATGAAATTATTAAGTTTCAACTTACCTTTTTGGGCTGCTCTATATTCTTGTTAAAATTTCGGTGTTTTGGAATAATGGAACTTGATGATTGTATTTCGACCCTGCTTTCTTCGTTGCACTACACTCAAAGCCATTGAAAATAGGTATAATAGCCTTATTCATACAACAAAGTAACCCGGTTCCCTTGCCATTGAGTGTAGTAACAGGTGTGCGCGGTAAGTAATTAAATGCGGCCTATTTCTCATCCTCAACGAGCACTCGCACTTGCGTGTTACAAGTTACGGCCGTTAAAACGCTGCTTTGTTCTGTTTCTAGTGAAATAGCCTTTCTTTTGAAGGGTTTAGGGCGTAAAAGGAAACTATGGAAGGTGATTAAACGAAAATATATTAGGACAAAGTACTGTTATAAAACCGAAGAAAGTTTGACAAAAGAAGCACACGGGATCATATACTAATTAATAATATTCAAACCTTTGATTCCATGTCCTTTCACGTGGCTACTAAACAAGATATTTGCGTTTACGAAGCTAGTTTCTAAGGGCCCGTCCACATGTCTGCGGTGCGACCCTAACATTCTGTGTTGGAATTGGTATGGTATATTACCTACTGGCTTATGTTGTTGTTTACATGGAAATAATCGAAGCCAAAGGTCTATAAATATACCTCGGACCATGCCTCGCTTGGCATTCGTGAAAGTCTAATTTTTGTCAGTACTTCGGAATGAAGTCAGTTTATCGCGGTGTCATTCAACTTGTCTTACATAGAAGTTTATTCTTGAACATAACTCAACTCACGTAGGTATCAATCGCTTATGAATAAAATATCCGAATCTTAACAGTCAAAGTTTCTGTACTATGAACCTGGTATCAATCGCTTATGAATAAAATATCCGAATCTTAACAGTCAAAGTTTCTGTACTATGAACCTATTTTCCTTGACAGTGTTGTTAATCTAAGTCAAGGTATTCAACAAGTAATTCATAAGTAAGTTAGTAGAGTTTTTGACCATTCCTGACGTTTTAATTTAAGAAATATTTAACCCAAAGTGTCGTACTTTATCTAAATCTGAGTCCCCCTCTAGTTAATTAAAACTTTTAAACAGCCGTTAATAATCATAAAACAGGGCGTTGTCTAATTCATTATAAAGCAAGCGGCGGCCCAATTTTCCATCTCCCCCGTCTTATGTAGTTACCAGGTAACCCTTCACCGCGATAGACTCATTACGTGGCATCCTTCTACTCCCTGACTGATTGTCGGCGTCTGTCGACCAGCAATTTTATGATAGCAGTTATCGTGCGGATAGCGTGACGTAAGCTTGTGAAAAATGACAGTTGCGTTGTTTAATAGAATTATTTCTCACATAAAACAAGAAATCAAAACACCATTACACATTAATATCTTGCACAACCAAAGCTGCAAAAAATATGTGACACACTCTTATGGCTCTATCATATTTTGCGCGCTTCATGGTGTGATATTTTATTGTAAAAGTACACTATAAGTATTTGGTTCTTTGAATTCATAGACAAGTCGGTTTTGTATTTAGATCTTGACTTAAAATATGAGAATTAAGACAATAACAAAAGCCTCCCGCCCTATTCGACTAACTCATCCAACGAAAATACTGGCCTGTATTAAAGTGATGGTACTCAAAGTGGAAACTTCACGTTTTCCGATCCGCGGGGATTCGGCGGTCACTCCTCGCTTGTTTAACTTTACTCTCCAATTCCGGAATTGAATAAAAATGTTCGGGGCGTGACTTGTGCAGTTTTCAGATGCGCAGTTTCGACGCCATATTTATTTTATGCTTTCGTTCGGAGCGTTGATAGTAGAATTTTATAGAAATTTCATTGCTGTGTTACTTGATTTAATAGTTGACAACTAAAGAGGTAAGGCGAGCAATAGTTAAACACCGCTTCATAAACTGGAAACCATAATGAGACGGTTTTTGTTTCGCACTTTCTGTAGCGTAGCAAACCTTTTTCAACGGATCAGACCATTTATTACAAAACTACACAAAATCTCATTACTCAGTTGGCATGCATTTATTTTTCTCGTTTACTCCGGGACCATTCGTTATTCGGATTTACATTCTCGCAGATAGAGTGCCTGACAAACGGCCTGTCACGACTACACTACTTTTTACGTAGCCCGCGGCATTAATATGTATACATTTTTGGACTTTAACCTTTCATGATAAGGTTCTGTATTGTGTAGATGTTTGTGGCTGACGGTGACGGCATGTGTACAGTCCGACCAAATTGTTTGTTTTGGTTCGCGCCACGGTTTTTGCATGTGCACATTGTTAAAAGTTGCGAGTATATTTGTTTAGGAGGGTCATTTTCATTTGCTGTTATTTTACGCCATTAATCCTGAAATTTAAGTCTGAAATAGTTCGCGCATTTAAGTATTAATTTGAACAGGTTCATCGTATCTTAATCTTCTTATAATGTACAATGCAAATGTCGCTACAATCTTTTTATAAAATATTTCTTTGTTATATGTTTCATCCACCACACCACACCATTGACAAAAGTCTGTATAGGGTTTCATAACAAATGACAGTTGGAACCCTTAATAACCCTGATTAAAATGAATAAATTCTACATACACTAAGTTAGTTTCTAAAGCTTACTTTGTTTACTTACCAGTAATCCCCAGTTCGACTCTCAGTTCTTACAAATCGGCGAAATTTCCTGAGATCCCGTTTTCCCAAGTAATAAAAGAAGTAGGTACTCATGCAAACAAAGTATCCACTTAGCGAATGAGCTTAAACCCTGCAAAGTATTACCCTGCAAAGTAGCTCTCGCGGTTAAGGACTATGAGATACTGGCGCTAGGCACTATCTATTACTTACAAGCGCCGGGTTAGAACTAGCTGCGAATTATCTGCGGAGCTGAATATTACACTTAAAGTTGGAATTACAATAAAATACTGTTAGTTTAAGTAGAAAAAGTGCAGTTTAGTGAATTTGAAGTATAGTTACAGTCTTGCATGAAATTGGCTTTGGTGAACCTAAATTAGTTGAGTGTAATTATGTCAGGTTGGGTACCGAAAACAACCGAGATCACCGGGGTGGTCGAACAATTGCATAGTCCCCCAATACGGTTTGTCTTTTCCAGGCCAAAACGATCTTGTTATCGGTGTTTGTTAAAATGGCCTTAGTTTAGTAGTAGCAGTAGTAATGAGATCAAATAGTGTAGGTACTCATTGTAAAAAATGTGCGTTAATTGAAGAATTATTTAACTTTGTCTTTAAACCTTAGGAAGTACATATTACCTAAGCTTTCGCTGCATAACACTATGATAAAGTGGCGTTAGGCACTATTACTTACAAGACCGCGCCGGTACATTACAGCAAACTCAGCAGGGACTAAATACGAGTAATACACTCGAAGCTCGTGTTTACATAAGAGTAAGTGTTATTTCAAAAAAGTAGAATAGGTCTACGGAACCGTAGTAATGACTGGCATATTATTTAATTACCATCTTTTAAATGTACGCGCGGAATAGTATTAATGTTATTAATAATTTTCAAGGACATGTAGTAATTTATGTAAACTTAACAAGTTTATCTCACATACGGCAATAATATTCCCAAAATAAGTTTACAATTTAAAATTAAACCTATTTTTTCAAACAATTTAGTACTTTGTGTTGTTTTTTTTTTGCTCCAGGTAGCTATTTGGTTAAAATCCTTCAGGTTCCTTTCAAGCACCTCAAATAAATGAAATTGATAATTGTGGTTTACGGTGTGGACTTAGTGAACCGTGGGAAATGTAGCTCTGAATTAACAATACCATTACGACAGTCAAACGTTGATTCGATAACGAAACAAAGACAATTGTGATTTCCAGCGCAATGAAAATGTTTACGTCCGCCAGTCGCATCGCTAGCACGAGGTATTTGGAAAACATAGACCATCATATTAGATACAGCAAGTAACAGGAATTTAAAATGGATTAACATAGCGCTGCCGTTTTTTGATGGCGTCTTTATTAACGCGTGAGCAAAAGTGTTACCAAAATGTAATTTTAAGATGAGGTGTGGATGTATACAATGATGTGAAACATGCAATCAGGCAAAGAGTCAGGCATAATTTTATGCATGAGGTGTAATTATTTACAAGTATCAGACAGACCGCCTACGAGTGGTGACAGCGAACCTTCTATTTTGTCTATCGTTCCCGGAAGTATGAAACATTGGTGATGCAAATGTTACTTATGCCCGAAACTTGTGTTAATTCTTAAGTTGTCCACTTCGTGGCAGATTTGATTACCTGCACATCAAGAAATTGGCTTAGTCCTGGCCTTTAATTGTTGAGACATTTGCGGTGCACGCCATTTTCTTTTGCTTAAAACTCACTGTATAAAATGTCCGATCGATGTAAAGTAAAAATCTAAATGGCTCCGTGCACCGTATGTTAACCAGACAGTTGTAATACGTAGTCTATGCGAGGTGATCTACATTAAAAAGCCAATGAACCGTGCTCCAGCCGGTTATCGGCGTTTCAGGCTCCGCTGGTGATCGGTTTTGTTTCGAGAATAGCCATGGTTCCGCATCGCTAACAAAATGTCGGAAATTTTATAATGACGGATTTATTTAAAACATTGTGTAACAACAACGAATCGCCGTCAACACACTGAGGTCCGGTTGCACTATATTGTCATAATCTTTATGGTTAAAATTAGCTTATGTGAAAAGTTTAATAGGTGTCTGTGGAATGACAGCTGTGATGCCGTATTTAATTTTGTTCAGCTCTTTAATTTGTGCGAAGTAGAGATGAGCGTTTTTTTCTATAAACGTTTCGAAAAATAATTTTCCGTACAGTAACGGCAAAACCGTTTTGTTGTGAGAACAAAAACAGTTTTTATAAAAACGATCATACAGTTGCACGTAAGTCGCACCCAACGACGTAACGGCCGCAATGCAAAACTACACTGAACTCGAAACTCAAAAAGTAACCTGTAACCGTTTTATTCGTTTTGCCGTTTCGTTCGGTGACGCGCTGGGAAACTAGTTATTTTCGAAAATGTTTTTCCAAACAGTTTTGAGGTAGAAAAAACAGTTGCGTTTCGTTTTGCGTAAAACTCGCAACGACCCAGCTCTTGTGCGTGGTGTTTCCCGCCCTAAGAGTACGGCCTCAGTGGCGAGCGACTGGCGTTCAGCCCCGTGATCAGCATTTGGGCAGCCACATCCATACATTTTCATTTATTTGCCATGCACGTGGACGACAGACGCGCAGTTGGTCACCGCTCGTACTCTTTGTCGCTCTTTTAATCTTAAAATACTAAGTTGCGGGGCTCAATGGCTACCTTAATAATAATAAAGAAGGTTTGGAGGGACGCGATTATTCCTTTGCTTATATCATCCTCGGCCGTCACTATTCCAGACTATTTTTTTTCGATGCTGTGCCTAACCCGGAATTAACGAAACAACCCTCAAACGCCTGGGCATTCTATACTGATCCAATAGAATTCTAACTAGGGATATTACGTGGAAATTGATTACCCGATCAGCTAATGGCAGTTAGTTAACGACGACCATTAATTTTGCACCTCTGGGAGAAGCTAGAGGCATTTTAGTGCTCTAAAATACAACTTGATATTAAATTGATTTGATATTATTACCAACAATCACAAGTTTGGTCCTCTGAGTAATGTAGACCAATTGTGATACCAAAGTAAGATTTTTAAATAGGTCTCCGTAATTATGAAACATTTGTACTTGGGTAGAGAGCTACCTGCTGGTGATAACTTCTTGAAATAACTCAATCGTTTGGCTCTCAAGTTTCGATCCTTCTTTCCTTTCCTTTCCTTCCTTTCCTAAGTTCCTTTGTATATGGCATCTATATAAGTTCATATTTATTAAAAATAATTTGATTTGTTCTTCAGTTTTGATCTCAGCATATTAAGTTCACAAATATATATATATATATATATTTTTGGCTGTGGAATGAACGCTGCACAGTGTGGGATTTTGGATCAGTTTTGACCACCCTCGTTTTATATTTTTATAATACGCATTATAATATCCTGCATCCCAGTGTAAAACTCCCGAATGATTATCTGGCGTAGTTAATGCATAATATTTTTTTGTTGACAAGGTCAATGACCTTAAGAAAACATGTTTATTGGCATAATTACTGAAGTACCGTCACTATAGTTCCAATTTTTATTTCTGAGTTTTAGTGAGAGATACTCATTAATTGTGCAAAAAATTCAGCATCTTAGTACCATTCAGTTAAAAGTTAGAAGTTACTAAAGTTTTCAAACATTTTTTTTATTTCTCCTATATTTTCCAATATTAGCGTTTTATTTTTTATTGAGTGTATTTAAAATATGGTTAACTATAATTTCTCAAAATTTCAAAAGCTAATCTTGCGGGATTTAGGATTTATAACATTTCTAAGTTTTTTACCGATTTCTATGGAAATAGGGTTGTCATGATTGACTTTAAGACATAATACCGTAATATAGTTTATTAACTTCTCATGCTCAAAAAATGTGTCATATTATGCTTACCAAGGCGGACTAAAGTAGTACATTTAGCCTCTAGGGCTAATATGTACCTATACATATTTATGATTTGCAAAACATTTTAAATTGACCAATCGGAACACTTCACCATATTAAATCCACCAATCACAACACATATCGAAGTTAATCGGAACGCTAGATAATTTTTTGGTGCGTATACTGTGTAAATAATTTATGTCCTTTAAAAAAACATTGTTATTAACATCAACCAATCAGAATACAGCAATGTTAAAATTGACCAATCAGGAAACGCAATCTATTTCTCAAAACATGAGGTGTTTTTTAGTCGCTACTTCACAATCATTACAGATTTTTATTTATTTTATGGAAGCGCTTTAAAGCGTGTTTAAACTGTTTAAAGAGCTATAAAATTATACCGTTGTCTGTGGCATTTATTTGCGGTGTTTATATTTTGTATCTATGTCGAAGAAGTTAAAAAAATTAAAAGACCGTCAAGTTAAACCATAATTTCACCTTAGTTTAGTTATTGTGTGTAAATAATAATTATTTTTATCTTATTTTCTCGCAATCGAAGTGAAAAAAGAGAAGACGATCTTCAGTCGTCAACTTCATCATCATCATCATCCGAATTAATTAGAATTTCTTCTGTAGGGAGAATTAAGTCCGTGCTTAACCCCAATTCCGACAAATCCGACTCCTCTGTTGCAATGGAAGAATTTGGTTCGATTGGTTTTAAAATGGTCAAAACTTTTGCCGGAATAGGCTGACGCTTCTGTTTACTTAAACGGTCTTTCAGAGATAAATGTGAAATGTAAGGATCAGAAGACTCTAACACACGCCGAAAAAGATCTAGGAGTGTAATTTGCCTATTGATTTTCCTCGTGTGGTGCTCTCTGTCATAACGCCAGAATTTGTTTCTGGATTCACCGGCCTGTTCGGACAGTATTCCGATGGGTAATGGGCTGTTTATAATTATTTGCCAACCGTGAATAAGTATTTTATGCAAAGTGACTGACATGTAGAACCACTTGTAATTTTTTACATATTTTTCAGCCAAAGACCAACAAAACGCACGAAACTTGTTTGCATCTATTGGTAACCCACTCGGGAGTGCGACCAAAATTGTGTGCAGATCGTCTACAAGCCATTCAGCTATGCCTAAAATTTGTGCAAATGCTTTTCTATTCCCATCTGAGAATGCTGTCCGTGCAAAGGCTTTTAGGCAAGACTATGTTGGTTAGTATTATAACAACACATCCCTTGTGGTGTAAAAATGTATCTTCTAAATACTTAATGTACTGAATAAATGCTTAAATATCAAAACAATTAAGATTAATCATTATAATTCATTGGATTTCCAGACATTGTAACTATGTAGGTACCCAGTTACCTACCTAGGTACACCACCGGAGTTGTAGGTGACAGCCCTGACCCAAATATTAAAAAATGCATATCTCGGCAATCCTGCGTTATTTTCATTCAATTTTTTTTTCAGTACTGCCTCTTATAGCATAGAACAGTTTCGTTTAGAAATAAAATGCTAGAATTGTAGGATTATCGACTAAAAAATTTTTTTTCAATATGTATAAAAAAATTATATCGCCACGCAGAATAATAAATTTTAACTTTATTTTGACGAAATGTATACTTCAATATATCCTTAATAGATCTAAATTAGATTCACACAAAAAAGGTGCACGTAAAATAAGAAATTTCGTTTCTATGTTTTCTATGAACATTTCTCAAGTTTTTGATTATCTCCAAAACTACGCATGATAGAAATTTGGGAGTTTCATTCTGACCTTTTATTTGACGAGACTAATGCGATGAAATAAACAATGAAAATAGTCAAATCTGATCGAAAATACCACACTGTGCGCTGTCGCGTTTTTTCTCGGAGACTACAGAATAAGAGGCTCCAAAGATAGGGTTGAGATCTTAAATGGTCGACAACGTCGACTGACACTCATGGTTTAAATGTGTCTATTATTTTTGGCTGTCGTTAATTTAAAACAATATTAAGTTGGCGCAAAACATTGCAATGAAATTTGAAAAGCAATTTAAACGTAAAGAACTCTCAGCAAGCAGTTCTCAAAAGTATAAGTTATATCGTAAATAATAATAAAGTTCCGCTGGCTTTGCTCCGCAGTAGTTGTTTAAGTTCTAAATAATTTCCCGGTCGGACGGCTGAATGTTCTGTGATTTTAAACCTTTTGAGCGAATAGCTCGTTTTGCGCAGTAAACACAGGTAAATATTTGTGGGAATCCAAGTTTGCATGCACCGAGCGCGGAGCGGTTGAACTAATCTTTTGTAACCCACTGTCTGGGGTCTACTGTACAAAACAAATTGTCTACTGTGCACCTGTAGGTAGTTGTTTGGTACATTCGCCATCAGATAAATTGGGACGCCAAGGTGTGCACAAATAACTGAAGATGCATAGGTGGTACGAGTAGCGTGTTTGTCCACATATTTTTTAGCAGCGACCTATCTTTACCACAGAAGTCACATAACAAATAGTGATCTATACGTAATCGCTTTTCATAATAACTCATCGAAATTGGAACGATTATTTTACCTTTAAAATTATTTCGACACGATATTGAAATCCAAATCGTTACATATTTTGCAAACATCAATCGGTTACATAACACATGACGTAAACCTTGCAATTGTCTTAAAAAATTGACAGAAAACATTTAGTTATTCTCAAAACTCTAAGTTATATCCATACTAATATTATAAATGGGAAAGTGTATGCGTGCGTTTGTTTGTTTGTCCGTCCTTCACGGCAAAATGGGGCGACGAATTGACGTGATTTTTTAAGTGGAGATAGTTGAAGGGATGGAGAGTGACATAGGCTACTTTTTGTCTCTTTCTAACCCCCCACTTCCCTAAAATGGGGGGTGGAAGTTTGTATGGAGCATTCCGCAATTTTCAAGGTAGAAAGCTAAAAATTGGTATGCGGACTATTTGTGACTAACAAAAAAATCGTGCATAAGCTATAAAGACAAATAATATCGTCTACAGTGCCGTATTAAAATAATATTCTGTTCCGAGTTCTCTTCTGTGATTTAAATCAGGAAAGGGGAACCGTGTTTCCCCGAATTTAACGCGAGCGAAGCCGCGGGCAAAAGCTAGTCATAAATACTTTGAAGTTTTCCATTTGCTACGTTGTTTAAGTTCCTTTAAATAATTTTTCCATTTGCTACGTTGTTTAAGTTCTTTTAAATAATCTCCCGACGGCAGGACAGCGTGGAATGACTTTAAATCCTCTCGGGCGACTGGTTCGTTTTCCAACAAACACAGATGTAAACATTTGTCGGGGCAGGAAGTCCACGTTTGCATGCACCGCGCGCGGCCAAATCTCCTGCTGTCCTTGTTACGAGTTTATACGGGTATTATACGTGTTTGTTACAAAACTACTTTTATTTATTCTTTTGAAATAAGTTTGTGTTTGTCTTTCATAATGTAAATTAATGTTTAATTGTGTTTTGTACAATAGTTTACTACTAGGTATAGGTATATTGATTCAATAATTTGTCTTAAGTATCATAAATTAAGTATTTAACAAAGACTAACCTAGCAACTGAACCGATTTGGATTTAGTCTTTAAAAAATGTTCGCGTTTTTTAGACTTCTCGTCGCCTATATAAAATATTTTTTTTTATATGCATCGCTCGCCGCCGGCAGGGTGTTCATCCTCACACCCTGGAGCCCAAAGAGGAATTTCCTGCCACGAACGCTGCTGCTGGGGAATGAACTGCCGAGGTTTTCCCAGCGGGCTACAGTATGAGGTTCTTCAAAAAAGGAGTGAATAGGTACCTAAAGGGTAGGCAACGCGCATGTGAATCCTCTGGGGTTGCAGGCGTCCATAGGCTACGGTAACTGCTTACCATCAGGTGGGCCGTATGCTTGTTTGCCACCGTCGTAGTATAAAAAAAATCGAGATTCAAAATTGCATGGTCACATTATGAATGAATTCATTCATAAAATGTCAATGCATTTTAAATCTCACTACATGTCGGACTACCAATTTTCAGAACGTTGAAGTTAATTGTCTGTTTTAAATAATACAGTAATAATTTGTCTTTGATAAGTTAATTCACAGATGATTTTATTGTTTACAGGTAAGTTGTCGAAATCTTCACTCCCATGGATGCTGCGATAACTTAGGCGTATGTACTCGATTTTTGTACGATTTTTGGCATAAAATAGTAGGTCCAGACGAGAAAATCGTGTCTGTGGAAGTTACTATCAGCTGCATTATATACCTAATTGATGAATGAATTCATTCATAATGAGACTCAGCTTGGACGTTTATGAAATAGCCGGAATCACAGGATATAATGGGACTATTAGACTCCCTCGTGAGTACCGAACCGACTGGTAACATAGGTACCTAGATAATAGTATTAGACAACAACAGTTCCTCTAGTTTACTACATATTGGACGTATCGCAAGTGACGGTATTGTAAACAGGATTGTATTTAGCAATAGCTAACATTGCCGTTGTATCTAGTCTATTGGTAACATTCCCATCTGTTGAACTTGAACAATCTCAAATAACCCATAACATCGATATGTAGTTACGTATTCAGTCTATTTTGGTTTGAAGCTAAATATTTTGGATGAGGTACGACGACAGAGATTTTTATATAAATAGACAAGTTTTACTTGTCACAAATTTTACTAAATGGATCAACGGTAGAAAAGGTTAAATCCTTTAGATATTTAGGAAGCCTCATCACCGCCGACTCTAGGTGTACGCCCGATATAAAAGCCAGGATAGCAATGGCCAAACAAGCATTTCATAATAAAAAAAACCTACTAACTTCAAACATATCCAAAAACACAAAGAAGAAATTTGTAAAAACATATATATGGAGCATAGCACTTTACGGCAGCGAGACATGGACACTGACACAGAGGGACAAGAGTATACTTGAGGCGTTTGAAATGTGGTGTTGGAGGCGGATGGAGAGGATTAGCTGGACTGAGAGAGTGACGAACGAAGAAGTGCTGGAAAGAGTGGAGGAAAAGAGGCAGTTGATGGATAGCATAGAGTCGAGAAGAGGGAGGATGATGGGCCACCTCATACGACATGACAACTTCATACAGAAGATAGTTGAAGGAAAAATGGAAGGAAGGCGAGGAAGGGGAAGACCTAGAATTAATTATATAGACCAAATTAAAAATAATGTTAAGGTCAGGTCGTACCAAGAGATCAAAGAGGAGGCCTGGGACCGAAGCAAATGGAGAGCCCACTTTGAGTTGCACCGACAAGAGCATGGCTCTTAAGTGTTTGATTGATAGACAAGTTTTACGTATATTTGATTCACATATTGCAATTTTCATTCCATGCCTCTTCAATAATCTATACGTGTCAGTCCAGGGAAAATGGTCCCACTTTATCGTTATGGATATTCTATTAGGACTTCTTAAAACTTAGTCTTCTTCTCCCTGCCCTTATCCCACGTTATGTGGGGTCGGCACAACATGTCTTCTTCTTCCATTCTCCTCTATCTCCCGTCATCTCCTCACTCACTGCTTTCTTCCTCATGTCCACTTTTACACAATCTATCCATCGTTTCCTTTGCCTACCCATAGCTCTTCGCCCATCCACTTTCATATCTAATAACGTACATACAAAGGTCTCGCGTCGTGATTGACACAAGCAGCCTAAGTCGTTGAAGGTAGGACCCTGAAATTTTTAACATATTTTTTTTTCACACTCCGCAGTAATTTCAAAGCAAACCTGACCTGAAATTTCAATATGAAGTATTCCAGGCAAAAAAAAATACGTATTCAACAATTTTACACTGTGTAGGTGTACCTACGTGACAGTGAAAATATGGAGCGAGTAATAGTCGATGCTATGGGCGGTTCACGCAGCGTTGTTACATACAACGTAATCAATCATCATCAGAAGCATCCCCTTGTACGCTGCTAAACTCCTATAATTTCAATAAATAAGGCTTTGAGTCACAGCGGCACTGATAAAATTTTCCCGTTTATATAATCATTGTAAATGTTAAGGCGCAAGTAGTTCCGATTGGAGGTACGAATTCATAATGTTGTACCTTAGATGATTGGCCAAATGCGCCTTAGCATTTACAAAGTAAGGGTTTCTTTAGAAAAGGTACCATTTGGTGGATGGCGCTTACTTGGTACATATGCAATATTGTAATGGAGTAATTATAATTTTAAACAAAAAAGAACCGACTTCACCCTCCACGACCCCAAGGAAATGCCCGAAATACTGTAAAAAAGATTTAAATCACTATAATTTAGGTGTGCCTATAATATTTGAAGAGTTCCCCCTGATTTCTCCAGGATCCCTTCATCAGATTCTGACCCGGTTACAATGGGACCAACTGTGAGGTATTTCAAACAAAAAAATATTTTTCCAAATTGGCCCAGCCGTCTTCGAATATTCAGTAAACATACCAACATAAAAAAAAATGCAAAAACAAAGATCCCGACGAATTGAGATCCTCTTCCTTCGAAATCTTGGAAGTCGGTTGAAAACATAAGGGAACGTACCCATACTACGTGACCAATTTTTTTACAATTTTCACCCCCTCCCCCCCTCGGTGACCAACCGTAGTATATGCCAAGATCCCCCCCCCCCCTCCCCCTCTGGTTGTCACGTAGTAATTCTTAATATTGTTTTTTTGCAAACAGAAAGTAAAAAGTATCATTATTTGGCGCATATTTGTATTTATTAAAACGGCGGTTGCCGCGTAAACGCCTCAAGGTGCGTGCAAACCATAATTAAAAAGTGAAAAAAAAAAAAATTGCGCGAGATTTCCCTAGAGCATAATTATAATAATTATTGATTACGTGACGTAAACCTAAACCCCCCCCTCCCCCATGTGACCAAGAGTAGTATTTTGACGACCCCCTCCCCCCCCTAAACGGGTCACGTAGTATGGGTACGTTCCCTAAGCACCGGCCGCCAACTGGTACCTTAATCTAGTTACACTATCACACATATTGCTGTCCTCATTCATAAACGCATACCAAACATATTTAACGATTTTTTATTAGAAAGTGACCTTGAATGAGTTTAAAAACAGATTATACGTATGGTTCTGGTTCCTACTAACTTTTTTTGGATTTCTACATACGTTTAGGCGGCTCTATACACATGCAAAGCGCTATCTTGCTCGTGCACCGGCGCCGCATGCAGAAACCACAGCAGTGTACTCGTAATAGCCGCCTTACAGATTTTACCCATAGGTTGCACGTATTTGGCATATCCCAAGCATAACCAGCAAGATGCTATTTAAGGATTACAACGCCTTCTACACGTTTTTTGCTTGTCTATTCTCGTTGAAAATTAAATTGGCTCCCAAGTACTTTTTCTTCAAACTTGAATCATGTAGTTCAAGCTGAGCCTTGAACGAAAGACTCGAATTTATTCAAATTTAATGCTCTAAATGAGGGATGGGGCTGCACCGAAAACTTACAGCATCCCCAAACAAAAGGTTACACAATACTAAGCTGGTAATTTGAACGGGCCTGATCAAACAACGCCTCAAAGGCTCGACCCTCTAATGCCAAAAATAATTTGAACCGCTTCGGGTAATTTTAATTCGGTGGAAAGGCCGAGTTTAATAAAAGAGGAGTTCACGCGACCTCGCGGCGCATTCGGCTTTTAAAATGTAATATTGAGTTGATTTAGTGCCTCTCGCTCTCGCACGCTCACACTGGTGCGAGGAGGACGAGAATTAATTGTATCAATTTAAAATTATATTTAAAAAGGAAAATTACCCCCAAAGCATCCGTCGCTGCGAGTATTTTCGGCATTCATTATGTCTAATTGTTATAAATATAATTCTTAAACGAGCTTTATTTTGAGTGTTCGTTCCAAGTCATTTATAGAAGTGGCCGTTGAGTATGATGTCGTTTCTGTGTTTTGAAAGACAATATAGAGTTTTACTAGAAAAATAAACAATTCACTGTGTAGAAAATTTGCCAGCTTTATTAAGTAACACCCTCCCTCATATCATAGGACTTCAATCACAAATCATTTATAGAACTTGGCAAACTCTGTTAAATTTTGGCTCTTACCTACAAACATAAATGTCAAAATGACAGAAAGGCACAAACAATTGTCAATATTTCAAAATTCCCAAATTTTATAAATCGAAAACCATTCCGTGAAATACACTTGTAGAACACAAAACCCATTTTTTTTTAAATTTGTTTTTCAGTATTTTTTGGAAAAATCACCAAAATATGTAAACCGGAAAAAGACGTCACACGGCTGATTCAATACTACCACTATGAAAAAACGTTATCTTCTGGGTTTCCGTTTGACAACTTTGACAATTACAACACTACTGACAGTGACAGGACAGCTGACAGTTAATTCTTTCAATTCGAATATTTGCTTGTAATTTACGTTTCCTTGGATTAATTTACTTATCTACGTGTTGCGATTTGTCACGGACTCTGGACTGCTTTCTTCTACGACGACAACAACTCGCAAACCCCGGATTGCATTCTTCAACGACTACTACGATTTTCGCTTTTTCACGGATCCCGGACTGCTTTCTTCTACGACGACCTGACGATGGAATTCAGGGAATCCTCGGAAAATACCCCGGTTGGGTATTGACCAATACCTCTACAACGAAGCGGACACGAGAAACTCAGAAAGATTTGTCAAAGCTGACGACAGGAGCTTACCGCGTGTGAGTTTTTGCAAAGTTCGGATAAATACAATTTGCCTGGCACAAGAGGTACCGAAGCTTCGTTATCTTCGCGGAGTTCTTATGTACAAACTGGCAAAGGCATTTATTAAGTGCAGCCTCATGTTCCTTTACTATTTGTAAACGAAAACAGTATAGAAGTGATGCTGACGTCCCAAATCTTCAAGAGTTTCTCCAAGAAGCCAACAATCATAAAACGGATGACTGTTTGTGCTTCTCCAAACGGAATCTGTGACGATTTGGCTTTCAAGTTGAAATGTCCCTTTACAGATAAAACTGAGAAATTATATCAATTAAAATGTTACGAGCCAAAGTTGTTTTGGATTGTGGTAAATAAATTACATTTTATAGGAAATAAAGTACTTATTTTATTGGTATGAACACTTGTCATTTTTAAACCTGTATCCTAAGTAGGTCCTTAAGTACTTTCTGATGACTTGTCAATAATAAGTTAAATATCTTTCCTGTACTTAGAATGTTACTACTGGAGAAGTAAAATTCACCATGTGTTAATCAGGGGAGAAATAAAAGGTATATTATAATGAAAATTATTTTAATTTCGTTCAGTTATTCATTGGCGGATACCTTCATAAACCTAGCACATCTGTGGTGGAAACGTGGCCTAATATAAAATATACATTCTCACACAATATAATAAACAAACCAACATAATGACAAACATCGGCGCAAGAAAAACAACAAGATGGGCTTCTCCTCAGGTCCATCTGTATATAGTCTCAGATAGTACTTCCTCAGCTGATGGTATAACAATAAATAACTGGGCTATAAAGATGTGTTGCTATTGTAAGTTTTCATTAGGTAATATTTAATGCAAGGTATTTCAACAATCCTTAAGATATCTTTCGAAGTTAGCGGTTTGATATTTTAAGTTTTGACGTTTATCTTGTGCTTCAAATGTCAAACTGTTTAAGCGCACTATGGTCACGCTATGGTTTTTACGTAAATGTCAATCAATGTAACTATTTCAACGTTTTTTTCAGTGTATGAAACACAACATGTGACGTCATTGAGCCGATATTTCGACGGCTGTTACATACGCCCTTTCTGCCCAAGTAATAATATAAATGGATTTTTCCACTAAAAACATGGATTTTCGCAAAAATAAAAAAATACGGGTTCTTAAAATTGTGAGTTCTTTCGGGCCATACAATAAAAAGTAGCACTCAAAAAAATGAAATGTTGTACAGACGTCCTTCCCTGGTTATGGCGTGACGTAACATCATTGACGAGCTTCGACTATCGAAATGTTTCCAATTCGGGGCACTCCCTTGGTAATTAGTTACCGGCTAGTTAATACGCAGGCCCACACCTGGGCTTACCCGTGGTTGCACCTCTGCCCAGTCGAATTCACGTGCGCCAGTGTATCTTGGTCTCAAAGTCTGACAACTGTGCATAATCACTAAAATCAGAGAGCGTTTTTATACTGGTTAATCTAAGACCGACTCACGTGCTACGTGAATGGGGCTCGGCTCTTTACAGCATCAACTACAGAAAGCGAATTATTCAATTTTCTGAGACTTTTGTAGGTAAGTACTTATTGCGGTGTGTTTAATGTGTTTCTAAAGGAAGCGTGATTTACAAACCGATTTTAGCAATTTCATCTTAAGTTGAGAGCTGCATCTGTGGCACAACTAACTGTTACACGTGTGACTGTTTCTCATTGAGCTTTTTCCACTTTATTTCTTATTTAACTTGTTTGTATAGTTCGTTACGATGTCAGAAAAACTAAACGCCCGTATTATGTATAATTTATAAAACAGATGCTAAACAAATTCTAACATAATACGTGCGCGTAAATTCCAGGGATGCTTTGCGTAGAACATTTTAAATTATTCATAGAATTTTTTTGTCTGCTTTTGTTTTTGCAATTAAGTTGCAATTCTTTTTTAAATTAAAGATAAAAGAGAATTAGACCACCGCGCGTGGAAAAATATTTGAGGTAAAAATATTTCAGAACACCTAGTAACATAAGCTTGTTTGTGAATCCTAATCTAGATTTACATATCTGGGGGCACGGCAGTGCCCCCGCCAAGTCGAGCGCGAAGCAAACATTGCCGTACCATCCTTTACTGGAACCATTTCGCCGCATTTTCAGGCCCCTATTTGAGAACCTCTGGATAAGACCAGAACGCAGATATTTTCGTCATCCAGTAAGCTATAATCACATACTTAAAATCCAAAATTTCAAGTCTGTAGGTCATTTAGTTCCGAAGTTAAGCGAAAGCAAAGTTTCGCATTTATGACACTCACTCACTCATCATCATCAAAATAGAAGTAGTACTTCCCATAAACTCAGAGAGCTGAAATTTGGTACAGAGTTACGGTTTAATGGCCACATAAAGGGAAAACTATAAAAACTAGGATAATCGAAGATCTGGAGTACCTGGTGACCCTAAAACAAAATTTGGTCAAAAGATAATGCATAACTGTGTCAAATAAGAAAATCTAATAAAATAAATCAATAAGCCCACGTTTCTACAAAAAGAAGTGAAATCCCACCAAAAACATTCTGTAAAAAACTAGCCAAGTCTCGATGGAGTTGATTGTTTATCTCTAAAAAGTAATGAAATCTAGACAAGTCAAATCTAAGTCATGCCAAGTCTAAGGTTCCTTACTGCGATTTCTTTATTATTATAGTTAATGTTGTGTGACTTGGCCGTTGAAGGGTACACAAGGGTACAAAACCAGGTGCTCCATGACACCATTGCACCAATCTGTCGCCAGAACCGCTACCCATTGACGATGGAAAATTGTCACTTGGGAAACGTTGATTCAATAACCAGTCATGACTGGTTATTCAATACCCTTGTGTACCCTTCAACGGCCAAGTCACACAACATTTACTATAATAATAAAGAAATCGCAGTAAGGAACCTTAGACTTGGCACGACTTTGTCTAGATTTCATTACTTTTTAGAGATAAACAATCAGCTCCATCGAGACTTGGCTAGTTTTTTACAGAATGTTTTTGGTGGAATTTCATTTACACTTACAGTGAGATTCAAAATTGCATGGACACATTATGAATTAATTTTAATTCACAAATTGTCAATACAATCTTGAATCTGGGTGCCAGTCGTATATTTTTGTCAAAGGCAGGCGACTGACGCCAATGTTTTTCAATTTTGAACTTGCAATATAGGACATATGGGTTGGTAGCAGTGTTCAACACAACAACCTTCGGGCGGATGTTGGCAGCATGCCCGCATGGCCCGTTTTATAGAATAGCTTCTTTCCCAACTTGTATTTACCTTATATTGCTTTTTCAAATGCAAATACAAGCTAAATTGCCTATTAGATACTAGCACTGCGTTGAAGGAATCATGTTAAAATCCTACGGGAACTGAAGGGAAAATTGAAATGCAGAAAACAAAGTGTGATCTTTATATATTTTGTTTGTTTTTTAAATGTATAAAGGAATACGTGCGTTTTTAGGGTTCCGTAGTCAACAAGGAACGTCCGCGGATTATCTCAGTGACCGTTAGCACTAGAAAGCTGAAATTTGGTACTAATATGTATATCAATCACGCCGACAAAGTGGTAAAATAAAAAGTGGAAAAAAATGTTTTATTAGGGTACCTCCCCTATACGTAAAGTGGGGAGTGATTTTTTTTTCATTTTAACCCTAACGTGTGATACATTGTTAGATAGGTATTTAAAAATGAATAGGGGTTTACTGAAATAATTTATTGATAATGTAAATATTTTCGGAAATAATCGCTCCAGAAGCAAAAAAAATGTGTCCCCCCCTCTAACTTTTGAACCATTACTTTTAAAAATATGAAAAAAATCTCAAAAGTAGAACTTTATAAAAACTTTCTAGGACAATAATTTTGAACTTGATAGGTTGAATAGTTTTTGAAATAAAAATACAAAATAATTTCTGAACTAAGTTTGTAATTTAACCGTATAAGCAGGTGTTTATTGTACCTGTAATTTCTACAAAATCACAATGAAATGACGTGCTTTCAAATAAAGTAAAAACGGTGAAAATCGGTTCACGCAATAAAGAATTATCTCATAAAAATCATCTTCCATACTTTAAGCTCTTGCGCAATAGTTTACTTAATTTGCCGATAGATGTCGCTGTACGTGGAACGCTCATATCATATCCTACATGGCGGTGTTATTTTAACTCTTAAGTGGGGACACTTACTGTGACGGACGGAAAACTACGGAACCCTACACTGAGCGTGGCCCGACACGCTCTTGGCCGGTTTTTGATGACTGAAATAGATGTGATTGATGTGATATATAAAAGCAAAAGTGACCAAGCCCTCCGGTGCCAGGGCTGGAATCGAATTAGCGTTTTTATGTTCGTAGTTCAATAATAGCAAATCAAAAGATTTAATAATATACTTAGATTAGTTCTCTTGTTGAAACATTGTATGAATTGTATCTATCTGAATTTACTATGTCAAAACCTATGTATAAGTTTGATATCGAGGTGTTATGAAGGCGGTAACGAGGAAGGGAAGACACGGCTCATTAACCCCGCGTGTTTAATGTGATGATCAAGGGATGGAACGGAACCGTGTCGTTGCCAACGCTTACCTAGCATCATCGCACTCATACAATATAGGGAATTACGACACGTTACGGTGGAACATAACAAGGGTCCCAATAATACGACGCCTTTTGCTGAAGAAATCCGAGCGAATGCTGACTGCAACTCTCTGTATTATAATGTCCAGCACGGACCACTGCAGCTCAAGAACCTACGCGTGCGCGCCAATTAATATACTCTTCCAGAAAGGGTATGAAATAAAATGTAAGTATGTTATGTGGGAAGGTGGCGTGGTAATCGCTTTAGTGACAACTGGAGCGTAAGACAATTCTTGCGATTAGATTGCCTAGCGGACCCCAGGCTCAATAGAGCCATGACAAAAAGGGACCGTAAAGAAGCGAGCGATCTCGTGCGAGGAGACGCATCCATTAGGAATACACCACTGTGGCGCGCGTAGGCGCGAGGAGAATTCTAATTATGGCGCTGAAACCGGTCGAGCAGAAAACATTTGGATTCATGCCCGATATATTTGATAGGAAAATACGCCATGGGAAAGAAAACATCGGGCACAAAAGTTTAAATATATGCTTGTTTATGAAAATGCTGTATTTACCAACACCACCAAGCATTGGCCGTGCGTCAAAATATTCGTATACCAGCCGAAGTTAGTTCATTTGAGTTTCAGTTTATGTGTTAACGTAAAAGCCCTTAAATATCTGAATATTAGTCAAAATTGGTAAAAATCTAGTTCTAAATATGGAGACACCGCCGCCGATACCGAGCCACTTATATACCACGACGTTGGCAAAAATGACGATTTTCTATAAACATCCTCCCAATCACGTAAGGTTAAGAAATAAACTCGTATTTACCTGTCAAAGCGAACTCCAGGAAATCGCTCGTTACCGAAAGAATCCGCGATTTAAAACAATTTCATCCAAAGCCGGCCCGTGAAATTACATTTTGTCATTTCTCTTTATTCCCCATTTACTTTATTACACGCTATTTGGGAAGCTTAATTTTATAACCTCCTATAAAGTCTCAAACTGCCATTTTAAAAGCAACCTTGCTCCATACAAAACACAACCTATTATTGAACATAATGAACATGTGAGATATGCTTCTGGGGTGGTAATAGGGTACTTAGTAGGGATAAAATTACGTTTAGCTATTAAGAGGTATTTGATTAAATTAAATAACTGACGATAAGTTTAATTTAAAGATCTCCATGTGTGTTAATTAATTTTAATTCGGCATTGTAATAAAATTGTGATAAAATGTAAAAATATTACTTTTGTAATTTTTTTTTAAATTGTTAAGTTGTAATTGATTAATAATATAATATGTAAATAGACACCTATGTCAAAGGTTCCTTATTCCTACACTTAATGAAATATCGAATACCAAACGGCTCGAAATACATCACTAAGAAATCCGAAAAGAGCACCAAGGTCCGACTTCGAAATTTTACTTATTATTTTGATCTAAGTGTCTTCAGCTAAAATTATAATTGTGAATGGAAACTTGAGGGTTTAAATGTTTGTTCCTTAATCAGGCAAAAACAGATAAGTGAATAGATTGTAATCAAATAGAACACACAGTTTGTACACTGGAAAAGGATGTAACTACTAACTAGGATATTATTTTCTTCGGAATTAGTCATTCAGAGAAGTAAGGAAGAGGGGCGGAGGGTAAATAAATAAAGATTCGCACAGAAACTAGTGTACCTACCATAAAGTCAAATAATCACCCCCAGTAAGTGCCAGCGATGTATTGGTAACAATAATCTCCGCAAACACTCTGCGGCCCTGGTCCTCAATGCTAGTATGAGGGCTAATATTTGCACATTGATTCCGTGATTCCGTGCATAGACTACTTACCACACAGACCGGGGATCCATCACACATAGACATTATTTTAACAGAAAGGAAAGGGGCGCACACCGGGGCGCGCCAGGACTCAAGGTAACTGGCTTGTCTATGGCTGATAATAGTCAACCTCCATAAGGTTTGCATTAAGGTCGCTGTCGTCGAAATCGATGAGGACTATATATAAATATATAAAAGAAGAAACTGACTGACTGACTGACTGATTGACTGACTGACTGATTGACTGACTGACTGACTGACTGACATATCAACGCACAGCCCAAACCGCTGGTTCTAGGGATTCCAAATTTGGCACGTAGGTTCCTTATAAGGTCTAGGGATGCACTAAGAAAGGATTTTTCAAAATTCACCCCCTAAGGGGGTAAAATGGGGGTCCAAAGTTTGTATGGCGAATCAAGATTTGTTAGACTATTTAATTCGAAACTTCACAGGAGTATTCCTAACGATAAATGAGTAAACACGTGTTTCAGGTTTTTTGAAAATTCAACCCCTAAAAGGGGCAAATGTGGTCACAATGTCTGAAAAACAACATAAGTATCGTATCCTTTTTGAGTACTTATAGTATGCGGGCGAAGGCACGGGAAAAGGCTAGTATAGGTATATATATCCAAGTATAAAACTGTACCTTTTAACCCTTTAGCAGTGGTAGTAATAAAATACTTTATTGCACTGAGACATTTTACACGAGACAGTTATAAAACATGCAATTTGTACGAATGCAAACTTATCCCTTTAAGAGATCTCTTCCAGCTAACCTTGGAATAATTGAGAAATACTGAGATCTGGCAAACATTAAATTTGATCATGCACAAGAGGACAAGAGTTTTAATTCAGTCACAATCATTGGCATCCAGTTTTGAAGGAGGCTCACCACTGTTATAATAATATTTTGTAATCGATACTGACAGGATTGAGCTAGCTTATCATTGAGTATTTTACATGCGCCATCTAGTAAACAAGTGATCTGTGTCCTCGAGGGTCGCTACATGAAATTGAAAGTTCTGCTGAAGGCAGTGTTTTTGATAACTTACCTGTTGCTAATAAACCTTTTTTACTCGCTAATAATAGTAGTTTGGGTCTGATTGGATAACATTTAGCTTACGATTAACATTGAATATTATTTTATCTCTTTTCTTTTGATGGGCTGAGTGGTTTTAGAACTTGTTGGTCTCTATTCATTACAATTTGCACTCCACTCGGCCGTGCATATCTTTCGTACGTGTATGTCTTGCGCGTGAGGTAAACTGCGATATGTCATTGATAGATATTTGAAATGCTTCATTCAGAATACCATGCCGCTCCTAGCTTAACACATTTAGCGCCGAGAACCCGACTGTCGGGTTCTCTCTTCGTAGCTACTACGCGCTACATACAACGAATACGTGGCTACGGGCTACGTGCGTAGCACTAGGTGGCACTGAATGTGTTAACGCTACGCTCGTAGCCGATTCCAGCGTTTTTCCCGCTTTGTAGCGGAAAACACTACACAGTGACTCCGCCTAGCGTGGCCCGTATTCTAACTTTGAAACACGTATAGAGTAGACATGATCCAACTTCAATACACCTCCAATGCATTAACAACGCAATACAGCTACGGCATAAACATCTGAATCAGAAATATCAGAATTTGCTTGGGAAATATTCCAACGCAACTCCAATACAACTTCAATATTGGTTGAATGTTTGTTGTGTGTTGGAGTTATGTTTGAGATAGGTTGTATTTTTATTGTATTGTTAATGTATTTTTAAATTAGAATCTGGCACCGTGTCCCTACTGCTCCTAAAATCTGCTACGAAGTGCTACGGCGTAGCTCCCAGTCGTAGCCGTTGCTCGCCGTTGCTCGTCGTAGAGTGTATTATCGTATAGATTTTAGGCACTTTCTGTTTTCAACCGACTTCAAGATTTCGAAGGAGGAGGTTATCAATTCGTCGGGATCTTTGGTTCACCGATTATTCGAAGACGGCTGGACCGATTTGGAAAATTATTTTTTTGTTTGAAAGCGTATACTTCACAGTTGGTCCCAATGTAACCATGTCAGGATCTGATGATGGGATCCTGGAGAAATCGAGGGAACTCTTCAACTATTATAGGCATGCCTATGGTGATTTGAGTATTTTTTACAGCAGATCGAGCCTTTGGTGTTGGAAAGGTGGATGCTTAGTGAAGTCGGTTCTTTTTTGTTTAAAATTATTATTTCTCGATTTAGTCAATTTAGTTATTGAAAATTTTCAAGTATCTACGTATTTTCCCAAAGAAATTATAAATAAGTTTATAATGACAATGACATACATACATTTTATTTGTGCAACCAAGATTGTCTGGACGAGATAGCTCTTCAGCGATAAGACCGCATGTTGTTTAACTTCTACTCGCTTGTTTCTTTGCATATATTTTGTTGTTTGAGGTGTGCAGTAAAGAATTTGTGTAATCGATTAACAATAGGCATGATGACACATGTTGAATTATGCAATGAAATTTAGTTGATAGGATGCAAAATGATCAATGTATCCAACTAAAGTGAAAATTTATAAATTCTATTGAAATGGCTCAAAGATATCAAGCTGCAAAATTTCTAAATTTTAGGATTTTGGAGTGCGAAATTAAAAAAAAACAATGATACCATTCGATTTTCAACATTTTACTGTAAAATAAATTGTATAGCAACCATATACATAAACGCAACATTTCACTGTAAAAATAGCAATTTGATAATTTTTCCATACTTTGAACAGGGCGACTATGTGATCGTGACGTCACTTTTGCACGTCATTTTGTTAGGAGCGTTTTGAAAAACAAATGCAAATCTCGGACTTTTAAGTCTAATTTCTGATTTTTGTGTTGCTTTAACGCAAATGGCCCCATATAGACATTTGATCCTCACAATAAAACGAATCGATTAATACCATATTTACATGAAAACAATTCACCATTGCCTATTGTAGGTTGTAAATCAGCTGACAGCTAACTAGTAACCCGGTTGTTCATAAACGCCTTACAAACCTCATTTAACTAAATAATCGTTTGACCTCGAATCGGTTACTAGTGTTTGTTATAAAAGTAAATACATATTTTTACTAGCTGAGACTTGTAACACATAAGCGGGTATGAGTAACATAGCAAAAATGATAACTTAATTTCCTAAAAAACAGGTTTAGGTTTGTTCTATTGGGATTTAACCAATAAATCTTCCCGACGCTACCGCGAACGTTCTGCAAGCGGTCAAAGCTTTGGTTCCCCTAATTAGTGTCATGTCATTAGGAGCCAGGGAAGAAATATCCAGCTCAAAGCTTTGTGCCTACTAACAAAGCAGCGGGGAGTTTGTGTAGACGTTTATCTGAATAGATGACCCGTAAGACCTCTTTAAAAATCATAATTTATTTAATCGTATGGCCATACATGATAAACAGAAATAAAAGCAACTATAAATAGAGATTAAGACCAGTCACAGTCATACACTTCGTCGATTAGGGTGATCAGATCTTCAGGAGATTGCGGGGAGCCACAAAAATCATCATATTGTACAGAGTCAACAAAATTGTCTCATTTCAAAGAACAGCTGAAGGGGTAACTATTAGGGAAATAGCGGGGCCGCTTTTCAGAGCCATGTTTGTACTGAGGAGTGAGGTCGCCATTCATTCCAAAGATTTGAAACAAAAATAAACGGCCAAGTGCGTGTCGGACCACGCATAATGGAGGGTTCCGTAGCTTCAATGGAATAAGAACCAGACTAATGCCAAAAGGTCGTATCTGATGCCTACGGAAGAAGTTTTTTGGAAATAATTTAAAAATGGCTAGACCTATAATGTTCAAAATAATTTTCCTAAAAAGTTTATCATAATGTGCATCTTCTCAAATTTTTTCATATTTTTTGGATGGACGGTTCAAAAGTTACAGGGGGGGGACGCTATTTTTCCGACTTTCGAAGCGATTATTTCCGAAAATATTTACATTATCAAAAAATAATTTGATAAACCCCTATTCATTTTGAAATACCTATCCAACAATATATCACACGTTAGGGTTAAAATGAAAAAAAAAATCACTCCCCACTTTACGTATAGGGGAGGTACCCTAATAAGACATTTATTTCCACTTTTTATTTTACCACTTTGTCGGCGTGATTGATATACATATTAGTACCAAATTTCAGCTTTCTAGTGCTAACGGTCACTGAGATTATCCGCGGACGGACGGACGGACGGACGGACGGGCAGACATGGCGAAACTATAAGGGTTCCTAGTTGACTACGGAACCCTAAAAAATTGACACGCCTGATAACTTTCCGTCGGCACATCATGAATCACAGAACGCGAATTTACCCTGCGGAGTCTATCTTTATATAGTCTGCAGTTCACTGATCTGCCAAGCGGTGAGATTCTCAAAGTTTTTAGTAGCGTGTACTCGCTTTGTCTTCCACTGTCCCGCAAACTTATACACATAAATGAAATATATTTACCGCTGTACATACTATGTGTATTCCACTTAGCTTTGAAGGCTAAGAGCCGATTGAAATGGCCGATGTTTACCTCGAACACATGGATTTAGACCGTCAGTCCACTTTCACTCTCAGCGGTTGATTTCAGGCTGTGCGAGAGGCTAACTGCGAGCAGCGATGAACGTGTTTTTTCTTTGCGTAAGAGTCCGAAACGTATCGCTTTTGCGACTAATATATTTCATTAAAATATGTAGAATCTACATTTACATGTGCCATTAGACATGTACGATTAGCTAACCATTGATAGATTTTATCGCCTTCTAACATCCACGAATGGTTACTTATCTGTGAAACGGTATTAATGGCGACAATCGTCACTCGCTATGTATTCAAATCTCTGAAACCGCAGACTAAAACACTGTTGTAAAAATCAGGGCCGTATTTCAATGGCAGCTGTGTAAAGTCCTTTGGCTGACAGATGGGGCAATAGATTACGATTAGCTTAGGCTGGTTTTAGACTGGAAACGATGCGTTTCACGGTAGCCAGCCTGTTTTTTTTTGCGAAGGGAGCGCGAAGCATATCGTTTGATTTTGATTCAGATTGCCCAAAAATGTTTTCTTATATCCGGCAGTCTAGGTGAAGTTCCTCAACTGATTCTCGAGAAATTTTGTGAGCGAATACCTAATGTGAATTTAGTTTTTCGGAACTATTTACGACGGCTTCTAAACACATACGACGGCTTCTAAACACGTACGACTACGTTCAAGTCATATCTGAATAAACTATTTATAATTATTTTACATGTTTTTTTAAAGTGGGGCATTCCACTCATACAATAGTATGTTATTCAATCAAATACAAACACTGAAAACATTGAAAAAATAATCCTGCTGGGTTGATTATTTTTTCAATGTTTTCAGTGTTTGTATTTGATTGAATAACAAACTATTTATATCTCATGCATGATTTACTAACAGATTCGACGGACGTGAATTGACAAAAGGAACTGCTTTGGGTAAGGAACACTCGAATCGCCACGTAGCAAGATCTACTTATTTCGATTTTGATTATTAAGTTCAGGATTTTAAAAGTTGGAAGCTAACTTCTTGCTTCAGCACTCGGCAATTTCACAACAAAAACGCTACGCCAAAAAAGCGTGCCAAGTTTATCGAAGGGTCGTGAAGCGTGTTCAGAGGTGTCGCTCTCTTTAATGCTGAATGGCGTTTGTTTGTCCCCCTCGTTCACGTTGGGGGAGGGGGGGGGAGCTTCTCATTACTTACGTCCGCAGATTGCGTTTGCCCCGTTTGTCCTGACGACAAATGTCACCAAGACTCGCCAACTTTCCCCACAAAACACCCTCACACTTTACACTCGATTTGATCGAATTTCAACCATAATACGTTGTCTTAAGTGTTAAAAGACCGCTTTTAGATTCGTCAACTTTACTCACAAAACACTTATACACTTTACACCCGATCTAAGCCAATTTCAACCTTACATTATTGGTTTTAAGTGTCGGTAGGTCGCATGTGTTTTGGTTGCGCTGACTAAATGTCAAGTCGTCTTAAGTTGAGGGGATTAAAGAGGGATTAATAACAACTGGGAGTTGAGTGAATACTTCATAACGCGTTTGAGGGTAGCGTGTGGGAACGGAGACGAAAATTAGAATTATATGCTGCTGTGATATTAAAATACAACTGAACTTTAAATACTTGGGGTCCGTTGCCAAATACTATCACCGATAAAACGTTCGTTTATTTATAGAAAATTTCATATTCTTTACTGAGTAACGTTGATTAGTATGTCGTGTGGTTTGTTTATTATTAACAATGAATTCATAGAAATTAAACTTAGGTCTAACTACTTATTTTCGGATAGGCAAGCCTTCTTTTGTGTCAAAACAGACCATCCGCGGCTATAATCCAGTAACTTTATACATCAGCGTTGGCGTCAAATCCGGTAGTTCTGATTTTTTGCAGACTTGATAACAAGTGGCCCAATGAATAATACAAGTTTGTGACCTCAAGCGCCGAACGCAACTATGTCAAAAATCGAAAAATCGGATCTTAATCTTTTGGCTTCTTATTTTAAACTTGGATTGTTCATTGGGCCACTTGATAAACAAGTCTGCCAAAAATCAGAATACCGGATTTGACGCAAAGTACCTCGTACTTACAGGCAACAAGGTTTACTGGATTATAGTCGGCAGCAATCAAATCAAGTTCTGTAAGCGTTCTGCCATCCGCTTCAAACATTCAAGTTAATTATAGCAAACGTCATCGATGGGTAAGGTTATAGTTAAGTGTCGGCTGAAGTTCGACAATTGCTTTTGCCATATCTGCACTGTAATGTATGTATGTATGTATCACTTTATTGCACATAAACAAGTAGGTATAACATAAAAACAACAGTAACATATATAAAAGATATGCACAGAGGCGAGCTTATCCCTGATAGGGATCTCTTCCAGCCAACCCATGAGAAAATGAGAAAGGATTAAATACAAATGGTGAAAGACAAACTATGCACAAAAAATACCAATAAAAAGTTCCAAAACACATAAAGCTGCAGGTAAACACTAATAAATATATAGGTACATTAATGTACCATACAAATACTTCAACTACATACATAATAATATAATATACATCACTATACACATATAATATCAGACCACGTTCATGTACGTAATGTTATACACAAGGAGCGTTACCCACCCGTTGGGATGATATATTCCAGTAAACACTTCGAAACTAACAGCGGAGGTTTCTATCTCGTCTATCTGAATAACTTCTTTGAAACTTAATTAACACTTTTGTTATATATTTTTTAATAAAAGCATAATTTGACGCCGGGGTTTTTTAGTAAAATGAAAACTTAAGAAGCGCCCCTAATTTATGTAAAGTCAGCAGCAGGGTATTCAAAATTACCTTCACATGCTCTTATTCTCTAAACAATGACGGTTTCTGCAGTCGATTATTTCGCCAGGTGGCAGCACCGTGGCTGCTGTCAGCTGTCATAATCCACCTATCATGTTTAATCTTTTTTTATTGGTGTATTTTGCCGTCTGCTGTCAAAAAGACATCTCGTCATAGTGCCGTAACCTCGTCACCTGGTGAAAAAATCGATTGTAGCAACCCTCATCGAGTCGTGCCAAGATCACTTTGAACACCTGACCCGCTTAGTTACTTCTGCTGCAATGCTGCTGATTGTAGTTGTGTATCAATATGTATTGAAATATTACATATAATGTGATATTAACTACTGGCAGTAAATGAGTAGGTACTGGCAGGAGATAGAACTAGAACCTTGTCGACGATTCGACGACTTGTTTGTTATATGTTAGTCAGTCGAGCAGTGGCAGGTCTCATGTAAACAGTAATTTTATTGTGCTCAAAACCCTAGCTTATCTGCGCTATAAAACTAGGTGTACCGCTATAATATATAATTATATAATGATGCATATGCTTAGTGGGTCGTTTTTGCCCTGGTCTCTGAAGGTTACAGACTGAACAGGCTCACTCCTTAATCTTATTTTAATGAGTAGGAGTAAGTTTTTTTTTCATAGGGTCGAAAATTACCCTATGGGTATTTATGGGATAATAAAATTCGCGTAGACTGACACTTCTATTCAGACGTAGGGCATTCCTTTTATTATTCAAGTTTATTAAATATTTCAGTTTAATTTATTATTACTTTTAATAGAAACCGTGAATGTGTAATTTCAATACAAGCGCAAGGATCAAAGGCTAGATAACAGACGGTCTCATTACTTTAAGACTTGGAAAGGTCGGGGGGCATTTTGAGATACTGGTGTGTATTTAGTTAAAAGGTGTATATTTTTACCTGCGTTGGTTGAAACGGAGACTGTATGCCTGATATTTACTTACGTATAATATCCGTTTAGGCGGATAGGTTGAGATGATGGTTGCTTATCTGTATGTAAGTTTTAACGGGTGTAATGTACTATTTTTAGATAATTTACGAAAATTTTGAACTTCAAATCATGGGTTCATATACTGCGCCGATGAGACAAAACTGTCATTCTGTCATAAGCCGTCTTTTCCTATTTTTACGCGCGACACGAACACATTTACAAATGTTATTGTTAATGGCCCAAACCCGAGAAGCAAGTATGCATGCGTGCGCAACAGCTTCCAATTGAACCACAATTCTGCCCCAGCATACAAACATGGTTTGATCTTACATTTAACCAAGATCACAGAACCGGAGAAGAGTTAGACAAATGCAAATCCATCGGGTCGCAAGTTACGTCTCCGCCGACGCTTATCGGATTGTTATAAAAGGGAATTACGGGCTTATGGACTCATTTGGGAGTTTTACGACTTTTGTCCGACTCTGCCTTTTCTTAAGAGTCCGGTAAAGGTTTTTTTCGATTGCGCTCAACTTTTCGATACTATTTAACAGTAACTAATAACACTGATATTAGTTTGTTTATGTATTTCGAAAAATTCTTTTTAACTGCATAATCAGATAAGTGGAATACTTTTTTGATTTTATGTTTCATTTATAAATAATTCCAGCTGTTTCGCAATGATTGCTTGGAGAGGTGAAAAAAGTAAGATATGATTGATAATGATTGATGTTAAACTAGTATGTAAAATATATAATTACCTTGGAAACTGAGTCGTGTAAGGAATAAGTGAAACAGTTTTTTATTTTATTTTTATCCGTTAATTACATAGTTAATATAAAACATATTGGAGGGCATGACAAATAATAATAAAAAATTTAGCGACAAATTTGCACGAATGTACATTGTACGTCTTCACTAAACAAGCTCTGTGAGAATTGAGTTTCTCGTTAATACATATGTAGGTAATAATAAATGTGTACAAAAAGCGTCCTTTCTTTATTAGTGATTTTCGTTTTCAAATCGTTACCGGACTCTTAAGTACATTTAAAATTTAATTAGTCTCCCATGATTAAATTTCAAGAATTATTCGCAGGGCAATAATGTTTTAAAACTATAAAATATAATAGACGGGGGCCAAAAATTTTTACCTTGCATTAAATCCTACACTTTTGGAAGCTTTTTCTAGTTATTAAGTAGGGTAGTCAGATTCCCACTACACATTTTTCCCCAGTGACGTGATTGTGCATTTCAGGAAATCGAAAATATTATAGACAACGTCTGGAACACTACATTGACTAAATCCTACACTGGAGATGTAGCACTATTGTATTTGTTTAAATAAGTGATGACTAACTTAAAGATTTCCCGATTTGTTTCTCTGAGCTTTCGTCTATAAGCTTCATTAAGTGACATTTTACCTTTATATTTATAAAAAAGTGACTTAGAAAATCGAACACAATTCGAAGAATTGGTAGTATGGTACTAATACAGATCTAAGTGTTACAGTAATTTTTCACCCCGGTGACATGTTTACATCTATTTATTATGACATTTTTTTAGTTTTTAGTTTTTTTTGGCGAATATGATCACTTTATACGAATAAATAGACAATTTAAGGAAAAAATATTCACAAGTGTAGGGTGAATATTTTTTCCTTAAATTGTCTATTTATTTAACATACATATAAAAAACAATATCGTAAATATACTAAGTGCTTTACGAGCAATCGAAATAAACAACTTATAATTTATGGTTTATATTTTAAAACTCCCGCCTCCGCGGCAAGGTTACTACGTAGCACAGATTACTTACCTACTTGTATATAGATAGAGCAAATCAGAAGACTCGCAAGTACTACAGGTTGGTAAAGGGATATTTTATTTAAACTTTTTTCTATATTTCTGATTTCCGATATTGAAATGTTATTATGTTTGCCCCAATCAGTCATTTCAGAACAGAGCATATTGTGGTTTTAGGTTCGATGGTTAGATAGATGCAATCGAACTGTTATTTACCTAGTAGCGTACCTAGGAAGCACACTCCTTGCATTGGACAAACGTCGGTCAATATAAACGACGATACACAAGAGAATTTATTTGCTATACTCAAATAAAATATCAACAAAAATGGAGTTTATGAGTTAAATCATTCACATGGATTGTTGTAAATTTTGTATAGGATAGAAGCGAGTGACGCCATTCTCAGCTCTGTATTTAGTGGTCACGTCATGAGAAACTTCATAATGCGTATTGAACACACTTATTTATTTATTTATTATTCAAAACAGTATTACAGTAAATCCTGGCACTGCGAACTTCAAATTAAACATATAAAATAACTTAATGCTAGGTCGATTTAGGCTTCATAATGCGTAGTCTAGTGACCAGTTATCTGTTCTTCTTGTGTGACTCGCTTGCACAAAACAGAAAAAACGGTAGAAGCGGCTTACGTTGTGATTAGTACGAGAACCAGTGTCGCCAAAGCGCACACTACTTTAAACACAAACACATCAGTAACTTAAAGATGATTGGCTAAATTATCTTGTTTAAAAAGTAATATGAGCCATGACCGGTTATATAATTTGAACTTTATGATTAATACCACATAGTCGAAATTGTATTCGTAATACTTATTTCATACAAAGTAGCGTCATCTAGCGTCGAATAGCTTGACCTACGGTATTTCCAGTTGAGCAACTCAACAACAGATGTCACAAATATCAAAATCTTCGTCTATATTCTTTCTCCCTTCCACTTGCGTGGTCTTAGTAAGAGTAAGCGAGATAACATGGAGGTAGGGCTTTACGTCGTAGGATGCAATAGTGATGTAGAAGAGTCGGTGTCATATCGATAAATAATAATTAGTATAGTTTTCCAAGTAAATTAGGTACTTATTTTTTTATCAATACATACAACAATACATAGTTGCGACTTTCGACATGACGTGTGAAATATTTTTTTTATAAGTAGCATAAACTTGTTTGTTCAAAAAGGTTATGTATCATAAATAAATTATATTGTCGTTTTTTAATACCACGATGAAGGCAAACAAGCATACGGTCCGCCGGATGGTAATATGGAGCTTCCATAGCCTTTGGATGCCTGCAACTCCAGAGGTGTAACATGCGCGTTGCCGACCCTTTACAAAAAGGAGTTTCATTGTGTTGACGACTAAAGAAACGAGAGGATCCCTCGTCCTGTTACAGCTCTTTCTTTGGCAATCCTACTCACCGGCAGAAACACAACTCAAGATTTTTCGTTTTTATCCGACTTAAAAAAAAGAAGGTTCTCAATCTGACCTGTATATTTGTATGTATGTCCGTTTGTTCACGATTATCTCGTGTTTTGCCGAACCGATTTTGACGCAGTTTTCAAAAAAGTATTTGTTACATTCTGAAGGTGTATACAAGAAGGCGTTCATTTATATTTATATATTATACGTAAGACAATTTTTGCCACTTTTTGACATCTTTATGTAAGAAAAAACAAGAATAATAATAAAAAAACCTCCTGTCGTAAGTAGAAGTAAGACATGGTCAATTTCCAAGTATATTATAATAAGAATGACAATAATAATAAATACGTAAATACATAGTAAATAAATGAATTACGGTACTTACGAACGGAAATTCAACACTATTATTATTGGTACGTTTCCTCTTTTCAAATTATTTAATTATTGGAATGCAGTGAGTGTTAGAAATAAATTATTAGGAACACATAATGTTAACATCAATCAAAAACCATTACGTATATATAAATATCGATATCGATAAGTTTTTTCTAACATTTTCCTCGCACTGGCTTGAGTAGCGGACCATAGTCGAGACATTCGAGAAAGTTCTTTAGTGTTATGCTAAATAGATATCGACCTTATTTCTTTAAGATATAGTTGAAGTTTCTATAACGTATTAAGAAATGTTTTTTCGCAAAACGAAATATGTAATATATATTTAAAAAATAATGAAAATAAGACTTAACGATGGTATGAAATGCCACCATGGGCAAGATTTGACCTCCGGCTCTCGTTTTTGTACTCTAAAATAGCACAATAAGGCATATTTGTATATTTTTCTATACTTTTCAATGCACATCAGTCTCGCTTAACCGCTCGTGCCGTCCGTGACGAACTGACTGCTATCTGTGGTCAGGGTTTGAGTTGCTACTCTTACCTTTGCCACACGCGCCGCGCATACGTTACGTTTCTATAGTTTTTTCTGTTTTGTGCTCGCTTGTAAGCTATGAATGAATAGGAGAGCTAAACCTGCTATTTATAGCTTCTTTGCTAGGATATCCATCGGGGTATCCTAGCAAAGAAGCTATGAATAGCAGGTATATCCGATGATATATAACACCGTTTGTTATGATGTTTTCGGTTTATTGCGTTTGTTTTTTTGGTGGTTACGGCGCTGAAAGACTAATAATAAAACCGGCCAAGTGCGTGTCGGACCACGCATAATGGAGGGTTCCGTAGCTTTAATGGAATAAGAACCACACTAATGCCAAAAGGTCGTATCTGATGCCTATGGAAGAAGTTTTTTGAAAATAAGTCAAAAATGGCTAAACCGATAATGTTCAAAACAATTTTCTTAGAAAGTATATGCTAACGCGCGTCTTCTTAATTTTTTTCATATTTTTGAACTTACGGTTCAAAAGTTACAGGGGGGACGCTATTTTTTCGAATTTCGAAGCGATTATTTCTGAAACTTTTCACTTAATCACAAAATGTTCAAAGAAACCTCAACGTTATTTTTAAAGACCTCTATCGATTGATGTGCAACATGTTGATATTTGTTTTTTTTTTTTATTTTGTTACATGTATGGAGTGCCCCCCTGAAAATATTTTTTTCTGCAATTTCACTACTTAACTAAATAGCGGCATACAAAATACACCTTGTCTAAATTGTATTAAGATACATCCTATAGTTTCCGAGTAAAATGGCTGTGACATACGGACGGAAGGACAGACGGACTTGAACAAAACTATAAGGGTTCCGTTTTTGCCATTCTGGCTACGGAACCCTAAAAATGGATTGTACAGTCGACTACAAAGAGCTAGGCTGTATCTACTTTTTCACCTTAATCCGTTGTAATAAGGTTCAAAAGTGGATACATATCTTTGTAGTCGACTGTGTAATATCACAGCTATTACTTAATAAAGATGGATGTGAATAGTATACATATCAATTATATAATCTATACAGTCATCTAACTTCATAGAACCTACTTGTTTCTCGTCTTTGCCGAAAGTTCAGGGTTGTAAAAAATTTTGACAAGTTGTTTTATTTATTCTTATTCTTATTTGGTTTTGAAATTGACATACAATTAATAGAATACTTTTTTCCAGGGTTTGAATTCGAAAAAGTAGCGCCATCCTGAAATTATGTGATTATCATCAATACAAAAGGCCGCAATGTTATTTTGTTCTGTTTATTTTTGATCACTCTGAAAATCGATATCTGAGGATCCGCACGGCTAATACGAATCTAACATCAAAATTTTAAAACGGCGACCATTTTAAATTTTGTACAATTTAATCCGAATATGTCGAAAATCGATTTCTGAGAATCCAAGAGACCTTTTAATGACAGGCATTAAATAAGCAAACAAACTACGAAGTGTCCAATTTATTTATTTATTTTTATTCATTTAAACTTTATTGCACAACAAGTAATAATGTACAAATGGCGGACTTAATGCCAAATGGCATTCTCTACCAGTCAACCATTGGGCCAAAAAGAGACTTGTAAGTTGGTGCAGGAAGAAAATTTAATTATAAGATAATAGTTATCATAAAGCAAAACTTATTAAACATATATTTACAATAAATAAAAGTTTACTTATATATGGTTACAAACTAATACTTATATAATATACAACAAGATAAACTAATACATATGAATACAATAAATATGATGGAAAATTGGAGAACAGAAAAAAAAGTATTGGAAAATTAAACAAATTCTTCAGAGAGAAGATGCTTGCGAAGCAGTTTCTTGAATACGAGCTTGCTTCGGGCCTGTCGTATAGGGAGAGGGAGCGAATTCCAGAGACGGATAGCCTGAACGGCGAAAGAGTTCGAAACGAAACCTGTATGGTGAGAGGGAAGCGAGAGTTTAAGTGAACGGGAGGAACGAAGTTCACAGCCCGGACGGGGAGCGAGAAAAGCAAACTTGCGCTTCAGATAATCCGGAGCAGAAGGCTCAAACAGAATAGAAAATAATGTGCTCAGAATGCGAAAGGACCTACGACGACGGATGGACAGCCAGTTGAGCTGACGGCGAAAGAGAGACACATGGTCGTATTTACGTAAGCCGAAGATAAAACGTATGCCATTATTGAGAAGACGGTCAAGCTTATTGAGGTGCTCTTGTAAAATATTAGTGAAACACACGTCCGCATAATCAATAACAGGCAATACTAAAGCTTGCACGAGAAGTTTTTTGGTTCCTACTGGGACAATTTTTTTTGATCTATAGAGACTACGCAGTGTCCAAGAAACTTTCCGACTTATTTCAGATACTTGACCATTCCAAGTGAGGTTAGAATCTAAAATAAGACCAAGATCCTTGACTTTATTGGAGACTGGAATGGCGGTACCATCAAAGAGGATGGGCGCGACAGAGCATGTATTAAGCTTAACGAGCTGACGTTGACCACCTAGAAAAATAGCCTGGCACTTCGCTGGATTTACACTGATGCCAAAGCTACTGGACCATTCAGCTATATGGTCGAGGTCATCTTTTATAAGAGAGATGGCACAGTTTATGTCTTCTACGGAAGCCTGGGCATACAGTTGGAGATCGTCTGCATACCAATCTGCAAATTACTACTTTCTAGCTTCAGTAGTTTCGGCCTTGCTTTAATAAAAAGTATTCAACGCCGTTTCAACTACCCTAGGGTTGAAAAGTTTGTAGTACTACCCACTTAAATAAAAGAAAAAAAACTTTAAAGGATGTTTTTTTAATAACTAGCCATATTGTGAGAGGTGAATAAGTAAGTCTTACTAAACAACTTTTTCTATAGGACCGACCCTGAAATCCAAAAAAAATTTTGGTGTCCCCATAGAAAAAGTCAACGTCGGATCGGCCGAAATGTATGAAACAGCCAAAAAAATTTTTGATTTCTGAGTTGACCCAATAGTAAAAGTTGTTTATTATGGCCTACCAAATCACCTCGCACAATATGGCTAGTTCTTAAAAAAACATCCTTAAAAGTTTTTTTTCTTTTAAGTCCACAAACTTCGTTTTAAGTCTTTCACAAAATAGCTTTACATACTTGCAACCCCTTTTCAACCCCGTTAGGAGTTGAATTAAAATAAACGCTAAAATCACTTTTATTATTTTAAATTAGCAGTAAACTTACGCAGTCTTGAACTTAAAATTATAAACACCACACAAAGAAGTTTTCAACGCGCTTCTTATTACTTGTACAGATTATAAAGAGTAGCCTACAAACAAAGTTTCAAGTCTGTCTTTCAAAACCTTTAATCTCTATACAAACTTTCAACTTCAATGGGGTTCAACCTCTTTTTAACCCCATTTAACCTCTTTTGAACTTCAAAAACTGCTAAAAACTTTTTTATTATTTTTTAATGATCAGCAAACGTACGAAGTTTTAAGATTCTAACTTAAATTTTTAAATTCTACCCATACTAATTTTGAACCCCCTTTTTGAATTTTTCAAAATTGCTTCCTATTACTTGTACATATTATAAATGTACCCCACCCACAAATTACAACTTTGTAGCTTCCGATGTAACGGCCTCGCTGTAATACAAATTTTTCACCCCCGTTTTAACTCCTCTGGGGTGGAATTTTGAAAAACACTAAAATTACTTTATTTTTTATTTTTAAGCGATTAGCCTACAAACGAACATTTAAGTCAGTCACGAAAAAAAACTACAGAATTCAACCCATTTTTAACACTGTAGGGGTTGAATTTCAAAAAACTGATATTTCTTTTATTATTTTTAATCATCAGCGACCGTACGAATTTTTAAGTTTCTTTAAAAAAAAAAATCCTACCCATACAAACTTTTAACCCACTTTTTACCCCCTTAGCCATTGATTTATTCGAAATCACCTCTTAGTACATACAAATTATACATGTACCCTGGTCTCACATTTTCAACTCTTTAGCTGCAGTGGTTTCGGTGTTTGCATTGATGAGTCAGTCAGGACAAAAGCATTTAAAGATAGACTAGCTTTCCGCCTGCGACTTCGTCCACTTATAATACGGCTACCTACTCATACACAGTTTCATCTTTATAAAATGTGTTGTTTGGTATTAGATTTTTTTTTTATAATAATTATCATACAACTTACTTTTAAGCCATATACATATATTCTTCATACAAATCGTCAACGTTTTTTAACCCCCCCCCCCTTAAGGGATGAATATCAAGACACGCTGAAATTGCTTTTCTTATTTTTTTAATAAGTAGACAAAGTAGCCTATCTGCAAATTACAATTTTCTAGCTTCAGCAGTGTCGGCCTCGTTTTAGTACAAACTTTTCAACCTTGTTTTAACTCATTTAGGGTGGAATTTTGAAAAACACTGAAATTAGTTTTTTTTGTTTTGAAGTACTTACAAATGAACTTTCGAGTCTGTCACAAAAAAATTGATATCTATATCAACTTTCAACCCCTTTTTAACCCCGTTTGCGTGGTTGAATGAAAAAAAAAACGCTAAAATTACTTTCATTATTTTTAATGAATTAAATGTACGAAAACGTTTTTTCGAGAACTGAGAACCAAGAACCATCAGAAATGAGTTACCTAACAATCTTGCATCAAAACATAGCCGGAGTCCTCAATAAAAAAGAAAACTTGGAAGCAGTATTAGATGAAATGCTGACCTCAGGAAACGAAATTGATGTCATCTGCTTAACAGAACACTTTATTAGGAAAGGTGAAGATGCAAATCGGAACATTTTAAACTACAATCAAGCATCAATTTACTGTCGGAATACAAGAAGGGGTGGCGCGTGTATTCTAGTAAGAAAAGGTTTAGAATATAAAGAGCTTGTAGAAATTAAGGAATTGTCTGTAAACTTAGTATTCGAATGTTGTGCTGTGAATCTACTTAATCATAACATAATAGTAGTTTGTGTATATAGAGTTCCATGCGATGCAAATTTATTAGAATTTATGCAAATAATAATGGAATCAATGTTAATTAATTTATGTAAATCGCATGAGAAAAAAATAGTCGTTTGCGGTGACTTTAATATAAACATGATGAAAGACACTAAAGTATCAAGAGAATTTGAAAACTTATTGCTGAACTATAATTTATTTGTTGAATTTAAACAAATCACTAGACTAGCAAGTGGAACTTGTGTAGATAATATAATCCACAATTTCCGAGAATGTCAAAGCAAAATTCTGCATTTGAATCTGTCAGACCACTTTGCGCAAATGTTAAAATGCCCTATTAAAAATAAACCTACGCTAGACTTGTGGTTTATTAAGATACGTGAATATTCGGAAGAAAACTTACTTAAATTTCGAAAATGTTTAGGTAGCCTTACGTTTTCTGACGTTTACGAGTCCAGTGATTGTAACGTTGCATATAATAATTTTTATAATACTTTTAAGTTGTTCTATAATCTGTGCTTCCCATTTAACTTAGTAAAATGTAACGTTAAACGAAGACCATTTTTGTTAACTACTGGCATTAGGCGATCATGTAGACAAAAAAGAGTAATATACTTTAAGTACCTAAAAAATAAAAAAATATATAGCAAATATTATAAAAATTACAATAAAATACTTAAAAAAGTAATTACGTACTCTCAACGACTAGAAAATTTTAATAATATGAACAGATCCACTAACAAGGGCAAAGAAATATGGGGCATTATAAATCAGAATAAATACAAAAACACTAGACCGGAAATTCATCAAATAAAGTACAAAGGTAAAATTCTACAAGATCCAGTGCATATTGCGAATGCTTTCAATAATACTTTTGTTGAACTAGCAAAGCCTTACTTCAAAAAAGATACAATGAGTACGCCTGTAATGAATGTAAACCCTATTGAAAATTCTATTTTTATGCAGCCAACTTCATCAAAAGAAATCTCAAATATTATCAAAAGCCTTAAAAACTCGCAAAGCGCTGGACATGATGAGATAAATACAAATGTGATCAAAAGTTGTTCTGATGAGATAGTAGAATCAATCTCTTACTTAATAAACTTAAGTATACAAACTGGAACATTTCCAGAAAATTTAAAAGTGAGCGTAGTTAAACCTGTATACAAAAAAGGCGATAAAGAAGAGAGTGAAAATTATCGCCCGGTAGCTTTAACTTCAGTCATCTCAAAAATATTTGAAAGAGCAATTTATAATAGGCTAAACAATTTTTTTGAGAAATATAACGTATTAGCAAAAGAACAATTCGGGTTTAGGAAAAATAGGTCAACCACTTTAGCTGTCTTTGAATTAATGAATACTATTTCTGAATGCTTAAATACCTGTCAACCTGTCACAGCTATATTCATGGACATGACTAAAGCTTTCGACTTTGTATGTCATAAGCTGCTACTTATCAAATTATTTAAATATGGTTTACGAGGTAACGCCTTTGACCTTATTAAATCATATCTAGAGAACAGAAAACAGTATACAGTCATAACAAGGATAGATAAAAAAAGGAAAACAGAAGTAGTCTCTAACTCAACAATAAGAACTGTAGAACGAGGAGTACCACAAGGTAGCATATTAGGACCACTGTTGTTTTTATTGTTTATTAACGATCTACCGAACGCGACTGAAAATCGCACTGTTCTCTTCGCTGACGATACAACTATCCTAGTTACAGGCAAAGATATTAATACCTATCAAGACAGACTTAACCTTGCACTAAAGAATGTAATGGACTGGTTTTCTTCAAATCAACTTATTGTAAACTTAAGTAAAACAAAGTATATGCAATTCTATTTACAGTCCCAACCAAAAGACATCTCACTAAAGTATGAAGACATTGTACTAGAAGAAGTAACGGAAATTAATTTTCTCGGTCTGATCTTGGACTGTCATGGCAGCTGGAATGCACATACAAATAGTCTCTGTAAAAATCTTAGTAAATATGTGTATGCACTTAGAAAATTTTCAACTGTTGCCTCTCAGAATACTGCACTCTGTGCTTATCATGGACACGTATCATCTATCTTGAGATATGGCTTGCTGAACTGGGGACATTCTTCGAATAAAAAAAATTTATTTATTCAGCAAAAAAAATGTGTAAGATCGATAGCAAGAGCCAGATATAATGCTGAGTGTATGCCTTTATTCCAGAAACTTGATATCTTGACTTTACCCTCTATGTACATATTGGAAGCGTGCGTTTTTGTTAAAGAACACTTAAATCTATTTCAAATTATACAAAAAAATCGCCCTCGCAATCGTCAGAATAGATATGAAGTACTTCCAAAAATCTCTGTAAACAACGCCTATTATAGCAAAACTATTTATGTAATGGCAGCTAAATTATTCAATAAATTACCAGACTTCATAAAAGATCAACACATTAAAGAGTTTAAAAAGTCCCTAATAGGGATATTAAAAAGAAAGAGGCCCTACGATATAAATGCTTTTCTAAACATAGACTTCTACTCAACTGAATAATACCCACTTAAATAACATTACAATGACATAATAACATTACAATAAGTACCCATTGTAAATATTGTACATATTTCATTCTAGATATTAAGACAATTTAATATTGTACGCCTGAAAGGCAAAATTATAGTGACTCTATAAAATAACTATTATGTGACCACTATGTATACCTATAATTTGACAATAAATGGTTTGATTGATTGATTGATTGAAGTTGCATGCCTCGAACTTCAAATTTTAACCCATACAAATTTTTAACTTTTCGTTTTTACTCTCTTAGGGGTTTAATTTTTCAAATTTGTTTCTTATTACTTGTACACATTATATATGAAAATTATAACTTTCTAGTGAAGCTAGAAAGAAGTAGTTACGGCCTAGCTACAATCCATCTTTTCAACCCCGTTTCAACTCCTTTGGGGTGGAGTTTTGAAAAGCGCTGAAATTATTACTTATAAAAATTAAAAATGTAACCTTACTCGTATCTGCAAATTTCAACTTTCCAGCTTCAGTAGTTTCGGCTCTGCGTGGATCATTCAGTCAGGACATAGGCATTTATATAAATATAAATTAAAATAATATTAAGAATTATATTTTATCAGTGTGATTTAAAAAATTGTGTAATACTAATAAATAAAATGAGCCTATTATTTATTCCACCCTGATTATTACTCCTAAGTAAGCAACTACGCACCATACACTATGCCCTTCTGCGCTTCTTAGATACCTACACGGTCAATGACCTTAAGTGCACTAATCGTATCGGCCGCCGCACGTCTTATGTGTTGTAGGTTCCGCCCCGCGCCCCGCTCCAATTATGTTTATTTTTTGATTACTAATTTTACAATTCCCGAAAATGCTCAGTATATTTTACTGGTGAAATTTTCATATTATGTAACATATTATTAAAGCTAAAAGGAGCATCTAAGTCATGAGTGTAGAATTAATGCGCGTGTTCGAAAATCATTTAAAATAATTTAAGAAATAGTAATAATACAGTCACCGCTGTAATTTTTTTTTTAACGAAGGGTAATAATTGTCTCGACAATATACTGAAAAATCACCATTTGTATAATTAGTGTTTGATTATTATTGATTTTTTTAAACATTTTTATTATTTCTAATCTATTCTCAACTTGACAGGTGGTGAATATTTCAAATACTGTTTTAAATATTCAGGTAGTCCCTTGGATTAAAAATCTCTAATGTAGGATTTAATGTTTGTGGGAAATAAACATTAAAATTTTCAAATTTTTTTTTTAAAGAAAGCACAATGTACGTGTGTGTTGCACGACACGTTGCCGACAGTCGGCAACGCGTCGTGCAACAGCGCGCGACGGGCCGGTTCGAAATAGCACTCTTAGTGCTTGAAGATGGAGACCTAAGCTCTCCGAAACATGTCGCGCGAAGTGACTAAAGTGACGTGAGTGTAACCGTTATATTTTATAGTGATAGTATGTCTCACGAAAGTTTAAATTTAATAAATGTTTTAAAACATTTAAGTTTGCAGACATTGAAATGCGGTACCATTGTTACTACTAAATATTTTCTTAGGGTTGATTTTGAATACGTTTCGGTAAATGGTTTGTATCAAACCTACATGAGTGAAAACATATACTAAATAATGCCCAAAACTAAGCTACCTTCTACTAGAACATCGAGGCTTCTTTTGAAGAAGACTTATGTCTATTTCTGCAGCGTGATACTATTTAAATTTGCGTATTAACTTATAAGTAGCTTGACAGCTGTTGACCTACTGCCAAGAGAATCATACTAATAGAGAAGAATATGGCAATCCCAACATTTTCAACATGACGTCATGAAATGTCCGCATTTCGCGCTTCAAATTTTGCTTCTGCACGTAAACTCCATCGCCTCTAATCTTCTTGCCCGGCGCTGACGTCATTGGCTGGTTGATGGATGTGCGGGATGGGTCGCGCGTCAAAATAATTTTACTACCTTTTTAGGCTACAAAATTCGCAATTTGTCCTGATCACAGGGATTTGAATCCACCGATCGAGCGATCTCCAATTTAAAATTATAAGGGCCAGAGTATACAAAGTGATCTGTTTTCACATTCCTTGTAATTTCTACGCTTCGTCGCCAGCCGCGAAGGTATTTGGCATCGCATGTATTCGATGGATGAATGGGGTAACGCAAACTTGTTTGCTTCAAGGGGTTTTCACATGGGGCTACATTATGGGATGGTTCGAAAAAGTGGACAGGTGTTTAAATAGTCGGCAACGCGCATGTGTGTGACGAACACGTAATCATTAAACCATCAAAAACATTAATAATAAATATAATGACTCGGAAATCGCACAGGGCAATAAAATAGAAACTCAATGAAATCTATGTAACGATATCACATATTGTAATGCAATATTATCCCAACGATAGGCCGGCTAGCGCTGTACCTACATATTTTTAGCCGTGCGATGGCCAGGTCATTCTATTTATTATAAAAATATAGACATCGAATATTAATCGGTTATTGGCCCACATGGTCGGCCAAACGGTCACAATCGAATGTTGTTAGTAAACTCCAGTGGGGATTGAGTTCTATAGACACCGGCTTGGTTTTTCGTCAGATCTCCATACTTTTTACGGTCGAAGAACTGCGTTGCGAGACTTGCGTTTTTGTACATGTAATGTCTTTGGGATCTCATTCCTTTTTGTAAGTAGAGCTCCCTTTTCTCCTTCCACGTTCATGCCGTGCACATTCCCATCCCATACCTATTCTCACGCAGAAACCCGTACCTACGCATGTCACACCCGAGGGTATAACTCATCTATCTAATTAGGTAGTGAAAAACAGAAGAAGAACTTTGTAATCGCAAATAAAGGTAATTTTAAACAAAAAAGAACCGACTTCACTTAGCATCCACCTTTCCAAAATCAAATGCTCGAGCTGCTGTAAAAAATACTCAAATCACTATAGGTGTGCCTATAATAGTTGAAGAGTTGCCTCGATTTCTCCAGGATCCCATCATCAGGTCCTGACCTGGTTACAATGGGACCAACTGTGAAGTATACTCTTTCAAACAAAAAAAGAATTTTCCAAATCGGTCCAGCCGTCTTCGAATAATCGGTGAACATACATAAAAAAAAACAAACAAAGATCCCGACGAATTGATAACCTCCTCCTTCGAAATCTTGAAGTCGGTTGATAAGTATGTTATTCAATCAAATACAAACACTGAAAACATTGAAAAAATAATCAACCCAGCAGGATTTGAACCTCGCATCGATACGCCTTACCGGGGCTCGATCGCTTTACCAATTAAGCTATGGGTTCAGTTACTGAGTTGACGAAATTCTCAATGCCTTCAATCATCTTTTTGCATTTATTTTTACATCGACTTTATAGCAGCCGTAAGCGACATCTAGGTGCTAACTACTAGAGTTAGATACCCTTCCCGCCGACCCTATTGCAAGTGTCACAACGGAAATAATAGATGGCGCTGCTATCAACTCATAATTATTTTACATGGTTTTTAAAGTGGGGCATTCCACTCATACAATAGTATGTTATTCAATCAAATACAAACACTGAAAACATTGAAAAAATAATCAACCCAGCAGGATTTGAACCTCGCATCGATACGCCTTACCGGGGCTCGATCGCTTTACCAATTAAGCTATGGGTTCAGTTACTGAGTTGACGAAATTCTCAATGCCTTCAATCATCTTTTTGCATTTATTTTTACATCGACTTAATAGCAGCCGTAAGCGACATCTAGGTGCTAACTACTAGAGTTAGATACCCTTCCCGCCGACCCTATTGCAAGTGTCACAACGGAAATAATAGATGTGGAATGCCCCACTTTAAAAACCATGTAAAATAATTATCGGTTGATAAGGTTTGTAAAAGCAGACAACCCGACTTGTATTGCGGTATGTTTAGGTTTTCACTGACTTTATAGCCCTAATACTAGACGTGTTCAATATTTGGAGCTTATGGGTCAGCTTGAAGTACATTAGAATTATGTTGATCAGTCATATGTCAGTCAGCCATTCAGTCAGTGACAAAAGTAAGGAACTTTGACTTGCAATAATTCTTAAATTATAAGTGAACATTAAATAATTTTGAAAATATTTCTTTTTAGTGTTATGGCCTCTTTCTTGGATACTGAAATTTTAGACTTCAAGCTTCAACACCAGAGTTAGAGAGGGTTGAAAATGGCTTGAATGGCTTCAAGAAAATAATAGTACGGCGTGCCTTTGTTGCTTGTTTTGTTTGACTTGGCGGGGGCACTGCCGTGAAATACTCGAAGAATTCTCTTTGTCACTTCACATATAAAAATCTATAAATGGAGATTCGTTTCCATGGTTTTTCAGTTTTAGACCTTTGATTGTGTCGTTAACCTGTCGACTTAAGACTGTCTTTTATCGACCTTCTAAAACATTCAAGTTGTTACTTTTAAGTCTGGCCGCAAAATTGCAAAGTATTTTAGATTACCAGCCGCGCGCCCCGTCAAAGTATCACTACAATCACTTAGCAAGCAGGGGTGTTCTGAAGTCTCAGGCAAACCAGTTTAAGGGCTTTCCCCAAATAATGTAGTTTTTCTGACCTGGAGGTCACGTTATAATGGCACTGGAACACTAGCGCTCGCGCAATAAAATGAACACAGGGCTATCAGCCGGCCAACTTGGAGGCTTTTTATAAACTTTAACTTGGGGATTGATGCGTCTATGATGAGTTTAGGGTAACGAGATTAAAACACGCCGTTACTGTTCAAATAACTCGCAAACTTCCCCCCTTTGCGCCACCCGCTTTTACTAACTTCGAGTATTTTTAAGCCGGATTTATTTTGAATAGGTGATAGATTTGGTTGTAGTTTAAAAATCCTTGGAATCCTTTTTGATCTACATAACTGCCATATGGACTCAATCAGGCCACTGTTCCATGCTCAACCATTGCGAATAGTCCTATTAGTTTATTATACTATTATTAAATTTGAAGTAGTTGTAATACTTGATCTTATTTGATTTGGCACCGTTTTGATATTTGACAGCAAATGCCTGCCTTTTGCCTTGACGCAATAGATTGCTGTGGCCGTGCGGTTTTACGTACAGACAGACAGATTAACATAGTTTCCCGTGTTTGTCCGTGTGTTGTTATTGGCATGACGGCCTTAAACCGAGCTCAGATCCGTTTGATAGGGTGTCTATTCGTTATTAATTATGTTCGAGTAATTTTTCATGTTTATCGTCTGCATGTCAGAATTAGTAAATTAACGTGCATGAAACGCGACGAAAATAAAATATATGTCAAAATGTGAATTTTTTTCGTAAAATGTTTTCCCCAACACATTAAAACTTCAGTAATACCTACAAAAATACAAGATGTTACTAGTTTCCATGTACATAAATGTTATATTATTATTACTTGTAAACTAGTAATAACTTTGTACGTTTAGTAGGTAAGGTACTACTGAATTTTTTATACCAGCGGTTAAGAAACATAAATTATAACGGCTTATTGTACTTACACGGACATTCCCACAAGAAAAAAATGTAGTCACAAGAAAGTCCCCAAATCTTGTCGGTGTTCTACTAAGTTTAGGTATTTATTTATACTCTGCCTATTCCTATCACTGACTTTACTATAATCTTTATCTATTATAGATTATACTATAATCTTAACATAACTAAACATACCCAATAATTTTAGGATACATATGTATAAAGTGTGTGCATGTGTGTGTGATTGTGTGTATGCTTGTGTTCACAGTTAAATATGAGTATGCATGTATGTAAACACTAGCTTTTGCCCGCGGCTTCGCTCGCGTTAAATTCTCCATAAAAACTTCTCCCCCCTATTTTAGGGAAGTGAGGGGTTAGAAAGAGACAAAAAGTAGCCTATGTCACTCTCCATCCCTTCAACTATCTCCACTTAAAAAATCACGTCAATTCGTCGCCCCGTTTTAACGTGAAAGACGGACAAACAAACAAACAAACACACACATACACTTTCCCATTTATAATATTAGTATGGATTAAAAGGTATCATATAACTTTGCAAGTCAACAATATTAATTTAAGAAAATGTTTAGGTTCTGCAATTACAGAGTAGTTCTTACTTTATTTGCGCTCACTAACCCTTAATTGCATACCTCAGCTAAGTACAAAAAAAACACCTTACTAAACAAACACAAACCTTCACGTACTTTCCAACTCTAAGTTTAGGTACATTTCAGCCAGCAACAAGTTGGTTAGGCACCTGTCTGACCGGAGAGGCGAGAAAGCGACTACAAACGATAGCGAGAATGCGTGTTGCATATATTGAGTAATCGTTAACATTGCCGCCATTTTATAAGAGAAAACACAAACCGCAACAATTCTTGTTGATCACTGCCGGTTGGGCAGCTGCCTTGTGTCGCTCGCGCGTTCTCCCGCAATGAAATTCAAACAAGCTTCGTGAACCAACTTTTTCCTTTTCCATCTCGCGTCCATATCTCTCTGTTCAAATTCAAAAACAATACGAACAACTTTATCGCCGAGTTTGTTTTTCATTCCCGAATCCCCGGAGTGTAGTTTTGAATGCTAAGTAGCCGGGACAGGAATTACCGCTATCTTGGATTAAATGAAATATATTAAAGGAAAATTATGGAGTTGGAAATTTAATTACAATGTGAAAAGACCACAGGGAAATACTTTGGATGAAACCCGCTTGGCACTGTACGGAAAAGCCAATTATGTTTAAGGAAATTCAGCTTCTAGTAAAAATACTTACCTACATCAAATGGATGGTAGAAGGTAAGGCAAGTAAGAAGGTAGAAGTAAGCAATCTCTGTGTTACAAAAGTGTCCGTCAAAAGGCGCTAAACTGATGGGGCCACAAATAGCATGAGCATACGTTTCTAGCCCGGTCAGTAGTAACCCTGCCTACGAAACAGAGGGTCCCTGGTTCGAATCCCGGTAAGGGCATTAATTTTTTATATTTTTTTACGGATATTTGTTATTATGCATATTATGATTTTTGAGATTAAGAAAATAAAAATCCATACATATTTATAAAATAATTATTTGCGGAGAAGAAAAATACTCTGAATATAAATTTTATTTAGAACGTCGTATATCGATAATTTCAAATTGAAAAAATATCATAAGTAAGCGTATTTAATGCAGTTCTTAAATAATTACTTATTTAGACACTTACAATATAAAGTTCATTTCATACGCTCAACTATACCCTAGCGCCACCCGGAGAGATTTGGAACTATTGTTTACGCTTACAGCTGGACACATTTTCGACCTTTCGCCTATATAAGATGGCGGCCCTTTACTTTATGGTTCATGCTACATCAGATGAAATTAATATTAAGTTTGTAGATTAACAATATTGTTTTAGCATTGGTTTATTGGACAATATACTATTACGACTATCTATTCGAATAATCTACTCTTCTTAAAACTTTAAAACGATTGTTACAATGGAGTATGTACGAGAGGAGTATCCGGTAACATCACGAAATTTGACCAATCCATCCAGATATGTAAGTTTTTGCTGATTCATTAAAACCGCGGAAACAAGCGCCATATTGTTCTAATTTTTTGGCTGCTGTAAAACAATTATATAGCCTATCAGAATCGAAATTACTTACACGTGTACACGTCTGTGCATTTCGATGGCTTTTTGATTTTGAATAGTTGTCGCGCGATAACTTAAGTAACGTTATTCTGATTTATATGAAATTTGTTGGGGTTGTAGTAGAGCTCAATACAATTTGAGAGTTCGTTCATGAACATGATCAAGTGGTTATGGAGCTAGAAGGCTCATCATTAGGGTCTTGTAATATTGGTCACTCGTTTGCTAGAAAATCGCGAGTTCTTAGTTCGAGACGGACTACTAGAATTTTACAAACAGTGCAACTATGAAACAAGCGCCTCATCAAGTCCTTGTGTGTTCTGTGGCCCTAGTCCTAGCCGTCGCCTAATTTCCGCAGCAACTAATCCCGTTACACATAACCTCACTACATTATGTACTCCTAGTCCCGCCAGATTGCATTTTCCGCTCACTGAACGTCGATGTGCTAAGGGCACAGATCACTTGAATACTAGATGGAGCGTGTAACTATTTAAACTAGTAGTCCGCCTCGAAGTGAGAACTCGCGATTTCCTTGCAAACGAGTTGATCAATATAACAAGACCCTAATCATGATTGTTTCGAGCCTTCTTGCTCCATAACCCCTTGATCTATCCTGCTCATAAACTTACTCTCAAATTCTATGGAGCTCTGCTACAACCCCAACCAATCTCATAAAGATCAGAAAAACATTACTAAAGTTATCGCGGAACAACTATTCAAAATCTAAAAGCCATCGAAATGCACAGACGTCCCCGTAGCCGAAGTTGTTTGTAAGAACTCACGTCGCTTAAGCTTCGCTCGTTCGATAACAAATATCAACTAGTATTCCGCCTCGAACTGAGAACTCGCGATTTACTTGCAAACAAGCTGACCAATATAACACGACCCATGCGATGATTTTTTCGCGCCTTCTAGCTCCATAACCCGTTGACCGATCCTGCTCATATACGAACTCTTAAATTATATGTATCTCTGCTACAACCCCAACTAATTTCATAAAGATCAGAAAAGTGTTACGGAACAAACTCTCAAAATCAAAAAGCCATCGAAATGCAGAGACTACCCAGAAGTTGTTTGTAAGAACTTGCTTCGCTTCCGCTCCGCTCGTTCTATTAAAATGTCTTCTAGCAGCTGCTTACCATCAGGCCGTATGCTTGTTTGCCACCGTCCTGGTATAAAAAAAAAACTACCAAGTGACATTGAGATCTTCATAAACGCCTCATGAAGCAGTCTGTTGGTGGTAGTCTTAACTCTAGGCTCTAGACGACTTATCTTCTATTGCTCTGAGCGCACCGCACGTAAGCATAATAACACTACTACGACGCAAAGTTACATGTCTATGGCCAATGTGACGTTTATACGACGTTTTGTTAATGGGAAGCGTTTGAATAGGGTTAGGGTAACAGCGCCCGAAATGGACGGATTGGATTGAAGGAAAATGCAACTGGTCATGACGGTCGCGTTAACATTTCGTAAACGTTTTTACGGCTTCCTATATTCTCGGCTGTTACAATGAAATAAATGTGTCCAGAACAATATGAAGCAACGGAATATACAGGATGATTCATGAGACGTGAGCAGGCTTAATACTACGGATTCAGTTAAAAATAAGCTATTGTTTGATATCAGTATTAGTGTGATAAGCGCAAAAATATTTTTTTTAAATAAAAATAAAACGTTTGAAATTATTTACGACACGCATGGTCACTCTACAATTAGAATACTCCGTCGAGTACTGATATTCTCTTGTTTTTCTGTGATATGTGTCAAATTGACGTCTGGTTACTTTTGAATCATCGTATCTCACTTAATTTTTTTTTTGTAATTTTTCATAATCAAAGTGCTGTCATGATTGTCAAAGAGGTTTTATCTTTATTGATTTGTTTATGTGGGGTGACCATGATTACAGAGAATAAAATTTCTACAAAACAAAATGGTTAAAAAAAATTGAAAGGCGTTATTGTTTCACTTAAACATGATGGCGGTCGATTCATTATCGTTAACTAAGTGTGTAGGGTTGCTCCTGCTCACGTCTCATGAATCATCCTGTATAAGTAATGCGGGCTCCTTGAAGTTATCAGTATGCTGTCGTTTACCAAAATTAAACATCTGACAGGAGGAGAATATATAGTAGGAGAGCCCATGACACTGAACCTAGTTCGATAAGTCTCCTAGATGAGATATATATAATTAGACGCGTCTTGAATGGGGGAACACGAAATGCTGGTGCTGCAATGCAAAAAAGTGGTGGCGTATTTTTTTTTTTTTTTAAATTAAAAGTCCGGTTTCTAGTACGATAAGTGTCCTAGATTTCCTTTGTTCCTTGAAGTAGGTTAGGGGTAGGGCTACACGATAATGCGGTGCTGGAAGCCCCCGTTCGTGGCCTTGTCAGTGGCAGCAGCATCAAACGATTGTAGATGTATGAAAAAACAAAACGCCTGATCTTTTTATAACAAAAACAAGATGTTATGTAACCTAAACTTAGTGCCTGAACTGCAACAAGATGTTACGTTATTAAAATGATTTTATATTTTAAAAGATCAGGCGCTTTGTTGAATTAGTCGTGTGGCAGTCACTCAATCACACTTTGTGTAATGCGCAAAATATGGAAGTCTCCCTTGCATACCGGTGTCAACTATATATAGGTTTATCTCTTTTGTCCATGATGCACATACATTATAGCGGTGTGTAGCATTTTACAAGTGTGAAGGTGCTGGACCACATTTCAGATTTGTTTACTATGAACGTCACTCATCTTCCTTTTTGTTTTTGTCTATGGAGTTCTGTAAACAATCGCAAATGATGCGAATGCGAATGTCGATACGAATGTCCACAATGATGTGAATGCGAATATTGGTGACATATAAATCTAGTTTTAGACTTGCTCCGGACAGCCGGCTAAGTTTCCACGATATCGAGTTTTGATCGACGGTTCACAACTTCTTCCTGAAATACTTTGATGTGTGCATAGCATAAAGATTAAATATTTTCGTTTCGGAAAGTACTCTGAGTTTGGGAAAAATCTTTACTGAAATATCCTCAATATGTAAAAAAATATTTTTTAGGAAATAAAGTACCTAAATAAAATTGTCTTAGACATTATTGGTTTTCTACACTAAAATAAGTCAACACGAATGTACGTTTCAAAAAATCATTAACATCCATGAATGATCAAGGGATCCATATTACTCTGCGTCCGTAGGAAACACCTTAGACAACCCTACACGTGATCCCTGGGTGGTGCTAAAAAGTAACAAACAAACTTGGTAGCTGCACTGTCCCATCTGGACCTCGCAGCACTCAGGATTTTCTTCATCATCTGCTTTCACACTACTACTACCCCAGAGAAGAAATGCCTATCTATATCCAGTAGCCATACGATAAAAAAAAATTAATATCCATACACTTTAAAACTAGTACGTAAGTAGTACCTACATTTATTTACAAGAATGTACAGTAATAATCAACAAGATCTTTATGCGTTGCACCGCCATCTATTTTACGTATTGCTTTGCGAGATTATTCGCATTATGACGTAGTTCAGAATCGTGAGTTAAACCTATGACGTAAACGGGTACTAAAAGGCTCTAATTATAAGCTGCCCTATTAATCTGTGAACGAACGGAAACAGCGCGCAAAATTTAGCTTACTAATAATAGATCAGAACTAGGTTGAACGTTTCATTAGTACTTTATTTTAGCCTCCAATTATATTAAAACCTATCGAGTTAGTATAATTTAATTGACTGCTTGTTTAAAACTATCTATTGGCTATTCACTGATTACTTGATTAGTATTAATATAAAACTATAATATTCAACATTTAAAAAATTCTTATAAGTAGGTTTTTTATAAATAAACTTGATTCGCTGTGCATTTCGCGAACACCAATTGGTGCAAGCTAATATCTTATTCTATAAGAAATCAGTTGATATTTTACATTATTAAAAAGTGAGGTGAGGTGAGGTGTTCAATATGAGCTGGACACAACTTTTTTGTCAAAGTCATAAGAGCGTGTCAACGGTGGTGGGTGGTGCTAAAAGAGTAACAAACTTGGAAGCTCCACTGTCCCCTCTGGACCTCGCAGCACTCACTGGAATTTCTTTATCATCTGCTTTCCCACTACTACTATCCCAGGGAAGAAATGCCTAGCTCTATCCAGTGACATGTAGCCATACGATAAATAAATAAAACCTCATTTTGAACAGCTCACCCGCTTAGCTACTTCTGCTGCTGACTGTTTGTGCTAGTCCTAGAGGAGTGATAATATGTCATAATACTCGTAAAATTACTATTAATACTCGTAAACTTTTTATTGCAGGTAAGTCGGCTATTACGAAATAAATCGTCAAGAACACTCTAATTTGGAATGGTATGTCATATGTGTCAGATCTGCATCGAGTAAATCGTCCTAAACACGTTTAAAAAAACTTAGTGAATTAACACACTTTTTAGTGTTCACTGTTAAGGCCCAACGCCCTGCCCATGCCCTGTTTAACCCAAACCTGCCTAAACGGGGCGTCTCCCACTATAGTATTGTATTATCTCTCTACATATCGTCTTAATCTAGAACTAACGCACCCGTAATTACGGGCCGCCGCCGGCAATCGGTGCACTGGCAGCGGCGCGCGGAAACCACGCAGTGCACCGTCCATGCTAGCCCGTGCTTTAAGACGATTGTCGCCGGAGTGTCCTTGAGCGTTTGGGCGCTCTCTACCCGCGCCACCCGCGTACCCTTCTCATTGCGATCGTGCGTAAATCCGCCGCGATGCACCGCAATAATGTTCAAAGAATATGACTTTACTCAAGAGGCGCGCGGGCAGATTTATAATAATCATACCTAATCCTTTTGTGGATGTTTTGTGATTTGAATACTGTGATTAAGTACTACGGTGACATTTTTTAGGAATGCTACTAAATAAGATAAGTAATAACGATCTCGATTAGTAGATATTTATATAAAAAAATTAAAACCTAGATTTTGAATTTGAAGTACAGTGAGCGGCAAAATATTTATGAATTTACGAAATATGGTTAAAAATATTCCGCATATCAGAAAAAAATAAAAAAATACTGACTACTACAGCAAAAAAAACTGAATGCACATCAAAGCGGTGTTTTCATGTGAATTTGGATTTTTTTTTGCTGTGCAAGTGAGCTTAATAGATGGTTATTTTTTTGTTGCGATTTTAAATATTAACCGTAAAAATTCACTTAATTACGATAAATTAACAAAACTAAGCCTAATATTGTCTTCGGTTGCCGCGATAGTTATTCATGAAATAAAACAATTAAAAACGGATTTAATCGCGTATACTGAGCTTAAATTACATCCCGACGTTTCGAACACTTTACAGCATTCGTGGTCAACGGGACCCGTTTTATTTCATGAAAACTAAGTCTGTTGCGAGTTGCGAATAGTAAAAATGCACATGTAAGGAGCGGTATTTGAGCACGAAATCGTCATACAAATGAGAGCTGTAGGCCCATTAAATTTAGATCTTTAAAATATAACACAGCGCGAACACTTCTTAGGGTTCCATAGCCAAAATGGTAAAAACGGAACCCTTAAAAGTTTTTTGAAACATGTCCGTCTGTCCGTCCGTATGGCACAGCCATTTTTATTATAAAACATATATTACTGAAATTTTATCTAGAGGTGTGTTTCATGTGCCGCTACTTAGTTTTCTGGCTAAATTGCTAAAAAAATCTTTTAGGTGAGGCACTCCATACATACATATGCCAAACTAAATGTCAGAAATATTTTTTTTGTAAATATGAACATGTTGTACGATACGGCTTTAAAAATATCTTATATATATATAGAGTATTTTTTAAACTTTTTTATTAAGTCAATATTTTCAGAAATAATTGCTTCGAAAGTAGATATAATAGCCCCCATCTAACTTTTAATCCGTAAGTCTAAAAAATATGAAAAAATACCAAGAAGGCTTAGTACTTAATTTTCTACGAAAATTATTTCACATATTATCGTTTCATCCGTTTTTGAGTTATCTCCAAGAAACTACTTTCTACGGAACCCTACATTATACATGGTCCGATACAAACTTGGCCGGTCTTTTAAAGATATTTGATAGGTAGTATTAACCCTTAGTAGTAATTTATTTATTAACTTGTGTTGATAATTAATATAAAATTTGTATTTATTTGCATTTCACCGACATAGTAAAGTTTTTTTAGGGTAGTCAAGGTGCCTGTGAATCTTCTGGGGTTGCAGGCGTCCATAGGCTTTATAACTGCTTTCAATCAGGCGGGTCGTGTTGTTGTTTGCCAGCGTCGTGGTATAAAAAAAAGCTTTTTTTCCTTTATTCTTACATACATTTAACTCTTAAATATCACCAATTTTTTATTAGATTCTCAATCAGGCTTTGCTCAGTGATAGCTAGTAGACTGAAATTTGGTATGAGTAATTATGTGTTTTAATTACGCCTACAAAGTGGTAAAACAATAAGTATCTGAAACCCATTGTTGGATAGGTCTTTCAAGAAGAATATGCCTTAAACAACTTTTGGATAAGACGAATACTTTCGTAAATAATAGCTTCGAAAGTTAAAATGCTCTTTGATTTTTGAACCGTGGGTCCAAAAAAAATGGGAAAATTCCTGGAAGTGAGGCCATTGAAATACTTATCACGTATTTTCAATAAAAACTATATGGAATAAAATCGGTTGAGCCGTTTTTGAGTTATGCCTATAGTAAAATAACGTAAGTGCCACAAAATATTTCTTTATAGACTACCTTTTGAATGGATGTATTGTAACAGGCCGGCAACTACGGATCCCTACACTGAGCATAGCCCGATATTCTCTTGGCCGGTTTATCTGCAATCCTTTGCAGTTTACTTCGCAATTTCTAGATTTGAGAAATTAGTATAAAGTATAACATTAAAGATTGTGTTTAATCTTAAAATAAAACGCATATTACATTCGTTTAGAACACGGTATTCTTAAATAAATGTTTAAATAAATTCGGTTCTTTGGAGTTTTTTATTAAATTAATTATTAGTCTATTGTATTGCAGTACTAGCAGATTTCCGCAACTCGACGACTAATGCCTATTTTGCGTGATGCATGCATCTACTAAAACATAATAATTTTAGTTTACTTACATGACCAAATTTGTTTTCAGAGCAATGTGAGATTCATGATTTTTGTTTTTTCTCCATTTTTATTTCATTTGTTTTTTACTTGTATTATAATCTAAATAAAATACACTTTTTATACCAACGCACATAAACATGCATACGAGTACATTATCTTAAAAGATAAAACGTCTATACGTTATTGATTCCGGGAAGACACGTTATATCCGCACCGCATGAACCCTCTGCAGTTATTTAGTCTTTAGGCACAGTAAGTCCGATATTATTGCTCACGGGCCAAGCACAAGTATATGTAGTACAAGGGAAGCACGGAGCGACGAGCGACACAGCCTCCTCGTCTCAAAGCTAGCTCACAACTGCCAGCAACGCCGTTTTCGAGCTAATAACGCACGAAATGTGGAATTATGATCAAGTTGTTTAAGAAAATTTAATCAATTTAAATATCCTACGTTGAGTTTGTAGTGTTCTGTAGTAAATATTTTTTAGTTCAATAATATTTTAAATCGAATGAGCCGTTCAGTAGATATAAGGAAAATTAACAGTAAAACGACATTTGGTTACATTTACATAACGGAGAAACTATACGTTACACGAGTTATTCAAACGTTGACAATGTTGTACATGAAATGGTAAATAACATATATTTTTTTCAAAATTTTTGAATGACCCGTTATTGAGATATATCCCTTAGAAAGTAACAGTTTTCGGCCACAATCAGCGCCTTTAAACGAGGGACTTATAGTCAGTACAAAGTAACGCAAAGCGGGGTCCTTAAACCGGTTTTATCTCGCCCTGGTGTGTTGTGCAATGTGTGCTTTCTTTACTGCTATAGTTTTATGACATCCTTGTTTAATTGGACTCGAACCGGAGAATACAATTTATAACTTTGAAATAGAACATCAAATGAATTTCAACTAAAGCCTGACCAGAAATATATGATCATGCGCCATGTTGCGAAATTTAATTGGAACTAATTTCTTACACTGGCAATAATTTGAATGACAGGATGATTATGCATGTGTGAGTGCATGATAGGCTGTCACTGTCATTGTGGCAGTTTACTTAAATAATAATAAAGTGTTGAATATGAAATAATAAACGACAAAAATCCCAAAATTGTCCATAGTCAAGAGCGAAACATTGTAGATAGTGTATAATACGATCGGGAAATGAAACTATTTCGCTGCGAAATTTTCAAATTGACATCAGAGCTGACAGGTAAACAAATCAAGATGTCGCCATACCATAGAGCTCTATGACTACTGAACTGTTGCCATATAAATGAGAGTAATAGCGCCCTATTGACAATAATCATATATTTCTGGTCAGGCTTTACGTTCTTAATGTTACTTTGTATACAAGGGTAACAATAGGAAAGTAACGAGGATATCGAGCTTAATTTTGAAGGGCTATAGGGGTAGGTCGATAGACCTACTTGGGCTAAGTTCTGTGTTTCCACGTTACCGTTGGGGAATCCCGCTGGGACCCGGGGTGCCCGACTTTGTAACAACCGCAATGTCGCACACGGGTTCCGGAGTTGGGCCTTGTCAACAAAACTATTGAGTTGAGAGCTGTGTTAGGTAGCATTCATAAGTCAGTGGAGTCATTTAACAGCCTCTGGCATACAAAGCGGTTGTCAAATGTATGTAAAGTGTTGTCACTATACTGAATTATTACTACTGAATTATGAATTCTACCTTAGTAACTGTTAACATAACATTGTACACATGACGATCGATTATGTAACTTGATTTGTCACTACTTAATGAAAAATTTGATCATATGAAATGTCTAGGTACTTGCGTGGAAGAGTACTCTATGTTGCTTTTGAATCGGTTAGGTAAGTACAGTTTTTTTTCCTTCATACAAATATTTTTTCTACATTTTGATCACAAACATCTTCCTCGTAAGTGATTTTTTTAGGTAATCCATTTTTAGCAATGTATTGCTCAAAAATAGTTATTTTCTATTTCCATAGATTTTTTATTTAAAAGCTCTCACAAATCCTCTAGAGATAGTGTATATGTACGATCTGAATATAAAAATGTAATTACACAACAACAACAAACAATTGTTACAAAACAATAACAGCTAGTTCTGTTACAGAAGCGAAAAGCTTCTGAAGGGACGAAATTGGAAGAATTGCGGCGCCGAGCGCAGAGTGATTTTTTGCCCCCACATTATAGTCCCCCTTTTTAGGGAATCAAATTTATAGGGAACCTTTGAGTTTTTATCTACTTCGGCTTGACTTGCAAATTCATCAGTTACTGCCACCGTAGAGAAACCTTTGTGTAACGCGACTTTGTTTTCTATTTGTTTATGACTTTCGCTTTTATTAGTTTCCTTTCCAGTTTTGTAGGGTTTCCCGCCATTGTTGGCCCGTCCTGTTTTTTTGCGGACTTTGTAACTCTCAAGTACTTAATTGTTTCAGCCGTTTCAAAGAGCCAATTAAGTTATTTTTGGAATGAGACTTGAGCTACAATTTACATTGGCAGCTGTTGTGTTAGAAATGTAATTACTAACTTTTATTTTATGAAACTGTATCGGTTTAGTAGTTAGGAGCGTGTGTGATGTTTTTTTTTTATAAATTTAATAATGTGTTCTCCTATTTCAGTCGATTTCATTTTTTTTCACATTATAGTCTTTCCATCTTAATTCTTTATAGAATCTATATTTCGGGATATTGAGTTACATATTTCTAATCGTAAAATGCTGAACCTATTAAGAAATTACATCAAAATATTTTCACGACATAATCGTTACCAAGTTCAACAATATATGTGTTATCTGTTGTGTAAAATAACCATTGTCACGTGTCCATTATTAGCTGTTATAATGTCAATAATACACCGGGGTTTGAAAACACATCCGTAGGATCTCAAACACTTTTGAAAGGCACGTTGTGACAATCTTGCGCGATCCTTCGGGTCCGTTTGAGTACAAAAATAATTCTTGACCTTTTAGTGTGTAAACAACTCCTGTGTGCCTTGCGCGAGGGTCTTTCGCCTGATAAGTGTGAGGAAAAACGCCACTTTACATTCCGTCAAGTACCTTACATAGAATATTTAGGAAGGACACACTTTTAGATACACGTAAAATTAAACTACCGAGGAATTAACCGCAAAACAAAGATAAAGCTCATGCGTACCCTTATCTTCTCAATCTTCCTGTATGCTTCCGAGACTTGGACGCTGAAAGCTCGGGCACTTCGAAGGATAGATGCGTTCGAGATGTGGTGCTGGCGCAGAATGCTCCGGATATCATGGACTGAGCGTCGCACAAACGAGTCTATCCTGGAGGAACTCAACATCACCACAAGGTTATCCACCATCTGTACCCAAAGAGTCCTCAAATTCTTTGGCCACACAATCAGACGCGGCACGGACACACTAGAAAGGCGCATTATTACCGGAAGTGTTAACGGCCGAAGGAGTAGAGGGCGTGCACCCAGTAGATGGTCAGATGTGGTCCAAAGTATTACGCAGACCTCACTCCAGGCAACAATTCAGATGGCCGAGGATCGAGAGGCCTGGAGAGCAGTGATTGGGAGAATACCCATTAAGAGTCACGTCCCTCAGTCATGAGGTTGCGACTAAGAAGAAAATTAAACTTAAAAATAAACTGGTGGCCATAGGCAGAACATTTTGTTTCCGTAAGAATATCTGCACGACGAAGCGCGTAAAAATAGTGCCAACTATAAATAATAATAATAAATACATACGACACTATTGTTATGGACAAGGACGGTTTTACTACGCAGTTTAGGTACATTTGGCCGGCGCGCCTCCCGGGCAGGCGTATGACAGTGGGCTGCCGCTCGGCTCGCACGATAGTCGTGTCACGTGGCGCTCGCGCAAAATTGAAAATACACAATGGCTTCGAAACCTAAATCTTGATCTAATCCGTATAAAAGATGTCTTTACGGATGTCTGAATAAACGGAAGAACAAGGAAGCAGAAATAACATTTATAAATTCTGGACGATATTGAAAGGTTCCGAAGTCCTTACTTAGTAATAGTTAAAATAAACATCCTTAATTTATTGAATATTGGTTGCCCAGAAACAATATTAGGAACTGACCGACATATTTTCAAAGGAATACGGCTGTGGCATACCTACCTACTTCCGTGAGAATCAGACATAATCTCTATAAAAAATTCTGTCTCCGGATAAAACTTTCATGTTTACAGAATCAACGTTTGTAATTCCTACATATTTATCTTATCTTATAAATAATAAATCAGTAGGTATAGGTACAAAAACTTGTCAAGTGACAACCCTGTGCCAACGCTCACAGCTCGGTCATAAAACTGCGGCGCGCAAAGAAGATTCACGGTTCGTGCGCGGTTAAAAGTTTCAATTTTGTTTGCATGCGGCGAGTATAGGTATAATTTTATACCTAAATCTGACTTTTATGGAGTGAATTTTCTGTACGGTAGTACTATTAGTTATTCTGTGCCACAGTCGAGATTGGCCCGCTGTACTTTATTCGTTTAAGTATGCATTTTCCTATTTGCAAATGACGCCGAACATTTAAAAAATATTTTGTAAAAACGTCAATAATTTGCAGTAAAGCAGTTTGTCTGGAAATTGACCTGTTAGGATCCTAAATACTGGTTTTTATTACTTATAGGAAAAATTTTATAATTTAACCTTGGTAGGTCTTGTGTAGTTAAAGTAAAGTTAAACTTAATTCGACAATTCACTTTTAACTCGTGTACCGCACCGCAAGATGACTAGCAGCCAACCGAGGAAGAGAGCAATCACTTCGTTTCAAGATCGCTTGTTAAACAATACCGCAGCCAGACGAAAACCACCCTAATGCCCGAAAGAGTAGAGAATACAACCCTTTGTAGCAGTTTAAAAGAATAATCTTTATAATGTTGAATAAATTTGAAACCAGAGTGGCCTCTAAAGACATGGTTAATGTACTTAGGAGTACTGAGGGTGCATAGAAAGTACCTATTTGAGATCATCGTTTTAATAAGATATGTCTTTTATCATAAAGCTTTTACCTGTTTAATATTAATGCTAACGTAACAAAAGGTTCACCATGAACATAACATAAATAAACGAGCGAACAGAATTGAACAAATTATGCCGTTACCCTGTTTTTTTCGACAATCTCGGGTTCTTGATTTTGCGCGTCTTCGTGGGTTCGGCGTATTTAGTGTGTGTATTTGAACTGTAGTCTGCAGCCTCAGTCGGCTGGGCGTCCATCGTTGCGTCGAGCTTCCAAGGGATTTAAACAGCGTAGCAGATAGAGAGAAGACAGCTTAGTCGTACATATTCATATTCTTTATTTGTATTGATCATACATTGTCACAGGTATATCATACGATCTAAGAACAGGCACATTTCAAATGAAAGTAAAGAATTACGCCTCTACCACGAAGCGAGCTAATGTTCCGTTGGCCTCGGGTTAAAGTGTCAGAAAAAATCAGCACTGGAATAAAAATGATTCGCCCTCAACTCCCGTGACACAGCATCCTCTATAATGTAGATAACCCACAAAAAGGTCTCTTGTAAAATAAAACCTCGCTACGAATTCGGAGCGACCAGGAGCGCATAACAATGAGGCGGCCCAACCCTACCGTTTGCGCTAAGTGTTTACCAACCCTCCGCTGACCCATTCATGCTGCCCTGGTACTTCAGCCACAATGATCCTGCGCCATTTGTCAGTCCCAGCTTTTTTATGGTCAAGCGTGACACATGTAAAAACATAAACATAAAAAATAATTTATTCATGTAGGATTTCACAATCACTTATGAATCGTCAAAGTACATTATTAGTATTATTACACTACACATACATACATTATTATTATTATTATATTTACACTATTTACAAATAACTATAGAGAACATTTGTAATTTATTACCTAATGTCATTATTTTTTATTTATAGTTGGCCACGCATTTTTATCAGTGAGATACTCTTCCACGCTGTAGTAAGCATTGTGCAACAGACCAGTTTTTATGTAAGATTTTTTAACCCTCTTAACTCGAGATTTGGTGATTATTTCTAACACTTTTTAATTTTTGGTAAGAGGATATATTTTTTAGAGCATATATTATGCAGTCATATATGTACTGTGATGCCATAGTGAATATTTTTATTTCTGTAAAACGTTTTTGTAGCGAATCACGTGTTACCAAGTTGTATATGTTTCGTATAGATCTTTTTTGTAATACAAAATGCTTTGTGAATCGGCAGCTTTGCCCCAGACTAACATCGCATATGACATAACACTATGAAAGTAGCTGAAATACACCATTCGAGCCGTTTCTACATCAGTGAGTTGTCGAATTCTTCTGACTGCGAATGCTGCTGAACTCAAACGATTCGCTAGATTATATATATGCGGACCCCATTGTAGATTTTTATCTATGGTCGAACCTAAGAAAAGAGTCTTATCTACCATTTCCAGACGTTCATTATTTATGTATATATTAGCAGTAATGGGCTTTACATTGGGTAACGTGAATCTTATACATTTAGTTTTTTTTCGAATTTAATAGTAAATTATTAGTTGTGAACCAATTTGAGACTTCATTCAGGGTACTATTTACCTCATTGTAATTTACACAGTTTCGACTAACTTTAAAGATTAAAGATGTGTCATCAGCGTATAAAACAATTTCACATTTTCCTTTTACAATGCATGGTAAGTCATTAATGTAGACTAAGAACAAAAATGGGCCTAATATAGATCCCTGGGGCACTCCTAGTTTAATAGCTGCTGCTTTAGACTGGGCTTCGTTAATCACTACTGTTTGAATTCTTTCACTGAGATAACTCGAAATCAGGTTAATAGCAGTTTCAGATAACCCGTAGTGCTTTAGCTTTAGTTTTAAAGTCTGGTGCTCAACACAGTCAAAGGCCTTTGATAAGTCGCAAAAAATCCCTACCGCGTCGCTAGATTCTTCCCATATGTTATAAATATGCTTAATAAGAGCTGATGCAGCATCAGTGGTTGATCGCCCTTTTGTAAATCCAAATTGCTGATTATCTAGTAATTTGCATTTAGTAAAATGCGCCTGTAACTGCTTCAACATGATTTTTTCAAAAATTTTACTTAGTACGGGTAGGATAGATGTATGAAGTGGATGTGAAAATAAACTCCAATTTGTGAACTAAATATATTTGAAGAAATTTACTTCAAATAAATGCAACAACACGTCTTATCTTTTCCGCTCCCAACAGATTCTCCCCGCTTACAACGTTACATTTTAAATCTTGTCCTAGCGTTTGTCTATCCCTTTCACACACATTGATACAGACGTTATACTATCCCTGTCACACACCGTTCATTCCACAGGTCACTCTCTCACTCACTCACTCACTCACTCGTTCCTTACGTTCCAATCTGCGTATCCTACAGATCGGCCGTCCTACAATCTAGTCTGGCCTCAGACTATTAGAGATACAGACTCTACAAAACTTCTTAAGCTTAATTGGAATGGAAGGAACTTTCAAAATACAAATCTTAACACATCTGTGAGATTCACAGTTATAACTCGAGTATGAGAAACTCTTGAACATAACAACTTTGAAAGTAACAAGTCTTAAACGCTACACATCTTTGAAAATAACAAGTTTTAAGTGCTGAACATCTTTAAAAGTAACATGGTATATATCACAAGGTAATGCTACATTCAAATGGTACATCTTAATAGTTAACATTATGCTCATAACACACTATAGGCACGAGTCTTCATATGGTAAGTACATCTTTAGTTATGAGATAAACATAAGGCACATAAAATTCTCTTTAGGTACATAATCAGATCAATATTCTTATGCACAGTTAGACCTTATCTTTTAAAATCTTTGTGCATATATCAGGTTAACATAATAAAAGAAAACATAGTGAGTATTGACGGAAGACGTTAATGGTACTTAGGCGCTCTCATCATAGGAATACTAAAATACGTGTGGCGCCCTCTGTTGAGGTAGCATGAAAGATAAAACCTTACCTTAGTCGTCACCAGGCCATCGCTTCATATTGTCACATGAGGTAGTAGTGTTACGTGGACCCTCAGCAGCGTCATCCAGTCTTCTCACTTGGTAGCGGTCACGTCCCATGCACCCTACGACTTCATATGGACCTAGGAACTTAGGTTTGAGCTTCATGCCAACGCCAAACTGAGTCCTCTTAATAGCGACTTTGTCGCCCTCAGTATACTGGGTACTCAGCTTCCTCCGTTTGTTGTAGCTCCGTCTATTTTCTTCTTGAATCTGTAAAATCTGCTCCTTTGCTCTCTTTCTCAATTCTTCTCTGACTGCCATAAAGCTGTCTCTATTTTCTTGCTCTATCAAGCCATAGACTTCATAGTCTTCTTTTATCTTCATCTTTGTACCAATCAGTAACTCGAATGGAGTAGTGTTTATGCTCCTTTGATGGGTACTGTTTATTGCTCGTTGGACTCTACTGACATGGCGATACCAGTGTGTCGGTTCCTCGATACACAGCTTCGTCAGAATACTTGTCAGAACTCGATGGATGCGCTCCACCTGTCCATTGCTACGAGGTACACCAGTAGTAATCTTAACATGGTCAATACCTTCTTCCTTACAGAACTCCTCGAACTGAGAGCCTGTAAAAGCTGTGCCTCTGTCAGTGATGATCCTCGTTGGATTCCCAAAACACTGCTCAAATATCATCATTTTGTCTACTGTTTCTTTTGCTGTAGTACTTTTAACTGGGAACAGCCAGACAAATTTGGTAAATGCATCCACAACCGTCAAAATATGGTTATACAACTTCTTGGTTTCCGTCATTGGACCGATGTGGTCGATGTGGAGGGTATCCAGTGGTAGCTCATGCTTGTCAATTGGATGCAAGAAACCCTCCAGTTTTCCACTCTTTCTCTCGGCCAACAGGCACGGTATGCAGGTAATTATAAATTCTTCTACTTTTCTTTCTAAATTCTTGATGTAATAATCTTTGCTGATAAGCTCGAACATCTTCTTTTTTGAAAAATGCCCATTCTCATGTGCTCTTTTTATAATCTCGGTTTCCATTATCTTAGGTACCACGAGATGCTTCTGTATGCCTTTGTAGAGCAATCCATTTTTAAAGTAGTAGTCCTGGTACTGCAAATCCTGTTTGAGCACCTCCATAATAGCTTTTAGCCCGTCGTCATTTTCTTGTGCTATTCTCAGCCGATCATGAATAGCTGTGTTAGAGACCGCCACATACGGGTTTCGGCTGAGTGCGTCTACATGAGACATTTTACTGCCAGCTCTGTGCTCAATCTCAAAGTCGTATTCTTGCAACAGTAGTATCCACCTGGCTACTCTGGTTGACATGGCTAAGTCTTTCTTATTTAATATCATTTGAAAAGCTTTACAATCCGTGACAATCTTGAAGTGTCTTCCATGCAGGTAACTGCGGAATTTCTTTACTGCTTCGATTATAGCCAAACCTTCGAGCTCGTAGCTAGTATACTTGCTCTCTGCTGGTGTTGTCTTTCTACTCATATAATACACCGGGTGGAGCTGGGCATCCTCACCCTTCTGTAGCAGAATCGCAGATAGTGCTACCTTGGAAGCATCCGTGTGCAGCTCTGTATGCAGCTTCGAATCAAATATGCGAAGCACTGGTTGACTAACCAGTTTTCTCTTTAATTCTTCAAACGCAGCTCGGCATTGATTATCAAAATCATATGCATTCTCTTTTCTTAACAGGTCTGTTAATGGCTTGGCAATCATTGCGAAATCTTGTATATACTTTCTAAAGTATGATGTCAGACCTATAAAACTTTGTAGTTGCTTGGTATTGGTGGGCTCGGGGAATCTGGCAACCGCATCCGTCTTTTCTGGCGAAGGCCGCACCTCTCCATCTCGGATCACATGACCGAGGTACTCTACTTGTCGTTGGACAAGCTGCGACTTCTTCCAGTTAATCTCCAGCCCGTACTGCGAAGCCACCTCCAATACTTCAGCCAACCGGACCACAGCGTCGTCTTCAGTTTCTGCGGGAATGATCAGGTCGTCAATAAAAATTAGGACAATACCCCTAGCGATCAGGTCCCTAAAAATTGCTGTGATAAATCTGGTAAACACCTTCGGACAGACTGATAATCCGAAAGGTGCACGCAGGAACTCGTACTGCGCTGTCATAGTGACAAACGATGTATATTTGACAGACTCTTTATCCACAGGTAAATGAAAGTAACCGTTCTTCAAATCTAGGGTACTAAATACTTTAGCACCTACAAGCCTGTCAATGTGATCCTCAATCACCGGGAGAGGATACTCATCCTTGACAATCTTCTCGTTCAACCTCCTATAGTCTATACACACTCGTGTACTACCATCTTTTTTCTTAACTAAAACTAACGGGCTTGCATAATCAGAGTAACTCACCTGTACTATGCCGTCTTCAAGCCACTTAGTTACCTGCTGGTCTACCTCTTGTTGTTCCCTGGGAGCCAACCTCTTTGGTCGCTGAGCCACAGGGATGTCGTCTTTAACCACGATCTTGAGCTTGATCGGCGCCTCCTTCGTCTTTCTAGGAACATACAATTCCACCATGTTGTTCACTTTTTCCCGGACTGCAGGGCTTACCTCGTTACCTACAACACTCACTCACTCTCAGTCACTCTCTCACTCACTCACTCACTCACTCGTTCCTTACGTTCCAATCTGCGCATCCTACATAAATATTGGCCTAAAATGACGGAACAGCCACGTCACTTCTGTCTCCAGACTTAAATAAAGGTAAAACTTTACTGTATTTCATCAAAGTAGGGAATACACCCTTGTTTACACAGCAACTAAAAATACTACATAAATACGGTGAGATTATTTCGACTATGTGGCTCATAGATTTTACTGAGATTCCCCAAAGGTCTTCTGTGTTCTTATTATTAAGTGACTTAAACGTTTTACAGATAGTTTGTGGAGTCACATGGGTGAATTCAAAAGTGCTGTCACATTTTTCTACAGAGGCACGGAGCAACCGTTCAGCTTGAATTGCAGATGATTTAAGGTCTCGAGTAGTATCACCAGCTATACTTGAGAAATAATCTTGAAAAGCTGTAGCCACTTCAATATCGGATTTAATTATTTTGTTCTCATACAAAAGTTCAAATTGATAATCAGAAGGTTTTTGATTTGTATTAGTTGCACCATTCTGCTTAATGATTTTCCAGACAGCTTTTATTTTATTATCTGACGCCTTGACTTTCGAGCTAATGTGAAGAGATTTGGCGGCAATACACACTTTCTTAAACAATTTAGAGTAACTTTGAACATATTCTATAAATACAGTATTTCTATTGTATTCTTTAATGCCATATAGTTCATATAGTCGGTCCCTACTTTTGTAAATACCCGGTGTTGCCCAATCACTAAATTTCTGTTTTTTTGTAGTTATTGAAATCGTTTTTAGCTTAAATATTTTATTAAATTGTGCACTTATTATGTCAAATAATTTACAATACGCATAATCAGGGTCATTAGGATAAAAGCATGTCAAAGATAAATTATATTGTATGTCGGTTATAAATTTATTTATTCGGGTTTCCGTCATCAATCTGTATGTTGTGGTCAGTGGTTTACTTTTTAGAGGACCTTGGAACGTGGCTGTTTGACCAAAATGATCCGAGTTAAAACACTTAAGTATATCCTTGTTCAAACAAGAACAGTTACAAAAAATGTTATCCAAGCAGGTAGCGCTAGTTTCCCCAATCCTAGTCGGTTCTAAAAATAGGTTTTTTAAGTTATAAGATAGTTATCCAGTACGGTATCGCTTTCATGTTCCTCAGTTACATTCGACTCAGATACATCATCGATAAAGTGATTACTACCCGTTGCGGCATTTTGCCATTGGACCTGATCTTGAATTTCCTTTTGAGAAAAAGTTTCATCTAGCTGCGGTACTAAGCAATCCGTTTCAGTTTGAGCCTTGATTAGACACGTATTGTCATTAGTCAACGGTGACGATGATGATGAAGGCAGTGGGACAGGAGATAGGACTGAGTCGTCTATTTCAGTTTGAGCCTTGATTTGACACATATTGTCATTATTTAACGGTGACGATGATGGCAGTGGGCCAGGAGACAGGACTGAGCATTCTGTTTGTGTTTGAACCTTGATTTGACACGTATTGTCATTTTTTAACGGTGACGATGATGATGATGGCTGTGGGAGCGGAGATCGGACTGGAGATAGAGTTGCTTTTGGAATGAGCCCAGATGCTTTAACAGTCTTTAAGTTTCCAGCCGCATTTAGTACTTTCGCATTGTGTGGGTTTCTCACACATTTTTTACATATCCATTTATTTTTTGAGGCCTGCTGACTTCTCAGTCTTAATAACTTTTCCGGGTGGCCTGCACAGTCCAATTCGTATCGGTTGTTGCATAAGGTGCAAAGTATAGTATTTATTACATCTACAGTCTTTTTGCATGCAAAACAGGTGACAGGTTCTGCGACCTTGCCATCACTGTTTGAAACTTTCGTATTTATTTTTTTCATGTTGTGTTGTTATCAGTCTTCTTAAACGCAATGGGAATTTCCGAACGCAACTGTTGTGATAGCTGTCCAGTCCAACTGTCAGTGCTCTAGCGCAAGACGTCAAAACGTCAAAAACAACTGCTAATTACCGTAGTTATTTCATTAGTTTTTCGAAATATAATTCCGTTATTTTAAAATATATCAATGTGTGAGTGAATTCTTATCTTTGGCAGTTGACTGTTTCTTCAGTTTTTAGAAAATAATAGGCGTAAAAAGCTCACCCAATCGATGTCCATTATCAACTAGTGATGATTTGGATCCTGTGAATGTTTTCTTGGATTTCTTGAGGATTTCAGTGCATTTTAGCAATATTAAAGGTAAAAATAGTCAGAAGCTTTGTTTACATCGACTTTCTTATTCCACGCACACACGCACAACCAATGTCATAGGAAAAATATGAATTTCAAACATCATAGATCATAGGATATCCTTTTATATTATGTTAGTACGTTGAAAGTGCTTTGAAGTTTATATTTAAATGAAAAAGAGAAAAACAATCCCATCAAAACATCACATGTTACAAAAATGCCAGTCTCGCAATGCTATTCTCCTACTGAAAAAAGTTTCAGATTTCAGATTTCAGATGGTTTATTGATAAATGTACATCTCATTTACATGTCCAAAAAAAAATACATAATATTCAAGATACTTATTAGAATAAAACATTAACTTATTTAGTTGTAATTAAGTACATTAAATTGCATACACATTACACATTGTTGAGTTATTTTTATGTTTAAATGGTGTTAGGATCAATGATCTTTCAGAAACTCGTTTACATTGTAGCACGCAAGGTCAGTAAGGAGTGCTTTTAGTTTTTTCGTAAATGAGGCGTTACTATCCTGTTTTTTTATGTGTTCAGGGACACAGTTATACAAGGGAATCCCCGCGACGCTGAGAGCCGCGCGAGCCTTAGCTAGACGTGTGCGCGGGGGCATCAGCAGGTGCCGACTGCGTGTAGGTCTTTGGTTAGGTTGACCGTATGTTTTATACTTATGTAGGTTTCTACGAATGTATGTACAAGCAGTCAGTATGTAAACACTTGGTAAGGTAAGGATTTTATGACGTCTGAATATGTCTTTAGCGGGATGGTCTACCGGCTTTCGATCTATGACACGCAAGGCTCGCTTTTGAATTTTGAAAACTCTGTCCCGATTTGCAGACGTTGCCCATAAATCAACCCCTTGAATTAAAAGTGAGTGAAAGTAACCGTAGTATGCTTTCCTCAAGTTACTAGGAGATAAGGAGGGTGCAAGTCTAGACAGTGCATAGCACGCGGCGGACAGTTTGTCGCATGCATAGTCAATGTGTGACGACCATGTCAGCCCCGAGTCCAATACGAAGCCTAGGTACCTAGCTGAATCTACGTGAGGTATAGTGGTGTTATTGGTGGTTATATTTAGGGGATTATGTTTCTTTTTTAAACTAAAATGTATAATATTTGTTTTTTCGATATTCAGTAACATGCCGTTGGAAGAGAACCACCGAGACATATGTTCCATGACTAAGCGTAGCCTTCCCAAGTAACAAAATGTGGTTATGTAGTGGTTCCGGAGCCAGGTCTATAACAGGCTAGTAAAAGTTTATAACGACGGAAAAGGGCCCATTTTATACGCGTACTTTTGCTAATAAAACACTCATAGTAGACTGGGCGAGCACCACTTAGACCAATAATACACTCATAGTTGACCTACGCAGAACTATCTGCTCCCGCGAAGCCAACTAGGAGCGACTAATAGAACCAGACATCACGACCTAAGCCCATAATATACTTATAGTTAGACTCCGGAGAACCATTTGCTCACTATGAGCATTTAATGGAACCAGACAGGCCTGTAACGTACACCCGTATGACTTTTCTGTTGTGATGTGCGTTTGTGGAGAAGAATAAACAAAATTAAGAGGTAAGTTAAACTATCTATACTTCACATTTATAATTAGTCCACAGAATACATGTAATTTTATACGTGCATACATGTTTGCGCGGCAAACGCATGAGTATTTTCGGTGAAGTATATTGTGTTTTACATCTCAATTTTTGTTCGCCTTTTGAACACGGCTTATTTACTAAGTTGTGTTTAAAAATAATATGAATCCTAACAGCATTCTCGAGCCATATTGGGACGAATTAAAATTAACTCGGCACACTTATCATTTGTTGGTATGTTTTCTGTACTTTCCTCTTATATGAACCGCTTTTTTTTAACCGCTTCCATTTGTTTATATCCATTTTGGTTATTATTTAATAAAAACCCAATGCCTCAAAAGAAATCAAAATGGCTGTGACGATGCGATAATTTTTAAAAGCAAATGTCTTCTTAAACGGACTTCACGAAGACATCTTTGCACACTAATAGTTTTACAAGAAACCTTTATATAGAAATTAAGTCTATAACAGCATTCGAGAGTCCACAATAATACCAAGTACACTTACTCTTAGAAGAAACCACTGCAGAACTAATTCACTTGTAATTGACGATTAAACTTGACTTATACACCCCTATAAGGTCAGTAACAAGTAAAAAAGGTTCTAAGTGCATTTAGTTCAATAAACTACTATTACTAGCTTATGACACTTGTAGCGGATTTATAACTACTTCTTGTAGGCGGTTATAAGTGTAACTTACTGGAGTATGTATTCTCAAGTGTATTTACACCTTTGCACCACTTTTATAGGCCTTCTTAACCTTTACTGCGCCTATAATTTCTTTCTATACACGACTATAAGTCAGCTTATAAGAACAGGTCTACTATAAAACCAAACAAACTCCGTGGAACCTGATATAAGCTTTGTGGTAAAACCTAGAACCATTAAGAGAGAGGTACTAGTGCTGTATGCCTGTAAACTGTGCACTACAGGATAACTTTGTTACTTGGGTTGATTTCAAGGCTTCAACTTCATCAGCATGTACTATGATGCACGTATCGTCGGCAAAGATCACATATTCCGGCTCATTACAGGCAGTCGTAATGTCATTAATTAAAATCAAAAACAGGTTATTTCCCATAACTGATCCTTGGGGCACGGCGCAGTCACCAATCGGTTCCAGATCTGACCCCGTGTTGAGGACGTAGGTGCGCTGCTTTCGATTTTCCAGGAACGACGCAATTGCACTGTGGAAACTACCTGTAAAGCCGTAACATGCGAGCTTGGCGAGAAGAAGCGAATGGTCGATCATCTCGAAGGCGCGCGACAAGTCGCAGAATACCGCTGCGACCTGCCGCCCGCCCTCGAGGTGTGCTGTCACTCGATCCACTACTTCACGCACCGCATCTGTGGTGGACCGACCCGGCTGGTACGCAAATTGCTGGCGGTTTAAGAGATTTTTTGACATGATATGTTTCATTATTCTATCACTAATTAAACGTTCAAAGATTTTTGATATTATAGGTATAAGTGATATTGGCCTATAATTTTTTGGCAAGTGCATTTCACCTTTCTTTTTATAAATAGGCTGAACTTTAATTATTTTCAATACATCGGGATAAATTCCGGCTTGCATGCAATTATTTAACAGTAAAAGTAACAGTGAAACAACGGTAGGGGGCAGGTAATCTATGGTCCGAGTTGACATGTCATTGATATCTTTCGATTCCTTTCTTTTTATTCGTTTGCATGCAATGATCATTTCCTTAAGGGTAAACGGCTCAAAATTATACGGATGAGGGGCAACAGGTAAATATAGCGAGAGATATGCAAGCGCAGCGCTTGCGCACGGCGGCTCATTGTTGACATTCGTATCTATGTAGTACCGGTTCAGCTGAGCGGCGGCGTGCGCGGCGCGGGCGGCGGGGGAATCGCCAGCAGATTTACTGATAAGTACATCAAGTGCACTGCATTTTTTGTTTTTGCATGTCTCAGCGGAGATAACGCGCCATACGCTCCTACACATATCGTCACTGCTCTTTGATATCATATTATTAATAAAATTACTTCGAACTTCTTTTAATTTCGACCAGTATTGGAATTCTAAGCGGAGCAGGTCAGCACGGGACTCAGCGTTATCGGGGTTCGACGTTAAAATACATTTAGTTTTATAAATAAGTTTACGAAGTTTCTTAATGGAATCGTTGACCCACACACTTACATTATTCTTGACGAGGTGTTTTTTCAATGGAAAATATATTTCATAGTAATATTTAATGACATTCAAGACTAATTCAGTTTGTTTACCGGGACATATTGTCTTCCTTAGAATTGAATCCCAGTCATATATCTCTAAACAATGGATAAAGTCTTGTTTCCGTTGCACAGTGACAGTTCTTTTTAGTACATGCTGACTACTTTGTGAGGTAGGTTTTATATTAATGTTAACGCTCAAGTGAATACATAAATGATCAGATAGATACATATTATAACAGGACACTGATTTAATGAAGGTTTTATTTATGTTGGAGTAACCATGGTCTATACAAGTGGCCGAGCTATTGGTTAATCTGGTAGGTGTGTTTACTAGATGCCTGAGGCCACTTTGCTTAAGAATATTACTTAAATATTTTGAATTAGAATTATTTAATAGTATGTCAATATTTATATCACCAACTACTATGACATTATAATTCTGAATGGAATTAAGATTTAATAATTTACTTAACATATCTAAATAAAATAATATGTCACCGCTTGGCGGTCTGTACACACATACCACTATAAGATCCAGTCCCACGCACTCGACACCACATACCTCGAACTGGGATTCTACTGACAAGTCCGTTATTTCTTTCCTTTCCATGCAGGGGATGTCGGATTTAACATATATGCAGCTTCCTCCTCCAGTCTTGGACGTCCGGCAGAAGTGAGCGCGTAGGTGGTAGTTACATATGTTTACAGTAGGTATCTGGTTGCATTGTAACCAGTGTTCCGTCAGGCATAGTACATCGACTTGGTCGCGTAGCTGGAGTTCTGATTCTAACCTGTAGGTTTTGTTCGCTAGTCTGTTGATATTTTGGTGTAAGATACCAATTGACACAGGTTCGTGAGAAGTTTTATTTTTCTGTAATGTTGATGTTTTGTTTGTGTTGGCTGGTTCTGGGAGACCTGGTCTCCCGGGGCTGGAGAAACGGCTGCCATTCAGTAATACAGGTGTTCAAGGGCCATGCAGTCGTTGTTAGGAAGTCGTCGTAAACACTGAGAGGTATGCCTATTTTGTACGATTTGTAAGTATCCCGTTTTGCAGGTATCAGTTCGGCAGTGTAGTGGTAGCCGTCACGAATACTTTTCAAGTGGCTAATTACATTTTCTGGCGTTGAGTCGATTTTAAAGAAGCACCCGTGTACGTACTTAAGTATCTCTACTCCTCCAACCTCTGTATTTTTGGCGGACCCTTTGATTGATGCAGGGATATTTTTGCGGTTACGGCGGCGCTGTTGACGACTGGTTACAGTCTCCCATTCTTGATCAGCTGTCTGCTTCATCGGGGAAATTGTTTTGAGCGTTAGCTGGTCATTGTCAGTTGTGTCAATTTTAATATTGTTTTGTATGTCGTCATGTGTTTTCGGCAGGTTTATAATTCCGCTGTCAGTACTGGAATTGTCATTTTCGTTTTCGTTATCGTTCGAAACACATTTTTTTTCTGGTTTGGCGGTCGGTATTTGCGGTGGCCCTTGTTTAGCTGGTACGCGTTTGAAATGTGACGGTTTCTTCGTCATCGCTGCGAGCTTCTCTTTCGTGCGCACGGCGGTGGCGCGCTGTATCCGCGGCGCCGAGGCGGTCGCGGGAGCAGGACGGCTAGCTGGTGTGGAGCGGCTGCTGCCCGGCGTAGACGTTGCGCTATTATTGTTTACCGCGTTTCGCGTCACCTTCGTTGAACTCTCTGGTTTGTTTATCACTATGGCGGATTTTATTTCACGCATTTCGTTACATATTTCTTGTAATTTCGCACTTAAATCACTCACTTTTTATAGTAAGTATTGTAACTTTTTATAGCAAGTAGGTATTGAAATCCAATGTAAAACCAAGCCGGTGTTTACTAACAACATGTCATTATGATCCTTTAAATTAGATGTCTATAATTTTATAATAAATGGAATGATCGGCCACCAAAAAAATAGTAGCGCAAGAACGACGGACTCTCTTTGACAGTTTTATTACTGTTATTACGGTATAAGATTGGCCGGTTACAAATTTTCATGAGCCATATATTCAGTAAATCTTGTTTAAGTTGTTACCGTCTTTACATTGTTGCTCGAAGATTATAGTCGATGAGTAGAAAAATAAATAAAAGGTTTTTCTTTCAATGCTAAAAGGGCACTTAGTATTTGTGTGCAAATAACAGATTCTCTGAACTTGACGATGAAACGAAGATAAGTCTTTTCTGAAATGAAATATTAAACTGCACGGTAAAGGTAAAAAATGTGGTAAGTATGTCGCAGTATAATATAATAATGTCAGAGAACATTAGTGAATAATCTATTGCATGAGATTCTAAACTTGTATATTTATATATTTTTATGTAAGTAACGTATATATTTTTGTTCATCTTGTAATTCAAACCGTCATGCTATGAACGAACCTGCTTCTGCTTATATATGACACTTCAAAGTCTGTTGGTCAAATCGTGGACCTTTATTGACTTGATATTTTATAAAACGAACTTCTAAAGGTATGCGTGTAAATGACATATTACAGGAAAGATGTAACAAAAAAGTTATCAGAGCACTCCGTCTGCATCCATGTGATCCTGTCTATCTTATCCCCTGAGTGTTTTTTTATCACTATTAAAAACGCTTCAAAAGTATAAACACACTTGACGTAGCAATTGTAGCTCGTTAATGTCAGTGTTTTGTTTAGCACCATGCACCGCCTTTGCTGGGCGCCTGCCAGAATCGAGATTTCATGGCAGCAGCCGAGGACTTGTAACGACTTCTCGCTTATATAAGCCCACTCGTCAACTTTAAAGCGATATTCGTATGATTTATTAAGGTGTTCACTCTTCGTTTTTTTTAATAGCTTATGTTGTGTCTCGTTGCTGGGCAAAGGCCTCGCCCCTAATGTGTTAGTTACTTTATGATTTTTTTACAATTTGAAAACGAGAAGATGGACTAAGCTTGGTTATTAAATAAGATCGGGGCTTTAAACGTCAACATAACGACCCTTTTATACCAATTTGAGCACTATAATTTATTGACTAAACATCAAGATAAAGATATTAACCGTTATTTACGAGTAACAGGTACATATTATATAGTTAAGTATTATGTTAAAAACTGAGTAAGAAGACTAAGAAGTAAATAGTGCTAAGTTTGTGTCACCTTAATGTAAATAATTTCAGCAAGTATTAAAAAAAACCGATGTGCTACGTCCTTATTAGCGTATATATTTTAGCCCAACGGATGTTTCAATATTTCTCTCTCTGTTCTCTCTTTGCACTAGTCTTTCCGCCGCCGAACATCCAACCTCACGATGCCGCCTCGCATCGCAAGTTATTGACGGGATGAAATATTGATGGAGTTACCCCGGCTACTCCGGCCCGGCGGCCGATGCAATCTTTAAAGAGAGAAATTGTCTGTCTATCAGATCTGAAACCGCGCGCCATAAGCTGGGGTTAAACAGAGGGGGAGAGCATTTCTAGTCTAGTAAGAAAAGTCGTGTGATCGCCCAGTGGTGGAATGCCACTCAAATATAAAGCAAATTTGAGAGAATAAATGTAGCAATTATGATACTCTGATTTATTTATGAATCAAGTATTAGGTAATGCTAGCAGTTAGAATTGACTTAACGGAATTTACATAGTGAATTTTGATGCAAATTTAATTAAATACAGTCGCGGTGTTAGATAGTTGTGGAAGTGAGCGATGTTTGCATCAATATTTGTGGTTATCGCAGCGATACTGATCATTAAAATATATACATTATTCATATTCAAAATATTGTACACATCGGTTGCGAACTACAGTATCAATATCAGGATGCCATCTATTATTTAGACACCATAAGCCATAACATATAGCATATACAAGTATAATATCATCATCATTAATCGTGTAAAAAACTTAGTTTCCTCATGAGTTGCTTCACTAGTTTCACTGCCTAAAAGCATATCGAAACAGCTTTAATAACCTCTGCCATAATAACAGGAAGTGTAATGAGTCAGGTTCGTATTTCGGCAGCGAGAATCGAACCCCGGCCCCCCACTAATGGCTATTAATTAAGACCATTAAGGTCGTTTGAAAAATCTCGCACCATCAAACAAATCTAACGGTGGCAGGTCGTTTCCAAATTGAAGGGAAATTAGTTTATTGAAGTTCTGAGCTTTTTCGCAGATTAGTTTGTATAATTACAGTGAGTCTAGATCTGTGAAAGTAGCAAGCTTGGTGAAAGTAGATGAGAGCTTATAGTCTATTTGCTGGGTGGCTAGCTTGCGTGTAAGTGAAGCTTCGTTGTTGTGACTTATGTTTTATCTTCAGCTATAAAATAAGGTCGTATTAAGTTAGTTGCAACTCTAAATTTATCTTGACTTTTTCTGTAAAAAACCTTCATTCAAAAAACCTTTTAAACATTCAAACGTGTCTCTTGAAGTGACCAGGACGGATGGGACAAATAAGTATTAACTTTGACAGACATCGTATCGCAAAACGTAAGCGGATAACGTCATACCGAGAGTCATTAAACAACTTATTAGTTAGTTTTACGGCGGTACAATATATCCTGTTGTGGGCCGAACCGCTTGGTTATTTTTATTTTATTGCTAATATCGCAATAAAAGCTGCGTAAATTATGTTAACCACTCAACGAGTTATTGGATCTGAACAACATTACTGCCAATACTGCCATCTATGACGAAATAAACTGACCATTCTTAAGCCTTATTGCAAAGGGATATGGTCTGCTTATGATGATCTAAGTGTGCTGCAGTTACAATGTCCAGAGGTGCTATTACAATCGCTTCGGAACCAGTATAAGTGCGCTCTTCTATTATGGATACTTAAGACGTATCTCGAGGTTACGTTACACTGGCGCCAGTGTTGACTCGTGCGCTCGCGCAGCCAACAGGAATACGAGGACAGTGAGTGAAACCCGTACAATAGGAAGGACGGATGAAAAGATCGTTAAAGCATTTGAGTGATATCATAATAAAAGGAAGTAGGAAATAGACGAATGTCTATCTAACAATGGTGAAAGCTCTTATTTAGAAGGCAATATATAATATTATAGCTTAAGAAATAAATAATGAAAATCAGAACAACTTTTATAGTTCCTTAAATACGCAGTGTAGTTCAAGAGTAACACACTTTTCAACACATCATCATCATCATCATCATCAGCCTGTATCAATCCACTGCTGGCCATAGGCCTCTCCCATGGCACGCCACTGAGCTCGATTTTCAGCTCTCCTCTTCCAATCTGTGCCCGCCACCTTACGGATATCGTCGGCCCACCTTGCTCCAGGGTGCCAAGCACTGCGTCTGCTGTAATACGGTCTCCACTCAAGAACCAGCTTTCCCCAACGGCAATCGGTTTTTCGGCACATATAACTCCCGAAAGACTTAATAAACAATATATGTAAATATGTAGGTACATACATATGTATTAAAAACGGTGACGCGAAATGACGCCTTTGCCCAACAAATGGGACACAAAATATGATAGGTTATTTAAAAAAATATTGAAAAAGGGTCACTAAGAAATATCATAATCAGACATAGAATAAGAAGTTTTTGTAGCAAAAATGTATTTTAAATGTCAATTAAGTAGGGTTCTTCCTTCCAATATCAAAGTCAATAACTTTCGAAGTGACATTTCATACCAAATATTAAGTTTAACGGGTAAAGTAATAATTAATATGTATGCTGATAACTACCTATCGACGTTATGTAATGGTAAAACGTTATATTTTAGCATTTATAAGTTTTTTTTATTAATCAAAAAAAAGTTTAACTACTAAAACAAAACGAAAGAAAACCATTTTCGTAATCTATTTATAATAACTTTATTCTGTATAATAATATGTGCAATTGGCACATTCATATTATAGACGCAATCAGCAGCAAAAGTAGGTAAGCAGCTCAAGTGTTCAAAATAACCTACACACGCTCTTATTCTTTTAACAATAAAGTCGTGTCAAGCTCATGTTGAGCACTTGAGCTGCTTATCTACTTTTGCTGCTGACTGTATATCCTGTCATAAGGATTTATCAATGATCAATGTACATAGTTGTGGGAAGTGCCTATGGAAGTTTCATTTCTGCCACTAAAAGTCCTAGGTATGTCGGATCATAATGAATGATAATGTAATGATCAGAGCTCGGATTTTTCACGGCAAAACAAAACACTAGCGTAATTTAGCCAGTGCTTGAAATATTATTTTATCGATATCGATAATTCAGAACTAGAAGAAATAAAAGTCACCAAATAAAATTAATATGTAAAAAAACTAATAAAAACATTTGTATAAAGTTACTATATATTAGAAACAGACGCAATTTCTTCTTCAAAATCTACGTCAGTACACACAGCAGCACAAGACATTTTATTTGGGTAATAGTGATAGGAGTAGATGATCATTATCTTTTCAACATTCTCTGGGAGTAAACAGTTGCGTTTATCACTATAAATCCATTTATGTACACTAAATGTACGTTCAACTTCAGTTGACGTCAAGGGAGCAAATTTATAGAATTCATTATCAGTTCGGGTAATATTTTCAGATATGTCTCTTAAAATTTCGTAATCAGGATTTCGTTCGAGCACGGCTTCAAATTTACGTATCACTGGTAAAAGTTTACTCCAGTTTACGTAGCAACGAACAGTATCCAGAATGAGGAAGGATTCCGCAATGGATAAAGTCGAACATTGCAATTGTTCTATTGAAGAGGCTATTACTTCGTAGTTGTCGCGAATGAAATTTAACTCCGGTCGTAGTTTGCGTGTTTGAAAACATTTTTTTGCAGCTCTTATAGCTGCCGAGTCATTAGCAAGTAATATGGAGACGACATCACGTATTTGCTCATAGTATTGAGCGTAATATACCGCAGCAGATATCCAAGTTCCCCATCTGGTGATAATTGGCTCGGGAGGTAGGGGAATGGACGGATATTTTGCCTTAAAAAGGCGTACACGCTCTGGAGATTTTAGGAATATCTTTTTGACATTCGATATCAACCCATCCACACCTTTGAAATTATCTCGCACTTCTTCGGCAACCCGGTGCAGACCATGAGCTAAACACGTAATGTGTTTCATACGAGGAAACGTTGCTTTTAAAATACGACCGGCTTTAAGCATATATGCGGCACTATCTGTGCAAAGTAAAAGCAAATTGTTTACGTTATCATTGAAAGAATTTTGAAACAAAAATTTTAATTTGTTTATTATTAGGTTTGCTATTGTTTCCCCATTTACCTTCTCTAAAACCTTCGACCCCAAAAGATAAAATTGCTTAGAACAATTTTTTTGCAAAGACCGAATCACCACGTTTGTCACACATTTTCCCATGAAATCTGGTGTTTCGTCTATAGATATCCACAAATAATTGGTTTTGTTTACCTCTCTTATACCCTGTATAGTTTTTTTGTACACGAGATTTAAATAAATTTTTCGCAGGGTCGATTCTCCGGTAAAGAAGTCATAGAGCAGTCGCAACATAAATACTTGTTAAAAAAATGACGAAAATTATTGTTGTTGACTGTTGCCCATGGTATGTTGCATGAAATAAGAAAAATAATTAAATCGAAATAAAATTGATGTTTCCTATTTGGTTGCCCCGAACGGTAATTGTGGCGGTTGCTTTTCACATGATTCTCAATATTGCATTTCTTCAGTTTTAGATGCATATCGCACATAGAGCAGTATATAGTGGAGGTCACTTCATTATAGACTAACTCAGGGTGATTTTCAATCCACGTTTTGATCCGATCTTGTACATTACTCATTTTTGTATTAATTGATACCTTGCAATATTAAGTTATTATACGTATATCCAACACGTCGGATTCAATGCGTTGCGAAATAAATAATACCTAGATGCAATTTACGTTTTATACGTAATGAAATGACAGTTAAAGTGTGAATGTCATATGTCATGTGAGATGAAATTTGCAGTCGTTTCTATCATTTTAAATGAGGTGGTATAGTTACTTCGTTCTAAGTTGTACATGCAGACCTACCTCTTTGTTGCTCGACTATGGCAAAGCTAAAATGAAAAGTTATTTTATTACTTATACAGGATGTCCGGTAATTAATGCACAACCTTCTAACCCCCAGTAGGTCACCTTAGACTGGTCAAAAATATTGATTTTGAGCTTTAGTAAGTCTCCTGTTTTTCGAAATTTTCGCACGTTTGTTAGTTTTTAAATTTTGACATTCACACTGATAGGTGTACCATCGAATAAAAAAAGAAAAAATGTACTGAGGCAATACCTGTCATATACTCTAGTAAGACTCGATAGGTGTCGATAAAATAATATTTCAAGCACTGGCTAAATTACGCTAGTGTTTTGTTTTGCCGTGAAAAATCCGAGCTCTGGTAATGATACAGACAATACAAAAGTTATTGCCTGTCTGAATAGTTTTTGTAAAGTCTGCAGCAGACATGAGAGGCTCAAAATGATCTTAACACTTTATGGTTCAAATAATGATCTTATCACTTTATGGCTCGTGTTGAGTTAATTTTGAACACCTCAACCGCTAAGCTACTTCCTCTACTAACTGTTATTAAGTGAAACAAAGTTCCGCTGTCCCCAAATATCTTAGAATTCGAAAACAGGAAAGTGGAGCTTTGTTGGGCTAAGTTGAACGGTAAGCCGGCCCTAATGGCTCCCGATAGGGAAACTCAGGGGCTGTTACTAACGTGGCTTCCCGAGCGTGTGGTGCTGATGTGAACCAATGTATACTACAGGATGATAAAAACGTCCAATCGTATAGGAATGTTTACATATTTCTTAAGTGTAGTTGGTGGCGTAATCTCCAATTAAAAAACCGCCCAAGGGCATGTCGAGCCATGCTCAGTGTAGGGTTCCGTAGTTGCCGGCCTGGTACAGTACATCCATTCAAAAGGTCGTTTATTAAGGGATAATTTGCGAAAGTATTAGTTTAATCCAAAAAATTTTTAAGTCTTTTATTCTTTGGAGTTGGTTGGAGTTGGGGCGAAAAAAAATTCAGGCCCTACTTCATATATTACCCTAAAAAATAATCTTAACTCAGATTTTGTTTTACCGCTTTATTGGATGGATTAAAACACATACTCATACCAAATTTCAGTTTTCTAGTACTAACCATCACTGAGCAAAGCCGGTGACGGACAGACGGACAAACGGTCATGGCGAAACTATTAGGGTTCCTAGTGGACTATGGAATCCTAAAATTGGGTAGTGGGTAGCTCTATAATAGTAACTGTAATCGCGTTGATAGTGTGTATAAATTCACCGTCGCCGCCGAATTTATCGTTTGTCCACCAATTTCCATGGACAATTATGTCGTTCTTGATAATGACAAATGTATCATTGGCCTACTAAATAGAAAGTAACAGTATAGAGACATGTATAGGTAACTTTCTACTTGGGGTACTTAGAGTGCACACTGTTTTCGCATACCTTGTTTTTACAATATGTTTTATGGGAGATGTGGTCAAACTTATTTGATCAATAAGTTTTAAACCCGCTTTCGGTAGTAATAGCGTGCGATTTTTGAGCGAGTATTAAGTGAAAAGCGTATAAAGTTTTAGCGCGAGTGCTTACAATTACAAGAAAAGAAAAAAAAATGTATAAATTCAACATTCAGATTTTATAATTCAAAAACAACATCATACTATTTGATCACACCAGACTGGTATGCAAAGCTGTGTTTGGTAAATATCAACAAAGATTAAAAGTATTAAAACCAAGAGTCATTAAAGCTGTATCAATTGAAGCCAGTTTTTTTCTTGATTAGTTGATCGCAATATATGTATTGGCACACCCCATGCGATGATAGGCCAGCAGCGGCGGTTGGCACTTTAAATAATCAAAAGTGCGGTTGAAAATGCATCATTCATTCATTAGTTCATACATTGGTTACAACTTAATATATGCAAGTGTGCTATAACCGCGAGCTATTTTAATTATTATCCTATTTGCCTCTTTATATCGCTTTAGTATATTCGAGCGTACAGTCACCAGCATAAATATATGACTATGGGCAGCCCTGCAAAAATATCTGATTCTCCATTGAGGGCTTTTGCCCTCAATCAGATATATATGACGACACTTCCATGGTAAAAATATGTGATGCTTTGTGGCCGGCATAAACATCGTTTTGCATCGATCAGCATAAATATCGGATCCGGCCGCTTAAAAATATCTGATTACCCATCTAAATCAGAATTATGTGACTACTGCCACCGGCATAAATATCTAATCACTGTGAAAGCTTTAACATCGGATGACAGGTCGACCGCCTAAATATCTGACATAATAACCAAATCAAAATTATGTCATTCATCAATATACAAAACCAAACCCTATTTGGCTGGCATAGAGATCTTAATTGTATAAAGCTATTTGACAATTCACGAAAAGAGTGCAGACTTGTCATTGAACTGTCATTGCATATGTCTATCTCACAGTTTCTATCACGAATTTGACACATTCAAATCCATATGTTTCATTGCATTAAAAGCTTCATTACAATATTTACGATTTATTCATACAGTTAGGACTCGGTGCGACTGCCGTCAATCTCCGAGAAGCGATATTTTATTTTATTAAATTAAAGAAAAAAATCGCGCGCCAACACTGTTAACGGTTGATTTACGTATATAGGGTAGATAAATTGTTAATTTAAAGAAGCAGTATTGTTTATTTAATACATTACTTTGAACATTTACGGGTAGTATTTTTATAATATAACTTCCCGGCGACACAATAATATCTAACTAGTCACTACAATACCAGGTTAATTTTGGTTTTGTTCACGGTCCTTGTTACTCAAGTTTGCAATATTCTTACGAATTATTCATCACTCTTGTGAAAAAAAATGAGTCAAAAAATATCTAAATAAATCATAAATTAATTAATATTAAGTCCATTACTCCCTATATAGGGAACACTCACCACCAGGAGGTAAGTGAAATATTGCAAACGAGAGTATAATAGATTTTTAATGTAAAAAGCACGAAAGTCATAAAATATTCACAGTTTCTCACATCCATTCGTAAATGTAGTCCTACACCGGCAGAGGCAGATTCGCCCATTTGAAATCCGGCGAGTGACTGAGGTAAAGGGGTCTATACTCACCGCGTAATGGCACCAACTTGACGTCTGGATAGACGTTAACCGTATTCGGCACTCCACACACTTGATCTGAATTCAGTTCTGAATTCATCAATTCGTAGACAAAATCAGAGGTAAATGCTTAATTTTTTCTATGGTAGCTAAAAATGGTTTATTTCTACGATTCCTGTGTGATGCCAAGGTTCATTGGCTCCAGAGTTGGGGACTCATAATTGAAGTCGGTGATTTGATTGAAAATTCCCATTATTAAATCATCGCTGATTAAATCATAACACAAAACAATCAGGTAATTTCGCCAAGAATATATCATTAACGACGGGTGCTGATTTAAACTAAAGTAATGCTAATCTACTAAAGTCAATCATGATTCGTTTAATATGATTGGAATATTTTTAAGTTGATTTATATTATTACAAGGATATAAGGCCTTTATTCTGAATTGTAGAAATTTTCGTTAATATACATTTTGCATAATTTAATTTAAAAAAGTGGTTTATAAAAATCCTGTCAAGCTAAAAAGGTTTCTGCAAAATAGACCTATCTGATAGCAACTAAATTCTAATATAGGTAACGAAAAGTGTGGGAGGATTTTGTTAGTCTTATATCACTGTTTTATTTATTTATTTATTTTTTATTTACCTACTTCTTTCAAATTGAAATCAATGAACAGTTTATAGTGAATGCTGTATTGTGGACTACATATATATGAGGTTGAAAATGGCTTCGTCGTTTTTTTTTGTAAATAAATAATTTTAGGCAACTACTCTACGATATAGATGTGATCAGATATTGAGGTAAACATCAGTATTCTCGATAAATTCTAGGTTTTATTGCAGTTACTAAAACGACCGCTCAATCTGCCCTAATCTGACTTTATCATTTACATTATCATCAATATTGATTTAATTTTAATACAAATTTTGATAGATTGAGAATTTACCACATGATCTACCTAATTAAATTATTACTTTCGTCCAAAACCAAATAGAATGGGTAGATATTGTAGAACCGAACTCCTTTTTTTTATATCGGGAATAAAAATAGAATTCAAATTAGCCTAAGCATATTAAGGTAACCCTCGGAATCAGAAATAATACGCTGGAAACTCTTATATACTTTCATTATGATATTTTTAACGTTATCTCTAAAATCTCAGAAAATCTCGTGTCTGGGCCTGAAGTTATGCAAGGTCAAACTCCAAAAATGGGGTTTTCGGGATTATATTGGTCCTTATAACTCCATTTAAGTTGACATCTATTAGTGCATTGTATAGCATCAAATTTGCAACAAGTTTTACTCTAAAGAATTTTTTATGCGTTCAACTGTTTACAAGAACAAACGGTTACAACACTGACACGTTTAAAGATTCTCGGAGCGATTATTTTTGAAACTATGTACTTAAGCTAATAATTGTTTTAAAAACTTCTTCTTCTTCTTATTTTATAAGACCTATGATATTGGTAGTTCCTAAAAATAATTTTATTAACATTTATTTGCATTATGGAGTGCCCCCCTTAAATATATTTTTACTATAAAACTAAGTAGCGGCACATATATTAGACCTTTGATTGAGATTTCTTGAATATACGCCGTATGCGACCCGCCCGCCCATCTGTCCGTTAATCTGCATATCACAGCCATATTACTCGGTATTAGCTTTGAAACTAAACGTTTTGACACATATATCAGCCACCCGTCCAGGAAACAGCACGATACATATGCAAAGCGCTATCTCACTCGAACGTCGTCGCCGCATGCGAAAACCGCAGCAGTGTGATAGTTACCTTAACCGTAACCGAAAACTGCAATGAAATCGAACGGGCCGTTTCAAAGTTTAATGGGAGCATTACTTTTTACACATACCTAAAAATTAACAAACAAATATGTCGGTATTTTGGTAAAGGTAACATTTGGCAGCTGGCACATACGTTTTCTTTGCTCGAATACAATATTGAATCTGTATAATACATTTTATGACTTAAACGCCAACCACCAAGTAATACCTTTACCAAAATATTGTCACAAATAGCCATTTATCCTAAATGTATATAAGGTCGGTGTTAATAGAAAAGTAAAATAATGTAGCCAAACACATTTACCTTCATTGCTTCACAATTAAACAATTATGTTTTTTTTTGTCATTTCATACACAAACTTATTATTTACATATTTAAGTGAAAACAGATTTCTTTAATATTATTTTGTCATGTTTCAAATGCCTTTCATGCATACAAATTCAGACATATTTGTTTACCTTATTTTACTTTTCTATTGACACTGACCTTACTCGTACCGCCTCTGTTCCGTCAGGGAAAAAAAATGGAGCTAGTAGCTATGCAAAATCTAATCCTATTTAAAACATCATTAAAACAACTAAATCGTTAGTTTAACTAAGCAGATGTCTTACTAATGTTATCACTTCAGCTAAGTAATCACGATAGAAACTAAAAATCGTCATGATTTACTTATGTCGGTGCTCAATCTGATTGGAAAGCTCATGATTGAAATCGTAATCATGTTTATATGATAAAGATTAACGTTCTAATTTTGAACTTTAGTTTCAATACACACATTTTTGCCCAACCCTGATTGGCTCGTTGCTCTCCTGTCGCTTGTCGGACAGGTGCCTTGCAACATGCAATAAAACAAGGTCAATATTGAAAATAGAATAGATTAGATTATTATAGATTTTCTGAAGTATATGACATCTATTTTCAGTTTATATATAGTAGTGTAACTACTTAAAAAAAATTGCAAATCAAAAAATATTGAACAAAATAATTTGATTTGCTTCAAGATTCAAGGTCAATATTCAATAATTTTATTTTGCACTATTTATCTTCAGTAGGTATCATAAATTCGACCATTCTGGGCCCTCCGGGTTATATACTGAATAACTCTTAAGCTTAACTCTTAAAATTTTTAGGATGGTCGATTTTGCAACTTCCACTTGCAAGTAATCCATGATTTCACGGCATTTATCTAAAAACAATATGAAATTACAAATGCATTATTAAGTCGGTAGAACCTATTGATTACGTAGGTATCATGTAAGTAAACAAGAAACAACTCACATAAACTCTCAATGGATTAATTATTTAATGGAGCGGTCTATTTTTTCGTATATTTAAATAATCCTATGCTTCAATTGCTCGTAGATTTGATAAGACGCCCTATACATTGGCATTGAATTAATCTAATTATTACGAGTTGCAATCCATGCAAAATAATAATTTGACTTGTTTATTTCTGATGTGACATGCCATATTGACGTAAAAATTTTACTTTTTAATGATAGTTTAGGATAGTAATAAGAAGGTTTATCACATCTATTAAACGTCATGATGAATATCAACCATACCATCATATACCATTTACTGCTTTATACCAGCTAGATAAGGTTTAGTTCTGTATATTGATGACATAATTTTGATTTTGTTATTATGGCAGATATTTATGCGGTCGACCTATCATCCGATGTTAAAGCTTTCACAGCGGTTAGATATTTATGCCGGTAGCAGTAGTCACATAATTTTGCTTTTGATAGGTAATCAGATATTTTTAAGTGGACGGATCCGATATTTATGCTGATCGATGCAAAACGATGTTTATGCCGGCCAGAAACCATCACATATTTTTACCATGGAAGTGTCGTCATATACTTTTGCCCTCAATGGAGAATCAGATATTTTTACAGCGCTGCCTACAGTCATATATTTATGCTGGTGACTGTACATACAATAGCGACGGATTACGAAATCTCGATGTTTAAAATTCACATTATACTATTTTACTATAGGTTAACTCGTATTTATTTAATAAGTGAGACGTTTTGATTTCGATTAGGTTAGGTTAGGTTAGAATAAAAGTGTAATTTTTACCTCTATGAAATATAACTATTTTATATTATCCAGTGACACTTCTTCGAGCGTTGGTGGTTTGACATCTCAGCGATATGTGTAAACCTTAGCTTGTGAGTAGCTTTATGTTAACCTTAGCTATTGAGAGAGTAGTTATTTTACACGAGCTTCGTTTCGCTTTTTGTTGGTTTCCCTATGTCGGTTTTCGCGTTTCTCTTTGTCTGTTTACACAGTGCTCTGACACGAATTAAAAACAACGTTGCGTTAAAAGCGAGCTCTTTTGTTACAAAAGTGTATTGTTTCATCTGTGCTTACGATTCAGAGCGAATGTTCGCGTTAGCTGTTCGAGCGCACGAGTCGAGGCCTCGAGCGCCAGTGTAACGTGACCAGAGTGATCCGTGACAACTATGGTGTTAGGTAAGTGTATTTTCTTTAATTAGGATCTTTAGAACCGACACCAACATAAATAGGACAAGGGCTAGCGAATGATGATTACAGACTCGGTTGCCATATACTTATTTAATACTAAATATGAATCGAGCTTTTATAACGGTCATCAACTCGTAAAGCGATTGAAATGATACCTCTTTTCTCGGTTGTAGAGTTACGAGAGTTAAACCGAAGCCGTTTCGGTGTGAACATTAATAATGTAGCCTGCTGCCGTCATCTGCCAGTCCTGTCATCCTAGTGCTCACATGTCAGCTGCATAGCCAAAACTGCCAAAAGGGAAGAGAGGACATAAAGGACTTTTGGTGTTAACGGTCATACATAAGTCACATCTGTATTGTGCGGAAACCACAGAAAATACAGCCAAATTGCGAAATTACACATGAAAATTTCGAGAAATTCTCTCAATATAGTGTTAAGGATTTAAATTTTCCGTTTCTTAAATTTAAATCCATACTAATATTATAAATGGGAAAGTGTATGTGTGTGTTTGCTTGTCCGTCTTTCACGGCAAAACGGGGCGACGAATTGACGTGATTTTTTAAGTGGAGATAGTTGAAGGGATGGAGAGTGACATAGGCTACTTTTTGTCTCTTTCTAACCCCCCACTTCCCAAAAATGGGGGGTGGAAGTTTGTATGGAGCATTCCGGGGGGCAATCAGGAAAGGGGAACCGTGTTACCCCGAATTTATCGCGAGCGAAGCCGCGGGCAAAAGCTAGTTTCTTATATTTCTGGTGAAAAGTTCCACTTTTCCAACTTATTGGGAATTATCGGCAACTTCCACATCTGTAGGCCATGAGTATCAATCCCAAGTAACACAGGAAGCATTATAACATATGAATAGTTAACTTATTTCGAACTTAAGGACCGTATAAACTCTTATATACGTTCACCGAGCAGCTTGTCGCATTATATGATGCTTTGAGCTGTATAACGGTTGTATAATGGCATATCTAAATGCTTTTGTAAAGCCTTTAGCTTTAGTGCAGCAAACCACAACGCAACTGTACAGCTTTCGACTGTTTAAAAGCACTAAAGTGCTTTAGGTTCTACAATAGCATTATATAATGCTTTAAGCTGTATAACGGTCGTATAATGGCATGCATAAATGCTTTTTTAAAGCCTATAGTTTTAGTGCAGCGAACCAAAATGCAACTGTACAGCTGAATGTTGTACATTTGCGTTTTGGTTTGCTACACTAATGCTTCGGTGTGGTTTAGTGCCTTAGGTTCTACAATAGCATAAATAAATGCTTAATGCTGTTTATGAGCATGAATATTAGCCATTATAATGCCACGTAAATTCGCTATACAGCTTTCAGCTATTTTTAATGCCTTAGGGTGTACAATAGCATTTATAAGTTGGTAATACATTCCTAATGCTGTACAATAGCAATAATATAAACCATTATAAAGCCAAGTAATTCACTATAAGGGGCTGTTCATAAATAACGTCATTTCAAATGGGGGGGGGTCTGGACATCGGATGATGGTAGCATGACGTAGGAGGGGGGCGGTCATTCCGAAAATCACATCATCAATGTGTAAAAAAAGGAATGAAAGTCGTGTTTCTATAAACTTTTAATGCTATAAAATATTATCTACTAAATAGTTTTTTAGTTTACAATTAAGCTTAAAACGCATTTTTTTTAAATGACGTCTCTTTATTTGGCAGGGGGAGGGTTGGATGATTTTAGGTTAGGGGGGGGGGGGAATCATCAAAAATTGATGACGTAATTTATGAACAGCCCCTATACATATTTTAGTGCCTTAGGGTCTACAATAGCAATTTTAAGTAGTATATAATGCTTAATGTTTTTTAATAGCATAATTATTCACGTGTAATGCTGTAGGCATAAATAAGGCCTTTTTAAGGGTCACTGAGCTGCTATTGGACTAAGAGCTAGCCACGTCAGATATGACACAATAATGAGAGCAACAAAACCCGTCTGGTTAGATTGCTATACTATTCTTATTGCTAGATCCTGGCATCTGGCAGCTTTTAATGGGTGGAGGTCACAGTGACAGACTAGCAAAATGTTTTAATTGGAAAATAGTAATACCAAACTAGGTAAAAATTGCCAAAGTTGTCTCAGTTATAAAGGACAGGGCCTATATTTTAAGGGGCTCCCTGGCGCCAACGACCTTAGATCTGATTACCTTAGTTTTCTAATGATTTATATAGCTTATCATATTATCAGTAACGGCTTTAAACAATATAGTATCCTATATTTACTTCAATATTCATTGTCTTCGAGATATTTGACATCAAAGTCGAACCGGTTTAGGCTAAAAAAGTGGTTTTATGGTCATAAATTTTGTTTTAATTAGTTAAAAATTAAAATCTCGACAGTTTTTAGAGACATCAAAGAGGAACCCTAATATGTAGATTACGTATATATAAGATTCTTTACACCATTCGAATATCAATAAAAGTGTTTTTTAGACCATATTTTAAAAATATCATAAAAAAATAACGGCTCATTTATTTCAAGATCCGGCTCTACAGAATGGAGATAAAAGATTCAAGAACCGATAGTCGTTTGCCTTATAATTCTATCTGTAGTGAATATGTTGGAATATCGACTCAAAACTGGTCAAAAAGCGATAAAAAAAACGTTAGACCAAAAAATATTGTGTATTATTACCATACATCGGGGTTTTAGGTGCGGGAATGTTTGAAATTAGCCAAAGAGTAGGCATTAACTTAAAAAACAGAATGTACTCTAGCAGGTTTCTACCTAATGAATAATTGATTGAAAAAATCATAGGTATATACAATTCATATGTAATAGCTGACTATTATGTATATATATTGTATACCTATGATTTTTTCAAGTATTTTTTTATTAATTCATGTAATGACTGATCATTGTCAACCTCTTCAGTTAACCAAATAGTTCATAAATATCGGACGTCAAGATTAATATTTGACACTTATTATACCGTGTCTTTGTCTTAGGTAGATCTAGTTAATAAATTTCGGATATGCAATTGCATTTTTAAAATACTATATAATAGTCAATACAAACATGCCTCTAAGAAAAAAAGCTCGTATCATAGTGTGTATGCTATTCACAGAGAGGTAGTTATTCATTAGGCATAATATGATATTTTCTCAGACGAACCTATCTGTTTATCTCTACTCTTTCTCAAATCGTCCCCGCACAGAAAACCCCGATGTATGATTATTACGGAAACAAAAACAGTAGGCGACAAACTATGAACTATATTTTATTATACATCGTTTGGCACTACTTTCCCCCAACATAAACTTTTGTATAATTTCTCTTAATATTGTATAGTATTTGTATAGTTTCTCATAATATTGCATAAAACCCAGATTTCTAGGATTTGTTTTCTTGAAATGGTTTGCATTCTTTGACCTCCACCACTTTAAAGCTGCCAGATGTCCAGATCTAGAAATAAGCATAGTATACCAAACTGACTAGAGGGGTTTGGTTGCTCTCATTATTGTGTCATATCTGACGTGGCTAGCTCTCCAACCATAATATAATATAGACCAACGCCATGTTGTAAATAATTTATAACCTAAAAATAAAATCATGCAGACCTATTTATATAAGGAAAATACCTATATAATAATGAAATAACTTAATTTAAGACTGCTCAACCAACACTATTATGTTAATAATGCAAAACTGGTTCTATACGAGGATTACACAATTGTTTTGTTTATTTGACGCATATCTTTTTATAATATTTTATAGCAAAACCACAATAAATCAAAGGCGCGTGAAAATTTTCAATGAAACTTATATACACATTTACAGTAAACTACATTGCGCAGTCATATTTGAAGGATATAATAACGTAAAAGAGTCATAATAAACAAATATGACGTGTCACTCATTCAGTTTTTTGTACCGTCTTCGTCCATTTTATATTGCGAGACAAGGTAGTTAAATCACAACGTTCATTATATTATAACATTTGTTCCGTCGGTATTAGAGACGTTTTTGCATTGACGGAAGGTTTATTTTACTACACTCTTATGCTAGTATAATGCTTTTGTATTGCGATTGGCAAGTTAATCGAGAGTACTAATGCTTCTTTACTGCGATTAGCAAGTTTTTTGGCCGTATTAATGCTTCTTAAATGCGGTTGGTAACTTAATAGAGCGTACTAATGCTTCTTTAATGCGATTGGCACTTTCCATGATAACGATAATGCTAATAGCGCAGACATAATGCGCCTGTAATGCTTTTAAATAACCTATGTAGGATCTCAAGCTTGGTAATTTGTGCCCATTTAAGAGCTATATCAGCACTATAAACGTTTATAATGCTACTATAAAACGAATTTAAAATGCAAAAAGCATACAGATATGCTGTAAGACGGCCGTTATACTGCTTTGATGTGTTACTTGGGATGAACCGTAAGGGCTCATTTTTTAAGAAACAACCAAAAATTGTCTAGGATTGCTAATAGGCCAAGCAAATAAGATCTATAAAAAGTGTTTTGAGGAATTAATTCCCAGCAGGCTGGAAATCGTTTTAATATCTTCATGTGGTCCTAAATGCATGTAATCCGAGTTTGCCCAATCCCAAGAGGTGTGCATAACTTTTTAGCGAAAATTTTGCTCTTTGTCAGTTTTTTGCTTGTAGCTCGAAAACGGTACGTCCGACGGAAAATGTCATGTATATCAATATTAAAGAGGGTTAAATTCTGCCTTGCATGAGTATCTTTACTTCTAATTCATTTCAGCGGTACAGCCGAAATCAAAAGTTATAAACCGGGAAAATGTCTCATTTAATTAAAAAACTCATATTTTGACTTCCATACCACATATCTCTGAAACAGATGTCTCCTGGTGAAAAACCTATAGAATAAAAGTTGAAGACAATATAATTTCACGTTACATAGACATTTCAATTTTCAAATTCAGTGATTTTGAAAGACTAAATTTGGAATGAATTCAAAAGCGGTTTTTTACTAATTCCTTCTAAGTTGCATATTTTCCATAAATATAAGGTGTGAGGCGTACATTTAATGCATTGTTACAACTAAGAACATTTAGGTGCAAATTTCTTAAACGTACCCAATCAGAAAACTATTTATACACCGTGTTTTTTTTTTCCGGTAAATTCAAGGGTATATTCCTGAGCTATTTCTCAAAGACTCCAGTGTTCTAATTAGCTCCAGTTCTGAGGTAATCGATAGTTCTGTATCGTCTTTCTGATTGTGTAAATTTTTCTTGTAGTCTGAGAACCCGCTATAAAGTCATGTAACTGTATGCTAAGACAATACAATATTAATTTTGTACTAAGCAGAAACGTCTGCAATCAAAATTTCAATTTCATAATTGAAAGAAAAATGGAAAAATTCGGACCGGTGTTCCGAAAGGTCGCAAGTTCGAATCTTGCTTGTTGCGGTGATTTTTTTCATTTTTCTTTCAGTTATACAATTTTCAATACAATAACAATAGACTTGTGTAACGTATAACGTTACACAAGTCTATTACAATGTTCCCTTTGTATCTATAGGATTGTTAATATTCGAAATTTCATTGACATGTCATAATCTTCAATTGTTTAGTTGAGTTAATAAACCTACAGATTGGGGAATCAATCAACAACTAATGAACCTATTTGACTTAACACATAGGTGAATCATTTTGTAGTGGGTTCTCAGAGTAAAAAAAAAATTAAATGTAGGTTTACACAATTAGAAGGCATTAATAAAATATCGATTACCTCAGAACTGGAGCTAATTAGGACACTGGCGTCTTTGAGAAATAAACCTAAGTTAAGCTCAGGAATATACCCTTGTAATTACCGGAAATAAAAAAAAAACACGGTGTATTAATAGTTTTCTGATTGGGTACGTTTTAGAAATTTGCACCTAAATGTTCTTAGTTGTAACAATGCATTAAATGTACGCCTCACACGTCATATTTATGGAAAATATGCTACTTAGAAGGAATTATTAAAAAACCGCTTTTGAATTCATGCCAAATTTAGTCTTTCAAAATGACTGAATTTGAAAATTGAAATGTCATTATATCGTGAAATTATATTGTCAACTTTTATTCTATAGGTTTTTCACCAGGAGTCATCTGTTTCAAAGATATGTGGTATGGAAGTCAAAATGTGAGTTTTTCAATTAAATGAGACATTTTCCCGGTTTATAACTTTTGATTTCGGCTGTACCGCTGAACCGAATTATAAGTAAAGATACTCAATCGAGGCAGAATTTAACCCTCTTTAATATTGATGTACATGACATTTTCCGTCGGACGTACCGTTTTCGAGCTACAAGCAAAAACCTGACAAAGAGCAAATTTTTCGCTAAAAAGTTATGCACACCTCCTGGGATTGGGCAAACTCGGATTACATGTATTTAGGACCACATGAAGGTATTAAAACGATTTACAGCCTGCTGGGAATTAATTCTTCAAAAAAATCTTATTTTCTTGGCCTATAAGACTAAAAGACCTTGCACAGCAATCGGACACATCAGGCTCACTAGGGCTCGCAGTCGAGAAATAAAACCTCGCAATTAACGTCTCTTTAAACCCATTTATGTTTGTTCGTGATGATGAAAATCGTTGTTCTTAGCTAAAACTACGTGAATAAATAATCGCGCGTTGAAAATGCAGAACATTAAAATGCATGAGCAAATGTACCGCAGTATAAATTCATAATCCCATTCAACTGCGAATACTATAATGCTTTTGCGCGGACCCGTGCCACGGAGAAGGGAATTGACAGAGCAACAACCCGAGAAAATAAATACATTAAGCTAAGAAGCTACAAATACTGCGCTTATATACACAATATAGCGCTTTTAAAATTTAGAACGATTCAATTAACCATACTATTTTCATAACTAGATGGTTTTTATGAGTTAAGAAGTGAATATACGTTAAAATTTACATCTGTAACAGAAGTTGTTACTTTCATTGCAAGCTCTACATTATGATATAAAAATCTCATTTTACAAAAAAAGTGACTAGACATGTTCTTTCCGTGTACCCTTTATATGTCCACCACGAATTCGAAATATATACGTTAGCGCCTATGTGTAGTGAAGTCGATTTGTATCATAGTTTTCGAGGTAGTATTTTCAAACGCGCTTGCAGTTGTGTGATGTCTTGGGCGGCGGTAATTGCTTACCTACCATCAGGGCCGCGATTCGAAAAATGAACAACACATTTCGTTATAGCGTTGAGTTGAGTTGGGTTGAGTTGAGTTGGCTTGGAGCAGTGTCTGTCCAGTGTGTGTGTTTTTCGAATCGCGGCCCAGGCGATTCGTCTGCTCGTTTGCCTCCTATGTCATAGAAAAAAATCGGTCGTATGGACCTGTTACTCTGTCATTTCTTCTCTGTTTCTGTTTACCACTCGCGCCTGATGTGGCCCTGGTACAGTCGACTTCAAAGTGATGTATCCACTTTTAGACCTTAATACAACGCAATAAGGTGAAAAAGTGGATACAACTTTTTGTAGTCGACTGTACAAGTTTGGTTTGTTGGATAACTGAAAGTACTGAAGTGTATTAAAAAAACGTAAATTATTTTTAAATTACCTACTTATAACGTTTATAGGTGTATGACCTTGGTAAAAAACACTGGAATTGCATAGTCTACCAATAGTCATCTGATGTTGTTGAGTTCTTCTGTTTAATTTTAAGTAGCTACTACTATTATATATCATATAGGGTCAAAGCATTAGGTGTACTTGTACTGTTTCATATAATCCTGGTTTTTGATTTCCTTACCCACTGTAAATACGTGTTAACAAATTCCGGTTTCAGTTGTTACCGAAAATCCTGGTTATTACTTATTAAAACAGTGCCAATCCCGTTTCCCAGAACATCGCCAGACGTGGGTTAATGAAGCACGCCCAAAATGCCACTCCCTAATGAAGACCTCGCCTTTAGAACTTATTAACTAGGCGGTAGACTGCGTAGGTGTCTAGAATACGAGTAGGTATATGAAATATGACGTAAGCTCCGTTTGACGGCTTTATTCAAACTTGAACTACTGTGAGATCATGACGTGTTACATATAAGTATGTATTTAATTCGGTAATATTATAAGTTGACTGTTTTTATCTAAGTATTTTAAATTTTTAAACTAACTGTCATACTGAGATTACCTAACAAAACGTATAGTGTAAGTGTCTTTTTTATTAGTCTGACGTATTTTTTATCACTACACTACACTTGATTTATAGGCCTCCATCTTCAAGCAGTGTTGTCGTCGGTTTGCGCGTGATAACTGGTGATGTAACAAACCTAAACATATTAACTGATTTCAACTCACACGATTTTCACTCATTATTTTGACAAAACGGGACTTAATCGCGTACACTTATTTAATTTTATTAGGAGTCTGCCTGCGACCGCAAGCGTTACGACACCGTCGAAACGTCAGGAAAATAATAAGATTTTAGTCATAATAATAAACATATTTAGACTGAATTATACCTCAATATCATATATACAACTTTCACAAATATTTGTACAAAGGAGAGAGCAAACCAGTATCAAAGCTTACATGTTTAGAAATCCTTGTTTTATTTCCGCTTAAGTACACAAACAAATATTTTGTTCAATGAAATGCAGGAACAAAATCGGATCTGTTCCCTCGAGTTCCACAGCTTACGGCAAGGAGATGCGCGGAACATGCATATAACAATCACATTACAGCGAAGAAATGCATCGAGCTTGAAAACATAGAGTCCGCTGCAAGCGGGGTACGATAAACGATAAAACAACAATCTTATTTGAGAACCTGAAATGATTTTACCACCACGTCGGTGGCAAATAAGCGTACAACGCCGCTTGATAGTAAGCGGTCATCGTAGGCTATGTTGCTTGAAACTCCAGGCCCCGTAGCCAAGATGACAATCGTTTGCAGAAAGCGAAACGAATCGCTACATGCTCTCGCTCACTCTTCCATATTAGTGCGGTAGAGAGACGGATAGCGTTTCGATTCGTTTTCTGCAAACGATTGTCATCTTGGCTAAGCCCCCAGGAGTGTTACATGTTAGCGGCTGGGCTATCGGGGAGCGCCGCGGACGAATGCGCAATTTATCCCGTGGCGTTCCCCCTAACGGTAGTGCGGACGACGCCGGTGTGTTTTTAGTGGGTAGGCCTCTCCCCTCCCTCTGGCTAGCAGAGGGAGTTAAGGGAGAGGAGAGTCCCACATACCCCCCACTATGGGCCCTCCCTAGGCACCCATGCGTAACATTTTTACACCGACAAAAATAAAAGGGGTGTTACATGTGTGTTGCCGACCCTTTAAAAAAATACTGTGATCCCTTCAGCAGGGACCAGCCGGGGCGTTCGCTGTAGAAAATCCCTTCGATTTATAGTACAATACAATACAATACAAATATTCTTTATTGCACACCTCAATAACATATAACAGTACAGTACACAGAAACATAGATAATACTAACAATAACTTAACTATTGATCGTGCTGAATTATCTTGCTGGCATGTTTCTTATAAATTGATAGTTATCTACATAATTTGTAATCCAATTCCAATTTGTGTAATAAATGAATTTGAGTTATCAATACCTCATACTAATTGGCGGAAGCAAATGTTGATCTCCCTGAAAACGCTCGCTTTTCCCTTTATTTTATTTTTTCAATTCGTTTCAAAGTAAGCGCATCAACACTCGGCAGGTATCGGATATCGTTCATTAATGGGCATGGTGTTGTTCAAAAGAGAACAGTTCAGAATACATACCAAGCTGCTAAATAGAATAGATTATTTTTTCTTACGTATTGCTCACTAGATTTTTATGATGACATTTTACTAGTATGTATCACAATTTTGAAATATATCCAGAGGTTAAATTAACGCTAAAGTTGTCTTCTTATTCATTGAAAATATAATTTGTTTAAATTAATAAAATACGACAAGAAAGATCTAACAAATAAACAATGATTTGAGGTTAACTTATAGTGGTAGCCGTACGATTAAAAACACCGCAAATCGATCTACAGTTTAGCCGTTTGGCAAACGCATACTAGAGGTCAAAACACATTTTTTGACCCGCAGTTCTTAAAAGAAATTCTCTTAGTAGGGGAGTGCCGAGACATTTTTTTATTTGTATGGAAAAAAAATTTTTTTTCAGAAACCTATCGTGTGTGGTATCTTATGAAAGGGCATTTTGAGGCGATTCTAAAAATATATCACATCTTTACATTTCAGCCATTTTTTTTAAATTAACACAAAAATAATTTTCGAAACATACCAAGTTTGGGCTCCTCCAGACACGATATGGCTGTTTTTTTTTTAAATACAATATACCACAAATGATACGTAATATCCTCATATCTAACCTCAAAAAAGCAATTTTGAAAATAATTTCATTAATTTTTTTTTTAATTTTTCAATATTACAAAGTGACACAGTTCTATTTCAATACTTATTCGGCGTGACTTATGGAACTGTAGTACAGATACAGTACATATTAATCATAAAGTGATACGTAGTATCCATATATCCAACGGGAACTACCTCTTTAACCCTTTAACTGCGGCTTTTCATCAGCTGGTATAGTTTGTTTACTAAAACTATACCAACTTATGAAAAGACGCAGTTAAATGGTTAAAGAGGTATTTCCCGTTGGATATATGGATACTACGTATCATTTTATGATTAATATGTACCGTATCTGCAGTACAGTTCTATACGTCTCGTAAAATAGGTATTGAAGTAGAACTGTGCCACTTTGTAATATTGAAAAATTAAAAAAGAAATACCTAATGAAATTATTTTCAAAATTGGTTTCTTGAGGTTAGATATGAGGATATCACGTATCATTTGTGGTATATTGTACAAAAAAAATTAGCCATATCGTATCTGGAGGAGCTCAAACTTGGTATGTCTCGAAAATTATTTTTGTGTTAATTAAAAAAAAAATGGCTGAAATGTAATGATGTGGTATATTTTTAGAATCGCCTCAAAATGCCCTTTCATAAGATAGCGCACACGATAGGTTACCGAAAAGTTTTTTTTTTCCATACAAATAAAAAAATGTCTCGGCACTCCCCTCCTAAGGGAATTTTTTTTAAGAACTGCGGGTCAAAAAATGTGTTTTGAACTCTAGTATGCGTGTGCCAAACGGCTAAACTGTAGATCGATTTGCGGTGTTTCTTTGAAATTGGGCTTGTACGGCTACCACTATTATAAATGGCGCGTAATTTTCTTTTTTGGATGTGCGTGCAGCTTGAGGCAAAGGCGCGGACGTATAATGCCAAACAGCCAATATTAAAACAGACAATTCGTGTTTAAAACGTAATTTATTGTATATTACGAGTAATATAATAAGTTGAAATGATTCTTATTCACAATCAGGATTGTATAATTTGTATTCTATCGTAAATGTGTATATTTTTAATAAATTTACTTTTTTTTTACTTTTTTAGAATGTAAACTCATAACATAAAGAGTTAAAAAAAAGTAAAGGTAATACCCGACTAAATTACAACGATTCGTCTGCGTACGTACAACTTGGTACTAGAGTACAAACGTCACTTGATCGGATTATTAAATTATTCCACTAGTTGGATAATTATTGTGAAATGCACGCGTGTTTAATATCTAGGATTATTAGCATAAAAGCGGTGGAATAAAAACCTCGTTACGAGCAGGTGTGTTGAAAAATTAAGTGTTATGTTATGTTATGGCGTTCGGTTTCAAAGTAACCTTCATCCTTTACCTATTATTTTAATAGCTACTAATTTTTCATCCAAAGAACTCGATTATTATAAAACTAAACGTAATACCTAACCCGTTTCACGTTTCCTACAAAACGTTATTCCCCGTAAGAATTCAAAATAAAGCAAACTTTGATCATTGATATTGTTTATCTTACGCTCTTAGTACTAGTATTGTACGAAACACCGGGAATTTAAGCAAACCTCAGATTTCGTGCCTACATTCATTCAGCCAAATCTGAGAGTACCATCTAGTGTAATTACTGCCGCGTCGCCAGCCTCTGATAGGGGCTGTCAGGCGTTTTCCGAGATCAGATGTTGATCTGTGACCTTGTGGTTCCAATAGGTCAGGGAACGCGGGCGAGACAAGTCCTTTAGACAACCAGTACAATGTGATATTTCACGCGGCGACGGCAGCCGCGGCCATAGGTGAGAGAGATACCGCGTATCCGCTCCCAAGTAACACATCAAAGCAGTATAACGGCCGTCTTACAGCATATCTGTATGCTTTTAGCATTTTCAGTTCGTTTCATAGTAGCATTATAAATGTTTATAGTGCTGATATAGGTCTTAAATGGGCACGAATTACCCAGCTTGAGATCCTATACAGGTCATTTAATAGCATTACAGGCGCAATATGTCTGCGCTATTAGCATTATCGTTGTCATGGAAAGTGCCAATCGCATTAAAGAATCATTAGTACGCTCTATTAAGTTGCCAACTGCATTAAAGAAGCATTAATACGGCCAAAAAACTTGCTAATCGCAGTAAAGAAGCATAAGTACTCTCGATTAACTTGCCAATCGCAATACAAAAGCATTATACTAGCATAAGAGTGTAGTAATATAAACCTTACGTCAATGCAAAAACGTCTCTAACACCGACGGAACAAATGTTATAATACAATGAACGTTGTGATTTAACTACTTTGTCTCGCAATATAAAATGGACGAAGACGGTACAAAAAACTGAATGAGTGACACGTCATATTTGTTTGCATCCTAACAAAATTTATAAAAGTTTTTGACTATTTTACGTTATTATATCCTTCAAATATGACTGCGCAATGTAGTTTACTGTAAATGTGTATATAAGTTTCATTTAAAATTTTCACGCGCCTTTGATTTATTGTGGTTTTGCTATAAAATATTCTAAAAAGATATGCGTCAAATAAACAAAACAATTGTGTAATCCTCGTATAGAACGAGTTTTGCATTATTGACATAATAGTGTTGGTTGAGCAGTCTTAAATTAAGTAATTTCATTATTATATAGGTATTTTCTTTGTATAAATAGGTCCGCATGATTTTATTTTTAGGTTATAAATTATTTACAAAATGGCGTTGGTCTATATAGACGGAGAGCTAGCCACGTCGGATATGACACAATAATGAGAGCAACCAAACCCCTCTAGTCAGTTTGGTACTATGCTTATTTCTAGATCTGGACATCTGGCAGCTTTAAAGTGGTGGAGGTCAAAGAATGCAAACCATTTCAAGAAAATAAATCCTAGAAATCTGGGTTTGATGCAATATTATGAGAAACTATACAAATACTATACAATATTAAGAGAAATTATACAAAAGTTTATGTTGGGAGAAAGTAGTGCCAAACGATGTATAATAAAATATAGTTCATAGTTTGTCGCCTATTGTTTTTGTTTCCGTAATAATCATACATCGGGGTTTTCGGTGCGGGAACGATTTGAGAAAGAGTAGAGATAAACAGATAGGTTGAGAGTTAGTCTGAGAAAATATCATATTAAGCCTAATGAATAACTACCTCTCTGTGAATAGCTTACACACTATGATACGAGCTTTTTTTCTTAGAGACATGTTTGTATTGACTATTATATACTTAGTATTTTAAAAATGCAATTGCATATCCGAAATTTATTAACTAGATCTACCTAAGACAAAGACACGGTATAATAAGTGTCAAATATTAATCTTGACGTCCGATATTTATGAACTATTTGATTAACTGAAGAGGTTGACAATGATCAGTCATTACATGAATTAATAAAAAAATACTTGAAAAAATCATAGGTATATGTACCTACAATAAACACATAATAGTCAGCTATTGTCAGCTTTGGACCCGGTGTATGTCCTTAAACTACGTCCGGACTTGGGTATGTCCTTAAAATATGCCAAAAAGAGAGGTATGGGCACTGCGAATGCGAATGGCATCTCGCTTAGTGTGGTAGGGCACGTTCAGTGAATGTCATCTCGCTCAAATCTGGAGCAGAGCCCGACTGGGGAAGTACCTCCACCTTACAGAAAACCACAGCCAAATAGCACTAGACCCTACTCATAGTGTTGTGTTCCTGCTGGTGAGTAAGGTTGCCAAAGAGCTCAAAGAGGACCCAGTGTGTTGACGATGAGGGACCCTCTTGTTCCTTTAGCCGTCAACACAGTGAATCCTCCTTTTTGTAAAGGGTCGGCAACGCGCATGTGACTCCTGTCGAGTTACAGGCGTCCATAGGTTACGGTAGCTGCTTACCATCAGGCAGGCCGTATGCTTGTTTGCCACCGTCGTAGTATTAAAAAAAAAAAATATTACATATAAATTGTATATACCTATGATTTTTTCGATCAATTATTCCTTAGGTAGAAACGTGCCAGAGTACATTCTGTTTTTTAAGTTAATGCCTACTCTTTGGCTAATGTCAAACATTCCCGCACCGAAAACCTCGATGTATGGTAATAATACACAATATTTTTGGTCTAAGATTTTTTTTTATCGATTTTTGACCAGGTTTGAGTCGATATTCCAACATATTCACTATAGATAGAATTATAAGGCAAACGACTATCGGATTTTGAATCTTTTATCTCCATTCTGTAGAGCCGGATCTTGAAATAAATGAGCCGTTATTTTTCTATGATATTTTAAAAATATGGTCTAAAAAAACACTTTTATCGATATTCGAATGGTGTAAAGAATCTTACATATACGTAATCTACATATTAGGGTTCCTCTTTGATGTCTCTAAAAACTGTAGAGAGATTTTAATTTTTAACTAATTAAAACAAAATTTATGACCATAAAACCACTTTTTTAGCCTAAACCGGTTCGACTTTGATGTCAAATATCTCGAAGACAATGAATATTGAAGCAAATATAGGATACTATATTATTTAAAGCCGTTACTGATAATATGATAAGCTATATAAATCATTGGAAAACTAAGGGAATCAGATCTAAGGTCGTTGGCGCCAGGGAGCCCCTTAAAATATAGGCCCTGTCCTTTATAACTGAGACAACTTCGGCAATTTTTACCTAGTTTGGTATTACTATTTTCCAATTAAAACATTTTGCTAGTCTGTCACTGTGACCTCCACCCATTAAAAGCTGCCAGATGCCAGGATCTAGCAATCAGAATAGTATAGCAATCTAACCAGACGGGTTTTATTGCTCTCATTATTGTGTCATAATCTGACGTGGCTAGCTCTTAGTCCAATAGCAGCTCAGTGACCCTTAAAAAATGCCTTATTTATGCCTACAGCATTACACGTGAATAATTATGCTATTAAACAACATTAAGCATTTATTTATGCTATATATTTATGTTGTAGAACCTAAGGCACTAAAACCGCTAAAAGCTGTATAGGGGCTGTTCATAAATTACGTCATCAATTTTTGATGATTTTTACCCCCCCCCCCCCCCCTAAAATCATCCAACCCTCCCCCTGCCAAATAGAGTGACGTCATTAAAAAAAATGCGTTTTAAGCTTAATTGTAAAATAAAAAACTATTTAGTAGATAATATTTTATAGCATTAAAAGTTTATAGAAGCACGACTTTCATTCCTTTTTGTACACATTGATGATGTGATCTTCGGAATGACCGCCCCCCCCCCCCCTCCTACGTCATGCTACCATCATCCGATGTCCAGACCCCCCCCCCCCCCCAATTGAAATGACGTAATTTATGAACAGCCCCTTATAGTGAATTACTTGGCTTTATAATGGTTTATATTATTGCTATTGTACTGCATTAGGAACGTATTACCTACTTATAAATGCTATTGTACACCCTAAGGCATTAAAAATAGCTGAAAGCTGTATAGCGAATTTACGTGGCATTATAATGGCTAATATTCATGCTCTTAAACAGCATTAAGCATTTATTTATGCTATTGTAGAACCTAAGGCACTAAACCAAACCGAAGCATTAGTGTAGCAAACCAAAACGCAACTGTACAGCATTCAACTGTACAGTTGCATGTTGTTCGCTGCACTAAAACTAATGGCTAAACAAAAGCATTTACATATGCCATTATACAACCGTTATACAGCGTAAAGCATCATAAAATGCTATTGTAGAACCTAAAGCACTAAAAACAGCTGAAAGCTGTATACCGGATTTACGTGGCATTATAATTGCTAATATTCATGCTCATAAACAGCATTAAGCATTTATTTATGCTATTGTAGAACCTAAGGCACTAAACCACACCGAAGCATTAGTGTAGCAAACCAAAACGCAACTGTACAGCATTCAGCTGTACAGTTGCATTTTGGTTCGCTGCACTAAAACTAAAGGCTTTAAAAAAGCCTTTATACATGCCATTATACAACCGTTATACATCTTAAAGCATTATATAATACTATTGTAGAACCTAAAGCACTTAAGTGCTTTTAAACAGTCGAAAGCTGTACAGTTGCGTTGTGGTTTGCTGCACTAAACCTAAAGGCTTTACAAAAGCATTTAGATATGCCATTATACAACCGTTATACAGGTCAAAGCATCATATAATGCGACAAGTTGCTCGGTGAACGTATATAAGAGTTTATACGGTCCTTAAGTTCGAAATAAGTTAACTATTCATATGTTATAATGCTTCCTGTGTTACTTGGGCTGGCCTCGCCGCTCACCGGCTGCCACTACTTCGTGAAATAGGGCCGCGTCCTTAGATATACCATTTACATACCCCTGAATTCTGTCTAGATTTCTGTCGAAATTCCAAATGAAAACAAAATATCTGACTGAAATAGAGCCACCTTTAAAAATACAAGACCAAGTTTACTCAATAAAAATTAACTTTGAAAAGTAAATGTGTCATGGATCGCGCAGCATTGGCATAACCTTTAATGTCATAGGAATTTGTGAGGCTGCTTTTAAAAGTTATAGGGTCCAATTATTGCGCGCTCTATGTTCTCTATAAAAGTGACAGAAACTGTGCTTTGATGGCATTTTTGTTCTGACTGGGTTTTTCGATTATTGTTGAGGATCGGAATAGGTACTCGTAGTGTAATTTGTGTGAATGATCTTAAACATTATACTTAATATGGATAAGACCCGGGATTCCGGGACTCATATTTTATCATAGAATATTTTCTTTACATGACATTAATTGAAATTATATGGGGAAACGCGAAAAAATTAAGGTTTTGACATGGTTATTTAGCACTATTTTCGTTTAACAGTTGCAAGTAACAGTAGCATAATTAACACAATCATAAAATAAAACACCAAATTTAACAGTATTTGTAAACAGTTAATACAATAACAAAGTTATGTACAAAAACGTTTTATTGTTTCTTTGTATGTAAATAAAAAAATCTTTCTTGTGTTAATAAACGTACGCACATTCAAGTCCTTGACTCAGTCAGTCAATCTGGACATACGCATATTATAGGTATATTTAGATTTAAATATACCTTACGTAGAAAACAAGTTATAATAAAGAACATGGTAACAGTTACCAAATTTACCTTTAGTTTTATTTTACTTAGAAAAATTCTGTTATTACGCAAGAGCTACTTAAAGTATCAATATTGTTCATTGCGCTCGTGAGTATCGCGCTTGTAGTTCCCAGAACGCAGCACCTGAAGTGCGGTTACTGTGTAACCCTCGTATCGTCGCGCGGTTTCAAACCATTACCGGACTCTTAACTTCATAGGAAGGTCTAACTATGTCCTTATTTAAAACCACCACTTACTTCAATCTTCACTTCATTTCAATCAGAAGTAAATCGAAGTCCAGTCAGGGTCAGCCAAAATAGTCGCAATAAGATGATCATAAAATTCGTTAATCTGGCTTGATTAACGAAGTTTATTGATTAAACCAGTCACTTAATAATGCGTGCGAACTTAAAGAACTGAAGAACCTAAGTTGTCATTACGTTTAAAATATTATCTTTCAATCAGAAAGAAGAAAAACAGTTACATGGACTGAGCGAAAATAAAATTGGGACCCGTGTCGTATGAAAACATCTTTGACTTTTTGGAATAGGCGCTAATTAGAGTTAGCTAGGAGGTACATCAATATGAGAATAACTCTTGTAAGTTGATGATGATGTAAAGTTACAGCCACATGACGCAAGTGCGTTCTCAGCATCAACGTCGCAGCAAAACCAGACCTTTCAGGATAATGCATAGCAGAGTATTTTCAACATATCTGTACTTACGGTTGAGTCTAATTTTCCTTGTGTTGGACTGAGAAACATCCAAGTTTGGCCCACGATGCCACGATGCATTCTCAACCTTAACTTAACGGATGTAAGGTGAGTCAGTTGACTGCGGGCTTAGAGTGAAGTCAGTTACTTGTAGAGTTGACTCATTTGAGGAATCGGTGTAACCGTTTTGTTTTATTCAAACCTCTACAAAGAACAGCATCATTGTGAATTAGTTTCTTTGTGTTCAGCACTATAGAAACGCATTTAGATGAATAAAATGAAACAGAGAAATGTTAGGTACTGTTTTTAATTTGTTTATGTTGTAAGATAAAGAAGGATACACGTACGAACCTATTTTTTTTAAACGACCGCAAAGGAAAATACATTAGAAACATACCTGAAGCATTTTTTGGGACCGCTTACATATTATTTATCTAAATATCGTTGAAGTGTCGCGCTTTAGGTGTATATGTCGCAGTACGATAGATAAAGCCGTTATATAGTTATAACTTATAACCCTAGGGATATAATTATATGTCGTAACATAGTTATACGTAAGCGATTAATTACTATCTTACTAGGAATGTAACTATAATACGTCTTTAGTTTAGTGATATAGTTATATTACTGGATTATGTTCAGTATTATAATTGTAGCAGTGTAAGTGTAATCGACCTGTACTTTTACGTAATATTGCTAAAAAATATTACTAAACTAGAAACGTATTATAGTTTTATTCCTAGTAAGATATTACTATCTTACTAGGAATATGATTATAATACGTATTATACGGCAAATAACTATATCCCTAGGGATATAACTATACCTCCGCCGCACCGCCGCACTCCTACCTACAATTATTTCACTAAACTTAATCCAGTAATCTATATATATAAAGGTTGAACACGCCAAAACTTGGGCACGCAAAATTTGTTTTTAAACCAGTTTGAAAATAAATAATTACATTATGAATACCACATTTAATGACAAATTTAATGAATTCTAAAATCACATTTTTAATTTTAATTAATGTTTACACAGTAAGCCATAGATCGAACTTTTCTACGCACACTGCTCATAAGACTTTGCACCATCTCTTTAGAAAATATTTTTGTCGCCCTAGTCCATATTTTTTGTAGCTCAGGGACCGATTTTACTTCTCCGCCTTTCTTTTTTAGAATTCTTTTCATAATACTCCAGTACTCTTCAACAGGCCGCAGTTCCGGCCTATTTGGCGGATTGCATATTTTGGGTACCACCATTATCCTGTTAGCGTTGTACCATTCCATAACTGATTTTGCGTATTAGCAACTGGCTAGATCTGGCCAAAACAGCGGTGGTGAGGCATGCTGTCTTATAAAAGGCAGCAAACGCTTCTGTAAACAATCTTTCTGATAAATATCGCCGTTTATTGTCCCGGTGGTGATAAACGAGCGACTTCTTTTACCACAGCTACATATTGCCTGCCAAAGAAGGTATTTTTTTGGAAATTGCCCTCATTTTTTTAATTCAAAATCTTCAGGAGTATCTGTTCGAGATTTGCTAGTATAAAACTCTTGACCAGGTATTTGTTTACAATCCAATTTTATATACGTCTTGTCGTCCATCACCGCGCATTTAAATTTTGTAAGAAAATCTTCATAGAGTTGTCGCGACCGTATCTTTGCGGATAAGTTCTGTTTTGAGTCTCGATCTGGTGCGGCCTGGGCTTTATAACTCCTCAGTCCTGCCATCTGTTTCACTTTTTGGACATAGGACTAAGACATTTTCACTTTTTTAGCAACATCACGAGATGAAATCGTATGATTTGAGGCAAAAATCTTTAAAATACTCTTTCCTGTTTCTTATTCTTGAATCCCTGCAACCCACCACTTCCTGGCTTTCTATCTATTGTCAAGCGTTCACGGAAACTTTTAAATACGTGACCAACAGTAGATTGTGAATATTTCAGCCTTTTCGCGATATCTATGTAGCTTAACATGGGATTTTTTACATGTTCGTGCAAAATGCGTTCACGTTTTTGATATTGTACGCTCGACATTTTGCCAACGAATAAATAAAAGAAAATAAAACTATCATCATTATAGCCCAGTTCCTTGTGAGAAAATTGTTGTTTCAAAAGTTTAAATATCTCGATTTTTCGAATAACTATAGCTATTTTTATATGCCCAGGTTTTGGCGTGTTCAACCTTTATAACTCAAAGGTGACTGACTGACTGACTGACATAGTGATCTATCAACGCACAGTCCAAACCGCTGGTTCTAGAGATTCCAAATTTGGCACGTAGGTTCCTTATAAGGTCTAGGGGTGCGCTAAGAAAGGATTTTTCAAAATTCATCCCCTAAGGGGGTGAAATGGGGGTCCAAAGTTTGTATGGGGAAACAAGATTAGTTAGTCTATTTTATTCGAAACTTCACAGAAGTATACCTAACAATAAATGAGTAAATACGTGTTGCAGGTTTTTTGAGAATTCAACCCCTAAAAGGGGGAAATGTGGTCAAAAAGTCTGAAAATCAACATGGGTATTGTTTCTATGGTTTATCGGGTCGTTGATTACGAAAACAACAACGATTTTAAAATCCGACGTGGCGGACGTGAAATACCATCTCCCCTGTTAGGGTACAATGGAGTTGAAATGTCTAAATATCCATATGGGTGTCGTTTTTTTGATTTTTTGGGACGTTAATTAAGAAAATGGCATCGATTTTGAAATTTAATATTGTGGACATGAAAATTCTTGAAAGTGTTTGTGCCAAATTGCAATCTTCTTCTAAATATATAAAAGAAGAAACTGACTGACATATCAACGCACAGCCCAAACCGCTGGTTCTAGAGATTCCAAATGTGGTACGTAGGCTCCTTATAAGGCATAAGGATGCACTTAGAAATAATTTTTAAAAATTTACCTCCTAAGGGGGGAAATGGGGTTCAAAGTTTGTATGGGACACGAGATTAGTTCAACTATTTTATTCGAAACTTTACAGGAGTATTCCTAACGATAAATGAGAAAACAAGTGTTTTAGCTTTTTTTGAGGATTCAACCCATAAGGGGGAAATGTGGTGACAAAATTTAAATATCAACATGGGTATTGTTTCTATGGTTTATCGGGTCGCTGATTACGAAATCAACACTTAAGGGGGTGAAATGGGGGTTGATAGTTTGTATGGGGAATTTTTAAAAATTGAACCAATTTAGATGAAACTTGGTATAGAGATAGTTTGTGTACCGGGAAACGACATGGGACAGTTTTTATCTCGAAAATCAATCTTTAAGGGGGTGAAATGGGGGTTGGAGGTTTGTATGGAGATTTTTTTACCGCGAACCGATTTAGATAATTTTGTTGTGGATATAGTTTGAGTCCCAGGAAACAATATAGAATACTTTTTAAGCCGAAAATCAATCTTAGAGGGGTAGAAAACATGTTGGTAGTTTGTATGGCGAATTATTAACCGCTGAACAGACGATTGAAATGAAACTTGGTACATATTATATAGATTGAGATAAAAACTATCCTATATTGTTTACCGCGGTAAACAATATAGGATAGTTTTTATCTCGAAAATCAACCCTCTAGGGGGTGAAACGGGGGTTGAAAGTTTGTCCGTTGAACCTATTTAGATGATTTGGTATGGAGATATTTTGCGTTCTGGGGAAGGCTATATAATATAGTTGTTATCCCAGAAGTCATTCCTTAAGCGGGTAAAAAGGAGGGTGGATAACTAATTCCACGCAAATGAAGTCGCGGGGAAAAGCTTCTATTCAAGAGTAGAAACCTGTATTAATCATAATCTCTCAGTAGTAAGTCGTTGATGGCGTAACAATTAAACAATTATTGCAATAATTTCTTTAAAATAAAAAATGAGGGAACCGCCGTCTTCAAAACGTGGTATACCGAAACCTCCAGAATGTAACGAATACTTTTCCGAAAACCGCTTCTAAATCAGTTCAGCGAAACGCAAGATGATCGCGGACAAACATACATTCCTACATACAAACATAGGAACCTAACTGAGAACCTCCTTTTTTAGTACTTTTAGTACGCGGGCGAAGCCGCGGGAAAAAGCTAGTATAACTATATCACTAAACTAAAGGCGTATTATAGTTATATTCCTAGTAAGATAGTAATGAATCGCTTCCGTATAACTATGTTACGACATATAATTATATCCCTAGGGTTATAACTATATAACGGCTTTATCCATCGTACTGCGACATATATATGGCCAATACAAAGACTGTCGAAACAAGCATAAATATATATTATCATGATGTCCTTTTCTTACGATGGTATTAACAGCCCATAAAAGGAATGCCAATTTTTTTATTTTACTTGTGCTGACGCTAGTTGGCCTGACTATTTATGTCAGTTTCCTCATAAAAACGTTTCCGTTAAATACATAATCGTAAGTAACAGTTTATCAGTCGGGTCGCGGCAACCCTTCGCTCAAGTTGTTTACATAATGGGCCTAACTCGGGTCAGGACGAGCGGGAGCCGGAGACTGGAAGTGTGAATGCATAATGAGGATATTATTGCCCCTTATTCTGTAAGCGGCAAGTTGTTTGTTTTTGAGGACATGGCGGCTTCGTGAACGATATTAATGTTTGCTCATTGTGCGGGGTTGGTTAACCCTGGAGTGTTTGTTATGACTAATAAGGACTAGGTGTACAGAATGATGTTAACATGCTCTTGCTTTCTGGACAATATAGTAATGTCAAGCTCTTGGAATACCTCGCCCGCTTAGCTACTTCTGATGATAGTATGTTTATTTTTATAATTAAAACTTAGCCTCGCATATTTGTCACTTAGTATCATCATATGTACGAGCTCATAGCATCATAGCAAGTTGATCAGCCAATTTCCTTCACAAAAAATCTCGCGGTCCGCACCTATGGTCCCCGTAGTACAGGAGGCTTACGTGTCAGGGGGAGATAATGCCCTTGTTGCTCTGGATCATGTTGTCTGTATTAAATAAATAAATAAATTATTAATTATTATTATTATTATATAATGTGACAAAATTATGCAGCCACGACTCTATTACTAAGTCGCAAAGTCTAGATACATGTTTTTGTCACATTAAATGTATCTATGTTTTCAGACGTGACCGTTGGTATTTATGTTTAGGTACTTGTCGGTATATCGATCAACTTAAATTCCTACAGAACCACGAAGCTGCAACTTAGTTAAACTTATAAACCTGAACACATTCCCCCGTGTCGAGAAAATACGCTTAACACAAATGCGGCTTTAGTTTAATATTCTACCACAAACAAACGTGTACCGTATGGTGTTCGTCAGAAGAGCGAGTTCTCTTTGACGGCTGTTGCACGCTGATATTGGATAACAGTTTGGTCTTACAACATTAGCCTAATTTTACAGTTTCTCCTGTGGAAAAGCAATAAAGTAAGCTAAGCAAAGCGTTTCGTTGTACAGAGAAAAAGTGGGTTTACGTCAACACATTGACTGACAATAAGCGGACAAAACTGATTTTCAATAATTTTATTAATAATGTGTGGACAAAGCGACACAGTCTTTACAAAAGATAATTCTATAGACATATAAAATAAGGAGACGTAACGCCAAAAAGGTGATTCCATAATAAGCCAATTTCTTCGTGTTTACGCGCGACACGCACACATGACGACAAGCGGTGATTGGTTCAAAGTTCAAACGTCAAAAGTAAGTGCGTGTGCACGAGAGCGCGGCTTATTATGGAATCACAGTTTTATCTTCATGGGATTACGTTTTTACGTCTCCTTATTTCATATGTCTATAGATAATTCTTGTTATTTTAACTATTTATAACGTACAACGGCGTATTTGTTAGGTTACTTGGTATTTTGAATTTTTAAAAAATTTCAGACAATCTCCTTACAAAGCGCGATCTGTTTCTATAACTCTTGAATCTAGTAAAACAAGATGCCTGGTTAGTTAAAAGTTGGCTTATGCTTGTGACCACTCCTATCGCAAGCCATTTCAGTGGAAAACGTAATGAAACAGTGTTTTGTTGTTTGCAGGTAAGTACCCGCAGTCCGGAGAGAGGCCAATGCGCTTTGTACACGTAAGTAGATCGACTAATGTGCTATTGATTATTCCGGCGTAATTTCACTGACATTGCTTTGGAGGTACATAACAGGGCTGCTTTGTACTTGGTAACGATTTTAGTTACGGAATGCAATCTGTTATTTTTTATATAGAAAATAACTGCAGTTTTATCCGACACCGAGTTTTTTCATATATTAAATGGCTATTTAATATATGAAAAAACTCGGTAAGTAATGCAACTCGGCTGAGTTGCATTCCTTACTTTTAGTTGACAGTGGCAACATTACTAATGCCGTTATGCGATTTAAAAAAAAACACATTTATTAATAACTATCCTTTTCCCGCGGCTTCGCCCGCGTACTATAAGTACTCAAAAAGGATACGATACCCATGTTGATTTTCAGACTTTGTGACCACATTTGCCCCTTTTAGGGGTTGAATTTTCAAAAAAACCTGAAACATATGTTTACTCATTTATCGTTAGGAATACTCCTGTGAAGTTTTGAATAAAATAGTCTAACAAAACTTGATTCGCCATACAAACTTTGGACCCCCATTTTACCCCCTTAGGGGGTGAATTTTGAAAAATCCTTTCTTAGTGCACCCCTAGACCTTATAAGCAACCTACCTGCCAAATTTGAAATCTCTAGAACCAGCGGTTTGGGCTGTGCGTTGATATGTCAGTCAGTCAGTCAGTCAGTCAGTTTCTTCTTTTATATATTTAGATTTAGATAAGAAGAATGACCTAACTGAGGGTTTCCAATCTTTTTCAGTTCGCGGCGCACTTGCAAGTTAAAAATTGTATCTCGGCACCGTAACTTCTAGGCTATTTGAACTAGGTGGTATTGTAGATAGTATGGAGAGGAGGATTGCCTTACGGCGCCCCTCTGTACTTTCTACGGCGCACCAGGGCGCCGCGGGGCATAGTTTGAGAGCCCCTGACCTATAAGTCCTATAACCGTTACTACACAGCCGATCTTTTAATCTACTGTGAATTATTGGTTTATACAGCAAAAGATATCAGTATCTTTAATATTTAAGAGATCCGTACTAGTAGTTTGTTAGTCATAAGTCATAATCATAATATTTACATGCTGTACGCTCCTTGAAAAAAATATTAGGGATAGCGCCATCTATGCAATACCGACGGTATCAATAACTCTCTTAGTTAGGTTTCTGCTCTGTTTTCGCCCGCTTTGCCTGGGGTGCAGAACGAAGTAGTATGGCGCGCCCCTTTCCTTGAAAAGTTCCAACGATCTCCCAAAGATGGCGCTGTTTGCAATTCTGTTGCAGTACATTCAAGCTGCGGCATTTCAGGAGAAATACAAGATTGCCATGTTTTAGAGTTACAAAAAGTCGCTAGGTGTCACTACTTTTCTGTTTTTTTATAAAGTATTGTGTGTCTTATTTGGATAGAAAGTATAAACGGGAGTATAACTACTTAGTTATACTTAAGAAAATAAAGTATACGGTTGTGCTAAGAAAGGAAAGAAATTAGGAAAAAGGTTAGTAGTGAGCTGTGTGTTAGGTGTGAAGTATCAGTGAAGCATTTTATACGAATGAACATCGCTGTGTCTTCTCCTTATTAATATTAATTTTTTATCAATCGACTTCTCTCTGACGCAAAATATATTTTTATTTATTTATTGCACTTATTGTTGTTATTATTATGGTCATTTGATAGTGCATAAGTAAGTACTTTTGAAACCTGGGCAATATGTATGTAGTGTGTATTGAAAGAAATTCGCATAATAAGTATTTCTATTCTGTCCCAACAACGGCAACAATAACCTGAATCTCATAGTAGGGCACGTACTATCGGGTTCAGAATTGCATGGCCAATTTATGAATGAATTCATTGATAAATTGACCATGCAATTTTGAACCTGATGGTACCATTACAAAATTACGAACATTAGCCTGATTTACTCGTAGTAAACTTGGCGATATATAATCAGCATAGATTTCGAACCTTTTGATCCCATAAATAGAAAAAAAAATTGATACGAATATTTCAAATAAAATAGGACAACTGGGACCTAAATATTTTTGGTCATGTTGACATAAAAAAAAAACTCTTTATTGGACACCTCAATACAATAAACTTAGACAGAAAAATTGACGTAGTTATATCTTTTTAGTCACCTTTTAATTTGTATGTTAGTATATTGTGGGTTATATTATAATCATAACACTCAAAAGTCTAGTTGTGTTGTATCTAAATTCTCTGCTCTTTCAAACAATATAAATATTGTTTTTCTATGACACGATTGTTTATGTTTCTCAAAGCCTTCGCCCGCAGGCAAACAAAACGAAAATGACGGCCGAACAGCACGATGACAGTTTGAGGAACTGTTTGTAATCTCTACCTAAATACGGACAAATGCCAAGCAGAGGCGGCAAATTGTATTTCCTCAGCTATGCTAAAGGGCTGTATATTTTATTACCGAGAACTGATTTTAGCACTAACTAAATTAATTATTAATTTAGCCGCGAAATACGGTTGGCAAGGACAAATGGAAAATGAAAACTGGATAAATTATTACGATTTGACGCATTGATGCAGCGATTATGTCAGTAACGGGTATTCGTACATGTCTGTTTGCGTATTTTATGTACAGTCAGCAGCAAACGTAGCTAAGCGGATGAGGTGTTCAAAGCAGAAGAAGTAGCTAAGCCGGTGAGGTGTTCAAAATGAACTTGGCACGACTTTATTGTGAAGAGAATAAGAGCGTGTGGAGGTCATTCTAAACACCTCGACCGCTTAGCTACTTCTGCTGCGGACTGTACGTATGGAATTACTCAGATGTCACGTCATTTGTGTGCATTAAGGTTTGGTCCCGTTTCTTATTTTCTATATAAAAATATCCCGGAAATGCTAATCAGGACTGGGAGCGAACCCTAGTGTGCACATACCCATAGATAGATAAGTGTATCAATAGAAAAGTAAAATAATGTAAACAAACATATTTACCTTCATTGCTTCGCAATCATGCCCTCTTAAAGAACAATTATGGTTTTAATGTCAATCTACACACATAAACTTGTTATTTACGTTCATTTTTAGTAAAAATATCCGTTAATTACTTATATTTCAGTGAAAATAGTTTCTTTCATAATATTTCGCCATGTGTCAAATGATTTTTTTTGCCTAGAAATTCAGCCATGTTTGTTTACCTTATTTTACTTTTCTATTGACACTGTCCTTATATATTATAGTTTTATACATCACAAACCGGCGTGTTAACTCGCAAGTCTATGTAGCCGTAGCCATGATATATTTGCGTATTTAAAATGATTTAGTTATCTTTAAATAATTCAATTTTATAACTTAAAGAAAAATGGAAAAATTCACCGCGTCCAGCAAGATTCGAACTTGCCCCCATGACGTAAGCAATGACGGAACCGATGGAAAGATTCACCGAGGTGGAGAAAGCGTCGATGGCTCAGTTGGTCAGAGCGGTCGGACCGGTGTTCCGAAAGGTCGCAAGTTTGAATCTTGCTCGACGCGGTGAATTTTTCCATTTTTCTTTCAATTATATATTTGAAATAACCGCTAGCAGACGTTTCTGCTTAATACAACATCAATTTAAATTATTAGTAAGGGTTTCTTGCAACTCAAGTACTCGTTACAGGATTTGTTTATATTGATCTTGCGTGTGAATGTCTTCACACCTGTAAGTCACGTGAGGAAAAAAAAATTCATTAAATTCATTACAGCGAGGACATTAAGGACAAATAAATGCCCTAAGGTCGACAAAAAACCAACGGATCGAGGGTTGTCCCGAAAGGCCGCTCCAATTGAATTTCCTAAGAAAACTAATTTTAACGACTCCTGGGGGCCCGACGCATATTTCAGTGCGCTGCCCGGACAGGAGCCCTTTTTAGAGTTTCATAGCCAAAATGGCAAAAACGGAACCCTTTATTGTCATGTCCGTCCGTCCGTATATCACAGCCATTTTACTGGGAAACTACAAGACGTATCTCAATACAATTTTTAAACATAATATGCCGCTACTTAGTTTTGTAGTGAAATTTATGGAAAAAATAAATGGAGGGGCGGAGGGGGGCACTCCAATTGTCAATTTTATTTTTACGAAACATTCATATTCATTTATCAACATATTGCACATCAATCGATAGGTCTTTACAAATAACATTGAGGTTTGTTTAAACATTTTTTGATTTATTTTCAGAAATAATCACCCCGAAAGTCTAAATAATTGTGTACACATTTTTGCATCTTTCAACGAAATTTATTTTGAACATTAACGGTTAGCGTTTTCCAGTCATCTCCAAAAAAACTACTTCCATATGCAGATACGACCTTTTCATAATTATTTTTTCTTATTCCGTTGAAGGTACGGAACCTTCCATTATGCGTGATGCGACACGCGCTTGACCGTTTTTTTTTCAATAATGTAATGAAAAGAACTTAATTAAATCGAGAAACACATGTCCATATTATTATAACATAATTTAATATTACTTAAAAAAAATAAGGTAATACAAATAGACATTTGAAAAAGAAAATTTTAAAAATCTATCATTATTATGACAAAAACGGGACTTAATCGCGTACACTTACTTTTATTTTATTTTTTTGAAATCTAAACACCAATACATTTCATTTCAAAGAAATAAATATTTTTCATTTCATTTAATTTAAAAGTCTTCCCGACCAACGGCTTCCCTAATTTACAGGACGCTTGAGCATTTTTCCTGCAGCTCGTGGACAAAAGGATATCAATATTTACTCCGGCTTACCTAAAAGGCAATATAAAATCACACAAACTTGCCAAATAAATACCATACGCATTTTATTATAGACCTAGCTAAAAATGAACGGAAAAGTTTTCTTTGTTGGCCGAGAGCAATCTATATCGTTCACCAGGTCGACCGGTAAGGGAAAACAAATTGGTTCCCCCGGGACCGCCTGTGGCTTGATGGCTTCGTCATTGCCGGCCCGACACGTGCCTGGTAATTACTAGTGTCTCGTCGCGATATATCAAGCGAAAAGTTAAATTAAATACCTCATTGCTTATAGTTATTATTGTGGTACCTACTATCGGAACAACTAATATTAAAAGGTCGTATCTAAATAAGTTTTTTTGGAGATAACTCGAAAACGCGTTAACCGATAATGTTCAAAACAATTTTCATTGAAAGAATATACAATGTAGTGTTTTCTCATTTTTTCTTGTTTTTTGGACTCAAAAGATATTTTGGTTCAAAAGTTACAGGGTTACATTAACTAAGTAGGCATAACGCAAAATTGTTATTTTTATTTTAGAGCGCATTATTCGCCAACAAACTGTCCTCAGTTTGGCTAAAAAAACCGATGTATCCTACCTACCACTTAAGTTTTCTCTTGAAAAATAAATAAATTAAAAAAAACACAATTTTTTAGGCTTTCGGGGTAATTATTTCTGAAAATATGTATTCCAAAATTTAAAAAAAATGGAAGATACCTTAATGTTATTTTTAGAGACCTATCGATTGATGTGCACCATGTTGACTTTTGGCAAAAAAGAAAAACTTTTTACAATTGTATTTTTATTTTTACAAGTTACATGTAAGGAGTGACCCCCCCCTAAAAATATTTTTACAGCAAGCAAAAATAAATAGCGCCGTACAGAAAACGCCTTATGTTAAAATATTATTTACATACGTCTTATAGTTTTCGAGTAAAATGGCTGTGACATACGGATGGACGGACATGACGAAACTATAAGGGTTCCGTTTTTGCCATTTTGGCTAAGGAACCTTAAAAACTGAAAGCTAAGTTTTCAAAAACATTATCCTTGTGACGGTTTTAATTGGTATAAATTAATAGTAAGGCATAGTCAACCTTTTTAAAAGTGCAGTATATTATATAACCAGAGCTTCCACGACGAGTAATTGGCACTTTATTCATCAAAATCAGCTGAATAGGGATGCTACGTACGACATACGACACAAACATAATCATACTTATTTAGAGACTCCTACGCAGACATTATGGGTACGATGGACGAGTCACGTCAGGAAATATGGATACATTTAAGATGACAAAAATATGTAGCCACGACTGTGAAGGCTTAAAGTCTTGTATAGATGTTTTTGTCACATTAAATGTATTCATATTATCAGACGTGACCGAACTAAGTGTCGATACACTTACATAAAATATAGATAAATACAACTTAGATATTGAGAAAACCTCCATAACTCTTAAAGGTCCACCTCTAGCTTCGTAGACAGCTTCACTATCAACTAGGTTACCTATAAATACCTAGTCTCTAGATAACAGGCATCTAGAATTTATAATTATAAGTTGTTTAAAATATAACTTTTCCTATCGCCTAAAGTTGTACCTTTGAATCTTTGATGTGTCAAATATGTCAAGAATATATTTTATTGAGACGTAATCAAAAGGCACAGATGTCCCACGGCTTCGCTAATTCTTAATCCGCCATTAAAAGTTGTCAGCCATCGGGGAAATCAAGAGTGAAACCTCTAAACGCGCCGGTTCATTACAAAGACTTAAACTTTGTGATGAATATTAAATTCCAGAGCCGTTTGAGTAGACAGTTAGAAGGAGTCTTAGATAATGAGGAAGTTTCAATCAAATCGCCGTTAATTGTCACGGGAGCGTTTCTACTAAAACTCGGAACTACAGTTGTGGTCAGTGATGTGCCGATATAATGTTCTGCGATAAAACGGAATTAGGATTTTTTCTTGGATTTTTTTCCTATATATAATTTGCGCAATTTATAACAATATCGGTATCTTCTTATATTATTGAAAATTAAATTTTAGTTATTTAAATGCCTCCCACGCCTGATTTTTTAACGGCCTCCTAGCCCTAGTAGGTAGTGACCCTGCCTACGAAGCAAGAGGTCCCGGGTTCGAATCCTGGTATGGGCATTTATTTGTGTGTCTATCACAGATATTTGTGACGTTATCATGGTTAGGGTACCACTTTGTCGCTTATGGATTCCGAGATATCACTGATTTTGTTAATCAACTCGAAAATAGTGAAAATTGGTTTTGATTAAAAATAGCTTCTACACACTTAAAATAATACGGTGTATTGATAAAAAGTTAAACGTTTCAACTAAAAGTAGGAAAAAAACACAGTCAAAGTTTACCGACTAGGGTACCACATTGTCGCTCATAAGCTTGAAGTAATATCGGGGCCATTGGAAAATGTAGTAACACGTGTTGTCTAAATGTCAGTTTACTCCCATCCATTTACTTGACAGTTCGTAACTCAGCTGCCCGTTACGTTCACTTAGCTTTATGTTATGTTACCCTTTTAACAATAGTGGTCAATAAGCAATAATTATTAAGACAAAGCAAAACTCTCTATTTGAATCTGGCCTAAATCAATTAACTAGATACAAAATATATTAACAAAATTCATATTATGTTAGTTTATTCAATTGGATTGTTAAAAATAAATAAATAGATCACATAGGATAATAAAATTATTTACAATTTTAAAGCGCGTTGCGTCCAGACCGTCTTAATACACCACGAATATGCTGCTCGTACGCTGCGCACGCGTTGCTCTAGCCGGAGAGCTAGCAACGGAAATAGGTTTGCTATTATATAGAGAAATGAAAATTTCTCTAGTTAGTGTGCCATACTATCAATTTTAATAATCCGGGTGCCTGGCAGATGCTTTGAATACTGATTAATTACATAACAAAAACTTAAATATAAATAAGGGGAGGGATATAAGTTAGTGACAAATCAAAACTTTTTAACAGAAAATATAGTTGACTTATATTTAACAAGCTTCTGAGGGACAACCGTATAGATAATCAGTTAATACTCGTTAGTCACCAATCTCTCAATCAGTCGTAAGAATTTAAATGGCTTGGCGTCAGCACTTACGTACCCCTAGGTGCGAGGTTGAGTAGTGTAAATCATTTTCATAATGATGTTAAATGCAAATTATTACTTTTGTAAGTAATAATTTTATTATAATAAGTCTTAATAATAAGTTTGATCTCATAAGTCATAAGGCGACAATGTGGGACCCTAAGGAATGTTAAACTAACAAACTTGATCTAAATTAGTAAAGCTGACGATAAGACTGTTATTTTTTTTTAAATAAGTTATGTTATTAATTCATAATAATATTTGTATTAGATATATGCACTTATAGTGCGGACACTATGTTAAATAATGGAAGTAGAATTATTATTTCTCTAAACTTATGAATAGCGACAATGTGGTAACCTAGATCACTTTACATACAAAAAATCATGTTAAAAGTCTAAACTTTGAAGTCACTTTTTTGATAGAAAACTACATTACTTTTGTGTTTAATTACACTTGGTCGTTAGTTTTGTTCCTAAATTAACGTAAACTATGAGAATTAAAAATTATAATGTTGATTTTGTATATGTTTTATGTACGTGTTGATTTTTTTTGTTTAATTATTTAAAAAAAATATGCCTTGAGATATGGTTGTTTCATTATTTTTATTATAAACCTTACCTACATCATATTCAGAAATCAACATAAGCCAGCTGAAAATCTGTCGATTTTGAGTTATATAAAATATTTTATTTCTGATTCTTGACTCTATACCCTACGTGCATTATTATTGTATTATTTCTATAAAATGTAAAATGTTAGAGACAACATATGATTTGTCGAGTAATATAATGTATGTGGAACATTTTAAAACCGCTATTTCCATAACTTCAACCTGTAACTAGGTTTTTTAGGCTTTCAAACTTTAAACTCGAATATCTCAAAACAGTACAAAGATATGTTGAAACTTCAAAAAATTATTAAAAATAAAAATACTCAACATAGCGATCTCGTTCTTTTTGCATATGAAGGAGAATGTTTTAAACTATAAGGAGGTACCAATAACTCAATACCGACAATACATTACCTTTACCATGACAATGTCAATTTGTACCTGAGTTATGAATGTTTTCTATGTATTTAAGAATTTATCTATGTATACATAATATGTATATATACATAATATCTATGTATACATATCGTCGTCTAGTACCCACAAACAAGCCTTATTGAGCTTACTGTGGGACTAGGTGGGTTTGTGTAAGATTGTCCTATAATATTTATTTATTTATCAAATACAAATAAGGTTTTTAGGGTTCCGTACCTCGAAAGGAAAAAACGGAACCTTTATAGGATCACTTTGTTGTCCGTCTGTCTGTCTGTCTGTCTGTCAAGACCATTTTTCTCAGGAACGCGTGGAGGTATCAAGCTGAAATTTATACCAAATACTCAAGTCTATTGTCCTTTGGAGCTGTGAACAAATCAAACTTAAAAGCCAACGTAATCAAAAGATACAGTCGTTTATGCTGCAAATTTTAGAGTTTTTCGGCACTCGCAAAACCTACTGGGTACTTCCCGTGAACTCAGAAACTTGAAATTTGGCACAAAGCAATGTTATATAGCAAAGACAATGGAAAAATTACAAAAAGTAGACATTTTTAGTATAATCATACAAAAACATATTTTTTTAAAATTTTAAACTTACTACCTTTTTTCTCGTAAACACGTGGAGGTATTAAATTTAAATTCATGTCAAATACTTAGGGCTATAGGACGTTTCATATGTAGCAAAACCAAACTTTTATGTCGACGCAATCAAAAGAAATAGCAATTTAAGTCGCATATTTTGAAACTGAGTACTCGCAAGAAACTCAAAACCTAAAGGATACTTCCCATAAACACAGAAACTTGAAACTTGGCACGAAAAAACTTCATATAGCATAGACAAAGGAAAAATTACGAAAAGTAGAAAATTTTAGTAACAATATTTTTTAAATTTTAAACTTACTACCTCTTTTCCTCGTAAACGCGTAGAGGTATTAAATTTAAATTAGTAATAAACAATGGGAGTATATTTAATATTACATTACAATGTTTTACAAATCACACACTTTACAAGACAGTCAAATTAACAGAAAACTTAAGCCTAAAAATAACACTAACTAGAACATCACCAAATGTATACACCGTTGGCTGGAATAACCCGACAGATCTTAACCATGAATTTCTAAGACCAAAAGAAGGAATAGTACATTACTTACCTAAGGGCTGTAAAAAAAAGAAAGCCCGAAATCGCAGGTATTTGGGACCCGAGCCGCAGGCGAGGGTTGTAAATATGCGATAGAGGGCTTTCTTTTTTACTGCCCGTGGTGAGTACACAATTTTACGTCCCCACCTGGCCATAATGCGAGTTTTACCGTAAGCGTAGCGAGCGGTAAAACTCACATTATGGCCAGGTGTGACGTAAAAAATATTATGTGACTTTAGGTCAATTTCGCCAAAAAAAGATTTTTTTTTCGTTTTTCTTTTTCATTTTTTGAATGTTTATTGCACATGAACAGCAAATGTTATTAATTAAATTATCGCCTAAAACAAATTGGTACATTTTTTTTTGAAAAAAATTAGTTACTGCAAAGTTTTCCTTGTCACTGTGATGTCTGTCAATAAGGACGTGTAAACTATGTACAATAGTGGCAACAACGCCATTAGAAAGGCGTTTTGTGATGAGTTATAATAAAAAGTGTATTTTTTTTAAATTGGTAATAACTCTGAAACTGAGCGTATTCCAGAAAAGTTTATAGGACATTTTAGTATCTAAATGTGATCAGGAATACACTGTTAAAATCAATAAATTTAAGAAAGCAGACAAACAGCACTCAAAACTAAACTAATAACCCACCCCCCAGATGTCCCCCAAATCACTCCCCTGGGGAAGGGTGCCCATAATACTGGCTACATTTCCCCTCTGGATGGCGATACCCAGTCTTTGGCCGAGAAATGAGCCAGCCCTACGGTCATCTGCAGCTTCCACCAACCTCTTCTTAAGCTCCTTAAAAAGCTTTAGGGCACCTGGGCCCCACGGACCAAGGGTTTCTACCGCAAATGCAGAAAAATTCATGCCTTTAGGGAGCCCAGCATATTTGCGCCGCTTTAGCGTCTTCGCCGCCGACGCTGCCCCGCCCGCCCTGACAGATGTGGTGGCTAAATGGGATGGCGCTAGGGTATCCACACACGTGGCATCCCAAACAAGCGGCCGACCCAATTGCCACGGTATAAGCGTCATTCCATCGGGCCTCTTGCCATCGTCACGCGCCAAACCGGGTGGCTCCAAAGCCGCCGGCACCCCCACGCTGGCAAAAGCCCGACGGATCACATCATTGATGCTGGCGTGACGGGATATACGGCCAGCGCATCTCCGGCAGGAGAGTCCGTGACTTCCCAGAGAGTCCACCTCAGCACCGCACAGGCAACGGTGGGGGACAACTATGGCAGCACCCAGACGAAGTCCGACAGCCAACCTAATGGAATTATTGTCCAAGAGTGTGGCATATTACAACTTTTGCTTGTTATAGGTTTGTACGGAACCCTCGGTGCGGGAGTCCGACTCGCACTTGGCCGGTTTTGTTTTTATGCTGAACACTTTACAAAACATATAAAACGAGGGTCTAATGTATTCCAATATGTCGTTGTCTTAAGAATCCCGGGCCGGGCGTAGAAATGAATAAGTCGGTATCGGGGATATTCTCAATATCTCCGACAGCGGTACAGCACTAGTCGCGGTTGTGCGCTAATTAGGCAGTTTACCTGCGCGTAAACTGATTGTGCGTGAGCCCCTCGCGGCTCTGGGCGCCTGGATACAGACACTCATAGAATTTTGTTATATATATCAAATGTTATATTATAAATTAGTTAAATGTTATATATACCCCTCAAATATGCAAGAGTGATAGCAGGGGGGTGTCACTACGCAGTTTAGGTACATTTGGCCGGCGCGCCTCCCGGGCAGGCGTATAGCAGTGGGCTGCCGCTCGGCTCACACAATGGTCATATTACGTGGCGCTCGCGCAAAATTGTTAATACACAATGGCTTCGAAACCTAAACCTCGATCTAATCCGTATAAAAGATAAAATATTGGTTGCCAAGAAACAATATAAGGAACTGACCGACACATTTTCAAAGGAATACGGCAGTGGCATATCTACACCTACTTCCGTTAGAATCAGACATACTATCTCCGGATAAAAATTTAATATTTACAGAACCAACGTTTGTAATTCCTACATATTTATCTGAAAAATTATAAATCGGTAGGTATATAGGTACAAAAACTTGTCAAGTGACAACCCTGTACCGATGCTCACAGCCCGGTCATAAAACTGCGGCGCACAAAGAAAATTCACGGTTCGTGCGCGGTTATAAGTCTCAATTTTGCTTGCAGGCGGCCTGTATAGGTATAATTTTATACCTAAATCTGCCTTTTGTGAAGGAGTGAAATTTCTGTACGGTAGTACTATTAGTTATTCTGTGGTGATAGAGAGGGGGGATCGTAAAGTTTCGAATTGGCATGTATTTAACCAGGCTGCTACATAATTGAATTTGGGTAGCTATAAAAAATAAAAATGGGTACCAAAATTTATAGGTTGGCGACTTATTTGGGGCCGTACATTATTTCAATATGGGGTGTGTTTTAATGTCTTAATAGCCATTGTTTAACTATAGGCAGGTATCAAATAATTATATTGAAAACTGAATTCATAACTGGGAAGCATTTTAAGAAGCCTTTTTTTAATCGAAAAGGATTACCTATTAAATTAAAAATAAGGTACTTTTAAAATATTTTGGAAGCAATGAAAGTGAATTACATATTCAATATTAGTACAACGGGCAACTTTACACGAGCTGTAATTATAAGATCCCATCAAAAACATAAATGTGAAAGGCTGCCAAGTTCGATACTATGGGAATGCTTCGCCTATAAAAGAAGTGAGATCTGAATAAGTACCAAGTTCCATAAAAATACCTCAAATCATAAATAGTTATAGGAATGCACACTTGATTTCCAGCAGTTTTTAAGGTACATTTTGAATAAGTATCACGTTACATAGAAATACCTAAAATTATAATAGTCAGAGAAACGCACACCGGTTTTTTTAGCAGTTTCCTGATAACATTTATTATTTTCAGTACTTTTTAATGATGTTACTTGGCAAGTTTTCACACACCACACACCTTTTCAATGCAATGAATCGACACCTTTGGACTGCAATGTGTCAAGTATATAATTTTCTATTAAAACTTGCCAAGTTACATCATTAAAAAGTACTGAAAATAATAAATGTTATCAGGAAACTGCTAAAAAAACCGGTGTGCGTTTCTCTGACTATTATAATTTTAGGTATTTCTATGTAACGTGATACTTATTCAAAATGTACCTTAAAAACTGCTGGAAATCAAGTGTGCATTCCTATAACTATTTATGATTTGAGGTATTTTTATGGAACTTGGTACTTATTCAGATCTCACTTCTTTTATAGGCGAAGCATTCCCATAGTATCGAACTTGGCAGCCTTTCACATTTATGTTTTTGATGGGATTTCATTTATTTTTATTAGGTGTGGGTTCTTTATTATTTTTTTATCACTTTTGCTTTAGGAAATGTCTCATTCCACTTAGGTATGTACTTTATACTATACCCTTTATACTAGGCGTCTAATTCTATTTTACTATTTATTTATAGGTGATTTTTACAAATAAACTGGCTCCCTACACCTATAAAATGTACCTACTTACATATAATTACATACATCAATAACGTACTTTATTCTGTTTGTAAGTACGCTACCTACATAGATAATTAATAACTTGGTAATACCTACCTACCAGTAGGTATTATAATTGGTGGCCTATTATGTAGCCCTAGAAGTGCACCATCCCATCTCATCCCGTGGCGTATCGGAGGGTGAGATGGGCAGTAGTATATATAATTCCATCTTAGAGTATATATGATTTGCATGTTCTTGAATCTGCGATTTTATTCGTTGTAAAATTAGAAATTATTTAGACTATGCGAGAAAAAATAGTCTTTTCATTTTTGTAGGACTGATTTAGCGCACCTAGTGTACCTAGTGATCTGCTTTGTACTTCGTAAATCGTGGGTTCGGTTCCCGCAACAGACACACACAGAGTGGTGAACAATTTTATTGTTCTTGTCTTTAAGACAAACATGTATTGTCTTAAATTGGTATGTATCTAAATTTAAATAAGTCTTATCTCATTTCCACTCCATACCTACTTATAGTAGAACAAAATTACACATTCGTTGTTTTCGAAACTGACTCACACTTGGCCGTTTTCAGATTTTTACTTTATTTCGACCTAAAGACAAACCTTCGAGCCAAATTTCAGGTCGGTACGACCATTGGAAGATAGACCCACTTAGTTCATTATGACTTCATAGTAGAACAAAGTTACACCTTCGCTATTTTTAAAACTTACTCACACTTGGCCGTTTTCAGATTTTTCCCTTTACTTTGACCTTAAGACCTATCTCCATGCCAAATTTCAAGTCAGTACGACCATTGGAAGTGGTCTAGGTTTTTGATGAGTCAGTGAGTCAGTGAGTCAGTGAGTGTATAGTAAAAATAGCGATTTTCTGACGTCAATATCTCAAGAACTGCTATAGGTAGAATAATGAAATTTTGTATTCTAGACAATTAAGGGGATGTCAACAGACACTCGAAATTTCATATGCGTAGATAAAATATGTTTTGAGTTAAAGGGTGGTCGAAATTGGCCCGAAATGGTTCGTGTAATATAACCCACGGCCGGTGTGTCGCTTTTTTTTGCTCGAACTTGGCGGACACACTGCCGTGTGTCTAGATAAAATAGATTCTTAAAAAGTTACTAGGGTCTACGAATATTGGTAGGTAAGTATCTAAGTCAGATATCTAGAACCAAAATTCATACGCCACATATGATTTAGAAAAAATTAAAGGTGCCTTTTGTATAGTACCTATTACCAAAATACCAACCTAGTTAATAGAGCATAATGAATGGTGCCTTTTGTGTAGGTATTACCTAAATACCTACCTATACTTTCTTTTTTTTTATTAGAAAAATCGTGCGATAGTCGTAGTTTTCCCTGAAAAAAAAAGATACATAGGCGAAATGGATCGTTAATTTTCTATTGTGAAAAAAAAGAGGTATAGTATAGGTATACCTTACTTCTACACAGACCACACCTTCTGAAGTTTTAAAGGAAAAGAAAAAACATATTGCAGTTTTTTAATAATCATTACCTGTTGTTTATTGACATTAAAAAAAAAACAAGTTGTATAATGTATTTGTAGTAGTGTTTCTACTAAAAAATAAATGAGTAAAATATGCAATGAAATTGTTTGATTATACCTAGATAGTAGTCATGTGCCTACCTTTTGGAAGAAGGTATTACGTAAAGCTCATGTATACATTCAAAATACGTAATAAAGAGAGGGAAAATTGCATACTACGGGTTCCATACAGATCTAAATTTTTATTATATATTTTTGTTAGCAATTTTTTTATGACAAACTTTAACTTTTGATCACAGTTAAGCTCCTTGTTCCTTTGCTCGTCTTCGCACCTAAATCTTCCTAGGCTTATTTAAAAATACAAATTACTCAGAATTTTAATTTTTTTAAATATTTATTGCCATGAAAGATTCATGTGGAAAACGACCATTACCTAACCAACATGCATACCGGTCGCGCAGACAATTTTTTTATACCACGACGGTGGCAAACAAGCATACGGCCCGCCTGATGGTAACTAACAATGACCCTATGGTTTGCAAAACATTTTATTTAATTTTCTTAATTAATATAAAAAGCACCAGGGGACATACAGCCTACAAAATTTCAGCTCAATCGATCGAGCAATTTCGGAGCAAATAGACATTGTGACAAGACAGAGTAGTACATGCTGCCTTTTAAACCATCTTGGTACGGAACCTTAAAATATTCCAGTTTCCTGAAATTTTAGTGCTCCCGTAATTAAAATGGTACCAGCAATTGATACCCAAAAAACGGTTAATTAGGTAGAAACAAATAGCTGTGCAACTGTTATATATGTAATAGGGGGTAGATTTAAGTGTATATGCGCCGACATGAGGGTGGTCAATTGTTTGTAAGTCAGTTCCCAAATAGATATGATAAAGTGAACACGGTGTCTCATTGCTGCCCCTGGACATCCCTTAAGCACCTTCACCACAGCTCCCAGTGGCATATATAATAAACTGGCGACGAGTCGTGATCGAATCAACGAGTGCGCGAACGTAGTTGAGTGTTAGTTGCATAAATATCTTGTGTGAATAGAATGGCAAAAATGTCGGTTGGCAAGATGGACGCGTTCGATCGGCACAAAGACAATTGGGCGACGTATGTGGACAGGCTGGAACAATATTTTATAGTGAATGATGTGCAAGATGACCGCAAAGTACCATTATTAATTACCGTGATGGGAGCAGAAAGTTACGATTTATTGGTGACCTTGTGTACTCCGACTAAACCGTCAGAAAAAACCTACAATGATCTTGTTAAACTCATGTCGAATCATCTACAACCACGACCCAGTGTTTTAGCGGAGAGATACAAATTTCGTCAACGGAAACAGTCAAAACAGGAATCGATAGCGGATTTTATTGCGGACTTACAGAAATTGACTAAGTACTGTGGATAGCCTGCGGGACCAATTCGTATGTGGATTGTATAGCGAGACTATTCGGCAGCGTTTATTTACGGAGACAGATTTGAAGTTTACCAAGGCTAAAGGTATGGCAATAGCAATGGAAGCAGCAGAAATAAATGCAGCAGCGGTAGAAAGTCGAGGGCAATCGAGCAATGACGCCACGGCGCCGTGTTTTGCGATGGCTAACAAAACTTCAAGTTCAAAGACACCATCACGGAAAAACCGAACTTATCCGAAGCGAACCGAGCATACAAAATTCGTTAATAACGAAGTTAACCGGGTGACACCGAGTGGACAGCGGGCGACTAATACCTACCGGAGATCGGAGACGTCGGGATCAGCGGACGGCAGCCGCGCGCAACTAGGTCAAGGTCAAGGGACATGCTCGGCGTGTGGAGAGGCGCATGCGACTCAGACGTGCAAATTTCGTGTTTATGTATGCCGGGTTTGTAATCAAGACGGGCACTTAAAAAAAATGTGTCCAAGGTTAGCGAAGATTACTAGACATAACTACGTCGCGGACGAGTATTCGGAGGAAGAAGAATATGAATTAGAGGTAAATCTTTCGTTTGTCAAAGATGATAGTTTGAGTAAATACCCACCTTTATATTTGACTCTTAACGCTAATAAACACGACATAACAATGGAAATTGATAACATAAACAAATATTGCACATTGGTACATACAATGTAAGAACCCTGCTCAAACCACAACAAATGGAATTATTAAAATACTCCCTTACGAATATTAAACACGACATAATCGGGCTATCTGAAGTGCGAAGGAGTGGGAGTGACATAATCGAAGACGAAAAATACATATTTTGCTACACGGGCAAACTAAAAGGACAACATGGAGTTGGATTTTTAATTAAAAAGAATTTAAAAAGGAATATTGAAAACTATACTGGAATATCCGAAAGAGTCTGTTTGCTAAACCTTAAATTTAATGAACATAATTTGTCACTCATACAAGTATACGCACCCACACTTGAAGCAACTGACGACGAGGTCAACGCTTTTTACGATCAGATAGAGTCGGCACGAAGACAAGCAAGTGGAAAACAAATAATAATGGGTGATTTCAACGCCAAAATAGGACAAAGAAAACCAGGAGAAAACAGCGTTATAGGACACGCATGCTACGGCTCTAGAAACCACAGAGGCAACCGTCTGGCACAGTACGCTGTGGAAAACAACTTCACCATTATTAACTCTATATTCAACAAAAAAACAAAAAACTTATGGACGTGGATCACGCCTGACAAAAAACACAAGAACCAAATCGACTACATGCTTAGTAACTACCGACGGATTTTCAGCAACATAGAAGTTTTGAACAACAAAACTTTTCCCAGCGATCACAGATTTGTAAGGGCTACAATACAACTAAGCCAACAAATGAAATGTAGAGCAAACTTCAGTAATACCCAAGCCAATTTATCGAACGACCAAAACAAGACAGAATACTTCTCCAGTTTAAAAAAGAAAGTAAATGAAATGTACTGGGAACATAATGATAACATAGAGTCTTTTTACCAAAAAATAGAGTCTTCAATACAAGAAAGTTTAAATACGATATCTAGAGGAAAAATAACGAAAAATATAATATCGGAAGAAACAAAACTGCTAATAGAAAAACGCTCTACACTCCAACATAAACCTCAAAGGACAAAGGAAGAAAGAAAAGAACTAACATCACTATACAAAACAACAAACAAAATGCTAAAAAAAGATTATGATAATTATAGACTACAAATAATAGAACATAATTTGGTACAATCCGGCAGCCAAAAAAGAGCATATAAGCAACTTAACTCGGGGAAAAGTTGGATACCGACACTAAAAACACAAAGAGCGTCTAAAAAGCTACAAACACGAAAATAATTAGTCGAGGTAGCTACTAGTTTCTACAAAAAGCTCTACAGTGAGAACACCTCTACCAACTCTACAAATTACCAAAATGGCGAAATAGATCGAGACAGACAGGAAGAACTACACATATCCCATTCAGATGTTACACCATTCGACGCCCAAGAAATACTGAAAAACATAGAGCGTTTAAAAAACGAAAAAAGCCCAGGGGCTGACAATATACCCAACGAAGCCCTAAAAATAGGAAACCATATACTGACAAGACCTCTTACGGTACTTTTTAATAAAATACTTGAAACACATATAATTCCTAAAACTTGGGCGGAATCAAGGATCATTCTTCTGTACAAGAAAGGAAACCCAGCTGATATTAACAACTACAGACCGATCAGCCTACTACCAACGATGTATAAACTGTTCGCAATGTGCCTCGAGAAAAGACTAGAGCCGTATATAGAGAAAAACCAACCGAGCGAACAGGCAGGTTTCAGGCCGGGATACTCTACTACTGACCATATTTACACTCTAGATCAAGTAATAGAGAAATATCAGGAATTTAATAACCCGCTCTATCTCGCTTTTATTGATTACGCGAAAGCGTTTGACTCAATATCACACGAAAGCATTTGGCAAGCACTGAAACACCAAGGTATTCCGAAAACGTATATAAACATAATCAAAGACATTTACAGCAAAAGCACGAGCCGGGTTAAATTGGACAGAATAGGACCCAGTTTCGATATAAAAAGAGGCGTAAAGCAAGGAGACCCGCTCTCTCCGAAGATTTTCATAGCGGTGTTGCAGCACATAATGAAAGATTTAAACTGGGCAGAAAAGGGACTCTACATAAACGGAAGGTATTTATCAAACCTTAGATTTGCTGACGACATAGTTTTATTTTCAAAAACACCGTCACAATTAGAAAAAATTGTAGAGTGAGTGAAAATATCGGACTCTACCTAAACACCTCAAAAACCAAAGTCGCTACAAATAGAGCTCGGATACCTGTACTAGTCAACGAAACCCCACTCGAATACGTAGATAGCTATATATACCTGGGCAAACAAATATCTTTTGAACCCTCTAGACACGTTGATGAAGTAGAAAGAAGGATAAACATCTCTTGGAAAAAGTTCTGGAGCCATAAGGAGATACTGAAATCGAAGTTGCCAATAAAACTAAAGAAAAAAGTAATGGACTCTTGTTTACTGCCCAGCCTCACCTATGGATCACAAACTTGGACATATGACAACAAGATAAAAAACAAAATTCAAACATGCCAGCGCGCCATGGAACGGAGCATCCTCAATATCAAACTTAGCGACCGTCAAAAATGTACAGATATTCGAAATAGGACGAAAATTATAGATGCTCTACATCACTCGCTACATCTGAAGTGGATGTGGGCAGGGCATGTAGCCCGCGCACCGAATGACAGATGGACAAACAAAATAACTGCATGGTCAGGTCCAACCAACTATAGGCGCAGAGGGCGCCCCAGAGAACGATGGGCGAACGACATCGAAAAAATTGCAGGAAAAAACTGGAAAAGTAGAGCAGGAGATCGAAAATCTTGGAAGCTATTGGAGGAGGCCTATACCCAGAAAGGGGCCCTAACTTAATAAGTAACATCACTATGTATATCAAACTAATTGTAAACATTATGTATGTATAGTTAAGGAAATAAAGGCTTATTATTATTATTATTATTATATTTGACTCTTAACGCTAATAAACACGACATAACAATGGAAATTGATACGGGTTGCGCTATAAGTTGCGTTAGTCCAGAAGTTTATGAGAGATATTTCTCGGATTGTGATTTAAAACCAGCTTATCTCAGATTAAGATATTATACGGGTGAGATAGTCCGTGCATTAGGTAAGATTAGGCCACTTATTAAATACAAAGACCGCGAGTTGCCACTTGATTTGTATATTGTAAAAGATGGCAAAACTAATTTACTAGGAAGGCAGTGGTTAGCGGAGTTAGGCATTTTTAGTGGTTTGTTTGAGTTATGCTCGACAAATTATGTGAAAGCAACGGGTGATTTTAATTTGGAAAATTTCAGTTCCAGATTTAAGAGTGTATTTGCGGAGGGCCTGGGGAGGTACAACGGCGGGCTGGTGTCACTGCGAGTGCGGCCGGACGCGCGGCCGGTGTTTCTGCGCGCGCGCCCCTTGGCGTACGCGCTGCGCGAGCCGGTGGAGCGCGAGCTGGAGCGGCTGGAGAGCGATGGCGTTATCACGCCCGTCGAAACCTCCGAGTGGGCGACGCCTATCGTACCGGTGGTCAAGTCTGACGGAACTTTACGCATCTGCGGGGATTATAAGATAAGTCTGAATAAACATTTAGATGTGGACCGTTTTCCTTTGCCTAGGGTCGAGGATTTATTTACAAAATTACATGGAGGTCAAAAGTTTAGTAAAATTGACCTTTCTCAAGCATATGCTCAGTTGGTGCTAGACGATACGTCCAGATATACGGTCATTAATACGCACAAAGGTTTATTTAAATACAACCGGTTGATTTATGGCTTGTCCTCGAGTCCAGGTATTTTCCAAAGGATCCTAGAGCAGATGTTTGCGGATTTGCCGAAAGTGGGAGTGTTCCTAGATGATGTAGTCATAACGGGTGAGAATGACAAGGAACATATTGAAAACTTGCATAAGGTATTTGAGAGGTTAGAAAAATACGGGTTGAAGATTAAAAAAAACAAATGCTCTTTCCTTGCTGATTCTATTACCTATTTAGGTTATGTGGTAGATAAAGAGGGACTCCACACCTGCCCTAAGAAGGTTAGGGATATTTTAAATGTCACAACGCCTAGTAACGTGTCCGAATTACGTTCGTTTCTTGGAATGACGATGTATTATGCTAAATTTGTGAGAAATATCAGTACAATACTCACGCCTTTATATCAATTGCTGAAAAAAAATGTTCAATTTGAGTGGACTGAATCATGTGAAGAGGCTTTAAATAAAGTCAAGCAGTTGTTGGCTTCCAGCGAGGTGCTGGCACACTACTCGCCGGAGCTCCCACTGATCCTGACGACTGATGCCAGCAGTGTGGGCGTGGCCGCCGTCATCTCGCACGCCTGGCCGGACGGCACAGAACGCCCCATAGCATACGCTTCAAGAGTACTAAACAGCGCGGAGAAGGCATACTCACAAATAGAACGAGAGGGTCTTGCCATCCTCTATGGTGTAAAGAAGTTCCACCAGTACTTGTACGGCCGCAGGTTTATTTTGAGGACCGACCACAAGCCACTGGTGACAATTTTCGGAGACAAGGCTGGAATTCCGGTGATGGCGGCTAGCCGCATGCAAAGATGGGCAATTATTTTAGGAGGATATCAATACGATATTGAGTATGTACATACTACTAAAAATGGAGCTGACGCGCTCTCCCGACTACCACCATATAGACCAAACAATAATCAGGTTAAGGGTGAGATAACATATCTGAATTTTGTACAAAACTTTTTGCCCATTACCAGTCAGGATGTGCAGAAAGCGACAGAAAAAAATGCTACATTAAGACAAGTAATTATGTACATTAAAGCAGGATGGCCCACGTCTTGTACTAGCGAGGAATTAAAACCATTTTTCTCTAGAAAACAAGAACTGTATGCCGAGGGTGGTTGCATTATGTGGGGTTATCGTATGATCATTCCAGAAAACTTAAGATCGTTCATCTTAAAGGAATTGCACAGCAGTCACCAAGGGATGGTCAAAATGAAGAGTGTGGCTCGTAGTTTTGTTTGGTGGCCAAATATTGACCAAGACATAGAAACCGTAAGTCGAATGTGCGCCATTTGCACTGTGGAAGCTACAGCACCACCCCGAGTGAAATCACAACCCTGGCCATATTACTCAGAGCCCTGGAGTAGACTACACGTAGATTTTCTAGGACCCTACGAAGGTAGAACTTTTTTTGTTTTGATTGATTCGACCACCAAATGGATTGAGGCCTTCCTAATGACTAGAACGACAGCCAAGGCGGTGATCAAGGTGTTGCGGGAGACATTCGCGAGGTTCGGACTGCCAAAAGAGCTTGTCTCGGATAACGGCCCACCGTTCACTAGCCAAGAGATGGATAATTTTATGAAATTAAATGGAATAACACATACATTTACAGCGCCGTACCACCCAGCATCAAACGGCGCCGCTGAGGGCGCGGTTAAATTGTGTAAAAAAGCTATAAAAAAAGCGATTAGAGAAAATCAAGACATAGAAGAAACTTTACAAACCTTCCTACTAAATTACCGCAACTGTGAGCAAGGTACTACGGGAGAAACTCCAGCTATGTTACTACAGAAACGAGCGCTTCGATCTAGATTGGATCAATTAAAATCTACTGGCTTAGTAGAGAAGAAAGTGCATCGTACACAACAGAAACAGATTGAATCAGCAGGGGGCATTCTACCTAAGCAAATGGACAAGGGAGATCCTGTATGGATACAGGAATTTAACGCGAGGAATAAGTGGGTACCGGGAACGGTATCAAAAGTAAGTGGCTCTCGTAATTACGTAGTGACAAGGGAAAACGGCACCACATGTAATAGGCATCTAGATCAATTAAAGTCGCGAATGACATATTGTTTGCCGAGCTCTATTCTGTCAGACGGCACGCCACAGGTGCCCCCCGACCGCGTATCCGTATCGCCGCCGCGCTCCCCCGCGCGGCCGACGCCGCCGCCGGCCGCGCCGCCCGCGCCGCCCGCGCCGCCGGCGCCGCCAGCGCCATCTGAGCCTGCCGCTAGCCCGGCCGAGCCCGCATTGACACTAGCCCCGGCCCCTGAATTGAAACGCATAAGGAAACCACCTGTGCGCTATGGTTTCGAAATTGATTGACACAAAATTGTTTTTTTTTATTGTATCACTTGGTTTCTCTTTATATAAATGTAGGTACGGTACGTTAGTAACTTAGGGAACGTACCCATACTACGTGACCCGTTTAGGGGGGGGAGGGGGGTCGTCAAAATACTACTCTTGGTCACAAGGGGGAGGGGGGGGTTTAGGTTTACGTCACGTAATCAATAATTATTCTCTAGGGAAATCTCGCGCAATTTTTTTTTTTGACTTTTTAATTATGGTTTGCACGCACCTTGAGACGCGCGGCAACCGCCGTTTTAATAAATACAAATATGCGCCAAATTATGATATTTTTTACTTTCTGTTTGCAAAAAAACAATATCAAGAATTACTACGTGACAACCAGAGGGGGAGGGGAGGGATCTTGGCATATACTACGGTTGGTCACCGAGGGGGGGGAGGGGTGAAAATTGTAAAAAAATTGGTCACGTAGTATGGGTACGTTCCCTTAGTATTTATAAGTACTTATATCTCTTAAGGGTAATTCTTGGCTAATCCCTACTGCTAGCTAGGTTTATTTAATTTAATTGGTAACTTGTTTAGATTAAAATTGTAGCATTAATTAAGGAAGAGGGTGTTATATATGTAATAGGGGGTAGATTTAAGTGTATATGCGCCGACATGAGGGTGGTCAATTGTTTGTAAGTCAGTTCCCAAATAGATATGATAAAGTGAACACGGTGTCTCATTGCTGCCCCTGGACATCCCTTAAGCACCTTCACCACAGCTCCCAGTGGCATATATAATAAAAGAAATAGCAAATATTTAAACCAAGCCTGCTTTGAATAATAGATGCCAAGTTAATATTTTTGTTGCCAAACTATTATTTCAAGTTCCCGGTAAATTTTTTGGTCAGCTATATATTGCTGCCGTTTTTCAATAATATGATGCCACATGTTTGAGGCTTATAAAAAAATATTGTCGGTAAAATATTAATTCACGGCCAATTTATATTATTATATGCCTTAGAAAAGTTGCCGATTCATGTTTTAGATACCCGGAAAATTATAAGCCTTTGGAATTTCGAGGTAGGCCCTCTGGTTACAGCCACTTTCATAGAGGTGAGCTAAATGAGGGCAATTCTGTTTTATGGCGTTTCCCACGTCCTAATTTCGACGCGTTACCGCCAAACGATATTTCTCACTCATTCATAACATCATGGACTTTAACATAGACCTTTCGTAATATTCAAACATTTTATTGCTTGCCTTCGCGTTTTATTAATAAGTACCTACGTTTCATTTATTGATTTATATTTACACAAACCTATTTGGGAATGTTCGGGAATTTTAATGAAGATTTCGGTTTTAGACTAATTACAAAACGGTCGTGGTTAACTTAGTTACGATTCATTAATATCAGCGACAACAGTTTATTGAAATTTGATTACATTGAGAGACTTCGATGACAGTTAAATTTATTCAGAAATATTTGCGCACTTCGCAATTTTTAAATTTGCGGTGCAAAATTGAGGAATACTTGGGTATTCCTCAAAAATTGCTCCTCGCATAAGAAATTATCTCTTATACATATAATTTCTTAGCCCCATATACCAGGACCACATAGCTCGTATAATAATGGTCGGTACCGTGCTTTACATACGCGAAACTGCGGGCGCTCTGCGGCTCCTTGGAGCCGAATGCATTTTTGCAATTCCAATGCTATCACAACAGTACCGCATAAATATGTAAATATCGACCTTAATCATTGTGTTCTTCAGGTTTATTATTACCTGGTGGTCGAACAGAATTAAATAGGTCGGGGTTATGAGGGAACAATTCTACAGCAACTTTTTATTTTCGTACCCGCATGTACAGTCAGCATCAAAACTAACTACGCAAACGAAGACGTCAAAAGTCCTTTTTAAAAGGGAATAAGAGCTTTTGACTGTACGAAAATAAGAAGTAGGTTATGTTTTCAATTCTAACGCTAAATATCTGGGAAAGTGTTGAGAAAAACAAATATGTAAACTTAAATCAACCCAAATATTTTCCGAACGAAACATACGAGTACGAGTACGAGTATAACGGATTTTTTAAAATGAATATGAATATGACATATGATGAATATGATATGAATGAATATGATAGTACATTGTTGGAAAATCTTGAAGCATTAAAGAATTTATGGATTTTAACGTCTTAAGGTGTAGAAATATGTTACTTGTTATGCATTATTTATGTTATTCGTCAGATTTTTTATGCATAATAACTTCTTATCTTGTTTCTGAATACATTATAAGGGAACGTACCCATACTACGTGACCAATTTTTTTACAATTTTCACCCCTCCCCCCCCTCGGTGACCAACCGTAGTATATGCCAAGATCCCTCCCCTCCCCCTCTGGTTGTCACGTAGTAATTCTTGATATTGTTTTTTTGCAAACAGAAAGTAAAAAATATCATAATTTGGCGCATATTTGTATTTATTAAAACGGCGGTTGCCGCGCGTCTCAAGGTGCGTGCAAACCATAATTAAAAAGTCAAAAAAAAAAATTGCGCGAGATTTCCCTAGAGATTAATTATTGATTACGTGACGTAAACCTAAACCCCCCCCTCCCCCTTGTGACCAAGAGTAGTATTTTGACGACCCCCCTCCCCCCCCCTAAACGGGTCACGTAGTATGGGTACGTTCCCTAACTTTTATGAAAATTTGCGAGGCGAGGTCGGCCAAAATCGATACGTCCAGTTTGAAACTCTTTACGAAAACATTTTGGCCGCATTTCTGTCGAATTATTACTTTGATAAGTCTCAAAGGAAATTGTAAAATGTTTTTGTGTCAGTTGCGAAAGTTGCTAGCAATTATAGGCGTCCTCGCCCGAGGGCCGGTGTAGCGGTCCACGTCGCGGCGGGTGGGGGTGAGGAGCGCTCAGGAGGTTCGAACGACACATTGATGTGCGTTTGACATCACTCGTAGGCGTAGACTTAGGATAATAAGTATAGACGGGGCAAGGTAATAATAATACCAAGACCGAACGGGGTGGTCTTATGGAACTTTCAATAGGTATGATAGCTGCTTTGAAGTTCCACGACTCAGGACCACAAGCTAACCCGATACAATCGTGGATAGCTGAATGGGAGGCCAGGTCTCTCTCTACCTAGGGACTTGTTTGAGCTCAATGCAGGGGCCCGACCAGTAGGGTTTGAGGAACGTCGACGGATATGGTACATTTTAAACCGGATCAGAACAGGTGTCGGAAATTGCGCATCTTTATGGTACAAATGGGGATGGTGTGAGTCTGCAGAATGCCAGTGTAGCTATCCAGATCAGACGGTACACCACATTATATTTGAATTTCCCATCACCAAATTTAGTGGGAAACCGGCGGATCTCAAATTACTTACGACGGATGCAATTGCATACCTAGATTCTAATATTTTAAAAATGTAAGTAGAGAACATATTTATGCCATACGATAAATAAAAATCTAACACGTATCACTTTTGTAACATTTTAATAAATAAATGACCTCTTTTCATCACTCTTGAGTGTATATTGTACGATTAACAAATTATTTCCGTTTCTAGAGACCTAGCTAGGGATAGTAATAAAACACGTTCGTTATTGGCTTGAAGAGCGGGATCTCGTAAATAAATTGTAGTGACATTTTGGTAATAATAAATAAATATTATAGGACAATCTTACACAAATCGACCTAGGCCCACAGTAAACTCAATAAGGCTTGTGTTATGGGTACTAGACGACGATATATATAATAGATAAATATGGGTAAATTCTTAAATATATAGAAACATCCATAACTCAGGAACAAATATCTGTGATAAACACATAAACAAATGCCCTGACCAGGATTCGAACCAGGCAGGGTCACTACCGACTGAGCTGAGGCCGTAAATAAATTGGGACAGCTATTTTTAAAGTCATCAAGTCATTGGAAGCTACCGGGGTATCATACGGGGTATTATGGGTAAGTAATTTAAAAGCAAACAAATCGTAGGTACACCTTGTGTATTAAATGTAGATAGACCCCACAGGAAAGGCAGAACATTCTACTTGTTCAGTAAAAAATATTGGGCTGACGCATAAATACCCACGCACATGATGAAGATTATCGTAAATGATCGAAATATTAGCAAAAATGATCTGAAATTACGCAAGTAATTTATTATAATAAATATAAATACTGCTTTTTAATTTTCATTTTAATATATTTCTTTTAATCCGTACATGACATGTCATATCAACAATATTTATCTCACCTTGATAGGCCAAGGCGTTGCGTCACGTTCCGCGTGACGCAGCAAACTGGTGACGATATTCGCCACTGTCGTCACTGGGGGCGTAGCTCAGATGGTAGAGCGCTCGCTTAGCATGCGAGAGGTACGGGGATCGATACCCCGCGCCTCCAAGACTTTTTGTATTTTAATTTAGTTATGCTAATCCCTTTCAGTAAAGTACTCGTATAAATACTATAATAAATAAGATTACCGCACTACAAAATTACTAAACTTTATATGTATATGTAAAAATACATATAAAATATAAAGTTTAGTAATTTTACTTAATTTTATATTTATTTTTATAACAACAGGCGTATACTGGACGGTTTTTTTTCGTGAGATAAAATAAAAGTCACTTTAACAACGCGCGATGTACAGAAACAGTCTAAACATCAAGTAACGTAGGTAAGACTATTATACCCGCAGGGGAGAGACGCAATGAAACTGACACTAAAAAGATCTTAACAATTTCTGAAGGATATTCATATCTTCTGGTTGTTGGCAACACTGATGATCACCGATAAACGGTATGATGTCTTTTAGTTGGCCAAAAACCAAAACACATGAATATCGTTCAGAATTTTTAAGATATCTAAAGTGTTCGTTTCATTGCGTCTCTCCCTCGTTGCAAAAAATATTAGACTTGATAAAACGTGTTCCTAGTTAAGTCGTGGTCATGGCCATACATTGTTGTAAATATTCTTTGATCTTGGTTCCAGTTCCAGAGTTTGTGAAATATATGATGACGCTTGATTATTACCCATATATTTGGAATGGATCCCGAAAATCTTTACAAATTCTTATATGTTCAACGTTCCTTTCACATCGCTTTCACTTTCCAGGAAATCATAGCTTTCTATACAAAACAGGGAGCATAGTATCCTTTCACACCGTTCATCACCATTGCAAATAGCGTAGACACGTGTAATGACAAACTAACTTAACAGGAGTAGCGGGAAATGTACATGTACACATTAATAGGTGTGCCGTTGTAAATATTAAAGTAAGTTGTAAGTTTAGTTGTATTTGTTTATTCTTATTATTTTATTACCGGTTTATCCAGAGACGATGGCAAGAGACCCGACGGCATGTCACTGATACCGTGGAGGATGGGACGTGTGCTTGTGTGGGACGTTACCTGCGTGGACACGCTGGCGCCGTCCCATCTCCACGGTACTACAAACAAAGAAAGTAGGCGCGGCGGCGAAGGCGGTGGTAGCCCTCAAAAGGAGCATACAAGAGTCTCGACGCCAACTACAACTTTGTTGCATTTGGAGTCGAGACTCTTGGTCCGTTGGGCACAGCAGCACAAACACTATAGTGAGTTGGCTAAACGGTTGGTCGACATAACCGGGGATAAAAGAGCTGGCACTTGCTCAACGCCTAAGTATTTCGATGCAGCGAGGAAATGCTGCTAGCATCCACGGTACCACACAACACAGGGGCCAAAATTAGAAATAGATTTATAGGTGTATTTAATTTAGGTTATTTTATTGTAGGGTTTTTTGTTTTGTTTTTTAGATAGTTTAGTGTTATTTTTAAGTAATATTATTGTTTATTTTATTTAAGTTATATTTAAGTTCGTTATATTTACGTTTATTATATATTTGTTATTTCAATTCTGCTAAGCTATCAAGTATATAGGTCAATATTTATTTTTGATAAAAATTATAAAACCGTATGTAAAACCACCCGTAGACTAAAATAAAATAAAACTTGCGACTGTGCACCCACAGACCAGACCATCGAACTCATAGTACTGGAATGCCCCCTCTTCTTCAATTGTAAGTTTATGTTTTATAATGTAATATCCAGTGACATGTAAAGCCAATATAAAAGCCATACGATAAATAAAATACCTAATAAAAAAAGAAAATTAAGCATGTAAGAGATTTTTTTAGGTAACTAAAATATTATTTTTCATCCTTTTATTGCAATTATGAAAACACTAGCTGTTAGATGCAAACAAACATGAGTTCACAAGTACAACAGCAATGCTTGACTGGTTCTAATAGGAGGTTTCAAATGCAAAAACTTAGGATGCATTATAAAAATACAGATACCGACGAATTGAGCTCCACGTTTGTAAAGCCGGTGAAAATGTTCAGATGCTCGTTTTGTCGAAAGAATATTCAACAAACATTATGTGCCGAAAAACGATATTTTCCAAGACGATTGTCTTGCATTATGGTTACAGGCTGATTGAAACCACCTAAAATAAACATAAAGTGAACTTTATAAGGTTTAAATATAACGTTGCGGCACCTTGAGCAAAGGCTCAAATTAGAGATAAATAATGGCGCAAATATGTCTGTCTGTCCGTCCCGGGGCGAGCGACCTAATTAGGATTACGCTGTAACAACCAGGGTGGCGCAGGTGAGGGGCCCTGGCTTGTTAGGCGTCGGAAATTGGCACTGAAAACAAATATGTTTTCTTCGTCATTTGTGAATTATGCTATTCTAAAATTTTAAGTTCAGTCTCCTATTTATGACATTTGTCTGACAATCTGATGATCGGAAATTATTTAATTTAGAAATGCCGTGTTATATTATTAAGTAAAAAAATCATGTTTCTTCGACTGTTTCTGTTCATTCGACTTGGAATTATTGAAATGATTAAAGATACCTAACGGATATTTTTCCTGCACACTCGTAAACTCCTGGACCCAGCAATATTTTTAAAATATTTAGCATATGATATATATGTAAAAGATTAAAACTAAGCAACGCAAAAATTAAGTATCGTATTTTTTTTATTTTGTTACTTCCATAAATATTACTGTCATCCAAGCTTCTACGAAAGTGCTACGCTAAAGATGCCACAATCCCAGCACAAATAACTCAAAAAAACTGCTCATAAAATATGTGCATACGTATACATGTCAATTTAAGGTAAAAATTTTGAACTTCAAATACCGCCCCAGCGTGCCTAGAAAATTTACATAATCACGGGACTCGAGTTCCGCGAATTATATATTCCTATTAAATATAAAGTGCGAAATTGAATGGTTTTTAACGACTTCTATTTAGACAAAGTGAAATGTGGAAGCCCGTGGACATATACGTCTACTTATGAATGACGTACAGAGCACAGTGGCAGTATATAATTGAGCAGGAAAGCAAGCCGGCACTCGGGCTCTAATTTGCTGGCACGAGCATTGAGCAAGTGCGCCCTCAAAGGAAGTGCGCGGAGACTCGACAACTCGACACTCGGTTTCTTACACGGGCTCCTTTATTTTTAACTTCTTGATAAATATCATACTGAAAATTAACAATTTTTATATAAGGAGGACTGAGGAGGAAAATAAAATGTTGAGGAGTTTGTGTATGTAATTTTTTTTAGTATACAGCATTGTTGCAAAACTTATACGATAGTTAATATAGGTTTTGTTCAGATAAATCTGAAAGATATATAAATGCACATGCATCAGAAATAGTTTATTGATTTGATTTTGCATGCAATTAAATTTTGCTTGATTTGACACATACCGGTTGTAATTTTTGTAATAATAAGTGAACTGTTACATCAATTACGAAGCGATGTGACACCAAACATTTGTGATCAAATATTTGATTGACAAAAAAAAGAAGAATTAATTAAATATCAGCACAAAATTAAGGCCCTACTTGAAAGATGAAATGCCTCTTGAAACATGTAAAGGGTTATGGTAGTTTTTGTAACCTATCGAAACGGTCTCGCATCTTATGAAAAACAAGGCATTTAACACTAAATTCATTATTGCCTGACCATCAGTGTGGACTTGCCCCAAGGCAGGCGAAAAAACAACCCAAGATACCGATTGAAATCCCAAAGAAAACTGATTTTAACGATTCGTAAAGGCTGCTGGTGGACTACAAAAGATATAATTCGTAATTTTTACAAGTAAGCGATTTTCACGTACGTAACCACTATTACAGGACTAACGACTGAGGGTAGGTTACTCCCCGCACGCACGTTGAGAAATAAACTCATACATAGTCATTAGTCACTCACGTGTAGGCTATACGAAAGTGACTTATTTTCATTAGTTTTGACGATACAGTAAGAATATATCTTGCTTATTCTTTTATACCACGACGGTGGCAATCAAGTAGACGGACCGTTTGATGGTAAGCAGTTACCGGAGCCTATGGACGCCTGCAACTCTAGAGCATTCACATGCGCGTGCCTACCCTTTAAGAACCTATAGTCTCCTTTTTTGAAGAACCTCATACTGTAGCCCTCTGGGAAAACCTCGGCAGGGAGTTCATTCCACAGCCGCAGCTTTTGTAGGAGAAAATTACTGTGCGCGATCCTTTAGGCTTCAGGCTGTGAGGATGAACACCCTGCCGGCGGCGAGCGGTGCGGTGATAAAAAGCGGCCGTAGGCAATGGGCATCATATCGAACAGTTCTTCAGAGCACAATCCATTGTACAAGCGATAAAACACACATAAGAAGGCAAAATCTCTCCTTAGGCTCAAAGATTCAATATCGCTCGTAAGTTTGGGATCGTCGACGATCCGCACAGCGCGCCTTTGCACCGAGCCAAAGAGCAGGGACCGGAACCATTAAAGGGGTATTAGATTGGGTATTTGATAGAGTTGTTTTTAAAAAACCCTATCAATTTGGTAAGCGTATCGTTTGACTTACCCGAACGAAAGGCTAACACAAATACACCGAACGAAAGGTCAATACAGTTAATTCGGGTAAGTGGTTACAACCCAGCATATGGTTTCCCTATCAGATAGGGTTTTTCAAATGCGATTAAGCTATTTTAAACTCTGTGACCAATACATTTGGCTTATTTATTATTCGAGCACCCTACGAGCTAAGCGCTGCCGGTATGGCGGCACGAGCGAGCCTACAGACAAACAAGAATCTTTTTCCGTATGTTTTCGTACTTACGCCTTTGATCTAGACGCTATATATTATTGCTTGTTAGTGCGCTAAAAGATCGTTGTGTGGTGCCGGTGTTTTTGTTCTTGCCATTCGAGCGTGACGGCTCGTGTCGATTGAATCTTAGACCCAGGCTTATAGGAACCAAAATCAAATGCATATTGTGAAGTGTTAAAATATATAATTTTGTGTTATTCTAGTTATAGGTAGTACTTTGTTTCAATGGCTCCAGCAAAATGTGACGCCATTCACCGATACTTCTAGTATAATGAAACGATCAATATCAGTCATTGTTGGACACTCAAGAATAAAATGATTATTTGAAAAAAATATCGTAAGAATAAACTTATGTTGATTGTATTCCCGTTAAAATAATTTCGTCGGGACTAATTTGTTGGATATTTAAGATTTACGAATAAAACCACCATATTAAACAGTTCCTAAATATATTGTGCACTCGCGTGCTGAAAGCAATCGAATCGGATACAGAGTGACATACCAATATATAAACTGACATCTGTCTTAGACACAAACTAAAGCAGCCAGTTTGTATTGGCACATATGCGAACTGTGTGCTTGATATGTATCACGCACACGCCAACATGCTTGTTAGCTAGTTCCAACAATGGCCCTTGAACCAATATAAACTGTGCATAAATCACAATACAAATACACAATAAGCAATCAAAGTAAAGACACACCTGCTGTCCTAAAATTAAAAACATGTCAACAGCAAAAACATAGCAAAAGTATAAATTTATCAAAGTATCCGTCACATGTAACCGTAAATACTCGAAACATATATGAAACGGATCTAAAATAATTTACGTCACACCTGCCCATAATGTGAGTTTTACCGCTCGCTACGCTTACGGTAAAACTCGCATTATGGCCAGGTGGGGACGTAAAATTGTGTACTCACCACGGGCAGTAAAAAAGAAAGCCCTCTATCGCATATTTACAACCCTCGCCTGCGGCTCGGGTCCCAAATACCTGCGATTTCGGGCTTTCTTTTTTTTACAGCCCTAGGTAAGTAATGTACTATTATACTTCTGCAAAGTACATTACTTAGATACCAAACTCACTTATTAAACATGAACAAATGAGAAACGAACTTATCGTGTTTTTCTTTTGCCAACGGTTTTGTCATAACGTCGGCCACCATTTCGTCAGTCGAAAGATATTTTAAATTGACAATACCTTCATCAACAATTTCCCTGATGAAATGATGTCGTACGTCTATGTGTTTCGTTCTGGCGTGGTACATAGAATTAGAACACAACTTCAGTGCAGACTGATTGTCGTTATGCAACGTTATCCTATACTGTACCCCGTAAATTTCGGACAAAAACTTGCGTAGAAATAGAGCCTCTTTACAAGCATCAGATAAGCACATGTACTCGCTCTCGGTGCTTGAAAGAGCTACCGTCTTTTGTTTTCTACTCTCCCAAGAGATGGTAGAATTACCAATTTTGAAAACATATCCGGTATAAGATCGACGATCAACCTCATTCGACGCAAAATCTGCGTCTGCATATGCAACGATATCCAACCCTGACTTCTGGAAAGTTAAAGAATGGTTAAGCGTACCTTTAAGATAGCGTAGAACGCGTTTCGCCGCCTTCCAATGGGTCTCGTCGTACGCGTCGTTGAACTGGCTGAGTGAGCTGACAGCGTGAGCAATATCCGGCCGCGTACACACTGCTATGTACATGAGACAGCCTATCAGGCGTCTGTAGTCGTGTGTACAATCCTTGTCAGTTGACTTCACGAGCTTCAGTCCTGTCTCCATAGGTGTTCGCGCTGGTTTGCAATCTGACATCTGAAATCGTTCTAGTACCTTCTTGATATAGCTCGACTGGTCTAGAGTTATTTCGTTGTTCTGTCTGCAAAGCCTCATTCCAAGAATGTGATGTGCTGGCCCTAAATCTTTGATTTCGAAAGCCTTCTTCAGCTCCTCTTTGATACCTGCCGTATCTTGGCAGTCAGGTGAAGAAAATAACATTATGTCATCTACGTAGAGCGCAATTATAATCAATGATTTCTCGCTCGACTTGACATAAACACAAGGTTCGGAAGATAAACGTTTAAATTTCATTTTACTTGTCAAAACGCCATTTATCTTTTCATACCATGACTCCGAAGCTTGCTTCAGTCCGTATATAGCCTTATTCAACTTATAGACTTTATCTTCTTGACCTTTAATCTTGTAGCCCTCTGGCTGTTCCATAAAAACGGTTTCTTTTAAATCTCCATTCAAAAACGCCGTTTTCACATCCAGATGCTCGATTTTCATGTTATGTTCTGCCGCTAAAGCTAATAACGTGCGTATTGTAGAATATCTTACTACAGGAGAGAACGTTACTTCGTAATCTATACCGTACTTCTGGGTATAACCTTTTGCAACAAGGCGTGCTTTGTACCTTATGATTTCCCCGTCTAGGCCAAGTTTTCTTTTAAAGATCCACTTGCATTTGACAGGCCGTTGCTTCGCATCGCGGTCAGTCAGAGTCCAACACTTATTATCGATGAAGGATTTATACTCTTCCGCCATCGCAGCTTTCCACTTGCTAGCTTCCGGGCTATTCAGTGCCTCGCGAACTGTCAGTGGGTCCCCGGTGTAGTGACACCCCAGTACTGTATGCAGTGGCATACAGTGCGTGCTACACTAGCAGACTCAAACTCGCTTGTCGAGTTCTCGCAGTCTTCCAATGTCGAGTCTCCTGGGATGTACGTTTCATCCGAAGGATCATCGGGGTCTTACTACTGCTCTCAGAATCATCTGTCGTAATAATGCTGTTATCTTGACAGTTTTCGTCAGATGTTTCTGCGGGCTCTGGGGGTATATCAGGTAAGTCGGGTTGCACTTGTGCATCATCTGTGACAGTTGCATTGTTATTAGACAGACTAATCAGATTGTGACGTGAACTGTCATTCTCATCAGATGAAATGTCATTCCAAAAAGCATCTTCAAGAAAAGTGACATTTCTTGCTTTTATGACATTCTTTGGATTCGTCGGATTTATCAACCTGTAACCCTTTGTCTCATCACAGTATCCGACAAAAACATATTTCTTACTTTTGGGATCTAGTTTGTCCCGTTTATGCTGTAGGGCGTAAGCTTGACAACCAAAAATGCGCAGGTGACTTAAATTCTGCTTTTTACCTGTCCATTTTTCTTCTGGTGTACTGCCCATCACAGCCTTAGTAGGAGAGCGATTCTTTACGTATACAGCGGTGTTGACCGCTTCTGCCCAGAATTCCTTCTTCAAACCCGCTTCTTGGAGCATGCACCTGGCTTTTTCCGTGATGCTTCTCATCGTGCGTTCCGCGACTCCGTTCTGAGCTGACGACCTTGGAACTGTGGTCTGATGTCGAATCCCATGCTTCTTCAGGAACTTCTGAAAATTAGAATTGACATATTCACCACCATTGTCACTGCGAAGAACCTTTATTTTCTTATTGGTTTGGTTTTCTACGAGAGCCTTAAATTCCTTGAACATCTCGAAAACCTCATCCTTCGTCCTAAGAAAATAAACAAATGTTTTTCGTGACAGATCGTCAATGAACGTCAGAAAGTACCTTTTCCCACCTATCGATGGGCATGGCAGTGGTCCCATGACGTCGCTGTGAACTAACCCAAAGATCTCCTTAGCCCTGGTTTCAGATTTCTTCGGAAATGGCAACTTAGTCTGTTTACCTAAGATACAGGGAACACAAGACTGAAAATTATCGTTGTCATAAGAAATACCAGTGACCATACCTTTTCGCAATAACTCCATGCTTCGAGTATTCAAATGCGAGAGACGTTTGTGCCAAGTTTGTTGTGCTGACTGGCTTCCAGTAGTTCCAGTTGCAGGGGACTGCGACTGCCTGACGTTGTCAACAGGACGACTGTCATCCTTCAGTTGACGCGCCGACGCTGCCGCCACACTGTCACCTGTACCTACAGACAAAGACGAACACATGGCCTGCGATGATGGCTCGCTACACAAAGTAGAAACAGTTTCGATGGCATCGAGTTCGTAAATATTTACCATCTCTTAGGGTAGCTGTAGCCAAAATCTGCCTTCCGTCATAGACTGTACACACGCCAGAAAGAAACACAATTTTAAAACCTTTCCTATCCATGGCACTAACAGATAGCAAATTAGTGGACAATTGAGGAACTAAGTTAACATTACTTATTGGTCTCACGCTATTGTCCTTTAACACGACTTCCGCTGAACCTCTTCCAGCTGTCATCAATGCTTCACCATTGGCAATGTAGATTTTCTTTGGCTTCTCGGCCGTAAAATCCGAAAGAATATTGCGATCATTGCATAAATGCCGCGACGCTCCACTGTCGACGTACCAAACGTCGCGCTTGACTCCTGCAGCCAACGCTGTGAGCTTCGCTTGGCTTTTCTGGCTACTCTTCTTGCCGTCAGACTTTCTAAGAGGACAATCCTTCATGCAGTGCCCTGTATTTTTGCATCTGAAGCATTTCATTGGCTTACGTGCCTTTCGAGCTGCTAAAGCCGAAGCATCTTCGTTTTTCTCGTCACGTCGAGCGTTTTCTAGAAGCAATTTCGATTTGACATTCTCGCTTGACAGTGACGTATTCGAATTTTCTAGAGCCATAATCAACGGATCATAATCGCTAGTCAAACCGCTGAGTAAAATCACGGCTACGAAGTCATCTTGCAAAGCCGCTCCGATGTCGCTCAGTTGTTGCGATGTATCCATGACTTTGTTCACGTATGCTTCCATACTTGCACATTCGCTTAGTTTAGTGGCGAACAATGTGCGGAGCAATCCCAGTCGTCTTGACAATCCTCGATCCTCGTATGCCTTCTGCAGGTCCACGCTTCACGAGCCGTCTTGTCATTTCTAATTTGTGGAAATACACAAGGCTGCACGTTCAAGGCGATTTTTGCGAGCGCCTTGTCCTGCTTCTTTGCGTCTTCGTTTTCATTTTTTGGCATTCCCACGTAATCCCAAAGATCATCGTGTATCAGAATCATTTTCATAACGAATTTCCAGGAATTATAATTTTCAATCCCAGATAATTTTTCGATTGAAACATTCTGAGTGGCAGTTGCCATCTTTTGTTTGAACAAAATTTGAAAATAAATGAAACGAAAAATCACATCCGCGCACTTTCGGAACTGGTGTTCAATGTACTGATGGTACCAAACGCTCTGTTACCATGTTGGATATTTAAGATTTACGAATAAAACCACCATATTAAACAGTTCCTAAATATATTGTGCACTCGCGTGCTGAAAGCAATCGAATCGGATACAGAGTGACATACCAATATATAAACTGACATCTGTCTTAGACACAAACTAAAGCAGCCAGTTTGTATTGGCACATATGCGAACTGTGTGCTTGATATGTATCACGCACACGCCAACATGCTTGTTAGCTAGTTCCAACATAATTCATATGCGAGAAAATGTAATAAAAATAATTGATTCTTAACAGAATTAAGGAGTGGTCCTGAAATAAAGTAGCAGTGTACAATCTTGTGTATTTTTTAATTTAGTGCTAATTTAGAAGCAGTTTATTTATTTTATTAATCCGTAGATACAATACTAATAAATAAAAATACAATCATAATAGAATATGTGAGCATATTTAAGTTTTCGCGTTTTTAATTCAACATACTTTGTAACCTTTTGAACAACATAATTTGACAATCTTCAATCGACATCCGCTACAATGCCACAATTGTATTTCCATTTTCACAACCCGTTTTATGCTTTTCAGAATTTCATCTTACCAAGAAGCTACATTAATTAACTGTATTTTAGCTAGGATAGTCAGGAAGACTCTCTAATCTAACCTCTGACAAAGATTTTTCTATGGGAGATAATTTTCTATGAAAAAAGGCAAATACATTTAATTAAAAATTACTGTAACTACCCTAAAATGAAGCCAGATAAAAAAGTTTACTATTGAAGAAAGACAATTTATTAAGGTATAAAATAGCTCATCAAATCAAACTATAAGAAAAAACATGTTTTTGAGAAACACCTCAAAAATTCTGTCAGAAGACGCTGTTCAAAAAACTATGTGTATGATGGAATACAAAAGGCGAAAACTTCCAAACACTGTTTTATTTAAGTATGATTGTATTTATGTTTTGTATGATTGTATCTAGAGATTATTTAAATATAAACACTGCTTCTAAATCGGCACAAAATAAAAAGATAAATCAAAAAAGGAACGGCTACTTTTTTTCCGGACCACTCCTTATTTAATCATGCTTTTTATTTTAAATAATGTTCCGCGTATAAGAATGTATTCTGGGTTTTTCAGTGTAAGAAAACATCGTGTGGAAACTGGACCTAATACCAATAAGGCGTAGTTTCCCTTATGCCCAGCAAAAATTATATCTGTTTTAAAATCCACGGTAGGCAGATATACTCTTTTCACTTCTCATGCTCGTAAAGTTCGACTTTAAATCGTGCGTGGGCGATATAAAATCGCATTTTAAGCTCTAGGGCATAAAGTAAAATTTTCTTCTAAGACCAATAATGTGGCTCAACAGCCAAACAGAGTCAAAATATTATATTATTATATTTATATTTTATATTTATTTCCAAACACATTACAACAGCATTACAGTATACACCAATACGCCGAGTAAGATTTACAAAACATCAATACGGTACAGACAACAAAAGAAATACATAGTTATAAGTAGGTAGTGGACGGCCTGTCATCCATCTCCTCGCAAAACCTCAGACATTCATAGCACACAGCTGCCCATCGCCACGCAAACAGATCACACTCAGAAGCTGATGTCAGAAGCGCGTTCAGCAGTGACAACGCGCGAGGAACTGGTGAGTTCCGGTGCGAAACCGTACGCGTAATCGGCACAGCCAACAGTGGCCGTTGCCGCGGTCTTAAGTTTATTCTTGGGACATCTGGGACGTAAAGCTTTACCACACGAGCCACAAGCTCTGGGCAGTCTGACTCACCGCGCAATATGCGACAAGCAGTAGTAATAAGGTTATGGTTCCGCCTCACCTCTAAGGAGTTGTACCCAAGGCATCCGAGTAAGAATTTTGTGGGGTATAGGAATGGGTAATACCCAAATCTTTTTTTATACAAAAAACGCAGGAAGGTCTTTTGTATCCTCTCCAGAGATAGGGCGTATGAGGATTCGTACGGGTTCCATATTATAGACGGAAGTTTCAAGCTTGCTCCTTACTAGCGCGTTAAAAACCAGCTTTATCGCATTTATGTCCTGGAAATCTTTAACATTGCGCAGCACGAAACCAAGTCTACGAAAACAACTGTCAGTGAGGATTCGCATGTGATCATGAAAGGTAAGGTGATTGTCAAAGACCACTCCAAGGTCTTTAACGGAGAAAAGCCTCTCAATGGTCTCAGTCCCCAATTTGTAGTGCGCGTGCTGGGGAACAGTGGAACGACTAAATGTACATACACAACATTTTACTGTGTTAAAGTGAAGCTTATTTGCGATACTCCAGTCCACTACTGAGGTAATATCCCCTTGTAGAAGCTCACAATCTACTTCGTTCTTTACCCCATACACTAATTTTAGGTCGTCAGCATAAAGTAGACATTTTGCATGCTTCACAACAGTTTCTAAATCATTGATCATGATTCCGAATAATAGGGGGCCCAGTATTGAACCCTGACCAACGCCTGATCTGGTATGATAGGGAGCCGATACAAAACACCCATGACGAACGTACTGCTTTCGATCGCGTAGATAACTTGCAAACAATGCAAGCAGCTTTGGAGAAAAGCCTAAATCACTAAGCTTGCACAGCAATATATCGTTGTCTACGCGATCGAAAGCCTTTTTAAAATCGAAATACAGAACATCTACCCGAGTCCCTCTATCGAGATACTCAGAGATGATGTCTGTCAGGGTCATTAAGTTGGTGTCGACCGAGCGATTAACCCTGAAGCCATGCTGGGAGTCACTCAAAACTGGTTTTAACTGGATTGCCAATATTTTATGGACGATAGTTTCAAATAACTTTGCCAATGTTGAGAGTATGGCAATAGGCCTGTACTCTTCAACATTAGCAAGGTTACCCGTCTTCGGGATGGGCGTCACCCTAGTTGTCTTCCACAATTTAGGATATATTCCAGTAGAAAGTACCAAGTTAAACATATAGTGAATAGGAACCTTAAGCTGGTCCATACATCCTTTGACTATGTATGCAGGAATGTTATCGGGCCCAATAGAACTACTGGCTTTCAACCGCTTTATGCCCGCTTCAACTTCCTGCACTGATATGTCAGCGATATTAACAGCTGGAGTCAAACAGCTATGCTGGCGGCTTTTAACTGATTGCACGTCCAGTCGAGGGATACCCGGTTGGAAGACACTAGAGAAAAACTTTGAAAAGGCTTCTGCAGCCTCCACACCCATGAAACACTTGCCTTCGAACTCAACTTCACCAGCAAACCCGCCTTTCGACTTCAGACTGTTGATATGCTTCCAGAAAGAACGAGGATCACATTTGACTCTATCTTGAATTCGCTCAACGTAGTTATTATATGCCAACGTAATTCTAATTTTGATATCTTTCCTAAGCTGAGCGAACTCTTTATATGCTTCAAAGTTTTTAGTTGCTTTCCAAGTCCGGTGGTTTTTAGCTTTCCGCTTAATATCGGAAATAAGGTCAGCCGTGAACCAAACTGGGTAGCGCCTAGTAATTTTCTTTGAGCGGATCTTTCTCGGAAAACAGGTATCAAAAAAGTTATAAATGATCTTATAAAAAACATCAACTGCAGTATCGACATCGTTGATTTGAAGAACGTCTCGCCAGTTTTCCGAACAGATCAATTTGTAAAGAAGCTCGTAATCACCCCTACTGAAATCCCAGTCTTGAGCTGAGTCCACATTGCTAACATCTAGTCGCTCGGAGGTAGGTCGCAACATAGGTTCACCTACAGGACAAGATATTATTAACGGGGGGTGGTACGCATCCCGCTTAGGGACTAGCCCTCCACCCTCAACTTCTGTGACACTAACACCGCGGACGCGCTCCGACACCAGCACAACATCTAACTTACCGCCATAAGCATTCGTCACTTCATTCATCTCGTACAGACCACACATTGTTAAAAAATAAGAGTAGTAACACTTGATAGATTGAGAAGTATACAGAGGGTTCAAATTTAAATCCCCAAACAGAAGCACAACTCCCTTAAGCTTGAGCAACACTTGTTCTACATTTTGGAACCAACACATGTAAGCGTCTTCTTTAGCACCGGGAGGAATGTACACTACACACAAGTAACAGGTGACGCTTGCAAATGTAAACGAGATCCATAGGTCTTCCACGCTAGGAGTCTCAAGTTCTTGGTGGCGCGTCATATCAACGGACGCGCAGCGAACATTACACCACCACCTCGCGAACCAGTTCCACGGTCCCGACGTATCACGCTCCAGCCACTACAGGAAAGCTCGGCATCATTTACAGACTCAGTTAGAAAAGTCTCAGTGATTGCTACAATATCAGAATCCAGTGAGAGCAGGTTTAGCCTGAAGAACTTGAGCTTTGTATTTAGGCCCCTGACATTTTGATAAGTTACCTCCAATTTTGATTTAAGGTTCGATCTGTAGCTTTCAAAGGCGCAAGGGAGGGTTCCGGGTGGTTTTCGATCTCCGAAATAACCAAGCCTTAACTCTTGCATTATCTGGCCATACTGCAGGTGAAAGACACTTATCGTATACAGCAGGCAAAACTCCAATCTTGAAGGATTTGTACTCTCCCCTAGACTTAAGCTCTTCGACAGTGCATATGCTATCTGGGCTCAGGGTTTGCAGATAGGCCCGGACGTCATCCACTCCCGAAGCCATGTTCCATAGGTGAATGTACTTCTTATATTCCACAGCTTTGAGCGATGTTACCTCTGGACCAGCAGTACAGCGAATGGAACTGTATCGCCTTTTTCCATATTTGACCTCTTTGAAGCCACCATCCACATTTTCCTCCTCGTCAGTGTGGCGTGTGTCGTTTTGCGAGATGTTGCTTTCGTTAGACGCTATAGCAGGCGTTGCCTGGGGCGAATTATCATTATGTGTCACCTCCGCTAATGCAACTGTACTTCCACTTACTCCTAGTACTTCTGCCCTTTCCGACGTCTGCTCCGCACGGTGACTCTTGCGATTCCGTTTGGACTTCACCTTACTCGCAGCAGTATTCACAGTATTTCCACCCAGAGGCGGCAGTCCGACCTCACAGCACATACATGGCTTAGCCGATGCTGCTTCCAGCCGCATAAGTCGCTCCTGCACTGCCTCGAATTTTTCCGTACTTACAGCAAGCTTCGTCTGGTATTGTGCAATAGTAGAAATGGCATCAGTCAGTTGCCGAGACAATGTGGTCATTTGGGCACGAACTTCTTGTAATTCAGCCACCAAAGATAACGATCCAGACGCAGGTGTCGGTGTCGAAGGAAAGTTTTAATATATTGCACAATTTAATTGAACAGTAAAATTTCGTAGAATACTGAAACTTGTTCTTTTATTATATTCTTGTACTCAGATAGAATAAGCTTTCTGGTCCAGACAATTCCTATTGGATGGGATTTTTTTTGTATAGATCAAAGTGTCAGGAATTGATACCAATAAAATTTATAATTGAACTAGCATTTTCCCGCGGCTTCGCCCGCGTACTATAAGTACTCAAAAAGGATACGATACCCATGTTGATTTTCAGACTTTGTGACCACATTTGCCCCTTTTGGGGGTTTAATTTTCAAAAAACCTGAAATACGTGTTTACTCATTTATCGTTAGCAATACTCCTGTGAAGTTCGAATAAAATAGTCTAACAAATCTTGATTCGCCATACAAACATTGGACCCCCATTTTACCCCCTTAGGAGGTGAATTTTGAAAAATCCTTTCTTAGTGCATCCCTAGACCATATAAGGAACCTACGTGCCAAATTTGGAATCTCTAGAACCAGCGGTTTGGGCTGTGCGTTGATATGTCAGTCAGTCAGTCAATCAGTCAGTCAGTCAGTCAGTTTCTTCTTTTATATATTTAGATATTGGGCGCTAAGGTGCCAAAAAATGTTAAAAATGGTAAAAACCAGTTTTTCGCTTCTAGAGGAAAAACTACGGCTCCGACAAAAAATAGTTAAATGTAACAAATATGCGCAATAAAAAAACAAAGAGAATGAGCCCCAGTAGAGCAAAATCTGTTTAGAGGATCGTCCGCAATTTGCAAAAAACACGTTTTTTTTGCAAATATTGTAAATTCAATAACTCGCGTTCCGAAAGTTCTGGAGAGCTGAAATTTGAATATGATGTCATTTTTGTGGTCCTCTAACTACAGTTAAATGTTCAAATGAAAATGTTGTAAACTTTTTGCAAACCGTCGAATTTTGCAAAAAGTGACCTTTTTTAAAATCGACTGGGAGGGTATTTTAATTTTCGAAAAACGTTATAATTTCGATTTCTATGCATTAAGGAGGAGTTGAACTACAAATTTCCAAGTTTACAAATCATTTAACAAAGAATAATAATAAGTTGTTTAAATAATCTATGAAGTTCAGGCACTTTTTGCGCGCGCGGCGGCGACGCACTATGGCCCAAATGCCCGATCTAGCTGGACAAAATTATTTTACACTCATAGACTAAAATTGACTATTATTATTATTATTTTGGTATAATTCATGTGAAAAAAGGGAACCAGTGTCAGTTGACCTTTGTATAAGAATAATTACTAGGGCAGAAGTGGTCAGCTAAACTTGGTTGTGTAATTTTAAGAGAAATGAAGCATTATTTATTACAAATGGCACCTAAAAAATTAATAATTAACTTAAACTATATTTAAGTAGTTTAATTCTGCTATTCTTATATTTTAGGTGCCATTTGCAATAATGCTTCATTTCTCTTAAAATTAAATAACCATGTTTAGCTGACCTCTTCTGCCCTAGTAATTATTCTAATACAATGGTCAACTTACACTGGTAAATTTTTTTTCACATTAATTATACCAATATAATAATAAAAATAGTCAATTTTAGTCTATGAGTGTAAAATAATTTTGTCCAGCTAGATCGGGCGTTTGGGCCACAGTGCGCCGCTGCCGCGCGCGCAAAAAGTGTCTGATCTTCATAGATTATTTAAACAAGTTTATTCCTTGTCAAATGATCTGTAAATTTGGAAATTTGTAGTTCAACTCCTCCTTAATGCATAGAAACCGAAATTATAACGTTTTTCGAAAATTAAAATACCCTCCCAATCGATTTAAAAAAATGTCACTTTTTGCAAAAGTCGATGGTTTGCAAAAAGTTTACAACATTTTAATTTGAACAATTAACTGTAGTTAGAGGACCACAAAACTGACATCATATTCAAATTTCAGCTCTCCAGCACTTCCGGAACGCGAGTTATTGAATTTATAATATTTGCAAAAAAATGTGTTTTTTTGCGAATTGCGGACGATCCTCTGAACCGATTTTGCTCTACCGGGGTTCATTCTCTTTGTTTTATAATTGCGCACATTTGTTACATTTAACTATTTTTTGTCCGACCCGTAGTTTTTCCTCTAGAAGCGAAAAACTGGTTTTTACCATTTTTTTGGCACCTTAGCGCCCAATATTCCGCCGGATGAGAATACGTTTGTGCCATAGACCACTTACCCAGGTTTACAGGAGAGCGAAATTAAACAATATAAATTATTTCTCGGAAAGTATCATATTTATGAAAAATTTAACATAACTGTCAATTAGGTACACAAGTTGGCTAACTTTTGTAATATATATACACTATTAATCAACATAATGGTAATCATGAGATATATGCATTTTTATGTTTGTCATATCCATTCCTGATGACTAAATGTTAAATGTACCATGTATGACGTGGCACAAAAAATTGGATATGACACAAATTGAGTCAAATTGTCAATATTGCTAACAAGTTATAAACCTTATTGCAGAGATATAAGGTCCACCCGTAGTATCTATGATACACATTAAAATCAAATTATTAACTAACAATATTTAGCTATTCAGGAATGGTTTTTCATAGGTGGTATTTACCCTATGCTAACAAGAGTGTTGAGCAAATTATTAATTACCAATTAAACGCTAATGTACCTTAAAATTGTTCATAAAACTCTAAATATAAGTTATGATAATTATTTGAACAAACCCTCGTAAAAAGTTTTGTCATCACTGGGCATGAATTTTATCATCATCATAAGTATCTCTTAAAATGTTGTACTAATCGACACTACATTACTTCATAATCTATATCTATCTATACATCTATACATATAATAAAGCTGAAGAGGGTCGAAAGTCTGTACATGGAAGATAATCGAAAAAAAGTTGGCTGGGGATACTTAGAATCGATAACAGAACACGTTCCAACAATTTTTAGAATTTTTGTCTGTTTGTCTGTTTATCTGTTTGTCTGTTTATTTGACCGCGCATCACGTGAAAACGGCTGAACGGATTTTGATAAAATTTTGTACAGAGATAGTTTGAGTCCCAGGAAAGGATAATAGATAGTTTTAATCCCGAAAATCAACCCTGGTGGGGGTGAAAAGGGGGTTGAAAGTTTGTATGGAGAATTTTTTACCTCTTAAACGATTTCGATAGAAATTAGTATGGAGATGATTTGAGTCCCGAGACACATCATAAGATAGTTTTCAAACCCTTGTGGGGGTGAAAAGGGGGTTGGAAGTTGGTATGAGGATTTTTTTTACCGCTGAACTGATTTAGATGAAATTTAGTATAGAGATAGTATGGGTCTCGAGAAAGGACAAAGGATAGTTTCATCTTCAAAAAAGGGCGCCCCCCCAACTTACTTATGAACCGTAGGTCCAAAAAATTTGAAAAAAATAATGGAAGTGAAGCCTGAAAGGTACTCACAATAAAAACTATATTGAATAAAATTGGTTCAGCTGTGATTGATTTGTCAGTCAAAAACGCATAGTGAAAGGACGTAAGTGCCGGATAGTAGAATCACAACGCCAAACAATTAACCCACCATGCAATTATTACTTTATGACGGAAGCGCCGCCAAATATTTCTTAATAAACGACCTTTTGAACGGATGTTTTTAACAGGGCGGCAATAGGCGCATGATGACACATGTTGAATTATGCAATAAAATTTAGTTGATAGTATGCAAAATGATCAATATATCCAACTAAAGTGAAAATTTATAAATTCTATTGAAATGGCTCAAAGATATCAAGCTGTAAAATTTCAAAATTTTACGTTTTTTTAAAGTGCGAAATTTAAGAAAAACAATGATACCATTCGCTTTTTAACATTTTACTGTAAAATTAATTGTATAGAAACCATATACATAAACGCAACATTTCACTGTAAAAATAGCAATTTCATAATTTTTCCATACTTTAAACAGGGCGACTATGTGATCGTGACGTCACTTTTGCACGTCATTTTGTTAGGAGCGTTTTGAAAAACAAATGCAAATCTCGGACTTTAAGTCTCATTTCTGACTTTTGTGTTGCTTTAACGCAAATGGCCCCATATAGACATTTAATCCTCACAACAAAACGAATCGATTGATACCATACATGAAAAAAATTCACCATGCCTATTACGGAACCCTGCACTGAACATGGCCCGACATGCTCTTGGCCGGTTTTTTTTTGCATTGTTATCCCAGAAGTCACCCCTTAAGGATTACTAATTCCAATTGTCAAGAAAATCCTCGGCCAGGTAAAGGTAGGCTATAAAAATTCAACCTCTAAAAGGGGGGGAGGCACTACACTCGATTGAGTTAATTTTGCACCTGAATCTTATGGCGCTACTTAGGAAGGAGGTCTTTTTTTCTAAACATGTCCTAAGACTAACGAGTACCCTGCTTACCTAACAGATGGCGCTGAAATTAATACGTTGTGACATGAATAATCCACTTAGGAAGGATTTTGCCAAATTAACTCTAAGTTTAGAAATGGGGTTACGGATATCAACAAAAAATGAATTATTGACTTAATAGTAGAACAAAATTAAACGACAATAAATTAATTGCCACACCTTGCACAGTGCATGTTAATACTCCGCCTCACGATTTTGATATCTATTCTCCTTTTCTCTAATCTTAATTCTAAGTCTTCTAACTAATATAAGACCTAAATTCGTTGTTAGTATATTCGTTAATAAGTTGTTAGGTTATGATATGAAGTATGGATTTTTATGTGTATATTTCTTACCCAGGCGCGGTAAAACTTTCCAAAAATTTAAAAAAAATACAAAAAAAAATTAATACCACAAAAATTACGAAACAGTCAAAAATTAAATAACATAACTTCGTTCCAACCGAGTGTTCCACGACACTCACGTATTTTTTTTCTCTGACATTCATTAGTGCATTGTAATGTGCTTACATTGAAGAATAAATATCTTGATCTTCACCAATATCATAAATCCTCTATTCCATGTTCGGAAACATTATTGCAACCAGTAACGTAACATCAGTGTATTATCTGTGACAGTGTGGTAAAAACGTATGAAAATTAATTACCTACGGTAACGTAATGAAAATCCGTCCTCTTCCCCGACCGCCGGTACCCCCCACCCCCCATTCCCCCACCCCCGACCGCCGGCACAATAAGGTTGGTCATGGCGGTGTAATGGCGGTCATTCTAATGGTTTCCGAACACGTCATTTAGGATTTTTAATATGTGTGTAGATAAAGCAGTGTATGCTTCTGTACGTAATTAGGCCTTATTACGTAACAGTTACATAAACTACTATTTATCTCTTTTTAGGGTTCCGTAGTCAACTAGGAACCCTTATAGTTTCGCCATTTCCGTCCCTCTGTCTGTTCGTCCGTCCGCGGTCTAGCTCAGTGACCGTTCGCACTAGAAAGCTGAAATTTGGTATCAGTATTTGCATTAATCACGCCGCCAAAGTAATAGAATAAAAACTAAAAAAATATTTTTATTAGGGTACACATAAAATAGGGGGCGATTTTTTTTTCCGCTCCAACCCTATCGTGTTGGGTATTATTGAATAGGTCTTTCAAAAAGAATAGAGGTCCTGTAATACATTTTTGGGATGAAACTGATAGTTTCGTAAATAATAGATCTGAAAGTTCAAAAAAGGGCGTCTCCTCCATCTAACTTTTGAACCTTGGGTCCAAAAAATAGAAAAAAAAATGGAAGTGAGGCCTGATAACAACTTTCAATAAAAACTGTATTGAATAAAATCGGTTAAGCCGTTTTTGAATTATCAGTGAAAAACGCATAGTGAAAGAAAGTGCCGGATAGTAAAATGACGTAAGCGCCGCCAAATATCCCTTAATAAACGACCTTTTGAACGGATGTTTTCTAACAGGGCGAAACTCCACACTAAACATCGCCCGACATGCTCTTGGCTATAATAATTCAACGTCTAAAGGGGGAGGGGGGTAGCCACTACACTCGATTGAGTTAAATTTGCAGCATGGGTCATGGACCTCACACCTCAAATAGAAAAAATCATTACTGACCCACTGAAAAAATCATTTCTGCATTTGTGACCCTCCCCCCCCCCCCCCAAATTTCAACCGCGCTGCAACCGCGCCTGGTCTTACCTTACATGCTGAGACTGATTTGACGGGAGGATCGATTTGAATGATATTTGTGATTATCCGTGGACATGAACGTATAAATACAAAAGTGGTACTGTATCGTCTGATATCTATGTCGTTTAAATCATGCCAAACAAAATGTATAAGGACAAAAATAAGTATTAATTTTTGAGTGTAGTTTCATTTAGTGGTAATTGTAAAATATTTTATTAGGACTATACCGTCCTCTAGCGTATCCATCTGTCAACTTTACTTCAAGTTCCGCCTCCAGGGTAGCGGGAGAGAAATTAGGGGTAAATTAGCCGCTTATTGACACAGACCGAATTCCACGCGGGCGGAGCCGCGGGCACAGCTAGTATATAATAAAGCTGAAGAGGGTCGAAAGTCTGTGTGTACATGGAATATATTCGAAAAAAAATTGGCTGGGGATACTTAGAATCGATAACAGAACACGTTTCAACAATTTTTAGAATTTTTGTCTGTTTGTCTGTTTATCTGTTTGTCTGTTTATTTGACCGCGCATCACGTGAAAACGGCTGAACGGATTTTGGTGAAATTTTGTATAGAGATAGTTTGAGTCCCGGGAAAGGATAATAGATAGTTTTCATCCCGAAAATCAACCCTGGAGGGGGTGAAAAGGGGGTTGAAAGTTTGTATGGGGAATTTTTAATAGAAATTAGTATTATATGAGATAATTTGAGTCTCGAGAAACGACAGAATAGTTTTCATCCCGAAAATAAACCCTTGTGGGGGTGAAAAGGGGGTTGGAAGTTGGTATGAAGATTTTTTTACCGCTGAACATAATTATACCAAAGATGAAATTTGGTATAGAGATAGTATGGGTCTCAAGAAAGGACAAAGGATAGTTTTCACCCCGAAAAGCAACCCTAAAGGGGTGAAAAGGGAGTTGGAAATTTGTATAGGGAAATATTAACCGAAGAATCGATTTAGATAAAATTTGGTATGGAGATAATTTGAGCTCTGAAAAGGAAATAAAATAGTTTTATCTCAGAAATTATTCCTTAAGTGGATGCAAAAGGGGTGGAAGTTTACATGGGGAAGAAACAACCAATAACCGCTGTACGTATTTAGATGAAATTTGGTATTGAAATAGTTTGTAATTTTTTGGTCAAGGTGTTCATATTTATAACAAGTTACCCGTCGATGCTTTAAATTTACCTTTACCCGCTCTTAAGAAATATTTGAAAATGTCATTAATGTCAAAGGGTTATTGCAGGTTTGAGGACTATATATGACGGACAAAGATGCATGGCCCAAACCAGAAATTACTACAAAATCATCTAACATTTATAGGACACCGTTTAGGTAGGAAAACATATCAAACGTTTTGTGAAGCAGTCAGATTAGGATTTATTTTTCTTTATAATTAAACAATAGGTACATTATCTGTCTCTCAAGCTGTATCTTTAAGGCTTAGCACGCACTGCGGTTTATAAAAAGCGGGTCCGCAACCGCAAAAAATGTAACGTACGGCATTCTTTATAAGCGCACGCACTTGCAAGAAGTACGGTGTCAAGTGTAAAAAAACCGCAAGACTGATACCGCTAGAAAAAGACCGGCCAAGTGCGAGTCGGACTCGCGCACCGAGGGTTCCGTACAAACCTGTAGGTATATGGGGTAGTTATTTTAAAATGATTAAAATTATAAATATCATTGCAATTAAAAATTCAAAAATTTCATAAGTAAAATAATTAGTAAAATCAAAAAAGATTTAAAAAAGGAAAAATAACGAAACAGTCATAAATTAAATAACAACTTTGTTCCAACCGAGTGTTGACACTCACGTATTTTTTTTTCTCTAACGTTCATTAGTGCACTGTAATGTACATTGAAGAATAAATATCTTGATCTACACCAATATCATAAATCCTCTTTTCCGCGTTCGGAAACCGTATGTGATTACCACCATTATTGCAACCAGTAACGTAACATCAGTGTATCTGTGACAGTGTGGTAATAACGTATGCAAATTCATTACCTACGGTACCATAATGAAAATCCGCCCTCTTCCCTGACCGCCGGCACAATAAGGTTGGTCATGGCGGTGTAATGGCGGTCATTCTAATGGTTTCTGAACACGTCATTTAGGATTTTTAATATGTGTGTAGATAAAGCAGTGTATGCTTCTGTACGTAGTTAGGCTAAGGCCTTATAAAGCCTTATAATGCCGTAATAAGTTACGTAACAGTTACATTAACTACTATTTATGTCTTTTTAGGGTTCCGTAGTCAACTAGGAACCCTTATAGTTTCGCCATGTCCGTCCGTCTGTCTGTCCGTCTGTCCGCGGTCTAGCTCAGTGACCGTTCGCACTAGAAAGCTGAAATTTGGTATCAGTACGTGCATCAATTACGCCGCAAAGTAATAGAATAAAAACTAAAAAAATATTTTATGTGTACCCTCCACATTATGTCTAGGGTACACATAAAATATTTTTTTTAGTTTTGTCCCCGCATTTTATGTGTTACACATAAAATGGGGGGTGATTTTTTTTTCGCTCCAACCCTATCGTGTTGGGTATTATGGAATAGATCTTTTTCAATATTGAATAGGTTATACGTAGCGTAGCGTATGCGTGAAAAGACTGATTTGACGGGAGGATCGATTTGGATGACATTTGCCGTGGACATGAAAGTATAAATACAAAGGTGGTCCTGTATCGTCCGATATGCACCTACTACTATATGTCGTTTAAATCATGCCAAAAAAAATTATAAGGACAAAAAATTGATTTTTGAGTGTAGTTTCATTTAGTGGTAATTGTAAAATATTTTATCAGGACTACTGTTTTCTAGCGTATCCATCTGTCAACCTTACTTCAAGTTCCGCCTCCAGGGTAGCGGGAGAGAAATTTGGGGTGAATTAGCCGCTTACTGACAGAGACCGAATTCCACGCGGGCGGAGCCGCGGGCACAGCTAGTCTATTGATATTAAAAAAACTAGTATACTTTAATGGCGCAAGCAGTTAACAATTATTATTGCTAAATCTAAATTTTGTGTATTTACACTTACTGTTCAAAATCACTTATAAACCACTTAATTCTAATGTAGATGTGTGTATAAACACAAATAATTAGCACAACACTTCATACATAGCCTCGATACGATACATAGGTTGCTACTTATATATCCGGAAACAAAAAAACGAACAAACGTACACGGCTGAAAATGGTTTTATTGTTTTTCAAAGTATTCCCCTTGGTGATCTATGCACTTTTGCATTCGCGTGAACCAATTTTTAAAGCACTTCTGCCACTCCGCCTGAGGTACCTCCATAACGTGTTGTTTGAATGCGTCGACAGCATCTTCAGCGGTCGAAAATCGTTGACCGCGTAATTTATTCTTTATATTTGGAAATAAATAAAAATCGTTGGGTGCCAAGTCAGGGCTGTACGGCGGATGACCCGTTAATTCCACATTTTGACCCTCCAAAAATAGAGTTGTTTCGCGTGACGTATGACAGCTGGCATTGTCATGATGAAAAATGATTCTTCGTCGCTGGTTAGTTTTACGAATTTGTTCAAATACTTCCGGTAAGCAAATGGTCGTGTACCACTCTGAATTAACCGTTCTACGGTTTTCTAGTGGCACTGTAGCTACATGGCCATTAATACCGAAGAAGCAGGCCACCATTTGTTTCAATGTACTTTTTGCACGAGTAACTTTCGTAGGGTTCGGCTCATTTTGAAACACCCATACCGTTGATTGTTGCTTCGTTTCGGGATCGTATGCATAGATCCAGGATTCGCCACCTGTATAGATGTTATAAACGGCTTTTGAGTCACCACGGTTATATTTTTTTAACATTTTATTGCACCATTCGACGCGAGCATCTTTTTGCTCTTTTGTTAAGTTGTGGGGTATCCAACGCGAACAAATTTTTTTTACAGCCAAATAATTATGTAATATGCTATTAATGCTGGTCATAGAAATACCCAGAGTCGCCTCTATCTCGCGGTACGTAACATGTCGGTCGTCCATTATAAGTTTTCGCACAGCCTCGATATTTTGTTGTACAACGACCGATTTCGGGCGACCTGCCTTAACTTCGTCCGTAAGCATACTACGTCCACGATTGAACTCACTAAACCAGTGATACACAGTAGTTTTAGATGGGGCTTCATCACCAAAAGTTGAAGTTAGTTGATCTATGCACTGTTGTTGCGTTAAACCACGCCGAAAATCATAATAAATCATAGCACGAATATTTTCACGAGTGAGTTCCATTCATGCTGCGAGATGACATTTAAAACCCGTCAAAAACAAAACACGAGCGTTAATAAGAAAGAAAAAATATAGCGGCCAGTACTTAAAAAAGTTCAAATTTTACCATGGAGGTTAAATATGCTATTTAAGAAGATTGTAATCCCGGTTTCCGGATATATAAATAGCAGCCCTCGTATCGTTAGTCGTACAATACGAAATATTTACATGGACGAAACAGAAATGAGTCTAATAAAGAGGGTAGGAAAATAAAAGTGTCAATACAAATAAACCGGTTATGGATATAGCACAAAAACGTTGATCGCTTAGTCGCTTGGCACACTGATAACCGAGATCTAATCATGGTTTTAAATGTTATAAAATGAAAATAAAATGAAAATAAAATGAAAACAAAATGAAAACAAGATGAAAATAAAATGAAAACCAAAATGAAAGTAAAATGAAAATAAAATGAAAATAAAAAGAAAAGAAAATGAAAAGAAAATGAAAAGAAAATGAAAACAGAATGAAAAGAGAATGAAAAGAGAATGAAAAGAGAATGAAAATAGAATGAAAATAAAAGGAATACAAAATGAAAACAAAATGAAGATAAAATGAAAATAAAATGAAAATAAAATGAAAATAAAATGAAAATAAAATGAAATTAAATGAAAATAACATGAAAATAACATGAAAATAAAATGAAAATAAAATGAATATAAAATGAAAATAAAATGAAAATAAAATGAAAATAAAATGAAAATAAAATGAAAATAAATTGAAAATAAAATGAAAATAAAATGAAAATAAAATGAAAATAAAATGAAAATAAAATGAAAATAAAATTAAAATAAAATTAAAATAAAATTAAAATAAAATTAAAATTAAATTAAAATTAAATTAAAATTAAATTAAAATTAAATTAAAATTAAATTAAAATTAAATTAAAATTAAATTAAAATTAAATTAAAATTAAATTAAAATTAAATTAAAATTAAATTAAAATTAAATTAAAATTAAATTAAAATTAAATTAAAATTAAATTAAAATTAAATTAAAATTAAATTAAAATTAAATTAAAATTAAAATAAAATTAAAATAAAATTAAAATTAAATTAAAATAAAATTAAAATAAAATTAAAATAAAATTAAAATAAAATTAAAATAAAATTAAAATAAAATTAAAATAAAATTAAAATAAAATTAAAATAAAATTAAAATAAAATGAAAATAAAATGAAAATAAAATGAAAATAAAATGAAAATAAAATGAAAATAAAATTAAAATAAAATTAAAATAAAATTAAAATAAAATTAAAATTAAATTAAAATTAAATTAAAATTAAATTAAAATTAAATTAAAATTAAATTAAAATTAAATTAAAATTAAATTAAAATTAAATTAAAATTAAATTAAAATTAAATTAAAATTAAATTAAAATTAAATTAAAATTAAATTAAAATTAAATTAAAATTAAATTAAAATTAAATTAAAATTAAATTAAAATTAAATTAAAATTAAATTAAAATTAAAATAAAATTAAAATAAAATTAAAATTAAATTAAAATAAAATTAAAATAAAATTAAAATAAAATTAAAATAAAATTAAAATAAAATTAAAATAAAATTAAAATAAAATTAAAATAAAATTAAAATAAAATTAAAATAAAATTAAAATAAAATTAAAATAAAATTAAAATAAAATGAAAACCAAAATGAAAATAAAATGAAAATAAAATGAAAATAAAAAGAAAAGAAAATGAAAACAAAATGAAAACAGAATGAAAACAGAATGAAAACAGAATGAAAACAGAATGAAAACAGAATGAAAAGAGAATGAAAATAGAATGAAAATAAAAGGAAAATAAAAGGAAAATAAAATGAAAATAAAATGAAAATAAAATGAAAACAAAATGAAAACAGAATGAATAGAGAATGAAAATAAAATGTAAATAAAAGGAAAACGAAACGGAAACGAAACGAAAACGAAACGAAAACGAAACGAAAACGAAACGAAAACGAAACGAAAACGAAACGAAAACGAAACGAAATACTATTTATTTACTGAAAGAGGTATGTATTTTTTTATTTACTGAAAGAGGCCGAGTTGTCATATCTGTCTATTTCTTTCTCATACTATAAGAAAGAAATAGGCCCTTTTGATCCGGACTTTGAAATTTGAATCTTTTTTTAGAGGACAAGAAGAGACTTATTAGAACTTCAAACTCAAAGAATATATTTAATTCTCTATTTTAAACAAAACTACATTCACAGTAAAAAAAAAAGTTCAAAATGGAAATAAGCCCTTTTGAAAAGACACTCCTCAATTATAAATATTAATTATTTGAAACGGGGTATTTACCTCGCACCCGAAATATCGGGTGCCCAATAACGCTAATATACATGGTAAATACCCCGTTTCAAATAATATTTATAATGTGAATGACCATGTGAGCTTAAAAAATCGTATATCCCATAATTAGCTGAAAACGACTACCAATCCCTACGCCAATTCATGGGATTAGGTTGCCAAGCGAACCACAGGCTCAACTGAGCCGTGGCAAAAGCCGGGACAAACTCTAGGAGGATGAATATTGGTTTGTGTCAAATCGATTTGAATATGAATAAAAATTGTGTTTTTATTCTTATTCAAAATAATTATTGCCCATCTCATCAGTACGTGCGAACTATGCAAAAATAAACTGAAGGTAAGACACATTTCTTTAACAGAAATTCTTTAATTTAAAGTTGTGTACGTGAGCAGAGGACTGGACTGTGAGTGTGACTTTTCCAGAATGAATAAACGACAGCAAATCTTATATTTACTCAATTTGTTCCGCCGCCACCTCTCCTGTTCCATTTCAAATGAGAAAGATAGAACCGCCTGCCTGCGTGGAAAAGGGACAGCAAAAGGGTAGCCCTATGATAGGGTAAGCGGTAAATATTAAAGCTATCTTTACCCCATTCGACTCGGAAACCACATTGAAAAGGGTTAAGCCTATTCAAAATGATTTCCATATCGATAGGGTAACCCAATGATAGGGTAACCCTATCATTAGGGTAAGACTTTAATAGGGTTACCCTATCGAAACGATTAATCAAATGACGGGGTTTTCCGGTCCCTGGGCCCAAGCTGGTATCCAGGTGCTCCTGCCCAAAGCTGACAGCATTACTCCATATGGGGTCTGACTTGCGACTTGTATATCTGTTAGTAAATCCTGATTTATTATTACGAAGAATATTTACTCACTTCTTTATATGTATATGAGTTATTCCTTAGCTCAGTTGAAGTATCATAACACATCGTTATCTTACATAATTAAACAGCCGAATTAGTCCAACTTGCAGACCGCAGTCACATTCAGACTTTATTTAAATAACTAGAACTCATAGCAGAGAAAAAAAACTGTGACGTCATCTTCAGGCCCGCAAGCTCGCAGTATGAAAGGATCTCGAGGGCACTCCGCCCTTTGTCATCGTGCTGTGCGGCCGTCTCACTTTGTTTCCTTGTTTGCCTGCGGGCGACGTCGCGGCAATGCTCAATTTAAAAACAGAATCGCAATCGAAGAAAGCTAATGTTGGATTAATGAGCAACTCAAGCTACAACGCAGTATTCTTTATTTGCAAAAACACAGCTATTTCTGTTTATAACTTTGTATTTTAAGCTCTTTCAATACTTTCAAAAAGCGCTATTTGCATCAATGGCAATGCATATTTATATTCAACGGGAATATTTCAAACATGGCCTTATAATTGCCACCCCTTATATTATAACAAACGCAAGTAAAAAAAATTGTAATCGCGATTTAGAAATCTCCATATTTGGATCAGCGACATCTACCGTCGTATTTCGAAACGATGAACGCAAAGAACTTTCCTCTTTCCGCTGACGCGGCGTGCCTGTGGTATCAAACAATAACAATTGTTGCGATTCTGCCGATACGCACGACGGCTGGCGCGCGATCCAATTTAACTTTGGCAGTGTTTTGCTGCGGCCCCCGCACCGCCCACGTTATGAGCTGAAGCGATATAAATATGTATGAATGTTGCGCTACTCCATGCCGTTGGCGTGTTTATGGAGCTTTGCACTTATTCGTTGACAACGGCTTCATTGCAATAAAACACTCGCACGATTTGTAGCTGTCGGAAATAAAAACGTACAGGATGGCGAAACGAATCCTCCATGGAAAGATACTGTGATAAAAAAATGGTATCATTATTCCACACAGTTCGACAGTACTCGCATCACAGAATCACTTGGTATGGATAGGCGTAATACTATAACGTCTTGAAGGGTTTAGACGTATGCACATCGTGCACTATTGCCCATAGAAAGCCGAAACCAAACTTTCTAAGGTTTCAACAAATAATATTATAACCATAATTACCGCTCGGTGTTTCATTTAACACAGTGTTCCGCCCGCCTGTTACAAATAGAGCCACCGGAGGGTCGAAAACTGCCATCTTTCGGCATTGTGTGTTAGATTGGCCCTCTGGACCTCTCACAACTTCTGATTGGCTAATTATCAGCTGTCACTCGCCGAATATTGGCTCTCATTTCTTTTTTGATATTTCAATACAATAAATTTATTTCGGTATATCGACCCTAGAAGAAGAAATTAATTGCCAATAAAATAGTACTCGCTTTTTAAGAAAATACCGTATTTTGGTATGTGGGAAAAATATTATCTTCCGCTCTATTCGTAGAATGAGCTCCTTTGCCTTTCTAGAGAGAAAACGGCATGGGGACCTTAAAAAAAGTAGGGTACTGGTTTTCAATACGTAGGTGTAACGTGTGAACTTTGTAACTATGTATATTATATATAGTCACAAAGAGAGGAACATAGACATAATTTATACACGACAAAGACAAATCTTTCACTGACAAGGAATAACGATAATTGCATGGCAATTAAATTATTTAATACTTTTACTGATGACTTTAAGGCTCTACCAATTAAATTATTTAGAAAATCTTTGATTAATCGTCTAATCCAAAATAGCATTTATTCAATTACAGAGTTTATGGAAAAATGTACTTTATAGATAATGTGTAATATATAATTGACATAAAATTTTATTGCAGAAATTGTATTCATTTGATACAGTTTGTTAATACTGAATATTATTATTATTTATACTAACCTTAGTATTGACACGAAGAGTATTAGACATAATTACATAGATTTACAATATTAGTTAGGATACTAGTTTTATGAACAATATTTGTACGCCATGCATCATGGTAAAAAAAGGCTGGAAAACCACATGTAACATCAATTTGTACCCTTTTTTATACAAATAAACTATTCTATTATATTCTATTCTATATGAGAGTAATCTAGTTAGGTTAAGATTTAGGTAAGCAATTACTTTTATATGCAAGTTTTGTTTGTCTGTTATTGAGTAAACTGTGCTCGAGTACCTACCTAAGGTACTCGAGCAATTTGTTTTATTCACAAGTTTATAATAGAGTATATTTATTACACCGAATAAGTTTTAATATGTGGCAATCTTAAATAAATAGAAAATGATTAATATATATTCTGGACGAGAGTCTAATAAATCTAAATATGTATTTTAAAATGTAGGGATTTCAGTTCCACTGGTTCTGTAAGTACCTACATTATTGTACGTTTATTGTCTAAAAAGCGTAATGTCTGAAACATTACACTTACTCATTTAAGTATAGCGAATCGGAGAAAGGTGTATATCATCAATTATTAACACGTCAAAGAACGTTTTTTACAAAAGTGACATACATAACTGACTTAACTGAAAGTTTAGTGAAAATTCCTTAGAACTCGGGAATATTTTAATATATACCGGGTGTTGCCTGTAACACGAGCAATAAATTAAAACATAGATTCTACTACTCAAACAATACAACTTTTGTTCAACAACTTTAAAAAAATATGTAGTCTTTAGATTGTCTCTTTTTTAAACAAATAAATAGTATTTTCAATGTACGTTAAAATCCTTCTCATTGACATTGCTTGTCAGTCTTGTCACCTTACAGACATAATCAATTTCGCAACACATTGCGTGTTCGAATAAACTTTAAAGTGTACTAAAAATTAGACCACAAGTTATTTTTCAAAGTCGCTGAAAAAAGGTTTACTTTGAGGAGTAGAATCTATATTTTAATTTATTGCTCATGTTACAGGCAACACCCGGTATATGTATATGTAATGATATATATGCAGTTTGATCGTCACATCACGAATATTGTTCTGACGATCGATCGTATCGTTTAGTTACTTTACCACATCGTGGATGGACAATACCGCAAACCGCGAAACGTGCCAATTAGTACTAGTACAGTCATTATACGGTCGGCTAGTATGGCGAATTGGAAATAATTAATAATAGCAGTTTTTTTTAATGTAGCAGACGTATCATAAATCTAGTGATTACGTCGACACATAATCTCAATAAATTTTACTTATATAAATATATAAAAAAATATTTAAAAATATAAAAATTCGTAGATTATTACTTAAAAATATTGATTAAGGTTTGTTTTATTGTAAATATACATTAATATTTGCTTTATAATATTGACCACGAATGGCACAAAAAATAAAAATGGGTTCCTTATTTATAGTCAATTGACCTAGAGTTTTTTTATTATTGAGCATATTTCAGTGCATTTAAATCGTAATTGGCTAAAATTTTTATGATTAATAATTAAATACAGTAATTATATATACTGATAATAAATCACATTATAATTTATACCGGAGGGTGGGTTTTATGAGAGTGTAAATTATTTACCAATAAAAATTTGTAAATAAGTAAGTATGTTTTGGGATTTTCATAATGCGCACTTTTTAGCTCAACTTTGCATAAATCGCCTTTTAAAATAAGTTGTTACTTAATTTATTCCAAACACTCATCACCGTTGTTTTAAATTTAGCGCGCATGAGCCAGAGAACGATCACGATTGGTCGGTTACGGGAGCGGAGAAGAGAAGTGATCCCGACCACGCGCAAGGGTCGTGTCTCGCCTGCGCTGTGTTACCAGCGCCGATGTATCTGTATTTTAAATATTTTAGGTCATCATAATGATAAAAATGTCACAATTTATTGAGTAAAATAGACGTAAGTACCAAAAACCTGACAACGGTGCGACTAGGGTAAATAAAAACTTCTTTCGAGTACAAGTGCGGGTAAAATTGACCAAAGTAGGTATAAAATTGCTAATTGAGAGGTAATAATTTATCATTAGGAACGTACAAATTTTGTGTCGTGTACCTACATTACATATTTACTGCATACGAAATATGGCAAATTGATAGTATGTCGGAGTCGGAGTTCAAAAGATAAACATTTTTATGCGGTAAGTCAACTTAAATAGTACGGTTCAATTTCGAAGTTAGTCAATGCGATAAGCCAAAATTAAAATGTAGTAAGAATTGTTTATTTGTTGTCATTCTCATATACTACAGATTTTTAAACTTTACGCCTACGCTTTTTTGGTTCGATATCATGGTAACATAGGTCACAACAGTAATGGCGCATGCGGCGATTTTTGCCACGACTAAATAAATATACGGTTGCGCAAAGCAACCATACGATATGATAGGGATGTAAAAAATATTCGTATTCGCATTCGCGAATATCTGCACGTTTTTTGATATTCGCATTCACGTTCTTATTTGCACAATTAAATGCGAATATATTTAATTTAAAATAAAAAACACAGAAAATTTACTATTATTTCAAACGGTTATTATTTTATTCGACGAAAAAAATATGGGATGTTTTAAAGTCAAAGGTACATCATTGTTGGTTATCATTATCAATAAGGCATTACTGCCATAAAAACATTAAGAAATAAACTCTAATAACAACCGACAATCATGTGCCTTTTAATCCAGTCATCGGGGAGTCCTATCCATAATTACCTTACGAAAGTTAGAGTACAAAATATTTCAAAGGGGATTGGTAGGCTACAGGCTGGTTATTAAAAATCTAGATTTTAGATCTTGAAGGCTCCCCGCGTAGTCCGCCATCTTGGTTTAAAGGTGCCAAAATTCGGTTTCTTACCTTTGATGTTTAAACTGTTGAACGTATGACTAATGAATGTGTCTATCGTTCCATATACGTTTATAAAGAAGATAAAATTGTCTAAAAATTTCATATTTAATAGCTCTGTAAGTCTTACAGATAAAAAGATACATGGGGTGGAAAAAGTATAATTTTAAAAAATCATGAGAATATGATTTTTTTGCTTCACAATTCTGTGCCTCGAGATAAAGAAATTACATCTCTACCACTGTTATGTCATTGTCATTAATATAATGATTCTTTTGAAAGATATTCAAAATTTGGATTTACTCCCAGAGCGCTTAGTGAGAGGGGCGAATATGGAAAGGCTCACACAAAAATTCAATATTCTGTTACTCATCATAAAATATTACTAGGCGTTGTCGGGTATAAAAACTACTCATTTTGTCATTTTTACCAAAACATATTTTGATGCCAATCGTTTCTATTTCCAACAAAGATAATAATTCCAACTCAAACTTATTAATTCCAACCAAGTTGAGCGCACAAGAGAAGAGCGCGCCATAAATAATAGTTATTAGTTAGTTTGTTTCTTATACAATATTTTAATAATAAGTTATCAATTATATGAAGGCAATTATTAAAAAATTAAAATATCTTCAAACTTTTTATTTAATTTTTTTTTATCAAAAGCTACAAGCTTTCTATCAAATCCAAATTCCTTATACCCATATTGATCGATAACTTTACCCGACAGCGCTTAATAATATTCCATGATGAGTAAGAAAAGAAGCCTTTCCACAATCACCTCCCAACTATAAGCGCTATGGGAGTGAATCCAACTTTTAAATATCTTTTAAAAGAATCTTTTTAAGATGACAAGACTGTGGTTCAGATTTAATAAATTTCTTAATCTCGAAGCATAGAATTTTTAAGCTAACATTTATCAAATTCTCATAATTTAAAAAAGAAATACTTTTTTCATGCCTGTATCTTATATGTGTAAGTCTGTCAGATCTATGTGTATACGCGAAAATAGACTTACATTACCTTCCCTCGATTTCAAATCAATGAAGATTGGCGTTTACAGATTTTGAAAAAAAAACATACGAGGTATTTTTTTTATGCTTATCGATCCCATGCCAGCAACAAAACACTACCGGCTAAAAAAGCCACAAATTGAGGATTTTTTTCCCCATACAATATGTATGAAAATGAAAACTTTTATTTTTCACTTGCTGTTTTTTATGATAATCGATTCCGTTCCTATCCAGTATTAATAGTTTCGTACGGGTCAACTTACGGTCAGGTACTAAAAAACTACAATTTGAAGAAAACTATTTCCATACATTAAGTGCCTTGTGCGTGAGTAGAGTTAAGCTAGATAGAGTGGGCTCGCTAATACACATCTGCAGAGGAGTAAGACAAGGTGACCCCCTATCACCAAGAATATTCATAACTGTTCTACAAAGCATCATGAAAAATCTAAACTGGTCAAAGAAAGGAATAAATATAGATGGTAAATTTTTAAATAACTTAAGATTTGCAGATGACATTGTACTTTTCTCGGAATCAGCCGTACAACTTCAGTCAATGATCAAAGACATCTACGACGTAAGTAAAAATATAGGTCTTGAACTTAACACTTCTAAAACAAAGGTCATGACAAATCACATTCAAGGCTCTATCGAAGTAAATAATTCAACTCTTGACTACGTTGAAACCTACGTATATCTGGGCAAACAAATATCGTTTAATAAAACGCGACATCTGGACGAAATCGATAGGCGAGTTAAAATATCCTGGAACAAGTACTGGAGCTACAAAGAACCTTTAAAATCAAACTTACCATTGGAACTGAAAAAGAAGATCTTGGATTCATGTATATTACCCAGCCTATCATACGGATGCCAAACGTGGATTTTCAACTCTTTTACAAAAAAATAAGCTTAACATATGCCAAAGAAGTATGGAACGGAGTATTCTTAACATTAAACGTACGGATAGAATGAAAAATGTAGAAATAAGACAAAAAACTAAAGTCATTGATGCCCTGTCATACTGCAAGAAAATGAAATGGCGGTGGGCTGGTCATGTATCCAGAATGAATGACGAGAAGTGGACAAAAAAAGTCACATCGTGGTCTGGCCCGGCGGGAAAGCGAAGGAAAGGTAAACCGCTAGAAAGATGGTCGGATGAAATATCAAAAATGGCAGGACAAAATTGGATGTTAAAAGCCAAAGATAGAAGAACATGGAAGGAGATGGAGGAGGCCTACACTCAAAAAGAGGTCCTTAGTATCTAAGAAATAATTAATAATATATTTATATAATGATAGATTAAAATAATAAATTTGAATATGAAAGTAATGCATCTAAAAAAAAAAAAAAAAAGTTATATAATTGTTTTTTTTTTTTATTTTTTTTTTTTTTTTTTTTTTTTTTTTTTTTTTTTTTTTTTTTTTTTTTTAATTACGATTAATTATATTTGAAAATGTAATGCATGCAATTATTTAATCTTAATCTGAATGATATTAAGGAATAAATGGCTTTATTATTATTATTATTACATTAAGTGCCTTAAAATCCCTATTTTTTCATATTTTGAACTATAATGTCTTCATACTGCTACTACTTAAAATTAACAGGACTGATTGTCGAGATAGAAAAATATGAATAAAATTTCACTTTCTCCATAGTAAAGTTATTTGACGTCGACTGTACATAACCGTAAGTTGATTGACCGTGAGTTGAGGAAACTATTGATTCTGGATAGGAATGGAATCGATTGGCAAAACAAAATAGCATGTGAAAAATTAAAGTTTTCATTTTCATACTGATTGTGTGGGAAAGTTTTCCTCAATTGGTAGCTTTCTAGTCGGAATTTTTTTTGGTTCCATTCAGGCTTTTCGATTCTGGATTGTAAAGGAATCAATTGGCATAAAAAAAAGTTTGTCACAAATGACTTTTTTCTCGCAACATGTTTGTTTTATTCAAAATTGGTAAACGCCAACCTTCATTAATAAAAAATTGAGGGGCGGTTTATTAAAACCATTTTTGCGTAGCAGCACGGGATCTGGTAGCTGCCCTCACTGACCCAAAAAGAAAATTGAAACTGTATATCGGTTCATCGATTAATAATTTCACATACGAACATACATTGCAAGTCTTGCAAACCCCTTTTCACTGCCTCAAGGGTTGATTTTTCCGGGACTCAAACTATTTCTATTACTAAGTTTCATCGCAATCAATTCGGACAATTTCGCATTTATAATGTTATTATACGCATGTATATACATGCCTAGGTAATACAAGCTATCCACCCGTGACTTCGTCCGCGTATAATCTTCTTATAATGTGATGTTAAGTATTAGTACTATCTTTTGTTCATCCCCGGGTCTGTGAAAGTCTGTCACAAAAAAAGTAAATCTCTTTACAAACTTTCAGCCTCTTTTAACCCCGTTAGGGGTTGAATTAAAAAAAATACTGAAATCACTTTTATTATTTTTTAATTAGCAGTAAATGTACGAAGTTCCAACCCTCAACTTAAAATTTTAATCCCTACCCATACAACATTTTGAACCCCCTTATTACCCCCTTAGGGGTCTAAGTTTTCAAAATCGCTTCTTATTACTTGTACACATTATAAATGTAATCGGTTCTGCAAATTACAACTTTCTAGCTTCAGTAGTTTTGGAGTCGCTTTAATACAAACTTTTTAAATATGCATTTATTTACTGATAACCATGATTTTATATTAGAATATTATCTTTTTATCTGTAAGGTGTATAGAGCTATTATGTAAAAAAAATATTCGTCAATTTTATCTTCTTTGAACATTCCATAAATACTTTAGTCATACTGACAACTGTTTAAGCATTAAGGTTAAAAAACCGAATTTCGGCACTTTTAAACCAAGATGGCGGCCAACACGGGGAGCCTTCAAGGTCTAAAATCTAGTTTTTTAATAACCAACCTGTAGCCTACCAATACCCATTAAAACATTTTGTACTCCACATTTTGTAAGGTAATGTATGGCGATGAATCTCCGATTACTGGATTAAAAGGTACCTACATCATAGTCGGTTGTTAATAGAGTTCATTTTTAGATATTTTTTTATGGCAGTATTGCCTTATCGATAACCAACAATGATGTACCTTTGACTTATTGAAAACGTCACATATTTTGCTAGTTGCACCTTGCACAATTTGGATAATTTTTGAAAAAACAACCGGTATATACATAGATATATTAAATAATTAACACTTAAATTAAAATAATAATAAAAAATGCAATACACCCGCCCTCTTATTTCTACTCAAATAATAAATTACATAGGTACAAACATTTGCAGACGGCGATCTCCTACTAAGTACCTAAATAGAAAATATTATATTGGCGTTTGGTTTACTTCCATAGTTTATATACTACTATATATACTACGTTCATTATTATTATGTATCGCCGATACCTACTGTCCCCTATAGGGTATAAGTAAAGTAGGTAGGTATGTAGGTAACTTAAATAACACAAATTATTCTGTATCATATTATAATTATAAATATTGTTCAATCAAAGCGTCTACGTTTCAAATTCCTTATGACAGTTATGACATTGACGTAAGGTTTCGTTTCGTTTTACCACCTAGCTAGTCGGAATGGTTTACTTACTAAAGCTGTTTACGAGCGTGACCTTGACTGCGAACTCCCGTCGCCCGCGTCAAAACACCCGTGGCGTGTACCATAGGAAATTGATCCTAAACGCTGGGAGTTAAAGTTTATTCATAAGTGGAATTAGCAATTTTTTATAAATTATACTTTTTCTTTACCCCATTGCATTTTTTTTGCGTGATTTGTTAATTAGTCTTAATTTATACGTGATTACAACAAAGTCTAAAATAAATTGAGTCTATAATCAATTTAATTAATGTTATACATACGTAAATGACTATAGCCGTAATACAAACATATTGTTTGTAGGTTTTTGAGGTAAATAGCTTGATGAAGTAGTTTCATGATACTTTAATCAAAGTCCTGCCTATTAGTCATTATTACTATCGACTTACGATATACCCAATCGAAGCCATTGTATCTTCTTGATTAAGTTTCTTTACGTGGAAATATTTAGTATGATTTTACTTGTTTTTCATTAATTACAAATATATTGACAAGTTGACAAAATAAAAATGTTATTACTATTTAGAGTGAAAAATAAAGCGTTTTTTTGACACTTAATTTTTGTACCTTCTTCCGGGAGGAAAGTTAGTAGGATTCAAAAATATAGTATCTTAGAATGTCACCAAAAGCATAAGAAAAAAAAATTAAGCTATTATAAATTAATGTTTTGCGCGGCCGTATCTTTACTGGAGTATACGTATCTTCAACGAATTATAATAGTGAAACTATATATTCCACATTACTGTTTAAATTTGATTACGCTGTTTTCACGTTCGCTTTCATTATGCACTAATTAATATTTTTGTAATAAACGAAAAATGGTCAATATTAATATACAAGTCAGTGATTCTGAATTGTTTTCGCTAATACATGGACTCATTTAACCTGTCATAATAATTTTTATATACGAGTATTATTCAGACACCGGCGCTTGAAATATTGATCCACATTTGTGAGCGCTCTAAAGCAATAATATGGCTATTAATATTTTGACAAGATTTTGAAAATGAGACTTTAATTAGAACATATAACAATCCAGGGCCGCGATTCGAAAAATAAACACACACACTGGACAGACACAGCTCCAACCCAACTCAACGCTATAACGACATTGACATTAGCTATTCGAACAGATTTTCATTTAACATTGGTCTCACATTGGTCCAATGTGTGACAGAGAGAGCAAATGTCAATGTCGTTATAGAGTTGAGTTGGGTTGGAGCTGTGTCTGTCCAGTGTGTGTGTTTATTTTTCGAATCGCGTCCCAGTTTTTTTTGCACACCTCTAATATTACATAGTTTAAAAGTAGAGACAGACAACTGCCAGTATTTACTTCAATATAACGTAGGCGTGTAAATATAATATTATCTATTTAATATATACTTATCTGGTTTTACTTGCGACGGGTGTACCTCAAGGTGGAATTTTGTCGCCTCTCTTATTTTCAACTTTTATTAATTTCATTACGCCTAATCTCCGCTGTCCATACCATCTGTACGCCGACGATTTGCAACTCTATGCCCAATCTTCAGCGACTGACTTTTCATCAATTGTTGACAGACTTAACCATGACCTTTCACACATACAAAAATGGTCTGAGAAGTTTGGCCTTTTCGTCAACCCATCAAAATGCCAGGCTATTGTTTGTGGTAGCAGTCGACAGCTCGCTAAACTTGACCTGAACTCACTTACACCGGTTGTTTTCAGTGGTAAGCCTATACCTTACAGTCAGAGTGTCAAAGATTTAGGTGTAATAATAGACAGTACGTTAAGTTGGAGAGCACAGGTTGCTGAAATCAGCCGTAAGGTCATGGGTTCCCTGCATTCTCTTAACAGGCTTAAGATGTTTTTGCCCATCAGTACAAAAGTGTTATTAGTCAATACCCTGATTTTACCCATAATCGATTACGGTGATGTGTGTTATCCGGACTTAAACGAGGAACTTCTTGATAAGTTGGATCGCCTTCTCAACAACTGTATCCGTTTCATCTTTTGTCTTCGCAAATACGATCATGTGTCCTCTTATCGCTCCCAGCTAGGGTGGCTTCCCATCCGTCGACGACGTAACATTCGCATGCTTTGCACTCTCTTTTCAGTTCTTTATGACCCACATTCCCCTGGATACCTTAAGTCTTTCTTTCAATATTATGGCGTGTCTCGCGACCGTCAACTCCGTTCTTCTGGCAATTTGTCTCTCTCAATTCCTCTGCACCACACCGGTTTTATGTCAAACTCATTTTCTGTTCGGGCGGCGCGCCTGTGGAATACACTTCCCCGTAATATTAAGAATGCTCCCAGCAAGTTTGCTTTTAAAAAAGCCGTTCGTGCCTTTTTCGCTAGTGGAATGAAAGATTAGTGTTTTCGGTTGATGATTTTCATCTATATAATATACACGGTGTAACATGAGGAAACCGAATAATTTGAACAGCGTATTCCTGATCATAATTGGAGACTAAAATGTCGTATAAACTTTTCTGGATTTCGCCAAAAAAAAAACTTTTTTGCTCTTTTTTCGATTTTTTTAATGCTTTTGAACATAAAAATAAAAATATTATTAGTAAAACTGTCGATTAAAATAAATTAGTACATTTTTTTCCGTAACAAATAGCTTACGTAAAGTATTCCTTGGCACTTTGATATTGGCCAATAAGAATGTCTAGACTAGACCCCATAAAGGGTGAAATCGCCATCGAAAAAGCGTTTTACACTGAGTCACATTAAAAAATGTTTTTTTATTTAAGTGGTAGTAACTCTGAAACTAGGCGAATTCCAGAAAAGTTTATACGACATTTTAGTCTCCAATTATGATCAAGAATACGCTGTTAAAATTATTCGGTTTTCTCATGTTGCACCGTGTATATATATATACACGGTGTAACATATATATATATATATATATTTATGTATGTATATATAATAATATATGTATGTATGTATTTTTTTGTTATATATCGTATATTATGTATATATTGTATTGTATATTGTTTTATTCATTGTTTACTTGTAGTTAACTCTTCACCTTTTGTTCTCGTAAGCACCGCCCACAACTTCTCTGCTTTGCCTTAAGGTTGACTGGTAAATAATGCCTACTGGCATTAAGTCCGCCTTTTGTACATCAAGTTTTTCTTTTGTGCAATAAAGTTTAAATAAATAAATACTCTGTGATGCATAACTAATGTTAATAGTGATGCATCGGACAATAGTCCCAACAGTGCGTAATGAATGAGGCCACACACTGCCCCACGGCCCCCACGCAGCTCTGTCAACTCTGCCGGCTAAATGCAACGATTCTTTCCTACAGATACAAGTAGGTTACTTAAACAAAATGATCAGTATGATCAGTATGATCACATAAAAAACTTCCAAATTTATTTCATCTCCTAGCAATGATTATGTTATGTTTATATGAACTGAATGTTGGCTTGGTACCAATACCAATCTACCAAATATGCCCGGCTACTTATCGTATAGCACTAAGATTAATTATAACCAAAATGACGGGGTAGTAGTTTATGTCAAAAATAATTTAAATATCACAGTTGAGGAACCCCAGATTCTAGATTGCAATCGGCTATTAATTAAAGTCGGTTCAGATACTGCCATACTAGCCTTGTATAGACCCCCTTCCTTTAGAGATATCAGTAATTTTATTAAGTCTCTTGATGAGAATTTAAGTAAATTAACATCCTTTAAAAATATAGTATTGATAGGAGATATTAATATTAACATTCTATCTGAAAGCAGCGAATCAACTTTGACAGCCCAAAGCTACCTTAACCTATGTTCTTTTCATGGCTTACTCCCAGCTCACACGCTTCCTACGCACCAAAGCGGATCATGCTTAGATCATATTATGGTAAAATCTAATTATTCGGCATTAGCACTTGTTCCTAACTCTACAGTGACCGACCACAAAGCTGCCCTACTAACCCTCTATCGTAAATCACGTAATACATGCACGCGCACGCAATTTGTCAACAAATTAAATATAAACAAACTTGGAGATGATTTATGCAATATTGACTTCGGCCCCATTTATAATTATGCTGACGCAGAAAATAGTATGATGTACTGGATTAAAAATGTCCAACAGGCAATATTATCTAACACAAATAAGACACGTCTAAATAACAAGAATTTTAATTAAAAACCATGGATTACCCCAGGACTTCTTCGATCTATGAGACATATGGATAAGTTACACTTGAAAGCTAAAGCAAATCCAGACAATAATATATTGCAATTATCATATAAAAGATATCGTAACTTTTGTACCAACTTACTGAAAAAAGTAAAAACAAACTACGACAAAAAACAGCTGGAAATAGCTGGAAAAAACAGTAAATTAGTTTGGAAATATCTTAAAAACGTAACATACACAGCAAAACAACATGATTCATCTGCAAGTTTGTTGCAAGCAGGTTCATCCGAATTGCTGGCCGCAAATAGCACAAATGAGTTTTTCGTCAACATAGGCAAACACCTGGCTGAAAAAGTCCAGGGTGATTCGTCGTCACCCTCTTCAACAATAAAATCCGATACAAACAAATCTTCCAAATCATTTGTGTTATTAAACACGGATGAAGCTGAAGTTGAAAGAATTATCATGAGCCTAAAAGATGACTCCGCGGTTGGTTGGGATGGCATCTCGAACAAAATAATAAAGACCTTCAGACACATCCTGGTTCCACCGCTAACACACATATTCAAAATGTGCATCTCTGAAGGAATTTTTCCGAAATGTCTGAAAAAATCCGTTGTAATCCCTGTCTATAAATCTGGTAGCAAAGTTCAAGTAACAAATTATAGGCCGATTTCTCTGTTACCAGCGACATCAAAAATTCTGGAAAAAATTATTAACAATAGACTTGTTCAATATCTGGAGAAGCATTCGCTTTTGGCAAAAACGCAGTTTGGCTTTAGGTCCAAATTATCAACCGGAGATGCTGTACATGAACTGACTGACTATTTAGCTCAGGAATTAGACAAGGGTAACAAGACAATAGGAATCTTCCTGGACCTTGCCAAAGCTTTTGACACTGTTTCTACTTCCATTTTACTGCACAAGCTTGAATCACTAGGCATTAGAGGCACACAGCACAAATTAATCGCGAGCTACCTAGACGGACGTACGTAATGCGTAAAAATAGATAACATTATCAGTTCTGATTTAGAAAACACATCTTTTGGCTTGCCACAAGGAAGCGTTTTGGCCTCAACCCTATTTTTAATTTATATTAATGACCTATGCAATCTAAAAATAGATAGTGGCAAAATCATTTCCTACGCAGATGACACTGTCCTCCTTTTTTCCGCAAAGTCAACAAACGAGGTCTACGAGTACGCACAACGCGGATTTAATGTTGTAACTAACTGGCTAAAACTTCATCTATTAACACTTAACTCTGACAAAACGAATTTTATAAGTTTTGCCATGCGGAAAACAGATCCGGACGCACATAACCTCAAACTCTACGTACATAACTGTAAAGAAAAATCAAATAATCTTTGTTCATGTCAATCCATAGCTATTACTGACAAAATTAAGTATTTAGGAGTCATGATAGACGAAACCCTCTCCTTTAAAAACCACATTGAAGCATTGTGCAATAGAGTTCGAAAGTTAATGTTTGTATTCAAAAAACTTCGTTCAATCGCTGACCCAAATTTAATCAAGCAAGTATACCTTGCAGTATGTCAATCGATACTAACGTACTGCATTTCTTCTTGGGGTGGCACAGCAAAAACTACACTTCTAACCCTAGAAAGAGCTCAGAGAGCGGTACTAAAGGTAGCTACTTCCCGCCCATTCTTATACCCTACTGACCTCCTTTATAAATCATGTGAAGTATTAACTGTTCGTCAATTATATATATTAAGCACAACGCTAAAGCAGCACGCCAGAACTTCCTTTAACCCTGAATATAGAAATAAGAGACGCAAAGATATTGTAGGTATTAAAACAGTACAAAAGAAACACGTATTTTTATCTAGATTCTTTGTCTTTGCGGGCCCATTTTTGTACAACAGGTTAAATGCAACACTAGATATATACCCACTTAGCTATGCCTGTTGTAAGAATACTCTACGACGCGCCCTTCAGAAAATGACGTACGATGATGTCGATGATACAGAGAAATTACTATTAGTCATAAAATAACTACCTATATACTGTCCTATATATTTAATACTTAAGAACCTACTTATTTTGTTAAGGTGATAAGAGTTTTATTGTGTAATATATAGTTTATAATTAAATGAATAATTAAAAATTTACTAATTTTGTCCTTCGCTGCCTGAAACACAGGGAATCCTAGTTCAGGCATTTGTTAACCACTTGTCGTTAAAAAAAAAAAAAAAAAAATTCTTAGTCCGTAAGAACAAACATTGTACTATACTTTTCTCAATAAATTATTTGTATTTGTATTTGTATTTTACATTTAAAAATTTTACGATAAAAATTCTGTAATACTATAAAAACAATTGTCAATCAATATTTTATACAATTTCGTTTTAAACTCATTAATAGGCAATGTCCTTATTTCAACTGGTATTTTATTAAAGATTGTAATACACATGTTAAAGATTGTAATACACATATGTGTTCCCTATTACATATTTTCATTATTGTTGTTCGGATATTTTTTTGTAGAAATTTGGTAAATACTTGTCTTAAATATTTTCGAAGCGCTTTATTTCAAAATAAATTCTTGATTTCAAGCCAACATGATCATCATCATAACTATCTAGCGTTAAAAACGGTATAAGTCATGTATATATTGTTTCCATGGAATTCCCAATATTTCGCCATTATCACGGAGTAACTAAACTATAGTAAAGACAGTTATCAATATTGTTTATTGCACTAAGAGCTGGCCACGTCATATATGACACAATAATGAGAGCAACGTAACCCGTCTAGTAACATTGCAATACTATCCTGATTGCTAGATCCGGGCATCTGGCAGCTGTAAATGTGTGGAGGTCAGAGTGACAAACCAACATTTTTCAGTTGGAATAAAGTAAGACCAAAATAGTTAAAAACTGCCGAAGTTGTATTATTTATAGAGGACGGAGCTTAAATTTTGATATTGTATTAAAAACAGCGTATTATTTCGGAAACAGAAACGGTGGGCGACCAACTATGAATTGCGTTAAACACTCGTTTTGGACTACTCTCCCCCATCAGAAAGTTTTGGCAATTATATAATCTAATTATTTATTTAATTTCTCATAATACTGCATCAAAACTAGAACTCTATTACTACCTCCACCACTTTACAGCTGCCAGATGTCCGGATCTAGAAATAAGCATATTAATATAGCAAACTAACGAGAGGCGTTTCGTCACTTTCGTCGCTCTCATTATTGTGTCATATCTGGCGTGGCTAACTCTCCGTCTATATATGTTTACTATAAGGTTTCTTTTAAGCCATGTTTCAAAAGGATCCAAAAAGGACCTTCACTTTATTTACGACTTAAAACTGCCAAGTCCTTCAAATTGGGACTCATGAGACGCATGTTGTTAAAACTCTCAGCCAAGTCCAATATCCCCGCGACAAGGCGCCGCGTGTACATTATCGGAATTAAAATCCGAGCCCTCGTTATTAAGACAATATTAGAAAGTTTGCATTCAAGATTATACATAGCGGACTAATATTTCAATAAATATTAATGACGAGAGAACTTCGTGCGAATTCTCGGGGGAATTCAAATCACATTGTTTGCTGCAGACTTATTAATAGAAGAGCAGACAAATCGAGTGCCTAGGGGCGATCGCGACGAAATGGGTTTTCAAGATATTTTTACAAAAGTACTGCTGTACTTTATACAAGGTGCTCGCGAGGAAACCGCATAATTATAATGAGTTCCATAGTGGTAAAATTGCCGTTAAGAAAGCGTTCAGTCCTGAGTTATAATCAAAATATTCAATTTTTTAATTGGTTATAACTCCGAAACAAGATGAATTTCAGAAAAGTTTATTTGACATTTTAGTCTCTAAATAAGGTCGGGATAACGCTGTTAAAATTATGCGGTTTCCTCGCGAGCACAGTGTATAAATATTAACGAAGAAATTACTAGCTGAGGTACTGAAAAGAGAGTTAATAAATGTCATAATAAATGAAGCAATAATTCAATGTGGCAGACGAATGGAACTCGTAGTGAGTAGAAATGAAATAACGCGTTGATAAAAAGAACCTTTGTTAGTCTTGTAATCAATTTCTCGATAGGCAATCACCAGGCGAACAGCGCTGCGAAGAGATTGGAGCACGCTTGACCGGTGTTGCCAGGCTAATGATTTGAAATCTGTGAGAAAATTCTATATACGTATACAGCCTGTAAATTTTATACGGGCGTATACTTGATCCACCTATAGTATTCAGCAATAGGACTCATATACTCGTAGTATAATCATTTTGTTAAATAGTGTTATTAATTATGTGTAACGATTTTTTAAAGTCCTACCGGGCACCAATGTACGCTATCCAACTGATTTAAAACTGACATAACTGACATGACGCATCGGTAAGTTAATTGTCATGGATGTAATACATTACGGGCTGAATTATTATGTATGAAAAATAAATATCCTTATTTTCATAAAGAAATAAATGTAAGTAGGTCCAATACTAATGGCCTGTACAATATACGCCCGTATAAAATTTACACACGGTATAAAACAGTCACGTTACGTAGAGATTGGCAGACAACGCTGAGCATAAACAGTTAAAGGAGAAATGTGCCCAGTCGGTAGTGACACTGCCTTTTAAGCAGGTCCTGGGTTCGAATCCTGGTAAGGCCATTTATTTGTGTGTTTAGTATCTGTACCTGAGTAAAGCGAGTGCCAGACGGCACTCAACACAGCCTCTGCCACGCGACCTTGGCAGAAAACAGAGATTTTAAACCATGTAGCCCGTGGTTGCATGCCAAGTTTCGCATGACCTTTAAACGCCCTTGGAAGCTAGGCGTACTCGGCCAATCATTGGCAGAAGCGGTAGTTTGAAGTCGTCTAGCCGCTTGTTGTAAACTACGCGAACGACAGTCGCGCCACCGCACGTACCGATCTCACACGCACACGGTAAAAAATATAGGTACTTAATATTATATTATTATGGTTTATGTTTAAAATGTATTTTTTCGTTTCTTCTTTTGTACTTGTGTTAAAGTTTACTATTTAAAATGTATGGTTTCTGATTTACAATATGATTTTGAGAATTTCAATAAATAAAGGAGCCATGCCATAGGTGTTCCGAGCACGTTTGCTCAGCACAAACGCTTCGTTCGAACACACGGAAGTTTGGGGCTTGTTGTAAGCCATGTAGACAGCGAAGCATTAAACTCGCTTCTACCAAGGTCACGCGGCAGGAACCGCGGCTGCATGCCGTCTAGCACACGCTTTATCGATGTTTTCGATGTAGTTAAGTATTAATCTATATGCATCTATTCTATTATATATATTGTCGTCTAGTACCCAAAACGCAAGCTTACTGTGGGACTAGATCGGTTTGTGTAAGAATGTCCCGTAATATTTATTTATTGAAATTTTTTTATACTATGTAGCATTATTGTGGAAGATTTTTTAAATTTTAAACTTGAGAACATTTTTTTTAATTTTCCTGAAAATTGTTAACAGGGCTACCTCGACTTGCATTTGTAGTAACAACAAACATGTTTGATCATAATAATAAGTTATTAAGGTTTTTATACTTTTGCTAACAAAGTGTATGGACTGTGTTGTCTGAAATAAATTGAATTTATTTATTTATTTATAGTGATCATGCGCTATTTGACCTCAATTACCCGTAATATAGATACACAGCGATGTGTCAGCCAAGTACGCAGAGCAAAATACATATTTCAACAAAATAACGCGGATCGATCTTGATTTCTGTACAGAAGACCCAATCATTAGAACTTTAAGTAGACTGGCAACGCAGAACGGGGCTCCCAACGGAGGTCCAACTAAATAAACGCGGCCCGCGGCCTTCGAGGGCCCTCGGCTCAGGGCCCTTAATCCACTTGGCCCCTAACTCCTTGCACGTTTAATTGCGCGGATAATTTATTTATCCGATCTACTTCGGACCCATTATTGAAATTTGAATAACTTCTGTTTAATTTATAATGATAAATAAACCTTCATTTTAGTTTTCATAAGTTTTTAATATGAGTTCTTAGTCTGACTGAATTATTGAAGACATGTTTGGACTCATCAGCTGTTTTTATTTAAAATAAAGTATATTCTCATCATATATGACATACTATAACATTTTCCCACCACTACAGTTTGCAGAAGTTAAGATAAACTAAGTTCGAGGCGAACATTTCATAACCGACATATACTAAAATTTCAATAAGTACATTAAAAAAATCATAATATAACCAGAAATAAATGAAGGCCGTATTTTCCAAGTGATGAAGCGATTACCAAATTGGCACTTCATTCAGTGTTCTTGCCGATATTATATACAGTCAGGTTTTAAACCTTGCCCGTGTTCAAACAGTCTAGTACCTAACTTAACATCACATACTTCGAGAACAAGTATGGCTTGATAAACAAAGCATCATAATGTAAAACTTCGCAACCTTACCACATTGATGTAAAGTCGAGAATGGTATGGCTTTAATCGTAGGCTGGAAGACGTCAATATTAATATCGCCCGAGGTAAGCGACGACATAGTGGGCCCGTAATAAAGAATAACAAGGCCCGATGATAAAATAACACCGTCTCATGAGGTATTCGCGGAATTTCCGAAGCTGAGCCGGAGTTTGTTTGTGTAAGCGCATTTCACGGTGATATTTAAAATGGCTTAAGACATTTGTGTATTTAGCGTTACCGACGACGAATTATCTCTGTTGTGCAAGGCGGTTGTTTCTGCGAATATCGAAATTAGATTCGCTTATCTAATTGTACCTCCAATTATTGGAGTACAAGTGTACCACTGTTTTGAAATAAAAGTCCCGCCGAGTTTCTTCCCGGTCATAATACTTCTCGGGTCAGGGGTGTAGGGTTAGAACCGGTGGTATTTTTTTTTCACTCTGACGTTCGTAAGTGCGTTGTATTGTGCATTAACTGAAGAATACATATCCTTTATCTTTATCTTTTAATCATCTTTGAAACTTTTTATAGAAACAACAGTTTTCATAACTCTTAGTTTCCTTTTTATCAACTTTATATTTATTTAAAATATAAGTAAGTAAAACGTCTTTATCTACACTCATACTGTAAGTACTCTAAAATGCGTTCAAAAACCGTAGACAATGACAAACATTACAACAAACGATTTAACTATGATAAGTTTCTTATCTGCGGCAGTAACGTAATTTTAACGTTGCATGCTCAAATATTGTTAAGCAATGAGTTTCAAATTTGGAACATCGAATTTGATAACATAATGTTACCGCCATGGCCAACTCGATTGGTCCCGCGCGAGCGCCGGCACAATCGAGTTGGCCATGACGGTACAATGGCGGTCATTCTATGGATTCCGAACACTTAATTTAATATATATAATATGATATGAGTGTAGATAAAGCAGTGTATGCAACTGTACGTAATTAGGCCTTAAAACACTCGTGTGATCTTATTATGAAATTCGCCTGCGGCTCATTTCATAAAACCACACTCATGTTTTAAGGACCCTTATTACGTAACAGTTACATAAACTACTATTATTGCACACCTTAGAATAAAAACCAAATTCACTTAACCTATTATATATGAAAACAGGCAAAGAACAGGCGGTCATATCGCTAATAAGTGATTTCTTCCAGACAAGCTAACCTAATATAGTGAGAAATCAGTTTGAAAAAAGGAGTAACAAACCAGGATGCAAGCTATCCTTAAAGGAAACAGATCCATTGGATTTGTTTAGAACTAAGAAGACTTAGTTGGGGCAATCGAAACTTTTGTACTTAACTGTTCTTGATTTCATTACTCTCCTATATCCATGTTTGGATCGTGCTATCGTAATTATTATGCAGATAATTACTGTATTGTTACTTTAAGATTAATTAGATATAGGTAATCCAGCAAACCCACTAGCTGTCTAGTCGTGGTCTGCGTAACTCCTGGTCGGTGAAGCGTCAGTGAGACGCTGCACTAATTACGAATAGCCGCGGCGAAGTTCATGGCTTGGATTCGAACTTACTGCTGGTTGTACTTACCAGTGCTCGAACAGTAAGAATACAAGTTAGAAAATTTAAGGCGGCTTACAGAACTTCATAAAAGATGAAGTTATAACGAGTAACCAGCGGTGCTGCCGCGCTTAGGTACTTGAGTGCCTATATGTGGATATCGCGGCGTCGCGCGACTCCCATTTTGTTAGGAAGCGAGGCGACCTTATTGAGACTTATAAAATTTTGTATGGACACTACAATGTTGCAAATATTAAAGACCTGTACCAATTAAGCCAGAATACAAGGTTGAGAGGACACTCTAAAAAACTTGTCACGCCTCTGTGTAATATGAATCCTAGAAAACACTTCTTACTGAATCGTGTGGTTAATATGTGGAACTCTCTACCAGAATTTGTTGTTAGTACACCATCAGTGAACTCTTTCAAAAATAGACTAGACTCATTATCTTAGAACTTTACAGTGCAAAGTGCAAAAGAAACACAAGTGCTGTGATATACACGCATCAGCTCTAAGAGCTGCTAGTGTATTAATAAATAATAATAGAAATAATAATTTGTATTTTAATCATGAATCAATCATTGATAATGAAGCTGGTCACTGTTAATGCAGCTGGCTACAATGTTTCAACTTAATCCGCATGCTAACAAAATTAAGAAAAAAATCTAGCAGTACTAACGTTGCCATACTGTAGCTTTGCTGTGTACGAAGTTTTCGTAAAATTGGAATTTTAATGAGCACCGGACGTTCCGGCGTAATTAAACAACAACCCGACTTCCGGTGCAAATGCCTCTAATCCTTCTGCCAAGTGAACACTCTTAAACTCCTAATTTTCTGCCAACCTCATTGAGAAACTTTTTACTCGCATATTTCGCGTTTATATGGCTTTCTTTGGTGAATACGGAAAAGTTTTTGCTTCATCTATAAATAAATATTATGGGACAATCTTACACAAACCGACCTAGTAGTAGATAAGGCTTGTGTTGTGGATACTAGACGACGATATATAAATAGAGAGATATAGGTAAATACTTAATCACATAGAAAATATCCAAAACTGATGTACATATCTGTAGACTATAACTACGATATATTAAAAATAATCGTTTAACTCCCTTTCTATCGTTCTTGCAATATTAGAGTGACAATTATTAGACATTCGATCGCAGACGTGTTTTCGATATTCGAAAACTGTTGATTGTTACCATCTTTTTTTACTATGACACTAAAGAATTAAAGCGTCAAACGTCGTGGAACCCTTAACTATCGCAATGGGTGTGAGGCACCCGAAATTTTTAATATCTCCGTACGGTCACGTCTGAAAATATGGATACATTTAATGTGACAAAATACCTAGTTGGTTACTAAGTTCTGTTACCAGATTTCTGACTGATAAAATATAAAATAAAGTTAAAATAAAAAAATTAAGTAATTATTTAATAGCCTAATTTCTAATGAACATAATATGGTATAATAATTAGACCCCGGACTCTTGTGGCAATGACGTCACAATAGAGTATTTGGGGATTAAACGGGACGGTGCTATGAAACACGGTTAAAAACTCGGTTGTTAACCGAATACATTTTAATTAGATATTTTCAACAAAATTATCTAGTAAGTTGATCAATATTATTTTTTAGTGCAAACCATACAATTGTACTTTAAACTGGCTTGGTGACATTTGTGATGAACAAGGAGCGAGTGGCCGACAAAACCAATGCCAGTTTAACGTACAAATGCATGGTTTGCAAGTAATATAGCAAACGATAATATTGATCAACTTACTAAGTAATATTGTTAAAAATGTCTATTTTTATGTATTTGGTTAACAACCGAGTTTTTAACCGTGTTTCATAGCACCGTCCCGTTTACTCCCCAAATCACCCTATTGTGACGTCATTGCCACAAGAGTCCGGGGTCTAATAATAATATACAAATCAGATGGGAAATTTATCGAAAATCCTTGTAAAGCACAAGATTGCCTGAAGACGCAAACACGCGGCAAATTTAAGAAAATTACACTTTACAAAAGGGCATCAAATAAATATTGCACCTTTGTTTAGAAGGTTCCATTGCTTTTTGGTAAGAAACCTGTTTATTAGAGGTAATTTTGTGACCACCATTTAATTTTCTTGCGATTTTATCCCACAGATATTCCCATTTCGACAAATGACATAGATTTAGACTGCTATGGAACAAGCAGACATGCAACGTTTAGTCTAGTATTTTATCAGATAGACCCACGTGAACTATACGTGAACCAAATTGGAGCTAAAGAATATAGCTACCGAATTGTGCAAGGCTGGTGCGTCTTAAACGTGATTAAAAATAAATAGGACTTAAAATCAACATGAACAAGGAATGTTAATTTTGACGTATATTTTTCATGCCTTTTTCCGAGTGTTATAAAGAATTCTGAAAAACTGCGACACTAATTTTCAATTCAATATATTGTAATCTATTGACTATTAAATAAGCTTTTAAATTATGTACATGAATGGTTAAAATGTTGCTACCTATTCCTATTTATTTAGTGAAAACTCTAGTAACAGAACTTAGTAACCGACTAGGTAACGTGACTGTACCTGTATTTGCGTTAATTTTCGGTGTAATCCCGCAGTGCAATTAATTGTTGTCCTCGTTAGTGCGGTTTGCCAGGTAGTGGGGTTAATTAGCCCGCACCAACATTCTTTACTTTCGCGCCGAGGCCGGAAAAATTATTTATGGCCCTGTGGTAGGCTCATGTTGAGTTATTATGTTTGTTACATGTAATTGGTTGTGTTGTGGAGTAGATACGTTCCTGGATTTATTTTGTTCGAAGCATGTACCTGTAGGTAGTCAAGGATGATATAGATATGGATTGACAATATCCATACAAAATCGCGTTCCCTTATTTCAGTTTAAAGCACTAGCGTCATCTATCGGTCACCACAAACACTATATTCTAGTTTCTAATATTTTGTTCGGCGCTTAACGCTGACAGAATAACTCGACTCCAGACTCGACAGATGGCGCTGTGGCACTTAGTACCGAAAACAGACGTATAACCTGAAGGTTCGAGGAACGCGATTTTGTATAGGCATTGTCAATCCGTCTTAATCATCCTTGGTAGTCTTGTATCACCTGCTACCTTGAGGTTTTTGGAAGATTTCTTTCAGTGATAAGACTGATAAGGTTAGAGCTTGTTATCTTTATTTGGGTGCTACTGTATTTTGTAACATAAGTCTTTCTTGAAAATTAAAAAGACCCAAGTGTAATGATCTAGTAGTTAGTACCTAGATGTCGCTTACGGCTGCTGTAAAGCCGAAGTAGATCAAAAATAAATACAAAAAGATGATTGAAGGCATTGAAAATTTTGTCAACTTAGTAACTTGACCCATAGCTTAATTGGTAAAGCGATCGAGCCCCGGCAAGGCGTATCAATGCAGGTTCAAGTCCTGCTGGATTATTTTTTCAATGTTTTCAATGTTTGTATTTGATTTAATAACAATCTATTGTATATGAGTGGAATGCCCCACTTTAAAAACATGCAAAAATAATTATTGTAATGATCATAACAAACGCTCACAAAATCAATACTAACTTCTGCACATTGCTAACATAAAAGCTTTTCATATCCTTTAGGAAAAAGCACTCCCTACCTTTCGCACTTCTGTTAATAAATGTAACAGAATCTGAGCCTTACAATTCAATATTGAATTTCTTATCTAAATGAATCCATTGACAATATCTCTAAGGCCATTAATTAACACTGCTTAGTGTATCTGCAAACGACTCCATTTCCGTCCCTTTGTGCGCCGAACAATGACGAAAAAACGAGATGGACGGCTGACGTAATAAAGTACCCGTATATATTTACATGACGTTTGTTTTACGACATAATGGCAACGAGATCAAAAGGATGGGCCGGTAAAAAATGATTCGCGGTCAAACGCGAGTGGCCGGCAATTTCATGCTTTCCGGTCAAAGCGATTGCCTACCTCAAACCTCAGTTACATGTTCTCTTACCTGCAAGGCATCGAAATGCTGAGATCATTCCACATCTTACGTTACATAAATATTACTGAGCCGGTCACGTTTCTGATTTCGGATAATCTGTAAATTCAGCAGGATTCCCACGCCCGAGGCGAAAAAGTACACCCATGTACCCCGCATAATCTAATTCCGGCAAAAAGTAACCGAAATATAAACTACAAGCATTCAGGCAATACAATAACAATTCCGGGAGTCGTGTACCAGGGAGCAAGGTCTAAGGGAGGGTCGGTTCGTTTTCATTCGGCCGTATTAGGATTCGGCCCACGTAGCGTTAGTGATTGCCGATACCTGGCGGGACTGCCGCGCCCCCTGCTGTCTTACTGATCCCGCCTTATGAGGGGACTCTGTTTACCTATTTCTCATCAATTGGGTCTGTATTTATCTTTGTCGTAGGACTAAATCAGGCTTTTTGTGAAGTCAGCAGGCACGGTGAATTCTTTTTAACAATCTACTCGCGTAAAAGGCTAAATGGCTACGCTCTAAATACGTCAATGTCATTCGTCCTCGTCGTCAATGTCAAAGCAACGACACAAAGTAAAAAGGAGAATAGGGCAACATGTTTTAAAGGCTCGCATAAGCAATGGAGATATTTGGCTTCGTCGTAACGTCGTAAGGATGAATCCGATTCAAATTGCATATTTGTTGTCTAGACAGCATCCAGCGATGACGAGTCTAAACCTTCTAAATTCACACTTTGACATCATTTTTACGCTTGCAGTACATTTCGTTTGTGACTATTTATTGGAGCGCTGCCGGTGAAATCAAAATAAGGCCAATTTGTAAAGTTCGAATTGGCGTCTCGCCTGGGACTGGCATGCTGCTGAATGTTAATCCCTGTTAGTACCTTAGTACCCGCACTTGCTTATGACCATTAATTGTACTTGTTCTCGCATAGAATGCTGTACGTGGTGAATATTATTATAAACTAGCCGTGCCTTGCTCTTTCTACTTGGGATTAAATCATTGTAATTTCCCTTGTTCCGTCCATGGAACGGGTTTCCTGTCAAGAATAATGTATGTATACATGCTAATTCTTTTAAGTTTAGCCGCGAAAAGATAAACGGACAAACGAGTGCCTCATTATCATTACTATGATATACTATCTCTTCTGTGGCATTACTCAGCTTTGACGCGATTGTTTTGTTTAGTAAAAAGCTGTCTAATAATTATAGAATCACATTTGAATTAAAGTCAATACAAAAACAGAACCGAGTTGGAGTTGGCGGTAGGGAAGCGGAAGCATGGCGGTCAGCATCTGCGCTACAAGAATGTGCTCAAACGGCATCTGCATGCTTGCGCTATCGACCCTGAGCGTTGGGAGGAGCTCGCTGAAAAAAGGTCATCTTGGAGTTCTACCATCTATGACAGCGTGAAAACATTTGAAAATAACCGTCTCACAACCTTAGACGTAAAGAGGCAACTACGTAAAGAGAGACCTTATGCCCTCTTACGTGTACACCTACAACGCAACTGGCCAGCTCTACTGCCACATGTGTAATAGGGTATTTAAGACCAAGTTCGGCCTAGCTAGCCATATAGGGCTCACAATATTCAACCTCCATAGGGTTTGCATAGCGATCTCTTCTGTGGCATTACTCAGCTTTGACGCGATTCTTTTGTTTATTAAAAATCTGTCTAATAATTATAGAATTACATTTGAATTAAAGTCAATACAAAAACAGAACCCTGATGGCCAGTTTCAATATTAATTAATATCGTCGTCAAACATCACCAGTCTAACTAACTAGTAGCACTACCTACACAATAAATGTTGTATACCTACCTAAATATAATGTATGAGCAATGCGTCCAATATCAAATTTTATTAGGCTAGAATTTGCTGAATTTTGATACACATGTAAAATTTACTTGACTCCAGTAATCTCAGAGGAATCTAGCTAATATTTAATCTCATATATGGAGAAGATTGGATCATACATTTCTGATACGTCTACATCAAATATAGTCGAATATGAAAGCTTTTTAAATTATGTAATATCCGAAGTCACGTTCATAAAACATATTTGCTTTAAGGAAATACATAAGTACTTTATTCCTCTTTTAATTTCGCAGAAGCATAAAAAGTTAAAATCATAACAAAGTTCAGTAACTGAAGTAATACCATAAAGATCTTTTTTTAGAACACGAAACGAATGTGTCTTAAAAATCTACGTGTTGAAAATGTGATTTTCACATGGTCGATCTTTAATATGAACATAATTCAAGACTTCGATGCATATCGTCGGGATTGTTACTTTTTCAGGCAGATATGTTTACCGGTTTATTGAAGACGGCTGGACGCGCGGGTATAGAATAATGTTTTTTTTTAAAGGCTCTTGACAGTCGCTTCTAGTGTCATCGGGTCAGGATCGTACGAGTTTTATGGGATCCGGAAAATTTTGAGTAAAATCTTTAAATATTATAGACGAGACACCCATAGTGATTTGAATGTTTTATAAAGTCATTCCATGCATTGTGCATTGTCTCTCAAAATAATACATTTATTAATGAAAATTCTGAAGAAGACCATGAAATATTGTTTACTCTTTTGTAAAAACGGTCCCTTTTATATTATTAAAGAAGTTAATGAACTCGACGCGATTCGAAAACATAAGATGTTGAGTTATTTATTTCCACTTGAAAAAGAAACCAATTACATTTTCTTTGCAATTATCAAATAGTTTGTATACGAGTATAGAGCGTATTAGTGTTATTAGATGTATTTATTATACTCGCACCTTCCTGATTAATTCATGAAAAGGACTTATGATCTCTCTAAAACAGTTAAGACGACACGTTATAGTAGTTTATGTAACTGTTACGTTTTAAGGCCTAATTACGTACAGTTGCATACACTGCTTTATCTACACTCATATTATTTATCCTAAATGCCGTATTCCGAAACCATAGAATGGCCGCCATTGCACCGCCATGGCCAACTCGATTGTGTAGGCGGTCGGGGAGGCGCGCGTCGGCGGCCGCGCGGGAGCGTGCAGGTGTACATTATGTTATCAAAACTCATAACACATCAATAGTTGAGCATGTAAAGTTAAAATTACGTTACTGCCACAGATAAAAAGCTTATCATAGTAAAATCGGTCGTGGCAATGCTAGCCATTGCCTACCGTTTCCGAACACGTTTTAGAGAACTTACAATATGAGTGTAGATAATAGTAGTTTATGTAACTGTTACGTAATAAGGGTCCTTAAAACAGGAGTGTGGTTTTATGAAATGAGCCGCAGGTGAATTTCATAATAAGATCACACGAGTGTTTTAAGGCCTAATTACGTACAGTTGCATACACTGCTTTATCTACACTCATATTATTTATTCAAAATGCCGTATTCGGAAACCATAGAATGGCCGCCATTGCACCGCCATGGCCTACTCGATTGTGCCGGCGGTCGGGGAGGCGCGTGTCGGCGGCCGCGCGGGCGCGTGCAGGTGTACATTATGTTATCAAAACTCATAACACATCAATAGTTGAGCATGTAAAGTTAAAATTACGTTACTGCCACAGATAAAAAGCTTATCATATAGTAAAATCGGTCGTGGTAATGATAGCCATTGCCTACCGTTTTCGAACACGTTTTAGAGAACTTACAATATGAGTGTAGATAAACACTATTTCATAATGAAATTTAATGTTTTAAAAAACCCCGTCCGGTTTTTATACCGAAATCCATTAAATATAATAATGCTCATCATTCGTTAATACGGTTTTAAATTTAAAGTACCTACTCGTATATTCACCCATCAGCCTGCAGTCCATCGTTTACTCTCCACGGTTGATCTCATTAACGCCCCTCCATTTATGTACTCCTGGTCGCTGCCGCGTGATTTTAAATCAAATTACATGAAACTTCGTTATTTTGGGGATTCAAACTTGTTTACGGAAACGTTATCCTTTAAGAATCAACTACGTAGGGGTTTTAAAACTTTGCTATCTATCATTTTGTCCAGTCGCGTATTCATTCGAGCTTAGTTGGGAACTTTGTTATGTTAAACACAATTACGGATTTAAATTGTAGTTTAGTGTAGGTTAGGAACTGGATAAGGGATATTAATTTGCAGAATCACACATATCTACTAAATGACGAATGAACTCTTGCCGACATTTACAAAAAAACAATGTACTTAACTACTTACTGAAATATTTCCTTACGTCTTTTTTTACTATTTTTCATAATCTGAAGTCGCATTTTCTATAACCCTGAACATTGTTTATCCTAAGTGGAATAGGCTTAAAGTGTTGCTATATATTGTTACATACAAATAGTTTTGACATTAAATTACGGATTATTCAGTTTCGCAATGGCTGTCAACTCGAGAGACTCCCCTTAAGCTAGTTGGGCTAAAAGTTCGCAACTCGGCCGGCGAACGGATAACACGGGGCCGCTCTAATGTGCGCACTTATTTATTATTCACATACACTTCGCAAATTGTTAATCCGCAGAGTCTTAGTTATGATAAATAACTTGGGACAATCTTGCCGAATTCGACCTAGTTATGCTGTAGGTTAGTTTATTAAGCCTAGGAGACTCTGGCACGAGTATGCCGAAGTGGAAGAATACAACGATGGTATAAATCTAAGTATACGAAGAACACAGACGAATTGAATGCGATAAGTTAAAAGCCTAAATGCCTGCGGTCATCGACTAGAATTTTATTGGAGATCGTCCCATCTCCAAGGTAGAACCGGCTAAGATAGGTTCGTTTCATAACTTATTAAACGCTGTCGAGTCGAGGGGAAGCACACGAAGCGGCAATACCACCTACATGCCTTATAGAACTACTAAATAAGTTTGAAAGGTGCCATTATCTGACGCCAACAGATACGAATATGACGTAAACAAATTGTCAAAGCCGTGGTAACTCAAACGATAACAAAGCCAAAATCACTTTATCAGACTGTCGTTCGAAAGGTCGCCGAACTCTTTCGCTTCGCCAAGGATAAAGTAAAATATGAAGAGATGACTGCTTAAGTGCTTACCTTCACTAACTAGTCGGAGAGGCATCTGAAGAATGAGTATACTGTCGGGCGATATCAAGTAACACTGTCGCGAAAATGTAATAGTGAAATTTGAAATCTTTATTTTGAAGCAAACGCCGATTTCAAAAACATCGTTTCATTTCAAATAAATAGTAAATAATTTAAATGGTGAGCTCAGATGTATCGGATAGATGTTCCCTTTGAAGACGTTACAGTTCACTGAATATTGAACACACATCCTACACATCCCCGAGCACACACAATGTGGTAAGCTTGATGGATGTGCGTTGCAACTATATTCTAATCAATCGGACAGTAATACATTTCTAAGGTCTATGTTGTATCATTTGATTTTATATCTTAGTTCATAATCTCGGTGTGTTTCAGAATATCAAAGCATGGCTAGCTTCCGCCCGCGACTTCGACCGCGTAGAAGTAGTGACATTGGAACAGAATAACATTTATTCAGGCAACATATGATTACTAAAATACAATAACAAAAATGTGGAAAAAAGAATACAAATTCAAAAGATCAAGATGTGAGAGTGAGACTGAATGATACAATTGCCAATCCCCCTCTTGCTTCGTACTCTCATACCGTCAATTCTCATTCCATTTCCTTTGGAAGTAAATTTCTTGACAAAAGTATTTCCTTGTCCCTTTCCAGATTGTAAGACCTGCCCAAAATATTATGGGAATCCGTTCGGCCGTTTTTGAAAGGAGGAAAAAATATCCAAATATCTAAACATAATATGTAAACCAATCTTTCGATTGTATAATATTAGTAGGATACCAATTCCTGGGTTGCCGTGCTCCACCGAGTCGTGGCAATGACCGGGACAAACGCAGCTTTCAGTATGCTACTTACATATCAGGAAAGACACACTATTCTGTTTTTTGAAACGAAACACAGATCAATAGTAGGCCGTAGGCAATTCTACCTCATCCAGTAGCGGAATTCGGTTAAAGGGTCAACGAAGGTAGGGTTGCCTATTCTTGATCTAACACAAATAAATACGATTCTAATAATAGTCCCGTCTCGTTGGCAATATTTTGAGGGTTAAGTTTCGAAAATTCTAAAGTCACTTATTATTGAAGTTGGAAATACAGTGTGTACATGAGAATCATTCAGTGCGTTTTGTGTCATATTCAATTGGTGCTGTTTTGTAATTCAATAATTTGAGGTTAACTTTTTTAGCTTGCCATAACTTGAGTAAAAGAATATTAGAGTTAGAAAATATAACTGTTTTGTATTTAGAACAGTTTTATTGTTGTACAAAACTAGTTTGTGTCATTTACGTCGAGTGCAATTTTATATTGTATGACAACGCTAAAAAACTACGTATAAAAAATTAGAGTTCATAAAATAAGGATTAACTATATCATCACCTCAAAATATGTCAATAAAATCAATATGTGTCAAATTAAGCAATGAAAATTTAAGTTTCTTGGTAATTTCGTTTTTTTAGGCTGTTATCGTTTTAATAAATTATTAAAGTCATCAGAGTTCACGTTCTAATAATCAAAAAGGGATTTTAAAGTAGATATTTCAATTTGTGTCACTTTCATCAATGATATTGCGTCTAAAATTAAGCAGAAACAATATTGGCGTTCAGAGGAAATTTTCTTAACTATGTATAGCGCGTGACCTTGATGGCACGCCTGTTCGGCTTACTACTAGAAGTAGACCCCCGGCTCGCTTCTTAACAAGCTAATCCATGGGTCAACCAGGCGCTGGCATCTTAGCTGTTACGATGTAGGTACTTGCTCACGGAGGCACGCGCGGGATGATAAAGCTGACATACTCGACAAAACTGAGCGGAGGAGCGAGTCGCGGGAAGCCGGCGAGTAGGGCAATGAACTCGTGCGTGTCTTTTCGAAGATTTCAAGCATCGTGAATTATGGGTAGAAAACGCAACGTAAATTTTTTATTTAGTTGTTTTATTGGAACGAAGTTTCTTATCGGACGGTTCGCGGATGGGAGGCTAGGCGAAAAAAAGTCACGTGACCGTCACGAAAAAGCATTGAGAAACATGTGAAATGGAATGAAATAAAAAAAATGAAAAATAGAATAAAGTGAAGTGAAGTGAAGTGAAAGTGAAAGTGAGAAGTGACAAAGTGAAAAAAGTCAAGTTAAAAAATTTCAATAATTTCAAGAATTTCAAAAATCTCAAAAATCTCAAAAATCTCAAAAATCTCAACAATCTCAACAATCTCAACAATCTTAAAAATCTCAAAAATCTCAAAAATCATAAATTTCAAAAATCTCAAAAAATCTCAAAAATCTGAAAAAATTCAAAAACGACAAAAATTACGAAAAAGTCAAAAATTAAATAATATTACTTCGTTCTAACCGAGTGTTCCACGACACTAACGTATTTTTTTTTTACTTATTCCGTTTATTTTGTTTTATTGTATTCTTATTTTACTCTTATTTTGATATACCACAACGTGGCAACCAAGCATACGGCCCGCCAGATGGTAAGCAGTAGCATATGGATGCCTGCAACATCAGAGGTGTCACATGCGCGTTGCCGACCCTTTACAAAAAGGAGGAACAAGTTCAGGGTCCATTACCTCGGCCATTTTTTATTTTAGAGCAAAGTTTTTTAAATAAAACACGCTTATTTTAGCGTATTCTATATGGAATAATCATAAAAAAGTACATGTTATTATGACGTCCCGTCGATGGTTTTGTTTCGAAATCCAAATAATATATAAGTTCAAAGTCCATTATCTCGGCCATTTTTGATTTGAGAGAAAAGTGATAATGGCGTCCAGTCGATGGTTTTTTCGAAATACAAATAATATACAAGTTCAAAGTCCATATCAGGGATGTTACAGAGCTCCGGTTCCGGTTCCGTTAAGTCGGAACTTCCGATTGGTTTTAAACTTCCGCTTCGGATCCGGTTCTGTTACTTTCAAAACAGAAGTTACATCGGATGTCATAGCAACGGAGCGGGGGGAAATGAGCGGCGTACATCATGTATACTTGTCATTTGCTCATGTCCCCGCTTGCCACATGCTGCTATCACTCGGGCTTCGATTCTGGTTCCGCTTCCGTTTTCGGTTCCGATTCCGATTCTGGTTCCGATAAACTAAATTTGAAACATCCGATTCCGCTTTCGTTTCCGATAAAACCACATCTGTTACATCCCTGGTCCATATTATCTCGGCCATTATTGATTTTAGAGAAAAGTTTCGTAAGTAAAACACGCTTATTTTAGCGTATTCTATATGGAAAAATCATAAAAAGTACATGTTACAATGACGTCCCGTCGATGGATTTTTTTCGAAATCCTAATTATATACATGTTCAACGTCTATTATCTCGGCCATTTTTGATTTTAGAGAAAAGTTTCTCATATAAAACACGCTTATTTTAGCGTATTCTGTACAGAATAATCATAAAAAGTACACGTTATAATCACGTCCCGTCGATGGTTTAATTTTAAAGTCCAAAATATATATAAGTTCAAAGTCCATTTATCTCAGCCATTTTTGATTTTAGAGAAAAGTTTGTCGAATGAAATACGCTTTTACATATACGAGTATACAAGTTCAAAGTCCATTAACACGGCCATTTTTTATTTTAGAGAAAAGTTTCTGAAATTAAACAAGCTTATTTTAGCGTATTCTATACGAAAAAATCGTCCCGTCGACGGTTTTTTTTCGAAGTCCAAATGATATACAAGTTTCATGTCCAATCGGCCATTTTTTATTTTGCAGAAAAGTTTTTCAAATAAAACATGCTTATTTTAGCGTATTATATACGGTAAAATCATAAAAATATGCTATATAATGATACCCCATCGCTGGTTGTTTTTTCGAAGTCAAAATTATATACAAGTTCAGAGTCCATTATCTCGGCCATTTTTGATTTAAGAGAAAAGTTACTTGAATAAAATACGCTTTTTTTAGCGTATTCTATACGGAAAAATCATAAAAAGTACGTTATAATGACGTCTCGATATGCAAGTTCAAAGTCCATTATCTCGGCCATTTTTAATTATGAAGAAAAGTTTTAAAATAAAACACGCTTATTTTAGCATATTCTATACGGAATAATCATAAAAAGTACACGTTATAATGAAGTCCCGTCGATGGTTTTTTTTCGAATTCCAAATTATATACAAGTTCAAAGTCCATTATCTCAGCCATTTTCGATTTTAGAAAAAAATGTTTTTAAAATAAAACACGCATATTTTATCGTATTCTATACGAAATACCATAAAAAGTACACGTTATAATGACGTCCCTTCGATGGTTTTTTTTCGAAGTCCAAATGATATACAAGTTTCATGTCCAATCAGCCATTTTTTATTTTGGAGAAAAGTTTTTCAAATAAAACATGCTTATTTTAGCGTATTCTATACGGTAAATCATAAAAAATATGCTATACTAGCCTTTTCCCGCGGCTTCGCCCGCGTACTATAAGTACTCAAAAAGGATACAATACCCATGTTGATTTTCAGACTTTGTGACCACATTTGCCCCTTTTGGGGGTTGAATTTCAAAAAACCTGAAACAAGTGTTTACTCATTTATCGTCAGGAATACTCCTGTGAAGTTTCGAATAAAATAGTCTAACAAATCTTGTTTCGCCATACAAACTTTGGACCTCCATTTTACCCCCTCAGGGGGTGAATTTTGAAAAATCCTTTCTTAGTGCTCTCCTAGACCTTATAAGGAACCTATGTGCCAAATTTGAAATCTCTAGACCCAGCGGTTTGGGCTGTGCGTTGATATGTCAGTCAGTCAGTCAGTCAGTCAGTCAGTTTCTTCTTTTATATATATAGAAGAATAATGATACCCCATCGCTGGTTGTTTTTTCGAAGTCAAAATTATATACAAGTTCAGAGTCTATTATCTCGGCCATTTTTTATTTTAGAGAAAAGTTACTTAAGTAAAACACGCTTTTTTTAGCGTATTCTATACGGAAAAATCATAAAAAGTACACGTTATAATGTCGTCTCGATATGCCAGTTCAAAGTCCATTATCTCGGCCATTTTTGATTTTAGAGAATAGTTTTTCAAATAAAACACGCTTATTTTAGCGTATTCTATACAGAATAATCATAAAAAGTATTTGTTATAATAACGTCCCGTGGATGGTTTTTTTTTTTAAGTCCAAATTATATACAAGTTCAAAGTCCATTATCTCGGCCGTTTTCGATTTTGAAGAAAAGCTTCTGAAATGAAACACGCTTATTTTAGCTTATTATATACGGAAAAAATCATAAAAAGTACACGTTATAATGACGTATATCGGGATATACAAGTTCAAAGTTCATTATCTTGGCCATTTTTTATTATAAAGAAAAGTTATTCAAATAAAACACGCTTATTTTAGCATATTCTATGCGGAATAATCATAAAAAGTACACGTTATAATGAAGTTCCGTCGACGGTTTTTTTTCGAAGTCCAAATTATATACAAGTTCAGAGTCCATTACCTCGGCCATTTTTGATTTTAGAGAAAAGTTTCTTAAGTAAAACACGCTTATTTTAGCGTATTCTATACGGCAAAATCATAAAATGTACACGTTATAATGACGTCCCGTCGATGATTTTTTTTCGATGTCCAAATTATGTACAAGCTCAAAGTCCATTATCTCGGCCATTTTTAATTTTAGGGAAAAGTTTTTCAAATAAAAGACGCTTATTTTAGCGTATTCTATACGGAAAAAATCATTAAAAGTACACGTTATAATGATACCCCGTCGCCATTTTATTTTTTAAGTCCAAATTAGTCCATGTAGTCAATCTTCAAAGTCCGGTAACTTGGATGTTTTTGGGTAAAAAAAAATGTTTCTTATAAAACTTGCTTATTTTAACACATTCTACAAAATAAAGTATGTGTCATAATGACACCATTCCAACCAAAATAGTCCAAATTGTACTTAACCTTCAGGGCCCCATAACTTCGAAATTATTGAGTTAAAAAAAATGTGTTAAAGAAAAGTTGCTTATTTTTATGTGTTATATACGATAAGTTAATAAAAACATAGTCTTATTATGACATCACACTGATGAAAAATTTATTAAGTCCAGCCCGGCCCTTTGTTAGTCCAACCGAGAGGCAGATAACGATATTTCGATTTTCGCGTTTCACGATAGCCACTCTGTAAACAAACCGCCTTGATGCATAAATTACATATTTATTAGTTACAAGGTACAATTTGCCAAAATACTGTTTAAATGGTAAACTAGGTTTACCGTGGCACACAGATCCGCCGTTGCAGTCCCTTATGGACTACGTTTACATTAATTATCCTTAACTTACTTAAGTTTTATATTATTGCTTTCTTTACTATGAAAAATAAAGAACAGCGACTGAAAAATCGCTGTTTGTCTTTGTCGCACTTATTACTACTACTCGTATTACTATATGTATGTATAGAGTAATAATAGAAAACAAACAAGCCGCTTGGCAGCCTGGTCGGCACATGAACCCCGCCCGCGCCTTACCCTTCCCCGCGCATGCCCGTTACGCAAAACAAATTTTCATTCTGAAAAATAAAAATAATCCATTGATTATAATGACACAAATTTCAAACATTGTTTCGATACGCTTTTATAAAAATATTGATGCAAATTTTAATAACTTTAATATTTTATTGTACTGTTAACAGGGGTCATACAAGAAAAAAAATTAAAGTAAATAAATATCATTGATTACTATGGCACAAATTTATTCAAATAATAGATACCGATATTTTAGAAAGCACAGTACCTAATCGATCAACTCTAATTTTATATAGGCTTGTAAAAGTCCACATATATGTGCTGATTGAACGTCAGTATTCCCATTGACGAAAGTGACACAAAACGCGTGCGTGCGTCAGTAACAACTTTGCTGTTACAGTGAAAAAACAATTTTGATCTCTAATTTTCTATTTAACGAATAATGTTTAAAAAAAGAAATGTCTAAGTTTCTACCTACGCAACAACCTAGGATGACACAAATTATTATTATTAGCTAAGTTGAATGGCCTGAACTCTGTATGCGAATAATAAGCATCTTTAATATTATCGAACCTTCATAACTTATCGGTACGGGTGTATAAATCTCTATTTGAATTAGCCCGTCTTGAAATGATGTCCGAGGTATCGGATACGACATTGTGATATGGCTAACAATGTTGCTCTCTATCAAATGAAATGCAGAATATCTCGGTTTCATATGTTAACAGGTCACATGAAACTAGGGCGAACCTTATTTATCATTCTATATCTAAACTTTATTTTATGTTTTTTTAGTAAGTAATATGTACCTAAATATTTCCTAGCTAGTATTATCTGACAATGACTATAGGATTCTGGAGATCAAAAGAAAACTCCTTAAATAACTTACTTTAGTTTAGGCTGCATTTCCACCAGAGATGAGCGAGAATGAGTTTGTTAAGCACCAATAGAATGACTTCATTTGTTTATACTCGCACAACGCAGCTCTAGGATTGGTTCTTAACAAACACATTTCTAGCAACGCATCCTGGCTCATCTCTGGTGGAAACGCAGCCTTAAACATGGTACTTGATTGAAAAAAATATGTCACGATTCTATTATGTAAATAATAGATCGTCGCTTTATTGAAAGCTCGTTCAGTGTACTTGTTTGATTTGTTTCAGGTAACTACCTCTTTATTACTGCAATGCCTTTCAATTAAAATTCTGCGAGCAGAAACGTAAGTGTCCACTCCACTGCCGGCGTGTACGCGAAACGTATATTTCTGGGTTATGCCGGTGTTTAAGATATTTCTAGGTAATAGCTTCGGTAAGTTCTAAAGGGCTTTCAATTGATTTGTAATTGAAATTACTAAAGTTACAGGCATTGCTGTTATGATTGTGTCAACTGCCTGATTTTGTCGCGCAGCTGCAAGTACAGTCGCCATCAGATATATCGGAGCGGCCAAAGTACTCAAAAATATCTTAACATGCACTTTATCGCCTTGACAATAGAGGCGTTGTTCAGACATTTGTGATCCTTGGCCGCTCCGATATATCTGATGGCGACTGTACATGCCGATGACGATGGTCCGTAAGTACGAGCCTATATCAAATTCAGGTTCAATCATAATTCAGGTTTAATCACATTTAGCGTATCTAAAAAGGATATATTTTACACCGTGAATCTTTTGTACGTACTTAGTACTTACTATTAATTTTGTTGTTAAAGGTTTGTTAATATTTCTCTAGGTAAGAGGCAGTCCTTAAAACGTACTCTATACTTTAAGCTGAATTTCATGGAAGGTGGAAACTAACTAACCTACTGACTGATTCGGATTGGCTGATTGGCCAATGGGGAGTTACAGTAAAGGCGAATTGCTAATTACTAGTTCTGGACTAACTATCCCCTGTCAAGTAATCACCAAGTCATATTGGGAACAGGACTTGATAATATCATTGCAAACGGTTTAAGTATGAGATTACCAATTATATTTGTGTTACTTATTAGGTCCTGACCTGGACACATAAGCTCAGCATATGTGTAAAGACAATAATAGGCATTTTTTTAAATATTGTCCCGCAAAAAGTAGTTAAAATTTAACACTGCGAACATAATATTGACGCAGAAACGCGTAATTTTTTTTTTGTTAACAGTTATTGGTAATCTGATTTATAAAGATTGCAGTATTCATTGCTATTGACAGCCAAGTCTAGTGAAGCCGCGATTCGCAATTTAATCACAAAGTTTACTTAGCAAGTCTGTTATTATTTCGATTCCAATAAATTTCAAATCGAGCTGTGAAAAAGTTCGGTTAGGACTTCGTATGACGAAGTTTTATTTGATCAACATTTTATAAATTAGTTTTATATCAGACCTGCCATTCTCTGACTGAATATTTAATGTAGCAGTTTATATGCCTCTTATAATGTTTATTTATTTATTTAAACTTTATTGCACAAAAGAAACTTTATCGTATAAAAGGCGGACTTAATGTCATAAGGCATTCTCTACCAGTCAACCTTAAGGCGAAGCAGAAACGTTGACTCAAAATATCTTGTCAATATTACATGAATTTAATTTTAGTATTTATCAAAGTAGTAGTACATGTGCCGGATTTTAATCCATACTAATATTATAAATGCGAAAGTGTATGTGTGTGTTTGTTTGTTTGTTTGTCCGTCTTTCACGGCAAAACGGGGCAACGAATTCACGTGATTTTTTTAAGTGGAGATAGTTGAAGGGATGGAGAGTGACATAGGCTACTTTTTGTCTCTTTCTAACCCCCCACTTCCCTAAAATGGGGGGTGGACGTTTGTATGGAGCATTCCGCAATTTTCAAGGTAGAAAGCTAAAAATTGGTATGCGGACTATTTGTGTGCGGTTTATTCTGTTCCGAGTTCTCTTCTGTGTTTTAAATCAGGAAAGGGGAACCGTGTTACACCGAATTTAACGCGAGCGAAGCCGTGAGCAAAAGCTAGTTTATAAATACATTGACAATACAATAAAAATACAACCCATCTCAAACATAATTCCAACACACAACAAACATTCAACCAATATTGAAATTGTATTGGAACTCCAATACACATTCGCGTTGGAACATTTCTCAAGCAAATTCTGATATTTCTGATTCAGATGTTTATGCCGTAGCTGTATTGTGTTGTTAATGCATTGGAGTTGTATTGAAGTTGGATCGTGTCTATACGTGTTTTAAAGTTAGAATACGGCCCCTAATGTTTCGATTTTATCAGATTAAAATAAATAGTTTTTACGTCACACCTTGCCATAATGTGAGTTTTACCGCACGCTACGCGTACAGTAAAACTCGCATTATAGCCAGGTGGAGACGTAAAATTGTGTACTCACCACGGGCAGTAAAAGAGAAAGCCTTCTATCGATTATTTACAACCCTCGCCTGCGGCTCGGGTTACAAATACCTGCGATTTCGGGCTTTCTTTCTTTTACAGTCCTTGGTAAGTAATGTACTATTATGAAACTGGTGGTTATTGTATGAAGCTAAACTATTACATTCCAATCTGCTACACAGCTGAGTCGTAGCACGAGTACATGCTACGAGCTTCGGCGTAGACGTGCTACGCGTTGAGCTACGAACCAATGTCCCGGCGATTACGCTCACCTCAACGGCCAATGAGGGATCCCTCGTTTATTGTAATGTAACTGTAAACACTGCTAACGAAGCCCAACCGGCCGAGACAAATCCACGTAGGGTTACCAGGTACTACATTTAAAAAATACTGCCTCAATGCCTAACGAAACAATTGTGACATAACTTGTGATGGATTTCGCTTGAATTTATAAGTTGAAATTTTAACAAACCAACTTGTAAACATAACAGGAAAGATGTTTTAGTACTAACGTATTAGATATTTATTTAACATATTAGGTATATTAACCGACAAAGAATCGGCAATACAAATTTGTACTCACGCTCACGGCAAGGCACGGCAAGTGTTATTTTCCAAATAATGAAACTGTCCCTCGTCGAAAATCTGGACATTTTCCGATTCCGGCCGTACATTCTCCCATACAAAAGTACCCTAAATCCACATGAATACCGAATCGCAATCACTTGCTGTTTTATTCGGGGTAACCATGGGAATAGCACAACGATCCGCCGGATGGCTCACGTCTCATTAGCTCTCCCAATAAAATAATTGAGAGTTTGGGCTGCGGGGAGGCTGCGCGGGGCGGCGCCCGGGACCAGTGTTCGGCGGGCAGCCCTGGCGCGAGCCCGCGTCGGTGCCAACCCCAGTGACGATACACGTGAGCCGACACATCAGAGTGCGAGTGCAGTGTCTATGCGGTTATGGTCCCCTGGTGATGATCATGTGCTAATTCGCTTTTTATCCGCGCTATGACGGTTAGAGAGCACAGATACGTGGTAAGACAAAATATTTATGTCGGAAATATGCGCTCATTGAGGTAGAAGCACAATCCTCTATTTTCCTCTTCACGTTCTTTTTTTCATTTGAAAACGCGTTCGATTGATGACGTCATTCGGATGCAGCTCCTTGCGCCGTGGTGTTTATTAAATAGCTGTGTCGGTCACGTTTCCCATTTAGTTGGGCGACGAGCGACGACGCATTTGTTTGCTGTATCGCAATCAACTGATCTTTATCTTTATTTCCCTTTCTGAATCTAAGTAGTAAATTTATTTTAGGATGTGATACAGACTATAGATAACATGTAGTTATATTATAGCTTATCAGGTATACAAAGCGCCAGAAAAAAGGCATTCTGTGAATGGCCATTTCCTTAGATATCAAATTTCAAAACACGTTAGCCAACCTCTAAATGCTGCTTCTCGTTCTACTCTTAATTAATAGGTACCTAATCCTGACCGAGGCATGGAACACTGAGGCAGTTTTATCGAACCTTGAATTCATAAAGAAACTCACAAAGCTGTCATGAAAATGAATTTGTTGTATGTGTTTCGCTCGCACGAAGTAATCTCTTCTGCTGCAAGACCCGGATGACCCGGAGATGTGTTTCAACGCCCGGCCGTACTTCGCGCGGTGAACAGGACTTATGTAACTCGGACCGAATGACTTGTACTCGAAATCTTGAATAAATATTATTTATATATTTCGGTTTATTGTTGTCTATGGGACTGTCAGTTATAATTGCGATTGGCTTTAGAGTAAAAATCGGTTCACTGTTGTCTTGCAGAAACTTTTTTGACATACAGCCTTGGCCAGAAGTGTTGAGCACCCTTGCGATTTTCATACAAAACTCGAAACTTTAGTCCAGCGTTTCTATCTTTTTTGAAGTTATTTTATAATTTAATTCAAACTGAATAGGCATGTTTTGTTGAAGTTAGTAGTAACTGCATAGAATATTTGCTATTTGTCGCACCGACCTAAAGTCGCATTTTTGTGACCTTAAGTATTCATGTTTTATAGGTACCTTGAAATTGTTATTAAGTGAAGTTTTCTAGATATATAAATAAAATATAACATTTTACGTCACCGTTCATTGGGAAATAATGCTTAACATCAAAACTGTAAACAAAATACTGCTATGCTCAACACTTCTGGCCAAGGCTGTATATTTGTTTTGCATAATGATACTTGGCAGAAGTAATGTTTGGCAGAAACACCTTACGCAGAGTGTGCTTTGGCATAAATCATTTCGCAGATTTTTATAATGTCGAATCTTATATTGGCATAATGTTGATGAGCATAACTGTGTTCTCAAATAGTACTTTCGCAGAATTTTTTGTTTGCATATTATTTAGGCGGCATAAAGTTGTGAAGCTGATTTATTTTGATTACAAGATAATCTTCATTGTCTTATCATATTGTACAAGACATATGCGGGATTGGATGTATTGCTCATAAGAAAGTGCAGCCGCTGTAATAATGAGCATATTTGTGTCGGCACTCCAGTAAATGAAACTGTTATCTGCCAATTGTGTCTGTGGTAATTTGTTGTGCCTTCCCAAGGCGGGCTCCCAGCCAGGCTGCTACGTGTGAGTTATCGCGGTATGCTCGAGCCACCCTGAGGGCAATGGCCCGTTGCGACCGCCACAAATACTTTTACCTAACCTGACCTAACCCACTTTTCTGGCAACAGTTTGTTTCTGCTGGGGTCGCAGTTCTAACCAAACCTAACCCAATTTTCTGGCAGTTTGTTCCTGTGGGGGTGACAGTTCTAAACTAACCTAACCCAGTTTTCTGGCAACAGTTTGTTCCTGTGGGGGTCACAGTTCTAATCTAACCTAACTCACTTTTCTGGCAACAGTTTGTTTTTTCGGGGATCGCAGTTCTAACCTAACCTAACCCAATTTTCTGGCAACAGTTTGTTCCTGTGGGGGTCACAGTTCTAACATAACCTGATCCATTTTTCTGGCCTGTTTGTTTCCGCGGGGGTCGCAGTTCTAACCCAACCTAAATAAATCTAAATTTGGTGGGACTTATATTCTACTACGTAAAATTTACCTAACCCACTTTTCGGCTAGTAGAAAATAATTATGCTATTGTAATAGTATGCTATAGGATTATTATGGTACATAAAATGATGCTAAACCAAAATCGGCCAAAGTAGTGTTCTGCAAAACAATATGTTGCAAAACGTGTCGTATGTAGTAGTTATGCCAACTATTCCTTTATGCAAAATTACCATTCGTCGGAAAGTGTTTCTGCGAAACATGTTAAGCCAAGAGTATTTCTGACCAATATTTTTCTGCCAGATGAGGGTAACCCGTAAACATCGTTTGCCGTGACCTACATGTTTAGCTTACACAATAAAGCTAGACCCTGGAAGAACACTATTTGAGATTGAAACGGGGCCACTATTTGCGAATCTCGCGTACCTTGATAAATATTTTGGATTACCAAATCATTTTTGACTTAGCACAATAGCCTGAAAGGACGTATGAAGTCGGTATAAAACTGTCCCCTCCTATTGTCCCCCTCTTTCCAGTGAATTGAACGAATCCGGGCACGGGCTCGTATGTCGCATATGTTTAATTTCGATATCAGTATCGTAATATCGCTATTTGTCGAAGCTATCGAGGAGATCGCTTTGTGCGTGGGTAATTTGTTGTTTTGTATTTTAACCTCGTGTCTTTGATCGTTATCGTGAGTTACTGAAACAAAATTATATATTACATCAACATAAATATTATACACAACATCAGCCTCTCAGCTCTTTACATTCTAGCCTTATCCTTGTCGTCTATTATATTCTGTGCCTTCTACTTCCTTATCTTTGGTAGTGTGTGCCATTGCCAGTCGCTACAGAATGCGTCCACCGTCCCGCCATCTCCTTGGTCTGCCGCCTCGTCTTCCTACTTGTTTGGTTGCCAACTTGACCCATACCTGATGAACCACTCATGCGGCTGACATGCTAAGCCCCATTTCACATGGTGGCCTTGACACCTTCCGCAATACCAATTCCTGGAGCGCAGTTTGATACTTTAGGAGTATCACACTGGCATTAAGTCCGACATTGGTACTTCAATTTTTTTGAAAAAAGAAATCAATTAATGTCTTAAATTAATCGATTTATTCAGGCACACTGTGTTAAGCTTTTAATTCATTTTTTACATTGCGATCGGGTCTCGTGATTAAGCGAGTCCTTTATTTACTCTCCCATTGATATACCCTGATTAAGAATAGTTTCTGGTCGGTTACTCGACGATTAAGCCGTATTAGGGTTGCAGAACAATACAGAAGTGCCGCGCTCCTGGACAAACAAAGCTTAGCATCTAAGCTCTTATATTATTAGTTGGTAACACAGAATCTTGGTTTAATTCCTTCGTATCCATATGGGGGTTTCGGTTAGTTTCAACTGTGATATACATCATTATTATGTATACCATTTAGGTTCTTATCACCAAAGAATAAGGGATATAGGAGTATGTATGAATGTGCATGGTACAAGAACAAACAAGTATTAAAAAACCGTAGAAATTTATTAAAAAGCGCCCTTCATAATTAAACACAACATAAACACCCTTTATTGCACACCTCAATGTGAAGAAACACATGAAATACAAGTTACAAACAGTAAAAGCAGAGGTAAAACAATTGGCGGTCTAATTCAGTTATTAAGAAGTGTTTTGTTAATTACAATCCGGTAATCACTGTAATATCGTTTCGCTTTACTTGCAAATCGTTAAAATTTTCGTCAATTCGTCATAATTAGTATTCCTGGGGAACGTAATTTGAGTGTGGAGTACCTTGCTCCGCGAAGCTGAAGCTTGCAAACAACTCAAAAGAATCCCTAAAATGTATCCACGGCCCCTTGCGAACGTTATCGCAAGCGAAGCGAATTTGCTACCGCGATTTGTTGACGTTGACGTCTTCTATGAAAAAAAGGTCGAAAAAACTTTTAGACTTCAATAAACAGAAAAAGTAATAAGAGGAAACTGTACTTAAGACAATCATGCGTATGGAAAGCGATCGATATGCCATGTAAAATCTAACAAAATAGACCACCAATGTACAGTCAGCAGCAGAAGTAGCTAAGCGGGTGAGGTGTTCAAAATTATCTCGGTACAACTTTATTGTTAAGAGAATATAAGAGTTTGTGAATATAACTATACAAATTATATAAATTTCTCCGCTTTACTAACTTGTGCTTAGTCACTGCGCGCGACATTTTTCGGAGAGCTTGTGAAGATCGGTTTGTCTCATCATCTCACACGCTAAGCTACCTCTGCTGATGACTGTACCATAGTTAACTAATGCGTATTCTAGAAGAAAACGAGACAAGTACGGTAAGCACATAATACTTTAATATCAGATTCAATTCGCTATTAACAACTCGTGAAACTTTAACACAAGCAATTGCAATCCATATACCTTTGCAGGAAGATGCACAATCGCGTGTCGCGTAGAATCAATACGGAGGCATCGTTGTCAGTAAATCGTTTAGCAGTGATTACTGCAATGAGTGTGGGAGGTGATGTGGCTCAACTAGTTCATTTGAACGGGTCTGCGGCTTGTGGCGGGATACTGTTCGAGACGAGACGAGACTGGGCAAAGAAGATCGTTTGGTAGTGAATTCCGCCTCGAACTGAGAACTCGCGATTTTCTTGCAAACGAGTGACTAATATAACAAGGCTTTAATGATGATTTTTATCTAGCTCCATAACCCCTTGATCGATCATGCTTATGAACGAACTCTGAAATTGTATTGAGCTACTACAAACCCCAACAAATTTCATATAGATCAAAAAAATGTTACTAAAATTATCGCGCGACAACTATTTAAAATCAAAAAGCCATCGAAATGCACAGACGTCTAGGTAGCCAAAATTGTTTGAAAGAACTGCACTTCGCTTACGCTCCGCTCGTTCGACAAGAACATGCAGTTTTAAACAGAGCGCAGTTTTTGACGCAAGTATATTTATTGCTGAAAAGGATAACAAGGATGATATCGTAGGTGTCGGAGGTAGTTTTTAAAGTTATATACGCAGTTAAGGCTAGTTTAAGTTATAATCAATCAGTGAGACATTTATTATCAAAGACAAGTGGTAAAGAATATCGCTAGCTACAAAATTGAACGTTGCTAGCAGAATACAGCTTAATATTTTAAGTCTGAATATTATAAAGTAATTAATTTTATCTACACCAATATCATAAATCCTCTATTCCGCGTTCGGAAACCGTATGAATGTAAGTACCACCATTATTGCAACCAGTAACGTAACAGCTCTGACAGTGTGGTAAAAACGTATGAAAATCCATAACCCACGGTAACGTTACCAAGATCCGCGCTCTCCCCGACCGCCGGCACGCGCCCGCGCGACCGCCGACACAATCGAGTTGGTCATGGCGGTGCAATGGCGGCCATTCTACTGGTTTCCGAACACATCATTTTAGATTTATAATATGTGTGTAGATAAAGCAGTGTATGCAACTGTACGTAATTAGGCCTTAAAACACTCGTGTGATCTTATTATGAAACTCGCCTGCGGCTTCGTTTCATAAAACCACACTCGTATTTTAAGGACCCTTATTACGTAACAGTTACATAAACTACTATTATCTACACTCAGATTGTAAGTTCTCTAAAACGTGTTCAAAAACGGTAGGCAATGGCTAGCATTACCACAACCGATTTTACTATGATAAGCTTTTTATCTGTGGCAGTAGCGTAATTTTAACTTTACATGCTCAAATATTGATACGTTATGAGTTTTGATAACATAATGTACACCTGCACGCGCCCGCGCGGCCGCCGACACGCGCCCGCTCGCCCGCGCGACCGCCGGCACAGTCGAGTTGGCCATGGCGGTGCTATGGCGGCCATTCTATGGTTATTAGAACACTGCATTTAGGATAAATAATATGAGTGTAGATAAAGCAGCGTATGCAACTGTACGTAATTAGGCCTTATTACGTAACAGTTACATAAACTACTATTACAAGAGCTTACATAAAATCAATTAACAGCAGACTGCTCATCTTAGACTAGACGAGCATTAATCTTTTCATTATAGACTAAGTTCACATATGTCATTGTGACAGCAGCGCAGGCTTCGTCCCAGCCTTATTACTTTATACCTAATAACTTTCAAGTACTAAAATAATTAATCTTCAAACGAGACAGTACGTTATTGGTTTTTGCGACTGGAAAATAAATATACCTGTGAAATGCCATTGTGTATTCAGACCGATATTATACTTGAGTATAATGAAAACAGGTTATCTATGTGTATTTGTGTACGTAGTGACCCGTTTCCGTTGTGAGTAATTTTTTAAAACCAAAAAGCAAACAGAGTTAATATATGTTTAGAGATGTATAGATAAAAGTAATTAAGCTTTTATTTTAACCGTAGAAGATGCCTTAAAGCTAAGTCCGCCATTTATACTTTCTTATATTGTGCGGTAAAGTTGAAATGAAATAAATCGATAAATACATTTAGAAAAGAAAGGTGGAATGTACGCCTGTAAGAAGCAGTCTGATATTTCCTTCTAGAATTAATTGTTACAGTTTTAATAATTATAAAGGTGTGACAAAATGTAGTACCTTCCGGCCGTCGCCGTCCTGGTCACCATGCTTAACATAATTAACGTCTGTCTGACCGTCCTTTGATTCCGTAATCCCCAGGATAGACTAGCTTTCATGGACTCCGTATTATACACATAGCTCGGGCTTACCATGACTGTCATATGTACTAGTCAAAATAAAATAAAAATCTGTCAGTTGCATTCCAATTATAAATCCTCATTCAAGAAAGCCTTTACTGCACTTTATAATATAATTTTATACTAGACATTCCCATATTTGTGACACTTTCAATTAAAAGGAGGCGCTACTAGACCTGAACACCTTTGGCACATTCATCACTGGAGAAATTGTATAGAAGTTTATGCCTACTAATAAGTTAATTAACGTGGAAGCTCCAGATTTTCATCTACGCTTGTGTATTTTATTTGTACGGCAAGGGAGCGTCAAAGCTGGCCGTCTTGAATGCATCATCTAGTAAACAAGTGCTCTGTGTCCGTGTCACGACTGCCAACCCGAATATATCTCGCTGAATAATGCCTTACATTTATTTGAAAAAGTAATTACCCGTGGTTTAAATAAAGCCATTCCGAATGATATATGAATATGAGAGGTAACTTTTTCGCCAGATATTCGTTTGCCATCTGCGGCGTCATTTCGCATTGTTATTTGGAAGATAGTGCCATTCCAAATAAAGAAAAAGTCATCTATAAAGTCGTACAATTGTATACATACAGTCAGCTGTAAAAATATGGGTGTACTCATCTTACTCAAAAATATGTCCCATAGTATCTTATTCCGTTGTAATAAGTGCGTAGTACCATATTTATGAGACGATTTTTTCGATACGTATTTTTGCAGCTGACCGTACAACTAGGAAGTATAGTGAATGGAGAGAACATAATTTAAACATTCGATATAGTGAGAGTAGAGAGAGGACATTTATGAAGTTAATAAATCTAAGTACAACACAACTAATCGACAGATTTTTTAATTACAATATTCTATCAAAATTTGAAAGAGTCATCGCAGTTTCCTTACATTTTCAATACAAGTGGCTCAGGGCCGCTTCGTCCGCAATCCTATTTCGTCACTTTTTTAAATCGTCCGCAATGCCGTGCCGTCAGCATACAATTCCTAAATCGTCACATCACCCTTCACTTTCGCTTCGTCATCACATAACATCTCATGTATAAATTAAATAAAACAACTACTAACATACTTAAATGTCAAAAATCCAAGAAAAAAATTGGCATGTCACCTGCTTCTATCACTCCCAATCGAATTCCTCTCTGCGAGAGTTTAACAAAAATTATAAATCCAAATTTCGTTGGCATTTATGAAAATATATTCGAGTCGATTTGTGTTTTGCAGAAAATTGATATTTTGGAAGGCCCGTGTATTATCCGAGTGATCTCGCGACGCCATTGTCGTATTTTCCTTAAAGCTGTCGCCACTCATTTCGGTGATTGAAAGCGGTAATTTTAACTTGATGGAGTTTTCGGGCCGTATCTTTTACTGTCTCACAGAATAATAGTAGTATTTACAGAATGTCTACTCTAAAAAATCTTTGACAGTGTAATCACGAATCTAAGTCACTCTTTAAAACATGTTCTATATTCTAATTTTAAAATAAATAAACAATACATTAAAAACACCATTGTGTTGTTTGTGTTGGAGATTGAGATACATTTATCTTGAAGTTGTATTGGAGTTTCATCGGAATAATTTTCAAGCAAATTCTTATATCTCTGATTCAGACACTTAGGCGCTTAGCTGTATTGCGTAGTTAATGCATTGGAGTTGGATTGTGTCTAAACGTGTTTTAAAGTTAGAATACGGCCCATGTCTCGCTTAGTTACTGCGTGGAGTTGAATTGAAGTTGGATCGTATCTAAACGTGTTTCAAGGTGGTGTAATACGGCTCCGTGACTCCAATTATGCATTTGCGTTCTCTTCTCGTACTCGTAGCTAACTTCCTAGAGTCTTGCGTAGTATTACACGTGATCGTAGCATTAGTGAATTTTAGAGTAAACTTTTTATAATATGACGGTGTCTATCAGCCGCCTTGAAGAATAAATTGTTTCCGCAGTCTATGGACGCTCGATTAGCAAGAGTGGCACATGCGCGTAGCTAATCCAAACTTTCAACGACATGTTAATTTAAAAATGTTTCGGTGTCTGAAAATTTATAATCTGCCTTAATAAGTGACTCTTTACGTCAAAAACATGCTTTATGTTTTTAAACCAGACAAAGATTTGACTTCTTAATTAGTTTTTCTGTAGAAATAATTTCTAAGAAGACTAAAAACGTTGTTTCGTTCTAACGTATATAAATATAACGATATATATTTTTTTGTAATGGAGGCTTCATTCTACAGTCTGCTTTTTCTTTAATGAAAAGGATAAGATGCATAATCCTCTCAAGCTCGCATCAAGTTCCATGGACGCTACTGGTAGTGCACCAGACTAATGATCGATTAATGTGTTCCTAAAATTATTCCAAGGAATTGATGAATTCAAGAACTTGGCGTAGAAGCAAACAGAACATTATAACAGCTCTGGGCTCATGAATATGGTAATTCGTCAGGTTTGGAAGTAAACTTACAATTACGGTTTATTTGCTTCGAACACAGCTCGCACACTCGTGCCCGACTCGATTGATCGAGTGTACGTCACTTGTCCTCTAGACAAAGCACATTCGGTGGTTCCATGTAGAGCCAGGTAAATGTAGATGTGATGTATGTCATACATCATACAGAATAACTTACTATTGTAACAAACTCGGTATTGAATAAAAATAGCAGTCACAAACAAAACATTGAAGTGTCATCATTCAAACTTTCGATTTAACGATTTCGGAGTAGGTTTCATTATAAAAGTTCCTTAGTATGCCCTCCATATTCACCTAGCTGGGTGTTAAACATTAGAAAAAAACACGGTTATGTGATGCTATTATTTTTTTACGAGATTTCTTACTTATAATTACACTCCATCCTTGTAAATTGCCGCCGTGCTAGTCTAAAAGCCGATTTTTTTATAATAGTAAAAGTCGTTTGTTTTCAATGCTGCATCTATAGGAGATCTGTGCTCGAGAGGCTCCATCATTAAACCACTCGTACCCGCGAATATCGACGCCTGATTCACAAGTACTTGTATCAACACTCACACGTTACCAATTAGCATAAAACTGCTTTTTCAAGCTTCACTAATGTGCATTGGTATGTTTTGACGGTACCTGGTAATCGACTGGTTCAGATCTGGGACTGCGAAGGACTGGAGGAGTCACTGGGCCATTCGGAGAACGACGTTTAATTTTTTAAAGGTAACAGATTTTTTGAGAAACGAGCGGATTAGATTCGATTTTAATAAAAAAGGCTATCAAAATACGACAATACGAATTATGTAGGATTTAGGTACAGACATGACTAGAACGTTACCTGTACAATTTTTGCGCATTATTTATTTCTTTTATTAGGATCGATAGACATCGTGAGTCTAACAAAATATCATAGAACTAGCTGTGCCCGCGGCTCCGCCCGCGTGGAATTCGGTCTGTGTCAGTAAGCGGCTAATTCACCCCTAATTTCTCTCCCGCTTCTCTGGAGGCGGAACTTGAAGTACAGTTGACAGATGGATTTATCCTATTAATTTTTATTGGCATGATTTAAACGACATAGAATAGTAGGTGTATATCAGACGATACAGGACCACTTTTGTATTTATACGTTCATGTCCACGGCAAATATCATCCAAATCGATCCTCCCGTCAAATCAGTCGTAAGAACAGGCGCGGTTGAAATGGGGGGGGGGGGGGTGTCACAAATGCAGAAATGTTTTTTTATTTGAGGAATTAGTAACCTTAAGGGCTGAATCCTTAAAGGGGGGGGGTAGACCTCCCGCAAGGTGGACTGATGACACCTGGTGAAGGTCGCGGGAGTCCGCTGGATGCGGGTGGCGCAGGACCGGTCATTGTGGCACTCTTTGGGGGAGGCCTATGTTCAGCATCATAATGATGATGATGATGATGAAGGGGTGATTTCCGGGATAACAATGCAAAAAAAACCGGCCAAGAGCATGTCGGGCGATGCTCAGTGTAGTTTCGTAAATGCCGCCCTGTTACGAAACATCCGTTCAAACGGTCGTTTATTAAGGGATATTTGACGGTGCTTACGTCAGTCTACTGTCCGGCACATCCTTTCACTATGCGATTTTGACTGATAATTCAAACACGGCTGAACCGATTTTATTCAATATAGTTTTTATTGAAAGTTCTTATCAGACCTCACCAAATTTCAGCTTTCTAGTGCGAACAGTAACTGAGCAAGACCGTGGACAGACGGACGGACATGGCGAAACTATAAGAAAGAGATAAATAGTAGTTTATGTAACTGTTACGTAATAAGGCCTAATTATGTACAGAAGCATACAGTGCTTTACCTACACACATATTAAAAATACACTGAAACCATGCGTGCCGGCGGTCGGGGGGGGCGGGGGGGGGATTTTTGATTACGTTACCGTAGGTAATGAATTTTCATACGTTTTTACCACACTGTCACAGATAATACACTGATGTTACGTTACTGGTTGCAATAATTGTGGTAATTACATACTTCAAGGTAAGCACATTACAATGCACTAATGAACGTCAGAGAAAAAAAATACGTGAGTGTCGTGGAACACTCTGTTGGAACGAAGTTATGTTATTTAATTTTATTTAATTTTTGACTTTTTCGTAAATTTTGTGGTTTTAATTTTTTTTGTATTTTTTTGACATTTTGGAAATTTTGGAAAATTTTTGTAATTTTTGAAATTTTTGAAATTTTTTGAAATTTTTGAAACTTGAAATTTTTGAAATTTAGAAATTTTGCCATTTTTTACTTTTAGGTTCTCGACTTTTTTTCACTTTTATCAATTTGTTACTTTCCCTACAATTCACTTCACTTCACTTTATTCTATTTTATATATTTTTTATTTCATTCCATTTTACATGTTTCTCAATCGTATGGGTGTACCGTTTTCGTGACGTGACGCTTTTTCGTGACGGTCACGTGACTTTTTTTCACCTAGCCCCCCCATCCGCGAACCGTCCAATAAGGAACTTCGTTCCAAAACTACCACCGGTTTTAACCCTACACCTCTGGCCCAAGAAGTATTATGACCGAAAAGATACTCGACGGGACTTATTTTTTTCAAAACAGTAATACATTATTAGATCTTAAAGATACAAAATAATGCGTAGTTCTTCAAGAAGACATATCAAAACAGCTTGAGAGACAGATAATGTACCTATTGTTTAATTATAAAGAAAAATAAAACCTAATCTGACTGCTTCACAAAACGTTTGATATGTTTTCCTACCTAAACGGTGTCCTATAAATGTTGTAGTAGTTTTTAGGTTTGGGCGATGCATCTTTGTCCGTCATATATAATACTCGAACCTGCAATAACCCTTTGACGTTCATGACATTTTCAAATATTTCTTAAGAGCGGGTAAAGGTAAATTTAAAGCATCGACGGGTAACATGTTATAAATATGACCTTGACCAAAAAATTATTGAAATTAATTATTGAATTATTGAAATTATTGAAATACCAAATTTCATCTAAATACGGACAGCGGTTATTGGTTGTTTCTTCCCGATGTAAACTTTCACCCCTTTTGTATCCGTTTAAAGGATAATTTCCGAGATAAAACTATTTTATTTCCTTTTTTAATTAATTATCTTCATACCAAATTTTATCTAAATCGATTCTGCGGTTAATAATTCCCTATACAAATTTCCAACTCTCTTTTCACCCCTTTAGGGTTGATTTTCGGAGTGAAAACTATCATTTGTCCTTTCTTGAGACCCATACTATACCAAATTTCATCTTTATCAGTTCAGCGGTTAAAAAATCGTCATACCAACTTCCAACCCCCTTTTCGGGGTGAAAGGGTTTATTTTCGGGATGAAAATTATTCTGTCGTTTCTCGGGACTCAAAATATCTGCATACTAATTTGTATTAAAAAATCTCCATACAAACTTTCAACGCCCTTTTCACCCCCTCCAGGGTTGATTTTCGAGATGTAATTCTTTGTCCTTTCCCGGGACTCAAACTATCTCTACACAAAATTTCATCAAAATCCGTTCAGCCGTTTTCACGTGATAGATGTATAGATAGATAGTTTTTATTGAAAGTACCTTTCAGGCTTCACTTCCATTATTTTTTTCTATTTTTTTGGACATACGGTTCTAAAGTAAGGTGGGGGGGGGGGGGGGGGTTTCAAGATGAAACTATCCTTTGTCCTTTCTCGAGACCCATACTATCTCTCTATACCAATTTTCATCTGAATCTGTTCAGCGGTAAAAAAATCCTCATACCAACTTCCAACCCCCTTTTCACCCCCACAAGGGTTTGAAAACTATCCTTTGACGTTTCTCGAGACTCAAATTATCTCCATACTCATTTCTATATAAATCGTTTCAGCGGTTAAAAATTCCCCATACAAACTTTCAACCCCATTTTCACCCCCACCAGGGTTGATTTTCGGGATTAAAACTATATATTATCCTTTCCCGGGACTCAAACTATCTCTATACAAAATTTCATCGAAATCCGTTCAGCCGTTTTCACGTGATGCGCGGTCAAATAAACAGACAAACAGATAAACAGATAAACAGATAAACAGACGAACAGATAAACAGACAAAAATTCTAAAAATTGTTGGAACGTGTTCTGTTATCGATTCTAAGTATCCCCAGCCAACTTTTTTTCGATTATCTTCCATGTACAGACTTTCGACCCTCTTCAGCTTTATTATATGTATAGATTTCCGCAAAACTGTTTTTGTTGTGTCGTTGGTTGTGTTTTGACGAGATTTGTATTTGTTCTTAGAGTTACTTAAATACTTGAAATAGAGTCGGTTTGTCATTACTGAAGCTTGGTAAGGTAGGGGGGTCGCCAATCACCAAATCACAACGTCGGCGACATCAAAGACTCGTGTTTGCGCCGTACTTGCTACGACATACTCTGCTTACGTGCCGTGTGTGAAGGGAGGCCGCGATTACTAACATACTAGAGCAAACAAGTACAAATCGAATCAGGAAACCTTTTTATTTCACGAGAATATATTTATAATTTGCCTTTTAAGACCAAAATCATAATATATTAGACTGGCTGGTGGCCAAAAGCCGTCTCCGCCATAGAGCAATTGCTAACTTAACCCAGGCTAACCTACCTAAGTGAGTCAGATATATTTTGCATCATCTGTGGTCTCCACGGGTCTAGAAAAAGTTCGTGTGCTGCTAGACTAGGTAAGGTGTATTAGTAAGGCGGTGCGTATGGCCGCGTAGCATAGCGGTGAGCGTTGAGCTCTGTATTATTCTAAACTGCTTTCAATTCTCAATGTTCATGTATTAAGCGTCACAAATAAATGTTTTTATTCTTATTCTTTCTGTCAACGCTGAGTTTGAAAGAAAGAAAGAAAGAAAATACATTTATTAACGTCACACCAGTTAAATTAACAAAGGAAGATCAACAAAAAATATAGACGCTAATAGGGACCCCCACTCAGCATAATGCCACAGCAAGCCACGGCGCTGATTTTCAGTGGGGACCTACCTAACTTATAACTAACGAATGACGACAAGAATACAGACAAAAAGCAAAAAAAGCAAACAAATCAAGAAATTATTATTCTGTGCCTACCGCCTTTATATTTTACATTTACACGACTCAATTCACAAGTTACTATGGCGGCAAGGGCCAAGGGTTAGTTTGGACCATATTACTTGTAGAATCGATGGACCAAGAACTTAAATCTCCATATGAAAGTGAGCTTACGATCTGGTTCAGATCACAATCACAGGGAACCATTTTTGTTTCCGATATTAAAAAAGCCAGGTCGCGTGTGTCTACACGACCCAAAAAAAATCAAAACAACGATGACAATCTAGTAGCATACTTTATTTAAATTGCTAATTCATGTCATGTAGATTATTTGTCCGGGCACACGAGGCTTTTATAAACGCACGATGAGTGTGTGTTTTTGCGTTGTGTTTGCCCGGGTGGATGGCGTGTTTATGGAACTGATATACAATGTAAACTCTTTAGGGACAGAAACAGCGATTGTAGGGAAAATTATGTTGATTGAAATTGCACCCACTGCAATGGACAATAAGTGAAATATTAGCTGAGGAGCGGCTTTTGAACTTTTCAATCTAGTTTTTATATTGTTTTTTTTTGTGTGTTGTCGACGAGGATGTTGCACACCTCAATTAAAGCTAAATATAATTGGATCGCTTTTTTAATAATTTGTTTTCATAGCTCTTAAGTGTTTAAAATCACGTTACCTAACTTTCCTACTATTACTAAAGCTGCTTTTGACTTAGTCCTCAGAAAATCGTCATTCGATCTTACTGGCCGAAGTGGCGGCTAAGCGAAGCCGGGTATTTACGGTAAACAGCGAAAGCTGACGCTCCAAGCTCCGCCATAATACCACTGCTTGCCACGCACGGGAGAATGCTTAGACCAATGGATAGCCCTTCTTGGGACCACTTGGTACCTAAATTTTTTTTGCCAGGGATCGCCAAGTGTTTGGAAGTAAATTCCTATTAGTAAAGACAGCAAAAGGTTGATCGGTTCATAAATTTGTTGACCACTTCAAGTAATTCTAATCCACTGGTTAAGAACTAGTGGCTTACACGAACCAGTCTTCGCTCTGTACGTGATTATGTCCTGGCGGGTATGGGAATTGTATGATTATTTTCATTCAACATAACATTAAATGTATCCTATGCAATGTCGTTATTGCTGTGCATTCCTACTAACAGTGACACATGTCACTGAACATTATCTCGTTGCAAAAAGGAATAGTCGCTCAGAGCTTCTACACACATTTAATACAGATTTAGTTCTTGTTATACTGGTTTGCTCGAGCATGTGTCTCGCTCACGTCAGCGTTACCAATAGGAACAAATGACTACCTATTCGTTTGTCCAGCCACAGCACAGAAACTCTAAATGTGTTGTTAACGACAGCAGACATAAATTATGCTAGACGATTTCGAATTGGAAGCCTCGGGTTTATCTTAATAGCGCATACGCTTGCCCGACCTATATGTATTATAATATAAATGATTTTTCCGGATTTTGAAATATTAAGGAAAATGGTTACGACACATTTTTTCTTGTGAAGAGTTTCTTCACAAGCTTTCAAATCTTCATTTATAGATATGATAGTCAAGAAGGTGATGGAATGATTCACCGGGGGCGATTGGTTGGTAAAAGAAACATCACTCAAGAATTTTCCTTGTACTTCTTTGTACCTGAACAAAAGTGGCTAAACCAAATAATACTCTACCTAGAAACATAAGCCATAGATGTTTCTGTAGATGTCGTAAATTCACCGAGGTGTTTCTATTACCCTGTACCTATTGTCCCTGCGATGAGTTTTGAGCTTTTAGCCGTATTTGAAATCCCGTGAACTATGTGAAAACCTGCCAAAAAACCTGTGCCAAAGCCTATACGTACCAGGATTTCATAAATACGTCGGCGTTATCGCAGTTAATCCACGTGGCATAGATCGCGCTCATCCCGGGCTTAGCGCGCGTCGCCGAATGAATGCGGCTGGTAATGCCATGCACGGACACCGTGGCGTTGCACGGGGATTATATGGATCGCTGTGGACGGTATTAGTATTAGCTAACTGGATTTGAACACGTAATTATTCTAATTTAGTCGGCCATTAATTATCAACTGACTTACCTGAGCGTTGTTTGCTGATCTGCCAAAGTGCAGCTTTTAAAGCAAAGGTTGTGGGTTTGAAACCTTACTCATATTTATTCGATGCTAGATTATGGCACCAGTCGTCCAAAGTTATAGAACTGCAATGATAGGTTCCTCCATTACGGAGTCCCAATCACCTTCTAGTTCTGTCTAAGGACGTAATAAATCTTTTTATAAAGTAAAAAGTAGGTAGTTCATGCAATATATAGTCCGCTCACCCTAACTCTACACGTGGATCTGCCATAAACGTCATATTTTCATATACATTTGATATTTATGCTCGCTCATCTACACATTGCACTTGTAATCTCTAGATTCTCTAGAATGATTCATTACGACGCTTTCAAATTTGTATATACACTATTTTCACTGAGTGATTAGACCAATTAAAATTGTTTTCTCGCGTTTCATTGCCCACTTTGTACCTATACAGTTATAATTTAACTGGTTTGCAAAAAACTATTTAAGGGCAGGAGAAATATCAGTGCCCATGCCGAACATCAATTATTTCTGCTCATAATTTATTTTTTTGACTGACCAACTAATTATTTCCCTTTGTATACAGTTGCATATGGATTGTATAGATTGCTCTAGCATTAGCACTGGCTAAACCTGTTAGACCGTATAATTATCGAGCGTAATGCTCGCACCGACTGTACCTCTGTTAATTAATATCTTAAAGCGTTCAGTTACAATTTAATTAAATACGGATTCCACTAAAAATACGGCTAGACGCGTCGAATTTATCAAAAGGTATCGGATTCGTTTTTGTTACATTTATTTAATATCTGAAGTGGATTTTACACAATTTTAAGGGAACATGGTCAGTCATGTCATGAGATATTTACTCGCAGTACTCGCACTGTGAAAATTGGAAAGGTGCGATATATTTTGATATTTTTCAGCACATAATTAAACTGATGAAAATGAGGATGATGGAATTAATAACATTAATTAATTAATGGCGTATCAACATAAAAAAATAGAGTTAAAACTGAATAAGATATTTATTTATTTATTTTATGTTTTGTACGAGTGCACACCACACATTCAAGTGGAGTTTTAACTATCGTCACGCAACTGCGGTGTCTAGACTCCATCGATCGCCTCCCACGCCTATACTGTCCCACTTAAGCTTTATAAATCACTCGATTAATACCGCTACTTATTGTCTAAGTGAATCTAAACTTCGATTTACAACTGCCATAATTTAGGCTTAACCGGAACGAGTAAGAGCCGTGCGACGCTCCGCGTCCAATTCTCTTCGTCTTGTTAAATGTTTGGGGAGTTTCGAAGGCATGGATTATTTCGCATAGATTCCGTTTTCTGAGCATAAGTACAATGATTAGCGATCGGCACACACGTTCTTATAATTATAGACAGTAAAGAATAAAGTATAATAAAGAGACGTTAAAGAAAACATTACTAACTGGCTTCGATATGCCTTACCAAGGTTTATTATAAGTAAACATCAAGCTAACAAAATCGTATTACGCTCTATCTAGAGGGTATCGATCAGTGTATGTAGCCTCCTAGTTAAAGCTGTGGCCCTGGTAAACAGTTGGCTTCCGGCCATAACATTTTATATAACCATTTTTTTCTGGGTTGTCTAAAATACTTGCCTCAACGACCAAAAGATTGTAACTATGGTCGATATTATAATGACTACTCTCTTATGATTTTTATTCTCATTAAATTGGCGTAATCGGCAGGATCCAGAACCCGCATCCAAAATATCTCTAAAATTTAATAAAGTATACGTTCTACTAACTCACAACTGTACGTCATCCTAAAGTAGTATTTAATTACTCACCAAGCTCCTTTGTTAGGGCTATATATTTGTTATTTAATAAGTAAGTAACGTAATTAGTTTAGATAAATTACCACTTAAGTGACTTGTTTGTATGTACTGCAAGGTTTTCTGCAATAAAAAGAGTTATTACGTGGGTTACAGTCAGCCGCAAAAGTAGCCCAGGCGGGCGAGCTGTCCAAATTGAGGCTGTGGAATGTACAAACGAAATAGTAAATGCAACTACCACAGAACTATGCTACAAATACAAATGTGTAATTGAAATCATGTCGTAGCTCTTACATTGTAACGTTTATTGTTTGACCTAACAATGGCCACGAGTGCAACGGTCCCCGATACAAACGGAATGTAATCTCGCAGGACGTTTCATTTAGTCCCGCCCGGGGATTTGCTGAGTGTTGCCGTTGACTACGCGAGCACCAGTGTTACTTGCCCTCGAGATCCGTAACAACTATGCCTGACCAGTGAATGCACGTATGCTGGTTAACTTGAGCTTTAATTCCTTTAGATGGGAATAACACGCCTGGCTCCGTGTAGATGCGAGTACTAGAAAGCACTTCGAAGTCGACGTTTAAACAATGAAACTTTTTCCAATTCCTCCTCGGTGGAATGCTGCGGCTTCAAGGCGTTCCAATCGTAAAGTTTCTCCGATAAACCAGTACGAGTGCGATCTCAGATCACGTATAGTTGTCACATATCCCGAGGTCACGTCCCAAGTAACACATCAAAGCAGTATAACGGCCGTCTTACAGCATATCTGTATGCTTTTAGCATTTTGAGTTCGTTTTATAGTAGCATTATAAACGTTTATAGTGCTGATATAGGTCTTAAATGGGCACAAATTACCCAGCTTGAGATCCTATACAGGTCATTTAATAGCATTGCAGGCGCATTATGTCTGCACTATTAGCATTATCGTTGTCATGGAAAGTGCCAATCGCCTCAAAGAAGCATTAGTACGCTCTATTAAGTTGCCGACTGCATTAAAGAAGCCTTAATACGGCCAAAAAACTTGCTAATCGCAGTAAAGAAGCATAAGTGCTCTCGATTAACTTGCCAGTCGCAATACAAACGCATTATACTAGCATAAGAGTGTAGTAAAATAAACCTTACGTCAATGCAAAAACGTCTCTAATACCGACGGAACAAATGTTATAATACAATGAACGTTGTGATTTAACTACTTTGTCTCGCAATATAAAATGGACGAAGACGGTACAAAAAACTGAATGAGTGACACGTCATATTTGTTTGCATCCTAACAAAATTTATAAAAGTTTTTGACACTTTTACGTTATTATATCCTTCAAATATGACTGCGCAATGTAGTTTACTGTAAATGTGTATATAAGTTTCATTGAAAATTTTCACGCGCCTTTGATTTATTGTGGTTTTGCTATAAAATATTATAAAAAGATATGCGTCAAATAAACAAAACAATTGTGTAATCCTCGTATAGAACGAGTTTTGCATTATGAACACAATAGTGTTGGTTGAGCAGTCTTAAATTAAGTAATTTCTTTATTATATAGGTAATTTCCTTATATAAATAGGTCCGCATGATTTTATTTTTAGGTTATTATTATTAATTATTTACAAAATGGCGTTGGTCTATATAGACGGAGAGCTAGCCACGTCCACGTCGGATATGACAATAATGAGAGCAACCAAACCCCTCTAGTCAGTTTGGTATATTATGCTTATTTCTAGATCTGGACATCTGGCAGCTTTAAAGTAGTGGAGGTCAAATAATGCAAACCATTTCAAGAAAATAAATCCTAGAGATCTGGGTTTGATGCAATATTATGAGAAACTATACAAATACGATACAATATTAAGAGAAATTATACAAAAATTTATGTTGGGAGAAAGTAGTGCCAAACGATGTATAATAAAATATAGTTCATAGTTTTCGCCTACTGTTTTTGTTTCCGTAATAATCATATATCGGGGTTTTCTGTGCGGGAACGATTTGAGAAAGAGTAGAGATAAACAGATAGGTTGAGAGTTAGTCTGAGAAAATATCATATTATGCTTAATCAATAACTACCTCTCTGTGAATAGCTTACACATACACACTATGATACGAGCTTTTTTTCTTAGAGGCATGTTTGTATTGACTATTATATACTTAGTATTTTAAAAATGCAATTGCATATCCGAAATTTATTAACTAGATCTACCTAAGACAAAGACACGGTATAGTAAGTGTCAAATATTAATCTTGACGTCCGATATTTATGAACTATTTGATTAACTGAAGAGGTTGACAATGATCAGTCACTAGGTACATGAATTAATAAAAAAATACTTGAAAAAATCATAGGTAATATGTACCTACAATATATATACATAATAGTCAGCTATTTCATATAAATTGTATATACCTATGATTTTTTCGATCAATTATTCATTAGGTAGAAACGTGCTAGAGTACATTCTGTTTTTTAAGTTAAATGCCTACTCTTTGGCTAATGTCAAACATTCCCGCACCGAAAACCCCGATGTATGGTAAGAATACACAATATTTTTTGGTCTAACGTTTTTTTTATCGATTTTTGACCAGTTTTGAGTCGATATTCCAACATATTCACTATAGATAGAATTATAAGGCAAACGACTATCGGTTTTTGAATCTTTTATCTCCATTCTGTGGAGCCGGATCTTGAAATAAATGAGCCGTTATTTTTTTATGATATTTTTAAAATATGGTCTAAAAAAACACTTTTATCGATATTCGAATGGTGTAAAGAATCTTACATATACGTAATCTACATATTAGGGTTCCTCTTTGATGTCTCTAAAAACTGTAGAGAGATTTTAATTTTTAACTAATTAAAACAAAATTTATGACCATAAAACCACTTTTTTAGCCTAAACCGGTTCGACTTTGATGTCAAATATCTCGAAGACAATGAATATTGAAGTAAATATAGGATACTATATTGTTTAAAGCCGTTACTGATAATATGATAAGCTATATAAATAATTAGAAAACTAAGGGAATCAGATCTAAGGTCGTTGGCGCCAGGGAGCCCCTTAAAATATAGGCCCTGTCCCTTATAACTGAGACAACGTCGGCAATTTTTACCTAGTTTGGTATTACTATTTTCCAATTAAAACATTTTGCTAGTCTGTCACTGTGACCTCCACCCATTAAAAGCTGCCAGATGCCAGGATCTAGCAATAAGAATAGTATAGCAATCTAACCAGACGGGTTTTGTTGCTCTCATTATTGTGTCATATCTGACGTGGCTAGCTCTTAGTCCAATAGCAGCTCAGTGACCCTTAAAAAATGCCTTATTTATGCCTACAGCATTACACGTGAATAATTATGCTATTAAACAACATTAAGCATTTATTTATGCTATTGTAGAACCTAAGGCACTAAAACCGCTAAAAGCTGTATAGGGGCTGTTCATAAATGACGTCATCAATTTTTGATAGTAAAGTGACGTCTGCCAAATAAAGTGACGTCATTAAAAAAAAATGCGTTTTAAGCTTAATTGTAAAATAAAAAACTATTTAGTAGATAATATTTTATAGCATTAAAAGTTTATAGAAACACGACTTTCATTCCTTTTTTACACATTGATGATGTGATCTTCGGAATGACCGCCCCCCCCCCCCCCCCCTCCCACGTCATGCTACCATCATCCGATGTCCAAGACCCCCCCCCCCATTTGAAATGACGTAATTTATGAACAGCCCCTTATAGTGAATTACTTGGCTTTATAATGGTTTATATTATTGCTATTATACTGCATTAGGAACGTATTACCTACTTATAAATGCTATTGTACACCCTAAGACATTAAAAATAGCTGAAAGCTGTATAGCGAATTTACGTGGCATTATAATGGCCAATATTCATGCTCTTAAACAGCATTAAGTATTTATTTATGCTATTGTAGAACCTAAGGCACTAAACCAAAGCGAAGCATTTCAGCTGTACAGTTGCATGTTGTTCGCTGCACTAAAACTAATGGCTAAACAAAAGCATTTACATATGCCATTATACAACCGTTATACAGCGTAAAGCATCATAAAATGCTATTGTAGAACCTAAAGCACTAAAAACAGCTGAAAGCTGTATACCGGATTTACGTGGCATTATAATGGCTAATATTCATGCTCATAACCAGCATTAAGCATTTATTTATTGTAGAACCTAAGGCACTAAACCACACCGAAGCATTAGTGTAGCAAACCAAAACGCAACTGTACAGCATTCAGCTGTACAGTTGCATTTTGGTTCGCTGCACTAAAACTAAAGGCTTTAAAAAAGCATTTATACATGCCATTATACAACCGTTATACAGCTTAAAGCATTATATAATGCTATTGTAGAACCTAAAGCACTTAAGTGCTTTTAAACAGTCGAAAGCTGTACAGTTGCGTTGTGGTTTGCTGCACTAAAGCTAAAGGCTTTACAAAAGCATTTAGATATGCCATTATACAACCGTTATACAGCTCAAAGCATCATATAATGCGACAAGTTGCTCGGTGAACGTATATAAGAGTTTATACGGTCCTTAAGTTCGAAATAAGTTAACTATTCATATGTTATAATGCTTCCTGTGTTACTTGGGGTAACACTGGCGCCGGAGAACTGGAGACGTGCGCTCGCGCATCCTATAGGAATGCTTATTTGGCCTGATATAACTTGGTTCGAGGCTGCAAACTTGTGCCTTGCCGCGACCTTGAGAGGAAACTTAGTATTACGTTTACTTTTTAGGTTAACTGTATTAAAGAGTGTATTGACAATTATAAGGACAAGTGAAATGTGTAATAACTTTTTAAAAGTTTATTATTTTGCGTAAGTATGTTCTGGGCATTTGGTTGAAAGACCTTTTTAAACGTTTTAGTGTTGACTAAGACACCTGTTACCTTTTCTTTCGGGCGACTTTCCGTCGTTTGCTTCGGACGTCTCTCATCAGATTCGGACATCGTTTACTGTGACCAGTTTCGACGCTTGAGCAAAGTTTTTTTTTTTTTTTACGGAATCCGCTTCCGAGAAGCTTTGCCGAAGTTTTCTCTTCATGATTGCCCATCACGTCCTCGATGGGACGTACCTAAGGGTAATTTGGCGGATTCATATTCTTAGTAGCATGATGCACGTCGTGTGTTTCCATCCACTCTCTGATGCAGGGGCCACAGTGGCAACTAGCCAAATCGGGCCAAAATAAAGTAGAGCCCCTGTGGCGTCTAATCAGTGACAGAATTCATTTCGTCCACACTTCTATATGTAAAGATTGGTAGTCATCGTGGAAGTAGTGACGAACGCCGTAGATTTCATACTGCATTCGCATATTACCTACCACACATTGTCTTAGATCCAATTTTTTCGGCAAAAATTGACGTTTTGTTCTCATTCAGGTGTTCTCCTATGCGAATAGTAGAGTACTACGGGCCCGGTAGAACAAAAAATCCAGTTTGAAGGGGTTTTCACCGCTTAGAAATATGCACTGTTCATTTTTAAGTAAAACTGTGTCATATAAATTTCGAAGACGGTGTATAACTTTTGCAGCCTATTTTGGAGTTGGTTTGGCTTCCGTTGCTTCCGAGGGCTACCCAGTCGTTGCGATTCTTGACCCTTGGAACCATTCCTACAGTAGTTCTCTCCTTTTTGCCACATATCTTATTGAAGCACTGAGTGAGTTTTTGATTTTTCGATGTATCTTTGAGTCGATATTGCGATTATTCGAGCTAGTTTTTCGACGATTTTTTCGACTTGTCATTAAAAGAGAAGTCTTACCCAAACTTTTTAATGCCATTTAAATCGCAGAAACACACACCTTCACGATTTTAGCGATCTTTCTCATGGACATACCGTTTTCTCGTATGTATTTGTCCAAGAGTATTTTTCGTTGCTCCTGTGTATGGCTTCTCAGTTTATTAAATCAAAAGTGATCCGAAAAAATAATTCTAGTTATTGATTTAACATCATATCATCTACAACATAATAAATAATTTATGTTTTTAAAGCAAATAAAACAAGAATGACGGCTTGTTGCAGTTGTCCTTATATTTCTCAATACAGTCTTTACATCGTTAGCACATATATAAAATATCTCGCTAAATCATCAGTCGCCTAAATAAAATCATTGAACGAGAAGGGTAAAACTTATCGTCTTCCTATGCGTATGAAATCACAGACGTAATTAACAGCGGTATATTAAATGAAAGCATGAAAACCGCCGGACACAAGTTTAAAATGCTAGCAATTCCATAAAACTACTACTAATATTTTGTAAGCCATTCTAAAGACTTCCAGCGTGACCTATGTACATAGATACAATGCATTATATCTCTTGTTCCTCAACTTGTTTGAAAAACGAAGATGGCCTTTTTACCCGATTGCCGAAGGGTTATTTGGTTTTAAATTTTATACTACGTTAATTTAGCGGCTGAATCCAATTCATGCTCGCTAGGATTTGAATAGGGCCATTAACGAGATAGTGGTCGAGGGTTCTAATGAGTCGTGTGTTATTCAGGGCCCGATAATTGACGAGTCCTTTAGCATTACTTATGTATGGGCCGTAATGCCAGACAATATTTAATATAGTCCCGTAAGAACCTGAATGTTTGTTTGTTTAGTTTACCGCTATTACCTTCTTACACCCTGGAAACTGTGGACGCGCCTGTGCAGTTTTTGGCGAATTTCCTACCGCGAACGTTTCAGCTGTGAAGTTAAGTATCCTGTGAAGCTTCTGGAGACAGTAGAGAGTTCTTCTAAAGAACAGTTGATAGGTTTCTAAGAGATAACAATGCGTACTATATGACACCTCTGGGGTCGCAAGCGTTCATAGGCTGCAATAACCGCTTACTACCAGGTGGGGAATATGTTTGCCACCGACGTATTATCAAAATGGGCACAGATCTGAAATGCCGTTGGCGTAGCCAAAATATCCCCGCCATTAGTCAGTGTGAGCCGCTCTTTGTGCGGTTTATAGTTCCTGCCTTTAATTATGTGTTGCTGCATCTGGGTCGTCGCCAAACGGTCGCCTTCTACAATCCGAACCATTAATGCCTTATTTGGACCTTAATTAATAACCTCCGAATTCATAAATGTAAGCTAAACTCTGTTAAATTCTGTCTGTTTCTTATCAATTTTCTAATAAACGAAAATATAAAAATGACTGATAGGATTTTTAACGATATTTTGGTTGTCAAACGTTTTAGAATATCGCGGCCTCCGGACTTCTTAAAATGCTATATAGTCGTACGTAGTTAGATGTATCTAATACATGGGTACGAGTATTATAAAACAATAAAGTATGCTGAAGTTTTACAGCATACGTAGAATATGAAATATACTCCTCCATGTCGTATTCGACAACGGCGATCCTTCCTCTGGTGAGCCAGTGTGTTCCTCGCATAACTAAATTTTGTTTTAAAAGTCCTGTCGCATTGTTGCTTAGGTAAGTGAACGAATAGTCCAAAATGATATTGCCTGTCTCTCGTTGTCTTGCCAATAAGGTCGTACCAAGGTCATTTAGACTCGCATAGCTATGTTTGCTCCTGACTGTACATACATACGACGTATACATTAGTCGAGGTCTAATATATGTTTACAGTGACACAGTTGCCCGCTCCGTTGTAATAGGGTGCAACACTGTAATTATACATTTGACCTGGAATGTACACAGTTACTGTTATGATTATTTTCAATTTCTGTACTCACATACTAAGAGCCAATTATCATCATTATTCTCGTAATTCGAGCCGTTGCCGCCGACAGATCGTTTGATGGATCGCCAGGACCCCAGACACCCGCAGTATATATTTCACCAGCATGGGTGGGGCTATACTCCCTATTTTATTCGTCGCGTGAGCGCAAGCGAATTACCGGGCGCCAGTGTAACTTGACCTCGAGATCTGTAAAGAAAAAATGAATTAAAATATAGACTAGATATCAAGATATGGATATATCGGGACAAAGAAAAAATTGTAAAAAATTGCTGGAGTTTACAATGTGTGCATTAGATAGGACCAAATGGTGGCAAAGAGAGGAGTTATTTGCTGTGGGACACTCTCCCAGGCAAAAAAAATACTTTCAAGCTAGTTATGTATAAGCCTATGAAAACACATTTTTTATGGGATGTTCTGAAGACTGATTATTTATTAGTATGAAGACGATGATGGCGCAGGACCGGTCATTGTGGCACTCTTTGGGGGAGGCCTATGTTCAGCAGTAGTCGTCTTTCGGCTGACATGATGATGATGATGAAGACTCGCACTCGCAACAACAGCTACTATTTATGTCAATTAGTCAAATCTGTGTCAAGTCAAATGAGACGCTGTTATTTGTGTTGCACACAATAAAAATAGTAAACTGTCGTAATCGAAGAGCACACTTATCCTACACCCAAAGGCATTGAAAACGAGTAGTTTGGTACAGAAGTTCATTAAAAAGTTTCCCTTATCTTTGAACGTAGTTTGAAATTTCGACTTTGCAAGTGTTGGGAATGTGAAATATTTACGCGCCAACATAAATATTCCGCAGATCCTTCGTTTATTTAGGACGGTGTCTCTTCTGAATAATATGTTTGTTTCATATTTCTATCTTATTCATGTTGCTCGGGAAAACTTATTAATCCATGTATTCGTGTGAGGCAGCCCCTTTGTTGTTGGACTCAATCCAGCCGTTCTTTCGCCAAGTACCTATGAGTACGTTAAAGTTCGCGCGTCATTATTTTTCTTTACATATCGTAACCTGTAGGTATCTGGTATATAAATACTTATGTTTATGTACAACTAATTTGATGTTTGGGCCACTTTGTTTCCTAGAAAAATACTCTCTCCACTTAAGGTCATTGGAAATGGATTATTTCTTAGTAACAAATCCATACATTTTCGCCGTCCTTAAGTATACTTAGTATGAAATTAATCTTTCTTGTCCCATGATTCTAATTGGTTGACTAAATTTTAAATAAGTTGTGCATTCATCGCGTTCATGATTACGGTCGCTGTTGAAATTGACTTGAGGTAAATGACTAGCGGGTCAGTGATAATCTTGGTATTTATTTATCGTATGGCTAAATGTCACTGGATATATATAGGTATTTCTTCCCTGTGGTAGTAGTAGTGGGAAAGCAGATGATAAGGAAAATCACTGGGAGTGCTGTGAGCTCCAGATGGGACAGTGCAGCTGCCAAGTTTGTTACTCTTTTAGCACCACCCGGGAATCACGTTTTGTCTAAGGTGTTTCCTACGGACGCAGAGTAACATTGATCCCCCATTATCTTGATATTACACTTACACTACTATATCCTATAGAGCCTTTGTAATTACATTATGTTCATTAGGCAGCAATCAAAGACACGGACAATGTATTGTAAAGTAACATATAGAATTTCTAAGGTAAAACTACAATAAGAATACACTTAAGTACTAAAACTTATACACTGAAATATAAAAAAAAACCTAAATAATTACAAAGAAAGAAAGGATAAAACTAAATATAAAATACCTCACCAAGTTCACCCGTGTAGTTCTGGTATAATTGAGCTAAAACACAATTATCACGTAATGCGGCTATCACTGACTTTCACTATTTGTATATTATGTAATTATTAGTTCGTATTGTTTTCCAAAATACATAATTCAGCTACCCAATAATTGTTTCGCAATAAACAACGCTCATGAATACAACAGTAATGTAACTTACCATGTACTGAATTAAGGAGATATCAAACGAAATTCGAGACGGAGAGACGACTATGATGGATACGTACCTCTTGAGTCTATTTATCACCATAAATGACTTATACTGCACCTTACTACATAGATCGTAGAGACTAAATTAGCAGCACATTCGTATTCCATGTCGGTGACGCCGCACGCATTAGTTCTACTAATCTGCACCGGGATACGAACATTAACTAAACCGTACACTCTAATCTCGACCTTGCATCCTTGTGATAAGAGTTAAGTAATTGTTAACGGCCCGGATCTTAATGCAGACTTGAGGGAGATAATCCGATCATAGATATGGGAACAAGTTATTAGTTAGCGGCGCCGCTCGGCTGTACTTGCGATTAATCTCCTGATATTTGTGACACCCTGGTAGTAGGATGGCCACAGTTTATCAATGACAATAGAGAACATGCATGAAAAATATTTAATTGAATCTGTTGCATAAACACGTTCAACAACCCCAAACTAATATAAATAAGTGGAAATCCGTAATAATTTTTAACAGTTTTTTAAAGATATTGCGGTTTGAAAACGTAAAATTTTAGGCATTTTTTTTATACATCAAATGTATTTTCGAAACTTCAGTTCGATTACTTATGTCCTAACAAGAAAAAAATGTATGACAACTATATAGCTAAACGCATTTTTTCGTGCCTAAAATTACAAAAATCTTACAAAAACTTGTTCCTTCCAAACAGTTTTCTACAACTTTGTGAACGGTGACGTCACAATCCACACACTTTTTGTATGGGGCGTTTTTACGCGCGGCGCAGACGCCTAACGTATTTTCACATTTTTGACGTTTCAGGGCTATCATAGATAGTAGGTATATTAGATTCATTTGAATCTACAGGGAAATAGAATCGAATGACGTCTTCCAAAAAAATCATGCATGTTCCTAATTGTTGTAATATAACCACACATCGTCAAAGGGTCCACGCGTAAATCATTCACTTGGAGAAATAATACCGGAAAATGGAACCGGGGTTAGACCTAGGCCACAGATCACTTACAGTAGCGATCATATGCATTTTGATTTTGACAAATAAAAATGTTTAAATAAGTTTACGAAAACATAAAATCATGACTACTTACTGCTTAGTAAATACATTCAGTAAGCATATTTAGTCATAGTTTTTTAGATTTTTTCCTAAAAGTAAAAACAGACATTAAAGAAAACCATAAAATTTACTCATCTGGTCGCTCAAAAGTACTTTGACACGTATAAAAAATTCCCTAGTCAAAGTGGTAAGATTGCTAAATAATAAACTTCTTCAATATTTTGGTATCAAATCTTATAGCCATCCGAACAGCAGCACATCCAGCCGGCATAGAACAACTAACTTCTGTATACGTTCGTAAGGTATGTTCACCCACTCCGTCTTAAGAGCTTGGAAAAAAGCCTCTTTGTTAGAGTAATTTCTGCGTCTTACTCTGCCGTCCAGTTCTTCCCATAAATGCTCTATAGGATTAAGATCGGCACTTTGACTCGGCCAGTCAAAAACCTTCACTTTTTTCCGTTTCAGTAAATCCTGGATATGTTTGGATTTGTGTTAGGGGTTATCGTACTGAAAAACCCAGCAAGGTGGCATGTTCTCTCTGGCATAAGGTATCATGTGTGTATTAAGTATGTTTTCGTACTCTCTTACGAGAGGGCAGACAAACTATAACACTAACACCAGCATGCTTTACTGTGGGTCCCTGGTATCGCACATCCTGACGTTTGTTGTGTGGACGTCGCACATACTTAATGCCATCCGCTGACATCAAATTAAATTTGCTCTCGTCACTCCATAACATTTTTGACCATTTAGTGCTTGTCCACGATTTATGAACGAATGAATTAGTGCGAACGCTAATCTTGATGTCTTATTCGAAATATGCGGCTTTTTAGATGGACGTCGGCCGTGTAACCCCTGCTCTATTAGACGTCGTTTAACAGTACAAATATGAACCTCTATATCGTAGTTTTCTTTTAATTCGTCTTTAATCGTCACTGCCGACTTACGCGGTTCGTCGGCGGACAGCTTTTTAATTACGTGATCAGTTGTTGAAGTCCTTTTTTGAGGACTACCGCTAATAGGCTTATTGTCGACATTGTTTCGAGCCTTGACAAATTTATTTTATACACTAATTAGCTACCGTGATACTCCAAATGTCCTTGAAACTTCAGTCTGCGACTTGCCCTTTTTGAGTGCCGCTGCAACAACTTGTTTTAAATCATTTGAATATTCTTTTCGTTTTGGCATATTAAGGTAGTTCTACTGATATACTTATTTATGAAATAAGTATCATATGTTGGCCCGTCCGCAATTGCAGTGGAACGAAAAGTATTGTCAGAATACTTTTGATCTTGCGATTGCGAAGTTTTTGTGGCCAGTTTCATTAAGTTGTAATAAAATTAAAAGTTATTGCTCGTTTCGATAAGGTTTTAGGCTGTTCATTATTTCCGCATTCGTTTTACTGAAATTCGGTAATTTGAATTTGAACGTTCCAAATAAAATCTTAAACCCAAACCGTAATATGAAATAGTGTAGAAAGTACCTTAGTGATACGTCAGATTCTCAGGAATAGCAAGTACCTGCATTTTTTGTCAATTCTAATACGGCGTCTGTGAAGGATAGTCTATGCTATGGAGCTAGGCATTATACAGTTTAGTCCAAACCGCTCGCTGTTGTTAACAACCAGACGGACAAATAATTTGTGTACCGAGGCGCCCCAAGCCATTGTGTGGTTAGGTTTCAAGGGTATTTGATATAAGTATCAAATTTGGTCTAGTGCTTAGGGTCGATTTAGACTAGATTTAACCACAAATCTAATTGAATAATAGTGCGGTTTCACAGCGTTATCCAAGTTGTATCTCGGGAACTATGAGGTCTATGTTGACCTAATTAGGCTCATTGTGCTGCAATTATAGTTTAATTCTAATTCTAATATAGTGTCCTTAGTTACTTTTGCCGTAACATCAACTCATACGAAACATAAGAAAAGGAACATTTTTGTGTTTTGAAGAAATTTAAAATGACTCGGTGGGATTACGAGGTCGAAAAAGCGTATACAAGTAAGTATTTCATCACTATTAAGATGTAATGAACTCAGCCATGCTTGATTTGATGCAACTTGCAAGTCAAAATGTACCATTTTAGTGGATTATTAATTACAATATAAACCAAAATAAATCGTAACTCTAAAATAATGCCCACTTACACAGAAGGATGAGTGAGACTAAAGGCTCAATGTCAAAACCGCTAAAATTAAATCGAAATCGAATTCGATCAATAACTTGTTCCCCGCCCCCACACATTTCGATTGTAAACGCCTATTACAACTCATTTCATTTCTCCGATTTGATTTCGCGTTGCAGGAATAGAGGCCTTTGTATTGTTTCTCTCGAAAGGATATTGTCGGCTCGGCGTAATCCTTGGTTTCGGACTAGGGTTGTCAGACGATTTATTGTCATTGTGTCAGGAATATGCCAGATTTTTTGTAATTATGAAAAAACATGTATGTTCCTAATGCAGAAGACGCTGGTTTGCATGTTTTTCATTACGTGTTTTTGCTTTAATTGCAGCACTTTGCAACGTTTGTAAACAATGTTTAAAATTGTTTTGCATTTTTGTTATAGCCAATTAGTGGTATTAGGCACAGATCATCAAACACCGTATAGATATCTGAACAAAATTGTATCATAAAGGAAGTCTAAATGAAATTCTGGAGGGAGAATAGATGAGTTTAATATTATAAATCCAGTCTCTTGTTTTTAGGGTTCCGTACCTCGAAAGGGAAAAACGGAACCCTTATAGGATCACTTTTTTGTCCGTCTGTCAGTCTGTCTGTCAAGGCCATTTTTCTCAGGAACGCGTGGAGGTATTTAGCTGAAATTTATATCAAATACTCAGGTCAATTGTCCCTTAGAGCTGTGAAAAAATCAAACTTAAAAGACAACGCAATCAAAAGATACAGTCGTTTATGCTGCTAATTTTAGAGTTTTTCGGCACTCGCAAAACCTACAGGGTACTTCCCGTGAACTCAGAAACTTGAAATTTGGTACGAAGCAACGTCTTATAGCACAGATACAGCAAAAATAGCGAAAACCGTAAATTTTTAGTTACATCATATAATAAAAATAATTTCAAAGTTACTACCCTATATACCTACAGGTTTGTACGGAACCCTCGGTGCGCGAGCAACTCGCACTTGGCCGGTTTTTTTACATGTAACATTGTTGTGCATGCAGTTACTTAATTAACTTATGGAAATCCCACCTATTATTTTCTGATAGCCCTAATCGGATCGTCCTCTCAAACGATAGCCTGTTTTCTTCCAATAGTGCTTGAAGCGCAGTCGAGCGAGCCAGCCATTGTGTTGCCACGATGTACAATAAAAAAATATCCACCTGCTGCTTGTTTTGAAAACAAAGAATTTTACCTCATTAATATTTATGAGACGGAATTATCTAATCAGGATTCTATTTACCAAAATGAGATTTACTACGGCAAAATACTTTCTACCGAGTTTGGTCGGATTTACCTAATGATTTACCACGTCTTTGTAGTTTGCGAAATTAGTGTTCATATAAACGGTTGTAACATTTAACATTTTTAAATTATTAATTTTGTTTATGACATAATATGACACACGAGATAAGAAAACATACTTATTATTCAAATCCACAATGCACACTATAAATATAACAAGATCTTATAATGTCTTGGCTTAGTGTGAATTAACTAACAATTGTCTACAGTAGGACCTATACAATAAAAAGAAACGTTTAAATAAAACATGGAAACACGTAGTTTGATTAAAGGGTCATAAATAAATTAACGGGCTAATACTTTTGTTATATACCTATTCTGCCCTGCTTAGCCGAATGGCGCTATTTCAAAATCAAATTCTCTTGAAAATGGAACTCTGAGGTACAGAATGTAAGGTACAAGTTTTTATATGAGACTTGGCTTAGCAGGGCCACAGGCCGGACTCATCATACTACAAAAGTTGTTTGAGCGCCTTTGTAAGCACCGCTCACCTGTACACGCTTGAATGTTTGCGTGTCTTAGGGCGCTGTTTCCACTGTCGTAATGACATTGGACTATACACCGACATTTTGCTTTTTATCGATGCGCTGCCAACCTGACGGATTAGCCTACTAGTTCCCTACCAATCGGCTGCCGCGGGGTGAGGTAATTCCGTTCGGGGCAGGACGTAGCGTGGCCATTCTGTATCAAATACTATTTATTATCTATTCTGTGGCAGGGCAATATTTTTATCGTAGAAGATTATTAGAAAAGATAGCTCGGATTTGTTGTGTGATATGATACAGTATCAGATTTTCGGATTGGGCACAATTGTGTACGACGCGCGCGCTGAATAGAGATTTATGTCGCCGCCTCGACAAGTGGGTTTTATATCGCGAGCATCCTAATGCTGTTTGGGTTCTGCGAGATGTATCTATCTTTAGCTATACATATCTGGAATATGGGACGTGATAAGAAACAACACAGATGTTATAAAAAATTTAGTAAGAAACGTACGTAATAATACCTCGTAGGTCGTAGGGAATGTTTTATTTAAAAGCGGCTCTTATATCAGCGCCAGCGTAGTAATATTATTGGAATTCTCGGAGAGTTACATTTTTCTCATATATTAAAAAAAATTGAACAAGAAATCTTTAATGTATAAGTAACTTGGTTATGTTATGACACAATACTGAGAGCAACGAAACCCGTCTAGTTAGTTTTCTATACTATCCTTAGTCTTAGATCCGGCCATCTAGCAGCTTTAGATGGGTGGAGGTAAGAGTGACAGACCAAACATTACAATTAGTATAAAGTTATACGTTACCGTAATTCGTAAAAACTGCCGGAGATGTCTTATTTATAGAGGACCGGGTCTAAATTTTAAAACTAGATCAAGAAATATTGCGTACTATTGCAGAAACAAAAACAGGAGGCGAAAAAGTATGAATTTCTTTTTACGTCATTTATTTTATTTTATATAGTGTATAGAAAACTAACTAGAGGCGTTTCGTTGCTCTCATTATTGCAAAATACACTTCCAATTTGAAATTGTGTTGCGCAGGATATTGACGTTTCCGGCAAACTGGCGATATAAAAACGCGAGCAATATGAATTGAATACGTTGTGATTGAGCGTCGGTACGCCGGCCATGGCTGTGTCTATTCACAAATCCTTTTATACTCATATAGATGAGTATATATTATATATAGGGCTTAATTATAGATGAAAAATCAGCAATTATTTTACTTTTTTTACAACTATGTTGATAGTTCATCCTCTTTAATCCTGTCCAAATATTAAATTCAATTACTAATATATAATAATATATAATAATATATAATAGGTGAAATAATATAATATAATTTCACCTAATAATTAGTAATTGAATTACTATTTGGAGAGGATTAAAGAGAAAATCAACACAGTTGTAAAAAAAGTAAAATAATTGCTGATTTTTCACAAAAAACGAATTTACCAAAATTACTAACTTATTTCGTATCAATCCGCTGCAGCATGACGTCACACTGTGCTTTGTTTGACTATTTTTGGTTTAATACAATTATCGTTAAAAATAAGTTTGACATAAAAAAAGTAAGTAGTTGAAACAGTTAATCGAAGGAAAAAAAATACTGGTATTGCTGTGATTGGTTGGCTTAGTAAATTCCACAGGGGCCCGCTAACAGGGCACAATGAGGGCAATCAGTCGGAATAGAGTTCCTTGTGAGCCCTTATCGTTTGGTCCTCTCGGCTAGGGCTGCCATGTCCGAGATTCCCCGGAGTTGTCACTACACACCTTCGCTAAACGGGTTGGCAGAAGTGACGGGTAAAACCTTATAAACGGCCTAAATATCGTATTCGAGTTCGGCATTATTAAAGGCATTTATTTGTGTGTTTCCTGATTTTTTGTTCCTGAGTCATACGGACGCTTCTGTGTACCTATACAAGTATGTATTTCCTTTGATACTCGTAGTAGGTATGCAAATATATCGCCGCCTAACACTAATCGTTTCAAGCTTAGCTTAGTTTAGGGCTGGTTGATCTGCTGTGTAAGATTCTCCTCCAAATATTTATTTATTATTTTATTTTTAATTTCTTATTTAGACTGGCGAAAACTATAAAATTTGATACATATATGAGCAAAACCAGCAATTAATACCTATTAATAATGAAATATACAAGTATATATCATATACCTACAATGGTAATATTCTATATTGATATGTCCAACTATGACGTGTACAACTTTATGTTATTAATAAATTTTCATTTCATTTTATTGCAAAAAAGCCAGTAGGTACCTAAATATTTAGTCCACATTTTCCCTTTAATATTGTCTTTTGCTAAGTGGCAGCTTTTTATATAATGCTACAATAAACTTAGTATTTAAGGAAAGAAGTTAGTGCTGGCAGCCCTCAGTCCTTCAGGTTTCCCCACTCGGCATGATCCGTTTCGGTCATTGTTTAACGGTGCTGGGTCTGATTAAAACCTCCTTCACTGATCAGTTAATAACACCACAATTGTTTACGCTTCACTTGAGCGACGTAGAGGACCCAGGTCATTATACATATTTGCAGCAACTTACATATTATTAATAATTTTCCTATTAAACTAATGTCTGTGGCTTTATGTTTAATATTGTGCTTTCCTGTGCTCCCCTACTATAAATAAATATATTCGATTTTTTAATTCCCTGTCGAGATTCCAATTCGTCGAACAATATTTTCATAAATATTCAGAACCAGCTTTTATTGATCAATCTCCAAAGCGATAATAGAATAAAATTGCCTAAAATATGTACAATAATACCTACTATATGTTAAACGATCTTTACAATTGCTTTTATTAGTTTAGGTCGTGTTGGTGCAGCGCTGAACGTAGACAAGTATTGAATGGTTTTAATATGCAAAACATTCGCCGATGTTTCCAATGATTCCGTTAAAATCGCTCACGTTCACGCATCGTATGTAAATCATGCCGAGGGACCGTAACCGCACACCCTGTAGCACACTTTAAAATATGAAACAAACCTGTCAGTTCATCTCTCTCGCAATTATGTATAGTTCGAGCGAGAAAGTATGAAATTGGTGTGATATTGGTGCTGTATTTTAAAATGGGAATGCGCTCACTTGCGATTCGTTATTGTTTTCAACAAATTCGATTTTACTGTGTAGGGAAGATGCAAAAACAAGGTTACATAATTTTTGTTTTTGAGTTGGTTCAGGAACTACTACACTATTGCTATAATGATTTTTTTTCGATTCGAAAGATTATGTACTATTAACAGTAAAAGCACCGAGTCTTGGATATTTGATTTATTTATACATTAAGTACACAACAACGCTCAACGCAACGCTAAAGATGGCGCGGGAATCCCTCTTGACAGTTCGGTCCGATGACAGGTGAGCTGTCATCTCGGCGATGTTCCAAAACCTGGCTAACAGATCGGCCATCTGACCAAACCCTTCGCCCTCGAAGGGCAATTCAATCTGTACCACGCTGATCTTCATCACCTCACCCTTCGCAGCTGAACTCACTCGCTAACTCTGTGAACCGATCAAATTCAATTTGAATGCGTAACCCGTACGCAACGCACTCTTTTCCTTCTAATCATCAACAACGCTAACGTCTAATAAAAAGACCTTTAATTTATAAGTACCCAACCAATGATTAAATGTTCCTATGGATAAAAATGTGTCATAATGAGAATATAGTTTAACCAATTCGCTCTTACATTACAGACACACATTTAGAGGTGGCCCTTATTCAAAATTTACTAAACAGAAAATTTACCAGGTTCATAGATCTTGATTTATTAAATTTGTCATATTTTATTTTGTTTCCTTAAATTATGAGTTTCATGGACTACGCCTAACTTGGGTAATCAACGGTCCACGTGGTCTAGTAAATAAAACATGGAACGAGCTCACAGTTCACGCCAGGGCTGTAGATGGTACATGCTCGTTGCTCCACGCAGGGTCAGCTTAGAAGACATCGCGCTCGCTCGGCTCGCTGCGGCTCAGCCGAACCACAGGCGCACAGCTTCACGTCTATGGCCGCCTCCAATGCAGCTCATGATAGCAATCATACACCGTAGCTCTGTAACACACGTTAGCGCGTTCCTTGTCACAATTAGGAATACCAATGTCACCGCCAGAAGGCGCCGTGACCATAACATCACCGCCCGTGGGCGCCGTGACCAAAACATCACCGCTCGAAGGCGCCGTGACCAAACATCACCGCCCGTAGGCGCCGTGACCAAAACATCACCGCTCGAAGGCGCCGTGACCAAACATCACCGCTCGAAGGCGCCGTGACCAAACATCACCGCCCGTAGGCGCCGTGACCAAAACATCACCGCTCGAAGGCGCCGTGACCAAACATCACCGCCCGTAGGCGCCGTGACCAAAACATCACCGCTCGAAGGCGCCGTGACCAAACATCACCGCTCGAAGGCGCCGTGACCAAAACATCACCGCTCGAAGGCGCCGTGACCAAACATCACCGCCCGTAGGCGCCGTGACCAAAACATCACCGCTCATAGGCGCCGTGACCAAAACATCACCGCTCGAAGGCGCCGTGACCAAACATCACCGCTCGAAGGCGACGTGAACAAACATCACCGCTCGAAGGCGTCGTGAACAAAACATCACCGCTCGAAGGCGCCGTGATCAAAACATCACCGCTCGAAAGCGCCGTGACCAAAACACCACCGCTCAAAGGCGACGTGAACAAACATCACCGCTCGAAGGCGCCGTGAACAAAACATCACCGCTCGAAGGCGCCGTGACCAAACATCACCGCTCGAAGGCGACGTGAACAAACATCACCGCTCGAAGGCGTCGTGAACAAAACATCACCGCTCGTAGGCGCCGTGACCAAAACATCACCGCTCGAAGGCGCCGTGACCAAACATCACCGCTCGAAGGCGACGTGAACAAACATCACCGCTCGAAGGCGTCGTGAACAAAACATCACCGCTCGAAGGCGCCGTGACCAAAACATCACCGCTCGAAGGCGACGTGAACAAACATCACCGCTCGAAGGCGTCGTGAACAAAACATCACCGCTCGAAGGCGCCGTGACCAAAACATCACCGCTCGAAGGCGACGTGAACAAACATCACCGCTCGAAGGCGCCGTGAACAAAACATCACCGCTCGAAGGCGCCGTGACCAAACATCACCGCTCGAAGGCGACGTGAACAAACATCACCGCTCGAAGGCGTCGTGAACAAAACATCACCGCTCGAAGGCGACGTGATCCAAGACTAAAGGCATCACAGCATAAAACGTCATGAATAAAAACGTCACTGCACAGCGGCGTTGTGACTACAGGCTTACCCCACGCTGCTGTCTCATGTTTATCGGCTTACTGCTTAGTTCATCTCACTGACCACCGCAGCCATGTCCTCGCGCTCCGGCCACTCGCCTGACTTCATACTGCTACTCCACGCGCTAGTTGCATTTTTCGCCAGCAGCAACTTGCCAAACACACGACATACTTGCGCATGTTTATCTGAAAATTTACTTAAGACAGTAAATTGATTCACGTCATCATATACCATCAATGGCTTCATGCACATTCATATTGTTTTATACGAATCGTACGTGACTGGGTCCCATTAGTTAACTATACTACTGTTGTTACTTGAAGTTCAACATTTTATTTTAAGAGCGTTTCCTGTTATATTGCATGCTTTAATCATAATAATAATAATAATTTATTTCTTTGTAAAACAAACATTTAATCAAATCAACCAGGAAATTAAATCAACCGTTATGTAAAAATCACTTGCTATTTACTTTTATTATCATTAGTCATTTATCTCGCACAGTCCTTTACATAACCTTCTTCCCTTTCTTTATCAATGGAGTCAAAAGTAGAGTCCACATACTGGGACACTTACCCTTGTAAACCTACTATCATTTCTCATGCATGATGACATTTATGACAACTTTGCAGATTGTAAATCAAAACCAGATCAATAAGGACTCACCTTTTATCAATTGCCCTTGACCAAAAGTCTGTATCACATTCTTACCATTTATTCCTGTCTGTTCAATTTATTTCATATGTGAAAAATACTAAACACAGGTAGTGGTCAATTAGATTTTTATTTTCCCTTGTGTCAACTTTATACGGATAATGCAAACTACATGCTAGTCATGCTTGCATCATTTACTGCTTAAGACAGATCAGTATACTGTCACCAATACCTTATCTGCAAACATAATGTTAGCACACACACGCACTCAGACACAGGAAACTGCCAGTAAATAATAAACAGTACCTCCATTTCTTATTATCTCATACTGTATCTTCTTAAACGGCTTAGCCCTTAATACTACAACTCTGTGGCTCCACTGAAAAACGATACAAGTCCCATAAAACTTCTATTAAACCTTTACCGCTCCTCATCATGGCCTATTATTCAAATCTGAGAAAATAATATGAAGTGTCATATCATTTTTTATTACTAGCTATCATCGAATCAATTTCATTTATATTTGAACATTATCAAACTCAGACTAACAATCATACGCCTTTATTATACATAAGGCTTTATACAATCTCACCTTACATGAACTACCTTTATAAATTTATACCTTTTCCTCATGTGCAGTATTTATCATTAACTAGTCTTTGGTGCACATAATAAAATTATACCTTTGTCAGTCTTCATTGTTAACTAGTCTTTGGTGCACATAATAAAATGATACCCTTGTCTCATTTGTCAGTCTTCATTGTTAACTGGTCTTTGAGACGCATAATAATAACCATATCTTGGTTGTTTTTACTTCCTCTTGTATGGACTTCATATTATAAAATCAAGCAGCTATTAACATAATGCTTGTATCATTTGCAAAAAAACAACATTGCCTTACAGATATTTTATCTGTGAACATCTGTGAACATAATATAAGCACACACACAAAACAATAAGAAACAGTTAGTCACCACTTCATACTTTTACATACTGTACTATCGGTCTTTATTGTCAACTTGTCTCTGGTATGCATAACAAATATCACCAGCACCACTAGATTTTGTCTTTACCTCCTCTTGTGTGAACTTCATATTGTAAAACCAATCATCTATTAACATTTTTTGTATCATTTGAAGAAATCACAAATGTTTTATCTATGAAGATCTGTGAACATAATATTAACACACACACACACACACACACAACACAAAACACAAAACAATAAGACACAGTGAGTTACTCCATATTTTATATACTGTATTGCCATTCTTTATTATCAACTTGTCTCTCGTATGCATAACAAATATCACAACTTATTTTGTTTTTATCCCACCTTGTTTGCTCTTCATATTTTAACACCAAGTAGCTATGAGCTTGTATAGTTGCACATATCCAATATTGTATCACACATATTTTATCTGTCAACATATTAATAAACACACACACAAAACAATAAGTAACAGTGAATCACCACTCCATATTTTACATACTGTATTGCCAATCTTTATTATCAACTCGTCTCTAATATGCATAACAAATATCACATCTTCATTTTGTTTTTATCCCAACTTATGTGCACTTCACATTATAAAACCAAACCGCTATCAACATTGTTTGTATTATTTGAAGAAATCACAAGAATTTTATCTATGAAGATCTGTGAACATAGTATAAACACACAGACAACACAAATCAATAAGAAACAGTGAGTCACCACTCCATATTTTACAGACTGTATTGCCAGTCTTTATTATCAACTTGTCTCTGGTAAGCATAACAAATATCACAACTTCATTTTGTTTTCATCCAACTTGTGTGCAGGTGCACTCCATATTATAACATCAAGCAGCTATTAACTTAATGCTTGTATAGTTGCAGACATCCAATATTTTATCATAAATATTTAATCTGTGAACATATTAATAAACACACACAACACAGCAATAAGAAACAGTATAATTTCATTCTTTACATAGGTACACTGTACCTTACCTTCCCATCATACTACTGTTATTCAAATAAAAGACATGTGTTGTAACTACTTTTAGCAATAATCATCATCATCATCATTATACCAACTGAAACTTGGAATGTTTTATTACACTATTTCAATTCAAAATTCAATCGAAATAATGATTGCAATTAGATTCTACTTAATTTAGTTCTCACAAACTTTACTCTCATCATAAAATTAATCATGTATATTTTTATTTTTCATTCAAACAATAATTATGCAAGTTTAGAGCAGGGATTAGGTACATCCATTGACATCACCAGAAGTTAATTTAACATAATCATTCCTGTCTTACCATTTAGAACCATTTGACTATTAAGTATGAATTTCAATACTTGCGGCATGGTTGATCATGCTGAGTGGTCAGTTATTACTCCGGTCACTCCGCTGAACTTCAGCAAACCCTTATTAATGCTATGAATCTTATTGTATTTCCTGAGTTTCTTCTCATTTATGTATTTCCAGACTTTTAGTAAAGGACACAGCAAACATAGAATTTCAGTCAGTGCATTTATGACCGATGACTGGATGATGAGTGAATATCCGGGTCCAATATCTTTCTATCTTAGGTTTGTTGTAATCTCTTATCTGGAACTTAAATACAAACACACCACACACCAAGCCAACATTTATAGGTATTATTATTAGCACAAATATTTCAATGTACATGTTTTATGCTACCTTACCCGTTTGTTAGGTACAGTACCTACATCTAAAAACACAACAAGGAACATTCAGATCATACCAAAATATGTGCAAACCAACCACAAAACTCATGATCTAATTCAAATGGCATCCATTATGTGTAAGTTATAGATGCGTACTCGTATATATTTCGATAACTCAAATCTGTGGTATAGTATAGTTGTATGGGAATTCAACATACCTGTATTCATTTGTATCAAAACCCTTTTGTCACTGTAGGGCATCAACGGCAATCATAATTACTTACAGTTTACGTTGCTTCCGATTAGTTAGTGACTTACCGGTAATATTATAATTACCTACGACTTTCATCTTGTCGACACTTCATACGCATTTAACCAAAGAACTTATGCGACTGCGTATTTCGTTTCACTTCTTATGTACGCTCGTACATAATGCATTGTAATAAACAATTACACTTTCCGCGATCCAAAACTCTGTGCATTTTACTTGCTACAAAAGCGCGCGTCTACTGCGACTTTGCGACAATGGCGCTCTTTACGATTTCGTACGAGAATTCACTTATTTCATAAAAATTACTTGTGGACATGAGTTAATTCATATCTCGCTTCTGAAGTATTAACAGTAAAAGCACCGAGTCTTGGATATTTGATTTATTTATACATTAAGTACACGACAACGCTCAAGGCAACGCTAAAGATGGCGCGGGAATCCCTCTTGACAGTTCGGTCCGATGACAGGTGAGCTGTCATCTCGGAGATGTTCCAAAACCTGGCTAACAGTACCCTATCTCTAATTGACGAAAGAGTAGTTTTTTCTTATAATATGTACTTAAAAAAACATTTCTTAATATGGGGTAACCAATAACTAATATGAAAAAATTGCATATTCTCCAGTCTACTCTAAGATTTCGCGGAACTCGCCTCGATACCTCTGATGTGTCGGCTAACGTAGCACGTGCGAGACAATTGTGTCAGTAACCCTCTCGTCCACAGTTAGTGCCAAATACAGTGCCAAAGCTACAGCATGGAAATATACATAATAATGGGAATGGCGATTCTGATCTACACGTTTGTGAGTCTGTTGGTGAACAGTGAGTGCTGGAGCAAGAAAGAGCAACGCTGCAGGTGCGAGGAGTGCAAGAGTCTCTGCCAGAGCTTGACGTTGGCGCCCACAGTGGTCTCTGTGTCTTCCAGAATTGATATTGAGCAGCATTAAAGTTCCAAACAATTGATGTGATATCAGAACGTGGAAGAACAAAATCTGCGTAGTGCTTTAGGTCGCTTGTGCCAAATAAAAACGGGTCTGTCAGTGATGTACTAAGGAGTATGATGTTATCGGTTTGATAGTGAGAGTGAAAACCGTTACATTTAGTCGTGTGTAAAAAGTGGGTAGGGCTCACTGAGAAATGCCTAGGCTGTGTGAATAGTGTTGAGAGTAAAAATTGGCTTGAACCTTAGGAATATCTAAAATCCCAGGTGTCTCGTGCGCAGATGACCCTGTCTGTGTTAGTGATGGTGTAGAGGGCATGGACCCTCTGGCTCGGCTGATGGAGGGCGCGCCGCTGCCCGGCGTGCTAGGCGCCACGCGTGACGCGCGACCCCGCGGCGCCCTGGTGCACGCCAGCCTGGCGGCAGCCCCCGCCCTGGGCGACAAGAAAGGGCGCCACCTTACTGGCACCTTCTGTCTGACGGGCGACACCATGGAAGGGATCATACAGTGCCTGGTCTTCTTGAAGGCTTTCTCGGTGAGTCCAATTAGTTTAATTAGAAAGTGATAAGAGTATTACTGAATTTGAGTACTAAAAAAGCTCCCGCTACGCCTCTAGTGGACAAGTTTGCAGCTATGTGATTGATGTGATTTCACCATATAAAAATACCATGATGTCCCTAAAACACTCGCATAATCATCTAAAACGAAGAACCATTTACCGTGTAATTATATTCCTGGACATTGTTTATAAAGGAGAGATACTGGACGTTAATAAACATAATTCGAGGAATCGATGAAACTTATACCATAACGGCAAGTTTTAAGTACTTCCTAAATCACTGACAAACTTCGACATTCCTCGAATATCCTCCGGAAATACCCGGAAATTATTGACCGTTTGTTGTGAGTCTTCAGAAAATTAAACGAATATTGTTGGCGGAATTTAGATAGCGGATATATTTAGACAATTGTAATTTCAGTAGGCATCTGAGTAACAGTGTTGGAAGTGTTTGTACGGGGAATAACGGGGTCCAATGAGTTGAAAATAATTAGATTGGAATCGTCGGTTCTTGGTTGACGATTGATTACGATTCGACTGCTCACCATGCATAATACCGGGTGAAATAAAAAGGTGATACAAGATAATCAAACCTGAATCCATTCATGATTTTGAACAACTTTTACTATGAGGTCAACTTTGTAAAAAAACTACACTACATGGGAATTTCTTTTTTGTATTTACAAAATTTACCCCATAGTAAAAGTTGTTTAAAATCATGAATAGATTCAGGTTTGATTATCTTGTATACTTGTATTATTTGATTTCACCCACTGATACGTAACAGCCTGGAAAACACGAGCAAAATGTTACCGTAATCTGTTAAAAATAAATACATCCGTGCTTTAAAAGTAGTTTTTGAAAACCCTTAGTATATTTTTCTGCCCAACTGTACCGTTTTCAGCTTGCGTGAGAATGCAAGCTGAAAACGGTACATGTGTATACTCGTATAGCCGTGTGTTAAATGTTAGGCAAGCCGATGTAGTTAGGAAAGAATCTACGGACGCTTTTGCCACTGTTAGCTATACCCCCGTATACTTATACCATGTATAAAATCAAGTACCCGTAAAAGTACATTGTGAAAGGAAGGATGGAAATTACAAACCGTCAACAAGAGGTGCTCGAGCGGCAAGCGTGAAACCGCGCCGGAACGACCACTATAATTAAATTACCCTTTTTACCTTCTGTTAAAACTTGAGCCATGGGTACTTTAAATTAACAAATATCTTACCGATTGACTTAACTATATTCTAGTAAAGCATACTTTTTTTCGGAGAGCAAAAATATGGTCCTAATCCGTGGAACCCTTAAATACAATGGACAAAAATAAAGAGTACAGATTGAAAAATGGGAATAAGATTTAAAAGAGGGACTGTTCTTTGACTCTTCAAACAAAGCAATATTTCTTTAAAAATTGCAACAGAACGGTTAACTGTAACAGTTTTAGTCGCAGTCTTCCAGTGTGGACCCGTTCCTTGTTCACGTTTTTATGGTTTTGGTATATGGTAGCGGCGGGTAACAAGGTTCTTCAAGTGTACTCTGTATGCTTATGTCTTAGCCGAATAGTCCAGAATTTGCTAATTTAAACAACCCATGGTCCCATCTCGTTGATACATCATCCATCCTGTCCTCTGGAGGCGTTTCAGAGGTCTTCTTTATTACATGGCTAATTAAATATAACGTTTTGATCGACATCTACAGCTTTTGTTAGTTAATGTCCTATCAAAATACTCTCTGTTTAAGATTCCAAACTATCCCTAGGGAAATATCGGGCACGAAGTACGGGGTGGGTGCGCAACTATGCCAAGTACCTACAAAATTTGGAAAGTTTATCGAACTGGAATAACTAGTAAGGTTTTCGTTTCATTAGTTTAATTGAGGGTTTGTTTACTTATATGGCTTACGAAACGGTGGCCTCAAAATAACGGGTGGAAGCGATAGCATACAGGGGCTTGAAGGTCCTTTTAATAAGGTAATTTAGCTAATGTACAGTCAACCAATTTGATTCCTAGGCCACTCTATAACCTTGTCACAATAGCTAGTTTGGTAGCGAATAGGTTACGTTTATAAGTATCCACGGGCAGCTGTCATTACGACACGGTTCTACAGTGGTCTAGGAATCAAATTGGTTGACCGCACATACATACAGCGTGATCATGGAGCTTTAAATGTAAGCATCGATTTTGCTCATAAAATAATTGCTCATTCATGAGTTACTTTTAGTCTACAATATTTAAATTAGGTTGATAGGTGGCGCTGCTATCAACGTATACACATCAGCTCCGTAAAATATTTATGTTTAAAGTGTAAAATGTGCATTTTATCAAAGAAGAGTATAGCGAATCAGCAGTTTCCAAAGAACAAGCAAAAATGTTATCTCGAACTGAAATGCTGTATAAAAAGTAATAATCTTGAAACAAGGTACGAAGTGTCCAAGTGATCAAAACAGTGGCGGAAATTAAAACGAATGTGATTTGTGTGCAACGACGGATGCGCGAGTGTTTGCATTTAAGGACGAGAGTTTTAATCGGCACAAAAATTAAAATACAACATTGAAGTTTATGGTTCCAAGTTTTAGTGTGAGTTTGTGTTATTTATTTTTTAAATACGAGGGTGAACTTAAATTTACCTACCTACGATCCTCCTCAAATACTAGGCACGAACTCATACGATCTTAAAATTCGTCAAGCGTGTTATGCGTCGAGTGGTCCAGTGGATTCGTCGCTGCTTTTTGTTCCCGCTATCGACGTGCGTAACCTGCGTTCGATCCCCGGCAAGAGCTATGTAATGCGACTTATTGTATTTATTTACGCAATACATTACGGAAGTTGCCGGCGGCGGAGCCACTGCTGAGTCAAAGGTGCGAGGGGGCAATCGAGGATGTCGTCGACGGCTTGTTTATCTTTTTAACTTTTAATTTGTCGGACTCGTTAAGTCAGTGTTTGTATTCCCGTTTGTATAAATCTAGATTTGTGTGTCATTTTCTTTGGGATTGTGTAGGTCTTTTAGATTTATATACGTAAACGAATTATTTATTTTTATATAGAATATTAAATGTTTTAATAATTTTATTTAAATCAATTGAATGCTGGAATTTCATTTAGATATCGTTTTTTAAGTCTTGGTGTTTTTTGGCATACTGTTATTTTAATTTTTTTTTTGTTTGTTTTATAACCCGACATATATTTTTTATTTGTATTAACTTAGGTTTTTAGTGGTTTTTTTTTACTATAAACGATTTTTATGTCGCTGTGACAATTTACGCATTCATAAATAGTTTGCTGTTTACGCTCTCGCGCTTTGTATCTGTTTATTTTTCATTAATTATGAGCAGTCCAGCTAAGGCAACTTGCCCATATTGTCCGGGGTCGCTTAGGCTATATGTTGTACCTCGAGGTCTTAGTGTTCACATAAGTAGGGTTCACAAGGATGTGGCCCAGACCGCTAGTTTGACGGTTCCTGGAGTGAATGTCGCGAATACTGTGTCTCTGGCGATCCCGGATAGTACAGCAGCTCCCCCGCAAACGCAGGCAGTTAACTGGGAGGTTTTGCTAAACTTGAAGTCAAGGGTACGTGTTTTAAGACATATTCCGAAGGGCGCAAGGAGTCAAGCGGCGCGTAGACTTTGTGAGGTCATACAGAAGGTTTTAGACACAAACGATGTTAACGACTGATTTACTTTCCTAACTTTTTCTTTCTCAGCTTTGAGAGTCCCAGAAAGTAAGTCAGATAGTAGGTCTTTGACCACCAAAGTCAAGGAAAACATCGAATGTGCGAGTTTATGTTTTCCTGATGACCAAAAAAGTCACGTATCGGGCTCTAAGTATCGCGCTATAGAGGCTAAAGTTTACGATGGAGATTTAAAAGGTGCGGTTCGGTTGCTTTTGTCTGATTCTTCGCTGGCACCAATGGACCAAGATACTTTGAACGCTTTACGACAGAAGCATCCATCACCATCTAAGCCGCTTTGTTTTCCTCCGGAACCAGATAGGAATAGCACCTTTTTATCAATAACGTCCCATGAGGTTGCTAAGGCACTGGGCTCATTTTATAATGGTTCGTCGTCTGGACTTGATGGTTTACGTCCACAGCATCTTAAAGAGCTCACGTCTCCTTCCGCGGGTGATAATGGTGTCGTTTATTGAATTCCCTTACTGACCTGTGCCACTTCCTGTTAAAAGGTATGCTCAATTTGGAGGTCAGGCCCTACCTTTACGGCGCTTCGTTATGTGCACTTGCAAAGAAGGATGGCGGCATAAGACCGATTGCTGTGGGTAGCGTGATTAGGCGTCTCACTGCGAAGTTGGGCTGCCACGCCGTCAGGGATAGTATGTCTCAGCACTTGCAGCCAAAGCAAGTTGGATTTGGTACAACAAGGGGTTGCGAGGCGGCTATACATGCGACTAGATCGTTTGTTATGGATCCCGATAACTCTGATGGTGTCCTTGTCAAGATAGATTTAAAGAACGCATTTAATTGTGTTGACAGGGACACCATTCTGAAGGAGGTTTTAGATTTGGCGCCGTCTCTTTACCCCTTTGTGTACCAATGTTATTTTTGTGTAAGTAACTTGTATCTCAGAGACTGCCTAATCTTGTCGCAAGTGGGAGCTCAACAGGGTGATCCTTTGGGTCCTTTGATTTTTTGCTTGGCGATACAAAAGGCCATCGTCGCCTTGAACTCGCCCCTTAATGTGTGGTATCTGGACGATGGTACTATTGGTGGAACGCCAGAAGCGGTAATCGAGGACTTAGGGAAACTTATACCGTCTTTGAGGGAGATTGGTTTAGAGGTCAACCCAGCAAAATGTGAGCTTTACGCCTGCGGGTCTGTACCAGTCGCCTCATTGCGGTCTCTGGAAGGGTTGCTACCTGGGATTAAGAAGGTAGATAAAGCCTCTCTTTCTTTGCTTGGGGCGCCAATATTTTCGGATGGTGTCAGTGCGGCTCTGCAAACTAAAAGAGAGGCTCTTGAGGCAGTACGGGGTCACTTGGCGAATCTGTCATCCCATGTTTCTTTAACTTTGTTGCGAAACTGTTTTGCCACTCCGCGGATGACTTATATTTTAAGGACGTCTCCGTCGTGGCTTTTTGTCGACGAAGCGAGAGAGTTGGATAGACAGCTGAAGTTGACCTTAGAGCTAGTTTTGAACGTGGAGCTAAGTGAAGCACAGTGGGTCCAGGCTGCTCTCCCGGTTCGGTACGGTGGCTTGGGGATACGTCGCGCTGAGGATTTGGGTTTAGTGGCGTTTCTTGCGTCTTCATATGGAACTGAGGGTCTTGTCACTCGCATTTATTCAATTAATGGTGGCAATTCTCCGGTCCCATTCGTTACTGAACCGCTAGCAAGATGGTCGGTCACCGTTCCGAGCGATTTGTGACCGGATAACCCTACCGTACAACGGGAATGGGACGACGTGTGGAGTAAGCATGTGTACAGCTCTTTGTTGTCTGGTGCCTTGGGGGTAGATCTGGCGCGTCTCAAGGCCGTTGTGGAGCCGGAGTCAGGGGCGTGGCTCCATGCATTGCCCTCACCTCAGCTGGGTACCATGCTGGATAATGACTCGCTGAGAATAGCAGTGGCACTCAGATTGGGGGCAAAAGTATGTGAGCCACCCCGCTGCAGGTGCGGAGCATGGGTGGCGGAGAACGGGCATCATGGCCTGAGTTGCTAAAGATGCGCTGGTCGTTTTCCAAGGCACCACGCTGTAAACGAGATTGTGCGGCGGGCCATGGTTTCGGCAAACGTACCCTGTGTTTTGGAGCCGCCTGGTCTCAGCCGAACGGATGGGAAGAGACCAGACGACCTTACATTGGTTCCGTGGCGGAGAGGGCGCTGCCTTTTGTGGGATGCCACTTGCGTGAGCACCTTCGCTGCATCCCATTTGGGGCAGACCATGCGTCGCGCTGGTGCAGCGGCGGATACTGCTGCCAAGCAAAAACAGGTCAAGTACTCCGCACTGGCATCGGCGTACGAATTTGTGCTGGTGACTTTAGAAACGGCGGGGCCGTGGGGCGTGGAAGCCCGACGACTTTTTGTGGAAATAGGCCGGCGTTTGCGGGAAAGGGGTGGTGATCCTCGCTCTGGGTCGTACTTGGTCCAACAGGTCTCCATTGCAGTTCAGCGGGGGAATGCAGCAGGCATTATGGGGACCTTTGAGCCAGGTACGATCCAGGGTGGGTTATTTTAGGCTAAGTGTGCTGTACGTAGTTTAATTTTAAATATAGGTTTAGTTGTAGTTTTATTTAATGTTGTTTTTGTATGTTTTTATTAGGTCTCATTTTTGACATTATGTATATAATATTTTTGTGTTTTTATTAGGTTTAATTTTTGACATTACGCAAATAAATGTTTAAAAATATACATACATATATATATATATATATATATATATATATATATATATATATATATATGTATATGTACAGCGAATGTCATCGCTCAAATCTGGAGCAGAGCCCGACTGGGGAAGTACCTCCACCTTACAGAAAACCACAGCCAAATAGCACTAGACCCTACTCATAGTGTTGTGTTCCTGCTGGTGAGTAAGGTTGCCAAAGAGCTCAAAGAGGACCCAGTGTGTTGACGATGAGGGACCTTCTTGTTCCTTTAGTCGTCAACACAGTGAATCCTCCTTTTTGTAAAGGGTCGGCAACGCGCATGTGACTCCTTTGGAGTTGCAGGCGTCCATAGGTTACGGTAGCTGCTTACCATCAGGCGGGCCGTATGCTTGTTTGCCACCGTCGTGGTATAAAAAAAAAAAAATATATATATATATATATTTAAATTAAGGTTAGATTATATTCATACAAAATAAGTACTATATTCAATCTACGTCATCCAATGAAGACACTTCAAAAACTGATGTTTTTGCAGTACATTGCTTGCTCAAATAAGGTTTGAACTGTTAATTTATGTACAAATCCAGTTATTTTCAAAAGTTGTATTGTAGTTCAGTTTTATGAGCAAAATCGATCCTTACATTTAAAGCCCCATGGTCAGAGGCACGCTGTATACTTAATTATATTATTAAAATAGTTAAAGCTTCGAATGTAGCATAGTCCACTATGCGCAAATAATATTAAATTTTTAACTACGATGGTGGCAAACAAGTATAAGGCCCGCCTGATACGGTAGCCTATGGACGCCTGCAACTCCAGAGGTGTCACATGATCATTGCCGACTCCTTACAAAAAGAAGAATTCACTGTGTTGACCAGTAAAGGAACAAGAGAGTACCTCGTCGTCAACACACTGGGTCTTATTTGAGCTCTTTGGCAACCTTATACTCACCGGCAGGAACGCAACACTAAGGGTCTAGTGCTATTTGTAAGGTTTTCTGTAAGGTGGAGGTACTTCCCCAGTCGGGCTCTGCTCCAAATTTTAGCGAGATGATACTTCACTGAGCTGTGCCCTACCACACATAGCGAAATGACATTCGCAATACCCATTTCTCTCGTTTGGACATAGTTTAAGGACATACCCGGGTCCAAAATGAAAGGGTCCAAATTAAATTAAAGGCTACAATAAAAAAGCCAAATTATGTAAACTTTTTATTCAAATTCCACCCGCTATCCTGGCATACACGAAAAAAAGTTTAATTTGACATAATGACGTGACGAGTATTCCGCCGGGCCCGCGCACACCCGGGGGAATGATTCAATAGGTTTACACGCGGTGCGCGATGTTATAATACATTCCCCCGGGTCGAAACTTCCGGTGATTATGAACGATTTGGGAACTTTCTATTACTCGATTCCCTCCGGTCGTCTGAGAGCTGTGTACTAAATTGTGTAAAACGAAATGTTTTCACGCTGAAATTTCAATTAAATAGGTTGAAAATTTAAAGACGAGATGAGAATCGTTTGTCGATTCTTTAATCTTTGTTTTCATTTGCAAACTGTCAAAAATGGATACAAATCTTTATTAATAACTTTCAAGCAAACTGAGAGATACCGAAGGTCAATTAGAGCAGGCGACCTCGTAAAAGAATACGTTAGACAGCGCGTTAACAGTAGCTTGTGTAAACTTGAGAATCTGCATTTTTCTTGGTGTTCAAATAGTTTGCAGCGTCTAGCCGAGTTGAAATGCGTTTGTGTTACCCGTCGCCTGCAAATCTCGCAACACGCATGACAGCACGGAATTCACTATTATCTCCTTTATTTTAAGCTTGTTCCATGGAATTTCCCTATTTAACATTAATCGTTTGTATTTGTGTAACTTTTTTAAAGTTAAGAATAGACTGCAAGCATTTTCGTGTCTGTATTTAAATTCAAACTCGTAAACATGCATCAAATCTAAAACGCAGATTTCATCGTTTGCCTCGCGTTGTTCACATTTATGCTGGTATAGAGTGCGAATATCCATCCAAAGTCATTACTGGTTTTTCATTGACATAGACATCATTTATTGGTAATAAGTAGTAATAACTCATCATAGGTGACGCTTAACAACTAAAATCTGTCACATTATAAAACATAATTTAACATCATCAATATCATCATTAAAGAACAATTTTACACATTTTTTTTATTCAATATTACATACTTTTAATTCTTTACATTCTATAAATTCATTATAGCTATAAAACATTATTTTATGACAATTATGAGCCACCAATACCAATAATTCTAAATTTAACATAAAAAACATTGTAAATAATAATTCCTTAAATAAAATCAGTTGCCATCGGCTCCGGCCTCGTGGCCACGCGCTTCGCAATTTGTGTTTCTTTCAATTTTTTTGTATTTATGGGTTAAGACTTGTTTTCTATAAGTTAGCCAAATAGTTGACGATGACCATGGGTTAAATTAAGTTAAGGACAGTTAAGGCAATGAAATAAAAGGTTACTAAAATACATTTTTCTCTCAAAACTGTCACTCGTAATATTTCTTCGTCATATATTTTTTTCTAAATGAGAGGGATGCTGCCGTGTTGAATATTTAAAAGCGCCGCTCTCTCCATGATTCCCCTTTACATATTTAACGATTAGACTCCTACCGTACTATCTCCTCTCCCATATGATAAAATTAATAAAACCTTTTTTGACAAAGTCTCGTACAATCAGCGGGATTGCTTGAACCATTATCTAAATTAAAATATATTGGAGAAAATTGATAACGACCGTAGATTGCTTCTTATTTTAATACAATTCGCTCGTAAAACGCGAAAAAAATACTAAAAAGCCATTTACTGGACATACCGGTTGGTTTTTAATTAAAATTCCGGCGCTGAAAATGTTTAACGGTTTTATTAGAGATTTCTCTCGAGTTATCCTGTTTATGAAATATACTCGCGGGTGGTGGAAACGGGTGACTTCATGGAGAAATTTCCATACAAGCTGCCTCTTTATCATTGTAATTGAGTATATTTACGCCATACGCCACTATGTCAGTCCGACTTCAGGACCAGAACTCGAAGCCTATTCCGTTGCAGCGGGGAGTCAGGCAAGGAGATGTTATTTCTCCTAAACTGTTTACCGCTGTACTGGAGGATGTTTTCAAGACTCTGGACTGGAGAAGGCTAGGCATCAACATAAACGGCGAGTACATCACTCACTTTCGGTTTGCTGACGATATAGTAGTCTTGGCTGAGACCATGGAGGATTTGAGTACGATGCTCGATGACCTCAGTAAAGCCTCCGAGCGAGTTGGTCTAAAGATGAACATGGATAAGACGAAGATCATGTCAAATATTCATATTCATATTCATATTCATTTAATCCATTGTCATCATGTGCATCAGTACAAAATTGTGGTCTTAAATTTAATTGTAGTCGGTACATGATACCCTGTTAGGGCGTACAATATTGGACATAAAATTGCTTAATACTATGCTTACATACTAACATATTAAATTAAATTAAATTAAATTACAGTTTAGCAATTATTTAACAGATATAAATATGTAGTTGCATGTCAAGAAGTAACTAATACATAGGTTATAGATAATGTCAATTATTATTATTATTATCATTATTTTTTGTTTTTACGTGTAATTATCATATTATATTTCCAATTCATGTATATTTATTTACAATGCAACATATTAACGATATTTATTTAAGATTTAAAATTATAATTTAATAAATTATCCTCAAAAAATTCGTCTACTGTATAATAACTTTTTTCAATAAGCATTTTCTTTAATATATTTTTGAATGTCTTTTCATTACTTAATTGTTTAATTGACGCTGGTATGTTATGCATTATTCGGACACATCGGTAGAGGGGCCCACTCTTAACTAATTCAAGTTTAGAAGGCGGTAACACTATTCTTACTTTCCGTCTAGTTTCAGGTCTGTAGACTACCGTTCCTTCGAACATATATGGGTGTTTTCTAACAAAAAGTGCCGCCTCCATTATGTAGAGAGAGGGTAAAGTTAATATTTTAAGTTTTTTAAAATGCGGTAAACTAGTGTTTGGTAAGCATGTATTTGTTAGGGTACGGACACACTCTTTTTGCATGAGAAATAGTTGGTGTGCGTCTGTGCTGGCTCCCCATAGGACTATACCATATTTCAGCCAGGAATGCGCGAACGCGTAGTATGCCGACAAAGCGGTCTCCAGGTTAGTTGTTGTTTTTAATACACCGAGCGCGTAGTTAAGCGAAGCAAGCTTGGATATGATAAGCTGTATGTGTGTTTTCCAGTTCAAACCCGAATCTAAAGTTAGACCTAGTAATTTAAATTCGCTTACTTCGTCTATGGTGCTATTATTAACGTGTAGTTGTAAATGCATGGGTTCCTTTTGGTAGGGTTTGAACTGAATTATGTTTGTTTTTGTTAAGTTCATGTCTAAATTGTGTTCATGTAGCCAGGTGGTGATCGTTGTAATGGTTTCTCGTAGTTGCGTATTGCATTCAACGCTATTTTTACAACCCAATAATATAGATACGTCATCAGCAAACATAACGCACTTGGTATCTATAATCTTTGGGAGATCGTTTATATATGCCAAAAATAAAAGGCATCCAATCACACTTCCCTGGGGAATTGAGCATGATGTGTATCGTATTTGCGAAGTTACTAAACGCGTTTCTCCAGTGCTAGCATCATGATGTTCGATCTGTACGTACTGCCTGCGGTTGCCTAGGTACGATTCAAACCATTTATGCGCAATTCCACGGATGCCCATATCGTATAATTTTTTGAGCAAAATTTTGTGTGATACGCGATCATAGGCTTTGGTCATATCGAGCATTAGTCCCACCCCGTATTTTTTTTGGTTTATATATATTAGGGTCTCATGTATGTAATTAAAAACCGCTAGAACCGTGGAGCGGTTGGTTCTAAATCCATATTGGTTGCTATCAAGTATTGAAAATTTTTCAAAAAAATTATATACACGGTTAGCCATAATCTTCTCAAATACCCATGTAGCACCAACTCCCGTTACAATCGGAGACTTTACACTCGAAGTTGTGGACGATTATATATACTTAGGACAGACTGTCCAGTTAGGTAGATCCAACTTCGAGAAAGAGGTCAATCGACGAATCCGACTCGGTCGGGCAGCGTTCGGGAAGCTACGGCACACCTTTTTGTCCAATATTCCGCAGTGTCTCAAGACGAAAGTCTTTGACCAGTGTGTGTTGCCAGTGATGTGATGACATATGGAACTGAAACGTGGTCGCTTACAATGGGCCTCATAAGAAGGCTCAAAGTCACCCAAAGGGCTATGGTTGGAGTCTCTCTGCGTGATCGCATCAGAAATGAGGCCATCCGCAGCAGAAACAAAGTAACCGATATAGCCCTCCGAATCGCTAAACTAAAGTGGCAGTGGGCGGGGCACATTGCTCGTAGAACCGATGGCCGTTGGGGCGGAAAGGTTCTCGAGTGGCGACCACGAACCGGAAGGTGCAGCGTGGGTAGACCCCCCGCAAGGTGGACTGATGACCTGGTGAAGGTCGCGGGAGTCCCCTGGATGCGGGTGGCGCAGGACCGGTCATTGTGGCACTCTTTGGGGGAGGCCTATGTTCAGCAGTGGACGTCTTTCGGCTGATATGATGATGATGATGATGAGTATATTTTGCAAGTAAGTACTTAACGTTTATTTTTCTAATACCTACTTATTGCTGTGTGTGTCTTGAATGGTAGTTCTAGGGTTATATTTGTAGGTATATGTACCTATAATATGTAAAGTATTGAAAACACGACAATTTTATTATTATTTGGGGTTTTTTAATTTAATTTTGTATCCTTACCGATTGGTTAGCTGTCGTCACACAATTTAAAGTTAAAGTCATACGTTTCGTCACTTTATACTAATACCTACTATACACGGTGCTCGTGAGCATTGCGAGAGATTTTAACCACGAATTCCTGAGGTCATAAGGAGTAATAAATGTTATATGAATTTAGGTCAATTTCGCCAAAAAAAAAATATTTTTTTTTGCTTTTTTTCGATTTGTTTAATACTTTTGAACATAAAAACATAAATGTTATTGGTAAAACTGTCGATTAAAATAAATTAGTACATTTTTTTCGTAAAAAATAGTTTACGTAAAGTATTCCTTGGCACTTTGACATCTGTCAATAAGAATGTCTAGACTAGACTCCATAAAGGGTGAAATCGTCATCAAAAAAGCGTTTTGCACTGAGTTACAATAAAAAATTATTTTTTATTTAATTGGTAGTAACTCTGAAACTAGGCGAATTTCAGAAAAGTTTATACGACATTTTAGTCTCCTATTATGATCAGGAATACGCTGTTAAAATTATTCGGTTTCCTCATGTTACACCGTGTATATAGGTGATGATAGGTTTCAAGTCATTAATTTAATCACAACTTTAATTTACTTATACAGGGTGGTCCAAACCTTGACGCCAAAAAATTTTTTTTAGATACCTCTCGTCGTGGGCTATCAGAATATACCCCATGTATGTTAGCCGATTTTTCGTAGTTTGCGAGTTATGATTTTTTTAATTTTTAACTTTTGTTAAGTAGTTCCGGGTGAAGCAATTAATTTATTAAAAACTATAGGACTTTTTTAATTTTTTTCTTTTTGTAGCACAATCCTTAATAAGCGGCGCAGTTGCAAAAAAATCAGCATCCTCACTTGGCGCACCCCTACCGCGAACGGTCGACTAAAAGAGCTCTCGTCAATTATTATTAATTTTCGAGTAATTATGGCAAAAGTCACACTACAGGCTATTGAAAAATTAATTTCAAAAGCCATAGAACCGATCGAGCTAAAAATATCCGAAGTCCACTACAAATTAGAAGGAATTTTAGCCAAATTAGATCTGGATATTCCAATATCCAGATGCAGAGCAAGATCGCACACAGCAGATCCCGAAGACAAACGATCCGGCCCCGAAGACGAACGATCTAGCCCCGAAGTTAGCACGAAGCCGACCGACAGGTACGTCACCGGCACCAGCAGCAGCGTCGACAACAACAGCGCGCAGCGTGCGCGCAAGCGCGAGAGCTTTGAACGCACAAGTTAACACAACACGAAAGTCTCTGTCGCACCCGCAGCCGCCTCCCTCGATCACTGCAGCCGTCACCGTCGCACCCGTGAGTAAGCACAAACCGAAACCTGCACCAGCACCGAATCAGCAGCCGAGCGATCCCGAGCTCGCACCGAATGCCGATGACAGATCACTATCAGGTGTGGCCACTAAATCCGCGGAACAAGCGAACTTACAACCGTTGCCGAATACTGACTCTAATAATTTAAAGACTCCTAGCTCAAAAAACACACGGAAAAATAATCGAAATAACGTTGTAGTAGGAACGGGCTCGAATCATCACGCCATCAAAGCTGTTGAACAACTGAGATATATTCAAGCCTGGTCATTTAGACCTGAGACAACCGCGGAAAACATTCTAAAATTTCTGAAGGACACGGTAAGCTCCGACGACTACACGGTAGTGAAGAGAGACATACAAACTAACAAGCATGCATCCTTCTTAATTGGTATCCCTGACAACTTATATCAAGAATTCAACTCGCCTACTGTGTGGCCCGCGCGCGTAAAATTCACAGAGTGGTTTCAAGGCCGCCCCCGCACTGCGCGGGGTCACCGACGACGACGTCACTCCGGCGCTGCACGACCGGCCGCCAACGAAGCGCCTGCGCGCGGAATCTAATCCACCCGCACTTAGCGCAAATAACCAACCCGCTGCACCGCGTAAGCTAACCATATGTAATCAAAACATACGCGCGCTTGACAACAAGACGCAACGCCTCGAAGTTCTACTAAAAAACGAATTGAAATGCGACATACTTGCTATGACAGAGCATTGGTTAGATAGTGCCAAATTAAAATGTATAAGTCTCGAAGACTTCTATCTGGCTTCAAGTTACTGCCGCTCTAGCTATGAACATGGTGGATCGTGTATATATGTACGTCAAAACATACGCGCTGTTGAAAATCTGGAGCTGACTGCTCTGTTTGAAGAACGATATTGTGAAATATCAGCTATTGACCTTATAGATTTTAAGATAACAATAGTATGTGTATATAGATCGAATTGTCAAATAAGTAATAAGGACTTCCTCAGGTACCTAGAACGTCTGCTCGACAAACTAAGTAGTGTTGACAGGGAATGTATTATTGTAGGGGACACAAACATCGACACTGAAAGTAACACAAAGCTAGACGTAAAAAAATTATATGACCTGCTTAGGGCCCATAACTTTAGTAATATGGTGGACTTTCCTACGGGAGTCACTGGTACTACGTCCACAAACCTAGACCACGTTTATTGGAACAGAGAACGTTCGGTGCTGAGCGCCGCGCCCGTTACCACACACCTCAGCGACCACCTTGCCGTGCGCGCTGAGCTACTGCGGCCGCGCGTCCCGCCTGCGCCCCGCACCCGCCGCGCACGGATTTATTCCGCGCGGAACTACAGTGAATTTCGACTTGCGCTGCAAAGCGTGGACTGGCATGAAATTGTATACCGGAGAAATAATTCTACCGCGGAACTAATATCTTCGGTGATAAATATATTCCAAAATAAATTTAATGTATGCTTTCCTATTAAATCCGTGAATAATAAAAAAAGAGATTCTTGGGTATCTAATGAAACCCACAACTTAAAAACCTTACTCTTTGAAATAATGGGATTAGGAAAAAAGTTTCCAAATAACGAGAAATTAAGTAACACAATTTCGAGCATGAATTCAAAGTACGTTAATCTTCTTAATTCAAAAAAAGCCGAATTCTACACTAAAAAAATTAACAATAGCTCTAATATGAAACGCTCTATGTGGTCTGTAGTAAACCAGGAAAGAGGCAGAGCACTCTGGAATCATATCGATTTTACAGATGTTATTACTGACTCTGATGGAAACAAGTTCAAAACAAAAAAAGCGGCAGCTGACGCTGTGAACAAACGGTTTGCAGGCGCGGCTGCGGCCTGTGGCGCGGCACCCGCCGACCTGACGCGCGCGCTTGCCGCGCTGCAGGCCGCGCGTCCGCCCGCCGATGGCTGCATCAGACTTAAACTGTTCACATCCGATGAAGTATTTCGTATTATAACTTCCCGAGTAGCCAAGAAAACAACTAAAGACATTTTTGACTTTTCTGTAAACTTAGTACACTCCGTCGCGCAAGAACTTTCACCGGTACTTGCCGAAGTTTACAATAGGTGCCTACATGACGGTGTATTTCCTGACCAACTAAAAGAAAGTCGCATAGCACCTTTATTCAAGGGAAAGGGAAATAGAGACGATATCAATGCGTACAGACCGGTAGCGATAATTCCAGTGATGGCAAAGATATTTGAGCATGGCATAAGTTCCAGGATAACAGAATTTCTCAACTCGACCAATGCAATGTCTGAGAGGCAATATGCCTATAGAAAAGGCCGCTCAACAACCACGTTAACCAGGGCTGTGGTTCGACAGGTTGTAGAAGCCCGCGAACGCAGAAATCAAGTCGCAGTGTTTTGCTGCGACTTGTCAAAAGCATTCGACGTGGCTGATCACGAAGTCCTGACTAATAAACTTCGTCACTATGGGTTTGAAGGTTCTGCGCTGGCATTGTTATCCGATCTACTACGGAACAGAACACAGGTAGTGGTCGCTGATGGCGGTCGGGTTCGATCAGGCGTCGAAACCACAAGTACGGGTGTCGCACAGGGTTCCTCAGTATCAAACATTCTGTTCTCTCTATTGTTAAATGATTTGCCAGAGGCAGTTGGCAGTGGAGAGGCCTTTATGTATGCGGATGATGTGGCTGTAGTTGTGCAAGCCCCTACATATGACGAGCTTGAGGTTAAGCTTAATGCGACCGCCCTGGCTCTGTCCAATTGGTTCAGTAGTAATGGCCTTATCTTGAACCCCGGTAAAACGCATTACATCGGCTTTGATCTCTCCGGCCGGCAGGTGAGGCAGCTGTCAGTAATGGCGAATAACACTATTATCAATCAAGTAACTAACACCACATTCCTAGGGTTTGAGCTTGACAGCTGTCTCACCTGGGCCGGTCATATAGATAATATGTGTAAGAGACTCGCATCTGCAATTTTTGCGCTAAAGCGACTGGCGCGAATACTCCCATACGAAATGGTCCGAGCTTGCTACTTCGCGACCTTCAACGCGCAGTTGCAGTACGGAATCGAGCTCTGGGCGGGAGCTGCCGAATGGAAACGAGTCTTCCTGCTCCAAAAACGCGCTCTGCGTGCGGTAGCTCGCGTCCCTCAGAGTCACTCTGCGAGACCACTATTTAAGTCGATGGGGATACTAACGCTGCCCTCAATGGTAATAATGCAAGGGGCAGTATTTACACGCAGCGAAGTAGATACCAATCCGAGCATCGAACCTCCACGTAGATACCCGGTGCGCAGCGCGCGCGCTGGAATGTTGCCGACCGTACATTGCAGACTCTAAAAGTCAGAAAAATTGATTCATGTCATGGGCCGCAAGGTGTACAACCGCCTTCCTCGGGACATTGTTGCTGCAGAAAGTGCAGCAATATTTAAATATAAACTTAAAAAATGGCTCCTCGAGCAGACGTTCTATGACCATGAGCAGCTATTTATTGGTTAAGTGTTATATTATATCATGTATCTACACATTGTAGTACCGAATGACATGTAATTTTATATTATGAATAAATAATGATTATGATTATGATTATGCTGCAAGTTGGAAAAAAAAAGACAAAAGTGAAAGTTTTACGTTCAAGCATGTCAAGCTTAGATTTTGCGCTTAAATAAAAAAAAATACAAACGATTTCAAGGACTTTTGGTTATTTTAGAAACTGCTAGACCCTAAGTTTTTTTAAAGGTAAAAAAAAGTGACACTTGTGATAGTCTTAATTGGACAGAGTTGTCGGTTAATCAAAATGATGCTTGGTCAATCACATGTCACAACATTGAATTCTCGTGGTAATTTCTGTGGTTGTTTAACGTTAGGAATAATAAAAAAAAAGATTTTTTAAATTAATTACTTATTTGGGAACTTTCCACCTCAGTTCCTTTGACCGGCGACTCTGTCCAATTATGACTATCAAGTGTCACTTTTTTTTATCTTTAAAAAAACTTAGGTTCTAGCAGTTTCTAAAATAACCAAAAGTCCTTGAAATCGTTTGTAATTTTTTTATTTAAGCGCAAAATCTAAGCTTGACATGCTTGGACGTAAAACTTTCACTTTTGTCTTTTTTTTCTAACTCTCAGACAAGTGAGGATGCTGATTTTTTTTTTAAACTGCGCCGCTTATTAAGGATTGTGCTACAAAAAGAAAAAATAAAAAAAGTTCAAGTCTTTTTTGTATTAATTAATTACTTCACCCGGAACTTCTTAACAAAAGTTAAAAATTAAAAAATTCATAACTCGAAAACTACGAAAAATCGGCTAACATACATAGGGTATATTCTGATAACCCACGACGAAAGGTATCAAAAAAAAATTTTTTGACGTCAAGGTTTGGACCAACCTGTATTATATTGTATTACAAATTGGCCTAAACCAGCTTTTATTTCACTTCAAATAAAATATATCACGGTGTGAAACGAATTGAAAAGTAAAAGGAACAAACCACACTGGGAACAATTTGTTGCAAGTTTCAATTGATAGGTTTCGCCCGGCCAGGGGGCCTATCGCTTGCCCTCCATTATCGGCGCAGCAGCGCAGGCCACAAATTAAAATAAACGTAAAGGGTCCGGCCATTATCACACTACATGTATATATTCCATCTTTAACCAAAGTTACAAATTCTTGGCCAACGCCTTAAAACCTTGTGATGATATACATTCTACAAGGACATCGCTAGCCTGATTGACTCAGTAGTAACTAGTTAGAGTTTAGTAGGGAGTAAGCAATCGTGGTGCCCGGGATACGAACGCAACGCAAGCAATACTAAAATCTTCGGAAATACTTTACTTTCTTTGTCTATACATTCTGTCCATACGAGTATTAATGTCTCAAAAAGGTGAGCTTATCTGAGAAGTAGCGGGCCGGGCGACCGTTACATTGACAACTCGGTATTTATGTGGTCCTGGTAGCTCGCCGCAACTGGGCGCCCACGCATAAGAGTTGGAAGAAGAAGAAAGAAGAAGAAAAACATTTATTCGCGACAACAACAACATGCATACAAACATATTTAATCTAAGGACTAATTATATGGTTGCCACGAAATGGCCTCGACTCAGCATGGTGCTAGCCTGGTAGGCCAGCGCTGGTCTTCCGCCGGGGCCACACGTGAGTGATGTCACGGAGCATGACACAACAATGACAAATCACAATTACATGACAATTACAATAAAAATTATTAAATATGTAAACAGGAAGAGCATAAAAATTAAATAACGATAGAAAAAAAGCACAGTTTGCGCAATAATTTGGGTGCATTTTTTTTTTTTTTTATCATGAACGCTAACGCGATTGTTGGCAACATTTATCGTTGACGTTGTTGACAGCGTCACGGATATTATATTCTCTTTGGACACGTCACAGCGAGCAAAAACATATCTCATACTAGCCAAAATAAAACAAAATAGTAGTTAAATTCTTGCTTTTAGGAGCAAAAACAACATGAACTTGTGCAGAAACTAATTACAAGAAGTTAATCGATAGTTTAACAACAATAAACGAGAATGAGAAACTTTTGACGTGGATACAAATCATATAAATTACATTACACTAACATAATACAAAACAAGAAAAAGAGACAGTCTGGGTATGCATGGCAATGCAAATAGGACATTACATGACAGTTGGGTTGGGTTGTCAGGATTTGCTTTGGTCCAATACACAGGCAGACTACAGAAACATTTAAAAACCTGAACCTCTGTCACAATTTTGGTTTCATTTTACTTTAGCGTTTCTTCACAGAATAAGTTATAGTACCTACAAGTACAGATGATTCTCCTTCCTGAATTTAACATTTAGCTACAGAGATGCAAACGTTAACTGTTATGCGCTCTTAAAAAATGAAATAGGATTTCATATATCCGTGGAGGTTTGAGACATGTCATTAACACCGGCTGAAATGATAATATTTGACGTTTACAATCAAATCAAGACGTTAACTGCTATGAAAATAATTTAGAATTAACATGTATTAACAACCGACAATGATGTACATATGACTTGAAAACGTCACATATTCTCGAACGCACCCGTAACGTAAGGTGATAAGCAACCCTTCCCTCATTAACCCTCATATGCGGTAAGCGCATCGGGAAAAACGGGTACAATAGAGAAATATTGAAAATAATTTTCTAAGCTTTTCAAAAAAAATGTTTTCGCTGGTTTAAGAGGGTTTACGTATGACTCAAGAGATCTATTCAAACTTTTCTCATATTATATAAATGTACTTACTCAGGTAATAATGCTTAGCCGACCGTTTTGCGTTCTTTGTTCACCACGTACAACAATGAGTCTAGACAGGTCATTAAAACTTATTTAAGTGTTTTTGTCTAATTCTTTCATTTATAAAATAACGCTAGCGTGTGTTAAACAAAAAACAATTCTTCTTACTTAGCGTCTTCTTTTTCAAGCTTGAGTCCTTGAATTGTATGCCTTTCTCCTTTCCAAACGTCGAAATGAGTTTTCTCTCGCTTTCAATTAATAGCTTAATGTTTAAAATACAAGTCATTGTTTCAAGATTTCTTAAATAGAAATTCATCAAGGCACTGCGGCGGGATGTTTTATTCATGTATCAAGTAAGAACTCCCGAAACACCGATTTGGCCGGAGTCCATTAAAATCTCGTCGGAGTGAATTCAAATGGGAGTAGGCTGTTACAATATCGCGACACCATTGTTTCACGAGATAAAAAACGAAAGGTCTGAAGAATATCGTCGTCGCAATTTATACAAACTAGTTTATCAGCCTATAAATACTCAGGGGTGCGGTGGGACCGTCTTTAGTCTCCACACTAGCTCAGTTTGCCAGCCTTATTACTATTAGAGACACACATCTTTGAATTTCTTCACAAATGCGTTGAAAGACTTTCTGTGTGTGTGTGTGTGTGTGTGTGTGTGTGTGTGTGTGTGTGTGTGTGTGTGTGTGCGTGCGTGCGTGCGTGCGTGCGTGCGTGCGTGCGTGCGTGCGTGCGTGCGTGCGTGCGTGCGTGCGTGCGTGCGTGCGTACGTGCGTGCGTGCGTGTGTGTGTGTGTATTGGTGTATTGCGTCTATAAGAATACTTTAGATGTAAGTATAGGTTATTTTAGATAGGCTGCATTTTATCATGTAATATTAGATCACTTTAATTAGAACTTTAGAACACAAACGTGTTCTTTATCTATCCAACAGTAACTAACCTTCTAAATAGTAAATCGGCACGTATGTCTTAGTTATACATTACACACCTAGTATTATTAATTTAAACCTAAACGCACGAAACATACGAGATTAGTATACGTCACAGATCACTATTAAGCAAAATTTTCACGCCAAGTAAGGAGTGGTCCTGAAATAAAGTAGCCGTGTACAATCTTGTGTATTTTTTAATTTAGTGCTAATTTTGAAGCAGTATATTTATTTTATTAATCCGTAGATACAATACTAATAAATAAATATACAATCATAATAAAATATGTGAGCATATATAAGTTTTCGCGTTTTTATTTCACCATACTTTGTAACTTTTTGTACAACATAATTTGACAATCTTCAATCGACATCTGCTACAACGCCACAATTGTATTTCCATTTTCACAACCCGTTTTATGCTTTTCAGAATTTCATCTTACCAAGAAGCTACATTAATTAACTGTATTTTAACTAGGGTAGTCAGAATGACTCTCTAATCTAACCTCTGACAAAGCTTTTTCTATGGGAGACAATTTTCTAAAAAAAAGGCAACTACCTTAATATGAAGCCAGATAAAAAAGTTTACTATTGGAGAAAGACAATTTATTAAGGTATAAAATAGCTCATCAAATCAAACTATAAGAAAAAACATGTTTTTGAGAAACACCTCAAAAATTCTGTCAGAAGACGCTGTTCAAAAAACTATGTGTATGATGGAATACAAAAGGCGAAAACTTCCAAACGCTGTTCCATTTAAGTATGATTGTATTTATGTTTTGTATGATTGTATCTACAGATTATTTAAATACAATCACTGCTTCTAAATCGGCACAAAATAAAAAGATAAATCAGAAAAGGCACGGCTACTTTTTTTCCGGACCACTCCTTATTATGGCGTTCGTGTACAATTTCAACGCCAAGCTTAGTCTCGAGGCTACACATGGCCTGAAGTAGCCGTATAAAATTAGCACGGGCACCTGGTAATTAGTTCAGCGCAGCTAGACATTAGACATTCTTAGCTCTCATGTTAAATGTTAATTTGGTATGAGTCCGCAGCCGCTCTTATTAGTTGCATCCACAAGTTTATCTAGCCTCGTAAAAATAAAAAATGTTTTAGGGGTAAATATGGGATTTTGTGTTTTATAGTAGAAAATAGTGTAGCATGCAGTTGAGTTGAGTGGTGAGCGTAATTTTTTGTAGACGTTTTATGGTGTGGAGTCCATGAGGGATGTAGTCTTTGATTCATATCGATTACATAAAATATAATACAATGCAAATGAATTCAGTCTGGAATGTCTTAGATTATTAATAAAATTGGAAGAGCAGAGAGAGCTTTGTTCTTTGTGACAAATAGGTATATTAATTTTTTTACATTAAGTTTAAGCTAAGGGCACTATGAAAATACCTTGTTGGTAATATTGTTAATAATAAAATCATTTTTATCTACACTCATATTGTAAGTTCTCTAAAACGTGTTCGAAAACGGTAGGCAATGGCTAGCATTACCACGACCGATTTTACTATGATAAGCTTTTTATCCGTGGCAGTAACGTAATTTTAACTTTTCATGCTCAATTATTGACGTGCTATGAGTTTTTATAACATAATGTACACCTTCACCCTCCCGGGGATCCGCCGACAGTTCGACACGCGCCCGCGCGACCGCCGGCACAATCGAGTTGGCCATGGCGGTGCAATGGCGGCCATTCTATGGTTTCCGAATACGGCATTTTGGATAAATAATATGAGTGTAGATAAAGCAGTGTATGCAACTGTACGTAATTAGGCCTTAAAACACTCGTGTGATCTTATTATGAAACTCACCTGCGGCTCGTTTCATAAAACCACCCTCATGTTTTAAGGACCCTTATTACGTAACAGTTACATAAACTACTAATTTCTTTCCAACTTAGGTGTGTTTTTTTTGCCGTACTATTCGACGGAAATGGATGATGGTCATGGGATGGTCTATGAGATATGCAATCAACCAAAAGTCGAAAAAACCGGTCAAGTGCGAGTCGGATTCGCGCCCGTGGGGTTCCGTAAATCACACTATTTTAACAATCATCGAATATTGCTGTATGTAACGAAAAGACAAATTGGATTGAGGGTCAATATTTTTTTACGCAAAAATCCTTTTTTTGTGATGGAACGAGAAATAAACGATTTTGGACTTTTTCCTTATGCTGTAAGACCTTCCTTCCTGCCAAATTTCATGATTCTAGGTCTATGGGACGTACCCTATAGGTTTTGGGTCCCCTGCGAAGTGTTAGAAAATAAAGCTTAAATGGCCGTGTCTTTGGACTGAATTTACTTAGAAGCTTAATTTTTTTACAGCTTCAAGGGACCGCAGGCATACCTATTTGATGTAAATTTCAACTTGATAGCTCGACGGGCTCCTGAGAAAAACCGGCCAAGTGCGTGTCGGACCACGCATAATGGGGGGTTCCGTACCTTCAATGGAATAAATCCAAACTAATACCAAAAGGACGTATCTGATGCCTATGCAAGAAAATTTTTGGAGATAACTCAAAAATGGCTAAACCGATAATGTTCAAAACAAGTTTCGTAGTAAGTAAGGCGCATCTTCACAATTTTTTTCATATTTTTTGGACTTACGGTTCAAAAGTGGGAGCGATTATTTCAGAAAATATTCACTTAATCACAAAATGTTTAAAGAAACCTCAATGTTATTTTTAAAGACCTATCGATTGCCCAAGTAACACATCAAAGCAGTATAACGGCCGTCTTACAGCATATCTCTATGCTTTTAGCATTTTCAGTTCGTTTTATAGTAGCATCATAAACGTTTATAGTGCTGATATAGGTCTTAAATGGGCACGAATTACCCAGCTTGAGATCCTATACAGGTCATTTAATAGCATTACAGGCGCAATATGTCTGCGCTATTAGCATTATCGTTGTCATGGAAAGTGCCAATCGCATTAAAGAATCATTAGGACGCTCTATTAAGTTGCCAACTGCATTAAAGAAGCATTAATACGGCCAAAAAACTTGCTAATCGCAGTAAAGAAGCATAAGTACTCTCGATTAACTTGCGAATCGCAATAAAAAAGCATTATACTAGCATAAGAGCGGAGTAAAATAAACCTTACGTCAATGCAAAAACGTCTCTAACACCGACGCAACAAATGTTATAATACAATGAACGTTGTGATTTAACTACTTTGTCTCGCAATATAAAATGGACGAAGACGGTACAAAAAACTGAATGAGTGACACGTCATATTTGTTTGCATCCTAACAAAATTTATAAAAGTTTTTGACTCTTTTACGTTATTATATCCTTCAAATATTACCGCGCAATGTAGTTTACTGTAAATGTGTACATAAGTTTCATTGAAAATTTTCACGCGCCTTTGATTTATTGTGGTTTTGCTATAAAATATTATAAAAAGATATGCGTCAAATAAACAAAACAATTGTGTAATCCTCGTATAGAACGAGTTTTGCATTATTAACATAATAGTGTTGGTTGAGCAGTCTTAAATTAAGTAATTTCATTATTATATAGGTATTTTCCTTGTATAAATAGGTTCGCATGATTTTATTTTTAGGTTTTAAATTATATACAAAATGGCGTTGGTCTATATAGACGGAGAGCTAGCCACGTCGGATATGACACAATAATGAGAGCAACCAAACCCCTCTAGTCAGTTTGGTATACTATGCTTATTTCTAGATCTGGACATCTGGCAGCTTTAAAGTGGTGGAGGTCAAAGAATGCAAACCATTTCAAGAAAATAAATCCTAGAGATCTGGGTTTGATGCAATATTATGAGAAACTATGCAAATACTATACAATATTAAGAGAAATTATACAAAAGTTTATGTTGTGAGAAAGTAGTGCCAAACGATGTATAATAAAATATAGTTCGTAGTTTGTCGCCTACTGTTTTTGTTTCCGTAATAATCATACATCGGGGTTTTCGGTGCGGGAACGATTTGAGAAAGAGTAGAGATAAACAGATAGGTTGAGAGTTAGTCTGAGAAAATATCACTTTATGCCTAATGAATAACTACCTCTCTGTGAATAGCTTACACACTATGATACGAGCTTTTTTTCTTAGAGGCATGTTTGTATTGACTATTATATACTTAGTATTTTAAAAATGCAATTGCATATCCGAAATTTATTAACTAGATCTACCTAAGACAAAGACACGGTATAATAAGTGTCAAATATTAATCTTGACGTCCGATATTTATGAACTATTTGATTAACTGAAGAGGTTGACAATGATCAGTCATTACCTAGTCGGTTACTAAGTTCTGTTACCAGGTTTCTGACTGATAAAATATAAACAATTTTTTTTAATAAAAAAATAAATTAATGATTTAATACCTTAATTTCTAATGAACATAATATGGTATAATAATATACAAATCGGATGGGAAACTTATTAAAAATCCTTGTAAAGCTCAAGATTGCCGGAGGACGCAAACACGCGGTAAATTTATGAAAATTATACTTTACAAAAGTGCATCAAATAAATATTACACCTTTGTTTAGAAGGTTCCATTGCTTGTTTGTAAGGAACCTGTTTATTAGAGGTAATTTCGTGACCAACATTTAGTTTTCTTGCGATTTTATCCCACAGATATTCCCATTTGAAACATTGCCTATTTTTAAGTTTTCAACAAAAGCCATAGATTTAGATTGCCATGGAATAAGCAGACCTGCAATGTGTAGTCTAGTATTTTATCGGACAGACCCACGTAATCTACACATATACCAAATTGAAGCTAAAGACCAAAGCTACCAAATTGTACAAGACTGATGCGTTTTAAACGTGATTAAAAATAAATAGGATTTAGAATCAACATGAACAAGGAGTGTAATTTTGACGTATATTTTTCACGCCTTTTTCCGATTTTTATAAAGAATTCTGAAAAACTGCGACATTAATTTTCATTTCAATATATTGTAATCTATTGACTATTAAATAAGCTTTTAAATTATATACTTAAATAATGAAAAAGTTGCTACCATTCCTATTTATTTAGTGAAAACTTTAGTAACAGAACTTAGTAACCAACTAGGTACATGAATTAATAAAAAAATACTTGAAAAAATCATAGGTATATGTACCTACAATATATATACATAATAGTCAGCTATTACATATAAATTGTATATACCTATGATTTTTTTCGATCAATTATTCATTAGGTAGAAACGTGCCAGAGTACATTCTGTTTTTTAACTAAATGCCTACTCTTTGGCTAATGTCAAACATTCCCGCACCGAAAACCCCGATGTATGGTAATAATACACAATATTTTTGGTCTAAGATTTTTTTTATCGATATTTGACCAGTTTTGAGTCGATATTCCAACATATTCACTATAGATAGAATTATAAGGCAAACGACTATCGGTTTTTGAATCTTTTATCTCCATTCAGTAGAGCCGGATCTTGAAATAAATGAGCCGTTATTTTTTTATGATATTTTTAAAATATGGTCTAAAAACACTTTTATCGATATTCGAATGGTGTAAAGAATCTTACATATACGTAATCTACATATTAGGGTTCCTCTTTGATGTGTCTAAAAACTGTAGAGAGATTTTAATTTTTAACTAATTAAAACAAAATTTATGACCATAAAACCACTTTTTTAGCCTAAACCGGTTCGAATTTGATGTCAAATATCTCGAAGACAATGAATATTGAAGTAAATATAGGATACTATATTGTTTAAAGCCGTTACTGATAATATGATAAGCTATATAAATCATTAGAAAACTAAGGGAATCAGATCTAAGTTCGTTGGCGCCAGGGAGCCCCTTAAAATGTAGGCGCTGTCCTTTATAACTAAGACAACTTCGGCAATTTTTACCTAGTTTGGTATTACTATTTTCCAATTAAAACATTTTGCTAGTCTGTCACTGTGACCTCCACCCATTAAAAGCTGCCATATGCCAGGATCTAGCAATAAGAATAGTATAGCAATCTAACCAGACGGGTTTTGTTGCTCTCATTATTGTGTCATAATCTGACGTGGCTAGCTCTTAGTCCAATAGCAGCTCAGTGACCCTTAAAAAATGCCTTATTTATGCCTACAGCATTACACGTGAATAATTATGCTATTAAACAACATTAAGCATTTTTTTGTGCTATTGTAGAACCTAAGGCACTAAAACCGCTAAAAGCTGTATAGGGGCTGTTCATAAATTACGTCATCAATTTTTGATGATTTTTACCCCCCCCCCCCCACCCAAAAATCATCCAACCCTCCCCCTGCCAAATAGAGTGACGTCATTAAAAAAAATGCGCTTTAAGCTTAATTGTAAAATAAAAAACTATTTAGTAGATAATATTTTATAGCATTAAAAGTTTATAGAAGCACGACTTTCATTCCTTTTTTTACACATTGATGATGTGATCTTCGGAATGACCGCCCCCCCCTCCCTCCTACGTCATGCTACCATCATCCGATGTCCAGACCCCCCCATTTGAAATAACGTAATTTATGAACAGCCCCTTATCTTACAAATGCTATTTTACACCCTAAGGCATTTAAAATAGCTGAAAGCTGTATAGCGAATTAACGTGGCATTATAATGGCTAATATTCATGCTCTTAAACAGCATTAAGCATTTATTTATGCTATTGTAGAACCTAAGGCACTAAACCAAACCGAAGCATTAGTGTAGCAAACCAAAACGCAACTGTACAGCATTCAGCTGTACAGTTACATGTTGTTCGCTGCACTAAAACTAGTTGCTAAACAAAAGCTTTTACATATGCCATTATACAACCCTTATACAGCGTAAAGCATCATAAAATGCTATTGTAGAACCTAAAGCACTAAAAACAGCTGAAAGCTGTATACCGGATTTACGTGGCATTATAATGGCTAATATTCATGCTCATAAACAGCATTATGCATTTATTTATGCTATTGTAGAACCTAAGGCACTAAACCACACCGAAGCATTAGTGTAGCAAACCAAAACGCAACTGTACAGCATTCAGCTGTACAGTTGCATTTTGGTTCGCTGCACTAAAACTAAAGGCTTTAAAAAAGCCTTTATACATGCCATTATACAACCTTTATACATCTTAAAGCATTGTATAATGCTATTGTAGAACCTAAAGCACTCAAGTGCTTTTAAACAGTCGAAAGCTGTACAGTTGCGTTGTGGTTTGCTGCACTAAAGCTAAAGGCTTTACAAAAGCATTTAGATATGCCATTATACAACCGTTATACAACCGTAATTCGTTTAGTTTATTAACGCGAATTAGGGCCAAAATTACCTATACTGACGTCATAAGTCTATTGCTAAGCGTTGAAAAACAATAACAACACTATTCTTACTTATAAATCTGACTGAATTCCGAGTAAAAACAGATAATTTCAAATAGGGACGATGCGGCAATAATTACATTATTTTGTGATCAATGTGTTGAAAAAACATGAAATAATAGCTATTGAAACGTTTTTACTTTAGTTTATACTAATTTCAAATAACAATTACGATTTGAAGTAATGTGAAACGGAACGTGTTTTAATTTAATCCACCAATTAGCGTCTGGTGAAGTCACTCCTGTTATGACAACTAATGGGGTTAGCAACTGTCTATGGGATTTGGCTTAAAAGGTTAGCATCCAGGTCAAAACATTAAAAAAAAACAAGAAAATGACACTGTGGACGAAGCAATATGGCTAGTGACACACATGAGTGACGTCACAGGAACTGTAGATCCGTTTAGGCGCGAAAATTTAAATTGTCAGTTTGTAACAGCAATTTTTGACTATAAATTAGTGTATTTTCATTTATTAATACACTATAAGTGGTCTCCACGTGCAATTCTTTCAAATGAAAATAAGGCATGTTCACGTAATAAAGTAGCCATATGAAAACGTAAATAAATCGTTCACTTCTAACGCTACAGATAACAAAAACAGGTTATTATATAAGACAACATTCAAAAAATAAAATACAATGCATTTTTTTGCGTAATCCTCAGGAACTGGAGAATTGTTTTACTTTCTTTCGAACGCCTGCCATTAGTGTAGTTATTGACGTGTTAGTGAACTGACGAGCGGCTGCGTTCCATATTCTTTTGAAGTCAGCATCACTGTCCGCTACTGCACCTTTCTTGAGCAGGTATCGCTTCATGTTCGCCCAATACCTTTCTGTCGGGCGAAGTTCGGGGCAATTTGGCGGGTTCATGTTTTTCGCCACATAAATAACATTCTGATTATCGAGCAAATTTAAGGTTGTTTGAGCGTAATGAGCTGAAGCTAAATCAGGCCAAAATATAGGTGGACGTTCATGTTTCCTATATAAGGGCAGAATTCGCTTCTTAATACACTCCTGTCGGTAGACATCTCCGTTGATTGTGCCAGTAGTAAAAAAGCTCGAACTCTTCAGCCCGCATGAGCAAATAGCTTGCCATACCATGATTTTAGGGGCGAATTTTTCAAAAGCGATGGACTTATGCTCTTCCGAAACATCCCGGCCAGCCACACACGTATAAAATTGAGGCCCCGGTAAAGTTCTCATGTCTTTTTTTACATATGTTTCGTCATCCATTAATATGCATCGGTCGCGATTTTGATTGAAAAAGTTTTAGCACGACATTTTGCTCTTTCGATCTGAGCACTTCCTTTTCGGGATTTTTTGTTTCTTTCTGGTCACAAGATTATTTCTCTTCTTAGCGTTTTGTACATTTCCAACCGATGTCTTTACCTTTTTGGCGGTATCTCGAACAGAGGCCGATGGATTATGGCGGAACGAGGAAGCTATTGCGGTGTCCAATTTAGGCTTCACGCAGCCTTTTTTTCGACCGCGACCTGGTAGATCATGTAGAGTATGAAATTGCCCAAATTTACTGATCACTTTTCGCACACCGTCCTTAGATATTTTATATCGTTTTGCTAATTGTCGCATCGAGATACCCTTTTCGGTGCAATAGGCGACAATAATTAATTTAGGTACGAATATTTTCATTTATTCTCGGCATTTTGATTCTATTTACTCAATGATATCTATTTTATACTTTTATTATAACTTGATTATATATTTTATGGAATGTCACGTACTAGCATTAAAAAAAAATTCTATATTCCTGTGAAGACTTAGTTCTAGGTGGCTACTTTATTACGTGAACAAGCCTTATTGCATCTTGCCTATTATATCGGAATAGCAGTCGCCACGAGTTTTGCGCTAATAATAATTAAACACAAGTAGGAAATCCGTATATATATATCGTATATATATTGTCACGATACCAGTTTAAATGTTTTGGCTTACATACTACATCCCTGTTGATAGAAAATTAATATCTTGCATATTAATGTCCGTTTTTATTAATATCTTATATCGGAATAGCAGTCGCCACGAGTTTTGCGCTAATAATAATTAAACACAAGTAGGAAATCCCGAACGTCCGCCGCCGTAACGTATATGTATAAATAAACGTCGTTCGGAGTCTTCCGGCGGCGATTGATTCCGTTTCCTTGTTTACCATCACCCGTTGCGACACTTGTGACCTGTAATAAGAGGGAGGGATATTGCGATCTCTTTCGGTCATTCGGATGTGTTTGCATGAAAAAAGAAGTTATTTGTAGTATAGTTATGTTCAGAAGTGCTTACAATTAAAAAAAAGAGCTTTCTTTATTATATATATAAAATATATAAAAGAAGAAACTGACTGACTGACTGACTGACTGACTGACTGACTGACTGACATATCAACGCACAGCCCAAACCGCTGGTTCTATAGATTACAAATTTGGCACGTAGGTTCCTTATAAGATCTAGGGATGCACTAAGAAAGGATTTTTCAAAATTCACCCCCTAAGGGGGTAAAATGGGGGTCCAAAGTTTGTATGGCGAATCAAGATTTGTTAGACTATTTTATTCGAAACTTCACAGGAGTATTTCTTACGATAAATGAGTAAACACGTGTTTCAGGTTTTTCGAAAATTCAACCCCTAAAAGGGGAAAATGTGGTCTCTAAGTCAGAAAATCAACATGGGTATCGTATCCTTTTTGAGTACTTATAGTACGCGGGCGAAGCCGCGGGAAAAGGCTAGTCTCACATATTTTGTATAGATCGTCACGATACCAGTTTAAATGTTTTGGCTTACATACTACATCCCTGTTGATAGAGAATTATTATCTTGCATAAGTCGTACGAGTTTATGTTTAGCAAAATTTTGTTATAGTTATGTATATATTTAGGCAGATTTATAGCGGATTTATATTTTTTTAGTTTTATAAACCATTATTTTTACAAGAATTCATTATATTCGTACATTGCACATTAACTCCTATGACTGAACCGAGTGATACAGCAACCAATTAAAATTAAATGTGTCATAAGTGTAGGTATTTTTGATTCTACCGCTATAGGTATGCTTGATACGTGTTGCCTTTCGGCATCATTACCAAACCCTTACCAGGCTAACATAACCGAAGGACTGCAAATAATTCGGGCGTTGAAATCAAATCACCCCCTCCCGCGAAAATATTTGCGGTTTTGCGGGCGACAGTTTGATTGCGTATTGATTCGCTCATCACCACCATATTCCCAATGCTTGTATAATTGTGGGCTGGTTGCGTTCTTGATCTGTCCAGTGTTGTATGAGCTATAACAGCTATGCGTAATTGGAGAGCGCGCTTAAGTTCGTTTTCGTGCCTCGTACTCTGTTAGCGATTGGAATGACAGCGGCGACCCTCCGTAGGGAAGTAGACACGGAGTAATGCTTATCGGAAGACTTTGTCCCGTTGTGATAAAGTTCAGAAATGGTTTACTGTATTGTCAATAGTACGGGATGGCGGGGAGTCTGGCACTGGGTCACTGTGTTGTCAACGTTATAGATGCCCCAATTTAATAAAACTTTAGACGAACGTTTTTGGGGTTGCGAAACTTCGCAAGAATAGATTCATAGAGGTAGAGCTTGGTGATAATGAGGCCAAAAAGTATTCAATTTCATTTATAACAGCTTGTGCTATGATTTGGTACTGTGACGTCGCTGGTAGGATAGATGAGATGCTGTCGAGTTTGACGCGTAACCATATAACAGGTTTCGAAGCTGATCCCGATTGCGCCATACGTCAGGCTTGTACTGTTTTCCGCTCGCTCCCAGTTACCGAGATATATCGCAGCATTATTCAGAAACATGAGCGGAGTGGAACGCAGGAGTAATTTCTAAGAGATACAGTCGAGGACAAAGAGATGTATACACTTTTGGACCTTATTGCGTTGTACTAAGGTCCAAGAGTGTATACATCTCTTTGTCCTCGACTGTAAATGACTCAGTAGTACCGCTTCAGAATAAAAGGTCGAAAATTTATCGAACGTAAGTAGTACTTAACTGATACGGGGTGGGAATCGCTCAATATTTTGGGATTAATATGAAGTACTTACCCCCTTATTCATTAACGTCTCTTAGGCCTCAATAAGTTAATTTATGTTTTGTCTGTTTCTAAAAAATACAACTGTCAAAGTGACAGAACAGGCATATTGTTATCGATGGCAACTTCTTGAGTGCAAAATAGTCCCTGTACTACTCGTTATTTGTGCATTGTTTTATTTGTGCACAATAAGTTTCCTTGTGTTTCAACTGTACCAGAACATTAATCATCAGAGAAGAGCATATTGTTCCTGAAATATAGCGTGTATAAGTTGTTGTGGCTCTGCAGATTGTGCAGTTTCTAATACTATAATTTAGGGTATGATTTAGTTCGGAGTAATGGCCATTTCAAACCAAACCAACTACCTTCTCTTAATAAATATAAATCGTGGAATAATTTATGTAAGATTCTATCAGCAAAAATTCCAAAGCTAGTAAAGATTCCTTGTATTTTTCACTTTTGGAGCACCTATTTTACTCACGCTCATTGCCAATGCCAATACCTGAAACACCTTGCACAGTGCACACTTTGTATGATTCACGGTAAAGCTGTAATAGAACTCTTAAAACCTTTGCAGAGTATTTTTTTAAGTATATAAAAATCGATTAGATTTCCATCCCTGGTCACTGAAAGTTTTAGCACGATTTAGGGCACAGTAGTTTCCAAATACGTAATTCTGTCTGTTCTGGACGGACGGCGCTCGGTTATTAAATGAAAGCGAACAAGCCCTTGATGCACGTGTATATAGCGGTTGTGAACACGGGTAAGTGAAGTTTCTAGTTTTTGATGTATGTATGTAATAGTTGTAGTAAATTCTGTATATTATACAAAACCGCCCAGCCTCTGCCAGCGACTTGCTTCGCGTAATTCGCGTATAATATAAGTCTGTAAACAGCTACAAACGCCATGTCCTCCCTTTGTAATCTATTATTAAATTTCAACCCAATGTAGATTAGGGCATCCATTCAAAATAAAAATTGTCGTTTGCCCTTTTCCAAGTTTTTTCCTATCTAAATCCTATGTTAAAATCTCAAACTATATTGACATTTGAAAGCTTTTAATTTGTATTTTTAGTGTTTCATATCCACACTTCAATTCAATTAAAAACACTAGATATGAGCAAATTAATATATCTCCTTTAGATTTAAGTTTCTTTTGAGTTGTTTAAAATTAGGTGATTTTCAATTTCATGGCTTAAAAATAATTATATCGTCTTCATATCCATCAGCGTTCGTTTATCAGCGTTCCATACCGTTCATAACGTGTCGTTTCCCCGAACTCGCACACGAGTGTCTTTGATCCTGCATCCAGTTCATGAGGCAGGTTGCTCTTGTGTAACTTATGTACGCGTAATTGGCTTATTAAGGGGCTGACAACAGCTAAATTCCCTTCCTATCTTTTTCAGTGCGAGTGAAAGAGAAACACTGTGTTACGATTAGTATGGGAGCTCGCTGCAAATTTTGCAAAATTATTAATTATAAAAAAAACTACGCATTCATTGAGAAATATAAAACAACAAATTTTTTAGTATTAGTGCGGTGGAATTTAGTCCTCAGTTACAGACGTATAAGTCAATAAACTAAGACATACGACTGTTTAAGATGTAACTTTCGAATTATTTTCTATCGCGCCGATTTCGTCCAATCGTGTATAACAGAGAACCTCCTATAGAGTAATATGTTGCTCATTTTGTTCGCGCCGCGAGTCACCAAATCTTGCGGAAGACGTGAGGGGCGGGTGGGTGATAGCGGCGCTGCGATTGGTCGATTCAAGGACTGCGCGCTATCACCACGCTATCACGTGGTTGCGTAGTGATGGGACATGTGTACTACAAGTAAACGGTACTGTACCGTACCGTAATTTGTTGTTGTTGATTGAGGTATTTACTGTTTACTAAATTGATAACAAATAACAATAATGCAATATGTATATGCCTACTATAAAAACGTGTATTACCAATAAATTTTACCTAGTCGCCTTATAGACTAATCTAAAATTACCTTATCTGTGCATTGAAAGTACTTTTAGAAGCGACTCCCATGTGACACCCAATTCAAGGTGTCTTCTAGAAGCAACGCTCATGTGACACCCATTAATAGTTGCTTAAAGACACTCCTATGTGACACCTATTGAAAGCGCCTTATAGAAAAAACGCTCGTGTGACACCCATTGAAAGCGTCTTATAGAAGCAACGCTCATGTGACACCAATGGAAAGCGTCTTATAGAAGCAACGCTCATGTGACACTCATTAAAATCGTTTTATAGAAGCAACGCCCATGTGACACCCATTGAAAGCGTCTTATAGAAGCAACACTCATATAACACCCATTGAAAGCGTCTTATAGAAGCAACGCACATGTGACACCTATTGAACTTGTCTCATAGCAGTAACGCTCATGTGACACCAATTAAAAGTTACTTAAAACAACTCTCATAAGGCACCATTTGAAAGTATCTTACAGAAGCAACGCTCATGTGGCTCCCTTAATACCCATATTTATTATAAGTACATATATGAAAAGAAAAACTACCGACAGAATAAATCTTTAAATTCTACCAACTACTCAAACTAAAAGAAAAAAGAAAATAAAACAAAGATCTTCTGTTTTCTATTGTACTTCGTATATTTTTTAAGTCGAACGTACGTGGTGCCGGTATATAAGTCCGGTACACATCATCCGCACATCACTATCCTACACGTGCTTCCGTAAGAAAGGAATAGCACATTGCATTATTAACATGATAAAAAGAGACGGGCATACTAACTACTTCTCAATTGACTAATTCAAAATGAACTCCGTTGGCTAGAAACGTATTAAAGTAAAAAAAATATTGTGAAGTAAAAGTGGAAAGTAATTCCAACTCTTGTGATTCTTAACGTTTAAAAACATTTGCCACGCCACCTTACACTACAATATGCCTGGATTTTGAATAGTTTTCATACGTATTCAATTTTTGTTCTTGCATACACGCACACTACGTGCAGGTCTAAAACATGGTCGCAACTGAACGGCACGGCGGACGCCCGCGCAATTTATTAGTCGTTTTACTCCAACGAGTGGTGACCCCAAGTCGCCTTGTAAGGCTTATCTAGTGGTTACCTTATCTGTGATAGCGAATAATAATAATAACATATATTTTATTTTACTTTCTCAAAACAAGGAGTTATAGCTAAAACACTGTTTGAGTAAAGTCAATTTGAAGGTCATCGGGTGTGGTCAGCCTCTTAAACCGTTCAAAGCAGTCTCTTCAGATCGGATTTTATGATTCCACCAATTGGGTACTTTCCTGGGTAAAAAAATATATTTCTATTTAGTCCGTCAGTTAGATTATCAAAAAATATTGGACACGTATTTTTTATTTTGTCAATCAAACAAAAATTGGTGAAGATATAGCCCGTTAAAGTTCCGCGTGACGTCACATTATACTAAAAATTGTACTGAAATAATGGAATTCGAAAAGCAAACTGTTTTCTTAGGAGTCACTTTAGACTCGAAATTACAATGGCATCCACATATAGCCACCCTAGCTGGGAAACTTAGCCCTGCAGCCTATGCCGTGAGGCGAATCAGCCATCTAACGAACAGTGAAACTGCCAGGCTGGTATACTTCATGTCGTATGGAATTCTGTTGTGGGGTAAAGCGGCTGATATTGGGACCACATTTGTGCTACAAAAACGAGCTGTACGTGGCATTTATAAAATGCGCGGTCGAGCATCCGTAAGAGGTAAATTTGAAGAGGCAAATATTCTTACCGTAGCATCTCAATACGTACTTGAAAACATTATGTATGTGCGGAAAAACATCCATGAATTCAAGCTCAACAGTGATATCCATAACTATAACACTAGAAATAAAGATAAGATTGCTGAGCCTGGCCACCGCCTCGGTAAGGTTCGTACGTCTTGCTGGGAACTGTACACGTTTTTATAACAAAGTCCCCGCTGATGTAGTGAATTTGCCACTAAATAAATTCAAGTCTTATGTTAAGCGCTATTTGTTGAGGAGAGAGTACTATACTTTAAAGGAATTCATTGAGGATAACGATGCCTTTAAGCCTGTAGCTTGATATGGTTAGTACAATACAAATTTAAAAATTATTAGGTACATTACTCTATGAAGCAGCTTTACTAGTGTCCAGTATTACCTGTTTTTCGTTTTTATTTTTTTTGTTTTTATTTAGTATTTGGACACTTAGAGACGTTATACATCTCTAAGTCTTGCATTCGCAAATATTTATATGTATAGATATATATTTAATGATCCTGACGCTTAGAGACATGTACATCTCTATGTCACTTTTATATTGTAATTTGATGAAGCAGCTTTACTAGTGTCCAGTATTACCTGTTTTTCGTTTTTATTTTTTTTGTTTTTATTTAGTATTTGGACACTTAGAGACGTTATACATCTCTAAGTCTTGCATTCGCAAATATTTATATGTATAGATATATATTTAATGATCCTGACGCTTAGAGACATGTACATCTCTATGTCACTTTTATATTGTAATTTAGTTCACGCATGTAAAATACGAGCACAGAATATTGTTTCTCACCAGACTAAACATGGCTAGTTTTTATTAATTAATAAAGCCCGCCAGCTTGAACATGTCATGCTCGCTTAAAAGGCTCTGCTTATGGTGGCGTCGTTGATCGGGTCGCCACTTTCCCGAAGAAAAGTTGAGGGAGGCGATGGCTGAGATATGCGTCATACTCGTGAACGGGTGCTGTTTGTGGAGACAGGTCTGTTTAGGCAAACTGGAGCAACACATTTACGTAACTTTTTATTGATCATATTTAATTTTAGTTTAATTGGCTTTAGACACAACATTCGGTGCTTGATTATCCATATTTTTTGTTATTATATAGAATATATAGATCAAGACACTTGGAGACCTTATACATCCCTAAGGATAATTTAGAAATAGTATGTTTATTGTATACTAGAATCACTTACTTTTTTTTTATTTAAATTCAAAATTATTTTGTTTCTAACTGTTGATGATGAATTATTATAATTTGGAAATTTATTTAGAAGACACAGTTCAGGTAAGAAAGTATATCAAACTTGTATGTTATTCATTTTCAATAGTCAGATTTGGACTCATCTTTTTTCTTTGGTATTTTTCTTAAACTATAACCTATTGTTGGTTAATCTAACCTTGGTTTGATATGTTTTCTGTTAGAACAACGCACTTATATGTATTGTTTAGTTTAGTTTTGATGTACTGTTGTTTTAAAAAAATAAGTCCCGCCGAGTTTCTTGCCGGACATAATTCTTCTCGGGTCAGAGGTGTAGGGTTAGAACCGGTGTAGTTTGATTTTTTTTTCTCACTTTTACTTTGACGTGTAAAAGTGCCCTTGTGGCCTACTTACTGAATAAATGTTTGAGTTTGAGTTTGAGTTTGAAATAGTTTTAGGATCTTATACAAAATGATTAAGCACAATGGGTTTTGTTATGTTTCAAATTAGAGCCAGAGGTAGGCCAAAACCTAGATGGCGAGATGACCTGGATTCGTTTTGTGGAGATTGGCAGGAGCGTGCACTGAGCCGTGACGGGTGGCGCAATATAGGGAAGGCCTATGCCCAGCAGAAAGGACACAAAATAGGCTATAAAAAAACTAGAGCAGAAATAAATCATTTATCTAACGCAGTACGCTGACTACGCTGCGTAGAGACGCGTCAGAAGACATGGAAATCAAATGATGTGACAGCTGGCATATAATTCCATACAACATTAGACTTGACGTGTCCGTGCACGCGTTTATCAAAGCATGTCATACCGAAATTGTGTTGCAAAACGCTGGCGGCGATATAAACCGACCAAGTGCGAGTCGGACTCGCGCAGGAAGGGTTCCGTACCATTATCCATAAAATCGGCAAAAAAATCATGGCTGATGTATGGAAGCCCCCTTACATATTTATTTTATTCTGTTTTTTAGTATTTGTTATTATAGCGGCAACTGAAATACATCATCTGTGAAAATTTCAACTGTCTAGCTATCACGGTTCATGAGATACAGCCTGGTGACAGACGGACAGCGGAGTCTTAGTAATTGGGTCCCGTTTTACTCTGTGGGTAGAGAACCCTAAAACTAATTTTATTATTGTATACATGTTTTCATCCAATGATATAAAATAGACTGACATTGGAACCTGACCTTTACTATTAGAACATTTATAGGCTTCTCCGTTGCTTGCGCCAGTTTTCCAATAACTAAAGTACTTCTTATGTTGTTTCAGGTAAGTTGCGCAACACTGCAGCGGAGGGAAACGAGTTTCTATACACAAAATATTTACGCTTTATATGGGTGCGACTTGTACGAATAGTTGCACATATATTTAGCGAACACGCCAGGTAGGGTGCACTGCGTGATATCGTCGACCTTCTTCAAGTACATGCCGGTGGTAGGTACGTTATTTTATTACTTGTCCATTACTTGTGTATATATATATATATATGTGATAGAGGGGTCTACGGCCACGTTTAGAAATGTTTTGCATACTTTTACTGGGATATAAACAATGAACCTTCTATATGTAACTAGTACTTATTATTTATTTTGTGATTGCACTATTTATACAATTCTTACTTGATTTGCACTATTTAGACACGAAATCGAAAGCAAACGTTCTTGTTTACTCGCGGGTGTATTTGCTAAATTCGGCGCATCTTTAAGTAAAGACGTAATCCAGCTTGCACAGAACTTATAAAGATACTTGAGGTCGCGTTTTCCGTCGGAATCGCTAAATTTAAGGGTTTTGAAGTAAATTTTTTTGTTGGGCTCGCAATCTTCATGTAGGTACAGTACAATACAATTTAATAATATTAGAGTATTTGGAGTTATGAGTGTTAGTATAACCTAAATGTTTTCAATTAAGTATTTTCCTTTTAAACTCGTCGAAAACTTGTGCGTACTGAATTTTTCCAAGGTTGTTTCTAAACATACCTACAATTACAATAAATATCAGCTAAATTACCTACGTACCTACAGTCCTACACTTTATATGACGTAGTCAGCCTTTCAAAAAAGGGTTATTTCTCGTTCGGTGGTTACGCGAATGCAGCCTCTTCAGCTCAGATTTTATGATTCCACCAATTAACTGTAACTTCAAAATGCTGCATGCACTCAAGTGTTGCACCGGCTCGCTGTTGCGTTGCATTCAGAATCAACAGCGTTTTCAATATTCTCCCCACCACGCAAAATCCTATGTAACATTATGTAACACCAGTTGGAAAATGTACTTTATTGCTCGATAATACAATATACAATTGAATATACGCCATGTAACATAGTGCTTTTTAAGCATGCATATTTGCGAAACATATTGGAAAAGGTCCAGTGTCGAGTGACGAGTTGTTTATTAACTGACCCCTCGAGTAACCGGTGCTGGACGGAAGCCGATCTCTGTTGTATTTGCATCAGTTACATGGAGTCACTTGTTCAAACAGCTTTGATTTCTTTGAAATTTCTTTTCTTCTTCTGTGTTGGCGCAGTGTCGGTAGATGTCACTTTACTCAGCGAGGTAATTTGTGCATCGCGGTGACGCTGGTTATGCGAGAGTTTTATTAGCAACTTTGTTGTTTGATTTATATATTTAAAATACAGTTTAGTTGTTATTTATTTAATATATTAAAGTATTTACCGTACACTTTATCTATACATATAATAAAGCAGAAGAGGGTCGAAAGTCTGTACATGGAAGATAATCGAAAAAAAGTTGGCTGGGGATACTTAGAATCGATAACAGAACACGTTCCAACAATTTTTTGAATTTTTGTCTGTTTATCTGTTTGTCTGTTTATTTGACCGCGCATCACTTTAAAACGGCTAAACGGATCTTGATGTAATTTTGTACAGGGATAGATTGAGCTCCGGGAAAGGATAATAAATAGTTTTAATCCCGAAAATCAACCCTGGTGGGGGTGAAAAGTGGGTTGAAAATTTGTATGGAGAATTTTTAATCGCTGAAACAACTTAATAAGAAATTAGTATGGAGATAATTTGAGTCCCGAGAAATGTCATAGAATAGTTTTCAAACCCTTGTGGGGGTGAAAAGGGGGTTGGAAGTTGGTATGAGGAATTTTTTTACCGCTGAACTAATTTAGATGAAATTTGGTATAGAGATAGCATTTGTCTCGAGAAAGGCAGTGTAGTGAGTTTAGGACCTTTTGCAGTGCCCTCACAGGGTTGTGTTGAAACATGTAATTCATAAGACCAAACGTACACACAAAGCAAGAAATAAATTAATATGAATATGAAAGGACAAAGGATAGTTACATCTTCAAAAAAGGGCACCATACCATCATTTCATCATCACCATTTGAACCATAGGTCCAAAAAATTAAAAAAATAATAATGGAAGTGAAGCCTGAAAGGTACTTTCAATAAAAAACTATATTGAATAGCATCGGTTCAGCTGTTTGTGAGTTGTCAGTCAAAAATGCATAGTGAAAGGCGTAATTGCCGGATAGTAAAATGGCGGAAGCGCCGCCAAATATCCCTTAATAAACGACCTTTTGAACAGATGTTTTTTAACAGGGTGGCAATTACGGAACCCTACACTGAACTTGGCCCGACATGCTCTTGGCCGGTTTTTTTTGCGTTAACCCAGAAGTCACCCCTTAAGGCTTACTAATTCCAATTGTCAAGAAAATCCCCGGCCAGGGGTAGGTTATAAAAATTCAACCTCTAAAAGGGGGGTAGCCACTACACTCTATTGAGTTAATTTTGCACCTGAATCTTATGGCGCTACTTAGGAAGGAGGTGTAAATTTTTTTTACAAATATGTCCTAAGACTAACGAGTACCCTGCATAACTAACAGATGGCGCTAAAATTAATATGTTGTGACATGAATAAGCCACTTAGGAAGGATTTTGCCAAATCAACTCTAAGTTTAGAAGTGGGGGTACGGATATCATATTTAAATGAATTATTGACTGAATAGTACAACAAAATTAAACGACAACAAATTAATTGCCACACATTGCACAGTGCATGTAAATACTCAGCCTCACGATTTTGATATCTATTCTCCTTTTCTCTAATCTCACTTCTACGTCTTCTAACTAATATTAGACCAAATTTCGTTGTTAGTATATTAGTTAATAAGTTGTTAGGTTATGATATGAAGTATGGATTTTTACGTATATATTTCTTACCCTTAGGCGCGGTCCGATACCCCCCCCCCCCCCCAATCGTACACGTCAAATAGAAAAATTCATTACTGACCCCCTCAAAAAAGGCTGAGGTGGCTCAAAAATCATTAGTTACCCCCCCCCCCCCCCCCATTTTTAGGCTGCAACCGCGCCTGTTCTTACCTTTTCATTCATAGACTGATTTGACTGGAGGATCGATTTGGATGATATTTGCCATGCACATGATATGAATAGGTACATTCAAGGACGTATAAATACAAAAGTGGTACTATATCATCCGATATACACCTACTATTCTATGCCGTTTAAATCATGTCAAAAAATTTAATAAGGACGAAAAAAAGTATTGATTTTGGAGTGTAGTTTTATTTAGTGGTAATTGTAAAATATTTTATCTGGACTACAGTACTGTCCTCTAGCGTATCCATCTGTCAACTTTACTTCAAGACCTTCAAGTTCCGCCTTCAGGGGGAGGGAGAGAAATTAGGGGCGAATTAGCCGCTTACTGACAAAGACCGAATTCCACGCGGGCGGAGCCGCGGGCACAGCTAGTGGGTAAATAATAATATTAATAAGTAAATAAATATTAATGGTACAATCTTACACAAATCAACCTAGTACCACAGTAAGCTCAATAAGGCTTGTGTTATGGGTACTAGACGACGATATATATAATAGATATATATAGATACATACTTAAATACATAGAAAACATCCATAACTCAGTAACAAATATCCGTGATAAACACACAAATAAATGCCCTGACCACGATTCGAACCCGGAACCTCCTGCTTTGTAGGCAGGGTCACTACCAACTAGGCTAGAAGGTCGTTATCATATTAAAAGTATATTAATGCCAAGGTATTGCCACTGTTATACTTTGTAATATATTGCTATAGTTTTTGTAGCTTTCGGCTTTCTACTTTTGTGAAAGTACAAGTTTGTTAATTTTCATATATATATTTCCGCTATTCTTCTTATAATCTTTATTAAAATTAAATCAAAAAAAATAAATAAAATTATTTATTTTTGTAAAATATACAGGTGTTTATAAAGTAGGGGATAGTGCTGCCCGGTAAGCAAAATTTGCCTGTGTTGGGCAACACCGCTCTTCCTTCATTAACAGATTGTTACACGAGAATTTCATGTACTAGTTTAAGTTAGTATTTACGTCTAATAATATACCACATGTAAGTATAATTTATATTTATAATACGGACCGGACCCTATAGGGGCTGGTGTATGTCACCCGCTAAGGGTTCCGGTTCTTCTGGTACGTATTCACCCACGGCCCAACTTTTTAATTGCGTTTGCCCCGCGCCCCAATATCATGCCCCATTCAAATCTGGCGGTTGACGCAAATGGCGACATCAAAAGCAAAAGTTAGAGTAAAACTGCTCGATTTCAAAGCTTATTAACGGTTAATTGAATGTAACTCGTAGATATCGATGTTGCCAATTAAAATCGACACAGAATTAGGTACATTCAGCCTTCTAATGAAACGGCTCCGGTTCCTATCTGAGCTCAAATAACGCTTTCATCGTGAAAATACTTCACATAATGCGGATTCGATCTTCGAGCGTATTGTGGCGTATGGAAAAGAAATTGGTAGATATGTATCCGACATTAGGCTTTTATACTCAAATAATTACGATTTTAATGTCGAGATTAAATGACTGGAATTTGTTTATATTCTTAAAAATTACATTCGAAATTAAGGCGATATGATTCCACTCGCTAACCAATCTGAGGGGGTGAGGTGCGCGGCAAACCGTGAAGCCCCGCCCGCGCGTCCCGACCCGCTCGCCGAGCTCGTGAGCGCGCACCGCCATAGCAGACGGGTCACAGTATAATGATCCTATGATGGCAGTATTTTAACTACACCGTGCAAGGGTCACGTTTTTAGAGTTTTTATTGTATATGTATGTATTTTTTGCATGTATTGTTATTAGTGATCGGTAAACAAATAAACATTATGCGACATATTTACACAAATTGACTAAGCCCCACGGTAAGCTCAAGAAGGCTTGTGTTGTGGGTACTGAGACAACGATATATTAATATATAAATACATAGAAAAACAACCATGACTCAGGAACAAATATCTGTGTCATCACACATATAAATGCCCTCACCAGGATTCGAACATTTCGAACCCGGGACCATCGGCTTCATAGGCAGGGTCACTACCCACTAGGCCATACCGGTCGTCAGTTTTCATTTCATTTCAGTTCGTTTTCATTTCATGGCAACGTGGTAGAGTTAAAGTACCTGAAGGAAAGTAACAATTTTAAGGAGACGGTCAATTAAGGTTCATAAATGTTATTAACCTTAATCAATAATTTCAGTTGAATTTTATTTTACAGATTCCTTTAACTCAATAACGCTGCCATGAAATTAAAACGTTGTTACCGATCACTAGTACTTATTTATAAGCTACAAAAACGAAAAAGAACAGTTTCAAAGTAAATTTGAAAAAAGGAATAGACATTTGATCTCATTATCATTATCACAATTTCCAATACTTTTGTTGCCTAACTTAATAAATTATTGTTTTCAATATCTATCGACGTTAAACCTACTTTAATTATCACACAGTTTAAACGAAATAACGTTATCAAGAAAATAATTCAATTAAGTGTGAGTCAGACTCGCGCACCGAGGGTTGTGTACCTACATTTTATTAAGTACATTATATTCATTTTTAGGGTTCCGTACCTCGAAAGGAAAAAACGGAACCCTTATAGGATCACTTTGTTGTCCGTCTGTCTGTCTGTCTGTCTATCTGTCTGTCTGTCAAGACCGTTTTTCTCAGGAACGCGTGGAGGTATCAAGCTGAAATTTATATCAAATACTCAGGTTTATTGTCCCTTGGAGCTGTAAAATAATCAAACTTAAAAACCAACGCAATAAAAAGATACAGACGTTTATGCTGCAAATGGTAGTTTTTCGGCACTCGCAAAACCTACGGGGTAATTCCCGTGAACTCAGAAACTTGAAATTTGGCACGAAGCAATGTCATATAGCATAGACAATTGAAATATTACAAAAAGTAGACATTTTTAGTAAAATCATACAAAAAAATATTTTTTAAAATTTTAAACTTACTACCTTTTCCCTCGTAAACGCGTGGAGATATTAAAGTGTAATTCATGTCAAATACTCAGGGTTATAGGACCTTTCAGATGTAGCAAAACCAAACTTTTATGTCTACGCAATCAAAAGAAATAGTAATTTAAGTCGCATATTTTGAAACTGAGTACTCGCAAGAAACTCAAAACCTAAAGAGTACTTCCCGTAAACTCAGAAACTTGAAACTTGGCACGAAGAAACTTAATATAGCACAGACAAAGGAAAAATTACGAAAAGTAGACATTTTCAGTAAAACATACAAAAAAAAAATTTTTAATTTTAAACTCACTACCTTTTTCCTCGTAAACACACATTTGGGAAGGGTGTGACAGAAACAAAAACCGTATTTTTATTTTTCCTATTTAACTAGTTGTCAAATAACGGGGCTTATTTCGCAATAAAGCAAATGCGGTGTGCAATAAAGTATTCATTCATTCATTCATATTTTAAGAAAATTTTAACGGGTTAAGGGAAAACTCAGTTAGAGGTCAGACGGAGGAGCGGATGATGGAATTGAATTGATTGGTAGAGTTAGACTAAGATAAGTCTGCAATTACTTTGATAGCATACGCAGTGCAAGTGTTATTTATACGTCATTTCATAGAAGTTTAACGTTTAAAATAACTCTATAGGCTTAGTAATATGGTTCCGTTTGGCACCCAAGGGTACAGAAACCAAAAAAAGAAAACACAAAGTAGAGAAACAGTCTAATTATTTAACAATCACTCTAAAAATCAATTATAGTTTTGTTCATGAACGAATAATTCACAACTACTACTTTACATACATCGCATATAAACTTGAATTTTGACTAAAGGCCGATTCTTCTCTCTCCTACTAATATAAAGTAAGCACTTTTACACTCGAATAATCCATTATGATGTCCGTTTTCTTGAAGCTGGGCAAAGAGTTAATTAATGTCTAATATTCGGCGTCGTTTAACAGGTTTAAAACAACAATCTGTTTTTTTTTTCTACCAGATATGGTTCAGTCAAATTAACTGCAGCATTCCTGAAACGTAATCAATATATATAGGTATAGTACAATATAATTTCTAATTTGACTGAACCATGTCTGGCAGAAAAATAAACTGATTGTTGTTGTAAGCCTGTTCAAGTACGCCGAATAGTTGATATTAATTGCCTCTTTGCCCAGCTACCTAAAAACATATCACATTTTACCTCCCCTAATCGTGTGACGTAATTAATGGATGAACCTTTATTAATATAGACTATTCGACGTCCTTGAACAGGTTTCAAATAACAATCAGTATATTTTTCTACCAGATATGGTTCAGTCAACATTAATGAAACAGAAGCACTAGCCAGACTAGGCTAACAAAAGTAGAACCAAATAATTCTCCTAGCCTAGTCGGTAGTGACCCTGCCTATGAAGCAGGAGGTCCCGGGTTCGAATCCTGGTCAGGGCATTTATTTGTGTGTTCATCACGGATATTTGTTCCTGAGTTATGGATGTTTTTTGTTGTTAGATAGATAAATACTTAAATAAGTTATTGATGTTTTCTATGTATTTAAGTATTTATCTATCTATTATATATATCTTCGCCTAGTACCCACAACACAAGCTTTATTGAGCTTACTGTGGGACTAGGTTGATTTGTGTAATATTATCCCATAATATTTATTTATTATTTATGAAATAATAGTTAACTATGCGGCAATACTTTAGTCAAAATATATGTAGATTATGACGGTGTTGCTAAATGATTGTCTACACTTGGTTCTACCTTTATTAGCCACACTCTAAAACCAGTACAGTCAGCAGTAGAAGTAGCTAAGCAGAACAAAACGTTCAAAATGATCGACACAGATCCTTATTATATTGACATTAGAGTCCGTGTCATCATTTTGAATACTAGTCCGCGTAGCTATTTCTGCTACTGACTCCGTGAATCCAATAACTTTTAGTGAAACTTTTATATTTTTATTCAGTTTAGCCTAGGCTTTATGTTTATTTATTACTAGTGACCTGCCCCGGCTTCGCACGGGTTGACAAACTATACACCTAAACCTTCCTCAAGAATCACTCTATTGACAAGTGAAAACCGCATGAAAATCCGTTCAGTAGTTTTTGAATTTATCGCGAACATACAAACAAACACACAAACAGACAGACGTGGCGGAGGACTTTGTTTTATAAGGTGTAGTGATATTTCCTTTGTAATACTTACTCGCTAGATGTTGACCCCATATTTATATCTGTGTCCTCATAATTTATATTCACAGGTGGTGATATCTCGTCGTGATTTCTAAACAAAGATCAGGTTTAGATGATATTATTTAATTTTTTAATCAGCAGACTATTGTGATGATGATGAAATGGTAATGAATAAAGTATAAAATACAACCAAGCGCAAGATGAACTGCCTGTGCCTACCTTGAACTCTCAATTATGTCGACTGTGGTCAAAGGAGTCAAAGAGCACGAAGGAATATAATCATTTTGCAGATCAGACGTATATCTGTAAAGATGAAATACTTAGGTACTGTAAAAATACCATACTTAATTGGCTACTTTCCTAAAAAAATATATTTAGTCCGTCAGTTAGATTGTCAAAAAATATTAGACACGTATTTTTTATTTTGTCAATCAAACAAAAATTGGTGAAGATATAGCCCGTTAAAGTTCAGCGTGACATCACATTTCAGTACAATTTTTAGTATAATGTGACGTCACGCGGAACTTTAACGGGCTATATCTTCACCAATTTCTGTTTGATTGACAAAATAAAAAATACGTGTCCAATATTTTTTGATAATCTAACTGACGGACTAAATAGAATTACATTTTTTTTACCCGGGAAAGTACCCAATTACTCACAATTATATTATCTAGGCTAGGAATATAATATTATTGACTCACATCGAAATTGATTGATGACCTAGTTAAAATACTGAAATATTTTAACTGTTGATATAGGAAAACTAGTAAAGTATTAGATGCTTTTCTTATCAGAAAGTGCGTAACATTATGCATCTCACAAAAACAAATGGTAATAAGTACATTACGATACAAGATCGAAAAATAGGAAATTCGCAACAAGTGTCGAAATCAGTTGGAGACTGGAGTATAAGTACTTACTTGTACCGTACCTACCTTGATATCAACTTTACACACAATAAAAATTTGAAATATGATATTTCCGAGTAACTACGTACATAATAAATTAAACATTTACTTACTTTGAAAATAGATGTTATATACTTCAGAAAAAGTGACCAAACCCTCCGGTGTCCGAGGCCAGGCACCGGAGGGTTTGGTTACTTTTTCTGAAGTATATGACATCTATTTTCAGTTTATATATAGTAGTGTAACTACTTAAAAAATTGCAAATCAAAAAATATTGCACAAAATAATTTGATTTGCTTCAAGATTCATTTACTTACGTGTTCGGTTTCCTTTTTGAAAATTTCCTTTGTTTATTTTTTTATAGCACTCAGTAACTTTTTCTTGCGTTTCAATGCTTTGTTTCCCATTGTTTGTAAATGGTAAGATCACGTGACCGCGCGGAACACACTGACGCAGATCCGTCCTCTACAAGCGCTGCCGCGCGACTGAATAGGGCTTAAGTGCGTTCGCGAGTGATGGAGCTTGAGAATTTTGTAGGTATTTAAACATCAAAAATATTTTAATGATGTTACCGAGATAAAGTGATCGAAATCATCTAGATTATATTAACACCTATACATTTATGTAAAAAACATGTCAAAAAAGTTTGTATTGTAGCCCTGAGACTGATTTATTCTTTAAAAAAGGCGTAACTTTGGATTTTTTTTCTATCGAGCAAAGTTTATTTAATCATGTTTTTTAGATCGATCACATATCTGCCAAATCCTTAAGTAAGAGATATATTTTTTTCACAATTTTAAAACATTGTTTCTTATGTCTCCGAGGGATTCAAAAAACTGATGCGCTTAGCTCAAACGGGAAAAGCACGCCTTAATCATAAATTAGCAAGTCCTGAAATATGCCTCATGAATTCAAAGCCAAAGAGATTTACATTTACGTTGCGGTAAATTATGTTTGAAAATAGCATCATTATATGTTTTTAAATCTCATCCCGTTAGAAATGCAAATCGCGAAGCATTTTCGAAAGGAATGATACCACGAAAGCATCCGTATAATTTCTCTCAGGCACACTAAATTGAAATGCAATGTATTTTCAGCATAATACCATTTCAATATAGCCGAGTAGCGAACAGGAACTAGGAAAACGCTGCTTGTAACAATTTAACGAAGTTGATCCTGCATAATGGGCTTAAAAAGCGGTTAGATGGAAACAGAGATATTGCAATTGCGATTTTGTTTAAATCTAAATAATGTAGATTCGGATGTTAAATAGTAGTTTTCGATACAAGTGCGAGAAGTATGTCATTTTGCACGAGTACCGAGGTTACCGAGTGAAAATGACACTTCCGCACGTGTGTCGAACAACGTTTTTTAATACAATTGCGAAAAAACAACAATGAAATAAAATTACATTTATATTCTGTCAGTGTACGAAAGACAGCTTCATTCAATCGCGCGTTGTTCAAGTAATACTATTGGGTCTCGCATAATACTCCTTTATGCCCAACCGCGCGTAGTTCAGGTGGGTCATTTAGAGCTTGGTCTCGCATAATACTCATTTATTTAAAATTCTGATCAGATTACTTTTTAGCACTAGTGCATAAAATCAAACTTTACGCACGATTTGCAGGTACATAATCTAAACTTTTTGAGCAATTGTATAAAAAAATACATTACAGATTTTTTTATGAATAATGGAGTACAATAATTAAAATGACGTAACTACCAATAAGTACCTAACTTGCAAATAAAGGTGCATATGAACAACGAAGCGCTAAAAAATAAGACTCAAATTCATGAAATCCTGCCTCGGGTTGTGCATGTGAATATTGTGAATAGCAACATCCCTAGTCGTATCGTAACTGAGAGGAGAATCGTCCAAAACCCAGTTCGTTTCATAGTAAGATTATCTATCCTATTTGGCAAGTTTTAACCGATCCAGGGCACCAGGGCGGCAGGAGTGCACAGCAAATTGAATCTTGGCGTCGGCGATTCGTTATTTTGGCGGTGTGCCGACGCCACCAACTCGTATCGCACTACAGTGGGTATGCGAACGCTGAAAGTACTTTTTCATTTTTGATCGCTTCCCAAAATGTACCTGTTCGAGTAGTTTGTGTTGCCATATTTTTGTAAGAATAAATATATCAATCAATTACATAAAACTATTCTCATTTATAACTTTACTAGTTATAAACGAGAGATGACTTGGATTAAGCACATCGCTGCATAAAAGCGAACAAACACCGAGACTTCACATGAAAAAAAAAGAGAAATGTTATTTAAAAAAATATTACCTACTTCTTTAAAGTGTTATAAATTTTCACGTTCTTCCACTGTCGCAATGAAATTACCACAACAAATTACCTACTAGTTGTTGAGCTGCTAAACAGCGGTTGGTAACCGCGTTTAGCGTGGTTTCAAAATTTAGTGACGCTCGGCAACTAATTCATGTTCTCCACAGTACAGGGACAGTGACAGTTTACTATTTCCTAACTTTCAGAAATCTACGTTAGACATTTAAACCTTGGACGCATGATTGGCTGCTGGGGCTGCATTCGCCGCTAACCGCCTAATTACTGAATACACACAATGCAACTTATACGATAACATATTGTAAGATTGCTGATAATATGCAGTTTTATTTAGCCAGTTTTGTTGTCTACAAAACTTGACAATCACCACATTTTTAGATAACCGTTTTAACTTGACGGACTATGTGCAAAACGAATAAATTAGAAAATGTACCTAACAAGACAACATAAAAAGTCTCTAACTTTCATTGAAGGTTGCAAGACTTGCAAGCAACATCCCGCTTGGTTTTAGTACTGTTATTGCGTTGCCGTTGTCGCTATAATGCTAACCAGTTTATGCTTAGTCTGAAGCCCGATCGCAGTAGGACTTGTTTTAGTTTCTTGTTCCAAAGCGCATACTGTATTTATAGGTCCCGAAAATACTATTATCTATTCTGTGCTCTCGCTAAGCACTTGCGTCGTTAGAAGAACGCATAACATTTTTGAAAATGGACTACTGTATGTAACAGTCTACTCTGTGTTTACTCCACTAGGCATTGATCCTCATTAGATTACGTCACTTAACAGCCTCTCTTATCATCTGAGAGCATTGTTTCAGCGCCTCTGTTAAATGTTCATTACTTAAACACTTATCCCGTTTATTCTTGCCTTTATTTATTTTCCTAACTAAACAATATCTACCACATATATTTTTATAACATAAAATTGAGATTTCAACTATACTCCATTTGCCGAGACGAGCTAGTACAAGGTATCTAAGAAAGCACGTTATTCGTCAGCGATAAGGGTAGCCCACGGCACACGGTTTACATGGCGGTCAACGTTTAAATGCTTTAAACTCACTTTCAAATTTGTGTTTTACGAATAATTTTAAGAACATTAATTGTTTTATTAAGTTTAGTAATGATTGAGTGTGTGTCTGAGCAGTTGAGCACCCATGGCATTTATCCCACGGGACTAATTCTTTGTGGCTCAAGTCTTTGACAATAACAATTAACAAGCCACAAAGAAACAAAACAGACTGCGATTCATCTCTTCTTATCTGCATATAATAACTCCGCACGCCGCTGTCGGCATGTAAGCCTTCCCTGCCGAATGGCTTTGTACCTGAATAGGTACAAAGGTTTACACCCACCGACCTTCTTTTGTCCCTTTCAATTGCATATAAAGGTGAAAAAGAGATGACGCTTTGCTAGCTCTCTACAAATGGAGTATAGACCTCTGGATACATGTGTACAATACACGCATACGCATACGGTACCCTGTTCTTAGCCCGGCGGTGCTAAGAACCCGAACTACACAAACCCGCCCGGCTGCGGAAACGTGTACATGATTTTTAAGAGACTTATTTCAAATTAACAGGTCACATGAACACGAAACCACATACCTTCCTAATAAACAAGCGTCGGCCGGCCCCGTGTCGGGCCATCCGTCTCCCTGGCAGTGTCTAATTGAGGATCGGTATCTGCAAGACGAATAGCCGTCAAAGGGTCCGTTGAAAACAACCCGGGCTATGTGCGAGTGCGAGGTTAGATTACGGCTGCGGAGACGAGAAAAACATGTTGTGGTTTTTGGGAAACAATTTAAATCAGATATACGTAAGCGAGATTGAATACTTTTTGTTTGAAATTAAGGACAGTTTTACCTACATAATGGTTTGGTCATTATCACGCTATCACTTAGACAACTGCGACCGTTATATCTGCACAGGAAGCAATAATGCTACTTGGCAGGTTTTCATTATCGACTCGTTCGCGATGCCGCCATATTGCGAAACTTTATCCTAATTGACATTCACGGCGACAGCGCCTTCGCTACTTCTGCCGCTGTAATTACCTGTTTTAAGCGGAAACTACTGGAGCTTTTTACCACAACGGTGACAAGTAAGCGTACCACCCGTTAGACACCGTAGCCAGTACGAGGGTTGCTACTTATATATCTGGAAACAAAAAAACAAACAAACGTACACGGCTGAAAATGGTTTTATTGTTTTTCAAAGTATTCCCCTTGATGATCTATGCACTTTTGCATTCGCGTGAACCAATTTTTAAAGCACTTCTGCCACTCCGCCTGAGGTACCTCCATAACGTGTTGTTTGAATGCGTCGACAGCATCTTCAGCGGTCGAAAATCGTTGACCGCGTAATTTATTCTTTATATTTGGAAATAAATAAAAATCGTTGGGTGCCAAGTCAGGGCTGTACGGCGGATGACCCGTTAATTCCACATTTTGACCCTCCAAAAATAGAGTTGTTTCGCGTGACGTATGACAGCTGGCATTGTCATGATGAAGAATGATTCTTCGTCGCTGGTTAGTTTTACGAATTTGTTCAAATACTTCCGGTAAGCAAATGGTCGTGTACCACTCTGAATTAACCGTTCTACGGTTTTCTAGTGGCACTGTAGCTACATGGCCATTAATACCGAAGAAGCAGGCCACCATTTGTTTCAATGTACTTTTTGCACGAGTAACTTTCGTAGGGTTCGGCTCATTTTGAAACACCCATACCGTTGATTGTTGCTTCGTTTCGGGATCGTATGCATAGATCCAGGATTCGTCACCTGTATAGATGTTATAAACGGCTTTTGAGTCACCACGGTTATATTTTTTTAACATTTTATTGCACCATTCAACGCGAGCATCTTTTTGCTCTTTTGTTAAGTTGTGGGGTATCCAACGCGAACAAATTTTTTTTACAGCCAAATAATTATGTAATATGCTATTAATGCTGGTCATAGAAATACCCAGAGTCGCCTCTATCTCGCGGTACGTAACATGTCGGTCGTCCATTATAAGTTTTCGCACAGCCTCGATATTTTGTTGTACAACGACCGATTTCGGGCGACCTGCCTTAACTTCGTCCGTAAGCATACTACGTCCACGATTGAACTCACTAAACCAGTGATACACAGTAGTTTTAGATGGGGCTTCATCACCAAAAGTTGAAGTTAGTTGATCTATGCACTGTTGTTGCGTTAAACCACGCCGAAAATCATAATAAATCATAGCACGAATATTTTCACGAGTGAGTTCCATTCTTGCTGCGAGATGACATTTAAAACCCGTCAAAAACAAAACACGAGCGTTAATAAGAAAGAAAAAATATACCGGCCAGTACTTAAAAAAGTTCAAATTTTACCATGGAGGTCAAATATGCTATTTAAGAAGATTGTAATCCCGGTTTCCGGATATATAAATAGCAGCCCTTGTAACTCTAAAAACTCCAGTTTTCAAGCGCTTTGTCGACCTTTAATAGGGTTGTCTATTTGTATAGCTTAAGGGGAAAATGCAGTTTATTTGACTTCAGCCATATATAAAGAGAAAGTATTACCAAGTGCTCTTGTTTATGGTCTTCAAACTTAACACCCAGAGAAGACAATTGATAATTTTCCCCCGAATTACCGAAGTCGTCTTCAAATTTCCCCCAATACTTGGTAAAAACTCATTTCTCGGTAAAATTATTCGTGTAAAGCTAATACGGAATTATTGGAGTGTGAACACAATTGTGCCTGTAATAATGGTGTTATATTCAAATAGATAAGTGATTGAGCGAAGTTGAGAATTCTCCGCCTGACGCGGGGTGATAGACGACCTCGCGCCAGTTTGTCTTAATACTGTTTTTGCGTCTCCCTTTGTTTATTTACGTCGCCTCCGTCTGTTTATTTATAGGCTTTGAGGCTGACATCTAAAGTGATGTCCTGCTAATGCGCGTAAAAAATTGTAAATGATTTGATGCCAGCTTTTACGCGAATTTTGTCAACAATAGCGAGCGTTTTTGTTTCACGAAAAAACGCTCGGATTTTGACGCCATCGGCGGCGAGCGTGGAAAACAAACGTATGAACTTCCTTTGCCACGTTCATGGAAGCGCCAAATTGAAGCGTTTTTTCGCTCGGAGCGTTTTTCAGTGAACAAGGCATAAAACCGTTTTTTGTATTCTGCGCATTCGTAAATTGTCTCTTAAAAACTGATAAAATGCGAGTGGTAAAATTAGTGATGGATGGTTGAGAAGTTTCTCGCATCTGTCACTTGTCGCTGTCGACAAAGTTGTGAGTAATCCTGACGTGACGTAACGCATCGACACGATACACGTTACGCAGCCGCAGCTGCGTTTCGGAGTGAGGTGTCTAATGAATTGCTTGAAAACTCGTTAGGGAAAGTTGGTCGTTCGTCGTCGCCTTACCATGAATTCGGACTCGGCCTAAAATATTTTGAGCATACTTATTTTTACAGAATTAGTAGATGTTATTTATAGAATTCATCGTCAATCAATGATGTTAATTAAAATGCCACTGATTGCCAACTTGCATTTTGCCAAAGAGATGGTTGTTTAACGATTTAAACGTCTGTCACCAAATTCTTGCTAAATTGTCTTCAATGTAAACTATACTTGATTTTATTTTTCTCGTAACCTCATTTTGTTCTGAATTTGACCTAGATCTCTTTGTTATGTCTTTAGTAGTATCAAGAAAGCATATTTTCATTGGGATTGTTGCTACCTATGATTATTTAAATGACCTGTCCTACATTTATAGCCAGGGGCTCCAACTTCTTACGCAGGGACACTACCGACTAAATTGCGAGTATATAACCGTTTAAATTTAGAATAATTATAATTCTAGTGCAGTGTAAGATGCACCGTGTCAGTATCTGCTTGATTAAACCCGACATTTGCACTGACTAGTTAATATCTAGTAGTTTTCATGGACCTATGAAATGATTACAGATAGCGCGCCGCTTAGACAAAACTGTAAACTATTTAAAGCTATCGCGTTGTAAATACATATTCCTATCACACACACACTGATTCACATTTCTATCTCGATGGTGACATTTTTTGACGTAAAGATAAAACTAAACAAAATCCAAGATCCTATGAAAAGCCGATTTTTCTTGTGTTTACGCGCGACACGCCGTAACATTCATATCTGAGCGCTGAGCGGTGAATAGCTTATTGTAGTTTATGTAACTGTTACGTAATAAGGGTCCTTGAAATACGAGTGTGGTTTTATGAAACGAGTCGCAGGCGAGTCTCATAATAAGATCACTTGTATTTTAAGGCCTAATTACGTACACTGCTTTATCTACACATAATAAATCCTAAATAACATGTTCGGAAAACGCCATTGAACCGCCATGGCCAACTCGATTATGCGAAAGGTCGGGGAGGAGGGCTGGATTTTCATTACGTTACCAAAATCGATGTGGTTATGATTTTCATACATTTTTACAACACTGGCACAGATAACACACTGATGTTACATTACTGGTTGCAATAATGGTGGTAATTACATACGGTTTCCGAACGCAGAATAGAGAATTTATGATGTGGGTGTAGATAAAAACCCTATAAAGTATTTATATGTACGTGCAATATGGAATCACAGGTTTAGCTCAGCTGAGCGGTATCCGTCATAGTTTCACATATCCACGGAAGACATCAGTAGCAAGCGTAACTGTTTACAAGCGTATTACCCAGCCACCGCAAACATCTAGTCTAGAATATCTCACGCTGGGTTTGGTTTGCTTAGTGTTCCTATTTGCTTGTTGCTCTTCACTGTTTGTTGATGTATTCATCGTTGAAGAGAACTGGTGGGAATACGAAATCGAAAAACGTTTTGACGAGTACTTCGATTCTGTATCCGAAGGTACATAATGAGAATGTTAAACATGTGGTATTACACCTGCGTTGCCGGTCCACTTAAGTAAATTAAAAAAGGCAACTTTATAGGCATATTTATATAACAAAATTTAGATTTGCCACCTCATTAGTATCCCCTAATTATAATATCTGCCTACAACTAATATATCTGTGGCCATTTTAATCGAAACTTTCACCAACTTTGAAACACCAAATACATGGATATTTGCACCCAATTTAAAACTTTGATCACCAGATTTGTATAACCAAAATAGTAGATCTACTCTAACACCAAATAAACTTCACGGAGTCAAGATAGGTGCAACGACGAAGTCAAATCCCATACATTTTGTCAGGTATGTGACGGTTGGACGTAACTGAAACACGACTTAAAAAGTATAAGTTAAAATAAAAATTACCATAAAATGTATTCAATGTTTCGTACTCGTAGCATGCTACGTATGCCGTGCTACGCCGTAGTCCGTAGCATTTTTTCCGCTACGCGTAGAAAATATTTAGTTCGTAGACCTTTACGTCTCTATTAGTACTTTCAGCATAAGATTTAAGAACATACCCAAGGGGGTACGAATAAGGATTCGTAAACGTATCTCAGGCCTCTATCAGGTATTTATCTATATTTATATATTATATATATCGTCGCCTAGTACCCACAACACAAGCCTTATTGAGCTTACTGTGGGACTAGGTTGATTTGTGTTAGATTGTCCCATAATATTTATTTATTTATTTATTTATTTATTAGTTAATTTATGTTCTGTCTGTTTCCAACAAACACAACTGTCAAAATGACGGATAAGGACATAACTAATTGAGGCCTAAGACGTTTATAAATAAGGAGGATATGCCCTACACGTGTTTTAAATAAATGATGGTCATAGTCATGCACGATTATTACCAGGTATACTTATCATCATGGTACCCAGTGCAGTCGGTACGCTGACTTAACTAAGCTTTGCCTGCACGAGTAGGTAACTATATCCTAGCCGATAACATAGTTGGTTATCGGCTAGGATCTAGTTACCTACTATACAACGCTATACAACGATAATGCTTCATGAATAATTTATTGAGTATTATTACATATAACGTACTATTTTAGCAGTGTCGAAGAGTAAATTTTTGGTAATTTTCTGCCACTTGAGCACTTTCATTACGGCTCTTTTTATTTTCATTTATTTATTTTATTGGTATTCAGGACAACAACAGCCATAGATACAATTGTGATATCTATGTTTCACATCAGAAAATTAGAAAAATATTGAAATTAATATTATTATTTTCACAAATGCCCGATACAATAAAAGTACATACCGGAGGTAAAGAAAATGAACTTACGTTAAAAACAGACACCAATAGAATTTCTTAAAAATGTAAGTTAGCACTTAAAACCTTAGGTAGGGTCGCATGCTTGTAATACAAAAAACTTGGTCGAAAAGTAGAGTAATAACAAACAATAACAAAACCACCTCTGATACGATGATTAAGGGAAAACTAACAACTTAACTCTTAAAAAAAAAAAACAAGAAAATAGCTACGGCTACCGCGACTATTTTAAAGCTCTGCCACTACTCTGGTACAGTCACCATCAAATAAGGAGCGGCCAAGGCGCCTTGATAATAGAGGCGTTGTTCAGATATTTATGGCCACCTTGGCCGCTCCGATATATCCGATGGCGACTGTACGTATACATAAGGGATATTTTTGTGTCACAGATAGTGTGCAGTGCGTATAATTAATGAAGTGTCGTTACACCGAAATCCCTCGAGTGAAGTATGATAGATGGAAGCGTCACGGAGACTAATGAGCCGCTAAGCGTTTGGGACATGCCTCAAATGAGTTACCAATGTTTTTGTACTAGTCCTACTAACGGAATAGAGGAGGTCATGTGTTTGTTTTTGTATAATTTTTTTACAATAATGTATATTTTTATTTCCATCTTTCCTGAAGCGACTGGATTTCAATTGTTAATGCAAAACAGTCGTTTGTAGAAGAAAAAACTGTGCGATAGAGAGCATAAATCTATGAAGTTATTATTTTACACTAGAGTATACTCTTCGGCCACAAAGTGAGGCCGAAAGAGAGCGTAATAGTGGGAGCTGCGTCTCGTTTTGACCATAAAGTTAAAGTTATAAGCTGGAGGGCATACTTCGACCACAAAGTGAAGCTGAAAGAGAAGGTAATGTAGGGAGCTGCATCTCATTCTAAGTAGGGTGAACCTACTGTGTTATTCCTTTAATAGGTAAGTGCCTTGAACATTTGTATGTGATTTGAAATACGATCTTTATTTTCGTAACCACGCCTGTCACGTTATTTAACTACCGTTATTTTTGTTATGTTACATTATTTTATTTCCTCGATATTTTATCATTCACAATCTCGCGACTAAATTGAAAACATAAAGAACGGAGTCTGATGAAACATAACTGGCAAACTTTAGTTAACGACCTGAAGTTTGATTAACAACGCCATAATGTTACAGCTCCCTGCTGAGACGACGTCTTGACTATATGATGTAGTTATAGTACAGTCAAGTGCAAAAATACGTATCGAAAAAATCGTCTCATAAATATGGTACTACGCACTTATTACAACGGAATAAGATACTATGGGACATATTTTTGAGTAAGATGAGTACACCCATATTTTACACTTGACTGTGCGACAACCTGGATATTATGAAAACGATATTCCTAAGAACATATCTTTTTATCTCACTTTATTTTAACGGATAGCACAATTGCTGATGGTCATTTGAAACAGTGTCGCTTACTTGAGACAAGGTGATTAAAAAAAAATCAGTTAAACTTAAATCAGACGTTTAATCAGTTTTGTAATCAAAATACCTAATAATTTTATGATGAAAGGTAAATATTCGAAACATTCTGTTACTAAAACATTCTCACATAATATTCAATCGTGGCTTTATGCTGAATTAAGACCCGTTCATTGACCGTGCCTTACTCTAAATAAAAACGCTGTGGACAGCTGAATTCTTTCGTCTTTCAATTGTGTGTGTTTTCTCACATATGAGATGAAAAGATTGATACTTACATTAATCTCCTCGGAACATTTTCTTCGGCAAGAAACTTCGAGCAACGACAACAAGGAGGTACAGACTTAAACAAGATTTACTGAAAATATGGCTCGTGAAATTTTGTAACTGGCCAGTCTTATACCGTAACTACCCAAGTAGCACAGATGGCTATATAACTACTCACATATTGATTTATATAGAGCTCTGCGTGTATTAAGACAGTTATAAGGACACACTCGCGGTCCTAAAGCTGCATAATAGCTGTCAGTGATAATTAAATAGCTTAGGGCTGATTAAGAGCTGCATTACGGTCGAGAAAACTAACATTAATACGCAAAAGGTGCTATAAAGGTGAATTTGCTGCGACTGTATACAGCTTTAAACGTTTTCAAATACTTTTACCGTAATAAGGTCTGTTTAGTGGGTAAAATTATGCCAAGTGCTGTTTAACAAGGTAATTGTGAACTTCTATTACGCTGACTTAATAAGGGAGCACAAATGAACTACTATGCAGCCAATAGACGTATAATGGAACATAATATGGCGCATAATACAGCTTAAAGCTGAACATGTTTACCGCTAAGCAGCCTTTATACTGCTGTTGATACTGTCCGCATATAGCGGTTGTTTAAATGTTCAGAAGATATCTCATAGCTGTTTAGCGGTTCAGTCGTGTATCGAATGAACGTCTTTTACTTCATAGTGGTTCATTTAAGTATCTTTAATCAGATATTGTCTTAGTAACATAGCATATGTGGTACCGTAATAAGTCGTAGTCTACCATTTGCTGCATGGGGATACTAAACTGACGCGCGTATTTATATTTTACTATAACTTAGACAATTCTGAAGTATAAGATAGCCAATGCAATGGCTTTATTTGCAAAATTGCGGCTCCCTAAAATGTCTGTATAACGCCTGTTTAATAGTCAAATTTAAGTTAAAGGTGAGAGTGCGAGGAATTAAACATAAAGTAAACAGCTTACAGCTACATACAGATTCATATGTTGAATTCTATTCAGATTTAGGCTGCTTAACAGTACACGAATAATCATTAAACAGCCTTATGCTGCTTATTAGACATATAACGGTTAACGTCGCTGTTTAACATCAGCCACCATTTTATGTGTATAACCTATAAATATTTTGATTTACTTTTCCGAATTCTATAATCTTTGTACATAAATTATGAACGTATGCATTAATTTGTACTTCCTAATATCGTAATAGTAACTTTTTATGTCATAATTATTTAAAATTACTTGAAATTGTTTGGTCAAAAATTTCCCATATCTTATTTATAGCATATAATTTAATTATAAACTGAGTATTTTCGTGGCGCACTAAAATTTTCTTAGATAATATATATATATAATGTCAGTAAACTTGCATTCCCATACATCTTTCTCGGATTAATACAATGAGAACATATAATGATCCGAATAAATTAACACAGCGTGATATGGCGGCGCGCGTACGATTTACGTGTATTATATTATTATGTTTCGCAATACTACCGGCGGTGCCAAATCGCACACCAAATTATGTTTTATTATTCTTTTATTCAGACCAATGTCAGCCTCCCCCGGTATTAGGAGACATTTGAGATATATTTTCTGAATAAAGGGTCATTAGAGGTCTCTTAGACAGTCAGTATTCCGCTCTTATAACTCTTATTACCCCTTATAACTCTGTTAAATTTCTGCTACAACGCTCTTAAGCAGCTATGTGAACTTAAGACTGTATAATTTGTGCCCATTTAAGAGGTATAAAAGCTGAATAAGCTCGTATACAGCTATTATGCAGCTTTTATATTCAGCTTTAAGCGTAATCGTATTCTATTATTCAGCTACTATACAGCCAAGTGTGCTACTTGGGTAGCGACCCGTCCCGGCTTCGCACGGCATAAAAAATGTTTATTGTGGATTATCTCTAAGAGATAGACATATACCATCGCGGACTTTTTTGCAGACCTTTTTAAGATGTACAATACTGTAGTACATTATTTTGATCTATCTCTTAGGACTCAGCCAGCGTTTGCAATGTATGCGCAAATAATAGGTTTATTTACATTAGAAACCTCTAAAATAACCAGTGTTTCTCTACTATATTATGCATGTATTACACATATAAACCTTCCTCTTGAATCACTCTATCTATTAAAAAACCGCATCAAAATCCGTTGCTTAGTTTTAAAGATCTAAGCATACATAGGGACAAACAGCGGAAAGCGACTTTGTTTTATACTATGTAGTGATAAGACTGTCAAAGAAAGTACCGCCCAAGTCGTTCTTGCGGTACTATTGTGTGGCCATTTTTAGGGTTCCGTAGTCAACTAGGAACCCTTATAGTTTCGCCATGTCTGCCCGTCCGTCCGTCCGCGGATAATCTCAGTGACCGTTAGCACTAGAAAGCTGAAATTTGGTACTAATATGTATATCAATCACGCCGACAAAGTGGTAAAATAAAAAGTGCAAAAAAATGTTTTATAAGGGTACCTCCCCTATACGTAAAGTGGGGAGTGATTTTTTTTTTTCATTTCAACCCTAACGTGTGATATATTTTTGGATAGGTATTTAAAAATGAATAGGGGTTTACTAAAATAATTTTTTGATAATATAAATATTTTCGGAAATAATCGCTCCAGAAGTAAAAAAAATGTGTCCCCCCCCCTAACTTTTGAACCATATATTTTAAAAATATGAAAAAAATCTCAAAAGTAGAACTTTATAAAAACTTTCTAGGAAAATTATTTTGAACTTGATAGGTTGAATAGTTTTTAAAAAAAATTACAAAATAATTTCTGAACTAAGTTTGTAATTTAACCGTAGCAGGTGTTTATTGTACCTGTAGTTTCTACAAAATTACAATGAAATGACGTGCTTTCAAATAAACTAAAAAAACGGTGAAAATCGGTTCACGCAATAAAGAATTATCCCATAAAAATCATCTTCCATACTTTAAGCTCGCGCGCAATAGTTTACTTAATTTGCCGATAGATGTCGCTGTACGTGGAACGCTCGTATCATATCCTACATGGCGGTGTTATTTTAACTCTTAAGTGGGGACACTTACTGTGACGGACGGAAAACTACGGAACCCTACACTGAACGTGGCCCGACACGCTCTTGGCCGGTTTTTTTTGGATTGATTGTGTATCCTTAGTATTATTTGATCGTTGGTTGAAAATAATTAATTTAGCTTCCTCGCAGAGCTCAATCCGATTAGAACGGAAGCTTACCTTCGCTCAGAAGAAACAGTTTCTACCCAAGTAGCATTAATAATGAAATATTCATGCGATACAATCTGCTGATGCCGCCGGACTACACTTGGTCATTTAAAACTGACCCTTATCGTAAAGGTAAAAAGTTCAATCCGTCGGGGGTACAAATAAAAGCCGGTCCGTATCACTACACGGGCCCCATAACAATAAGAATAATCTAAACTGCCGGGTAGTTCAAATTCGGACGCGGCTCGCGAGCATTCTGTTCCATTCCATCAGGGACAGATCATTTACCTACTAGACGAGGTATATGAGACGACTCGCCAACGGGACTACACTATAGCGGAGCTATTGAAGCAAACCTGCTGTCACGTCCATCATATCATATCGTGTGGCTTTATTTCAATGCATTCTTAATAAATCCTTTGAGATTTTTCAGCCAGTCCTCTACTGCTGGGGAAAGGTGATGAAGCTTCTTTAGGTCGCCACTGAAACAGTAAAGCGAGCACTATTCGACGATGTGGAATGAGGTTTGATCTGGGGCGCCGCAGTCACAGGCTGGGGAGTCTCTTAGCCTATATTTTTAACTCTTGCAAATTACAAAAAGTAATTAAAAAAAAGTTTTAGGAATATACACGATAAACATAGACTGTTGTGGAATGCAATTGGGTTGTACATGTAACCTAGTATTTCGGACCCTCAAAAAGAGTGTTATAAATTGAATATCTATGTATTTTACTGTGGTATTTAACAGCAAAGGCGCTGGTGGCCTGGCGGTAAAACGTCAGACTTTCAATCCGGAGTTCTCGAGTTCAAACCCCCTCGGACTACTGAGTTTTTCGGAACTTATACTGTACGAAATATCATTGGTTGTTTACCAGTCGCTTTTCGGTGAAGGAAAACATCGTGAGGAAACCGGACCAGAGCAGAGCCGTGGCAAAAAGTTGGGACAAACGCTAGGAGGATGTTGATGAATTTAGCAGAGAAGGCCTAATAACGCGGGATCTGTAGGGCGCAGTCTATGACCGGGGCAATTTCCCCAAGTGAGGACGTGAGGGGACCGTTATAAAACCTCTCGGATTTATTGCGTCTAACCCATTCGCACCATAATTAAAGTTTGATTTTTTTTCCATTGGAAATCCACGCTGAATTTCGATTGCTAAAATTTTACTGATTGACAACACTAAAAAACACTCAAATCACTATAGGTGTGCCTATAATAGTTGAAGAGTTCCCTCGATTTCTCCAGGATCCCATCATCAAATCCTGACCTGGTTACAATGGGACCAACTGTAAAGTATACTCTTTCAAACAAAAAGAGAATTTTCCAAATCGGTCTAGCCGTCTTCGAATAATCGGTGAACATACATAAAAAAAATAGCAAAAACAAAGATCCCGACGAATTGATAATCTCCTCCTTCGAAATCTTGAAGTCGGTTGAAAAGCCAAATGTTGAAAATGTAAAGCCCGACGGCTTTACATTTTTTAATGCATTCACGAAGACTTGCGGCCACAATCTTTACGTTGGTGCTCTTTATCACAAATATCGATAAAGCCTACGCTTGAGCGGAAATAGCGGAATTCAGCATTGTTTGATGGAGCCCATACACAATATTCAGCGCAGTGCCATTATGGGGAGAGCAACCGGCAAAGATTTGGCCAGGTGCCGGATTCTAATTTTAAAATACATTAACAATACATTAAGAACACAACCTATCTCAAACATAAGTCCAACACACAACAAACAATCAACCAATATTGAAGTTGTAGTGCGTTGGAATATTTCTCAAGCAAATTCTGATATTTCTGATTCAGATGTTTATGCCGTAGCTGTATTGCGTTGTTAATGCATTAGAGTTGTATTGAAGTTGGATCGTGTCTATACATGTTTTAAAGTTAGAATACGGCCCCTGATGTCGCAAGCCTAGGTTTTACTATAGGATTTGGCTTGAAAGACTAGAATTCACGCTACGATAATAAAAAAAATAAGGATTTGACCATTGGACTGACAGTTAGTGGCACTGACGGGTACAACATAGACTGGCGCCATCTGGGAAATCCTTCGACCGGCCAACGCCATTACATAGGTTAGAATAACGCACGCTTTTCAACCGACTTCAAGATTACGAAGGAGGAGGTTCTCATTCGTCGGGATATTTTTAACGGCCTCCTAGCCTAGTCGGTAGTGCATGACCCTGCCTACGAAGCAGGAGGTCCCGGGTTCGAATCCTAGTCAGGGCATTTATTTGTGTGTTTATCACAGATATTTGTTCCCGAGTTATGGATGTTTTCTATGTATTTAAGTATTTATCTATTATATATCGATATATACGACGATTCGTCTAGTACTCATAACACAAGCCTTATTGAGCTTACTGTGGGCCTAGGTCGATTTGTGTAAGATTGTCCTATAATATTTATTTATTATTTATTTATTTATTTGTTTTTGCTATTTTATTTTTTTATGTAGGTATGTACATTATTCGAAGACGGCTGGACCGTTTTGAAAAATTCTTTTTTTGTTCGAAAGAGTATAACTTCACAGTTGATCCCATTGTCATCAGGTCAGGATCTGATGATGGGATCCTGGAGAAATCGAGGGAAATCAAACTATTATAGACACACCTATAGTTACTTGAGTATTTTTACAGTAGCTCGGGCATTTGCTTTTGAAAAGGTGGAGTAGCCTCTGCCTCCACCTTCCAAAAGTGAAGTCGGTTCTCTTTTGTTTTTAAATAATTATTCTTCCTTATCCATTTCAATTACACAGTCAGCGAGAGGACACGCCTTGTTTTGATTTATCCTGTATGTATAGGTACATATGAATGTAATCACTTTATGTACAATACATGAAATACGCGCGTTAAAATACAATACAATGCTAACAAGAGAAATTACAATGTACAAGGGCGAACTTATTCCCGTAAGGAATCTGTTCCAGTGAATAAATGAAGGTTTCATTTATTCACAGTTCATTTATTGCCGTGACATATTCTCCTGGTCAGTAATGTTATTGAAGAACTAGTAAATAACAACAAGGCAATGTTAAGATGTTCTCACCGAAACATTTGTGTCAGGTTGATTGATGATCCGATGTCGATAAAACTATCGAGAGATGATCGATAAAGTTTGCCAAGATAATATTGCAAAAACTTCTTATTTCGTAGGTTTGTATACTTTTATCTACACCAATATCACAAATCCTCTATTCCGCGTTCGGAAACCGTATGTAATTACCTCCATTATTGCAACCAGTAACCTAACATCAGTGTATTATCTGTGACAGTGTGGTTAAAACGTATGAAAATTCATTACCTACGGTAACGTAATGAATATCTGCCCTCCTCAGACCGCCGGCATTCACCCGCCCGACCGCCGGCAAAATCGAGTTGGTCATGGCGGTGCAGTGGCGGTTATTCTAATGGTTTCCGAACACTTCATTTAGGATTTATAATATGTGTGTAGATGAAGCAGTGTATTCAACTATGTAATTAGGCCTTAAAACAGTTACATAAACTACTATTATAGCTTCTATTTGCTAGTATGCATGTTACATGCAGACCTTACTTATCCGCTGTATTTTTTTTTTTGGAAATTCACACAATGTTTTCGGGTGAAGTGTTGTATTGAAACCGTTAATGGATCATATTTCATCTATTCGAGCGCCGAAAGTATCTAAATTGTATATAATTTGAACATGAATCTCGGCCAAGGATCCTGGATACCTAGCTAGGATCCTAGATATACATACCTAGAGTCGATACAAAAACGCATTATTAAAGTTGCAGATCTCAGTTCCATACGATGATGATGAGTGATTGAATGCTAATAATAGAATGGATAATAGAATTTCGTTATTAATTTCTTTAGATGCACCGCTTACAATCTTTTCTGTTTTGCCCTAAAGGTTGACTGGTAGAGAATGTCTTATGGCATTAAGTCCGCCTTTTGTACGTTAAGTTTCCTTATGTGCAATAAAGTTTAAATAAATAAGTAAATAAATGCTGTCAAAATAATTAAAATTTTGTTCGAAAGATTTGTTTAGAAACGTTTCAAAACTCAGTTTATAAACCTTATTCTTAAGATCTAAGCATATATTCAACATCAAATTTATTTTATTAATTTATAATTCAATGTAATATAATTGGATAATTTCTTTTATAATTATTATTGTTAAACATGCATATTTATTAATAAAATATTCAATGTCACGCACTATTTAAGCAATAGTCAAACCTGGACAGCTATAATTCTCAAATGGCAATACTTTATTTACCAATTTTGACACATGTATAGATTCAAAAACTCACCCGTTAACTAATTTCGCAACGACCTGTGTACCTACATCACTTTTTTTTTGTATTTCTCTTGATTTGGATTATAAACCAGCTTTAAATCTACAGTCAACTTCTTATTTACCACCTCTACAGTACCTGAGACCGGGCGAAGATTCTTCAAGATGGCATTACAAAAACAAATATAGAGCCTGAATTCTGGAGGAACGCGATTTTGTGAACATTGTCAGTCCGAGAATAACTTGATCTCTGGTTCCGGCTCAGTAGGCGTCAGGCATTACGAGCGATTAATTTCCAATAGAGTGGAGGCGATGAATGGGAGTCGTCGAGTCACCGCCGCGGCGCCGTTCCGACGAGTGCTGAACCCGCTGGTACAACTAGCGTTTAATAAACGATCTGGTGCTCTAGGCTAGATAAACCAATGTAACTGTGACCCCATTCATGTGTCATCGTCATATTAGCCGACATACACAGTTGCCTGTTAAGGCTGCGGTTCCACCAGAGAGATGAGAATGTGTTTCTTAAGCATCAATATAATCATTTAATTTGTTAATCCTCGCACAGCGCAGCTTTAGAATTTGTTCTTAACAAACACATTCCTCGCAACACATTCTCGCTCATCTCTGGTGGGAACGCACCCTAAAAGTTGAGCGAAATATTTGGCCGCTCCAAAATGATCCACACTAAAATATCAAATAACCTCAGTTGTTTTCTTTAATCTATCTATTTTATTGCACAGTTACTATCAAGTAAACTAAATGAACTCTAAAAAAATTTGAGATTCTAATAGATGATAGATTAAGTTTAGTTAAAGTTTTTAATTCTGTAGTTAATAAAAACAAACCGGTTCTGATTAATTTGAAAATACCTCAATCATTAAAATACATCGTTGAGAAAATTAAGATAGGAGTCATACTTGTTGAGTCCTTTTAGTTTATTTATTAGTTTTGATAGACATCGAAAACATAGCCCGGTTTGAGCCAGGCTTACAAACATAGTAGATATTCCAACTCAAAATAAGCAGATGACTCAGTCCCCTCATTTCCTGTTGCTGCATCTTATTCGATAATCTGCTGGTCCAGCCCCTCGAGGGCTCTCGAGCACCCTCGGGCATAATTTCCCGGCCATTGTTCGCTAACCGGCGCCCGTGAGTCTGCTGGTACTTACTCGTGTTGAGTAAGAATTGAATGGATTATCATTAGTCATTACGTTGACGTTTGTTTAGAATATAACTTTTCTTAAATACAAATACTACAATGTAAGAAAAAAAAAGAATATAACTCAGTTAAAGATGCCTCAGTCCTCCCATTTCCTGTTGCTGCAACTTATCTGACGGCCTTAGCATGCGTTGTCGCGCGCGATTTCATACTTCAAGTCACTCCTGACGTATGGAGTCGCGCGACAATGTAAGCAGGGCTAATAATCTCTCGGTCCAGTTATAGAAAAAAGACACATATCGCCGTTTCAGATAGTTTCGGTATGTTTTAGAAACAAATGTATTTCGCATCAACGCGTACAGGGGCATCTGATACGGGACCACCACAAAACATTCTGAGTAAGTAACAAATGTTATTTGCCTGTGGTCTTCCATGGGATAAATGTAATATAGTGCTATAAATATCTGCGAGCTTAATATTAAATATTCCTCCTAAATCACATTTCTTTCGTACGTCTAACCCAAATATGTGGGAAAATTTATAATAATAAATTCATAACGGTATTTATCAGCCCACACGTGCTCGTGAGACATACGAAGGTTGACCCTTTTCTATTAATAGATCCAAAATTCGCTTAGGGCCGCTTAGGGGCGGTTTAATTGTCAATATTCACGTTGGAAAGTCAAAATGATACCAGGCGGTCAGGAATTCAAAAGTGTTACGTACGATTAACGTGGAGGGTCCAGCGGGATTAAAATCGGTTGTCTATTCACGTTGCACCTACGAGGGCGAGCAAGCCGTGCTCTTTTACTAACTGGTAAACGTGACCTATAGAAACATAACAACGATGCGTAATCGTTTCGTGCAATTATACTGGTTTTCCAGAGTCTGCGTGTTCCTCGCGTTTGGACTGACAGTCGTGGAGTTTATTTTCTCTGTTGTGGTCTCGTGCCCACTTCGCTATGTTACCATCGGGTTTTCGGTCCAAATGTTGGAATGTAGTAGCGTGTTCGGCCCGAGCTTCGTTAACTACTAACTACAAACCTTAATGGAAGTCCTTTCATTGTTTTTACGGACAGTTACGTTTTAGTATGTAAGCCGCAGTTGATTATGAGGGTTTTGATAATTGTTTGCTCAAATAGTTTCATTTAAGTTTCATGTAGTTTTTTGTTCATCGTAATTTAATATTGGTCTACCTTACAGAGAACGACCGCGGTATAATCTCTATGTGTAAACAATCATAGTATTAATGTTTTTATTACAGACCGCAGCCTGTAATATGGTATTTTCCTTCGATAGCTTATGTTGTATATCCACGGTTGCCGATCCTAACTCAGCCGTTACCCGCGCGGAGCTGATTCAGCGAAGTACCCCGTCGACGAAAGCTCCGTAAGTAGATGTAGGACCACGTGACAGAGTCTCGAGGGCTCTGGCACGAACAGACGACACGCCGCACTGCCAGCCGACGCTCGATGAGTAGCCCGTAGAAAATCTTCCTGTTGAAGGAGGGGAGCGGTGATCCAAAGTCCAGTTGGTTTCTTCTATTTATTTTTCTTGTTGCTGCTTGTCCGAATTACTGAATGATTTCCACCGGTTTGTATGGATGTTTATAGCACGATTTGATTTACTAGTGAGCGGATATACCTGCCTGGATTCTTATTGGAATTTCGTCCAATCAGAGCGCTTTTCTCATGTCCTCTCTTTCTAATTGCCCTATCCCTTCTAGGACCTAATTGGTTTTTTAATCGGTGCTCTGATTGGCCGACCCTATTCCAAAATGTATTTTCGTAAGCTAGATTTTCACTATGTTTTTAAAATTTTTCTTTCTTTCAGAGTTTCTATGACTGCCATTACGTCGTGAGTCCGAACAGTTACCTACGTAGTCTACGCGTTTAGCGATAGGCCCTACGGTTACCTCAATAAAGAGCTCTTTAATCTCCGAGCATACATTATTGTTTTATTATACCTTTACCTCATCTTTTACCTACTGTAGGGACTCAGGGCGTAAGGTTAAAGTTTATTGTTAGATAATGTACTTCAATTATCTATGCCTGACAACAATTCCTACCTATCTATCCGCTCTCTAGTTAAGGGGTTTATTGGGGAATTCCTATCCATTCATCCATACAAACTTACAATTTCAAATCTTAAACTATCCAAGTTAAATCTAATACACGTATTTCACTTAAATATTTCAAATCATAATAGTTTACATTCTAAGTTTGACTCTACCTACTTAAATTAAATCTCTTTATTTCGAATACAAACTTAACCATATTTACATAACATAACAAATCACATATCACAATAAGTCTTCAGTGACGGTCGTCAGCCTTCAGGACGGTCGCAAGCTTTCAGGACGCGGGGATAGTCGCTCGCCGCTCGTCGTCCTTCTCGTTCCCTCGGTGATGTCTCGCTCCGTCGTATGGGCTGGAGTCTCGTCCGTGTTATGTTTGGTAGTGTCGCTAACAGTTTTATTAAGCAGAACGTCTGCTAACGATACCACAATGTTTACAAATAAAGGAAAACTAGCAAAATCCACTGGCACTGATGGTCAGGCGATGGGCATGTATCCCAGAGTCTCGAGTTCGTGTGTCGCCTGAGGCAGTGGATTTTTCTACTTTTTAGGGTTCCGTAGCCAAACCCTTATAGTTTTGTTATGTCCGTCTGTCCGTCCGTCCGTATGTCACAGCCATTTTAATCGGAAACTATGAGACGTGTCTTTATTAAATTTTAACATAAGGTGTATTTTGTGTGCCGCTACTTAGTTTTGTACTGAAATTGCTGAAAAAAATTTTTAAGGGGTGCCCCCCATAGGGAGGGGTGCACTCCATACATATAACTAATTGTGAATTATTTTTTCTACTAAATATCAATATTATGCACATCAATCGATAGGTCTTTAAAAATAACATTGAGGTTTCTTTGTACATTATTTGATTAAGTAGATATTTTCAGAAATAATCACTCCGAAAGTCAAAAAGTTGTGTCCTCCCCTCCCTGTAACTTTTGAACTGTAAGTCCGAAAATTATGAAAATATTCAAGAAGATACATCTTTGAATATTCTTTCCACGAAAATTATTTTGAACATTATCGGTTAAGACGTTTTTGAAAACTACGTTCATAAGCAGATACGACCTTGCGACATTGATTTTTTCGATAGCAGGTAAACATAATCATACTATTATATTATTACAAACATAAGGAATGAAAGTAACTCCCGAGAGACACGAGCGTCGTTGGAAATAGCGATGTTTTCTATAAATCCTGTCAAGAACGCTACAATTGCAGCACTTCTAAGGCGAGAAGAGCACAAAATTCCATTTCGCGGGACATTCGGCGTCCAGCATACGTCTACTTTGCTATCCTGTGGCTTTGAGGACATATTGGTGGCATCGGATATCGGCCGGTGTTCACACGATCTGCTATAAAGTGCTTTATTGCTTGCCTGTCGGAACTTTATGAAATCGGGTCACATTTAAAATTGAGTGCTTCGAGCCATCAATAGAATGTATTAAAAATGTGATGTATTTTGTGTATGTATGTTATTGAATGTGTGGCGAAAACTGGGATGTATTAAATATTGGACACGTTTTGGAAAGGAATGGAGATAGATGTGATTTATCCATTTCTAGAGCCTCAACGGCCTACGTAGTTAAGTCGGTATCGACTTACATGAGAACCTTCGAGGTTCCAGGTTCGAATCCTAGTAAGTTAATTACTGCACACAAATATTGAAGTTTGTTATTCACATGAGTGAGTCACGTGGACGCAACTTAAATGCTCATAAAGTCTGTTTCCACTATTCCGTCACGATATGCAAAAAAGTATTATTTGTATGAAGAACTATGAAGTTTAGTCCGCTAGACCGTTGGCACAGACCAAAACCGTAACATTCTTGCAAGTACAGCATTCTTGTCAAGAATATTTAGCCGGTGACGGGCCGATTTCTGCATGGCTGCTGCGATTGGCACGGTACAGTGTGGGAACGGTGCCTGGCCTGGGAGTAACCCCGTTAGGTTTTTAAAGGGTAGGCACCGCTCATGTGAATCCTCTTGAGTTACAGTCGTTCATAGGCTACGGTAACTGCTTACTATCAGGCGGGCAGTATGCTTGTTTGCCACGGTCGTGGTATATAATAATAATTTCGAACGACCATGATCCGGGCCGCGCATTATACGTGTTATAAACTATGGTTAACTCTGACGGGTAACAACCCTGTTGTAGTGGGCAAACGTATGCTTGGCACAGTCATGGTTTGGAAGATAAAGTGGACACAGACCTTTATACCAACACTACCTCCCCATCCATATAATGGATATATATATAATTTTTCGCAAATATGTAGATATGCGGGTTAGTATACATACTTATTAGTATTACGTATATGAAAGCGCTAGTGAGTGGTACTGAGACTTTTTATTTGCTCCATTTAGTAGGAATGTTATTTTTGTGGCGCACGTTCCACGTCCCTTGTTGCATATTCATTATTTAATTAGATGCAAATCTTTGATACGACTGACTCGTTGTCCTCAGGATGAATTATTTGGGTCCCTACCGGTTTTTTTATTCCGTGATTCTACTCTTTCTAATTGTTTGAAAATTTTAATTAATCTCGCTTCTCGGGTAACAGCGATTTTCAATAAAACTGCTGTTCCGGGGTGCCCGGATCCGGTGGGACAGATCACTTCCCTTCAATATCATTTACTACATAGAGACGACTACATATACTATGTGTTAGTGCGGAAGTGCAACTTGCACTGTGCAAGCGCTCAATTCATTTTATATCATACAAGTGACACAATCCAAATTCCATAGCAATTGGCTACTTTCCTAAAAAAATATATTTAGTCCGTCAGTTAGATTATCAAAAAATATTGGACACGTATTTTTTATTTTGTCAATCAAACAAAAATTGGTCAAGATATAGCCCGTTAAAGTTCCGTGTGACGTCACATTTCAGTACAATTTTTAGTATAATGTGACAAAATAAAAAATACGTGTCCAATATTTTTTGGTAATCTAACTGACGGACTAAATAGGATTATATTTTTTTTACCCAGGAAAGTACCCAATTAGAGCGTGTCTTATTTGCGGGTTATTACAACACCATTAAATAACATTAAACATGTTCTTAACTTAATATGTATATAAAACTGTGACGAGTCACGACAACATAAATACATCCTTCAAGTATCCGTAATGGAGCTCCACTGCAAACGTATTTATTGAAAAAAACATCTTTTAAGGGGTGAAATAATTTAACTGACTAACACTGTGAGTTAATTTAAAGCTTGTAAAAAAAAACAGGCGAAAAACAAAGTCATTTTCCATAATGAGGTCCCCAGACGGCAGTAGTAGGTATGCCTCGATCATATAATAATTGTTAACATCCTTAAAGGTACGGACAGACGTGCTCAAAAAAAAGCATGCTTAAAATTAGCATGCTCTGCAACTGTTCACATTTGCCAGCAATAAGCATGCTTCTTTTAAGCATACTCATAAATAAGCATGCTCAAAGCATGTTCAGACGCGCTCGGAGCACGCTCCCTTCCACCCGCGCCTCAGGTAGCATGCTCGAAAATCAAATGTCGGTTGATACCGATGATCCTCATACATGAAAATAATTGTGAATCTCGTGTCACATTTCAAATGTTCGCCTCACCTAATTAAAATGAATAACGAACCAGAAGAGAGTTTTCCAAAAGATCCGATTTAAAAATGAATGAACCTTGGTATATTATATATCATTTATAGAACCAATGTGCTATTGTGGAACTTGTTGTTATCACTTATCACACAAACGTCAAACATGTCGCGTGGCTACTATTTTGTTGGAGTATTATTTGTCGGTTCGTTTCCGTAATTGTGACTTCGGGCGGGATTGGGGTGAGTTGTCCGATTAGATGGTTGCTTTTTCTGTTCTGTCGCATTTTACGTATTTTTCTTGGGTAAAAACAACTCCTAAGCCGACGCAAAGGGTGCGCCCCGTGATAATCGACAGCTCGCTTCATTTGTAATCGATGATCCCACTTCTTTCCAAACTTCCAAAACTTCACGATAAGCCGCTTCCCAAACGACTTTCACTCGCTTATTCACAGTCGAACGTCCATAAATTATATAAACTTTTTTTACAATCTTTTACGCAATGTCAGTGCCCCAGCGGCAGAACGACGTAAATTTTATTTGCATTCGGACATGTTTTCCCCCGAACCCGACATTTAAAACGTTTCTCGTTTAATTAATATCGTTCCCGCAGCCTCCGCACGAAGAGACAACTCAATCAGCGCTGAAATATGTAGCTAATGAAATAAGGCAGGTGTTATAGCGAATTTCAATTAAATTGCTCGAGTTCGAGTTGCTAACTAGGTCTCGTTTTGATCCAAACAACAATTCACCGTTAACTCTTTAGCCCTAACATCTCGACTTGCAACTAGAGATAAGTTCAAAGGTTAGAAGAGAGTTCAGTGATACTTCTTTACGCTTGAAGTACTCTTGTATTTTAATTAAATTTTGCCTCTGACGGGCACATAATATCGTTCGATATTAAGCATTCAAGATGTAAGGGTCCCGAGCACGTAAATTACTTAACACTGAATGCTGTCCCTCGTCAAAAAACCCTTGTCACGGCTCGAACGGGGCCAAATCGGAGAGCTCTGAGGATATAAATATGATAGTCGCGTTTTATGTTCACCTGGTAGGCACGGCAACTATATTGCGGAGGGCAGCAGGGGCCGAGGTTTTAATAAATAATGCAAGCCAGCTTCCGTTCGGACCCCGAGGGTCAGAATTAAAGGTCAGGAAACTCGTCAAGCAGCGGTAATAAAAAATTTGCGACGCTCGGGACCAACTTAAATCCTAGTGGTAACACAGGGAGGCAGCCATTTTATAAAGTAATAATTTGAGAAAGTACTATTTCAATTTTACTCTAAATCTGGGGCGGAGCCCGACTGGGGAAGTAACTCCACCTTACAGAAAACCACAGCCAAATAGCACTAGACCCTACTCATAGTGCTGTGTTCCTGCTGGTTAGTACCTAAGGTTGCCAAAGAGCTCAATGAGGACCCTTGCAGTGTTGATGATGAGGGACCCTCTTGTTCCTTTAGGCGTTAACACAGTGAATGCTTAACTTGATCCGGTGCGCCCTGCGATCTGATTCGTCTCGGTCTACCCTATTCGGCAGCAGGACCCCTTTACTTTTTTTTAAATTTTAGCTATATATCCATCCGCGCTGGTATTAAGGGATTTTCCATGGAGATTAATTAATAACTACCTACTTAATGTTGGTCAGAACTAGCCGAAGTAGGTATGTTTAACAAAATACAACACAATAAAATGAAAAAGTGTTTAGAGCAAACTAATAAAACAAACAAACCCAGTTTGTTTATACTTAAACAAACTGGGTTTGTTTGTGCAGACATTTTACGCAGTTACGAATATAAAAATACAAAACACGTTTGATGACAAGAAAATCGTAATATAGCTCAGAGAAACAGACATGAATTATGCTTGTTCTTGTTCTGATTCTAACATGGTCGCTCGGCGCTGCTATCCTGCTCGAATTTATTGCAGTCCGTGCCTTAATGCCACTTGCTAATGGAGTTACGAACACCGCTCTTTGTTTTAATTTTGAAAAAATATGAGAGAGTTGTGTATAATCTAATTTTTATATTACGTACAGTTATATTTTTGGAAATCAAAACATAATTCTGTTTCCTTGTGAATTATCACCAGAAAAGAATTTCTTTTCACCGGATGTTTGATGAGGTAGACGTGATTAGGGCACAAAACGTTTCTTTATAAAATATGCGATATCGGTTTCCTTTCAGTGTCTCAAATATGTGGTCCCGGCGCTCGCCTGCCTTTATATTACATAAAAAATGTTTGTTCATCGGTCCCATGCCCTAAACGGGCAAACATTTTAATGAAGCGATCTCTTTTCTCTTTCTATCAGTAAAAAAGCTCGTTTGCCGCCAGTAATTGCTTCGTTACGTTTTTCGGTTTGTTTGTTTTGAGCCGTCTTTTTCTCTAATGTACCCAATGTATTGAATGGCGAACGAATGTATTTTCTGCTCGTAGTCGCTATTTTGAATTCGCTTAATCCAATATCTCAGGGTTGTTTCTTAGTCGGAAAAGCTGTTTGGAGAAATCGCTAAGTTAATCCGCGGTACCTTGAGGAAAATATGAGCGGTTAAGTGTGGGTTTCGTTAAATTTTATCGCGCAGGCAAGCAGGTGATCCACAAATTCCCTCCTTTTTTTGCACAAATAAAGTTGACAAATAAACGTTTTTGCTGACAGTACGCTCGTTTGGGACCTTCAAAGGTTAACAAACTCCGTTATCTCGTGAAACGCGTATAAAAGCAGAATTTTCGTTTAAACTGTGATCACACACGATGAGATAATTTTATTCGCGTTGAGCTCCGGCGCTGTAGTGTAAGTATTTTTTCATAAAATTCGTCGCAAAAGGCGTGTTATCGTGATATTGTAAGATGCTCCATCGATTTAAAACCCCTTTTTAGGGTTCCGTAGTCAACTAGGAACCCTTATAGTTTCGCCATGTCTGTCCGTCCGTCCGCGGATAATCTCAGTGACCGTTAGCACTAGAAAGCTGAAATTTGGTACTAATATGTATATCAATCACGCCGACAAAGTGGCAAAATAAAAAGTGGAAAAAAATGTTTTATTATGGTACCCTATACGTAAAGTGGGGAGTGATTTTTTTTTTCATTTCAACCCTAACGTGTGATATATTGTTGGATAGGTATTTAAAAATGAATAGGGGTTTATTAAAATCATTTTTAGGGTTCCGTACCTCGAAAGGAAAAAACGGAACCCTTATAGGATCACTTTGTTGTCCGTCTGTCTGTCTGTCTGTCTGTCTGTCAAGACCATTTTTCTCAGGAACGCGTAGAGGTATCAAGCTGAAATTTATATCGAATACTCAAGTCTATTGTCCCTTGGAGCTGTAAAAAAATCAAACTTAAAAGCCTACGCAATCAAAAGATACAGTCGTTTATGCTGCAAATTTTAGAGTTTTTCGGCACTCGCAAAACCTACGGGGTACTTCCCGTGAACTCAGAAACTTGAAATTTGGCACGAAGCAACGTCATATAGCATAGACAATGGAAATTTTACAAAAAAGTAGACGTTTTTTGTAAAATCATACAAAAAAATATTTTAATAAAATTTTGAACTTACTACCTTTTTCCTCGTAAACACGTGGAGGTATTAAATTGAATATCATGTCAAATACTCAGGGCTATATGACCTTTTAGATGTAGCAAAACCAAACTTTTATGTCAACGCAATCAAAAGAAATTGCAATTTAAGTCGCATATTTGAAACTGAGTACTCGCATGAAACTCAAAACCTAAAGGGTACTTCCCGTAAACTCAGAAACTAAAAGCCTACGCAATCAAAAGATACAGTCGTTTATGCTGCAAATTTTAGAGTTTTTCGGCACTCGCAAAACCTACGGGGTACTTCCCGTGAACTCAGAAACTTGAAATTTGGCACGAAGCAACGTCATATAGCATAGACAATGGAAATTTTACAAAAAAGTAGACGTTTTTTGTAAAATCATACAAAAAAATATTTTAATAAAATTTTGAACTTACTACCTTTTTCCTCGTAAACACGTGGAGGTATTAAATTGAATATCATGTCAAATACTCAGGGCTATATGACCTTTTAGATGTAGCAAAACCAAACTTTTATGTCAACGCAATCAAAAGAAATTGCAATTTAAGTCGCATATTTGAAACTGAGTACTCGCATGAAACTCAAAACCTAAAGGGTACTTCCCGTAAACTCAGAAACTTGGCACGAAGAAACTTCATTATAGCACAGACAAAGGAAAAATTACGAAAAGTAGACATTTTTAGTAAAATCATACAATTTTTTTTTTTTTTAATTTTAAACTGACCACCTTTTTCCTCGTAAACGCGTAGAGCTAATAAATTGAAATTAGTAATAAACATACTACAACTTTTGCTTGTTATAGGTTTGTACGGAACCCTCGGTGCGCGAGTCCGACTCGCACTTGGCTGGTTTTTTTGATAATGTAAATATTTTCGGAAATAATCGCTCCAGAAGTAAAAAAAAATGTGCCCCCCCCCCTCTAACTTTTGAACCATAAGTTTTAAAAATATGAAAAAAATCTCAAAAGTAGAACTTTATAGAAACTTTCTAGGAAAATTATTTTGAACTTGATAGGTTGAATAGTTTTTGAAAAAAAAATACAAAATAATTTCTGAACTAAGTTTGTAATTTAACCGTATAAGCAGGTGTTTATTGTACCTGTAATTTCTACAAAATCACAATGAAATAACGTGCTTTCAAATAAAGTAAAAACGGTGAAAATCGGTTCACGCAATAAAGAATTATCCTATAAAAATCATCTTCCATACTTTAAGCTCGCGCGCAATAGTTTACTTAATTTGCCGATAGATTTCGCTGTACGTGGAACGCTCATATCCTACATGGCGGTGTTATTTTAACTCTTAAGTGGGGACACTTACTGTGACGGATGGAAAACTACGGAACCCTACACTGAGCGTGGCCCGACACGCTCTTCGCCGGTTTTACCTATTCCTATTAGATATGGTTGTCATGCTTTCATTCCAAAAAGTGTCTAAGACAAATATAAAAAAAAAACTTTTAACTTGATATTAATTATTACCTAACGAGTTACATAATGGACGGTATATAGGGAACGTACCCATACTACGTGACCAATTTTTTTACAATTTTCACCCCTCCCCCCCCCTCGGTGACCAACCGTAGTATATGCCAAGATCCCTCCCCTCCCCCTCTGGTTGTCACGTAGTAATTCTTGATATTGTTTTTTTGCAAACAGAAAGTAAAAAATATCATAATTTGGCGCATATTTGTATTTATTAAAACGGCGGTTGCCGCGCGTCTCAAGGTGCGTGCAAACCATAATTAAAAAGTCAAAAAAAAAAATTGCGCGAGATTTCCCTAGAGAATAATTATTGATTACGTGACGTAAACCTAAACCCCCCCCCTCCCCCTTGTGACCAAGAGTAGTATTTTGACGACCCCCCTCCCCCCCCTAAACGGGTCACGTAATATGGGTACGTTCCCATAAACTAAAGCCTACCTACGCATGTTTACTCCTACAATCCTGGTATTATGGCGTGTCAAGCGGCCGCTCCGATTATTGCTGTGGCGTCACGGCCTTCAGGGATGAGATGACAAGACAGATGCCATCTGCTGATAACAGATAATCAATTAGCCGTATTACGCATATTAAGATTATGCAAACCATTGCGCAAGGTTAATTTATATGCATGCATGTTTAATAGTTATTAAATACTGCTTACAATTTGAATGTACTTCTCTGTGTTGATATGAATGCTTATGGGTATAATAAGTACCACGGTCTCTCACGATGTGAGTCCATCCCGAAAGACGCGGTATTTGTAGCCATCGAGCGTGCGATTGAATAACTCGAGATTATTAAAGACTTAATTCGATCTGTTGTCCTTCAACCCTTTGCGTCACAAATAAATATTGTTGGTTTACGTACAAGTTTGCCAGATGTTTCGCGCTGCGGTTATTTAACAAGCGTCCAATGAACATTGTCACATTGCCTCACCGTCATCACGGCTTTAATGTAGGCGTGATTGAATTTACAATAAAACATCTCAATCAGGCGGCAATCACATCACGGCTGATTGAACCGTAATGCTATTAAAACTCTTGTGCCCATAGTTGCCGTGAAATCGTTCCCATTACTGCGTAATCTGGTAATGGAGCCCCATCTGGACGTTCCCGGGATCCGGTCAGTATCGATAAGCTTCACGCCGGCTCCATTTTTACTCTTTTCTTTGTCTGCTCCCCTGGTAATGTGTATGCAAATGTAATTTTACTCTATTGTTGCTGCGAATGCTCCGATGTCAATTTCGAAGTACAAATGAATGAAACACTTGAAAAGTTTCTGAATATTCTGTGGAAACAATGATTCTATAAAACGAATAAATTTATGTTTATTTGTAACAAATTGGGTAATATAGCGCATTTTGCTACTATTTTATTAAAAAACTAGCTGTGCCCGCGGCTCCGCCCGCGTGGAATTCGGTCTGTGTCAGTAAGCGGCTAATTAACCCCTAATTTCTCTCCCGCTACCCTGGAGGCGGAACTTGAAGTAAAGTTGACAGATGACGCTAGAGGAGGACAGTAGTCCTAATAAAATATTTTACAATTACCACTAAATGAAAGTACACTCAAAAATGAATACTTTTTTTATCATATTATTAATTTTTGGCATGATTTAAACGACATAGAGTAGTAGGTGTACCTATATTGGACGATACAGGACCACTTTTGTATTTATACGTTCATGTCCACGGCAAATATCATCCAAATCGATCCTCCCGTCAAATCAGTCTAAGCATGAAAGGTAAGAACAGGCGCGGTTGAAATTGGGGGGGGTGTCACAAATGCAGAAATGATTTTTTTCTATTTGAGGTGCACTTGGAGCGGGTAGGGAGTCCATGACCCATGCAAATTTAACTCAATCGAGTGTAGTGGCTACCCCCCCCCCCCCTTTTAGACGGTGAATTTGAGCATGATGAGATGAGAACCGGCCAAGAGCATGTCGGGCGATGCTCAGTGTAGAGTTTCGTAGAGGCCGCCCTGTTACAAAACATCCGTTCAAAAGGTCGTTTATTAAGGGATATTTGGCGGCGCTTACGTCATTTTACTATTCGGCACTTCCTTTCACTATGCATTTTTGACTGATAATTCAAAAACGGCTGAACCGATTTTATTCAATATAGTTTTTATTGAGAGTTCTTATCAGGCCTCACCAAATTTCAGCTTTCTAGTGCGAACGGTAACTGAGCTAGACCGCGGACAGACGGACGGACATGGCGAAACTATAAGGGTTCCTAGTTGACTGCGGAACCCTAAAAAGAGATAAATAGTAGTTATGTAACTGTTACGTAATAAGGCCTAATTATGTACAGAAGCATACACTGCTTTACCTACAAACATATTAAAAATCCAGAGGGGGGCCGGGCGTGCCGGCGGTCGGGGGTAATGAATTTTCATACGTTTTTACCACACTGTCACAGATAAATCCATATATTTATTTATCAATGTAAGCACATTACACTGCACTAATTAACGTCAGAGAAAAATAAAATACGTGAGTGTCGTGGAACACGCGATTGGAACGAAGTTATGTTATTTAATTTAAATTTTTTTTTGGAATTTTTTTTTTGTATTTTTTAGAAATTTTTGAAATAGTTGAAATTTTTGAAATTTGTGAAAGTATTGAAATTTTTAAAATTATTTGAAATTTTTGTAATTTTTGTAATTTTTGTAATTTTTGAAATTTTTGAAACTTTTGAAATTTTTGAAGTTTTTGAAATTTTTGAAATTTTTGTAACTTTTGTATTTCTTTGAAATTTATGAAATTTATGAAATTTTTTGAAAATTTTGCCATTTACATACTTTTAGGTTCCCGACTTTTTTCAGTTTTTTCATTTTTATCACTTTCTCACTTCTCACTTTAACTTTTCACTACACTTCGCTTCACTTCACTTTATTCTATTTTATATATTTTTTATTTCATTCCATTTTACATGTTTCTCAATCGTATGGGTGTCGAGTTTTCGTGACGTGACGCTTTTTCGTGACTTTTTTTTCGCCTAGCCTCCCATCCGCGAACCGTCCGATAAGAAACTTCGTTCCAAAACTACCACCGGTTCTAACCCTACATACACCTCTGGCCCAAGAAGTATTATGACATTTATGACCGAAAAGAAACTCGACGGGACTTATTTTTTTCAAAACAGTAAGTAATACATTATTAGATCTTAAAGATACAAAATAATGCCTAGTTCTTCAAGACGACATATCAAAACAGCTTAAAGGACAGATAATGTACCCATTATTTAATTATAAAGAAAAATAAATCCTAATCTGACTGCTTCACAAAACGTTTGATATGTTTTCCTACCTAAACGGTGTCCTACAAATGTTAGATGATTTTGTAGTAGTTTCTTGGTTTGGGCCATGCATCTTTGTCTGTCATATATAGTCCTCGAACCTGGAATAACCCTTTGACATTCAGGACATTTTCAAATATAAATTTAAAGCATCGACGGGTAACATGTTATAAATATGAACACCTTGACCAAAAAATTACAAATTATTTCAATACCAAATTTCATCTAAATACGCACAGCGGTTATTGGTTGTTTCTTCCCCATGTAAACTTTTTGCATCCGCTTAAGGGATAATTTCCGAGATAAAACTATTTTATTTCCTTTTCCAGAGCTCAAATTATCTCCATACCAAATTTTATCTAAATCGATTCTGCGGTTAATAATTCCCTATACAAATTTCCAACTCCCTTTTCACCCCTTTAGGGTTGATTTTGGGGTAAAAACTATCCTTGTCCTTTCTCGAGACGCATACTATCTCTATACACATTTCCATCTAAATCAGTTCAGCGGTAAAAAATTCCTCATACCAACTTCCAACCCCTTTTTCACCCCCACAAGGGTTTGAAAACTATCCTATGACGTTTCTCGAGACTCAAATTATCTTCATACTCATTTCTATCTAAATCGTTTCAGCGGTTAAAAATTCTCCATACAAACTTTCAACCCCATTTTCACCCCCACCAGGGTTGATTTTCGGGATTAAAACTATATATTATCCTTTCCCGGGACTCAAACTATCTCTATACAAAATTTCATCAAAATCCGTTCAGCCGTTTTCACGTGATGCGCGGTCAAATAAACAGACAAACAGATAAACAGACAAACAGACAAAAATTCTAAAAATTGTTGTAACGTGTTCTGTTATCGATTCTAAGTATCCCCTGCCAACTTTTTTTCGATTATCTTCCATGTACAGACTTTCGACCCTCTTCAGCTTTATTATATGTATAGATAGATTGGAATGTTTGCGTTTTTTATTATGTGATTATGATTATCATGTTGAAAAACAAAAGGCCGCAATCTTATTTAGCTTGTTTTTTAGATATATATAAAATTCAACTAAATACGTAACAGAATTGTAAGTGAAACATTTCAGTTCTTGGTAATTAATTGTTAAATTTGAAAAATTAAATCTTACCTTTATATTACATTTTTTTTTGCACAAAATATTATAACTGTAGATTACCAGCGCCATGAAGAAACATTTAAAACTTCATTGAAATGGTATTTTGTGGTCAAAGGTCGGTTTAGCAAACGAGCAGTGTTTGTTCCGCGCGCCGAGTGAATGCCTGTTTGTGTTGCACGTGAGATACGGGCGGTTCTAGTTCGGTTTGTTAGTATTGCACTATTTTATTTTTTCCCCTAGCTTGTTTACTGCAGATTCCACGCGAGAGATTTAACTTTTATTTTTGATACAGTTGTTTTTGTACGTTTTCAGAGAATGTTTTATATGCTATTGTTTTTAAAGGTCTAATATATTTCTTTTTGTGGTAAATATATGTAGAGTGATAACATATGTTAGTTTTTCGCTAATATTTGCATTGGAAGCGCTTCTTAGTGTTTGAGATTTTTCTTATTTTAAAAAGCTTTGAAACTCGTGAAATTTGTATTTTGGAGTTTTAAATTTATCCCATTGAAGTTTAGAAGTTAATAAAAATTAATACTACTTATATTGGTTTTAACTTTTGATTTTATTTTTATATATTTACGTATGAATGTCCTTACGACACATACAAAACGATCTTTACCGTGCCGATTTAGAGTATAAATAGCTGATCAAATGTAGCAGCCCTCTTAATCAAGCTCAGTCCCCACATTCGCACAGAACATCTCCAGGATCTCATCTTCCTCGTGGAAATTAAATCGGTGTAATTGATTCCCTTCCTTCCAAGAAATACCTAGTATCCCTTTGAGTGCGTACTCAGAGCGCAATATCTCCGATATTAGACGGCAAAAAATCTTGCTTCCAATATCGCTCCGTTGCACAGAATCATAATTTGTCCCGGTTTCCACTCGTGCCTCTTTGACAGTCGGCGGTGCAAATCGAACATTAAAAATTGCGTCGTGACTCTTTGCGAAGCCGCAAAATTATAACATCAAACGACATTGACAAACTGGAATGCCCTAGCGTGGACTGAGGAATTTGTTTTCATCACCTATTAAATTACCATTAATTTATTAATTTACTTTGCATTTATCATGTTGCCCTCTTTTGTAAAGCGTTTTGCTGAAAACGATCGCTTTGATGAATCTGAACAAAGCCAGGAAGCCATAACCGAGAGCGGTGACAATGGTGACATTAATTCAATGGATAATAATGGAATAAATAATGAAATGGAATTGGTTACTGTAAAAGATTGCTGCGTTTAAGAGTTAAGGTTGTGCTGTGCATTTGTTTTGCGAAAGAGACCGTTTTATAATAGCAGGTACTTTTTCACAGCGTCTCTCACTGTGTGATCAATTGGGTGATTAGCAGAAACGATTACTGTTATAAAGACTCAGCAATTTACAGTGCATCCTAAAGGAACCCTTAGTTCGCTGGACTTACGGGAAAACCGTAAATTAGCGTAGAGATTACATAAGAAAAAAAAAAACGGCCAAGTGCGAATCGGACTCGCGCACCAAGGGTTCCGTACAAATCTGTAGGTTTGATATGAATTTTAATTTAATACTTCTACGCGTTCATGAGGAAAGGGGTAGTAACTTAAAAATTATTAAGAATATTTTTATTATATGATGTAACTAAAAATGTACGATTTTCGCAATTTTTCCTTTATCTGTGCTATAAGACGTTGCTTCGTACCAAATTTCAAGATTCTGAGTACATTGTAGGTTTTGATTCCCTTGCGAGTTTCGAAAATTTGCGGAAATTTGCGGCATAAACGGCTGTATCTTTTGATTGCGTTGGGTTAGAAGTTTGATTTTTGACAGCTCCAAGGGACAGTAAACCTGAGTAATGATCTATTTCAGCTTGATACCTCCACGCGTTCCTGAGAAAAAGGGTCGGACAGACAGTCAGATGGACGGACGGACGGACAACAAAGTGATCCAATAAGGGTTCCGTTTTTTTCCTTTCGAGGTACGGAACCCTAAAAAAACTGTGTAATTGAAAAGGTGTCACTATTACACCTATAAAACTCTAGTAGTAAACTTGCACTGTCCGAGCTACTCGGATACTGCATATTTTCTATTTGTTTTGGTCATGCATGATAAGCTATTTTGCAACGGCAGGCAGTTTTATCGCCGGCGTCCCTCAGCTCTGTCCTCTCGAGCGGTCTGTGTCACGGCCAGGCGCGTGACGTCTCGCTCATTACGTCCACAACAATGTGCACTATTACCTGCTGTCGACCTGTCACCAGACGCTTGTTTGTTGTTCTAGTGTAGGTACCTAAAAGCCGTGAATAGATAATAGAAGTTTGATTGAGTATTTAATTAAACTATCCTTTGATAACACAAGGCCGGTTCTTTACCGGCTCTTTAGCGTAGCGTCAAGCGTCACCTATTTTTGATGGGGTATGATTTAACAGGCCTGCAAATCATTTATATATTAGTCAGCATAGAAATCAGTTTGTCAGCAAAAGTCTAACTATAGCCCAACCTTACCCTTGCTAACTGTCAAATTTTTCTGCAGATAAGTTTATGGCTTACAATGTAAAAGCTTCCCTTTTGAAATAGCGACGCTTGTAATTTGATATTTTTTGAGGTGCCAAAAAAAATATAGAAATCTTAAAACTTACTGTGGTAATTAGATCTCAAACTCACCCTAGAACGCCAAACTTCTTTGGATTGCTCTGGTATAAAATAAAGGTTGAACACGCCAAAACTTGGGCACGTAAAATTTGTTTTTAAACCAATTTGTAAATAAATAACTACATTATGAATACCACATTTAATGACAAATTTAATGACTTCTAAAATCACATTTTTAATATTAATTAATGTTTACACAGTAAGCCATAGATCGAACTTTTCTACGCACACGGGTCATAAGACTTTGCACGCTTTCTTTAGAAATGATTTTTGGCGCCCAGGTCCATTTTTTTTGTAGATCAGGGACCGATTTTACTTCTCCGGCTTTCTTTTTTAGAATTCCTTTCATAATACTCCAGTACTCTTCAACAGGCCGCAGTTCTGGACTATTTGGCGGATTGCATATTTTGGGTACCACCATGATCCTGTTAGCGTTGTACCATTCCATAACTGATTTTGCGTATGGCAACTGGCTAGATCTGGCCAAAACAGCGGTAATGAGGCATGCTGTCTTATAAAAGGCAGCAAACGCTTCTGTAAACAATCTTTCCGATAAATATCGCCGTTTATTGTCCCGGTGGTGATAAAAGAGCGACTTCTTTTACCACAGCTACATATTGCCTGCCAAAGAAGGTATTTTTTTCGAAATTGCCCTCGTTTTTTTAATTCAAAATCTTCAGGAGTATCTGTCCGAGATTTGCTAGTATAAAACTCTTGACCAGGTATTTGTTTATAATCCAATTTTATATACGTATCGTCGTCCATCACCGCGCATTCAAATTTTGTAAGAAAATCTTCATAGAGTTTTCGCGACCGTATCTATGCGGATAAGTTCTGTTTTGAGTCTCGAACTGGTGCGGCCTGGGCTTTATAACTCCTCAGTCCTGCCCTCTGTTTCGCTGTTTGTACATAGGACTGAGACATTTTCACTTTTTTAGCATCATTACGAGATGAAATCGTATGATTTGAGGCAAAAATCTTTAAAATACTCTTTCCTTTTTCTTATTCTTGACTCCCTGCAACCCACCACTTCCTGGCTTTTTATCTATTGTCAAGCGTTCACGGAAAGTTTTTAATACGTGACCAACCGTAGATTGTGGATATTTCAGCCTTTTCGCGATATCTCTGTAGCTTAACATGGGATTTTTTACATGTTCGTGCAAAATGCGTTCACGTTTTTGATGTTATACGCTCGACATTTAGCCAACGAATAAATAAAAGAAAATAAAACTATCATCATTTTATAGCCTAGTTCCTTGTGAGAAAATTGTTGTTTAAAAAGTTTGAATATCTCCATTTTTCGAATAACTATAGCTATTTTTACATGCCCAGGTTTTGGCGTGTTCAACCTTTACTGGGCATAATGTCTTTAAAAGCAAGCACCGGCGTCGCTGCAATTTGCCTTTGGCGCGTGTCTGCTAGATGCATCAACACGCTTTCGACGGCAGCAGCGGAAATTGATCCCGGTATCCGCTAGCGGATCCCAGCCCGGACCCGGACGTCCTGCCAGCTGCAACAGCTCTGAAAACACGTAGTAGAAGTAAAGTATTAACGAAAATAAACCTTTTTAAATAACACATGTAACATTTGATGAAACTCGTAGGAGTTAAGACTACTGAGGGGGTCATAATCTGTCTGGCAAAAAAGAGCACAGTCTACGGGCTTATTCAAATAGTATTTATAATTTACGAGCATATACTAGAGGGGCCGTGGAGTTAGCGTACTTAACAGGCACTAGTAAACTATAGTAGTTTACCATGCCTTTACATACCTGCTTAATGTTCGCAATCACTACATTTCTTTGCCACCTTTGTTGTAATACTTTTTCTACAATAATCTATAGACTCGCTACACAAGTATTACAAATAGGTTACTCGTAATACAGAAGTATTACGAGTAGGTTACAAAATCGTCGACCATGTGACTTTATTTAAATTCCTTATTCAGGTTTCACGCGTTGCCGAGTTATATTTATTGTGCCTGAAACCTTAATGCCTCCAATATTCTCGGTGTTATAGGCATAAACAATAAACCTTTGTTTTTATATGTTTTGGTAAATCAAGCTTTTGTGAAATTATGTTTGTCAGAATCGCTAATACTCGTACAAGGGAAAGGGAATATTCCTCGACATCGATTTCGATGACTAATACTCGTACAAGGGAAAGGGAATATAGTCCTCCACATCGATTTCGATGATGGCGACCCCAACAATTAAGGATTTATCCTTTTATGAGCTCTTATGTGGCTGGCCAAACTTGCTCCTAAAACAGTCAGTCATAATGACATTATTTCTCTACTCGTCCTTCTCATCTTTCATACATAGAATAGGACGGGCACAGAAATAATGACATTATTACTCTTAGAGAATTTAACCCGGATGGAGTAGCCATGTCTGTCATTTTCTAGACACTGACGTTTATCTGACGTAGCTATTTGTACGTTAGGTACGAATATCCATACATTTGACGTTCCCCTCCCCCGCAAAAATCGACAGACTCTTTTCCATACATGTGTATGACCACTGGTCATATGTTTTCGGCAGAGTACTTACCCGTAGGTACTTTTTTTTTTTTTTTTTTTTTTAATACCACGACGGTGGCAAACAAGCATACGGCCTACCTGATGGTAAGCAGCTACCGTAACCTATGGACGCCTGTAACTCCACAGGAGTCACATGCGCGTTGCCGACCCTTTACAAAAAGAAGGATTCACTGTGTTGACGGCTAAAGGAACAAGAGGGTCCCTCATCGTCAACACACTGGGTCCTCTTTGAGCTCTTTGGCAACCTTACTCACCAGCAGGAACACAACACTATGAGTAGGGTCTAGTGCTATTTGGCTGTGGTTTTCTGTAAGGTGGAGGTACTTCCCCAGTCGGGCTCTGCTCCAGATTTGAGCGAGATGAACGTGCCCTACCACACTAAGCGAGATGCCATTCGCAGTGCCCATACCTCTCTTTTTGGCATAGTTTAAGGACATACCCAAGTCCGGACGTAGTTTAAGGACATACCCCGGGTCCAAAAATACCCGCATTTATCACAAAGTCATAAATGTAATTTATTCGCAATATTTTCCGCTCCCGCCAACCGCATTGCGCGAAAAACCGGTTCAGTTCTGTTCCCAATTATTCCGAGTCGGCGACAAAACTCATCTAACTTAGGCGTCGCGACGCCAACTCTGTAAATATGCCGCTACTAGTCCCGTCCCCAATATTCCCCAGGTGGAAATATTCCTTAGGAAACGAAAACGGTATTGTAAACGGTATATAAGCTTTGATAAGTAACTCCCAACTGGGCTTTTTTATGACAGTCAGTACACTTTAAGTACTAAATAATCCCATAAATATTTTCAGTTTTTCACGTTGCGCTAGGTATAATATATATGTATAGGTTTTTGCTAGCGACACCAAGGAAGGATTGTAGGTATAAGTATTATTTTTATCCACAAAACTATCACATTGAACTATTTCAACAATAGCTCTCTTTTTATAACAGTTTCGTTTGTCAATAACCTATATCAGCAAAATAAATAAATAAACAGCTTCTGACGTTATTCACAAGTGAAAAGTGGCTTTAGTACTTGTAATATTGAATTTTTAATTCGATTCCATTTAGTTTATTTTATTTAGCATTATACGTTCGTGGGGAATATTCCTGAGAACGTCCCCACCCGAATTATACCCATGGCACATCCTACATGAACCTCTGTAAACATGCCGCGACCTTTTTCGCCGCTAAATACGGCTAGGATTCCATTTGCCGCATCGTCAGAAGGTATCAGCATCACTAGTTTAGTCGTCACGTAGGATTACGATATTTTTTTAGCAAAATACAAAAAAAATACGTCATAAGGGAGATAGGGACACAAGTACAAATACAACGACGTGCGATTAAATGTTGACCAAATATCAACGTTGGCGTGGATATTTTACTTGCGTACTTGCCATGGGTATAGCAGTAGGATTATAGGGATGGTAAGCGACGTGCTCAACACTACCCTGTGTTTTGTTTATTTTAAAAAGTAAAACTTTGTTCTGTCAATTGATCGGTTGTATTTTCTATCGCTTTTGTAACTTATTTGAGATTAATGTTTGGCAGTTGTGTAAATAATAAAGTTGTACATAAATAGTTGTTGGTACCTACTGTGGTGTATAATAGAAGGGTAAGTAAATTAAATACTTAAGTGCGTCTACTACATTTCGTCTCCTAGCGGCACAATTGTCTACGGCATACATAAATAAAAAAATAAACTAGAAGCGAATCACTTTGGCAACACCGGTTGTCTTATTACAACAACCAATTTTTTGTACATAAAGAATATTGCTTCATAATATATATGTGTTAAACGATTAATCGTTCGAAAAAAAGTAAATAAATATTAACAAATCGGTGTCGCATAACTCATACAACACAACTTCTACATACACATGGGTATGATTTAACCGCTCACCAAATAAATACGAAGTCGATTCGATGACCTTAATTATTAAGATTCGCCACTAGAATAATAAATATGCCACCAAAATTGTACCACCAAATAATATCAAAACGATTACCAAATCTAAATCTTGGTGGCAGAAAATATAGTTGCCCATATTTATAGGTAAAAAGATAACTTTAAGTGATCACAATCGTTTTCGTCGTGGGGTTTTTCTTATCTAACCATATTTTTAAAAAGCATCTGTGTTGTAATCGTGTTAGCTTGTTGATTTTAACTTGTTGGTTTACCAGTGAATTATATTGAAGAAATCTACACAAATACTAGGTCACTAGGGTTATGCTGCTGCTGTTAATTTGATAACCTCTCTGTTTAATATTATAAGCTACTATAAAATAGTGAGCATGCACGGAACTAACACTCAAACGAGGACCCTGTAGATATATTGTCCCCATATGCAACCCCGATTAATAAGTAAGTTATGAGTAGTGACTAGGAGTTCGGCAATTCGTGATCAAATGCAATATGGCGGCACGTGCCGACCCTCGTCACTTGTGTCGTCCGATACGATACAGTATCGCTGTTTTCCCAGTGGCCGAAGCGCGGGCGAACCAGTTTAACTTGACCAAAAATATATTTTCAGGGATCTAAATCTCATAGATACGGTACAGGCTATAAAGGTATAAGTGTTAAATTCTAAAGAAAGTACTAAGTTGATTTATGCAACGTAACAGCGTTACGGCGAGAAACCGCTGAAACACGACACTTTTCGGCCAGAAGTCTGCGCTTGCAATAATTGTCCTGGAGAGGCCGCGGCACGTGCGCTGTTAACGAGCTGTATAGTGCACGTAGTGGCACGACCGCAAAACTGATAAACCCTCAGCCCGTCAAGTCGGACTTTTGGCGCTATGTATGTTTGTGTTATCATCGTTAATCAGTCCGTCTTGATTATGGTGGTGCATATGGTCCTTATATTAACTTGTCTTGTAAGCTTTTGGAATACGATGAATACGTATAGGCACTTCTGCAGCCCGGGTACCGATGTCTTGCGTAACTTTCTTTGAACTTGTTTTTATGTTTACCGAACTTTGGGAGTGACCTTTTCTGTCATAATCTCCTTTGAAGATACCGTCTATGAGAGTTTACTTAGACCCTTCCTTTAATATTCATCTTAAATTCTACTACAATTTTATTTATGTACATCAAAAGGTTTTTACAGCCATAAGTTGTCAGACTTGTTGATGAAATGAATTGTCAATCTAACAAACCCTCTAGCACAACCACTACACGAGTCGAGTCGGTCGCGAGATTATGCCACAATGACATTTCCAACAATGGTCCTTAGAAAAACTAAATTTGTATGGCGGGAAGTAGTTTTTATTTATTTTAGCGGAAATGGCATACTCTTCGTCTCGAATTGGTCCCCAGGTTTCCGAAATACTCTAAAATTAAAATGCTGTACTCTTAGAATACAGCTACAGGGAAGAATTTCATCTAAGAAAAGCCTTCTGGCTTTATATTATTTCAGTACATTGTTAAGGACCAATAATCTTTTGGTTCCTTCTCTCGTTGTATGGTATAATTGGTATCTGGAACAGCGCTCTCTACACTAAGTTTTTACCGGCCGTCCCCATTGACATGTGGAACGTAGGTTCAATTAGGATAAGGACACGCAATGTCCTTCACCTTAAATTGAACCTCAAACCCGGTCGACAATTCATACTAACTGCGGTCAGCGGCGTCCAAGCGTTTCCAAGTTACGTTGTGGCATTCATTCTCATACCGTGATTTGCTTTTTTTTCTTAATGCGAACTGTTAAGGGATGGAATTCGCTTTCATCGTCTGTAGATAGTTACGTACTTACGTACCCTGACGAAAGCTGTATAGTCAGGCAACACTAACTCCTCATCGACTTCGCAAAATTAAGTGTGTCAAGCTAGTATTTTATGGAAGCAGTCTACATTTTGCTACTGCAAAATCTATTACAACAACAAGATAATTTTCAGCACTGTCTTATTTCGAATGGTCAGAATAACGTCTGTTGTAGATTGGTTTGTTTTAGGAGCTGTCGCATTTTCTAAGTCGGTGGCAAAGAATATTAAAAACCGAACAGTTGCAGTAGCCTATAGACGCTTGCAACAGCTGCAACTTCAAGGATGACAAATGCGCACTTTCGGTTTTATAAAAATCTTGACACTCCGTTTTAGAACCAATACTGTAATCTCTTGTGAAAACCTATTAGCAATCATCATTACTGGTGACCTATTAAGAATTGTTTACTCCAATTAAGAACGCCCCAGTAAGAACGTTGGGAAAGTTAACGCCGCAACAGAAACCGACGCGGGCCGCTCGGGACCCTCTGGAGACGCTGATAAAACCGCCGGAGCCTACTCCGACTAGGGGGACCAGGCATTCACGGCTGATGAAGGAAAATTACAAATTTATTTACACAGGCTCAAATATTTTATTGATATATGGGGTTGAGGGTAATATTTTTTTCAGTGCATAATGCTTATGGCAGCTGAAATGATGGAGGTGATATGATAGAATAACCAATCATTACTTTTTTACACCACTCTTTAGAAAGAGAGGAACACCTTATCGTGACAATTATCACGGTATGGGGGAAAATGACCTAATTTGAACTAATACTTAAAATTAGTTTTTTAATTTATTCAAATAGGTGTAATATTTAGTAACATTCAACTATCAAATCTGCGCCGTCTCCTCGACATTCTAGGAATTGTGTCCAGACATCTTTGTCATCTATTGTTTCAAGGATTTTCTGAGTCATAATAAATTGTTCTTGGTTATCCTACTGTCGGCTAAACATAAATGAAAAAGGAGGCATTTCGGAAGATCGTAAACTCCGACTTATTAATTTAAAGATCGTAAAACAAAGGCGTTCCATCCCGACGTTTATTAATCTGTGCAATCAGCCGGGGGCCGAGCATAAACGCCCGTTATAAAAAATCTGTCAAGTGAGAGTTGGGCTCACTTGTATACAATTTTTATATAAGACCGTGTTCATTGCTGCAGTTAATCACACTAGGATTATTGTTTTATTTGGAGTCTAAAAAATCAGCGAATACAGACAACATTTTTTTGTATAGGTATACTTTTTATCGGCTTATAATTTTCCGGGTATCTAAAACATGAATCGGCAACTTTTCTAAGGCATATAATAATATAAATTGGCCGTGAATTAATATTTTAGCGACAATATTTTTTTGTAAGCGTCATGTGGCATCATATTATTGAAAAACGGCAGCAATACATAGCTGACCAAAAAATTTACCGGGAACTTGAAATAATAGGTTGGCAACAAAAATATTAACTTGGCATCTATTATTCAAAGCAGGCTTGGTTTAAATGTTTGTCAGCTATTTGTTTCTACCTAATTAACCATTTTTTGGGTATCAATTGCTGGTATCATCTAGACACACGGCAGTGTGTCCGCCAAGTTCGAGCAAAAAAAAGCGACACACCGGCCGTGGGTTATATTACACGAACCATTTCGGGCCAATTTCGACCACCCTATAACTCAAAACATATTTTATCTACGCATATGAAATTTCGAGTGTCTGTTGACATCCCCTTAATTGTCTAGAATACAAAATTTCATTATTCTACCTATAGCAGTTCTTGAGATATTGACGTCAGAAAATCGCTATTTTTACTATACACTCACTCACTGACTCACTCACTCATCAAAAACCTAGACCACTTCCAATGGTCGTACTGACTTGAAATTTGGTATGGAGATAGGTCTTAAGGTCAAAGTAAAGGGAAAAATCTGAAAACGGCCAAGTGTGAGTCAGTTTTAAAAATAGCGAAGGTGTAACTTTGTTCTACTATGAAGTCATAATGAACTAAATGGGTCTATCTTCCAATGGTCGTACCGACCTGAAATTTGGCTCGAAGGTTTGTCTTTAGGTCGAAATAAAGTAAAAATCTGAAAACGGCCAAGTGTGAGTCAGTTTCGAAAACAACGAATGTGTAATTTTGTTCTACTATAAGTAGGTATGGAGTGGAAATGAGATAAGACTTATTTAAATTTAGATACATACCAATTTAAGACAATACATGTTTGTCTTAAAGACAAGAACAATAAAATTGTTCACCACTCTGTGTGTGTCTGTTGCGGGAACCGAACCCACGATTTACGAAGTGCAAAGCAGGTCACTAGGTACACTAGGTGCGCTAAATCAGTCAAACAAAAATGAAGACTATTTTTTCTCGCATAGTCTAAATAATTTCTAATTTTACAACTAATAAAATCGCAGATTCAAGAACATGGAAATCATATATACTCTAAGATGGAATTATATATACTACTGCCCATCTCACCCTCCGATACGCCACGGGTTGAGATGGGATGGTGCACTTCTAGGGCTACATAATAGGCCACCAATTATAATACCTACTGGTAGGTAGGTATTACCAAGTTATTAATTATCTATGTAGGTAGCGTACTTACAAACAGAATAAAGTACGTTATTGATGTATGTAATTATATGTAAGTAGGTACATTTTATAGGTGTAGGGAGCCAGTTTATTTGTAAAAATTACCTATAAATAAATAGTAAAATAGAATTAGACGCTTAGTATAAAGGGTATAGTATAAAGTACATACCTAAGTGGAATGAGACATTTCCTAAAGCAAAAGTGATAAAAAAATAATAAAGAACCTACATCTAACAAAAATAAATGAAATCCCATCAAAAACATAAATGTGAAAGGCTGCCAAGTTCGATACTATGGGAATGCTTCGCCTATAAAAGAAGTGAGATCTGAATAAGTACCAAGTTCCATAAAAATACCTCAAATCATAAATAGTTATAGGAATGCACACTTGATTTCCAGCAGTTTTTAAGGTACATTTTGAATAAGTATCACGTTACATAGAAATACCTAAAATTATAATAGTCAGAGAAACGCACACCGGTTTTTTTAGCAGTTTCCTTATAACATTTATTATTTTCAGTACTTTTTAATGATGTAACTTGGCAAGTTTTAATAGAAAATTATATACTTGACACATTGCAGTCCAAAGGTGTCGATTCATTGCATTGAAAAGGTGTGTGGTGTGTGAAAACTTGCCAAGTAACATCATTAAAAAGTACTGAAAATAATAAATGTTATCAGGAAACTGCTAAAAAAACCGGTGTGCGTTTCTCTGACTATTATAATTTTAGGTATTTCTATGTAACGTGATACTTATTCAAAATGTACCTTAAAAACTGCTGGAAATCAAGTGTGCATTCCTATAACTATTTATGATTTGAGGTATTTTTATGGAACTTGGTACTTATTCAGATCTCACTTCTTTTATAGGCGAAGCATTCCCATAGTATCGAACTTGGCAGCCTTTCACATTTATGTTTTTGATGGGATTTTAATTACGGTAGCACTAAAATTTCAGGAAATTGGAATATTTTCAAGGTTCATTACCAAAATGGTTTAAAAGGAAGCATGTGCTACTCTGTCTTGTCACAATGTCTATTTACTTCGAAATTGTTAGATCGATTGAGCTGAAATTTTGTAGGCTGTATGTCCCCTGGTGCTTTAAGGGGGTAATTAAGAAAATTAAATAAAATGTTTTGCAAACCATAGGGTTTGTTAGTTACCATCAGGTGGGCCGTATGCTTGTTTGCCACTATCGTGGTATAAAAAAAATTGTCTGCGCGACCGGTATGCATGTTGGTTAGGTAACCCGGTTGGCGGACAAATGTCCGCTTACTGACAGCTTGTAGTGAATTTTGTTTTTCACTTCGTGTTTCACATTATTTAAAAAAACTAACCCTTTACTGCATAACATGCTATTTCTGGCCGTTATAGCTTTCAACTTTTGGTAGTGTGTACCTAAATTAAAGGGCTTGTTTTGAGAATGTAAATTTTTTTTTTTGTCAAATATCTTGTGGTGAAATTAAGAATCGGACTCAAGAAAAAATAATATTAAAATTGTGTGATGTATGGAACCCTCGGGGCGCGACTCCGATTCGCACTTGACCGTTTTTTAGGGTTCCGTAGCCAAAATGGCAAAAACGGAACCCTTATAGTTACTTCCGTCCGTCCGTATGTCACAACCATTTTACTCGGAAACTATAAGACGTATCATACTAAAAGGGTTTAGCAGGCTAAGGAAGGACGTGTGGCCCCTGTGAGGAATAGTTGAATTGGTAAATGTCAATTGTTTGTCGCCTCATAACTGGTAATCACTCCAACTTTCAGCCCTCTATCTTGAACTGTCACAGAGATAATGTCAAAAATGTATTTTCTTAACATTTTTTTTCATACTCGTATATCTCCTAATCCATAGCAGCTAAAGCATCGAAACAAAATCACAGCTACGTAGTTTGAGTGGGAGTATACCCTATAATTTTATTAATATTTTATACGTGAAAAATAAAAGAAATAAATGTCAATTTATTTGTTGACAGCTCTTTCCAACGTGTTTTTATGAAAGTACAATTATGAAAAAAATCATGTAAATTGCCTATAGTATTAGCTACTAGCATACAAAAAATCAATTGATTATATTTGGTGCAACATACTGTAAAAAAAAAACTAACGAAAGTATTGAAGTATCAAGAGTAGGCTTCTGAACTGAAAGTTCGTTTTTAAGTTTTATGTTTGTTGCCTAGCAACAAAGGGTGTATTGTTTTTAATTTGACGTATGACTGTCAAAAAAGGTCACTGAACTACTGCTGTGTTAGCATTTGTAACTAATTTTTAACCGACTTCAAGATTTGAAAAGAGGAGGTTCTCAATTCGGCGTGTATGTTTTTTTTTTTTTTTTTTTTTTATGTTTGTTACTCCATAACTCCGTCATGTCTGAACCGATTTTGAAAATTCTTTTTTTGATTGTAAGTATATATATACAGATTGGTCCCGTTTTTGTCAAAACGCAGTTCTGATGATGGGATCCATGAGGAATCGAGGGAACTCCTCAAATCTTAAAGGCATACATATAGTGATTTTTATATTTTTATCAACAAAACCATCATTTTCATTCAAAACAGTGACATTTGATGAAGTAGAACTGCTGATGATGATCAGAACGGAACTCTTCAACGACGCATAGTTCACGTTTGGCGATTCGTCCTCTTCGCTGTGTTTGTTTAGCAAGTTTAATTGTCAGAACAAATGTTCGTCAAGCTCAAGTTCTGATGATGGGATCCATGAAGAATCGAGGGAACTCCTCAAATCTTAAGGGCTTACACATAGTGATTTTTGTATTTTTATCAACAAATCAAGCATTTTCATTCAAAAGAGTGACATTTGATGAAGTGGAACTGCTGATGATGAACAGAACGGAACTCTTCAACGACGCATAGTTCATGTTTGGCGATTCTTCCTCTTCGCTATGTTTGTTAAGCAAGTTAGATTGTCAGGACCAATTTTCGGCAAGCTCAAGTTCTGATGATGAGTTCCACGAGGAATCGAGGGAATTCCTCAAATCTTAAAGGCATACATAAAGTGACTTTTGTATTTTTATCAACAAATCAAGCATTTTCATTCAAAAGAGTGACACTTGATGAAGTAGAACTGCTGATGATAATCAGAACGGAACTCTTCAACGACGCATAGTTCACGTTTGGCGATTTGTCCTCTCCGCTGCGTTTTTTAAGCAAGTTATTTCATTGTATGGAATCTAAGTGCACCATCTACAATAATCCTTCACCGGCTACCCCCATTGAAGTCGGTTTTTTTTTCTTAAAAATTATACTAACTACTAAATCAACGAAACGACGGATGTGCTATATGTTTATTATTTTATAAACAAAATTAATTGGTTTCATTATAGTACACGTATTAAATTAACATAACGAATTAAATAACTCATTAGAGCAGATATCACAATATAAGTCACTTAGATAATGACTATCGTAATATTCGGCAGTCATCGCAATATCCTTTTTACATAATATTTTCATCAGAGAGCGATATCTCAATATCTGGTAAAGACTGTAAAAACAGTTGCTTCGCTATTAACCGTGGAAAGTTGAGCCCAAATATTTTTGATTTTATGATTTCCATCTGAAAGAATGTATATACATGAAGTTTCTGTTTTATTTTATTTACATTTAAAGCTTACTTTCGCCATTATGGAAAAATCGGACTCCTCTTCTACATAACGTGTTGTATATTTCCTTAAACAATCCACTATTATGTTAAATGTGCTAGCGTATAAACTAAGCGTTTGTCGATTCCGAGTAACATTAGACATTATGATTTATTAGGTATGAGCTATCTTTAAATTATACAATACTCAATCAAATACAAACATTGAAAACATTGAAAAAAAAAAATATCGATGTTGGTTCAAGTCCAACTGGGTTGATTATTTTTTCAATGTTTTCAATGTTTGTATTTGATTGAATAACATACTAATGTATGAGTGGAATACCCACTTTAAAAAATTTAAAATAATTATACAATACTATTAAAATAAAATAAAATAAATAAATATTTGGGGACAATCTTACACAAATCAACCTAGTCCCAAACTAAGCAAAGCTTGTACTATGGGTACTAGGCGACGATATACATACTTATATAGATAAATATATACTTAGATACATAGGAAACACCCATAACTCAGGAACAAATATTCGTGATAAACACACAAATAAATGCCCTTACCAGGATTTGAACCCGGGACCTCCTGCTTCATAGGCAGGGTCACTACCGACTGGGCTAGGAGGCCGTTGTATTATACAATTTATACGCTAGCACATTTAACATAATAGTGAATTGTTTAAGGGAATATACAACACGTTATGTAGAAAAGGAGTCCGATTTTTCCATAATTGCGAAAGTAAGTTTTAAATGTAAATAAAATAAAAAATAAAACAGAAACTTCATGTATATACATTATTTCAGATGGAAATCATAAAATCAAAAATATATGGGCTCAACTTGCCACGGTTAATAGCGAAGCAACTGTTTTTACAGTCTTTACCAGATATTGAGATATCGCTCTCTGACGAAAATATTATGTTAAAAGGATATTGCGATGACTGCAGGATAACATTGTCCTATACCTGGGATGACGAATATTACGATAGTCATTATATAAGTGACTTATATTGTGATATCTGCTTTAATGAGTTATTTAATTCGTTATGTTAATACGTGTACTATAATGAAACCAATTAATTTTGTTTATAAAATAATAAACATATTAGCACATCCGTCGTTTCGTTAATTTAGTAGTTAGTAAAATTAGTAACAAATGCTAACACAGCAGTAGTTCAGTGACCTTTTTTGACAGTCATACGTCAAATTAAAGACAATACACCCTTTGTTGCTAGGCAACAAACATAAAACTTAAAAACGAACTTTCAGTTCAGAAGCCTACTCTTGATACTTGAATACTTTCGTTAGTTTTTTTTTACAGTATGTTGCACCAAATATAATCAATTGATTTTTTGTATGCTAGTAGCTAATACTATAAGCAATTTACATGATTTTTCTCATAATTGTACTTTAAAAAAAACGTGTTGGAAAGAGCTGTCAAAAAATAAAATGACATTTATTTCTTTTATTTTTCACGTATAAAATATTAATAAAATTATAGGGTATACTCCCACTCAAACTACGTAGCTGTGGTTTTGTTTCAACGCTTTAGCTGCTATGAATTAGGAGATATATGAATTTGAAAAAAAATGTTAAGAAAATACATTTTTGACATTATCTCTGTGACAGTTCAAGATAGAGGGCTGAAAGTTGGAGTGATTACCAGTTATAAGGCGACAAACAATTGACATTTACCAATTCAACTATTCCTCAGAGGGGCCACACGTCCTTCCTTAGCCTGCTAAATCCTTTAAACAAAGTATATTTTGTATGCCGCTATTTAGTTATGTAGTTAAATTGCGGAAGAAAATATTTTGGGGGGTGGGGCGCTCTATACATGTAACTAAATTAAAAAGTTATTACTGAATATCAACATGTTGCTCATCAATCAATGGTTCTTTAAAAATAACATCGAGGTATCTTGAACATTTTGTGATTAAGTGAATATTTTCTGAAATAATCGCTGCAAAAGTTAGAAAAATTGTGTCTCCCTGTAACTCTTGAACCGTAAGTCCAAAAAATATGAAAAAATTTGAGAAGATGCGCCTTATTAGATACATACTTTCTATGAAAATTGTTTTGAGCATTATCAATTCAGCAATTTTTGAGTTATCTCCAAAAAACTTCTTCCATAGGCATCAGATGCGACCTTTAGGTATTAGTTTGGTTCTTATTCCATTGAAGGTACGTGTTCTGTGCAGACCGGATTACCACGTCGAACCAAGCAGCGCTGACCCGCTGTACCATTTACCAGGTCATGTAGGGAGATGAATAAAAACACTTATTTAGAATTGTAAAACATTTGAGCAGTGTAGTTGCAGGTGTTTCCCCGCTGGGAGTTGTTGTAGAAGTGAGCAACGAGTGTGTGTGTGTGTGTGGTGTCGTCCGCTGCTCCTCTTATGATGGGGGCAGGGGTTGGAGTGCCCGCATTTCTGCTATGACTCCTGTGTCATATCGCATCCCACTGCGGTGGGATGGTCGCTCGTCGTCGTTTTGAGGACGACTTGACGTCTGGTGTGGCCGCGGCGGGCCCGATGGCCCTGCCGCAGCGATGGTGTCAGGTGCGGTCCGCGGCGGGCCCGATGGCCCAGCCGCGGTGATGTCATCTGTTTCGTGTCTTAGCCCTGGCGTGCCGCGACGGGCCCGTCGCGGCGGCGGTGTCCGCGGCGGGCCCGATGGCCCAGCCGCGGTGATGTCATCTGCTTCTTGTCCCGGCAAGCCGCGGCGGGCCCGATGGCCCAGCCGCGGTGCTGGCGTCTGCTGCTATCCGAGGTGTAGCAGGGCCCGTGGTAGAGCCCGGGCCCTGCGCTCGGGAGGCCTGATGTAGTGGGGCGCGATGTTCTGGAGGTGTTCGTAGCCAGAGTTGTCCGCGCGGTCAAACATGACCCGCGCGAGTCTGACTACGAACTGCTCCAGGCCCTCCCACTGTAGTTCTTCGGCGATGGTGGCGTTCCTCTTGCGTCTCGGTGCCTTGGTGAGGATGCGTAGCGCCATCGTCTCTTGCCGTCTTAGCTTCTCCTTGTTTGTCCTGCAACAGACAGAATACCAGGCAGGTGCGGCGTAGGTAAGTCGTGTTCGAACGTAAGCTTTGTACAGTCCGAGTTTGGTCCGTACAGGGAGCTTACTGTTGAACACGGGGTATAATTTCGTGCGGGCGGTCAGGGCTCGGCGGCGTGTTTCCGCGGCGTGCTGCGTCATCGTGAGCCTTTTGTCGATGGTGACCCCCAGATATTTCACTGTGGGCGACCATACAAGAGGCTGACCTAAGAGAGAAGGAGGAGGAGGCAGTTTAATGGCATTAGTAATAATAATGGCTTGCGTCTTGCTAGCTATAAAAAATAAAAATGGGTACCAAAATTAATAGGTTGGCGACTAATTTGGGGCCGTACATTATCTCAATATGGGCTGTTTTTTAATGTCTTAATAGCCATTGTTTAACTATAGGTAGGTATCAAATAATTATATTGAAAACTGAATTTATAACTGGGAAGCATTTTAAGAAACCTTTTTTTAATCAAAAACGATTACCTATTAAATTAAAAATAAGGTACTTTTACAATATTTAGGAAGCAATCAAAGTGAATTACATATTCAATATTAGTACAACGGGCAACTTTACACGAGCTGTAATTATAAGATAAAATGGATTCTTATAAAGTTACTAGAGGGTCTATGAATATTGGTAGGTAGGTACCTATAAGTAGGTAAGTATCTATTGTCAGATATCTAGAACCAAAATTCATATGGCACATATGATTTAGAAAAAATGAAAGGTGGCTTTTGTATAGTATTCTACCTAAATTCAATTATTTAGCAGCCTGGTTAAATACATGCCCTTTTTATCTAATATCAATTTTCGTTGCTTTTTCTGTATAGGCTTAAAAAATCGCAACGCAATTTGTTGGTATTTCGGCTGAAACTTATTTACCCATGTCCCATTGTGGTTAAAATGTTAAAATCCATGTATTGGAAATACGTAAAGCTTGTCCCAGTAAAAAATGTCGTTAGTTTACGCAGCGTTGGTATATCAGGTTTAAATCAAAATGGTTGTAAGTGGCTGGTTATATGTTAAATGCATCTCGGTTCTTTATTTAATATTAGAAAAAAATCTGTCACAGTCACATTTTCAAAGATGTCTCCACAAGAAAAACTTCATGAGAAAATATTGTACAAATATGTCCAATATCAAGGCATTTCCACGAAAAAAGTGGCAATGGAGCTAAACACGTCTGTTAGAACTGTCCAAAGGGTCCTAAAACAATTCTGAGAGACTGGCGGTATTCGACGGCGTCCTGGAAGTGGTCGGAAGACCGGGTTTGTTAAGAAAAATATTGAGAAGAGTATCATAGCTGCTTTGCTTAAAAAACCTACTTTATCTGTAACATACTTAGCTAAAAAGGATAAACGTCTAAATCAACTGTGCAACGAGTAAAGAAAAATAATTCTATAAAGACGTTCAAACTAAGTAAAGTGCCTAATAGAAATTCGAAACAGGAAACTGACGCTAAAACAAGATCAAGAAAACTATATTCAAAATTAACGACAAAAAAGTACTGTGCTGTGATGGACGGCGAAACATATTGCAAGCTTGATTTTTAAATCACTGCCGAGACATCATTTTTATTCGGGGACCGATAGAAAAACTGTTAATGATGAGTACAAGGTATTAAAAACGGATAAATTTGCGAAGAAGGTTCTTGTATGGCAAGCGATCTGTTCTTGCGGCAAACGCAGCACCCCATACTTTGCTAAAGGAACTATGAAAGGCGATATATACCTTAAAGAGTGCATGGAAAAGCGATTATTGCCATTTATTAAGCGACACAAGAAGCCAGTTCTGTTTTGGCCTGATCTGGCCACGTGCCACTATTCTAAAAATGTGATAAAATGGTACAAAGCAAATGGTATGTTGAATTTGTTGAAAAATACCTAAATCCTCCTAACTGCCCTGAATTACGACCTATAGAAAATTATTGGGCTCGTATGAAGCAGAAACTCTTAAAACATAAAACTAACGCCACATCAGTTGAAAACTTCAACCGAAAATGGAATACAGCTTCAAAACTAATCACAGACACTGATGTACAAAACCTGAAGGCAGGTATCAAAAGAAAATTACGAAGTTTCTGGATGAATAAACAATAGAACAAAAACATACCAAAAATATAATAATAATAATAATAATAAAAGATAAATAAAGGAAATAATAATAATAATAAATACTCTTTATTGCACACCTCATACAGTTACAAGCACAAATTTTACAATTAGATAAATTTAGGTAGAGGTAACAACAGGCGGTCTTATCGCTAATGAGCGATTTCTTCCAGACAACCTTTGTTATTTGTTATAAAATATATTTTGTTTACTACATTTCTAATAAAATGTTGTCAAAAATTTGGTAACTTTTTATTGTTTATGTTATTCCATAAACTAGCTAATAAACGCCCGCGTGAAGTTGACCACCCCAAACCGTTTGCCCGCAAATGGCATATCGGTATCGTTAGTTCATCGTTAGTTCATGTTTGTTCAGCAGGTTAAATCGTTAGGACCCGATCGTAACGTCGATTTTTTTTAAAAACAAAATGGGGTGGCTAACTTCACGTTAACCACCCCAAACCACTTTTTTTGCTATTTCTATTTTTATATCGAAAGATATTCGTTAGTTCATGATAGTTCACCAAATCAAATCGTTAGGACCCGACGCAATCATTTATTTTTATTTTTTGAAAGTGGGGTGGCTAACTTCACGCCAACCACCCCACCCTGGAATCGACAAATCTAACTATGTGGGGGCATCGGGCGACGTTAGTTCACGTTTGTTCAGGCATTAAAAACGTTAGGATCCCATCAGTATTGCCAGAAAAAAATAAAATCGAAAATTTGCTATTGGCGGCTGAAGGCAGGTATGTTAGGTGTCGTAAAAAGTTATACAATCGGGTCCTTACGATTCTTCAGCCTAAACAAGCGTCTGCAGGCCTTACTTAATCGATACAGTACGGTATCTTGCGGGCAATCAAAAGAGAAAAAGAGATTTCCGAGGTTTTAGATTTTTTTTCGTACTATGGGGTGGCTAACTACACGCCAACCACCCCACCCTGGAATTGACAAATCTAACTATGTGGGTGCATCGGGCGACGTTAGTTCACGTTTGTTCAGGCATTAAAAACGTTAGGATCCCATCAGTATTGCCACAAAAAAATAAAATCGAAAATTTGCTATTGGCGGCTGAAGGCAGGTATGTTAGGTGTCGTAAAAAGTTATACAATCGGGTCCTTACGATTCTTCAGCCTAAACAAGCGTCTGCAGGCATTACTTAATCGATACAGTACGGTATCTTGCGGGCAATCAAAAGAGAAAAAGAGATTTCCGAGGTTTTAGATTTTTTTTCATACTATGGGGTGGCTAACTTCACGCCAACCACCCCACCCTGGAATTGACAAATCTAACTATGTGGGGGCATCGGGCGACGTTAGTTCACGTTTGTTCAGGCATTAAAAACGTTAGGATCCCATCAGTATTGCCACAAAAAAATAAAATCGAAAATTTGCTATTGGCGGCTGAAGGCAGGTATGTTAGGTGTCGTAAAAAGTTATACAATCGGGTCCTTACGATTCTTCAGCCTAAACAAGCGTCTGCAGGCCTTACTTAATCGATACAGTACGGTATCTTGCGGGCAATCAAAAGAGAAAAAGAGATTTCCGAGGTTTTAGATTTTTTTTCATACTATGGGGTGGCTAACTTCACGCCAACCACCCCACCCTGGAATTGACAAATCTAACTATGTGGGTGCATCGGGCGACGTTAGTTCACGTTTGTTCAGGCATTAAAAACGTTAGGATCCCATCAGTATTGCCACAAAAAAATAAAATCGAAAATTTGCTATTGGCGGCTGAAGGCAGGTATGTTAGGTGTCGTAAAAAGTTATACAATCGGGTCCTAACGATTCTTCAGCCTAAACAAGCGTCTGTAGGCCTTACTTAATCGATACAGTACGGTATCTTGCGGGCAATCAAAAGAGAAAAAGGCATTTCCGAGGTTTTAGATTTTTTTTCATACTATGGGGTGGCTAACTTCACGCCAACCACCCCACCCTGGAATCGACAAATCTAACTATGTGGGGGCATCGGGCGACGTTAGTTCACGTTTGTTCAGGCATTAAAAACGTTAGGATCCCATCAGTATTGCCAGAAAAAAATAAAATCGAAAATTTGCTATTGGCGGCTGAAGGCAGGTATGTTAGGTGTCGTAAAAAGTTATAAAACCGGGTCCTTACGATTCTTCAGCCTAAACAAGCGTCTGCAGGCCTTACTTAATCGATACAGTACGGTATCTTGCGGGCAATCAAAAGAGAAAAAGAGATTTCCGAGGTTTTAGATTTTTTTTCATACTATGGGGTGGCTAACTTCACGCCAACCACCCCACCCTGGAATCGACAAATCTAACTACGTGGGGGCATCGGGCGACGTTAGTTCACGTTTGTTCAGGCATTAAAAACGTTAGGATCCCATCAGTATTGCCAGAAAAAAATAAAATCGAAAATTTGCTATTGGCGGCTGAAGGCAGGTATGTTAGGTGTCGTAAAAAGTTATACAATCGGGTCCTTACGATTCTTCAGCCTTAACAAGCGTCTGCAGGCTTTACATAATCGATACAGTACGGTATCTTGCGGGCAATCAAAAGAGAAAAAGAGATTTCCGAGGTTTTAGATTTTTTTTCATACTATGGGGTGGCTAACTTCACGCCAACCACCCCACCCTGGAAACGACAAATCTAACTACGTGGGGGCATCGGGCGACGTTAGTTCACGTTTGTTCAGGCATTAAAAACGTTAGGATCCCATCAGTATTGCCAGAAAAAAATAAAATCGAAAATTTGCTATTGGCGGCTGTAGGCAGGTATGTTAGGTGTCGTAAAAAGTTATACAATCGGGTCCTTACGATTCTTCAGCCTAAACAAGCGTCTGCAGGCCTTACTTAATCGATACAGTACGGTATCTTGCGGGCAATCAAAAGAGAAAAAGAGATTCAGAGGTTTTAGATTTTTTTTCATACTATGGGGTGGCTAACTTCACGCCAACCACCCCACCCTGGAATCGACAAATCTAACTATGTGGGGGCATCGGGCGACGTTAGTTCACGTTTGTTCAGGCATTAAAAACGTTAGGATCCCATCAGTATTGCCAGAAAAAAATAAAATCGAAAATTTGCTATTGGCGGCTGAAGGCAGGTATGTTAGGTGTCGTAAAAAGTTATAAAATCGGGTCCTTACGATTCTTCAGCCTAAACAAGCGTCTGCAGGCCTTACTTAATCGATACAGTACGGTATCTTGCGGGCAATCAAAAGAGAAAAAGAGATTTCCGAGGTTTTAGATTTTTTTTCATACTATGGGGTGGATAACTTCACGCCAACCACCCCACCCTGGAATCGACAAATCTAACTATCAGGTGTCGTAAAAAGTTATAAAATCGGGTCCTTACGATTCTTCAGCCTAAACAAGCGTCTGCAGGCCTTACTTAATCGATACAGTACGGTATCTTGCGGGCAATCAAAAGAGAAAAAGAGATTCAGAGGTTTTAGATTTTTTTTCATACTATGGGGTGGCTAACTTCACGCCAACCACCCCACCCTGGAATCGACAAATCTAACTATGTGGGGGCGTGGATTTTATTTTTTTGTGGCAATACTGATGGGATCCTAACGTTTTTAATGCCTGAACAAACGTGAACTAACGTCGCCCGATGCACCCACATAGTTAGATTTGTCAATTCCAGGGTGGGGTGGTTGGCGTGAAGTTAGCCACCCCATAGTATGAAAAAAAATCTGAAACCTCGGAAATCTCTTCTTCTCTTTTGATTGCTCGCAAGATACCGTACTGTATCGATTGAGTAAGGCCTGCAAACGCTTGTTTAGGCTGAAGAATCGTAAGGACCCGATTGTATAACTTTTTACGACACCTAACATACCTGCCTTCAGCCGCCAATAGCAAATTTTCGATTTTATTTTTTTGTGGCAATACTGATGGGATCCTAACGTTTTTAATGCCTGAACAAACGTGAACTAACGTCGTCCGATGCACCCACATAGTTAGATTTGTCAATTCCAGGGTGGGGTGGTTGGCGTGAAGTTAGCCACCCCATAGTATGAAAAAAAATCTAAAACCTCGGAAATCTCTTTTTCTCTTTTGATTGCCCGCAAGATACCGTACTGTATCGATTAAGTAAGGCCTGCAGACGCTTGTTTACGCTGAAGAATCGTAAGGACCCGATTGTATAACTTTTTACGACACCTAACATACCTGCCTTCAGCCGCCAATAGCAAATTTTCGATTTTATTTTTTTGTGGCAATACTGATGGGATCCTAACGTTTTTAATGCCTGAACAAACGTGAACTAACGTCGCCCGATGCACCCACATAGTTAGATTTGTCAATTCCAGGGTGGGGTGGTTGGCGTGAAGTTGGCCACCCCATAGTATGGAAAAAAATCGAAAACCTCGGAAATTTCTTTTTCTCTTTTGATTGCCCGCAAGATACCGTACTGTATCGATTAAGTAAGGCCTACAGACGCTTGTTTAGGCTGAAGAATCGTAAGGACCCGATTGTATAACTTTTTACGACACCTAACATACCTGCCTTCAGCCGCCAATAGCAAATTTTCGATTTTATTTTTTTGTGGCAATACTGATGGGATCCTAACGTTTTTAATGCCTGAACAAACGTGAACTAACGTCGCCCGATGCACCCACATAGTTAGATTTGTCAATTCCAGGGTGGGGTGGTTGGCGTGAAGTTAGCCACCCCATAGTATGAAAAAAAATCTAAAACCTCTGAATCTCTTTTTCTCTTTTGATTGCCCGCAAGATACCGTACTGTATCGATTAAGTAAGGCCTGCAGACGCTTGTTTAGGCTGAAGAATCGTAAGGACCCGATTTTATAACTTTTTACGACACCTGACATACCTGCCTTCAGCCGCCAATAGCAAATTTTCGATTTTATTTTTTTCTGGCAATACTGATGGGATCCTAACGTTTTTAATGCCTGAACAAACGTGAACTTACGTCTCCCGATGCCCCCACATAGTTAGATTTGTCGATTCCAGGGTGGGGTGGTTGGCGTGAAGTTAGCCACCCCATAGTATGAAAAAAAATCGGAAACCTCGGAAATCACTTTTTCTCTTTTGATTGCCCGCAAGATACCGTACTGTATCGATTGAGTAAGGCCTGCAAACGCTTGTTTAGGCTGAAGAATCGTAAGGACCCGATTGTATAACTTTTTACGACACCTAACATACCTGCCTTCAGCCGCCAATAGCAAATTTTCGATTTTATTTTTTTGTGGCAATACTGATGGGATCCTAACGTTTTTAATGCCTGAACAAACGTGAACTAACGTCGCCCGATGCACCCACATAGTTAGATTTGTCAATTCCAGGGTGGGGTGGTTGGCGTGAAGTTGGCCACCCCATAGTATGGAAAAAAATCGAAAACCTCGGAAATTTCTTTTTCTCTTTTGATTGCCCGCAAGATACCGTACTGTATCGATTAAGTAAGGCCTACAGACGCTTGTTTAGGCTGTAGAATCGTTAGGACCCGATTGTATAACTTTTTACGACACCTAACATACCTGCCTTCAGCCGCCAATAGCAAATTTTCGATTTTATTTTTTTGTGGCAATACTGATGGGATCCTAACGTTTTTAATGCCTGAACAAACGTGAACTAACGTCGCCCGATGCACCCACATAGTTAGATTTGTCCATTCCAGGGTGGGGTGGTTGGCGTGAAGTTAGCCACCCCATAGTATGAAAAAAAATCTAAAACCTCGGAAATCTATTTTTCTCTTTTGATTGCCCGCAAGATACCGTACTGTATCGATTAAGTAAGGCCTGCAGACGCTTGTTTAGGCTGAAGAATTGTAAGGACCCGATTGTATAACTTTTTACGACACCTAACATACCTGCCTTCAGCCGCCAATAGCAAATTTTCGATTTTTTTTTTTTCTGGCAATACTGATGGGATCCTAACGTTTTTAATGCCTGAACAAACGTGAACTAACGTCGCCCGATGCCCCCACATAGTTAGATTTGTCGATTCCAGGGTGGGGTGGTTGGCGTGAAGTTAGCCACCCCATAGTATGAAAAAAAATCTAAAACCTCGGAAATCTCTTTTTCTCTTTTGATTGCCCGCAAGATACCGTACTGTATCGATTAAGTAAGGCCTACAGACGCTTGTTTAGGCTGTAGAATCGTTAGGACCCGATTGTATAACTTTTTACGACACCTAACATACCTGCCTTCAGCCGCCAATAGCAAATTTTCGATTTTATTTTTTTGTGGCAATACTGATGGGATCCTAACGTTTTTAATGCCTGAACAAACGTGAACTAACGTCGCCCGATGCCCCGACATAGTTAGATTTGTCGATTCCAGGGTGGGGTGGTTGGCGTGAAGTTAGTCACCCCATAGTATGAAAAAAAATCTGAAACCTCGGAAATCTCTTTTTCTCTTTTGATTGCCCGCAAGATACCGTACTGTATCGATTAAGTAAGGCCTGCAGACGCTTGTTTAGGCTGAAGAATCGTAAGGACCCGATTGTATAACTTTTTACGACACCTAACATACCTGCCTTCAGCCGCCAATAGCAAATTTTCGATTTTATTTTTTTGTGGCAATACTGATGGGATCCTAACGTTTTTAATGCCTGAACAAACGTGAACTAACGTCGCCCGATGCACCCACATAGTTAGATTTGTCAATTCCAGGGTGGGGTGGTTGGCGTGAAGTTAGCCACCCCATAGTATGAAAAAAAATCTAAAACCTCGGAAATCTCTTTTTTCTTTTGATTGCCCGCAAGATACCGTACTGTATCGATTAAGTAAGGCCTGCAGACGCTTGTTTAGGCTGAAGAATCGTAAGGACCCGATTGTATAACTTTTTACGACACCTAACATACCTGCCTTCAGCCGCCAATAGCAAATTTTCGATTTTATTTTTTTCTGGCAATACTGATGGGATCCTAACGTTTTTAATGCCTGAACAAACGTGAACTAACGTCGCCCGATGCCCCCACATAGTTAGATTTGTCGATTCCAGGGTGGGGTGGTTTGCGTGAAGTTAGCCACCCCACTTTCAAAAAATAAAAAAAAATGATTGCGTCGGGTCCTAACGATTTGATTTGGTGAACTATCATGAACTAACGAATATCTTTCGATATAAAAATAGAAATAGCAAAAAAAGTGGTTTGGGGTGGTTAACGTGAAGTTAGCCACCCCATTTTGTTTTTTAAAAAAATCGACGTTACGATCGGGTCCTAACGATTTAACCTGCTGAACAAACATGAACTAACGATGAACTAACGATACCGATATGCCATTTGCGGGCAAACGGTTTGGGGTGGTCAACTTCACAGCACCCTAATAAACGACATTTTTTTCTGGGACAAGCTTTATTTTCAACGCATCGCTATTTAACTGATCAAAACTTGTAGGTATAAGAGTAAAAATAGGGAGCACCGCGCGGCCTCCATGCCTAACAGAGTGTTCCGAAAACCTTTTGTCGAAATTTCGACTGAAATATGAAATGGCGCTATGGAATATTAATAAATTCCACAATGAATAGCTAGAGGCACAAGCCTGCACACAAGTGCATTCGGTATTTCGTATTTTGACGCGCGAATGCCACTTTTTATGCACGCTGCAAAATTCATTCAAAAGCACAGTGTCATTCAGAGTATGTAGCTCATTTTTTCTCGTAATCATAGTATTCATATTGAGTATCAATTTTATTAAGTGACGTTGTAAGATACTTTCCAACTGGAAAACTAACAGCACTTACCACGCATATTTACAGACTTTACAGTAGTAGGGTATGTACATTTTATATACTTTTGTATGAACTTAGATGAGCTTGAAGAATCGGATAGCTTAATTAGATACTTCAATTGATATGATTAATCAAGATAAACAGCAATTTTGTTACGAATTTACGATTTCGTTACGAAAAAACGTTTCTATTGGTATTAGTATCGATTTGAAAGATATTTTTACACGTCAGTGAAATTATTATGATTTCCATTTGTATTGTAAAGACTGAGACGTTTTCCAACTGAGAAACAGACATCTAATCTTAACTAGTTAGTCTCTGTAAAACAAAACCACTAGTTAACTAACATCCTAGTCTTTACACACTATTAGTATGATATCTCTACAGCTTTTACTTAACGTAAATATTTAACGGGCTGCACGATAACACCTCTTTTCCCATACTTCAAAGATTGTAACACCCTCAACAACAATGTAAACTGTTTTATCTACACTCATATTGTAAGTCCTCTAAAATGCGTTCAAAAACCGTAGGCAATGACCAGCATTACAACAAACGATTTCACTATGATAAGTTTCTTATCTGTGGCAGTACCGCAATTTTAACGTTTCATGCTCAATTATTGATGTGCTCTGAGTTTTGATAACATAATGTACACCTGCACGCGCCCGCGGCCGGCGACACGCGCCCGCGCTACCGCCGGCACAATCGAGTAGGTCACGCCCGACACAATCGAGATGGCCACGGCGGTACTGTGGCGGCCATTCTATGGTTTACGAATACGGCATTTATAATAAATAATATGAGTGTAGATAAAGCAGTGTATGCAACTGTACGTAATTAGGCCTTAAAACACTCGTGTGATCTTATTATGAAATTCGCCTGCGGCTCATTTCATAAAACCACACTCATGTTTTAAGGACCCTTATTACGTAACAGTTACATAAACTACTATTCCTTTATTGAAAATTTCCTCACAAAAAGATCCAATTTCATTACTCTTCAGTAAGTATGCCTTTAAAAGTTGCGATACACGCTTCAAGTTCCTGATTCTCGTAATAAGTGTGGGAGCAAGGGAATCCTTGTGTAATCTGAATCTTCTTCCAAAATGAAATATTACTCGTTTACATATCTTCAATATATTGAAATTAAATATGTTATTTAAAAGGTGTATACAATGGAGTACCAAAGTTGTGGTTATGCCCAAGGAGATCAAAACGGATGGAGTTCCCAAGTGGAAGATTTTAAAACTATTTTAAGTACGAAAAGCGGCCATTTCATAGCATCACGTTGGAATTTCTGTCCTTTTATCCAGGCTGATGATCTTGACAGAAGCTCAGAAGCTTTACTAGGATAGTAAGGTTGAATAGAATCATCTGCGGGAAGAGTAAATAAATTCGTCTTCAACGGGGTAAAGGTTGTTTCTAATATTTTTGGCATAGTCAGCGCGTCAAGACGGAGCTCTCATTACATTAAAATTAATATAATGCGAGCTCCGTCTTACTTTAAATTAATCATAGATAAACCGCTTATTTCGCATTGCATTGAATTTGAGAGAAATGTTCCCGGTTGCAAGGGAATATAAAACCTCGCGGGTCGAATAATGTTTTTTGGACACTCCGGACAGACCGCACTGCAGTGGGTTTACGTGACCATGCTACCTGCTCGGAATGAGTTATGTGCGGTGAACTACCTATATAGTCAGTATTTACTTGCAACTTGTATTTTTTGTCATTGTAATAAATTTTAAAACAAATGAATTAAGTTACGATTTGTATTCTTACAAAACTAACTGGAAGAGATGCCTAACAGGAGTAAGTTCGCCTTTGTACTTTGTTTATTTTCTTTTATCATGTTTGTATTGTTACTTTTTATGTACAATAAAGTGTTAACATACATACATACTAGAATAGGTAAATAAATATTATGGGACAATCTTACATAAATACGAGTAGACCCAGTCCCACGGTAAGCTCAATAAGGCTTGTCTTTTGAGTACTAGACGACGATATATATAATACATCGATATAGATAAATACTTAAATACATAAATACACAAATAAATACTCTTACCAGGATTTGAACCTGGGACCTCCTGCGTCGTAGACAGGGTCACTACCAACTTGGAGTAGGAGGCGACGATATATGTATATAATAGATAGATAAATACTTTAATACATATAAAAAATCCATAACTCAGGAAGAAATATCTGTGATAACCACAGAAATAAATGCCCTGACCAGGATTCGAACCCGGGACCGCCGCTGCATAGGCAGGGTCACTACCGACTAGGCTAGTAGGCCGTTAAACTGAAAATTTGCAGCGAATGTTTCCGTGTAGAGCTCATTGATCATAATCACATTCTCGGGTCAAGTTCTACTTATCTTAGGGAATCATTTCACCAAAATTAATTGAATAGCATCGTATTAATAAACGTTTAAACTGTCTATGCGTTTAAAGTAACAAAAAATGTTCTGTCGTTTTAGAGCAATTATTTTAAAATAAAATAAAAAAATAAAAAAGCATTTATTGTCGCAGAAATCCAAAACAAAAAAAATACACAAAAAGAAATACAGACAGGTTGACATACACCGAAGTAAACAAAAAAACATAAAACAATACACAAGAAGGGAAAGGAAAAAAAATACAAGTAACAAACAACTTAAAGACTAGGCTGAACTAAATTTCGCGACCATAAGGTCGGAGCTCAGCATTTGCTGCGAGCTCGGTCGGCTGCACAGCGCTGTTTTTCAGCCCGCGCCTGTCTCTTGGCTTATACAGAATAAAAATTAAAAAGCTAGCTAAAGGGGAACATAGCATTCACTGGTCGCACTCAATTTTTATTACATAAGATAAGATAAGATAAGATATATTTATTTCATTATAAAATACATTATAAATTTGCCGTAAGTCAAACCCAAGCGTATGTATATAGTGATCGTCAGTGATTACAGATATGTTGTTCTCATCCAATTTTATACAATGATATGTACATATTCTCATATAATTATTAATTAATATTATAAGTTTCCACACAATGGAGAATTCGGTTTCGTCAAACATATTATAGATGGGGTAAAACTCAATTATTGTGGTTACATAATTATTTATCATTAATATTGATGTCAAATTCTAGTCATAGTCATTAGCTAGATACTCTTTAACGCTGTACAAAGTGCGAGACAACAAGAGTGCTTTCAAGCGTACACGAAGTAAACTTTCGTATATATTGTATGGCAACTTATTATATAGCACACATCCCACAGGGACAGGTAAGCGCTTACTCATCTTCAACCTATATGTAGAGGATAAACTGGGTGTTATATCAAGGTATTGTTTGGTGTGACGAGGATTACATTGTGATCGTACCCTAAACTGCTTCATGTTTTTTCTAACATAGATGATTATTTCCATTATGTAAACAGAGATTGACGTTAGAATGCCTAAATTTATAAAGTGTTCTCTACATGGATCTCGATACTTAGCTCCCACTAGTATTATTATAGCTTGCTTTTGCATCTTTAAAACTCGCTCATTTTCACCAGACTTTCCCCACAGCAGTATACCGTACGATATTATTGAGTGTACATAGGCATGGTACATCTGTTTTAAGCTATCCTTAGATATTAAGGTTTTGAGTTGTCTAATTGCATATATACCCTTCGCCGTTTTACTGCACACCAAGTCTATCTGTAAATTCCATTTCAATGTTGAATCCAACCAAAATCCAAGCAGTTTTACGTTGTCTACTGTTTGTAGAACTCTATTGTCTTTTAAGGTGGCACGAAATGTTGATGTGGGTTTACCCGGTTGGAACAACATAATGTTAGTTTTGTCTGAATTTAACTGTAAACCATTTGCTCTGAACCAGTCCTCACATATATGAATGGTTTTCACTATTTTTATTTCCAATTCTTCATATGTTTCAGCACTAACTACAATTGATGTGTCATCAGCATACAATATCATCTTTCCATCTATGTTTAATTTCCATAAATCATTTACAAAGATAAGAAACAACGTATTACCCAATGCAGATCCCTGTGGCACACCAATTGATACGTTATGAGCAGATGATCTTTGCCGTAATCCATTAATCTTAACTTCGACTGATTGTTTTCTGTCAGTTAGGAACGATTTTATCAACTCACCGCTTTGGCCTCGTACACCATACACCTCCAACTTTTTTAGTAGCAGTGCATGGTTCACGGTGTCAAACGCTTTTGACAAATCCAAGAATATTCCAGCGACTTTCTGTTTATTATCTAAGGCAGTACAGATATGTTTAATGAAATTGTGTGTTGCACTTGTAGTTGATTGGCCTGATCGATAAGCAAACTGAGCATCCGAGAGTGCCCCGTTATTAGTAACATATTGAATGATGGTACTGGATAGTGTTGCTTCAATTAGTTTGGATATGGTTGGTACAATGGTTATTGGCCTATAATTCTCTACATCAGATTTTTCTCCTTTACCTTTATATATCGGACATATACGGGCTTGCTTAAGATAGTCGGGATAATATGTTGAAGTTAAAATTTTATTTACAAGGTATGTTATTTTCTGGGATAAAGTGTGCATGGCCATATACAAAAAGGTACCTGATATGTCGTAAATGTCTTTAGTGTTTGATTTACTTATTTTGGTTTGGGCAAGTTTCATCAATTCTCCTTGACTCACAGTTTGAATTTTACATTCTGATTGATCCGATATACAGTTTGCTAGATAGTTTAATGCTTTTTTATGATCAGGAATATTAACAGCTGCAATACATGACCCATGTTGATTGAAAAACGTGTTAATATATTCTGGTAATTCCGTATTCAAAATAGGTCTACCTGTGCATTTGTTTATTAAACGCCATTCCCATTCTTCAATAGCTTTATGAGTTTCTTCCTTTATAACCGTCCAAACCTATTTTTTCGGATTTTTAGACTTAAGCAGCCTTTGCTCTAGATGTTGTTTTTTACTATCAAGGAATTGGGTGTCTCTAATGATCTTTTTCGCTTTAATTTGAGTCATTATTGTAATAATTGGGAATTGTTTCTGAAGGAAATGTAAATCTTCAATATCTTTTTGAATTTTGATCAAGTCGTCAGTCATCCAAGGTAACCGTTTTTCTTTTTTATTCTTTATTATTTTTAATGGAAAATGTTGATTTAATGCAAGAGTAAATTTATTAGAGAAAATGTCAAAAGAGTTTTCAACGTCGTAAATATAAAATATGGTTTCCCAATCATATGAAAGCGTTGTGTTCAAAAAATCTCATGTATTTGACTCTGTATAGTAGCGCATTTCTCTAAAAGAAGGGTGTAAGCTGTTGCTTTCAATAAGAAGTTTAACAGGCTGACCATCATGGTCAGATATTCCGGTTGATAGGGGCAGAACTTTAATTAGATTTAAATCAATATTTGTGACTACGCAATCAATTGACGTACCTGTTGTTCCGTCAACTCTAGTGGGGAAGTTTACTATATTATGTGCATTGTAAGGGGCTATAATATCAGTTAGGGATGATTTTTGTGCGGATTGCTTTAAGAAATCCACGTTCCAGTCACCAGCCAGAATTACACTCTTTGCTCGCACACTATACAGAACATTAAATAGCTTAGCTAAAGTATCTGTCAATATTTCAAAGTCACCTTTACCAGGTCTATACATTCCTATAGTTACAATTTTTTCTTTTTATAAATATTACTTGAAACGGGATATTCTCTAATCCAAAATATACTGTTTCGCAAAAAAACGCGCGAGTTGATACTGTAAGTGTTGTGTGTCGCAATCGTGATCGAGTTACTAGTGAGAACGCGGACAGTAGTAGTAGCAGTGACAATGGACGAAAAAAGCGAACTCGAAAGAGGGTAGATCGCTACGGTGTGTGGGTAGACCACTAAAACTGGCCGCAACGTTAGTTACTCCGTGATGATGGTGCATGCAACTGCGCCGAAATATCGGGTGCTCGTAAAAACAAATATACATGGTAAATAGGGAGTAATATTTATAATGTGAATGACCATGTGAGCTTGAAATCAATTTTTTCTTTTTTAACATCTACTACTATGGCCGACAATTCACAATGATATTCCACTGATAACGCTTCAATATTACGTAATGTTTTATATTTCACATTGTTTTTAGTAAAAATCGATACACCTCCATGAATTTGTTTCTTTCTTATGAAATAACTAGCATGCTTATATCCTTTAAATACAATATTACTGACATCATTTTTGTTTAGCCATGTTACCGTCGCTATTAAAACATCAGGTTGGTGATTTTCAATTACTCCATCTAGTGCTAATAATTTATTACGTATACTTCTACAATTTTGATGAATTATTCTAAAACCACCATGTTTTTCTACTTCTTTAGCTAGATTAGTTTTGATATCAAGTGTAGTTTTCCTAAAAAAGTAGTAAAGCTTCTCTTCCGTGATTATCGTTGTTGCTAGTTGCATTAGTTACACCCATTTCACTGATCTTTCTTAATAATGACGTTTGACTAAATTTGTTTGTAGAAATCGCCCTCAATTCATTTGCTATTAATGCCGGCCTTCTTAAGTATATTCCTTTTCTCTGATCGCCTGTTCTATTTATTTCATAATATTTGACATTTTCATTTGCGCTTGAAAGATGATGTAATTTTTTATTCACTTTAAAGATTTTGCAGTCGTTTATCCCGTCAAATGCAATGCTTGAAATTATTACTCTAAATTTAGTGTTTTGTTGCCTTCCTATTCATTCATGAATTCATGCGGTGTATGCCGAGGTGGAGTTTGTAACTGCATTGTGTTGTTAATTTTGGTTTCTCGCTCTTCAGTTATATTTGATATCCTTTATTCATCTAGTTCTTTGGGTCTATTTGCGTTATGGTTGTGATTATGCAGTCTTTTAGATTTTTGAATCTGCCTCTTCATACTCTTTATAATATTTTGTTGTTTTTTTATCTTCTTTTCCATAAGTCGTTTTTTATGCATTTTGAAACCTTTAGTTCTACTTAAATAAGATGTATCACCTTTTGTTGTATTCAAATCACTCTTTTCCTTAGTCACTTTTAAAAATTTGTATTTCAATTCGTCATATTCTTTCTGCATCTCATTTAATTTGGTTTTTAACGGTGCGATTATAGCATTATTCATTTCACTGATTTCATTTTGCTCCTCTTGTAGGTATTTGTTGTTTTCATTTATGTTAAATATGTCATTTTGTAAATCTATGTTTATATCTTCAAGTTCGGCTATTTTCTTCTTCATTTGCTGATTTTCTATACACATCTTTTCAAAGTCTACACTGTCCTCATCTTGTTCTTCTTGCATGCGCAGAATAAGCTTATCCTTGTCATTTAATTTTGTTTGCAAGCTACTTATTAGTTTTTCATATGTTTTTAGTTCAGTGTCCTTCCCTTGTACTGTTTTTTCATACTCTAAAATTTTGTTTCTACATTCCACTAATTTACTATTAGTAGTTTCTCGCGGTTGTGCTTTCAGATTACCCGGTTTACTTCTGTTGTACATATTAAAGATGTTGCAGTTAATAAAAGAAAATTAACAAAACACCCAAAAACTTTTCTCTTCTTGAGATTTGAACTCTCGAGTGTTGTCGTTTGGTTATAGTTCAATGTAATCAGAAATAAAAATGCAAAAAGTTTTTCCAGTTGTGAGGCTCGAACCGGGATCAGATTAGCGTTACGGCGCTTAAGTTCATTACTAATACCGCTGGGCCAGCACGTTCGATAAACTAGCCGCCGAAATTCCAGTATGGTATTTACAGGTAATGTTTACAATATCAGGCAGTTGGTAATTTGCATTGTTAAATCCACCCACTAAAAAAATATAATGATACTGCACTTATTTCTTATTCACTTTATATCACTTCTTTATTTTGCTCTTTTGCACGGGCATGAGTTAGCTTCTTATCACAGTTATCACTCAAAGCACTTTGTTTCAAGTTATTTTGATTGTTATTGTTTATCCGTTGCATAGTGACTGTTTGCTCGCCGTATTTAATCCCATTATTTTACACTTTACACTGCGTTTTGACGATATATAACACACTCACTCGTTCAGGGCACTTAAAACAATATTATAGACTAGGAATGACATTGTTTTTCCGATACAATTAACTTATATTGACAAAATGTTGCAAAGATGATGTTTACTGTGGCAACAGCGCCACCTACCTACATAGCAATAAACATTATAACTAACATTTAAGTAACAACCATCCAGACATGTTACTTCTGCAGTAACAAGTATTTACTCGTATATAAGATTCCGGTAAAGTCTTTTTCCGATTTCGCTCAACCATTACCATACCATTACCATGTTGCTGTAAATAACAAAACTTCCAACGGCAACCAAAAGCATCCAACGGAGAGCGACTCGAATTGTCGGCTGCCGGGATTTTACGGATCGGCTTGACTCCTTGGCGCTGCGTAGAGATGTAGCCTCGCTCTGCATCTTCTACCACCTCTATCACGGAGAGTGCTCCGAGGAATTGTTCGGATTAATCCCTGCCGCCTCTTTCCGCCATCGTCCTACGCGACAGCATTACCATCATCACCACTTAGATGGTTTGCAGTCCTCAACTGTGCGTTTCTCCAGAAATTTCCTGCCTCGCACAACAAAACTGTGGAATGAACTGTCGTCTGCGGTATTTCCGGACCGATACGACCTTCAAACCTTCAAGAAAAGAGCGTATTCCCATCTTAAAGGCGGGCAACGCGCTTGTGACCCCTCTGGTGTTGCGGGCGTCCATGGGCGGCGTTAATTGCTTACCATCAGGCGATTCGTCTGCTCGTTTGCCTCCTATTTCATAATAAAAAAAAAAATAAAAAATAAATTGTATACATAGTTTGAAAGATCGTTTCTTTTTAAAATATAATTATTTTTCGATTGTTTCATTTCTAAATCATTCATCATAATCTAACAGTTGTTTCATAAATGATAAATTACAATATAAATAGTTTAAAATAATTAAAATTTAAAAATAAATAGGTACTTGTGCGAATAAGTGAAGTGAAAAATTATAATATAAATATAAATAGAATACAATAATTATTATACATAAACAATATAAATCTTGCGTGTTAATTTTACATTATGCATGTAATGCAACGATTTTCATTTTCAAATCATTACCGGACTCTTAAATGTGTAAGAAAAACTAATTGTTTTTTTTCTTTGCAGGTAAGATCCATTCCGAATCAATTGCGAGTTGGCAAGTCCCAAATATGCAATAAATGTACCAGGAGAGCAGAGACGCAAGGGATTGCATGTATTATTTCGCAAACGCCCTGGGAGCCCCCGCGGGCTCACTCAAAGGCCCCCCATAGCCGTGGGTATTATTGCGCATTTGAGAGTCTACTGCTCAAGGTAACCAGCATGTAACGTAATATCCGCGACATCTACAATATGTGCCCTGCAACCCGAGCAAAAAATTAAAACGTAGATTCTACTCCTCAAACTAACAGTCTTGTCACCCTTTAGACATAATCAATTTCGCAATACATTGCGTGTTCGAATAAACTTTAAAGTGTACTAAAAGTCAAACCACAAGTTAATTTTTAAGTCGCTGAACAAACGTTGTCTAGTTTGAGGAGTAGAATCTACGATTCAATTTTTTGCTCGTGTTACAGGCCACACCCGGTATAAGTAATATAAAGGCGCATTTATTCAGCCGTACTTAGCTAAGCTTAAATGGCCGATGACGCCGATGTTTATTATTGGTCAAAATTATAACAACATTACCGACGGATAAAAAAAATACCCGAGAGCCACGAAACGCACACTTCTGACAACCTTGAAAAAGTATTAGTTATGTGTTATGTCTTGTTATGACTTAACAATGTAGAGAACACTACCGGACGAAGGAGATGTAAGTCCACAGGTTGGTTTTTGTATATCGTAGTTAATGTTTCTTTATAGCTAAAATAGATATCGAACCTTTTGTTTTCGCACGGCACACTTAAACTGGCTGCTTGAGTTTTAGATTTCCGAATGCCGGGTGAGCGATTGGAACAGCTCCCCGTAATGGGCGCGTGATTGAATTGCCGTATCTTCGCCGCCTCTCGCTCCGCCGCCCCTGGTATCTATTGAGTTAGGTTAGCCGCGCGCGTGGGAATCGTTTTATTCCTCTACGGGCATCCTCTATGTTGAAACATTACTAATTTTATACTGTGTTTATATTCTGGCCAGATTAAGAAAAGCTGGTAGTAGATCAACTAAATGTAAGCAAGATAACCGCGGTCGAGGAAGAGTGCTAGATTATTATTACGTTACATTACTGGTTACAATAATGGTGGTCATAAGTATATGGTTTCCGAACGCAAAATAGAAGATTTATGATATGGGTCATATGGGTGTAGATAAAATAAATAATACTTTTTTGGCACTTTACACAGTGACGATTATTATATTTGATGAATGAATGCATTGCTAAATATAGCAATTGTACAAAGAATTTTTTTTTTCAAAATATTTCTCCGACAAAGTCTCTAATGTTCATTCTGAATGTGATTAACTTAGTAAACTTGTAACTACGCTACCCTTCCCTCATTTGAGGTTGAGTCCGTCCTCGCTCACTTTGACAAACTAGCTGAACTGTCAAACTAATCTATTAGACTCAGGCATGTGCGACTTTAATCCTGAATTAAAAAGTCGAAGGGATGAAGGATTGTCCCTTTTATAGTCCTTTCATACTACACTTCTTCAGTGCTTGATAAGCAAACTTTGCTTGGTAACGGCATCATGCTATCCTTTTGTAACTAAACCCAGGAGGGTCTAACAACTGGGTAGCAAGTCGAGTTATGACTTAGTAGTGTTCTGGTTTCATTGAAATATATTCCGTACATAGGTTAAGAGGACTATCCAACACAATAACGTTGCTTATTTGACAAAATTGCATTTTCAGTAACGGCGAAAATACACAACTCGTGTATTTAACAGCCAACGATCCGCGTGGGTAAGGGGGCATATCGGTGGTATAAACAAAAGAGATTAGAATCCACGGAGTTTGCATGTTTGAAAAAAAATTGATGGTCGAAATGATTTCATGCTGTCATTTTGGAAACGCCTTACATTTCCTCAGTATGACTTTCTTGACAATGCAGCTGCTGTCAAGTGAATTCGACGTTACTACTCCCAATAGAATCGGCCGGCACGTCGGATTGATCATGGCTAACTATTGAATTAAAGTCCTCTGGTGTCCGAGGCCGAATTTGAACTGGCGTTATCAGGCGTCAAAAACTGCAAATCTAAAAATATTTAACAAAATAATTTGATTTGCTTTAAGATTTCTTATACGAGTATAAGAAGTAACCTATAACATAATGTTATTGAACTAAAACTCCTCATATAAATCGGTTTCTAAAATTGGGTAATATGCATATTACCCGATAGGGCTCTAAGGGCGGAGAAAATTCAGACGATCTTTATCAGTCGCAGACGTCGAAATTGACCTCCTGACGAAATCCAGACGAATAATCTAAGGATTACGAATGGAATTAAAATTTTGAAATATTCCACCGAGGGGATTGAAATCCAGGCATTAATGCTTTTAGAATATTTTTACGCAATATTGAGATTTGAATACTTTGTTTAATGAAAGCACTTAATTACTTTTAAGTGCTTTCATCATGTAAAAAGTTAATAGACCTGTTCTAAGTGGCCATTCTACATGCCCATTACAAGTTCGACTATTTGCAGTTATACAAACGCAGTTCAATCTCGATGCAGCAACGATAATACTGCTAGGGACATGATGCAATTACGTCATGACGTCAACACACCTGGCATTATTTGTTTAAATATTCGTGTTATATTTCTTTCTTTACAGTGGAACAAGAAAGAGACGCAACATGAATATTAGGACAAGTAGAACCGAGTGTGTTGCCACTGTCGCGCGTCTGTCAAACGTGCGTTTGTATCCCAAAAGGACCCAAATAGTTCACTTCGTTTATTCGATCATATGAAATTTCGAATAACTTAATTTTGTTTCACTGTGTCGACTTTCGCTGTTATTTCATGCCTGCAATAATTGTGTTTCTTCAAAATAAATTAACTGCTGTGACGTAAACTTAGTATTTAAGTCTACCTAGTGGTCGTGTCTGCCTGCCCTGTGTCTGCCTGTGAAGGCGCTGGTACCTGCTGTTATCTAATGTACGGGCACATATATTATTTGTGTCATAAACACAAACTAACAGAATTATGGCGTTTTTTAGAAACCATTGTCTAATGTATAAATCTAAAATGTCATTGATCGTTTTTCTCTCCATCCTTTCTAACACTATGGTGTTTGATAAGATGACAGATTTTAACAGAGCTTTGCTAAGTTTCATGAATTAGAGGGTTATTATTTTTATACATTACGGGATTTCTCCGTTTCCTTGCACCCAACCCCATTGTGTCCGCCTCAATCATGTTCGCCAGCTCTGTGAATAAATAATGTGGAACGGCGTGGAAGTGACACATTACAGGCCCCGAGCTTTATCATCTAACGAGAATTAACGGCTGGAGGTTTTAAAATGGCGGTGGTTTCATATATTGCATTATTGGATCTTACGGTTTGACGCGTTTTAGTTGAGTTTTGGATAAAATTGTAGCTGTCGTAAGTTGTAGCATCATCATCATCAGCCCTTTATCGCCCACTGCTCAGCATAGACCTTTCTTCGTGTACGCCACTTGTCCCGGTCTTGTGATAATTTCATCCAGAAGTGACCCGCGACCTTCAGCCCTTTAGTATTAATACTACTTACACTTAAGTGCCTAACCTTTTTTTACCTTATGAACACTCTGCCAGGATTTAAAGACTCGACTTCCTTGCGTATTTAACTTTAATTTCAGTTTATAATTTATCATTAGGCACTTTGCATGCGTTAAATTACCCCAAAGCAGTTAACCGCATCGTATGCCATTAAGAAATGGAAGTTAGCAAAGTAATCATGTTTTATTTTAAGGCTTGAACGTCATCGGGAGGTAAATACGATTCCCGTTGTGACGTCACTCGACGCCGCGCCGTCGCGACGCCGGTCCGCTGCCACAACGTTAGGTTAGGTACAAAGACAGCAGACTATGTCTTGTTTAAAATATTTCGTAAAGTAATGTCTATGTCTCGTTCGACACTCGATTCCTGGAAGCCAGTAGGTACTGATTGTACTACTTACTGCAACTTTAATTTAGAATATTCATTTCAATGTTCATGTACGAGTGACTTAGCATTAAGCTATAAACTTGCATTTGTGATTTCGGAAAGTTGTTCAGTATAGTATCACCTCGCACAAGACGGCTAATTGTTGACAAAACAACCTTTATATTTTAAATAACAACGCCACAACATATTATTTAGCGTGGCGAAGTGTACCATAGGCCAGGGTTCGGCAAACTTTTTTGACAAAGAGCCTGATGGCGGAAAATATGGAATTTTTGGAAGCTCATGGAGCTGCAGTTATCGATTTTTTACTGTAATAGGTATTTGATTTTTTTTATTGGAAAACTTGAAGAGCCATAACTGACCCTTCAAGGAGCCGCATGAGGCTCGCGGGCCGCGGTTTGCCGACCCCTGCTATGCTATAGGCACAGGGTGGACACGTCATACTAGAAAACTCGTTTGAGCGCTTTTGTGTGCACGGCACATCTGTACACGTTTCAATGTGTGCGTGCATCTTAGGGCGCTGTTTCCGCTGTCGTAAATGAATTGACGTTCGACAATACACCGACATTTTGCTATTTATCGATGCGCGGCCAACCATACGGTTTAGCCTACTAGTTCCCTACCAATCGGCCTTTTCGGCCGCCGCGGGGTGAGGTCATTCCGATGGAAATACTTTTATCTATTATGTGCCATAGGAATAGTTCAAATAAAATTCGTCCAATTAAAATCTAAATAGACTGGGCCACAACTAGCTGTCAATTACAATTATCCACCTACTGCAGATTTGTGATAATATAATCTTTTTGGTCGATTAATATGGAAACAAAGACAGAGTCGATACATGCTGAACAGGTGGAGCATTTACTCGTAACAAAATTATTTTAACATTGTAAGTCAAAGATTTAGCTCAAATTCATTTGTCAGGGGTATTCACTGAATAACGCTAAACGATTCAAACCGCAGTTTAATAGATACCTAAATATGTAGAATGTAATTATAGCACACCGCGCATTCTCCAATGTATGAATGGTCTAGCTTGTAATCAAGGGGATTACTGAGCCCGCCCGACTCCATACTATCCCTAAAGCCCCGTATACTGGATGCAACGTCACCGTTGCAGCTTACCGCTTTACCGCCTACGCTTTCTGGGAGCCTGGTACCGTGGACGACTGGGAAGACCAAGCCCCATCAATCTTGTTAACAATAGGCGGGTTACTTAAGAAATACAAAGTATTTTAGAATTATTTCATGTCTCACTCTTTCGTGAAGTTTTCAAGGGAGCGAAGGGAACGCCTTTATTTTTTCTTGACTTGCAAGCTTGTTATGGGGTGTGGTTCTAAAATGAGATCCTATTCATACATAACTATTACCATTCATACAAACGAAACTAATAGGTATACCATATTAGTTTCGTTTTTACATCTTGATCACTTCTGCTGCCCTGGTTACGTGTGCATTGAAGCGGATTAGATTCAATAGGCATTTTTTTGATTAATCATAATCGACGTTTGATATTGAAATTGTTATTTATTAGGAATTATAAAAGGAAGTGTGTGGCAAAGTTTTCAATGCAAATAAACTGCTGATAGCAAATTCCATCACTCCGTAAAGGGTTATCATTTTGAACCACAACTACCAGGGGCCCATAGAGTGAAGGCGTTTCTATTACGGCTTAGACTGTATAAAAGAGAACAGGTAAGCGGTATAGTCGCGGCAGCCATTTACGTTGTGTTTGTTCTGTAAAAAGCCGTTGGAGGGCGACCATTCACGCCGACCCACCCGACCGATCGTTTAGTTCTATCGCGTCGTTGGCTGAAAGAAACGGCCTGACTTAGATAGCCTGCATTGGAAGCGTTCCAAACGCTAGATAATCCTATTATTTATTTATTTATTTTTAGACAAATTGTTTATGTTAAAAAAGACCGCAGATACAAAGTTGCCATAAAAATTTGTAAATAATGAGGAATGTACGTAAGCAATGACCCCCTTATTCATAAACGTCTCTCAGGCCTCAATTAGTTATTTTATTTATCGTATGGCTACATATCACTGGATATAGATAGTCATTTCTTCTCTGGGATAGAAGTAGTGGGAAAGCAGATGATACTAAACAAACTACATATACTAAACAAACTACTTCGCAAGCGAACACTTAATTCAATAAAACCGAAGATATAATACCCAGTTGTGCAATAAAACTTTACACAGTCGCGTTACTATTTCCCCAAATGGCCCAACTTACGTAGGACGTGGACGGAAAAAGACCAGGAGAGGAGATAATACGAGGGCAATGAAAATGATCTTGAAAGTTTTTTAATTACCGGGACGGCGCGCCGGCCGCGCTCGAATGGGCGCTCCCGGAGATGATTTATGTCTATTGTTAGCCTTCACTAGACTAGACGTGATAGTTTTCTTAGAAATGATACTGTGCAAGTCTTTGTCTTTATGCTTTGTGCCATCATCATCATCATCATCATCATCAATGCTATGTTTAATTACATTAAATGAATGAAATGAATGAGAAGCCATTCGGGAATTAATATCTCCATTATTACATATTACATCGTTTTCAACCGGGGGTGTTGCGCCCCTAACATTGAATTGAAATTAAATATGGATTTGATTGGCAAGATACGCTCGCGGTTTCGCTCAGCGGTTACCGTCGTGTTGCGTATCTTCGCCTGTGCTACCTATGTTCGCCTATTTTTACATAAATTGACTTTAACAAAATGTTTCTAGTGCAAGCCTTACACAAAACTACTAAATACAAAGTATTTTTACGGGTGTCAACATTCTTCGAACGATCTGTGGCTAACTTCATATAGTTGACATTCAGTGAGGTTTTTGCGCGACACCGACCACATGTTTTTTTAAGCCAGTGTTTTAACTTCAGGTTTAAACAGTGATACAGGCCAGGTAATGTTAAACTTTTTACATGATTGTATCCTGTAACTATTTCTTTTTAATATGTAACTATTATTTAATGGCTAGCTTACGTTTAGAAGTCACAATTGGATAAAACATTGGTGAGGGTATTTGGCGACCATCTTGTTACCGAACTTCGCCTACCCCTAGGGTTGTCAAATTTGTTTCCAAATGTACATATTTTCTTATGTTTGGTTTTTCGGAAATGGGATAAGCGATTTGGAGGAAAGTTAGTAAGCTGTGCCCTAAAGATATATGTAGATGTACCCAGTAGTAATAGTAGCTACGTGGTATGAAGAAGGGACCCTTAGAAGGCAATCATTGTACGGTTGTACGGTCTAACTTGGAAAAGGTAATTATGTGTAGAAGCCAAAGGTTGATTTGATCTCGATTACGAAAATACTGATAAGCGAAAAGAGATACGTTTTTTGTTTACATAATAAACATTTTTTTAAATCTTTTTTTTTACTTATAAACCATTACTCTCCTTTATTTGACATGTTGGTTAATTTTTGGCAGCCCTAGCATCATTTTAGAAAATGTATGTAAACAACTTCAGACTGTTGCCAATCTTCGCCTACTACACATTTTTTTTTAAATGTGCCTAGTCTGGTGTAGTTAAGGTTCATATTATATTAACACGTTCCAGGGAGATAAGACTTGATAGGTGTAAGTCCCAGAAAAGTTCATAATTAGCGGTAAGGCATGCCATAGGCGAAGATTGGAGAAAACACCCAAACTTCGCCTTTTGCCTTCGGGGCCGTTTATTGCCAAGTTATCCAATGAAATTCAAAGCTTTAATACTGAATACTGATAGTCAGGAGTACTAAAATACGTTTTTTGGCCATAACGGACTAAAATGCTTTCAAATTTGAAAGATTTTTTGGGAAATGTGTCAAAATCCAGGCGAAGATACGGAACTCGACGGTACTAAATGTGTTTCATTCGTTCCATTTTTCATTTCATTAATAATACTTATGCCGCAAACTTAAGGCTTCACCCGGCTCCGATTATGCAACGCATCAATTGTGTCCTGAAAATGATGAAATGACAGTACATTTATAGTACATAGTACATTTTTAGGTTAGGTATGTGATGTAACAATGTATCTTACCATTTCCTTGTAAGCCTAGATATTGAAAGAACATTTGCAGTGTCCGATCGGATGACGTTGCTGAACTAAAACTTGCCTGGAATGTCAGAATGTATGTATCTTTAAATCGATTAAGTGATAGTAACTTAGTATACTTAACCAGGTCACAGCATAATTTGGTGTTTGAAAATTCAGAATAAAGGCTTTGTATTAGTTTGCGTAACGGATTTACATACAAATGAATTGATGCTAAATGTACAAACATGTGCGACAGGACATGGTCTGTTTAGCATGCATCTAGACCAGGGCAGCAGGAGCGCTGAGCGGATCGGATTAGCATTTTCATTCACCAGGTTAACATAACATGAATAGGGTTACAAAATATGCCAGTGAATATTAATTATTCCGAGGAGAGATGGCGAATCTTAACTTTTATTAGATTTTTAATCATTGACGTATCTACAACCGAAATCAATCTAAAACTTACTCAAATACTCTAACTAAACAAAGAATACGAGGCAAAATCGGCGACAGTCTATTTAGGGACTGGGCTTTTAGTTTTAGCAAGGTTAATTTTACGAGAACTTAATAGATAAATCATAGAAACAAATTCGGGAAAAAATTACTCTCACCGTCGTCCCAAACATTTAATCCAAAGAGCACGACCTCAAATTTTACATCGCTAAAATTGAATAACATCCTTTCGCGAGTAACCCCTGAGCGAAACCGCGAGCGTATCTTGCCAATCAAATCCATATTTAATTTCAATTCGATGTTAGGGGCGCATCACCCCCGGCTGAAAATCATTTAATAATGGAGAAATTAATTTCCGAATGGGTTCTCATATCGTGTGATTGTAATGTGAACATCCGTGGAGGAATGCATTTAGGTATCCCGCCTAGCCGGGGAACTAGGACGGGTATGTTGGACTCGTCAGCAAGGGCCGACACTAAACCATCCGCGGTAAGCCCGTCGTGCAGCGTTGGTGACGGTGACACGGGATCGCGTAAGCATTCAACCGCGAACACCGCCTGCTGCGACAGCCGAAGCTGTCCCCTCGCTGGGGCCGAAGCCCCCGGAGCCGAAGCTCCCCCTCCCGAAGGTAGCGTGCAGGGCGACACCACACGCTGGTCCCTCATGACAACCTCCACGCCGGGAGCAGGTGGAAAAACCCCGGGTTCCACCCACTCAGGTTGCCTTCGCGATTTTTTATAGAGGTGGTCATCCTCGCAGCCAACACCCAGCACCGGCTTGGTGTTGACCCCCGGTCCGTCATCATAGGCCCTCTGCCTAGACAGGTTACGGGGCCGCAGTTTTATACAGGACAGCGGCATTCCTGTTCCTCACCACGGCCGAAGCCGCCCGGCCCGAGGGCCCCTCAGTTTTTTATAGAGGTTGTCATCCTCGCAGCCAGCACCAAGTGGCGGCTTGGTGTTGACCCCCGGTCCGTCATCATAGGTCCTCTGCCTAGACAGGTTACGGGGCCGCAGTTTTATACAGGACAGCGGCATTCCTGTCCCTCGCCCAAAGGCCCCCTCCAGCCAACACTCAGGAGTTCTCTCCCTAAATGAGAGATCTCCCTGTGCGGAACCCCCCATCCCCCCCACACAGGATATTAGCAGCACCGGTAAGAAATCTTTGGGGTCCACCAAGAGATCGCTTACCGTTGCCCCCAGGATGCACCGTCCAGGAACCCTTCCCTTTCCCCCGGATCAACCGGATCAGAAAGAATGAGAAGGGCCCTGGCACTCGAGGTTTCCCGTCATAGCACCCCTAATGTGAACATCTCAATCTGCCCCAGTAAGCCCTGGCTGACAATTTCGTCGCATGTGCGATGACGCTTAAGGCTCACGTTACCTACACGACTACACGAGACGGTCTTCTCGTTCGATTTTTGGCGATTTCTCATGTGACTAGCTCACGCCCGCGACTTGGTCCGCGTAGATGTTTTAAAATTACCTTTTTACTCAAGTACTTAGACCCCCTGTTCTTTTTCTTAGGGAATACGTGCAGAGATAAAAGTGTTGTAACTTTAAGTGATTCTCTATCGTAATGCGAAATAGTAGATACTACTAGTGTAAATGCAATTGCCTGTCTATCCTTCCAAAAATGGGTATCATTAGCCAGTTTAAATACATTTTACATTGTCATATTATTATTTTGTCAGTATTTTGGCGGTCCTGCTGTCATTTCCCATCCGGTCGTATGACAGACGCAGTTAAGTAATATTACAAGTACTTAAGAGCAAACGTTTTGGACACTGCACTGCATTAATAAAAAAACAAATACCTGCAGGTGAGACTACAATGGGTCACCGGGTCTCGTTGTATCTACGAGTAGAAGGAATTTATTAAATTCTGTTCAAACGTTGTCCGTCCTAGTTAATTTGGAGCTGGAAAGCAGACGAGAGGATTCTACTTTGTCGATTCCACTGAAGTTGGATCGCAAAGGATACAACTTGCAAACTGTTTCGAGCCAAGTGGCTTGCCACTGAGTCGAGCTAATAAATCGTTTCAAAGTTCGGTTACCCGGAGACTTATTCTAGGAATATAATTTGATATTGTGATACTCTATTAACTGGGCGACACATGATCCCCTTGTGAACTGAATTTAACACTAATAGACATTTCATTTACATACTAAAGCGACATTCACGTGACATTTATCCTTAAACCGATGACATTTCACATAATGTCAAAGGTTGGCAAACTCAAGAGAGATTACACATATCAAATAACTTACGGGTATTATATGTGAGCCTGTCTAAAAACGGTACGGCCCCCTTATAATTTCATCTTTGCTTTAATATAGTGTAGTTTAATATAGTGGTTTTTCTTCTGTTTATTCTTAACCGTTCATTCAAAAGGTACCAGTCTAAGTATACAAAATTTCTTTTGTGTGATCACCTATAATTAATTAAATCAACAAAGTGTTTTCTTGTCACAAATTCGCTGACCACTTCAGGTACTTCCAGGGTCTGCCAGTTAAGAACCACCATTAATTATAACTTTTTAACACGGAGAACAGTTTTCATCGCTCATGAGTGGCGAGTGTAAAGCTGAAACACTTCAAACTGTAAACTCTCCGTAAGATGGATAAACGAGCCGCGGCCGAGGCTGGCCGGTGCCTACGGCGGAGATTGATGACCCGCTTTAACCGAGATAGAGAAAATCCTAGCGAAAATGACGTATCGATTGAAAGTCCCATGTAAATAACACCAGTCCAAGCAGTGGCATTTGAAAAAAAAACACCGTAAACTACATATATCGCCTAGCATCCTCACTAATATAACACGCGAATTTTTCAAATTTCATGTGACATTAAAAAATTCGTGCGTTTCATGCTTCAGTTGTTCGGTTTTGTAGGACAGTGGGATCACTGTCCTACAAAACCGAACGAGTAGTGTAGGCGGATGAATGCCTACACTACTCGTAGCTGTTAAAATAGGCAAGTGTGCGAATAAAGGCGTCGTAACTCACGCACCACGTTAACCCCACGACATCATAAACCAGAGCAAATAAAATGAAATAACAATGGAACTTGTTAAGAAGACCGTAAATCCGCGTTGATATGCCCCGGACATTAAATAAAGAGCGCCAGAAGGTTATGAGGCCCGTGAACCGGTTATAAAAATGGTGATTTTATTGGGGTCGCACACTATCAAGGAGGTTTACGAAAGAAAGGCGCGCCACCCAGGTGAAATTTCTTCGATAAATAATACCGGCTGCCCTACGTGCTCGGATTTCTGCCAGCCTAGTGGATTCCGTGACTGATGTTTCTTATCATATTGCGATGTGATTTCTTTTATGGCCTCGGTGAAAGCGAAACGTTTTGAAAATAGCAACGATCACCTCCCAATTAAAAGTAAGTTTCCAAGATTCCCTTGCGAAGGCACTTTAAAAGAATAAGATGTAGAGGTTTAAGCTTCGGTGCCGTAGTTCGTAATTGCAGCAATGTTCGCAGACGAACTCGACGTGTCGACGCGACGTCGGCAAAAACTTTCATCTCTCCTCCATCCAGGAACAATTTGTGGAACGATGATTTACCGGATCGCTATTTGTCCCGGCCGCCTCACCGATTGCTGACTCAAATATATTCGGAGATATGGTTAACCGAGAGAAAACTCTCCTTAATCTTGGTAATAAACGTCCCTCGGGAAATGTAAGTTATATCCATAAATAGTGTCAGAGAATGATTAATATCTAGCTAGGGTTCGAGGCTGCCGCGTGACAAATGAACTCGCTGGAGATAGCCGAGCGTTAATCACAATTTTAAACTTCGGGGACTTACGGCTTGAAGCTGTAATCTTGTGAGCAAACAGCTTTATTAAGTACCCTTATTTACCGTTGGCGATATTAGATAGATAACGACTGAGATATAAACCTTAAGCTAAATGGTGCAGTAATATGCGCCAGCTGTCTTCGCGGGGAGGAGAGAACAGAAGGGGGAGGAAGCGTGTTCACTCGACTGTCAAAATTACGTGCACACGTACACTCAGTTGAAGCTCAGTCGCTTTTCGCTTGAATGTGTTTGTTTCCTTATTTACCAGTGGAAAATGTCTGCGCAAACTTGCGAAGACGTTTCTGAAATTTTTTTGTACTCGCTATGCAAACAATCGGCATAGGTATTAATATGGGTATGAATTACTAATACGTTGTAAGTATACCAATAAATTCGTCAGTATCTGATATATATTTTGTGACTTTATGACTTGGTTCATCAACTACCACTATTTAATAAAAGGTTCAGTTATTCGTTTTTGGAGTGTCCACAATTTTGGTGCAGCCCAAAACAACGTCGGGGCCATTTTTAGAACACAACAAGAGTTGACTTCATTATAGTCCTCTCCTCCTTTTGTTTTTATACAATGTATTTGGTCACCTATGTTGGAGCCGTTGACCACGTATAGTATGATACATTTTATCGACAAATAAATCCCCACATCACTTTATTCTCAAACATTTTTAACCCCACCCTAACTGCACCCCTTTAAAGTTCTGGGCGCCAAACTCTACCGCACTTGATAAATTAACCATTATTTGTCGAAATATCCGTCGCACATATGCAAAACAACTTGGGCATACATTTCTGTCAAAAATGTTGCAGAAAAATTTCCACAATTATTCGAAAATTAATTGTAAAAAGAAAAATTGTCTCAAAAATAACATAATTGGACTGGTAATGGTTAATTTACAAACCCCCGAATTTTTGTATGGAACTAAGTTGTCGCTTGTTTGAACACGTGTAACTTGTAAAAGTTTAAATCTTATGATTTTGATGGCAATTTTTAGCGGATTTACTGTACTATCTGCTAACAAAAAAAGTATGTCCTCGACCTTGCTTTTGCAAAAAAAGGAAATGTGAAATAAAAGTATTTCATTGAGACAATTTTTCTATTCACATTAAAATTTTCAGTAATTTAGAAAACTTTTTGCAACAGTTTTGACCGAAATGTATGCCCTAGTTTGTAAGCTGCCGAAAGACTCCTCTTTTGTACATTTGCTACGGATATTTATACAAATAATGGTTAATTTACCAAGGGCGGTAGAGTGTGGTTCCATAGAACTTTAAAGGAGTGCAGTTTAAAAACGGTTAAGAAAAATGGTATGGGGGTTGATTTGTCGATCAAATTCATCATACTATACGTGGTTATCGGATCCATCACAGTTGTACAAACACATTGTATATGTAAGTACATGTAGAAAATACAAAGCAGGTGTAAATAGTCTACTATAGTTAAGTGTAATAGAACTTGTTATCTCCATTAGTCATCAGTCTGTTACGTAGGTATCTACAACTGTTTATTACCTCTAGTGTGTGTAAATGTAAAATATTATTACCAATGCCTAACTAACATAAGAAAAACATAGCGGCCGCACGGCGAGTGCCTGCTTGCTCTGTTTGCAAATACCTACCTGTTATTGCAAATTGAATAAACAGACACTCCCACAGCCACATAAGTACGTACCTAAAATTAATAGTACAATTAAATAAGTTTTCTGCCAACAAACTGCTGTGCAGTTTGGCAGATAGGTGAAATTGATTAAATGTATCTCTTTTTGTGAAAATAAAGAAAAAAAAAAATATATATATATATATAACACACGTGTAATAGGGTTTACCAACGTTAGAACATAGAAAAGAATCTATTATATTCCATCTTTCTTTCACGAGACTACATGTAAGTACGATGGCCCTGTATGTAACAAATAAAACTATTTCATATGGTCATTTACCGTAATATGATATCCGTTTATGTTACCAGGGCGACATGACCCGGCAGGTGTTAGCCGTTAGAGACGGGTCGGGTCCGGAGCGGCGTCAGGAATGGGCGGCACCGGCACGGGCCTCGTTGATAAATGATGGATAAATGGTGTATCGACTACCCAGGCCCTCCATTTTAGAACTAAGTATATCATATTTCCATAGCGTTTAGTAAAACTTGAACGCAGAGCTGACTGATACGTAGACGCAAAATCATTCTCCAGACACTCATAAAAGTTAAATTAAGAATAATAAAAGATGGATGTTGAAGGATCATATGAACACATTCATCATTTATTTAATAAAAAGTTTTCAGCGAAACATCTTAACTTTATATTTATTTATAACTAACTTGATTTTCTAAACGAATCACGGGATCCGGCATCAATAAGATGAGGATGACTTGACCCTTATCTTATTGATGTCGGATCCCTGGGACCAGCATTTTTTTACCCGAATTGGCATAGGCACCAATTATTACAAAAATGCTTTGCGGATGGGTGGAATCCCCAGCATGCACCTGCGGGGCGCCAGTATAGAAATAATCCAGCACATTATCGAGGACCGCCCCATAACCCGCTATGCTGATGGACCTCCTGAAGATCTGATCACCCTTAGCGACGAGGTCATTAAGTGGCTGACTGGTCTTAATCTCTATTTTATAGTTGCTTTTGTTCATATATGCTATCGGCAAGTCCTAAGATTTAGAAAAACCTACCATCAGATATAAAGAGTGTGGCAAGTATAGCTTGTTTTGTAAAAAAACTCAGAGACAAACTTGCGTCCGATGCGTACTACTCTGTTGATGAATTTTTAACGTGCACAGACAATAAAACGTAAACTGATTCGCTACCTACCTTAGCTCTTTGACATACATACATAAGTATTAAATCTGCTATTAACAACAATTGTAATGATGTATTGAAATATGTAAACCTATGATTAGATATACCTAGATGAATTTTGTTACCCATTGACATTGTATATACTATTATATTGACATGTAAAACTATGTTTTATAAAGGAATAAATGAAATGAAATGCTATACGATTATATTAAATAATTGCAAAAATTACCGTACTCTGATTTTGCAAACTAGGCTTTCATCAAATTACCTTAATGTTTCCTTCAATGATATTCGTACATAGAAGAAAATCACTGTTTCCTAAGCCGAGGCTCGCGCCACGACTTCTAAAGCACGCCTTTCCGTTATAACAGTTCCAACATTATTAATGCAATTCCTTGAATAGCGTTAATCGCAATTTCACACACTGGCTCGCTCATTCGGTGCCAAGTCTTTAAAGCATTTGCCAGGCACTTCTCTCCACCTGTCACCAACTCACATTACGGATTCTTACGCAACTAAAAGACACAAGTGACGCTACAACTAACGCTCATACGTCGTTCAGACACTTCAATAAACTAAACATTCACTACACAATAACACTTAATATCAAAAGCGTTAAGGCACATAATCGCTTAACGTTTTGTTCGGTAATGGCAGGTATTTTTGTAGTGTCAGAAAGAATGGAGAGTGCTCGAGCACGCTTTCGGTTTGTAGGTGCTGAGTTCGTTTCGCGATTTTCGAGATATTAGAGAGGTTTAGATAAACAGCGGGAAATCTTGTTGACAATTTTCTTGTTTATTCAACGTTTTCGCAGAAAATTTTATAGAAATTTCCTTCAAAAGCTACTTCAGATCAATCTATACTATAGATTCTATAGGCTATGAAGATAGGGTGGGGGCGCTCGTGTTCAAAGCAACTAGATTTTAAATGGATTTCTTGTATCAATTAATAGAACTTCCATACAACCAATTGTATACGATTGTAAAACACTTGCTTTTTTTAAATAAGTATGTAAGTACTAATGTTTAAATTAAATGTAGGCCTTCATTCACAGTCCTCTTGTAAATAAACAAAAAATATGTTTTTATACGGGAGAGAAACGTGGATAATAAGACAATCGGATTATGGGATATTGGACGATTCGCAATATGGTACTAGTGGCGAATGTAGATGATTAGCAGGAACGAGAAAAATAAATAAATAGAAAGGAATAATAAAAATATTAAAAATGTTTAATGAATAATAAAAATATTCAAAAGATGAGGAAAGATGGTGGGCTACCTACCCTACAAAGGCCACCTAAAAAGTGGAATGTGGAAGCGCGGAGGAAAGCTAGAAAGCCAAGAGGAACTTACAAAGGCTTAAGTGAAATAAAATGGGTATGATTTAATTTATGGTCGACGACCTAATGAACCCTTTAATCGAGAGTTCAAAATTGACCTTAAAGTTTTGACGTATGGCGGGTAAAAGGTTAATAAGATTGGCCACTAGAATAATAGATCCGCCACCAAAATTGTCCCACCAAATAAAATTAAAACGATTACCAATAAAATGACTTACAATTTCCTGTAAATTGTACCTGCGTATCACCAAAATAATACTGATAACCAAAATCGGATCTCCAAACAATATGAAAGCGGTTACCCAAAAAACATATTGGTTATTAAAATTAAATTTGCTAAATGTACGGGCGGAGACCGCAAGGTCTGCTACGTTACGTGATACAAAGATAAGGTATATAAGTGATGCTGAGTTCCGAAAAAATAGCAAAAAATAATTATAATTGGGCGAAAGTACAAAAAAGTACCACTTCCGGTGTAAAAAAGGGGATGGTAAATCTAGTGATAGAGTTTTGGATCAAAATCGTATGCAAATATTAATTATTTTTGCATGTTCTTAAAGTGGGGCATTCCACTCATACAATAGATTGTTATTAAATCAAATACAAACATTGAAAACATTGAATAAATAATCAACCCAGCAGGACTTGAACCTGCATCGATATGCCTTGCCGGGGCTCGATCGCTTTACCAATTAAGCTATGGGTCAAGTTACTAATCTGACGAAATTTTCAATGCCTTCAATCATCTTTTTGCATTTATTTTGATCTACTTCGGCTTTACAGCAGCCGTAAGCGACATCTAGGTACTAACTATTATAGTTAGATACCCTTCCCGCCGACACTATCGCAAGTATCACAACGGAAATATAGAGGGCGCTGCTATCAACTCATAATTATTTTTGCATGTTTTTAAAGTGGGGCATTCCACTCATACAATAGATTGTTATTAAATCAAATACAAACATTGAAAACATTGAAAAAATAATCAACCCAGCAGGACTTGAACCTGCATCGATATGCCTTGCCATGGCTCGATCGCTTTACCAATTAAGCTATGGGTCAAGTTACTAAGCTGACGAAATTTTCAATGCCTTCAATCATCTTTTTGCATTTATTTATTCATTTAGCTTAGTAACTTGACCCATAGCTTAATTGGTAAAGCAATCGAGCCCCGGCAAGGCATATCGATGCAGGTTCAAGTCCTGCTGGGTCGATTATTTTTTCAATGTTTTCAATGTTTATATTGTTATATTTTTTGGAGGCAGAAAATATGTTTGCCAAATAAAATGTAAACAATATATCTTATCAGGCTCTTAAATGAATGATGATGATATTCACAGATTTTACTACATGATAAAAAGAAAACGGTAAACGGTGAGGGCCCTTTTGATTTAACTATAAATGCAAGTCACGTCTTCTAAGATCCTCGAGCCAACCTCTGACCTCAACTTCTCAGACAACTAAACGCATTATCCATCCCATTCGAATCAAACTAATCATAGTTTAGCTAATCTAATCGCGTACGTACCAGGGCGGCAGGGGCTCCGAGGAGCCTCGGGCGTTCCATTTCACGACTCAACGGCCGCAATCTGGAGTCGATATCGAGGGCTACACGATTGCGTTGTCGATGGCTAAACGGCTTTCAGGGGACGCGGATTTACCCTATAGATGGAGCATGCAATAAGACTCTGCTCACAGCATCATTCTCCTAGCTTTGGTGTCACGGCTTAATTGATCCTGGGCTGGGCCCCGTCAATTGGCGTAATCTACTAGTTTTTACGAAAGCTACTGCCCCATGCCATCTGACGAGAGGGGAAACTAGGCCTAATTGGCTTCCTCACGGTGTTTTCATTCACCGAAAAGCGACTGGTAGAATATATTTTTAGTGGTATACTCTTGTCGTCTCTTGTCATAGTAGTCGCGGAGGTCGTTGCACTTGATCCCGTGTGCACATATAGTTGATCAGATCGTCTAACTGCATTGGCTGCTGTCCCATGCTTGAGCGCAAGAACGCAAATTTCTGATCTGTTAATATTAACAACCTGTAAGCATGTAAAGTAGAAAATTTAACTAAAACATGCCGACAACATAAGAGTGAAGCGAAGAAGATGTCGTTTCATGAGCAGACTTCAACAATAGTATGTACGTTTTGTTGTACTACGTACGAACGTTGTTGACATTGGCATGAAGTGATTACTTCATGTATTTTATACGATTTGCTTAGGGGTGAAATTCGCTTCCGCCGCCTATATTCTCTGACAGACAAGTTCTAGGTCACGTGAAAGCAAGTTAGCTCTACTATTGGACGACTGAGCTTTTTTACTAATCTGTATTATTGTTGAATTAGATGTATGTGTATGCTCTTCAGTTTTGGAATTCAAGTGTGGTGCAGCTCACGCCTAAAACTTAGTTACATTTTAGGGCTTTTAAATGCTTCATGCTGTTTCTATAGGAGGTAGTCTATATCAGGGGCTTTTGCTCACTCGATAAAAGGCTTGGCTCTTGCAGAAGGCTTTATCAATGCACTTTGGTAATTTCCGTATATCTTTGACGATTCATCCGGAAACATTTTGCATGCTCGCACGGAGTGCGGCATTCGGACTTCATGAATTGATCTTATTTTCAACACCAACAAACGAGATGCATTTTGTTACGTACAATTGTAGAACTTAAACGCTGTACCCCACTGGAAATAGGTAGCTTACGATACTTGTTAGATTAATTGGCATTTTTGAAAGGGCTAAGTACTATTTGCCAAGTACTTGCAAACATTTCGTAAAATATAGTTTTACAAATAGCAAGTAATTTTTTTTTGAAGCTAATTATTTCATTTAGAACACTGTTAGCAGGGCACTGTAAAAAGGTTGAAACAAACTACATTCATCACCCATACGTGTCGGGGTGATAATGACAGTGTATGTATCATTGTCATTGTCAGTGTATGAATGTTCAATCACACGGTGTCAAACAGCAACGCTTTTTATATCACTTTTATAACCCCATCCAACATACACCCGTTAGTGCCAACTTGTGCCAACTTAATTTTACAAATGCCGATTGAATATTCAAGATTTCCTAGAACATTAGCAGTACAAACAGCAAACACTTAACTGACCGTCGATAGACCTTATGTCGTTGCAATAGGGATTACAAATGGTCAGTTAACAGTGTTGGTGATGGTACTACATCAGTATTCCTAGTTATATCGTAGTAATCCCCGTAATCTGACAGACTCGGTCATCTGCTGACGGGTCGTCTTGTCCGCGCCAGAATGTAATTACGTAATTACTGTTATTCTGAAGCTCAGTCCCAACGGTTTCAGCAGTAGATTAATACAGATTCTACCCAATTATAGTCTGTCGGCTTTGTCGCCCGCTAAGAGTTACGTAAAATATCGCGCAAGGTTAGAGAAAACAAGAACAAACTAACAAACATAAAGTCAACCAATAAAGCTGTGTAACAAATGAAAAAAATTCCTATTATTTGAAAAGTTGTAAATCAACTTTGATACTTAGGTATGTCATTAAATATTCAACATCTTTATTTACATCAGTTCTAATGTGTTATTATTGTTTTAAAGCGGAACACTAATCAAAATAATAATTATTCCAAATCTCCCACTAGAATCATTAACATTCTAATAATATTCTAATTTAAGTGAAGATCATATTTGTACTTTTTGCGCCAGTCCTTTAATTTCCAAAAACGCTATTCAGTAATCATCTAGCGTACCTTTAGGAAACACCCATTGAAGCTTTCCAACAGTAAAACATTTCACGAGAGTAATCTCCTCGTCCCGTACGTTTTTTTTCCTTCCGAGTGCACACGCGCTGCGTTTTGGACAACTTTTAATTAAGAGCGAACTGCTCTGCCAACTTATTTCCAGCCGTGCATCTTCTGTGCAGGTGGTATTTGTTCCTAACTTGGATATTGGAAAACTGATTTCAAATACTAGGAACTTGGGTATGCTTGCTGTTAATTTTACTTGTTTACTGACTGCAAAATGAAAGCAAATACCTTAACTAATGGGCGCATCATAATATAGTTAATTGCTCGCCGTCCACTTATAATTTTAGTTCGTCGTGACCACTTATTTCAGTTACATCCACGTTTTACGACCTATAGGTAAATTAAGTCTTCGAGTAAATTAAGTCTCAAGATGAACCTGGGCTATTTATTACGTTACAATGAAACTAATCGTGGTGGTATTGTGCTATTTCTGAAGGTTTTATAAAGACATTCATTCAATTCAGGTGCATCTTTGTTTAAGTATTGGGTATATTTACACGAAGAGAGGCCTATGCTCAACAGTGGGCGATAAAAGGCTTTAAAAATGATGGAAGTAACAACTTCTTTGCTTTGGAGTATATATTCCTCAACCGCTATTCCCATTTACTTGGGGTCGGCCCTTCTTGTCCATCTTCTCCATTGCACACGATTTTGTGCGGTGTCTTTATTGACGTTTGTTTGTTTGAGGTCTTTCTCGACCGTCGTCAACCAAGTGAAAGGGCGTCTTCCCGGTCCATTTTGTATCGTCGGCAAGTTTAAGGCCCGCTTGACTGTGTGGTCTTCGACGTCCTGAAGACCACACAGTCAAGCGGTCTGTACGTGTCCATACCATCGGAGGCGTTTTTCTACTACTTTGTCAGCTATAGGTGCTAACTTCTTTGCTTTGGAGTAAATAAACTTTCCTGCTAAAGATAACCCACGATATTATAACTCGGATAAAATACAAAAAGCAATGACCACCTTTTTCCTGTATTGATATTGCTTCTGCCTCGGAAATTCCCGGAACCCACAACATACACAGCGCTTAGAAAAACGTTTCGATTGTAAGCGAAGTTAGCGAACAATGTAGCCAAGTTCGTTCAACTCGCCGTTACCGAGCGAGGAGCGCGGAAGTGCCACAACTTTACGGCACCTGGAACAACTCCTAGCAAACTATGTTGCCTTAGTAACGCCTGTATCCAGTGCTTCGTCCCAGTTTCAGTCAGTTATGAATTCGGACGAAAATCTTATCAAAGACATCTGTAATAACTTTGACAATAATGAAATTGTGCTTTCTTTTGAGTTATACTGATTTTAACTTGAGGATTTTTTCCCATTATTTAAATACTAGCTGTGCCCGCGGCTCCGCCCGCGTGGAATTCGGTCTGTGTCAGTAAGCGGCTAATTCACCCCTAATTTCTCTCCCGCTACCCTGGAGGCGGAACTTGAAGTAAAGTTGACAGATGGATTTATCCTATTAATTTTTATTGACATGATTTAAACGACATAGAATAGTAGGTGTATATCGGACGATACAGGACCACTTTTGTATTTATACGTCCATGTCCACGGCAAATATCATCCAAATCGATCCTCCCGTCACATCAGTCTAAGCATGAAAGGTAAGAACAGGCGCGGTTGAAATGGGGCAGGGGGCAAGGGGGGGGGGGGGGTCACAAATGCAGAAATGTTTTTTTTCTATTTGAGGAATTAGTAATCCTTAAGGGGTGATTTCCGGGATCACAATGCAAAAAAAACCGGCCAAGAGCATGACGGGCGATGCTCAGTGTAGTTTCGTAAATGCCGCCCTGTTACGAAACATCCGTTCAAACGGTCGTTTATTAAGGGATATTTAGCGGCGCTTACGTCAGTCTACTATCCGGCACATCCTTTCACTATGCGATTTTGACTGATAATTCAAAAACGGCTGAACCGATTTTATTCAATATAGTTTTTATTGAAAGTTCTTATCATTAAATTTCAGCTTTCTAGTGCGAACAGTAACTGAGCTAGACCGTGGACAGACGGACGGACATGGCGAAACTATAAGGGTTCCTAGTTGACTACGGAACCCTAAAAAGAGATAAATAGTAGTTTATGTAACTGTTACGTAAAAAGGCCTAATTATGTACAGAAGCATACACTGCTTTACCTACACACATATTAACAATCCACTGACACCATGCGCGCCGGGGGTCGGGGCGGGGGGGGTGGGGGGGATTTTGATTACGTTACCGTAGGTAATGAATTTTCATACGTTTTTACCACACTGTCACAGATAATACACTGATGTTACGTTACTGGTTGCAATAATTATGGTAATTACATACTTCAAGGTAAGCACATTACAATGCACTAATGAACGTCAGAGAAAAATAAAATACACAAAATGTCGTGGAACACTCTGTTGGAACGAAGTTATGTTATTTAATTTTATTTCATTTTTGACTTTTTCGTAAATTTTGTGGTTTTAATTTTTTTTGTATTTTTATGAAATTTTTGAAATTCTTGAAATTTTTGAAATTTTTGATATTTTTGAAATATTTTAAAATTTTTGAAATTTTTGAAACTTAAAATTTTTGAAATTTTTGAAATTTAGAAATTTTGCCATTTTTGACTTTTAGGTTCTCGACTTTTTCACTTTTATCACTTTGTCACTTCTCACTTTCACTACAATTCACTTCACTTCACTTTATTCTATTTTATATATTTTTTATTTCATTCCATTTTACATGTTTCTCAATCGTATGGGTGTCGCGTTTTCGTGACGTGACGCTTTTTCGTGACGGTCACGTGACTTTTTTTCACCTAGCCCCCCATCCGCGAACCGTCCAATACGGAACTTCGTTCCAAAACTACCACCGGTTCTAACCCTACACCTCTGGCCCAAGAAGTATTATGACCGAAAAGATACTCGACGGGACTTATTTTTTTCAAAACAGTAATACATTATTAGATCTTAAAGATACAAAATAATGCGTAGTTCTTCAAGAAGACATCAAAACAGCTTGAGAGACAGATAATGTACCTATTGTTTAATTATAAAGAAAAATAAATCCTAATCTGACTGCTTCACAAAACGTTTGATATGTTTTCCTACCTAAACGGTGTCCTATAAATGTTTGGTTTGGGCCATGCATCTTTGTCCGTCATATATAATACTCCAACCTGCAATAACCCTTCACATTCATGACATTTTCAAATATTTCTTAAGAGGGGGTAAAGGTAAATTTAAAGCATCGACGGGTAACATGTTATAAATATGAACACCTTGACCAAAAAATTACAAATTATTTAAATACCAAATTTCATCTAAATACAGACAGCGGTTATTGGTTGTTTCTTCCCCATGTAAACTTTCACCCCTTTTGTATCCGTTTAAAGGATAATTTCCGAGATAAAACTATTTTATTTCCTTTTTTAATTAATTATCTCCATACCAAATTTTATCTAAATCGATTCTGCGGTTAATAATTCCCTATACAAATTTCCAACTCTCTTTTCACCCCTTTAGCGTTGATTTTCGGAGTGAAAACTATCATTTTGTCCTTTCTTGAGACCCATACTATACCAAATTTCATCTTTATCAGTTCAGCGGTTAAAAAATCGTCATACCAACTTTCAACCCCCTTTTCGGCGTGAAAGGGTTTATTTTCGGGATGAAAACTATTCTGTCGTTTCTCGGGACTCAAATTATCTGCATACTAATTTCTATTAAAAAATCTCCATACAAACTTTCAACCCCCTTTTCACCCCCTCCAGGGTTGATTTTCGGGATGAAAACTATTCTTTGTCCTTTTACGGCACTCAAACTATCTCTACACAAAATTTTATCAAAATCCGTTCAGCCGTTTTCACGTGATAGATGTACAGATAGATAGTTTTTATTGAAAGTACCTTTCAGGCTTCACTTCCAATATTTTTTTCAAATTTTTTGGACCTACGGTTCTTAAGTAAGGTGGGGGGGGGGGGGGGGGGGGGGTTCAAGATGAAACTATCCTTTGTCCTTTCTCGAGACCCATACTACCTCTATACCAATTTTCATCTTAATCTGTTCAGCGGTAAAAAAATCCTCATACTAACTTCCAACCCCCTTTTTACCCCCACAAGGGTTTGAAAACTATCCTATGACGTTTCTCGAGACTCAAATTATCTCCATACTCATTTCTATCTAAATCGTTTCAGCGGTTAAAAATTCTCCATACAAACTTTCAACCCCATTTTCACCCCCACCAGGGTTGATTTTCGGGATTAAAACTATATATTATCCTTTCCCGGGACTCAAACTATCTCTATACAAAATTTCATCGAAATCCGTTCAGCCGTTTTCACGTGATGCGCGGTCAAATAAACAGACAAACAGATAAACAGATAAACAGATAAACAGACAAACAGATAAACAGACAAAAATTCTAAAAATTGTTGGAACGTGTTCTGTTATCGATTCTAAGTATCGCCAGCCAACTTTTTTTCGATTATCTTCCATGTACAGACTTTCGACCCTCTTCAGCTTTATTATATGTATAGATAAATGGGCCTTAATAATATTGTTTATTAATATTATTTTCTTTTACAATAGGAAGGAAGTAAATTGACAATTGTGTTTTAATAAAGGCTAAAAAAAACATGAAGATTTATTTAAAGAACTGACTTACGAAAAGCGCACTATCCATACTAATATTATAAATGGGAAAGTGTATGTGTGTGTTTGACTGTCCGTCTTTCAGGGCAAAACGGGGCGACGAATTGACGTGATTTTTAAGTGGAGATAGTTGAAGGGATGGAGAGTGACATAGGCTACTTTTTGTCTCTTTCTAACCCCCCACTTCCCTAAAATGGGGGGTGGAAGTTTCCGCAATTTTCAAGGTAGAAAGCTAAAAATTGGTATGCGGACTATTTGTGACTAACAAAAAAATCGTGCATAAGTTATAAAGCCAAATAATATCGCCTACAGTAGCGTATTAAAATAATATTATGTTCCGAGTTCTCTTCTGTGTTTTAAATCAGGAAAGGGGAACCGTGTTACCCCGAATTTAACGCGAGCAAAGCCGCGGGCAAAAGCTAGTAATATATACAATTGGACGTCATTTAGCGAAAAGGATCCAACCTCAAAAATTTGCCCCTGATCCTTTTCCCTAAATTACGTCCAATTAATTATACATGTCATACTTCAAAAGAAGTAGCTAAACAGGCGACTTGTTCAGAATGATCTTCGCACGACTTTATTGTCAAGATAACCAGAGCGTATTTATTTTGGATACTTCGCCCGCTCAGCACACGAGTCATCATCTATATCTATACATATAATAAAGCTGAAGAGGGTCGAAAGTCTGTACATAGAAGATAATCGAAAAAAAGTTGGCTGGGGATACTTAGAATTGATAACAGAACACGTTCCAACAATTTTTAGAATTTTTGTCTGTTTATCTGTTTGTCTGTTTATCTGTTTATTTGACCGCGCATCACGTGAAAACGGCTGAACGGATTTTGATGAAATTTTGTATAGTGATAGTTTGAGTCCCGGGAAAGGATAATATATAGTTTTAATCCCGAAAATCAACCCTGGTGGGGGTGAAAATGGGGTTAAAAGTTTGTATGGAGAATTTTTAACCGCTGAAACGATTTAGATAGAAATGAGTATGGAGATAATTTGAGTCTCGAGAAACGTCATAGGATAGTTTTTCAAACCCTTGTGGGGGTGAAAAGGGGGTTGGAAGTTGGTATGAGGATTTTTTTACCGCTGAACTGATTTAGATGAAAATTGGTATAGAGATAGTATGGGTCTCGAGAAAGGACAAAGGATAGTTTCAAAACGCCCCCCCCCCCCCCCCCCATCTTACTTTGGAACCGTAGGTCCAAAAAATAAAAAATAAAATAATGGAAGTGAAAGGTACTTTCAATAAAAACTATCTATACATATAATAAAGCTGAAGAGGGTCGAAAGTCTGTTCATGGAATATATTCGAAAAAAGTTGGCGGGGATACTTAGAATCGATAACAGAACACGTTCCAACAATTATTAGAATTTTTGTCTGTTTTTACCTTTACCCGCTCTTAAGAAATATTTGAAAATATTGCAGGTTATTGCAGGTTCGAGGACTATATATGACGGACAAAGATGCATGGCCCAAACCAAAAAACTACTACAAAATCATCTAACATTTATAGGACACCGTTTAGGTAGGAAGGTTTTGTGAAGCAGTCAGATTAGGGTTTATTTTTCTTTATAATTAAACAATAGGTACATTATCTGTCTCTCAAGCTGTTCTGATATGTTTTCTTGAAGAACTACACATTATTTTGTATCTTTAAGATCTAATAATGTATTACTGTCTTGAAAAAAATAAGTCGCGTCGAGTTTCTATTCGGCCATAATACTTCTTGGGCCAGAGGTGTAGGGTTAGAACCGGTGGTAGTTTTGGAACGAAGTTCCTTCTCGGACGGTCCGTGGATAGGGGGCTAGGCGAAAAAAAGTCACGTGACCGTCACGAAAATTCACGTCACGAAAACGCGACACCCATACGATTGAGAAGCATGTAAAATGAAATGAAATAAAAAATATATAAAAAGTGAAAGTGAGAAGTGACAAAGTGAAGAAAGTCGAGAACCTAAAAGTACAAAAAAGTCAAAAATGTCGATAAGTCAAAAATGGCTAAATTTGTAAATTTCAAAAATTTCAAAAACAAAAAAAATTGCCAAAATTATCAAAATTACCAAAATTTCCAAAATTTCCAAAATTTCCAAAATTTTCAATATTTCCAAACTTTCCAAAATTTACAAAATTTACAGTTACATAATAGTTTATGTAATAGTAGTTACATAATAGTAGTCTATTTATCTCTTTTTAGGGTTCCTTAGTCCCTTAAAGTTTCGCCATGTCCGTCCGTCTATCCGCGGTCTAGCTCAGTTACCGTTCGCACTAGGAAGCTGAAATTTGGTGAGGCCTGATAAGAACTTTCAATAAAAACTATATTGAATAAAATCGGTTAAGCCGTTTTTGAATTATCAGTAGGGCCCGGAATTTTGCGTGCGGTTTGTGAAACGTCATAGGGAGAGAACACCAATGTTTATCGATATATCGATAAAACGGGAGTTTTTTCATAAGTGTCTTTAAAAAATAATACCTCAAACTTTCAAATGATACATATTATTTTTAACGGTCATTCACGAAAAAAGCTTAATATATAAAATAATTTATAATAAATAATAAAAAATATAATAAATTATAGTTTTATAAAGGATGATGTACGGTAAACGTACGAGTGCTCGACACTATCCCAATGGATACCACCTTTATTCTTAAGTCACTTTCAAAAGAGGTGACAGAAGGGTGTCATCTATTGGGCATTAGCGTGTCGAGCACTGGTACATTTACTTTATGTATCATTTGAAAGTTTGAGGTATTATTTTTTAAAGACACTAATAAAAAAACTCCCGATTTATCGATATATCGATAAACATTGGTGTTCTCTCCCTATGACGTTTCACAAACCGCACGCAAAATTCCGGGCCCTAATTATCAGTCAAAAACGCGTAGTGAAAGGAAGTGCCGAATAGTAAAATGACGTAAGCGCCGCCAAATATCCCTTAATAAACGACCTTTTGAACGGATGTTTTGTAACAGGGCGGCATCTACGAAATTCTACACTGAGCATCGCCCGACATGCTCTTGGCCGGTCACCCCTTAAGGATTACTAATTCCAATTCAAAAAAATCCCCAGCCAGGTTATAAGTAGTATATAAAAATTCAACGTCTAAAAGGCGGGGGTTGCACCTCAAATAGAAATAAAATCATTTCTGCATTTGTGACCCCCCCCCCCCCCCCCCCAATTTAAACCGCGCCTGCTCTTACCTTTCATGCTGAGACTGATTTGACGGGAGGATCGATTTGAATGATATTTGCCTTGGACATGAACGTATAAATACAAAAGTGGTCCTGTATCGTCCGATATACACCTACTACTCTCTATGTCGTTTAAATCATGCAAAAAAAAATGATGCAAAAAGTATTCATTTTTGAGTGTAGTTTCATTTAGTGGTAATTGTAAAATATTTTATTAGGACTACTGTCATCTAGCGTATCCATCTGTCAACTTTACTTTAAGTTCCGCCTCCAGGGAGAGAAATTAGGGGTGAATTAGCCGCTTACTGACACAGACCGAATTCCACGCGGGCGGAGCCGCGGGCACAGCTAGTTACTATATACTTATATATACTGGTTGTGTTTCTAGGTTGCGATCTTCTATTCATTTGTCTCTGAGTTGCTCCCGTTCCCATATATGCAAGGTATCCGCTGTGCCCTTCTCTGGATTTACCTACATGCGAACTAGTCGTAAAATGTATGACTTACTCTTACAGTAAGTACCTACTTCGAAAAAATAAATGACTGTCAAACCGGAAAAAAAAAGTAAATGGAGCATTCCACGGAAAAGTCCACCGCTGTCCCGTACTAACACGAATTTTCTGAAAATTGGTAGGCTTTGGAGTTCCTTTTTCTGCAACATCATCATCATCATTAGTCGCTCCCTCAGAGCTGAGGATCGTGACGTGACATCATGTGTTGAAGACCAGGTTCCTCCATAGGCTTACCGTCCTTTTCTGCGACCATAGCTGATAACGTGGTGGTCGAGGCGAGGGTTTTGATCACCCAAATTCGATTATTTTGCGTGTTTTGGTTAGCGCGACGAATTAGCTTGCGCGCCCGGCAACGAGCAGCCAACGAAACAAACTATTTACCTTCAACTGTTTTTTTTTAAAGTCAAAACGATTCGAAAAACTACCCTAAAAACTGTCGCTCATAATATTTACATACATCTAAAATACAGATAAACTAAGCTAAACATGATGTCCGGAACCATCATTCCCATTGAAATTGATAACTCGAATGACAGAGATAAACACGCGTTTGTACGGCACAGCTCGTGAATGCCCCAAATGCTGTATTCACACGTTGTTCACCGTCAGACTCTTTAGTTAGTTAGTTATCCTGGGCGCTTTTCCGCAAGTCGACATCCAGTGTGCCTATTTTGCGTGAAACGGGGGTAGCACATTATCATTTCAAAAAGCGATCTTGTTTTTGATATGTGTAAATGACAATTATTAACAACTATGTTTTTTTTTTCAGGTAAGTCGACCTTATTGCACATTGAACCGGCATGTAAGCATATGTAATTACTCCCAAATCTGAAACCTGGAAATGTGTATTGAGGGATTGAGAGAGAGGAAAACATCGCGCTTAATGGAGCGTCAACATTTTTTGACCTTTGGTGTGGGTGATCCTTTCAAAATCGGAAGGAGAAGGTGAATTACTTATTACTAGAGGTTTAGACTAAACATCTGTTGTCTGATATACCACATAAACAGAAACTGCACGGGGTAATAACCCATCTTAGCTAAGTAGAATAGTGGAAACCGATTTCTGCATTAGGCCAAATGTGTTTGCGTTCGCAAACAAGGCCACATTATCTAAGTTCATGCATGGCAATTAGGACTTGGGCTGGAGTTGCCCGCAGCACTTAATTTGACGCTTAATCGTTCTTCGTGCGGCGACATAGCGTTGGTTTGGTATGTGTGGAGTACGTACGTGCTGGGAGAATTGAAAATACAAAATTTACGGTATCCGTGTTTATTTCCGTATAATTTTTCCGTCTAATTCAGGTTATAAGTGCTAAATTTTATTGAAACTGTCACAATTATACCTGACTAGCTTTTGCCCGCGGCTTCGCTCGCGTTAAATTCGGGGTAACAAAACCATACAAACTTCCACCCCCCATTTTTGGGAAGTGGGGGGTTAGAAAGAGACAAAAAGTAGCCTATGTCACTCTCCATCCCTTCCACTATCTCCATTTAAAAAATCACGTCAATTCGTCGCCCCGTTTTGCCGTGAAAGACGGACAAACAAACATACACACACATACACTTTCCCATTTATAATATTAGTATGGATAGTTACAATATTTATCGATTGTTCATTCTTTTTCATTTTACGAGTACGATAAATAAATAAATATTATGGGATAATCTTACACAAATCAACCCAGTCCCACAGTAAGCTCATGAAGGCTTGTGTTGTGGGTTTTTTTTTTTTTTTATATTACGACGGTGGCAAACAAGCATACGGCCCGCCTGATGGTAAGCAGCTACCGTAACCTATGGACGCCTGCAACTCCAAAGGAGTCACATGCGCGTTGCCGACCCTTTACAAAAAGGAGGATTCACTGTGTTGACGACTAAAGGAACAAGAAGGTCCCTCATCGTCAACACACTGGGTCCTCTTTGAGCTCTTTGGCAACCTTACTCACCAGCAGGAACACAACACTATGAGTAGGGTCTAGTGCTATTTGGCTGTGGTTTTCTGTAAGGTGGAGGTACTTCCCCAGTCGGGCTCTGCTCCAGATTTGAGCGATGACATTCGCTGAACGTGCCCTACCACACTTAGCGAGATGCCATTCGCAGTGCCCATACCTCTCTTTTTGGCGTAGTTTAAGGACATACCCAGGTCCGGACGTAGTTTAAGGACATACCCCGGGTCCGAGAGTGGGTACTAGGAGATGATATATATAAAAGATAGATATAGATAAATACTTAAATACATAGAAACCATCCATAAGTCAGGAACAAATATCCCTGTACTGATATAAACTTACACGATTTTCACTCATTATTTTGACAAAAACGGGACTTTAAGTCAAAACAAATATCCCTGATAAACACACAAATAAATGCCCAGACCACGATTCGAACCCGGGATCTCCTGCTTCATAGGCAGGGGACGATGTTGATCGATTACGATTTTTGTTCAATAATTAAGTCAAGTCTGTTGACTGCCTCTACTATTCTGCAAATGTGGAATAAACAATTTTCGATATTAAATATTTGTATTGGTTTGTCATGTAAAATATTCCATTAGCATCTTCCCCGTCCACTGCCCTTCTAATCGTATTCTTCGATTCGTTCTGGCCAACTTTTACTTAATTCACCGCGGCCGGGTCCTAAGCAAATAGGCCCCACGAAAATATGTTTGTTGCGGCCCCCTGGGGCCAATGCGTGCAATGATGAGTTTCCTTGATCTTGCACTTCAAATACCTTACATTTGTTTTTTATGTAAAAAAAAGTTGAGCAGCAAAGCGTACAATCTGAACGGAACAAAACTTGAAAAAGTAGGTAGGTAGGTTTACACGGTCTGAAAAAATAGGGCTGATCTCTTTTGAGCGTAGAGTCTTGTGAAACTAAGTCCAGGTCTTCCAATTTATACACAAGTTTATGACGACTTTTTACAACTGATGTCTTCCTTTGACTTACGCCTTGTGCCTATATTAATCCTTTTTTTTATAATATATTTTTTTATACATAGTATTTTTTACACGTAAAATGTACACGGTTCAACACGTAGGTAAGTACAAAATGCATACGGAGCTAGAAGGCGCGAAATAATCATCGTGAGGGTCTTGTTATATTGGTCATCCCGCTTGCAAGTAAATCGCGTGTTCTCGGTTCGAGGCGGACTACTAGTTAATAAATAAGGTGTTTTTAAAAAAAAGACACAAACTTTTGTCGCCGACTGTACTCTATTTTCAACATTCAACTAACACTGAGCGAACATAAACTACTAAAAAGGAATATACCTAATTGTATACAAACATTTTATAGCAGTGGTAACATTGTCGTAGTTTTTTTGGTCTTGAATTCCAGTTTCAAGTATAGGTGGAGAAAATGCTTTAAATGCGTGATTTTCCTATCGTTCAATAATTTTGTACACAGACCGCAAACGTGTTAAACGTAAATGGATCCATTAACCTTTCACCCTCATAACAATCATCAACACAAGTGTTTTCAATCCGACAAGCGACCTCGATGGCGCCTCACAAAAATGTTTACACATTTCGCGGGCGTGAGTGTTTTCCGAACTCTCCGCTTTTCGAAGAACAAAAGGTGTCATTCTAAACGCTAAAGCGGCTGGGGCGAGTCGAGGGCTCAGGCGAAGTAGTATAAGCTTTGTACTTCGGTTTACGCCGCAAAATATACGCGTTGTCAGAATGCTATGTATGGCAATGTACTGAACGGTCCTCGTTTGATAAGTAGGTGTGATTGTAAATTATACAGCGTCTGCTAAAGCTATTACTAGAGTTTAGACTAGACGCCTACCGGAGCATTTACGCTCGATAAAAGCAGACCCTGGACCTTTTAAACCTCCGTTGCATACGTAACTGCATGGGAAGACACCTAGGCTCCAAGACTCCCTAAATGTGCTACTAGCGTCCGATCGTCGTTCCACCGGTATCTCGATACCATAACACACCTCGCCCGCGCTCGTCCGCCCAAACGGAACACAATCGGGGTTAATAGAAACGCCATTACGGCACGCACGTGTGGCTGTGTGCATATGCTAACTACCTCCTTCGACCCCGATACGACCTCACCCTGTTTATTCTTCAGCCTTTCATACTGTACTGCAAATCATTGCTTACAAAGCTTTGTAGATTTTCTTTGGAATTGTGAAGGTAGGGTTATTATAGGATTGAGGCTTGGGTTAATTGCATATTTACAACATACCTAGATTAGAAGGTGAATCTTTGCACCGAATACCGATATACTTTTATACTGTTTATATACTTTGTTGCGCAAAACAAAAGCAACTACAATTTGCAGACTTAAAACCAGACACGTAAATTGACGGAGACAACTGAATCATATATTAAATTTCACTAAAAAGCACACTTTACTAACCAAGAAATTTTTTTTTATATGGTTTTAATTGAAATGTATATAAGAAAGCTCCAAACGCCTCAATCATTTTATTGAATTTCTGCTCTTTCTGAACTCGCGAGCGACGGCTACTATTAAGCCTGTCCCCAGCTGTCAAGGCCTGAGTAGCTTACAAGGCGTTCGTATGCATGGTTAAAAGCACCTGTCACGCGCGCTTAGTTCGCATGACGTTTTTTGCCAAGTATTCGCTGCTCGAGAACGTGTATGATAAAGGGAGACGAAACCTGTCACATGTCATCTACCATCTCCGCCTCATTAAGCGTTTCCTCTTTTGTTTATATATCTATAGCCCAAGATTTGGATGACATTTGGCACATAGTAATTTTTTATTAAATACATCCTGTAAGGAGGTGAACTGAGGATTCTATCTAAGTACGATTGTTGTGATTGGGTGCGGGGCGAGGTTTCGGCAACTTCATGACTTCTATTCAGACGAAGACGCGGACGGAAGCTAGTTTATTAATATTCAAGTTCTTGCGTACGCTCTACAAAATAGTAATTTTATAGCCAATTACTATCGTTAAGGAAAGCGGAAACATTCGTTGTTTTCTTAGCGGTCCCAGAACGGAAGTACGCCCAGGAAATGACCGGGTGGAACATGTATGACGATTGCTTTGTCCTGTCCTGAACAACTATCGTCAGTATAAACTGACCACACGTAAGCCTTATCTCAACCACATAAAGTTTACCTATGTTCAAAGAGTGTTGCTTTACCTGGACAGTAGCTAATTACGCGTACACAATTGAACAAGAGATTGAACCGTGCAGGTTAACCTATAAAGTTTGCAAGTTCTTTTACCGATTGATGAAGAGTTTATTCACCAGTGCTTCGTGCTATGTTTCTTATTTTGATGAAAGTAGCTTAAACGTAGAATTTGCTTGAGCGTAGCAGTTGACCTTCCGTCAAGACAAAACCTGAAAAGGACGGCAGTTTCAACGCGACATCATGACCTGACCGTATGTCGCGCTCCAAATTTTGCTTACACATGTAATCTCCAAACGTTAATATCCTTGGATTGTACTAACAGTTACAGTCTTAACTGACCATAGGCTTTATGTCGTTGCAATAAAGTTTAAGATTGGTCAGTTTGTGTCAACAGTTGTAGGTGACGGGAGCAAATAAAACAGGACACCAGTCTGCATCCGAATCCAATTTGTATTCTTTCACCGGCGTTCATTAGGGATGCAGGCGTCGGTAGTGATGTGGTGCTGGTAATATTCCTTCCTCGAGCAGGAATATTCTTGATAGCAGTGATAATGTCCGAGAATATTGCGGAAATGTGAAATAATTATTAATGTACAATTATTATGTACCTACTAGTCTGATCTGAAGTATCTCAAAAGTAGTCAAATTTAATCATTAAATAATTAAAATATGAATCGTTAGTTGGCTTGGCTCCCAGAAAATATATGAAAATGGCATACACAGAAAAAGCGACCAAGATTGGATCGAACCGGCGTCTTATACTTTCAGGGCAAATGGCATAAGCCTCTGTCTAGCCCCTCGCAATTAAATAATAAATAATAATAACGGTTCTCTAACGGTAATATTCCCGGGAAATGCCTATGGAAAATATTAGTATATAGAAAGGGGAACATTATCGAGATCCATCACTATAAGCGAACATTTGTCTTCGTCTTACGAATCATTCAATTTGGTTTCTGGGTCTGGTCGGTTCTGGTCAAATAATTGCATTAATATTCGGACCTTTGACTGGTATCTTAATTGTAAAAGGGGTTCTGTTCATCTATTTACTATATCAACAGTAGTGTACCAACAAGTCAGATCCAGCTACTTATAGTCAAAGCGATTGTAGCTACTGTGAAATTTGAGTACTATCTAAATTAATTACAATTTTATTGACCAATTACAATTTTGTCGACTACTAATAGTAATATAACTAAGCTATTTGAGTTTCCCACTGCTGGGCAAAGGCCACTTCCCAAGATGACTCTATGACTTCCAATTCGTCATAACTCGATATGAATTTTAAATAAAATGGTCTAAAATCCGTTTAGCTAATATTATTTGTGTTTTTATTGATTTGATATTATTTATATGTATACAAAACTAAACGGTGATGCAGCGCCGGTAAAACAATAGTTGTTATCAGTCCGTGCGCATTTAGCGGTTTCCGCACCGCCTCTCGTTTGTTCAGCCATCGGCTGCAAAATTCTAAAAATATATCCCACCGAACTAAATCGAATTTGTGTCAGTGTCAATGGCTATATAACGGAGGTTTCCGAAGATGCGTCGCCCGGGGCGGGAATCGAATTTGGGACCTCGAGCTACCCAAATTGATTTACCTTACCCTTCCACCCTGGAGGTTACGGATTTCATAAATTCAAAGCACGGAGATTTCGGAATCGTCGAAGATTGTAACGCAAGGCGCTTGTTGAATTTTACACTGGTGGTAAGGCTAAATTCTGATCTAGCGTTATCGTGATATCCATTCACTGCTTCTCGAAGTGATATTACAGTCAACAGCAGAAGTAGCTGAGCGTGCAAGGTGTTCAAAATGATATTGTCACGATACTCACGATCTTATTGTAAAGGCAACAAGAACAAGTTAAGATTAAGTATTTCTTAAACCAACACCTCGCTAACTAGTTATTTTCTGCTGCTGATTTGACACCGTATATTTGTCAGGTATATTTTAGTAGATCTGCAATAACAATACATGGAGTACTGCTGTCACCTTTGGGCGGGAGCACCTGGATACCAGCTTGGGCCCTTTGGCTCGGTGCAAAGGCGCGCTGTGCGGATCGTCGACGATCCCAAACTCACGAGCGATATTGAACCATTGAGTCTAAGGAGAGACTTTGCCTCCTTATGTGTGTTCTATCGCTTGTACAATGGGTTGTGCTCTGAAGAACTGTTTGATATGATGCCCACGGCAGCTTTTTATCACCGGCACCGCTCGCCGCCGGCAGGGTGTTCATCCTCACACCCTGGAGCCTAATGGATCGCGCACTGTACGGTTTAAGAGGAATTTTCTCCCACGAACGCTGCGACTGTGGAATGAACTCCCTGCCGATGTTTTCCCAGCGGGCTACACCATGAGGCGTCCATAGGCTACGGTAACTGCTTACCATCAGGCGGGCCGTATGCTTGTTTGCCACCGTCGTGGTATTAAAAAAAAAAAACTGATAAAAAATACATTAATGAGACAAATGGTATAGCAATCCGACAAAACAAAGAATATTGGTATCGCATTTTTAAACTGAATTGAATTCGCAGCATTCGCACGTAATAAATTACTGGCTGAAATGTTTGTACAGACTATTGAGCATTGTTCGTCATTTGTGAGATGAAAACGATTGACTGCCCAGTTGTGCCACAGAGAGAGAGAGATTATAGAGAAAACAGCTTTTACCTTACTAAAGGAGAAAAATTAGAGGCATTCAAAATTAAATTTTGCTATTTTGATGGCGATATATTTTATTTTATTAAATTAAAGAATATAACTTCCCGGAGACACATAATAATATCTAACTAGTGACTACAATACCAGGTTCATTTTTGTTTTATCACGGTCCTTGTTACTCAAGTTGCAATATTATTACGAATTATTCATCACTCTTGTGAAAAAAAAATGTGTCAAAAAATATCTAAATAAATCATAAATTAATGAATTAATTAGTATAAAGTCCATAACTCCCTAGGGAACACTCACCACCGGGAGGTAAGTGAAATATTGCAAACGAGACTATAATAGATTTCTAATCGAAAAAGCACGAATGTCATAAAATATTCACAGTTCCGCACATCCATTCGTAAATGTAGTCCTACACCGGCAGAGGCAGATTCGCCCATTTGAAATCCGGCGAGTGACTGAGGTAAAGGGGTCTATACTCACCGCGTAATGGCACCAACTTGACGTCTGGATCGCCGTTAACCGTATTCGGCACTCCACACACTTGATCTGAATTCAGTTCTGAATTCATCAATTCGTAGACAAAATCAGAGGTAAATGCTTAAATTTGTCTATGGTAGCTAAAAATAAATAAATAATAAATAAATAAATAAATATTATAGGAAAATCTTACATAAACCCACCTAGTCCCACAGTAAGCTCAATAAGGCTTGTGTTGTGGGTACTAGACGACGATATATATAATAGATAGGTATTGATAAATACTTAAATACATAGAAAACACCCATAACTCAGGTACAAATATCTGTGATAAACACACAAATAAATGTCCTTACCAGGATTCGAACCCGGGACCTCCGGCTTCGTAGGCAGTGTCACTACCGACTGGGCTAGGAGGCCGTTAAAAATGGTTTATTTCTACGATTTGTGTGTGATGCCAAAGTTCATTGGCTCCAGAGTTGGGGACTCATAATTGAAGTCGGTGATTTGATTAAAAATTCTCATTATTAAATCATCGCTGATTAAATCATAACACAAAACAATCAAGTAATTTCGCCAAGAATATATCATTAACGACGGGTGCTGATTTAAACTAAAGTAATGCTAATCTACTAAAGTCAATCATGATTCGTTTAATATGATTGGAATATTTTTAAGTTGATTTATATTATTACAAGGATATCAGGCCTTTATTCTGAATTGTAGAAATTTTCGTTTTTTATACATTTTGCATAGCGAGTCATTTAATTAAAAAAAAGTGGTTTGTAAAAATCCTGTCAAGCTAAAAAGGTTTCTGCAAAATAGACCTATCTGATAGCAACTAAATTCTAACACAGGTAACGAAAAGTGTGGGAGGATTTTGTTAGTCTTATCTCACTGCTTTTTTTTATTTTTATTTACCTACTATTCTTTCAAATTGAAATCAATGAACAGTTAATAGTGAATGCTCTATTGTAGACTACATATATATGAGGTTAAAAATGGCTTCGTGTTTTTTTTGTAAATAAATAATTTTAGGCAACTACTCTACGATATAGACGTGATCAGATATTGAGGTAAACATCAGTATTCTTGATAAATTCTAGTTTTTATTGCAGTTACTAAAACGACCCTCAATCTGCCCTAATCTGACTTTATCATTTACATTATTATCAATTTTGATTTAATTTTAATACAAATTTTGATAGATTGAGAATTTATCACATAATCTACCAAATTAAATTATTACTTTCGTCCAAAACCAAATAGAATGGGTAGATATCGTAGAACCGGACTCCTTTTTTTTATATCGGGAATAAAAATAGGACTCAAATTAGCCTAAGCATATTAAGGTAACCCTCGGAATCAGAGATAATACGCTGGAAAGTCTTATATACTTTCATTATAATGTTTTTAACGTTATCTCTAAAAACTCGGAAAATCTCGTGTCTGGGCCTGAAGTTATGTAAGGTCAAACTCCAAAAAATGGGGTTTTCGTGATTATATTGGTTTTTATAACTCCATTTAAGTTGAGAGATTTATTGTAGAGCATAAAATTTGCAACAAGTTTTACTCTAAAGATTTTTTTATGCGTTCAACTGTTTACAAGAACACTGACACGTTTAAAGATTCTCGGAGCGATTATTTTTAAAACTATGTACTTAAGCTAAAAATTGTTTTAGAAACTTCAAAGTTATTTTATAAGACCTATCTAATGATATGGCACACGTTGATAGTTCCTAAAATATATTTTTTAACATTTAGTTGCATATATGGAGTGCCCTCCTTAAACATATTTTTTACTACAAAACTAAGTAGCGGCACATTTATTAGACCTTTGATTGAGATTTCTTGAATATACGCCGTATTCGACCCGCCCGCCCATCTGTCCGTTAATCTGCATATCACAGCCATATTACTCGGTATTAGCTTTTAAACTAAACGTTTTTACACATATATCAGCCACCCGTCAAGTAAACAGCACTATACATATGCAAAGCGCTATCTCACTCGAACGTCGTCGCCGCATGCGAAAACCGCAGCAGTGTGATAGTTACCTTAACCGTAACCGAAAACTGCAATTAAAACGAACGGGCCGTTTCAAAGTTTAATGGGAGCATTCATTTGTACACATACCAAAAAATGAACAAACAAATGTGTCGGTATTCTGGTAAAGGTAACATTTGGCAGCTGGCACATACGTTTTTTTTGTTCGAATACAATATTGAATCTGTATAATACATTTTATGACGTAAGCGCCAACCATCAAGTGATACCTTTACCAAAATATTGTCACAAATAGCCATTTATCCTAAATGTATATAAGGTCGGTGTTATAGAAAAGTAAAATAATGTAACCAAACACATTTACCTTCATTGCTTCACAATTACACTTTTTTAAAGAACAATTATGGTTTTTTTTTTGTCAATTCATACACAAACTTATTACTCACATATTTTAGTGAAAACAGATTTCTTTAATATTTTTTTGTCATGTTTCAAATGCCTTTCTTGCATACAAATTCAGACATTTGTTTACCTTATTTTACTTTTCTATTGACACTGACCTTATTCGTACCGCCTCTGTTCCGTCAGGGAAAAAATAATGGAGCTAGTAGCAATGCAAAATCTAATCCTATTTAAAACATCGTTAAAACAACTAAATCGTCAGTTTAACTAAGCATCTGTCTTACTAATGTTCAAAATCACTTCAGCAAAGTAATCATGATAGAAACTGAAAATCGTCATGATTTACTCATGTCGGTGCTCAATCTGATTGGAAAGCTCATGATTGAAATCGTAATCATGTTTATATGATAAAGATTAACGTTTTGCCCAACCCTGATTGGCTCATTGCTCTCCTGTTGCCTCCTTGTCACTTGTCGGACAGGTGCCTTGCAACATGCAATAAAACAAGGTCAATATTCAATAATTTTATTTTGCACTATTTATCTTCAGTATTATAAATTCGAGCATTCTGGGCCCTCCAGGTTATATACTGAATAAGTCTTAAGCTGTATTTTCACGAATATGGACTAAATTTTTAGGATGGTCGATTTTGCATCTTCCACTTGCAAGTAATCCATGATTTCACGGCATTTATCTAAAAACAATATTAAATTACAAATGCATTATTAAGTCGGTAGAACCTATTGATTACGTAGGTATCATGTGAGTAAACAAGAAACAACTCACATAAACTGTCAATGGATTAATTATTTAATGGAGCGGTCTATTTTTTTCGTATATTTAAATAATCCTATGCTTCAATTGCTCTTAGATTTGATAAGACGCGCTATACATGGCATTGAATTAATCTAATTATTACGAGTTGCAATCCATGCAAAATAATAATTTGACTTGTTTATTTCTAATATGACATGCCATATTGACGTAAAAATTTTACTTTTTAATGATAGTTTAGGATAGTAATAAGAAGGTTGATCACATCTATTAAACGTCATGATGAGTATCAACCATACCATCATACACCATTTACTGCTTTATACCAGCTAGATAAGGTTTGGTTTTGTATATTGATGACATAGTTTTGATTTTGTTATTATGTCAGATATTTATGCGGTCGACCTGTCATCCGATGTTAAAGCTTTCACAGAGGTTAGATATTTATGCCGGTGGCAGTAGTCACATAATTTTGCTTTTAATAGGTAATCAGATATTTTTAAGTGTACGGATCCGATATTTATGCAGATCGATGCAAAACGGTGTTTATGCCGGCCAGAAACCATCACATATTTTTACCGTGGAAGTGTCGTCATATACTTTTGCCCTCAATGGAGAATCAGATATTTTTACAGCGCTGCCCACAGTCATATATTTATGCTGGTGACTGTACAATTACAAAACAAATACAAATAATTTATTTTTAACACCAAATTACATGTTAATCTTATCATTATAAGATTATTAAGTATCGTCATAGTGACGTTAAATTTACCATTCGTCTATTTTTTCTCCTCCGACCAATTACAGTTTTATTTGTTTGACAACGTGCCAGGCGATTATAATTTTTTGTCAAGATGTCAAATATGAGAAAAACTAAGAAATCGCACTTATCGCATTCAGTTACCTCAGTGCAGTCAGCAGCAGAAGTAGGTAAGCGGGTGAGGTGTTCAAAATGAGCTGGACACGACTTTATTGTAAAGAGAATAAGAGCGTGTAAAGGTAATTTTAAACACCTAACCCGTTAAGAAACTTTTGAGGCTGACTGTACTTGTTCAAATCCAAATGAGCTATGTTTATACGCCAAGTACTCGTACACATCGCTCATATCACGAAGTGAAGTAACACGCGTAATCTATACATTGCCACCGCCAAGTTGATGTAAACTTATCGCAGGCGGTCTAATGCAGACAGAGTATTTTATTTCTAATACAGCAGTCATAACATAACATAAATATAAAATATTCTGTCTATGTTAAAATGTTAGTCTGTCAGTAGTCGGACGCAGGCAATAAATAAATTGGATAAAATAAATAACTAGGGTAGCAGAGTAATCTCGCCTGTCGCTGATAAACGGGTCGAAATACCACCGGGTAAGGAGGCGGAAAGGGGGGGGGGGGGCGGATTCAATCAGATATTCTAAATAATCGCGAGGCTTCTGGTACAGGGTTGATAAAAATCACGATTAATTTGATTTAAATCGGATTTATTTGATTAAAATCAGATTTGTTTATTTTTTCATTTTATTGTCTTTTTTTATTAATTAAATAGCCAGTTCAGTTATATAATAAAACGAAAACAACGTATTTGAACTAAATTTATTAAAATCAACAATTTTAAAAGTTTTAAAACAGTAGTTTTGAAGAATAACAAGTAAAGTCAAACTTTTAGACTAAAAAACGAACCTATAAATCTATTCCTATTGAATTCGATATAATTATTATAACTTTTAACATTATCAAATTTATTATTCTTTTTAACTATTTATTTTTTGGAATTCAAACATTTTAAAATGAATACCAAATAAATTTCTTTTTGTTGTATTCACTCTTTCACTAGTCAATTGGGTACTTTCCTGGGTAAAAAATATATAATTCTATTTAGTCCGTCAGTTAGATAATCAAAAAATAATGGACACGTATTTTTTATTTTGTCAATCAAACAAACATTGGTGAAGATATAGCCCGTTAAAGTTTCGCGTGACGTCACAGTATAATAAAAATTGTACTGAAATGTGACGTCACGCGGAACTTTAACGGGCTATATCTTCACCAATTTTTGTTTGATTGACAAAATAAAAAATACGTGTCCAATATTTTTTGATAATCTGACGGACTAAATATATTTTTTTAGGTAAGTAGCCAATTACGAATGACCGGGCGAAAAGCGAAAGGCGTCTAGTGTTTTAGTTTCGGGGAATCCTGGAACTGTTTCGGTACCATGCGTCTCGTATTATAGTTTCGGGGTTTCCCCGAAACTGTTACGCTATGACTCGCTTGCACATGTGTGCGTGCCGTAGTGGTCCGGGGAATTCCCTAAACAATTTTGGGCCGATTTGGTTGTAGTAAAATTTTAATGATTTAAATCAATGATTTTTTTGAAAAAATCCCTTGATTAAAATCACGATTTAAATCACTGATTTAAATCAAGTGATTTAAATCATATCAACCCTGTTCTGGTATCTTAAATATCTATTTACATGACACCTTAGTAGGTAATACTTTTTTAAGGCAATCTGACTTCTACTTCAAAATGGACTTTTTACATTTAAGTAACTATTTTAAATAAATGTAATATTATATATCATAATTCTGACTTAGTTTTTGCACCGATTATAGATTGTCATTGATATAATCGCCGCTTTCTTATTCTTTGAGTAATATCAAGTTACCATTGGTAAAAGAAGGAAAATAACCATTAACCATGTCATCATTTCTATACGGTAATACTCAGTGAAAAATTCCCTTGATTTTTTGCGTTAAACCGTAAGAACAAATCGCTCCTTGTAAATAGGCTTTTATATGTCACAAGCTGTCTATGTCGCCAGGCAATATTGTCCTCTGGAGAAATGGATGCTCAATGCTATAAACAAGATAATCTACTATTAGTTCTAACATGAATTACGAATCAACTTAGTTGATGAGCTAGAGAGATCGATTGGAATAAATCCATACCGTTGAAATCTGTTGGAAGCGGTTTATTCCATGAAATCGTAAAGATTGCGTTTTCACCAGAGATGTGCGAAGATGCGTAGTGGGAGATGTGTTTGTTAACCAATAGAATCGCTTTATTTGAACGAGAAAAGGTAAATGAAATTGGTTCTTAACAAACACATCTTACGCATCCTTCGCTACACATCCTCGTACATCTCTGATGGATATGCAGCCTTAAACAGAACGTAGTAAAATGTTGAGTCGTCATTTATTTGAACAATGAGACTACGAAAACTATACACCTACTTTTTAAGTATTTAATAACGACTATTAACATAAAATTGTAGCATTTTCACAGTCAATGAAAATATTCATATTCAACCTTATTCCAACGGCATAAGGTACAACTTTATTTACCGTATAAAAGTATACCTTTGAGGACTTTACCGAGCGCTCGCGGAGGTCGCTGGACAAATGACACCCGCTGTCAACAAACAAATGCTGACCATCCTTCTGATGGAGCCGGATAATGCATGCCCGTTACTCACCACACTATGCGACCGGTTTACTTTGACCTGCGATCAGCAGTGCTTAGCTGACCATTGGTTGAACCTTATTTTCATTGGAATAAAGCTTAGGAATTTTCATTCCAACTGTGATGACGAGCCATGAGTATGAGGTTCAAGTTATACTAGGAAGAAAACAAAAAATGTTTGAATGGCTGGGCTGAACATACTTCTTTACGGCTCGAATGACATGTCAATTTAATCCAAAGGTCTCTAAGGATTTAAATGACTTAATATTGCCTCAATTCCCCATGTTTCAACATTAAAGATTCGTTTATTTCTCTTTGCCATGTCTCTGTTAAGCCCTATTGTTGACTGGTAGAGAAAATGCCATTAAGATTTAATCCTCCTTTAGTACATTTTTATTTTATGTAATAAATCTTAAATAAGCGCATATTAAATATACATATATATATATATATATATATATATATATATATATATATATATATATATATAGATATATTTTATGTAGGCGCTGGTAGCTTGGCGGTAAAAGGTCCGACTTTCAATCCAGAGGTCTCGGGTTCAAAGCCCGGCTCGTACCACTGAGCTTTTCGGAACTTATTTACTTCTAAAGTCAGTATTTACAGTAATCACGGATGGCAGTCGTTTTCGTAAAAAATAGTGCCTACGCCAATTCATCGGGTTAGGTTGGCAATAAAGATGTTTTGATTAACTAGACAATCAGTTGATATCATAACATAACTATTTGTCAAGTAAACTGTAAACGGTTTTACTGTTTTGTAGAAAATGAAAAATTTCTTTATTTTTATTTATTTCTTTATGAGACAATCTTACACAAATCGACCTAGCCCCACGGTACAACGGCCTCCTAGCCCAGTCGGTAGTGTCACTGCCTCCGAAGCAGGAGGTCCCGGGTTCGAATCCTGGTAAGGGCATTTATTTGTGTGTTTATCACAAATATTTGTAACTGAGTTATGGATGTTTTTTATGTATTTAAGTATTTATCAATATCTATCTATTATATATATCGTCGTCTAGTACCCACACCACAAGCCTTATTGAGCTTACTGTGGGACTAGGTCGGTTTGTGTAAGATTGTCCTATAATATTTATTATTTATTAATTATTTTTAATTAATAAGTGGTTAAACCAGGATACTCGTAATATTTACGTTCTCTATAATTTTACCGAACAACGACATATTATAAATAGTCATTCCAACTCAACCCAACTCAACTCAACGCTATAACGACATTGACATTTGCTATACGAACAGATTTTCATTCAACATTGGTCTCACATTGGTCTCACATTGGTACAACATTGGTACAATATGCGACCAATGTGCGACCAATGTGTGACCAATATGAGACCAATGTGAGACCAATGTTGAATGAAAATCTGTTCGAATAGCAAATGTCAATGTCGTTATAGCGTTGAGTTGAGTTGGGTTGAGTTGGGTTGGAGCTGTGTGTGTTTATTTTTCGAATCGCGGCCATTGACTTTATGATTAAATTTATGCATATTAAAATATTAAGAATCAGCAGCAGAAATGTCTACGCGAGCTCAGTATTCAAAATGACTTTAACATATATTGTTTCCAAACAATATACATACAGAATAGGCCCAAAATTTGTATTATACCGCCTTTGTGGGCCGTTGCAAATGTGGCTGTTAAAGGAATTTGGGGCCGAGAGGTAATAGTCGCTCACTTGCATGATCTTCTCGACTCTATTGCTTAGGTAATACGGGTGGTAGCAACATTTACCAAAAGGTGAGTATATTCGGCCGGTAACGTTCTAATGTGCGCCGATAATTAGGGCCCGGAATGGCTGCCCATCTGTATGCATGAGCGGACTGACTTATACAGGGTAGAAGTTCTAAATGGCACGGAGAGTTTTTCTGTTCTGTTCAATTCAATTCAATTATTTATTTCAGGCTCTATAGGCCCATAGGCATGTTAGTAATACAATAATAACTTATTTCTAGTTGTTAGTGTAATTATCCAATTCAAAGTATATAATTAATAATAACATTTGGCACAGATCAAGTAAATTAAATTACAATGTCAAATTAATAAATAGATTGTCAAATTAATAAATTAAATTAGCATACAAATACATAATTAAATAAAAAGAAAAAATAAATCGTAAAATATAATTAATTACCTATTTAATATTAAAAATAACCGGCCTGTCACCCATGTGAACCTTGTTCCAGTGGCCCATATAACCATTCTGGTCGCAGGATTTTCAAAGTAATAACATAAACCCAGAAGTGTCGAAACAGTTACTACACTTCGCGTCTGTGTTGAGTTTTGGTTTCCTCGTGTGGTAACAGTGTCTACACAATGCGACCAGATTTTTTCAGGAACTAAGTGTCGACGCAGTGTTCACACTATTCGGTCACATTTGTTTCGAAACATTTTTATACACCTTGCGTTCAGTTTGTGACCAGATGTCAAAACTAGGAACGAAAAGTGGTAACGTGTAGTAACAGTGTAGTAACTTCGTTACCACTTTATATTAAGTATACACAGTGTGTCGTAACGTTACTTAACTGTGTAGAAACATTGTAACCAAAAATTAACATAAAATACCAAAGATTGTCAAACTGTTCCATTGCTTTGATGCGTGTCATTTCATACTAAATTAATGCCAATGTTTTTTAATCGAATTATTCGGTTTATAGATCTTTATTTCCTCAAAATAATAACAGTAATTCACTTACATGAGAGGAATAATAACAAAACATGCTTAGATTTACCAAACTAGTGAGCAATTAGTAAAATCTATGCACTCTATAGCATAAAAACAAGGTTAATAAATGAATTATTTTTTCATACTATTACTCAATTAAATTAGGCAGACCAAAAATGGTTGGAAGCATCAGCCAAAGGTAAAAACGAGGGGAATTCAATAATTCGATCCAAGAATATGTGCACTACTTGAGTATGAAATGTAGGTAGACAACAAAATAATTTAATCATTAGTCATTTCATCATAAAATGTAACCTAAGCGACTCCAGTGCCCTCACTTCTCTATAATGCCACCCCCACCACCTGTCCGTACTCTAGTGATAAAAAGATAGTTAGTATTCTTCTTGAATTCCTTCATCAGATCAGAACCGTAATCTATTGGGACAACCTTGGTGGCAGTATTGGGTGTACATAATTAATTACTTTTGAGATTAAATACCAATAAAATAAATAGGCAACGGAATTCCGAAAGGTGGTCTGATGTACGCACGGGTTCTTACCTGGCGAAAAGCTTGTCCATCGCCACACATTTAAGACTAATTTTATGAAATATGTAGTTTTTTCATAAAAAAAGTGTTAAAGATTAAATAAAAAGGAAATACTGAAGGGCCATTTTAAGTCCTATTTGTTTGAATCACCTTACTTATTTGTTTTTTTAGGCTTATTTGGAAAACATCATTTTAAAAAGATATTTTTTGAAAAGTAATTTGTAGGTAATTGCTAAAGTAATTAATTACGAATTATAATTACAAAATATTATTTATAACCAATTACAAATTTGATTTTGTAATTGCATTTTTTAATTGGAGCTTCAATTTACTTTTTCATTGTTATTGTAACTGCGTTATATTGAGTAATTACAATTGTTAATTTGTAATTTAGTTAATTGTTTGCCCAACAATGCTTGGTAGTATTTCCATTCAAACAAGAAAACAAAAACAATTTTTATTCATAATTGCTGGAGTAGGTAACCGTATAACAAACGTTTTTTAAAATGGGCGCATCCAGAACATTACAAAAATGCACAAAAATCTAACACCAGTGGGTACTGTCAAATAATGTATAAAATTTTATTTCAGACAATAGATATTTCAAATTTTAAAGTGTTATTACAAATTCCGAGGTCTGTTCATCATAAAAGTACATCATTATTAAGTAACTAGCTACTTTATCATATTGTTATAACTGGGACCTAATAGTTTTTTGTAATCCTCTTCCGTCACACCAGTGACTGACCAAGGGATGCCTCGAGGTAAACTTTGAGAATATCTGGAAACAGAAAAGTACAAGGAGCCATTTTGTAAATCTAGTAACGACGTTTCTACTTTTAGTAACAACTCGACATATGTCTACACATTCCGGTAACTATGCAACTAGTTTGTGACTGCAATATTTGTTAACCTTAAAACATATATATACGTAATAACTAACAAGTTTCTATGTTTATTATGCGTTTTTATTACTTTTAATGCTAAAATTCTAGCTAAGAATATTTCAGACCACTAAAAATTCATCAAATAAAGCAGTCGTGTACACTTGCACAGAGCTGTTTATCATTATTTTACTGGCTTAACTTGAATAATGGGGTGGCGCATTGATGAATTCAGACTAAGTTAGTAAAATCACTCGAGCAGTTGAATTGCCCATAATAATCTTGGCAATATTGATATTAAAAACGAACAATAAATACTTACGTCTGAGGAACTACTTAAAGCGATGGCGACGATGGCGTCAACGTCACTTATGTTAGCTATTTTTAGGTATTTATTTTTTCACTGACACTGGTGACACTTCCTCAATGGCAACGAACAAAATGAACGATTGAACGAATGATTTTTTGAAATCTAGTCGCAAACTGGGAACATTGTTCCTACACAGCGTCGACACCGTGCGACCAAATGTGTCTGCGTCGACTCTTCGCCATTTCTGGTAACGGCGACCACACGGCGACCGAAATTGTTACTAGAAAAGAACAGTGTCGACGCGAAATGTTTCGTCGTGTCTGTGTCGTAACGGCGACCGAAAATGGTTATATGGGGGCTCACTATTGGGCAGTCGTACTTGTTCAGCACGGCATTCAGGAGGCTGTTGGCACTGTCTCTTACTCTAAATAAGACGGATGACAGATAAGATAAGCCGCAGCTCAAATTCAGATTTCCTTTTGTCTACGAGCCGCTGTAAAAGTACTCAATTGGCTGGAAAGCCGAGGGGAATCGAGCTCTATTGAGTATCCGTCACTGCCGTTCCGATAGCGCCAGATTCAGGTTATATTAATACCGAAAAAAAAAACTATTTCTTACTACATTGACCTATTAGAATTAGGTCCGGTTTTTTCACGATGTTTTCCTTCATCTAAAAGCGACTGGTAAATTACAAATGATATTTCGTACAACTGAAGAACAAATGAAATTCCTGTTATCGTTTTGTGTGGTTTTTGTGGTTTTGAGTAATATTGTGTGGCATTATGCTGAGTTGGGTCCATTTTGTGATGCATGTTCATTGTTTGTTTTCATTGTTATTGTCTCTCAATGTTCATGTATTAACGTCACAAATAAATGTTTTGATTCTTATTCTTATTTATTGTAAATTATTTTAATAAATATTTTTATTTTTTAAGTAGACACGCTACTATTATATAAATTAGAAACTTATATAGATGTCATATACAAAGGAAAAAGTGACCTAGGCCTCCGGTGCCCAGGGCTGGGATCGACCAGCGTCTTCTGCATTCGCCGCAGACGCGTTAACCACCACTTCCCGTGTATATGCAATCATTGTAAACGCTAAGGCGCATTTTTCTTTGTATGTGACATCTATATAAGTTGATATTTCGTACAGTTTCTAAAAATTCAATGAACTCAGTGGTACGAACCGGGGTTTGAACCCGAAGTAGAATCACAACCGAAACTTTATGAAGTTATTTAGACTTACAGTTTATGAAGCAGGGGGGCCAGTCCGAGTTAAATTATAATTCGACTGTCCTTACCCGCGTTCTGTAACCGCAGTGCGTCCAAAACTTTGGCTTTATGTAGTGTCCGTAATGCATGCAAGGGTTACGCGCAGATATGAACCTGAGTAGACCATCCAACCTGATAGTTACCCGAAATGTAACAGTTAATCAGCCAGGGCCAGGGCCACTTCGGGTTACATAATAATTTGATTGACTATGCTCGCCCGCGTTCTGACCGCACTGCGTCCAAACCATTCGCTTTATGGACCGTTAAAGGCAAGTGGTTTTAGAACTATTGTCGATTTGATGCCTATTGTTTTATTTATGCGTAACAATTCAGTATCAGAACTATAAGATCTGTCTGTATGTGTGAACTATACATGTCTGGTTAAGTGACATCTCAAAATGCAAGGCCTACTTGAAAATAAATTGTTTCTTACGTTTTGATTGTGTAAATTCGCACATTAAGTAATCTATAGAAAGCGGCGGTGTTACTTTGCGGAAGGCCACATTATTAAGGACAATTAATTAATTGGACTAATCGACTAGCTCATTATTATATCACGGAAGAACCAGCCAATATTATTATATTTAATAATACACCTACGCACATTGTCTACTACTACTACTACTATTTAAAATATTTTGTGGCCAACAATGCCAATAATGGCATGCTAGTGACAATTGTGACGTTTCAAGTCAAAGGTACATCATTATACAATGATTTACCTTTGACTTGAAATGGTCACTTGTTCTGGTATAGGTCGTTGCATATGTGTCATCTACATTGAATATATTTCTGCGGGTAAACGTTATGAGGGTTAACGGTAAATAAAATAAATTTCTCGTCTATCCACCCCCCCGGGGCAGAACCGTTGCGGTATTTTGCTTTTTTCCGTGTACACTGAGTTTAACAAATAGGTTTCTTGAAAACCAGCCCATATACAAACTAGATAAATCGCGATTGAGTCTATATAAATATTAAGTTAACTAAAATGCATAAAAAAAATTAAAGTATATATTACAATTTACATAGTATAGAAAACTTCGCACCTAGTATTTCTTACTACTCGTGAATACGCCTGCGAAAGAGGTTTTTAAGATGCCCAAATGGTCAAAAGAGCTCTTTAGTAACATTCAGAGTCTACATGATATGATATCTGAATTTTAGACATATCATATTATCATTAGAAAAATCTTGAAATCGCCATTTTTTTCTCTTAAAACAATTAATTTGGGTGGTATTAAAACTTAGTCAACCAATCAAATGAAATCCAAGTCCAATAACGCCCGTCGGTTTTGAATAGAGCGAGCTTTGGATTTAATTTTCTTAATTGGTGGGACAAATATCAGAGCGTGCGCGGCGCGCAATGTTCCTGGGAGTTTTGATTGTCTTCCAAACTAAGCCGATTACGAAATATTCCGACCCTAGAATCTAAGATTTATTCTAGATTTGGTAATATGTACTGAATGTTGTACAATAAAACATGATGTTTATTTGTATAATACAAGCTTCTTAAGTTTACTTATAGTTTACTATATATACCTACATATTGATTAGATCAGTCTTGTCCATTCTCAACGTCACAGCTGGCGCAAAAATAACTATGACATATAAGAATCAGAACCTGTCAAGCACCAGACAGATACTTACCCGCACCTTAAATCAGTCATCCTTAAATCTGTCTGTCATCGTGCCACGAGGGTGCCGACAGAAGAGGGGTAATTGCACTTTTGTGAACTCGCATACTAGGGGAGCAAGAGTAATCTGGAGATCTCCGGGATTTTGCAACTTGAGAAATTTGCTTTAAGCAAAAAAGTTGAAATACGCAACTAAACAGGTGTGAAAACTTTTATTTTATTTTATTTCATATGAAAACTTACAGCTAGGGTAACAAGATAGGCAGTAATGTAGAAACAGTGAGCCAATTAAAAGTTTCCACAGGTAGATTATCTCAAGAATCAAAGAACCGTTAACTGTTATAAACTCCCCAAATGTATATATGTCATTTATAAAGCATTTTGATTCTACTATTATATAAATAAAAAACAAATAGTCGTATTTACTGCATGCTCATTAACAAGTTTTATTAATTAAATTTTAATCTCAAATGCATCCACAATAAGCCGGTGACCAATACCAGCTTTATTAAAACTTAATTAATCAACCAGCTTACCTGAAATCGACGAGACCACATTTGTTCCAATAATCATATATTGTGTACGAATATAAAATGACCCATCTTCACTGGAAACACCAAAATGCAGAAGACGCTAGTTCGATCCCAGCCCCAGGCACCGGCTGCCTAGGTCACTTTTTCCTTTGTATATGATATATACTTACTAGCGTGTCTACTTAAAAAATAAACAAATCCAAATATTTATTAAAATAATTTGATTTGTTCTTCAGTTTTATGTTAACAAGTAGAACCTCATATACTCGTATAGAACAAGAGCCCACGACACTGAACCTAGTTCGATAAGTCTCCTAGATGAGATATATATAATAAGTCACGTCTTTAATGGGGGACACGAAATGCTGATGCTGTAAAACAAAAAAGTGGCGGCGTATTTAAAAAAAAATAAAAAAATCCGGTTTCTAGTATGGTCTCCTAGATTTCCCTTGTTCCTCGAAGCAGGGGAGGGGTAGAGCTACACGATAATGCGGTGCTGCTGCCAGCGTTCGTACGTGGCCTTTTCAGTGGCAGCAGCATCAAAAGATTGGAGATGTAAGTATGCCAAAACAAAGCGCCTGATCTTATCATACTAGAGATCGTTTTTTTTTTGTGTAAACACTTAACATTTTGAAAACTGTTAATCACCGAAAGGAGTACCGTATTGTAAAATCAAATGATACATTTGTCTTTCGTTCGGGAAAATTGCTCGAGTGGTAATATGGCTTTTAGATCAGAGTAACATACTATTTTGCACTTCAATTGCGAGAAAATAAGATAAAAATTCTTATTATTTACGCACAATACCTAAACTAAGGTGAAATTATGGTTTAACTTGACGATATACGTAGTATCTCTTATTAGTCTGCGTTGACGATCTTTTATTTTTTTTAACAATTTTGACATAGATACAAAATATAAATACCGCCAATAAATGCCACACACGACGGTAAAATTAGCTCTTTAAACAGTTTAAACACGCTTTAAAGCGCTTCCAAAAAATTAAAATCTTTTTTAATGATTGTGAAGTAGGAACTAAAAAACACCTCATGTTTAGAGAAATAAATTGCGTTTCCTGATTGGTCGGTTTTAACATTGTTGTATTCTGATTGGTTGATTTAGGGAATGCTCCCGGTTCTGATTTTTTATGGCGAGAACAGGGAATTAACACATTTAGGGGGTTTTTTATGTAACACATGATTATGACGCAATAAATGAATTATGAATTATTCCCGGTTCCGGTACTGGATTTGTATAGAAATCGAGTACCGAGAGCAAACCCTAGTTGATATTAAATAAATACAATGTATTTTTTAAGGACTTAAATTATTTACACAGTATACGCACCAAAAAAGGATCTAGCGTTTCGATTAACTTCGATTCGTGTTGTGATTGGTGGATTTAATATGGTGAAGTATGGGTCAATTTAAAATGTTTTGTAAATCATAAATATGTATACATATTAGCCCTAGAGACTAAATATACCACTTTAGTCCGCCTTGGTGAGCATAACATGATACACTTTTTGAGCATGAGAAGTGAAAAAGAAGTTGTTATCAAAATGTATGACTGACCACTTAAAAATCTTGAAAATTTGAAATGAATCCATTACATTCAAATCGTGATCAAATATTAGTGCAGATATTTATTTATTTTCAGTTGCGTATATATTATTGAGAGCTAGGCTTGCTCAGATTGATATGACGGGTGACATGTGTACTTATTTTTGATCAACTATGTTCAAATGTATGTGTACTTTTCTATGTACATTTATTTTTGAATACTTGGGAATGCTCATATATTTATGAACTCAACAGTACATAACTATACGTTGCGGAACCTACGCATGTACTTATAACTTAGTAACCAACAGTATATAGTTGTATACCACTTGTGCCAGCATTCCGTCAAATTAATGTAAACTAATGATAATGCCGCGTCCATGCGAGCCCCTAATGTACCTACGCCACAGCATAATAAATGCAGTATGTAAAACGCATTAGCATTTTAAATGACGTAGTTACGGACGTCTCGAGGACGCAAAGATTGAATTATTAAAGCCATTTTTTCTTACAATAATTTTATTGTCAAGAGTAAAAAAGGCTGTTTAAAAGAAGGAAAATTCAAGGCTTATTTAACTTATTTTTAAAGAGACCATGCTTGTCTGCCGTATCTTGATACTTTCTCATAATCTCGTAAAGGCCAAGTAATATGTTTCTGAGCACCCAAAATGTACCAGGATCTCATAAACACGAGAACCATTAGTAAACGGTGTCTGTTTGTTTGTGTTCATGTTAATTTAATTCACGCAAGTAGGTAATGCCCCAAAGCTCGTCGGAACCAAGCCGTGGAAATTATTTAAATTTTAAAGCACGAAATAATTTTGCATGGTAATAATTAATATATAATCTCCTCGGTGTTTATGTATGACCAGGAGAACTAGGAGCAAAGCTTCTGTACATATTTGGTACAGGATATGAAAAAGGATATATATTATGACTCGCGTTTATATGGGCAAACTATTTTTTGTTTGTTAAAGAGTGGTCGACGCTATAGCGTGAAACAGTTGCAAATAATCGTATTTTTGAAATAAATCGAGGGTTGCGAGGTGAAACCCGATAACTCGAGCTAATAGGTTTTTGAAAATAGAACAATAAGCTGACATACGTTAGGTGCTTATTTAAATCAAAAATTATTTCTACTTATCGGGCTTCACCTCGCAACCCACGAAATATTAGTACGGATTAAACGTTGAGCCTCCTGAATTAGGTATGCAAGACTTTAAATTAATGTTCATCAAGTCCATTCAATATCTTAAAACAGGGTTGGGGCAGTCGGTTAAGCTAAACGGATTAAAAGTGAGACTCCAACGACTGCCGTTTTTTCACCGGCGGCTTTCTTGAATTTTAACGAGTCCGCCAAACTTTTAATTAATTCACCGCTTAAAGATACTTTAAATAATTTAACATGAAAAATCGTGTCATAAAATAAAACTTTTTGTTTCGAGGTAAAAAGCCTTGAAAGTAAATAATTTAGCGGACGAGGAACATGAAATTAGTCGGTAAGTCCTAGAGTCCGCCTTTTTACCCGGGTTTTTAAATTAAAAATCCAGAGGGCCTTGCTACAGCAGGGGCAGTAGTACTTATTAGTCTGAACATCGATGCGCAAAATAATAATTGTAAACTAAACTAACTGTTTTGTAAATTGGTCACGCTGACAATTACAAAGAAGTGAATGTAGAACCAAGATTTGGCGTGAAACATATTTAAAAAAAAAAACGTTTATAGGTCTGCGTAGCTTTAAACGAGGTTCCATATAAGACGACCAAATACCAGATTACTGATAAAAAGTCTCCATATTGGTGGTCCTCTTAAAATTACATACGCAGTTATTTCACCAATCCGGATCCGCACAATGCAGTGTGTGAGCGAGACAGCCCTGTTTTATCAATGGCAGAAGTTCGTCCGGCGGTCGTCTGGCGTTCCTTTCACCCCAACTTCAAACAGAACTGCAATAGTTTTGAAACACTGCGCTTCTTTGTTGCAAGATCCGATTACTGCATACTGGGGAAAATTAAAACTTTCCGGCGGCACGGACGGAACTACATTATTATTTATGGAGGCTCAACTTGTCTTTTGTCTGGTTTCGAAAGTTGTTGCTTAGCTCCATCAGCTATTTATTTAATGATAAAACAAAGTTTCATCCGAGATAATTCTTCTGTTAGAGTTATGTCTACTTTCTCGTAGGTACTTAGTCGGTTCAAAAGTTCTGTCACAAGAGTTTAGAGTGATTAAATATGATACAAAGTTTTTATAAAAAAATGTAGACATGATTAGAAAGCTTATTTCATACAGATTAAAATATACTATGATTAACTTAAAATTAAGATCGCGTATTTAATACATCCTTGTAAACTTGAAGATTGTTGCCAGACCCAAACACGCCGATGATTTATGAAATTTTTTCACAAAAGTTGGTGAAGATCATTGTCCAAGAGTTACAAATTGTTATTTTTATGAAAGTAGAAGATTGTGGCATATTTCGAAACCTAAATTTAGTTGACTAACAAGTCTGGCTGCAGCTATTATTCTCCTCCTGAACTTTAACGTATTTTTCAGTTTTGAGCAAAGCACGATGATTTTGATGCCATACATCAAAATAGTCTTCCAAAATAGTTATAAGACTACCAAAGTAAACTCTATGTTTTGGCAATAAAAAAAAGAAAAATATAGACAATACTACATTAAAAGTACTCTGTTTAGAAAATAGCTATCGTAATTTACGCAGATACAAAATCTCTACATCATAGTTGTGCAAGTATAGAATGGAGCACAAATATGTCGACTCCGCACATTAAGCCGAAGCCGAGCTCTCTGTTATTTCAATATTGAACGCGCGCGAACTATGCCAGCACGTGAAACGATTACACGATGCAGCTCGATATATTCTTTAATCGGTTTACTGCGTGGAGTCTTGGAAACATTCCAAAAAATATCATTTATTTGGCCTACGTGTATTTGGTGTATAGGTCCGAGTAAATACATCGGTGATATTGTAGCAATTTGATAATTAAACTGCTTCAGTTAAATGAATCTGTGCTATTTAAAGGGAGTCGTTTTTTTGCCGTTCATGATGTACACTTCCTTGAAATTGCGTTATAGTAATATGTAATACTGATATATTAAATACACATTGAGTCAAAGTTTTTCTTAAAACTATATTTAACTGTGATAAAAGCGCTCAATCAGAAAACGTTCTAGTGTTAGTATGTATATAATGCGGGTAATTTTTACCCGCTGTTTGTCATTACACTTTTAAAAGCGATGAATTTTCTACAACTATTATCAAACGTAACTAACAAACTGTCACAAACACAAATTCCACCAGAAAAGAAACCGAGTAATGACTGCAACACTGATCATTCTCTGGTAACCCCAAATTTAATGTTTGCGCAGTAGTTATGTTAATCCATCAACCAATCAAATATTTATTTCCAAATGTAGTGATAAATACAGTTGGAAGGTACGGTTAAGTACGTACATTTTACTTAAAAAAGTATGCAAAATTTACTTATTAACTACTAATCGAATCTAAGGCCAATATGGAACTTAAGCTAGAGCTTAGATACGATGCAGCTCGACAATCGTCATACCCAGTAATCGCCTCACCGCCCGCAGCCTTGAAAACCTTCCAGGAACACCAGCTATTTGATCTCGCGAAACTCTGCAATGTTTTTACTGTGCACGCCAAATTGCCAATATTCTAGGAAAGCGAAAGCAATTCTTTTTTGTGTAAAACGTTTTTCGTATGGCCGGATTAGTCGGGCGCCTCTTTGTTGAAGTTTTTTGATTTTTCCCTTTTCAGAGTCAATTTCAAACTCTTAATTGTTTTAAGTGATTGTTAACGAAGTGTTTGTTTGTTATTGTTACAGGTACGTATTTTTGCAATTAAATACGGCTACGCTACGAGGATTTCATAAAAAAATCTGTAAGTACTTCTCTCGTAACCTACCATAGTGGAAAAAAACCGAAAGGTCGTATCTGATGCCTATGGAAGAAGTTTTTTTGTGGATAACTCAAAAATTACTGAACCGATAATGTTGAAAATAATTTTCGTAGAAAGTACGTGATAAGGCGCATCTACTCAACTTTCGAAGCGATTATTTCTGAAACCATTCACTTAATCACAAAATGTTGATAGAAACTTTGATGTTATTTTTGAAGACCTATCGATTGATGTGCAACATGTTGGTGCAAAAGAATATTTTTTGAAATTTAGTTACATGTATGGATATGGGTATGGAAATATAGCAAATGTATGAAAACAGTTTTCTTTAATTTCTGGCTTTTTTGTACATTACCGAAAGTTGACCCCAAGGAAACTATTGATACCGGATAGAAATGGAATCGATTGACATAAAAAAAAATACATGTAAAAAAAACTTTTTTCATTCTCATACAAATTGTATGGGGAAAGTTTTTCACAAGTTCGGTCAGAATTTCGTTCTCTTCTAAACCCACCTTTATAAGACACAAGGCGGAAACGTAACACGAGCTGCATCAAGCAAGTCTTTGTGCTCCGATAATGACGAGACGACGTATTAATTTTCTTTGATGTTATGCATGCTGCATGCTGGATTTCTTGAATGTAACAATTGTTTTGCTTTACTCTCTTTGGTAATAATCATGCATGTTTTGAAAGGGAAAAAGTTTCGAATCATTATAATTCTCGTGTTTTGACGTAAGAATGCATGTCTAAGTATTTTAGTTAGGTGCCGTAGTTGGAACTGAAATGAAATAAATGGAGATAGCATTTTATACTCCATATTTATTTTAAAATGGATGCTCTCATTTAAGTAAAGCTGTTTATTTTGCTTGTGCAAACACTCGAGTTGTGTTTAAAATTATTTTATCTTTTAACTGATATTTTATACAGTATATTTTAAGTCAGTTTCTGTAGGTACTATCGCCGACATTATCTTTGACCAGTCATGGATTATTTTCGAATGCACCGCAGAAACGGTCCCTGTCCACCAATGGAAACGGTGGGCGATTTTTTAACCAGTAACTTTTGCTTAAGAATATAAACTTAAAATGTTTTACCAATAAGGTACAAATTAGAGGGATAACCGACATTGTCTTGTAGAAACAGTTTCCCTAAAAACAATAAGATGGACCACGAAACATCCGGCTAGCACACTTACTAAAAGTTTGCATTGTGATGACCAAAATTACTTTCCTTGCAGTCGTTTAAAATTCCGACGAAAAACAATATCGACGCTACATTACTTATTGCGTAACTCTAATTACTTGTGATAAAAGGACGCGTAACGCCTTACATTTTAGCTGCAAACTATTCAGTTGAGAAACTGTAAAAGTAACTCTGTCGGCGATAGTAACCTTTGTATAGAACGAGTATGAATGTATACTCGCTTTATTAAGTAAGCGTATCATCTTCCGAATAGAGTTTGTCCTGGCTTATTTGCTACGGCTCAAAGGATCTTGGGATTCACTTGATAATCATATCGCAAGAATTGGAGAAGGCACTAGTTTACGAAAACGACTGCCATCTGACCTTTCAACCCTAAAGGGAGGCTAAATATGTACTACAGGTGTAGTGCATAATAATTTTCCATCGTATTTTATCGGAAAAGTTCGTATTTATCGTGCGTGCTCTCTCAATTAGTTTCGTACAGCCACTTTGACATTAGACACTGATTATTTTGACAAAAACGGGATTTAATCGCGTACACTTACCTACTTTTATTATTTTCCTGACGTTTCCAGCGTGCGTTTGAAACGTCAGGAAAATAATAAAAGTAAGTGTACGCGATTAAGTCCCGTTATTGTCAAAATAATGAGTGTAAAATGTGTAAGTTTAAATCAGTACATTAGACACTGACACGGAACGCACCCTTACGAACGCCGTTCCCGCTCGTGCTGACGTCTGTCATATTATCAGGTACTCATTAGATAGGCACTGATCATGGATCTTATGAAGAATAAAACTAAATAGTGATCGTACATGTTTATTATCAAGATTATAAACTCATTTATTAGTAATGTGTGCGCTCTAACATTACAGACACTAAATAATAAAGTTCCATATGAATAGATATGAAAATGTCATTCATTTAATAAAATCATTGATTGACTCTTCTGGTCTCGTGGTATTCCGATTGAGATCCGAGATTTCCCGATGGAAATACATAATGAACATAGGTAAACAGAAAGAGAAAACAAGTTTTATAAACACTGGTTTACAGAATTAAATTGTGTATTGAAATCATTCTGATGTCAAAAGAAAATCATACCATAACAATTCCTATTGGATTCTGCAACTAAATCAGATTTTTAAAATTGGAATACCGCTCATGGTAATTATATATCCAGTAGATCGGCCATATCGCCGATATCGTCCACCTGCTGCGGTTGCGGCCGCACCCGCCGCCGCTGCACGCTGCCCACTTCACGCATCGATTGAACTCTCTGAATTAATGCCGCCCTGGTATTTGGGAGTGGTAATGATACTGGCATTTTTAAATTTTGTAGGATGGCACACCCAGTTGCAATAACATTATACATTATATTAACTATTTTTCATTAAATAAAAACGAGACTGTGTAGTAGTTAGGTACCAATTTTGTTTATAATTGGAATCTCGATGCTGAAATAATTACTCATTTTGTCATCTGTCCATAGCACGCGTGATCTCACAGGAAATATCCTTAAAGCCTCTAGCTACGGCTACAAACTGTGATATCGCGTGCTTGGATGGGGCCACGAATGCCTGGCTAGCTGTGCCGGGTCGAAATTTACCCGTCAAGCCCAAATACCAAAGAGCATGGGATAGCTGCAGGCAAAGACTAGCCAGACTTATAGCAGCCTCCAAACCGGAGTCAGGGCACTGGCTCCAATCCCACGCCCAATGCGAGTATAATATAGTCTTTCCTCCCGTTCTTGGCCTGTTACGGATTAGTGTTCTTATCAGTAAGCTCCATTGTACTCGTAGCAAAACCGCAAGCGCACGCGCCACGACAAAAAAAAGGATTTGGGCTCATGTTAGCGTTTATAGAATATCTACCATATGGACCACGCAATAAGATTCAATATGAACTAATACAAAAAAGCTATATATTCTTAACGGTTGCGCCCAGCGTAGGCGACTTAAACGCTCACCATCCAGCATATCTTGACACCGTGATCCGAAACAAATATGCGTAATCGGAGACCGCGCTTGCACTGGTATTCCGAGCGCCCGACTAGGCAGCGCTTAGGAGGCAATTGGAATTATTCCTCACGGGCAGGTAAAACAGGGTCGGATTTTGATTGGAAACATTTGGACACAAATACGATTTATGAATATTTAATATTAAAAAAAAATATAAACATTGGGTAAGTATATAACAATAATAATACTGATACATATTATTTATTAGTAAAATAGGTTCATTTACAAGTCATATAACTTACAAGCTAAGTCCTTATACAGTTGTATATTTTAATTTTAACTATAATAGTAGGTATTCCGTTTTAATAATCATTTAATTTCATTGCATTACAATTCATTTAATTTCATTCAAATCAGTATATAAATAATAATCGGGTTAACAAATTACAGAAATAATCGGTTAGTTATATTTAGTTATGCGAATAATCAACGAATTATAAAATCATTTTTTTTTATGTTACACTTACATATTTTTACCTAGAAAGTTAACCCACTGTTGCGTGTTAACTCATATTTACTACCTTAACATTAATACATTCAAATCATGATAATAAGCGCGACTTGAATGTGTCTTTCTTCGGTTAAAACATGCTGTATTGGCGTTTTACGTTTAATACATAAATATCCGATTGTAAATCAAGTAAAACTTTTCTAATAAAGCTCATTAATCTAATAAAACTTACAATGTACACAACGCACATTTGGTTAGTGTTGGGGTGACTAATTATTTAGGAATGCGCTACCTACGCACTATCAGCTTAGGGTAGGGGGAAATGGCTAAGCTGGATTAAAGGGTTATCTTTTTGAAAATTGCTGTAGGCATGTTGTAGATTTAGAAAAAAAAATGATGCGAAACTTCGGACATTCTTCTGTCATTATTAATGTCACCAATGATTCCACTGACGAGGAAGACTCGTATCGTAGGTAAACATATAAATAGAGTGCATGTTTATTTTCTACTAAATTAATAATTTTATGTCTATCAAAGTTGATTTTTCCGTTGTTAAAACTAATTAATAATGTGATATTCAAAAACATTATATTATTTTTACGTTGTGTAAATATGTGTTACAAATCTAGTTGTTATACTAAATGTTGTTATGTATTGTAATTTTCTGCCTTAAACTATAGTGCATGAACGATCAAATTATTGTAAACCTCTACTTGTTTAAAACGTACCTGTAACTATTTAAAACGTTGAAGATTTATTAGGTTTTAATGTAGCATCTTAATATTATTTTTATTTGATTTCTTTATTCTTGGTAAGTAATTTTCTGTATGTTAAAAGTGTAATATAAAGAAAAATGTTTTTACAATTCGTTGGTTATTTGTATAAATGATTATAACTAAACCCTATACATGTTTAAAATGTACCTGTAACTGTCTAAAACATTGATGTCTTATTACGTTTTAATGTAGAATCTCAATATTATTTTTATTTAAAATTATTTATTCTTAGTAAGTAATTTGCTGTATGTTAAAAGTAATATTAAAAAAAAATGTTTTCAAAATTCGTTGATTATTTGTATAACTGATTATAACTAACCGATTATTATGGTTATATACTTACCCAATGTTTATATATTATTTAAAATTAAATATACATAAATCGTACACGTACCCAAATGTTTCAATTAAAATACGACCCTGAATTTACCTGTCCGTGAGGAATAATTCCAATTGCCTCCTAAGTGCTGCCTAGTCGGGCGTTCGGAATACCAGTGCAAGCGCGGTCTCCGTTTATGCATATTTGTTTCGGATCACGGTGTCAAGATATGCTGGATGAAGAGCGTTTAAGTCGCCTACGCTGGGCGCAACCGTTAAGAATATGCAGCTTTTTTGTATTAGTTCATATTGAATCTTTTTGCGTGGTCCATATGGTAGATATTCTATAAACGCTAACATGAGCCCAAATCCTTTTTTTTGTCGTGGCGCGTGCGCTTGCGGTTTTGCTACAATGGAGTTTACTGATAAGAACACTAATCCGTAACAGGCCAAGAACGGGAGGAAAGACTATATAGCCTTTCCTTCCTATAGTGTTCTTATCAGTAAACTCCATTGTAGCAAAACCGCAAGCGCACGCGCCACGACAAAAAAAAGGATTTGGGCTCATGTTAGCGTTTATAGAATATCTACTATATGGACTACGCAAAAAGATTCAATATGAACTAATACAAAAAAGCTGCATATTCTTAACGGTAACGGCGCCCAGCGTAGGCGACTTAAACGCTCTTCATCCAGCATATCTTGACACCGTGATCCGAAACAAATATGCATAAAAGGAGACCGCGCTTGCACTGGTATTCCGAACGCCCGATTAGGCAGCGCTTAGGAGGCAATTGGAATTATTCCTCACGGACAGGTAAATTCAGGGTCGTATTTTAATTGAAACATTTGGGTACGTGTACGATTTATGTATATTTAATTTTAAATAATATATAAACATTGGGTAAGTATATAACCATAATAATCGGTTAGTTATAATCAGTTATACAAATAATCAACGAATTTTGAAAACATTTTTTTTAAATATTACTTTTAACTTACAGCAAATTACTTACTAAGAATAAATAATTTTAAATAAAAATAATATTGAGATGCTACATTAAAACGTAATAAGACATCAATGTTTTAGACAGTTACAGGTACATTTTAAACATGTATAGGGTTTAGTTATAATCATTTATACAAATAACCAACGAATTGTAAAAACATTTTTCTTTATATTACACTTTTAACATACAGAAAATTACTTACCAACAATAAAGAAATCAAATAAAAATTATATTAAGATGCTACATTAAAACCTAATAAATCTTCAACGTTTTAAATAGTTACAGGTACGTTTTAAACAAGTAGAGGTTTACAATATTTTGATCGTTCATGCACTATAGTTTAAGGCAGAAAATTACAATACATAACAACATTTAGTATAACAACTAGATTTGTAACACATATTTACACAACGTAAAAATAATATAATGTTTTTGAATATCACATTATTAAGTAGTTTTAACAACGGAAAAATCAACTTTGATAGACATAAAATTATTAATTTAGTAGAAAATAAACATGCACTCTATTTATATGTTTACCTACGATACGAGTCTTCCTCGTCAGTGGAATCATTGGTGACATTAATAATGACAGAAGAATGTCCGAAGTTTCGCATCATTTTTTTTTCTAAATCTACAACATGCCTACAGCAATTTTCAAAAAGATAACCCTTTAATCCAGCTTAGCCATTTCCCCCTACCCTAAGCTGATAGTGCGTAGGTAGCGCATTCCTAAATAATTAGTCACCCCAACACTAACCAAATGTGCGTTGTGTACATTGTAAGTTTTATTAGATTAATGAGCTTTATTAGAAAAGTTTTACTTGATTTACAATCGGATATTTATGTATTAAACGTAAAACGCCAATACAGCATGTTTTAACCGAAGAAAGACACATTCAAGTCGTGCTTATTATCATGATTTGAATGTGTTAATGTTAAGGTAATAAATATGAGTTAACACGCAACAGTGGGTTAACTTTCTAGGTAAAAATATGTAAGTGTAACATAAAAAAAAAATGATTTTATAATTCGTTGATTATTCGCATATCTAAATATAACTAACCGATTATTTCTGTAATTTGTTAACCCGATTATTATTTATATACTGATTTGAATGAAATTAAATGAATTGTAATGCAATGAAATTAAATGATTATTAAAACGGAATACCTACTATTATAGTTAAAATTAAAATATACAACTGTATAAGGACTTAGCTTGTAAGTTATATGATTTGTAAATGAACCTATTTTACTAATAAATAATATGTATCAGTATTATTATTGTCATATACTTACCCAATGTTTATATTTTTTTTAAATATTAAATATTCATAAATCGTATTTGTGTCCAAATGTTTCCAATCAAAATCCGACCCTGTTTTACCTGCCCGTGAGGAATAATTCCAATTGCCTCCTAAGCGCTGCCTAGTCGGGCGCTCGGAATACCAGTGCAAGCGCGGTCTCCGATTACGCATATTTGTTTCGGATCACGGTGTCAAGATATGCTGGATGGTGAGCGTTTAAGTCGCCTACGCTGGGCGCAACCGTTAAGAATATATAGCTTTTTTGTATTAGTTCATATTGAATCTTATTGCGTGGTCCATATGGTAGATATTCTATAAACGCTAACATGAGCCCAAATCCTTTTTTTTGTCGTGGCGCGTGCGCTTGCGGTTTTGCTACGAGTACAATGGAGCTTACTGATAAGAACACTAATCCGTAACAGGCCAAGAACGGGAGGAAAGACTATAGCTGTCGGTCTCCGCCTCGGGGTCGAATTCTGCGCAGACCACAGCAGTGTTGCCTGTGGAGCTCCGCTAGACACACTTGGCCACCACGTCCTCTCGTGCTCCTCGGGCGCCGGCCGCTTGTCTCGCCATGCCGCTCTCAACGACATCCTCAGAAGGGCGCTCGTCAGTGCCAACGTCCCCGCAGATCTGGAACCCCAGAACGTGCGGGACGAGGCTAGCGACCAGACGGGATGGCGTTGATCCCCCGGAATAGGGGCCGTGCGCTGGTGTGGAACACCACTTGCGCTGACACACTGGCGGCGTCCTACATCTCACGCACTAGCAGACAAGCCAGAGCGGCGGCGGACGCCCGAGAACGCGTTTGCAGCTTTTGGCGTAGAAACACTTGGTCCGAGGCGCAGGGTTGTACGCGGGCTTCACAGGGAACTAGGCAAAAGATTGAGGTAGGCCACATATGACCCTCGCGCACAAAGACTCGCTATAGCGATTCAGCGCGGGTATGCTGCCTATGAAATGGGCACCTTACCGTGGGGTCAAGTTTAAGAGGGTTGACATTAGTTATTTATATATATTTATGTTTGAAGTAAGATTTAATTTTAGTAGTTTGGTTTTATAAATTTTATTTGTATTAGGTATAGTAATCTGCTAAATTGGCGAATCAATAAAGAAATTCTTCTCATTTGACGGAAAGTTCGTAATTATGGTCTAATTAAAAAGTGCCATAGTAGAAGTAACAAGCTATTATACTCATTCCATTTTAGTTTTTAGGGTTCCGTAGTCTACTAGGAACAGTGACTGACCGTTAGCACTAGAAAGCTGAAATTTGGTACTTATGTAAAGCCTGACCAGAAATATATGATTATTGTCAAGAGGGCGCTATTATTCTCATTTATATGGCAACAGTCATAGAGCGTATAAATGTCTATGGTATAGTGACATCTTGATTTGTTTACCTGTCAGCTCTGATGTTAATTTGAAAATGTTTCACAGCGAAATAGTTTCATTTCCCGAGTGTATTATTTACAGAAGTTTATTATAAACACTATTTACAATGTTTCGCTCTTGAATATGGATAATTTTGGGATCTTTTGTCGTTTATTATTTCATATTCAACACTTTAATATTATTCAAGTAAACCGTCTCAATGACACTTGACAATAGTGACAGCCTATCACATGCACTCACACATGCATATCATTCTGTCATTAAAATTATTGCCAGTGTAAATTCCGCAACATGGCGCATGATCATATATTTCTGGTCAGGCTTTATATCAATCACGCCAATAAAGTGGTAAAATAAAAAGTTGAAAAAAATGTTTTATTAGGGTACCTCCCCTATACGTAAAGTGGGGAGTGATTTTTTTTCATTTCAACCCTAATGTGTGATATATTGTTGGATAGGTATTTAAAAATGAATAGGGGTTTACTGAAATCATCTTTTGATAATGTAAATATTTTCGGAAATAATCGCTCCAGAAATAAAAAAAATGTGTCCGTCCCCCCCCCTCTAACTTTTGAACCATAAGTTTTAAAAATATGAAAAAAATCTCAAAAGTAGAACTTTATAAAAACTTTCTAGGAAAATTATTTTGAACTTGATAGGTTGAATAGTTTTTGAAAAAAAATTACAAAATAATTTCTGAACTAAACTTAGTTCAGAATTTTTTTGTAATTTAACCGTATAAGCAGGTGTTTATTGTACCTGTAATTACTACAAAATCACAATGAAATGATGTGCTTTCAAATAAAGTAAAAACGGTGAAAATCGGTTCACGCAATAAAGAATTATCCCATAAAATCATCTTCCATACTTTAAGCTCGCGTGCAATAGTTTACTTAATTTGCCGATAGATGTCGCTGTACGTGGAACGCTCATATCATATCCTACATGGCGGTGTTATTTAAACTCTTAAGTGGGGACACTTACTGTGACGGACGGAAAACTACGGAACCCTACGCTGAGCGTGGCCCGACACGCTCTTGGCCGGTTTTTTCGTAGTATTTAGGTACAGGTATCTGCATCTATTAAAGGTTGAACACGCCAAAACTTGGGCACGTAAAATTTGTTTTTAAACCAGTTTGTAAATAAATAACTACATTATGAATACTACATTTAATGACAAATTTAATGACTTCTAAAATCACATTTTTAATTTTAATTAATGTTTACACAGTAAGCCATAGATCCAACTTTTCTACGCACACGGGTCATAAGACTTTGCACGCTTTATTTAGAAATGATTTTTGACGCCCAGGTCCATATTTTTTGTAGATCAGGGACCGATTTTACTTCTCCGCCTTTCTTTTTTAGAATTCCTTTCATAATACTCCAGTACTCTTCAATAGGCCGCAGTTCTAGACTATTTAGCGGATTGCATATTTTGGGTACCACCATGATCCTGTTAGCGTTGTACCATTCCATAACCTATTTTGCCTATGGCAACTGGCTAGATCTGGCCAAAACAGCGGTAATGAGGCATGCTGTCTTATAAAAGGCAGCAAACGCTTCTGTAAACAATCTTTCCGATAAATATCGCCGTTTATTGCCCCGGTGGTGATAAAAGAGCGACTTCTTTTACCACAGCTACATATTGCCTGCCAAAGAAGGTATTTTTTTGGAAATTGCCCTCGTTTTTTTTAATTCAAAATCTACAGGAGTATCTGTCCGAGATTTGCTAGTATAAAACTCTTGACCAGGTATTTGTTTAAAATCCAATTTTATATACGTATCGTCGTCCATCTCCGCGCATTCAAATTTTGTAAGAAAATCTTCATAGAGTTGTCGCGACCGTATCTCTGCGGATAAGTTCTGTTTTAAGTCTCGATCTGGTGCGGCCTGGGCTTTATAACTCCTCAGTCCTGCCCTCTGTTTCACTTTTTGTACATAGGACTGAGACATTTTCACTTTTTTAGCATCATCACGAGATGAAATCGTATGATTTGAGGCAAAAATCTTTAAAATACTCTTTCCTTTTTCTTATTCTTGACTCCCTGCAACCCACCACTTTCTGGCTTTCTATCTATTGTCAAGCGTTCACGGAAACTTTTTAATACGTGACCAACCGTAGATTGTGAATATTTCAGCCTTTTCGCGATATCACTGTAGCTTAACATGGGATTTTTTACATGTTCGTGCAAAATGTGTTCACGTTTTTGATGTTGTACGCTCGACATTTTGCCAACGAATAAATAAAAGAAAATAAAACTATCATCATTTTATAGCCCAGTTCCTTGCGAGAAAGTTGTTGTTTAAAAAGTTTGAATATCTCCATTTTTAGGGTTCCGTAGTCAACTAGGAACCCTTATAGTTTCGCCATGTCTGCCCGTCCGTCCGTCCGTCCGTCCGTCCGCGGATAATCTCAGTGACCGTTAGCACTAGAAAGCTGAAATTTGGTACTAATATGTATATCAATCACGCCGACAAAGTGGTAAAATAAAAAGTGGATTTTATTTATTTATTAGGGTACCTCCCCTATACGTAAAGTGGGGAGTGATTTTTTTTTTCATTTCAACCCTAACGTGTGATATATTGTTGGATAGGTATTTAAAAATGAATAGGGGTTTACTAAAATCATTTTTCGATAATGTAAATATTTTCGGAAATAATCGCTCCAGAAGTAAAAAAATATGCGTCCCCCCCCCTCTAACTTTTGAACCATAAGTTTTAAAAATATGAAAAAAATCTCAAAAGTAGAACTTTATAAAAACTTTCTAGGAAAATTATTTTGAACTTGATAGGATGAATAGTTTTTGAAAAAAAATTACAAAATAATTTCTGAACTAAATTTGTAATTTAACCGTATAAGCAGGTGTTTATTGTACCTGTAATTTCTACAAAATTACAATGAAATGACGTGCTTTCAAATAAAGTAAAAACGGTGAAAATCGGTTCACGCAATAAAGAATTATTCCATAAAAATCATCTTCCATACTTTAATTTGCCGTTCCATTCCATTTGCCGCTAGATGTCGCTGTACGTGGAACTCTCATATCATATCCTACATGGCGGTGTTATTAACTCTTAAGTGGGGACACTTACTGTGACGGACGGAAAACTACGGAACCCTACACTGAGCGTGGCCCGACACGCTCTTGGCCGGTTTTTCTAATAACTATAGCTATTTTTACATGCCCAGGTTTTGGCGTGTTCAACCTTTATATCAGTTTAAAAAAACAGCTGCTTTATAGGTAAGTAACCTATTGCCAACAATGAAACAATAATTTCATGAGTATTTCTTAAATGTTGAGCTGCCAGACTAATTTTAATTAACAATTGTATTACTGGGGTAAAAAATTACTTCAAATATAAATATTGTTCGACACAGACAAAGCGAATAGATTTTTATTGTTAGAAATTGTTTGAACTTACTGATTGAATATTATTAGTGACTATACCGCTTTAAAGGCTGGGGAGACAGGGTTTCTGGCCAAGTTATAGACAGTATTTTCGCGCGTGTTTGAGAAAAACAGATGTAAGTCTATTTTCCCTGAAATGGATTACGTATAAAGTAACTTTACGAACATAATCGGATTTGCTTTGAGCAAACTTTTAGTTGTACTCCATTAGTTCATAAAAAGAAATTCTAAAAGAAATATTCTGTTTGTTTTGGTTACTTAAATAAATTTAATAACTTATTTATTGTTAATCGCAAATCAGAAAATATTCAAGAAAATAACTTGATTTAACTTATTAATTGATTAAATTTCATGTCGTTAAATAAGTAAATCAAACTCAAACTCAAACTCAGTAAGTAGCTTTTTACATAAAATTTCTGCGTAAAACCGATGTAGATCTACACTCAACACACATTTACACATAGGTTGGGTTTAAAGTTTTATTGAATGCAATTAGCTTCAATAGAGAAGGCTTGCAATGTCAAATAAAGAACTTATTATGAAATTACTAAAGCTCTAGAAACACTCACGCTATTGGTGGGTAAAACCGCATTTTCCGCACGACTGGTCAATCTCGTCATGCCATTAACTGATTATCCGTGTTTGTTTTGTACTGTTGCAAGCCTCGGTGTGGTTACCGATGTTGTGTCAACACTCTCGCACTAATCATGCACGTTCAGTGTAGCAGGTTCCGGGTTAGCCTTAAATATGTGCCTGGAACCGGGTTAGTTGCAGAGAACGACAATCGACAACATATAGTAAAACTTCACACTAAAATCAATAAGTTGACCGCGAGTAAAAACAAGTGACGACGTTACAGGTGCGAAGTGGTATGATATTGGAGTTGCGTCCATAGTCCGGCAGGTCGACCGGTTTATTAGAATCTGTCCGGAAAAAGAAGTGTCGGAGAATGTATGAGTTCCCATATAAATCACGACACTTCTCTTTCCGGACAAACACGACAACCCCTTAAGGAGCTGGTTTAATATTAACAAAAAATATGGTATGGGGGTCAACACGGATTCTATTTGTATAAAATACGCAACAATGTATTGCGGCTTAATATTTCACAAGCAACCTACGTGCGTTAACTTCGCGATTAGTGTGACAAGCCAATAAGTAAGCAGGTACGTAGGGCAACACGTCTATAGGAAAACCAAAATATCAAGAATCAATCAGATTTTCCAGAAGAGTCTAAGAAAAAAAGCAGGTTTGTGTTACCAAAGGGGCATTCCAGGAGTTGTCCCGTACAAACACGTGTGTATCTCTGTCATTAGAGTTATCTTTGCAATTTTTATTGGAATATTATAATTCTGACCATAATTCGACTCTATTGTCGCAGAAAAAGGAACTCTAAAAGCTACAAATTTTCAGAAAATTCGTGTTCTTACGGGGCAATGGTGGACTTTTCCGTGGGATGCTCCAAAATGTCTCAACCGGCACCGCTCGCCATCTCCGTCAACGCTCGGGATCTGTGTAGTAGTTGCTCTGTACCTTAAATTGGCCGTTTAGTCTCTTGTAAATGTAAATGCGACTTGCCGAAAATCGTAAACTCTAGCGTCGGAGTTGGCCGCTAGGCACTGCCAAGGACTGGGTAACTTGGACGGCGATTGCCAATCTAAAGTTGCTAGCTGTTAGCTTGGAATGTCAATCCAATCGCTCGACGAGCGGAGGCGGCTCTCTGCGAAACAGAGTAACGTTTAACCCTCTTTATTAATGAATCTTAGCAGGTCTCTGTTAAATTCGGTTTTTTCTAAACATATCCAAATGTTAAAATTACGGATAGGGACGGACTAAACTATAACGCCAATTTAGTGAGAGAAAGAAAACGTCTTATTTCGTTTTGAATTACAAAAAATTAGGGTTTCTCTTCATGAGATTTTAAAACATGATAATGTGACGCTAATTTCCTATTTGATAATGAAAACAAGTTCGTTAATATTGTCCTGAAAAGGCTGAATTAATATTTTTTCTACTCGTCGACTATCGGGTGTTCCAGAAAGTATAAGCACGAGTTCTACATACAATTAAACAAAACAATATTATTCGTCATACTTATTTTTATAAGGCTTATAATTTTCCGGGTATCTAAAACATGAATCGGCAACTTTTCTAAGGCATATAATAATATAAATTGGCCGTGAATTAATATTTTAACGACAATATTTTTTTATAAGCGTCAAACATGTGGCATCATATTATTGAAAAACGGCAGCAATATATAGCTGACCAAAAAATTAACCGGGAACTTGAAATAATAGATTGGCAACTAAAATATTAACCTGGCATCTATTATTCAAAGCAGGCTTGGTTTAAATATTTGTTGCTAGCTATTTGTTTCTACCTAATTAACCATTTTTTGGGTATCAATTGCTGGTATCATTTTAATTACGGGAGCACTAAAATTTCAGGAAACTCGAATATTTTTAAGGTTCCGTTACCAAAATGGTTTAAAAGGAAGCATGTGCTACTCTGTCTTGTCACAATGTCTATTTGCTCCGAAATTGCTAGATCGATTGAGCTGAAATTTTGTAGGTTGTATGCAGAGATGTGACTTATATGAAATACTTGCATTTAAAATGCAAATACAAAATACCTATTTCCTATTTTATATTTAAATACCTTTTTAACAAAAGCATTTTGTATTTTATTTGAAATACTTTTTGGGACCCATTTTCTATTTTGAAAATACAAAATACTTTTTTTGTAATTTAATATAATGTTGGTAGGAAGGGTAGGTTTAACAGCTTATAGTTATATTGCTCCTACTTGGGTGATTGGTAGGACAGGACACCGCGTAACCAAAGGGAAAATAGGAACTCATTCCTGACGATCTCGTCATTTTGTAACTAGTCGTCTGTGTTGAAATGGAGAGTTAAGATAAGTATGGAAATCATCGTCCTCTTAGCATTTCATGAATTGGTATAGACATTAGTTTTTACAAAAGCTACTGCCATCAGACCGGAAGGTCCCAAAGGAGAAACTACGCCTTATTGGGATTAGTTCCGGTTTCCGCGGGATGTTTTCCTTCACCGAGGAGCGACTGATAAATGTCAACCGATGATTCGTACATGGGTTCCGAAAATCTCAGTGGTGCAAAGTCGGGATTCGATCCCGAGATCTCCAGATTGAAAGTCGGACGTCTTATCGCCAGGATACCAGCGCATATAAGAATGGAAATCCTATTAAATAGCAATCCATTTTTGTACCGAATTGACATTGCATTGAAACTAAAAAAAATATACATACATGGAAAGTAAATTCCCTGGAATGGAAATGAATGACATTTGGATCCATAGGTATAGATAAATATAACTCACTATCAGAGCATGAAATAAAACATGTAATTACATGTATCGAGTGCCGACCCTAAAAAATATTTTAACCATTTACCTACAAAACAAATTAGTGGCACACAAAACTCACCTCAAGTTAAAATTTTGGATTAAAATTTGCTTTATATTTATCATAGACTAATAACCCAAGACGCCGCATAGCCGGGCGAACCCCGCTGCCAGGCATACAGTCGCTTCACTCGACGGTGCGAGAGAGAAAGTTGTCTTTCCTTTCAGTCCTGTATGTAACATCGCTTGCTTGCGGCGTTAAAACGCATTGTTGTTGCATTTAATTGTGATGCAGAAACACTATAACATCTGGTCTGCAAAATTTTGGCATTTAATTTCACTGGTAAACTGTTTTTATCTTAATTACCTATTAAAATTTGTCCGGAAAGAGAAGTGTCGTAGTTTATAACGAAGCTCATACATTCTACGACACTTGTCTTTCGGGACAGACTCTAAATATAATTGTAATTATTGGATGTGACAGTCAACATAGTGTGTTACCATGGCAGCCATTAATGTTTGTCTCTCTCTTATGCCCCACGGAACAATCGCGCGTTCCCTGTCTAACATTGCCTGCCACTGCATAAAATGAATTAGTGATGTGACACGTTTTTATTCAGTTATTATCGACAATGACATGTTATCTCTAACATTATCAAATAATGTTCCAGTTATATAATATGGAGCAAAATTATTAAAAATACGGCCCAAATTACTTCAATGTGCTGACGGAGTGATGATTTTCACATTTTTTTGCAAACCATTGAGTTAGAATATAGTAGAGGTACAGTCTCAAAGAAGTTTCACCGAAAATATGACATGGCTCGTGAAAATTTGTAACCGGTCTGTTTTGTCAATGACTAAAGCCTAATAAAACTGACCCAGAAAGGAGTCGTTCTTAAAACACTTTCGTGGGGCCGTTTTTTAGGCTGATTGTGTGTCCCGTTCTTTATTACATATGAGTAGTCCAAACATAAATATTTGACATATCATCGATATAAATTGAGAATTTATCGATCGCGTCACATCACTAGCGACCAGCTGTGCATTTTATTTTGACGTTCAGGTGTCACTGATTTCATCAATGACAGCGCGGCAATCGCTCGATTCCCCTCCCGCACCCCTCTGTTTTGGCAGCTTTGGTTTCAAAGAAATAACGCGCTAAGCGGAGTATAGAGATATTTAGTATATGATATTTATTGATTAAAATGGCTATGCTATGACTACGACCTCTATGACATACGATCACGGGCAGACGGACATGACGAGATAAAGATTCCGTTTTTTCCATCTTGGCGACGAAATTCTAAAAAGCGTTTGTATTTTAAAAAAGTATTTTGAAAATACCTATTTCGTATTTAGTATTTGAAATACAATTTTGCTAAGTATTTTGTATTTTGCATTTGAAATAGTAAATCATGAAAGTATTTGCATTTTGTATTTAAATACTTTTTGTAAACCATTTTGCACATCTCTGGTTGTATGTCCCCTGGTGCTTTAAGGGATAAATTAAGAAAATTAAATAAAATGTTTTTCAAACCATAGGGTCATTGTTAGTTACCATCAGGCGGGCCGTATGCTTGTTTGCCACCGTCGTGGTATAAAAAAAATTGTCTGTGCGACCGGTATGCATGTTGGTTAGGTAACCTGGTTGGCGGACACATGTACGCTTACTGACTTCGTGTTTCACATTATTTAAAAAACTAACCCTTTACTGCATACCAAGCCATTTCTGGCCGTTATACAGTTAGTTGCATAACTGAGTCAATATTAGTACCTTAGTAAAATGTAAATAATTTGATAAAAATCAAATTTACATAAAAGTTCTAAACGCAGAATTATTCCTTGGGTACCGCTACAAAACTGCCTCACAAATTATTTTCTTCCGACTTATACATTTTTCTCAATTTCATACCGAAAACTGTTAAATTTCACCTAATTTATTTTTCCCATTATTTCATTAGGGTTCCGTACCTCGAAAGGAAAAAACGGAACCCTTATAGGATCACTTTGTTGTCCGTCTGTCTGTCTATCTGTCTGTCTGTCTGTCTGTCTGTCTGTCTATCTGTCAAGACCATTTTTCTCAGGAACGCGTGGAGGTATCAAGCTGAAATTTATATCAAATACTCAAGTCTTTTGTCCCTTGTAGCTGTGAAAAAATCAAACTTAAAAGCCAACGCTATCAAAAGATACAGTCGTTTATGCTGCAAATTTTAGTTTTTCGGCACTTGCAAAACCTACGGGGTACTTCCCGTGAACTCAGAAACTTGAAATTTGGCAGGAAGCAACGTCATATAGCATAGACAATGGAAAAATTACAAAAAGTAGACATTTTTAGTATAATCATACAAAAAAATATTTTTTTAAATTTTAAACTTACTACCGTTTTCCTCGTAAACGCATAGAGGTATTAAATTGAAATTAGTAATAAACATACTACAACTTTTGCTTGTTATAGGTTTGTACGGAACCCTCGGTGCGCGAGTCCGACTCGCACTTGGCGGGTTTTTTTTTTCTTAGGCATTCCCAATCCAGTAACTCATTGAAAGTATGGAATTCCACGACCATTATTTTAGTTATCAATCATTTAAATCAGGCTTATTTTTGTAATTAGTTACTGGCGATGTATAGTCAGGTGCAAAACTGAGTCAAGGCAAATGGCCGAACAAATTTCTCATTAGTTAATTTTTGTAGCGGACTTCATTCTGAGATAACCATAAAAATACATGAGTGATATAAAAGTCATACACCTCATTTTAAAGAGCATATAATGTACTATTTCAACTTATTGTCTTATCTAGTTGTGTAAAAGAAAAATTTAAATATTGGGTTAAATAAAAAAAAAGTAGTTTAACAGTTTTTGGTTCAAAATCATGGATGAATAAAAAAATCAAGATTGTGAATGCAATGAATCGAAATTGGCTTTTCATACGGATACATAGCTGACACCGAGACGAACAAATAATACCTAAAAGTTTTTATTTTTTCCGTAATTGATCAGACTTATCTTCATTTATGCTCTATTAACTAGTTTGGTAATTTGGTAATACTATACAAAAGGCACCTTTAAATTTTCTAAATCATATGTGGCATATGAATTTTGGTTCTAGATATCTGACTATAGATACTTACCTAATATGTACTTATATGTAGGTACCTACCTACCAATATTCATAGACCCTAGGTATTTTTTAAGAATCCATTTTATCTTATAATTACAGCTCGTGTAAAGTTGCCCTTTGTACTAATATTGAATATGTAATTCACTTTAATTGCTTCCTGAATATTTTAAAAGTACCTTATTTTTAATTTAATAGGTAATCGTTTTCGATTAAAAAAAGGCTTCTTAAAATGCTTCCCAGTTACAAATTCAGTTTTCAATTTAATTATTTGATACCTACCTATAGTTAAACAATGGCTATTAAGACATTAAAAAACAGCCCATATTGAGATAATGTACTGCCCCAAATTAGTCGCCAACCTATTAAATTGGTACCCATTTTTATTTTTTATAGCTACCCAAATTCAATTATTTAGCAGCCTGGTTAAATAAATGGCTTTTTATAATTAATTGTATATTTAACTTATTATCTAAACAATTATTGTACCATTTCTTCCAGAATAATTAATTGTAAGCCAATGACCGAACCTTAGACCTGACACTCGACATAAGCTTCAGCACAGACTCCCGTTGTTCTGTGTTCCCAACCACTTTGGAGGCTTTCAACCAGATTCTTTTAAAAGCCTCAATGGAATCCGCGGCCCTAGTATTTTTCCGAAGATATGCCTTGGTTAGTGCCCAAAAAGTCTCAATAGGCCTGGCTTCTGGGCAGTTCGGAGGATCCTTGGGCACGTAGTCGACTTTGTTATCTTTATATCAGGCTAACGTGGCCTTCGAATAGTGCACGGATGCCAAATCCGGCCAAAATAAGACAGGCCCATCATGCTCACGGATCATAGGCAGTAGGCGACGATTTAAGTACTCGGTGATGTAGGTATCGGACTTCATTGTTTGCGTAGTGACAAATGGCTCGGATAATTTGCCACACTCACAAATAGCTTGCCAAACCATTGCTTTTTTACTCAATTTTTCAGTGAAGATGGATTTGTTCGCGTCACTGATATCCTGGCCCTCTCGTACGGTATAAAATTGATCACCCGGGAGCATTTTGTAATCAAATTTTATGTATGTCTCGTCGTCCATTATAATGCATGCTGATTTTCGGCACAAGAGAGTATCATAAAACTTGCGAGCTCTTGGTTTCACACTTGCGGGCTGTTTTTCGCTTCGTTTCGGTTTTTTCTGTTTCTTGTATGTTTTAAGACCAATCCTTGCTTTGGCTCGATGAACATTGCTTGCCGAAGTGCGTAGTTTTTTGGCCACATCCCTAACAGATAAGTCGGGTTTTCTAACAAACGTTCGAGCGATTTTCCGGTCCAAATTTCGGTCTGAAGGTCCCGGTTTTCGGCCGCTTTTCGGTGCATCGCAAAAGGAATATTCTTCGCCGTACTTTCGTATCGCTGTGCGGACGACTCCAATACTGACTCCTACCGTTTTCGCCAACTGTTTCAACGTTATGTTAGGGAGAAATACCTCGCATTTTGAGTATTTTACAGAAATGCACTTCAAATAATAACCGTATTTGTTGGCAACCATGGAAACAGAAAACCTGCATTCAAACTTTTTTCTTACGAGTATCATTATTAGAAAAAAAATGGCAGCCCTCCAAATATGTGCTTATACTTTCTGGAACAACCGATATAATGCTTGAATGCAAATTTTAGCATCGTCGCGGATGTTGAAATGGATTTTCATATATTCATATACAATGGTCGGGGAGAAGGACCGTCCTACTCCCCGACCGCTGGTACGATCCAACGGGAGATCGAAGTTAATAAATTGTATAGATATAGTAATTAGATTTTAGTATTTTGTTATCCATACTAATATTATAAATGGGAAAGTGTATGTGTGTCTTTGTTTGTCCGTCTTTCACGGCAAAAAGGGGGCGACGAATTGACGTGATTTTTTAAGTGGAGATAGTTGAAGGGATGGAGAGTGACATAGGCTACTTTTTGTCTCTTTCTAACCCCCCACTTCCCTGAAATGGGGGGTGGAAGTTTGTATAGAGCATTACGGGGGGCAATCAGGAAAGGGGAACCGTGTTACCCCGAATTTAACGCGAGCGAAGCCGCGGGCAAAAGCTAGTTTTGTATATTTGCAATGCTGATATGGGTGTACTGCCTGAAAATAAAACTTTATTTATTTTTTTATTTTATTTATTGTGGGAACAGGTTGTAGGTATTGTAAGGCATTCGTCGAACTTAATTCTTACCGGCTTGCCTATTTTGAGCACTCGTAGAAAAAGTATTGTATACAATAGTGACATAATTAAGCTTTTCAATTTCGTACCTTACTCGTGGCCTAAACACGGCACTCGACTGAAAAGCTCTTTATTATGTCATGATTGTATAAAACACTATTTTGCAATCCTAAAAAACCTCACGGATTTTTCATCGGCGCAATGCTGTTAGCATTCGTTTGACCACTTCCGTGTTGAAAAGCAATCTAACAGTCACAGATTCGTTAATTTACGCTACGTGAAGTTACGCAACACCAGTTTGTTGGATGTTTGGAACAGTTTTTTTTTCGACGGGCCTTCACTCAATCAGAGGTGCTGTTGCAAACGTTAACCGAAAAAAAGTGCGATACAGACAGATCCCTTCGGGCAAAAGTCGGAGCAACATGTCCGGTTATTATATAGGTAGTCTAATGTAGTAAACACTTAGTTAAATATATTTGACGAAGTGTCATAAAACGGCTAACATTATACATTACAAATGTTGGTTGATTGTGTTGTAATACCCAATATAGACCTATTGAGTTAATCTAGACTAAATTATGATTCATGATACAGGGAAGTTACTTTGATCAACCAATTACACTGGTTTGGGTGAGAGCGTTACTCGGCCATGTTGGTCAGGTGTAACCATAGAGTTACACGGGCTGGAAATTGGACGCGTGTAACGCCGCTTTGAGGCAGGAATGCCAACTTGTCAGATACACCGCTATGCGCTCCTGGTGCATAGTTGCAAATACTGGTGCACTCGATCGGATGAAAACAGCAAAACGTTAGTTAGATTAACTTTTTAGTCAGTTTTGTTTGGAATTTACATACTGAGCCCCTTGTTCGGACTAAAAAATGTTTTCCTATTTCCGTAAGATAAGGACATGGTCGACTAACCTGATTGTCTACTATAATAGACGCGATACCTAAGGAGGGATGTGTTTGTAAACTGAAATAGATGTCATATACGTCATATACTTATTTTCTGAAGTATATGACATCTATTTCAGTTTATAATTTAATAGTATACACAGTAGTGTTACTACACCAAAATAATTTGATGTGCGTCAAGATTTGAGGGATGTGTTTATTAAGAACCAGTAGTCATTTCATTTGAGCACAGATAGATAAATGAAGTGTTTCTATTGGTTATTTACAAACAGAAATACATCGTTCGCTACGCATCCCCGCAAATCTCTGATGGATATAGAGCCCTTCAGTTGCTATCGTGTATGGTGCGAAATTATAATCCTTCGTATACTACAGAAGTTATAGTGGAGTACGGGAACGGTAAAATTGCCCTGAAAAAAACATAACTCACAAGTCCGATTTTTTTTGGTATCAGCAAGAGTACACTGAGCACTAATGGCGAAAACTTTTTTCTAACTGTTTTTGAGGTCGCTGTAGGTATTAATTTGCTAGCGACATTTATAAGTTTAATAAAAGATAATTCGAGTGGTATTTCTTTTCATTAGATTATCGTATTTAACTATATTAATGTCCCCTGACATTTACTAACAGATAGCCGCTAGCCGTTTTGAAAACAAATAAAAAATATATGCTTCCTCCAAAAGATAATTAAAGTGTTATATGGCAACTGAAATATGTTAAAAACTATCGAAGGCAAGTAATGGGTTTGATTTATAACACATTATTCAATCGCTTAAATTTTAATGAACAATTTAATTTTAAAAGCGTTCTAATAGGCATAAAAGAAATCTCGAAATTTTCAAGTCAACGCGTTGTGTTCATTATCATTTTACTAAAACTTGCACCAAAATTATAACAAATCCATCAATCGCTCCCTGTTTTTTTACTTATCAGTTCTTAACTTAATTCAAACGCGCGGAGATTATGGCAGCCGTCATGGCGCTAGCGGCGGGACCAATCATTACGCGCACGCGACGTTGCCTGTTCGCCGTGCGCCGTTGCCCGGCCGCTGCGCTGTTTCCATGGTAAACCAGTAGGTACGCGAATATTGTATCTGGACGTTTGGTTTAGTTTAGGGCACAGAGTAAATAATAGTACTGCCCAGAATGCGAACAGTTTTGAGCGTTGATAACGATTTATTTTTTTAGTTGGAGAGTATAATATAAAGGTATTACAACAGGTCAGTGAGTTATTTCATTTTTATACGTAAAAAGGCGTTCCCGTATGTACCTACTAGTCATATTGTCACTTCTTCTTTCATGACACGTTCTTTTTTTCTCTTATGCATGTACTCGAGTATGATGTCAAACTGGTTGAGTAACACATTGCTGGCTTAGGTATAAAATGGAAAAAACTACTATTTTTGAAGTTGCGATATTTCAATCCCTCTGAGTTATAAGTGACTTTGAAACTATATATTTACATTTATAATGATTTGGTAAAACTAAATAAGAATGGGAAGAAAAAACAGTCAATACACCTAATAGCAGAATAAAACATTCCCACCTGCTCCCATATGGCTTTTTATGTGCGAGGAGTTAGAAAGTTTTTTGCCCCTTCCTATATTCATATGGAGGGATATATTCCCATCGGTTCCCAGCAGGCACAGATGGAAATAGGTGTATTTTCATCCGTTCCTGGCGGGTACAGACGTCGAACGAGAGGAGTCATTCACATGTGCGCTGGCCTTGATGAAGGTCATGCGCGGTGGGGACAGATAATAAATCTAATACGGGAATAAAAAAATCCCACCTGCTCCCACATGACTATCCATGTGGGAGTAGATGGAAAGTTTCATTCACATGTGCGCTGGCCTTGATGAAGGTCATGCGCGGTGGGGACAGATAATAAATCTAATACGGGAATAAAAAAATCCCACCTGCTCCCACATGACTATCCATGTGGGAGTAGATGGAAAGTTTATAGTGCCTCCTACTATTTTTACATGAAGGGAACTATTCCCATCGGTCCCTAGCGGGCACATGTGGGAATAGCTACCTATGTTCTCATCCGGTCCCGGCGGGTACTGACGTCGAACGAGAGGAGTTGTTCCCATCTCATCTATGGCCGCCTTGGTCATGCGAGGCCGGGGCAGATGGGAATACATCTAATAGCGGATTAAAACATTTTCACCTGCTCCCATATGGCTTTTTATGGCTTTTTAGATGGAAAGTTTTTTTACCCTTTCCTATATACATATGGAGGGAAATATTTCCATCGGTTCCCAACGGGCACAGATGGACACATGATTATGTAACATTTTAAACAAAGATATTAATTAAAGCCATGGCGCGTAGTTATGGTGTCCGAGAGGCAACCAGATGGCTTGCGGTATTTGAGCTCCCGAAGTGTTGTGGAACCGCCCTGTGCAACTCGAACTAACCCAACTTGTACTTTGTTCCCCCCCCCCGCCCCCTTCTTATATTTTCCCGGTTTCCAATACTGATGGACTGATCGACTGACCAGGCCAGGGTGAATGGCAATTTGCATGCTCGGTCTTCATCACACGCATACACTGGAAATTAAAAAAAGTCAAAGTGGGGTTAGTTCGGGTTGCACAGTCCACCAACACGTTGGAAGCTCAAATACCGCATGCCACCCGGTTGCCTCGCGAACACTGCAACTACGCGTCATTGCTCTGAATATATCAGTAAACGAATAACAGTCATCTATATTAATTAGTATGATTTAATCAACTTACTGCGTTAACGGCTTCCTAGCCTAGTCGGTAGTGACACTGCCTATGAAGCAGGAGGTCCCGGATTCGAATCCTGAATAAGGTATTTATTTGCGTGTTTATCACGTTCCTGAGTTATGGATGCTTTCTATGTATTTAAGTATTTATCTATTATATAACGTGTTATAACCCAAGACTAGAAACCTAAAAACTGTTTGTTCAGAATGTAGAGTGGAATCGATTGCAGTATATCCTTACATGGGTATAATAAAGTATACAGTGATAAAAGCTAGGTAACAACAGGCGGTCTTATCGCTAAAAAGCGATCTCTACCAGACAACCTTTGGGTAGCAGGAAACTGTGAACTGTAAACAATGATCGGGTAGTGCCGATATGATTCTAGTAATTAAATAGTAAGCACTTACTTTAATTACTTGTACCTAAATACACTACTATGGGTATACTTTTTCTTTAATTTTCCAATTTTATACGCGTTGAGTCTAAAAGTTTATACTACTACAGTTTACTATTTTATCGAGAGGTTAGGAGATAGAGGTTGACTATTTAATAAAGGCTGGCAGCTTTGACAAACTTGTTTTTTCACTGTACATAGTGTCATATGGGTTGTAATTGTCAAAGTATATCATCTTATGTCATGTCATAGAAATTGACAAAGTAGGTTGATAGGTTGACATGACATGACACATGTAGAGATGTGACAACAACGCAACAAATATGTAGTTAACAATTGAATAGAATTGCAAGGAAAACGAAACATACGAATATCTTTCAAAATAAGTAACCGGTGGAAAAACAAATACTCGAGATTAATTAGCAATAATAAAAAAGCGGCCAAGAGCGTGTCGGGCCACGCTCAGTGTAGGGTTCCGTAGTTTTCCGTCCGTCACAGTAAGTGTCCCCACTTAAGAGTTAAAATAACACAGCCATGTAGGATATGATATGATCGTTCAAAGTACAGCGACATCTATCGGCAAATTAAGTAAACTATTGCGCGCGAGCTTAAAGTATGGAAGATGATTTTTATGGGATAATTCTTTATTGCGTGACCCGATTTTTACCGTTTTTACTTTATTTGAAAGCACGTTATTTCATGTGATTCTGTAGAAATTACAGGTACAATAAACACCTGCTTATACGGTTAAATTACAAACTTTGTTCAGAAATTATTTTGTAATTTTTTTTCAAAAACTATTTAACCTATCAAATTCGAAAAAATTTTTCTAGAAAGTTTTTATAAAGTTCAACTTTTGAGATTTTTTTCATATTTTTAAAACTTATGGTTCAAAAGTTAGAGGGGGCGGGACACATTTTTTTTTACTTCTGGAGCGATTATTTCCGAAAATATTTACATTATCAAAAAATGATTTTAGTAAACCTGTATTCATTTTTAAATACCTATCCAACAATATATCACTCAGCTTTCTAGTGCTAACGGTCACTGAGATTATCCGCGAACGGACGGACGGACAGACATGGCGAAACTATAAAGGTTCCTAGTTGACTACGGAACCCTATAAATCATTTGGGGGGTCTGGGGTTTTTAGTGGCTCAAGTAACATGTTGTATATACTCGTATCGTCGCCTAGTAACTACAACTACAACATAAGTCTTATTGAGTAAGCTGTGGGACTAGGTCGATTTGTGTAAGGTTGTCCCATAATATTTATTATTTACTGCTAGAACAAGTTTTGTGACATCTAAACTAAGAGTGTATTTCCATTTTTCCACACCACATGTGACGAACCGATAGGAATACAGCGTATAAAGGTATCAATAAACGATAAGTCTTTAATTTTGATTTATTTTACTAGTCAGTACACATTATGTAACATCTAAACAAAGACATTAGTTAATATAAAAGAAAAAACTGATTGACTGACCGACTGACTGACTGACTGACTGACTGACTGACTGACTGACTGACTGGCATATCAACGCACAGCCCAAACCGCTGGTTTTAGAGATTCCAAATTTGGCACGTAGGTTCCTTATAAGGTCTAGGGATGCACTAAGAAAGGATTTTTCAAAATTCACTCCCTAAGGGGGTAAAATGGGGGTCCAAAGTTTGTATGGCGAATCAAGATTTGTTAGACTATTTTATTCGAAACTTCACAGGAATGTTCCTAACGATAAATGAGTAAACACGTGTTTCAGGTTTTTTGAAAATTCAACCCCCAAAAGGAGCAAATGTGGTCACAAAGTCTGAAAATCAACATGGGTATCGCATCCTTTTTGAGTACTTACAGTACGCGGGCAAAGCCGCGGGAAAAGGCTAGTTACTTTTCATATTTATTTGTTTGATTTAGTCAATTTACAACTGGTACAAGTTATGTAATAAAGTAGTGTGAAGATCATTTTGAATCCCTTTTCCGTTTACCTATTTCTTCTGCGGACTGTACAAATTATGTAACATCTTAATTAACGGCATCAATAAACGATAACAGTCTTTCATATTTATTTATTTGTACGTAAAGAATGTACGCTGATTATACCACAATAATTTATTGCCATCCCTCCTGGTTGGACTGGTTCCCTTTACGAGACGAAAAAAAAATAAAAATAAATTTGTCAGGCAACCGCTTGAAAATTAGCATGCTTATTCTTCATCACATACAGACACCGGAAACTGCCATCCACCCAGGCCAGGCAGGTATCGAACCATCAGAGTTGGAAGTCGGACGCAAGGCGTATTTTTCAATCGGTGGAGGAGAACTTAGGAAAAACGTACTTACAATCATTGAAATCGGATGGCATTCGTTTTATGAGTTTTGTATGATGTGGAAAACGATATGCCCAAATGCCATCCCTCTCCTATGAAACTTCATCCCTCTCCAACCAGGAGGGATGGCAGTAAAATTTTGTTATATAACATTCTTTCAGGCAACCGATGTTTCAATCGGTTGCCTAGCGATAAAAAATTTTTTTTTGCACTCCCCCTCCATTTCCGCTCCAGTCCAAGTTGGGTCAGTTCGGGTTGCACGGGGCGGTTCCTCATCACTTCAGGAGCTTAAATACCGCGAGCCATCCGGTTGCCTCGCGGTCACTGAAATTACGCGTCATTGCTCTGAATATACTGTAATGAAAGAAATTTTGCTTTATATAATAATTTCCTGTAAATTCTAATGATTTGTTTAGTTTTATTTAGCATGCAAATTTGAATGTTAGAATTAGTCCATTTAATTTAGTTTTTTCTATTGTTTTAATTTTGCAAGTTACTGTTTTATATTACATTATCATTGTAACCTACCATCTGTGGAAGAGCAGTATCTCTTGATGCAAGTATCAAAAATATTTATATTAACGATATACTATACTCTATGTCTTTAGGTATTTAAATAAAAGTAAACAAACAATTTTTACATTTTCGGGTAGTTATAACTTTTATTGGTTAACCGATCAAATACAAAACAGCCTGGATCTGTCACTTAACGACCTGGCTTTGACCAATATCATTTGATCGTGTAATGTTTTCATCTACCCTCAACTGGCTTAAAGAGCCATTTGAGGGTAGATCTTATTTACTTTTATTTAAATACCTAAAGATACAGAGTATAGCTCAGCTACTGTAAGTTATACAATAAATTATCTTATTTATTATTTTTAACTAAACAAACCACTCGGAGTTATGTAATATCTAAAGGAAGACATTAGTTAATGAACGATAACAACTTTGCATATTTATTTGTTTGACCAAGTCATTTACAACTGGCGTAGTCAGTAGCAGAAGTAGCTTAGTGGGTGAGGTGTTCAAAATTACGTTCACTCACTCTTATTCTCTTAACAATAAAATAGTGTCAAGAAATTTTTGAACACCTCCCCGCTAAGCTACTTCTGCTGCTGACTGTACAAATTAAGGAACATCTTAAGTAACGGCATCAATTAACGATTACAGTCTTTCATATTTATTTAGTTGAACTGGTCAATCCACTGGAATAAGTTATTTAATTTAATCATCTAACCAAAGACATTAATTAATAAACGATAACAGCCTTTCAATGTAACTTTTCCCATCTGTGCCCACCGTGGACCGAAGGGAACAGTTTGTATTTCATCTGTGCCTAACCGACGTGACCACAGGCGGAGACAGGTGAGAATATACTTAACAAAAACATCAATAAACAATAAGACTTTAAGAATTTACTTCTTTAAACTGGTCGATCCACTACTGGGATAAGTAATGTAATATTCATATCGCATATGAAAGCTATTTGAATCCACAACACCACAGACAGCTATTTGAATTCGGCACAAAACATAATAACATGCTCATAAATATACATGTCCATGTAAAATTCAATAATTGACCACAAAATGCACTTATCTTCGACATTTTGTTGTTTGAGAGGATCATCGCCATCGCGGTTGAGCGTTGAGAGTTAAACACAAACAAAGACAGTGACACGGTGCGTCGTGATTGGTGGACCCGCTCGCGCTGCCTGCGCACAAGACTCCCGCGCCAATCTCCATGCGTTCAAATTACGAATTGAACTGATAAGTATTATAAATCAGGTATTCTCTGAAACACTTATTCCGCTTAATATGACTTTATTTAATTTATTTACAATTCACTTCTTCGATTTTCACACACTTCCACACAGGTACACTTTAAATTCGGTTGTCACTCCTCAGCAGTCAAACCCAGAATGCCCGCCAGCCCACTGTTCGGTCTTTTTATCACTTTGACTCGGTCACGCCACCTAGCGTTAGGCGCGCAACTTCAATAGTACCGGTATTAAATCAAGTTGGCTCCTTTTACTAACGTTACCAGAATAAAAACTAAGTATGTTTCTTTTATTTTTAAATGTTACCCGAAATATTCATTAGAATTAATAGTAAAACCCAACAATCGTCCATCCTGATAACGTGTACGTCCCGATACACGCATCATGTGAAAACCCAACAATTGGCTGACGGGTTGTAAGGTGTGCAATTCATACAAAATAAAAATATAATCTTAATATGCACACATATTTTGGATAAGTGATTACTACTACATTATATGTGAGCAAATCTGTTCCCACAATTCATTTTATAATGAATTCTATGTGTTGGCATATGGGCAAACCTGATCCCACATTACCCAACAACTAATGTTTTAATCAAACAATAATGATTACTTTAATGTTTTCTACTTTGGTATAGTGAGCTAAATTGTTCCCACTTTCTTGTTCTAACCTAGTGAGCTAAACTGTTCTCACTGGTGAACAAGAGTATCAATTATTATAACAGGCAATAATTACACATTTAATATTGAGAATTAATTACAATCATAACAATAACAACATTGAAACATGTTCTTTTGACGGAATTAACTAATCTCATGCAATAAATATCACTTAAATACTAACACTAAAACTTTCAACTACACAGATTTTTCCAGAACCATCAATTAACATCTGTGACATCTTCAGTGTCAGTATCGTCATGGATTTCCAAGGCAGCAACATGAACCCAGGGCTTCATACGTTCAGCGGCAACAACAGAATTATACCCTTTTTTTCATGTTGCTGAACCCCGGTACTGACGTTATTTTATATCGGTCATTTCCTAGAACTTTTAATACCCGAAATGGCCCTACATATGCAGGCAGTAATTTCTTGCTCTTACCATCATTGCTAAAAGATGTTTTCGTTATCTTGACAAGATCACCCTCATTGTAACAAGGTGCAGGTCGCCTACCTTTATCAAAATAAGCTTTCTGTTTTATTTGCTCCCTGTCAATCCTGTCCTTCACTTCTTTCCTAATTGAGCCCATATCATTTGTTTCGCGTGTTGACTGGGAGATCTCATCGAGAATGGGGTTAATATTGCCGCTCATGAATGTGCCAAATAAAACTTCTGAAGGCATCCGTCCAGTAGTTTTATTTACAGTATTGTTCATGCCCCACTGGATTTTTCCTACTTCACTATCCCAATCCTTCTCGTTACCGTTTAAATTTTGCGCCGTTAAGGAGCTTAATATGGTGCGATTATAGCGCTCCACTTGTCCATTTGATTTTGGACTGGCTACTGCATTAAGTACGTGGCGAAATCCCTTCTCAGCGCAATACCTTTGAAAAGAATGGGAAGTAAAGCAACTACCCCGATCTGTCACTAACCGAACCGGAACTTTAAACGTATAAAAAATATCATTTAGTACCTTTATTACAGTCAGTCTTGGTATTTCTTACAGGACGTACAAAGGCAAACTTTGTAAAAGCGTCGACAACTACCAATAGGTAAGAATTTCCTCTTTTCGACTTGACAAAGGGCCCAAGGTGGTCGGCATGTAACGTGTGAAAAGGTATCTCTATTTTTGTTATGGGATGTAACAATCCTTCTCGATTATTTTTGGCTTGTTTTGCATACGCGCATTCGATGCAGGCAGTAACGTACTTTTTAACAAATCGCGCCATTTTAGGAAACCAATATTATTTCTTTTTTTTTTCTAGCGTTTTCTCGATTCCAAAGTGACCTATATCATCATGGTTAATTTTGCAGACCTGCCACCTTGCGCCCTTAGGAACTACCCACCGAAGATCGTCGCTGTTGCCCTTAATACACCTAAACAATTTATTATCTTTAAGAACGTAATTATCCTTAATATGTTGTAGAGCTGTAGGGTCAACTTCACTCATGAGAATATTACGAGTCCTAGTAATTTCTGAATCCCCTAATTGAAGTGTAAGCAACCAATCCTCGTTGGTGATATTCATAACAGCCGGGAAGGTTTCAAAATCTGACATGGAATCATCAGTTGGATTACGTGAAAGCGCATCGACATGTGACATTCTTATACCAGCCCTGTACTCTATCGAACAATTGTACTCTTGTAACATGAGCCACCAACGGGCAATCCGTGGAATCAAATCACGCTTTGAAAAAGTGGAACGTAAAGCACTGCAATCGGTTAGAATTTTGAAGTCCTTTCCGAGTATTTACTCGGAAAGGAAAATACACGGAACTTTTTTAGAGAGCACACGACGGCTAGAGTTTCCAATTCATATGAATGGAAACTCTTTTCTTCGGGTGACGTTTGACGGCTATAGAAAGCAATCGGCTTAAGGTCATTAGTACCAGGAGTTTTCTGTAGCAGAATACCTCCTATACCGTGTTTACTGGCGTCCGTATGAAGTTCTATTTCAGCTGTGTGGTCAAACATAGCTAATATGGGCCTGCTAATCAACCTAGTCTTGAGGGTCTCAAACGCCTCCTCCTGTGCTCCCGTCCACTCCCAAATAGCGTCCTTCTTCAATAATTTTGTAAGGGGACACGCAATTTGGGCAAAACCTGCAATGAATTTACGGAAAAATCCAACTAGACCAAGGAACTGCCTAACCTTGTGAACGTCAATCGGACGTGGAAAATTCTGCACAGACTGGATCTTTTTTTCTCCTGGTTTTACTCCATCTGCACTGATTTCATATCCTAAATAATCGATCCTATCTCGAAGAAAACTGCATTTAGAAATATTTAAAGTCAAAGACGCCTCCTCTAACATGTGCTCTTCCTCGAACCTGTCTAAACATTCATCAGGGCTTCTACCGAATATCAGCAGATCATCGATGTACACCGTTGCCTTGGTAAAACGAGCGGATCCTAGAATGCGGTTCATCATCCGCTGAAACACAGCAGGTGCATTTGCCAATCCGAATGGCATTCTATTGAATTCAAACTGACCGTCGGGGGTAACAAAAGAAGTGAGGTGTTTACTTTGTTCGGCTATAGGTACTTGATAATATCCAGATGCAAGATCTAATGTTATAAAATAGGCCTGTCCAGATAAGCGAGCAATTTCGTCATCAATGATTGGCATTGGATATCTTTCCTTTATGGTTAACGAGTTTAACTTTCTATAATCAATGCACATTCGTAGAGTGCCATCAGGTTTCCGCACAAGGATGATTGGACTGGCATATTCCGATGCAGACTCTCGGATTATACCAGCCTTTAGCATTTCGTTAATCATATTACGAACTTGCTCTCTTTCATGGTGGGATAGCCTATATGGTCGGGAAGCTATGGGACGTTGATTGTTTAATTCTATAGTCATCTGAGTAACATTGGTACACCCTAATTCTCCTATACTATTAGCGAAGCAATGTTTATATTTGTTTAATAACTGCAAGAGCCTATTCTTATGATCTTTAGAAACATTATCACCTATCCGAAGTTGAGACTCTGTAATAGATTCGGTTTCTCGGGACTCTAACACTGCCGGAACCTGCGCTGTAATTCGGTTAATTGAAGCTACTCTTTCGACACGACACACCGTAAAATTTTCCATCATCAGACAGGGGCAACAGCTCGGATATACTGTTATACAAACTACACCGTTCTTTACAGTATATATGCCACCGACTAAAACAAACTGCTGACCGGGTTTACCTACTAGCCTCTCTTTAACTATTATGTTTCCACTAAAATTATCGTCAGCAATTGCTTTGATTGAAGCAGGTCCATACAATTCGATATCCTTGGCAATATAAATTTTCATCGTCGAAGTATGGTTCGAATCCGGCTGAGGCATTTCATTTCCAATGTCTATGAAACGTAGCTGACTAAAATCTTTAAGAACAATGATGTGCGGCAACTCGGTATATGACTGTCCAACTAGAACAGCTCTGTCAAGTAGATTGTCTTGAACAACTTTACAAGGTACTTTAGCCTCAACGCCATCGATGTCGACTTCGAGCCATACTTCACCAAAAGATTTCACCAACCCGTTCCCAAAGCCTTTCATTACTGACTCTATCTGATTATATCCCATACCCAAGGAAGAAACAAAAGATTGTTTGGCAAGTGTAAGCTCACTGCCAAAGTCGATAAACACATCCGTTAATTTACCATTTATATGGGCGTTTCTATAGTATTTAGAATTACCCGCCCCCGAAATACATAAGGATCGGACCTCAGGAGCTTTGGTAGGTTTATTGTCCGCTTTCTTACTAAAGCAGTCCTCTGGTTTATGACCGACCTTGTTGCAATGATGGCATTTAATTAATGGTTTCGGGCATTGCGAATAATGATGACCCTTCTCCTTACAGTTGAAACAAAACGGGCCCTGTGACTGTGCTTTGTTCTTTGTATTTTGATTATTAGCATTCGAAGTATCTGACCAACTTTTAACTTTCATGTTATTATGCCTGTCTGAATTAGTTAACTCTTTGTTACTGATTAAAAATTGCAAAAGTTCATCTGGTTCAAAACATCGCACGGCCACAGCGCTCGATTTTGTGGTTCTATCGGTTATGCCGTGAATTAAACAATCTACAGCCTTCTTACCACTAAGACCGCACTGATGCAGAAGAGCCAATTTTTCATAGTAGTAAACCTCTATCGGTTCATTAAATTTGCTCTTACGTTTCAGCATTTCCTCCAAGATTTGGCCATAGTTTTCCTCACACGGAAACGCTTTAATCATCTTTTCTTGCCATTCAGACCATGAATATAATATAGTGTCCAGACTCTCGTACCATACTTTGGCCAAACCTTGGAGTTTCTGCATTGCAAAATGTACCGTAGTTTTATCGTCCCATCCGTATACAGCCGCACATTCGTTGACCTTTTTTAGCCATACAGTTATACGTTGATTCTTAGAAGAGGGATCAAAATTTGGCAGAATATTTTTATGGTCAATGCCTTTGTTTAGTGTAGTCGGATGGGATGATAAATTATCCTTAATTGAATTTACAATATTTGCTACATCCTTCGTGGATAAGGTGGGGCTACGATGCCGTTGCTCGCCACTACGACTGGTACCAGGTCTTTCAATATCATTAAACCCACTGTTATTGACCCGACTGCGCGACCTATATGACAAGTGATGCCCTCGCTCTGACACACGCGATCGCGCCCTACTTTCGCGGTCCTTTTTCAATTCACGTTCCAAAGCATTTAATTTCGTGCGTAAATCAAGTAGCTCACGATCACGTCCGTGAGACCTGCTATTTCGGGTACGTACTGTGCCACTGCGGCGACGGGAACGGCTGCGGCTGCGTCTTTCCATGCGGCTGCGGCTGTGGCTACGGTCGGGATGTGGAGGTTCTTCCACTGACGTTCGACGTGAAGTAGCATTTGGCGTTTTCAGCCGTCTCCTTTTTTGTCTTGGCTCCCCATGGTCATTGTCCTCCATGTTGTACACCTCAAAAAGAAAATGCAGTTAGTGCTGGGCCGACAATAATGAATCCACATAAATCAAAAGTAACGTGATGTCATTAACAAAGTAGATAAGCTTAAAATTTATCAAAATTATAAAATTTAAGTACTAACTGAGTAACGTACAAATACAAATTACAAATACGTTAATTTCAAATAATAATAAAAATATCAAATTATAATAAAAATAAAGATAATTAACAAATGGTTGTATTAAGTCAAGACGTAACAACGTAACTTAAAAATAGCATAGGTAAGGCAATCAATAAGTTTTTCTTTGTTAGTTGTTATCGGGTAACGTACGTTCATTTAAAATCATAATAATTAAAAAGTATTTAAAAAGAAAACAAAAACATAAATTGGTGTAATAATGCAAGTATGTACAATTAAAATACTCGTAATACATCTTATGTATCAACCATGATGCACCAGTGAGAATGCCAAGAAGTCACTGTTCCTTAACAGCCAGTGTATGGCGGAATACCAATTTCAACGAATACATGATATTCGTCTTAAATAATCAACAAATTTATTTTTATCGTTGGCATTAAATGGGTTTTGAAGGTATTTCTTAAAAGTGAGTATATAATGGGCGTGTACTTACACAATATAGCGATGGTTATCCCACTTCTGATCTATTATAAATCAGGTATTCACTGAAACACTTATTCCGCTTAATATGACTTTATTTAATTTATTTACAATTCACTTCTTCGATTTTCACACATTTCCACACAGGCACACTTTAAATTCGGTTGTCACTCCTCAGCAGTCAAACCCAGAATGCCCGCCAGCCCACTGTTCGGTCTTTTTAACACTTTGACTCGGTCACGCCACCTAGCGTTAGGCGCGCAACTTCAATAGTACCGGTATTAAATCAAGTTGGCTCCTTTTACTAACGTTACCAGAATAAAAACTAAGTATGTTTCTTTTATTTTTAAATGTTACCCGAAATATTCATTAGAATTAATAGTAAAACCCAACATAAGTTCATAAAACTTACAGCGATTGATAAATTCGTTATTTCTTTTTGATAAACATTACTATAATAATAATAAACTTAACACGCTGACTTGAAAATTTCAAGACAACGCTTTTAAAATTCAAATGCTGTAATAAAATCAATCTATTGATGAATCTATTATAATTTAAACATGATAGTTACTTTACATAGCTTTCAATATAATGCAGTCATAAAACACTTGAAAAATGTTTTTGTGGAAATATGTTTTTTTTTAATGTTTTACATTATACTGAATTAAGCTGTTGAAAAATACGTTATTAAATGACAGCCGCTGTTCAAACAGTCAAATACTATTATATCATGAAGAAAAATGCCATTTGTATAATCTTACCTTGAATTGAGAAGGCCTGTTAACAAATACCTACTTTATACCTAAATCTACACCAAAATCCGATATATTTTTTATAAGGAGTAGTTCTCAGAGTATTCTAACCGACTACAAAAAATTGGCCACTTGTGAGTTATCGAAGCTGATTTTGTTCGTGTACCCTACTATTACAAGCGATGCCTCGCCTGACATTTATCAGCAACGGCTTTAATTTTATGACACGCGCTGTCACCGCAATCCAGCCGTAAAGCAGTTACGACTCGCTGTAAACTCGGACGGCGGCTAAACGGTACGACGGACCGTGATTGTCGGGCCTTTATTTATTGCTATTGCTACTAAATCCAAGCGACAGATGAGCCATAAGAAGTCGACAGATGATTACTTGCTTATCCCAAGCAAGCTTCTCCCGTGAATTTTACACAAGCTGGTAATGCGCCGTCATCCATGTTTGCTTAGCTCAGTAATATTTTTCAGTTATACAATTTTGCTATGTTAGCTCAACGCACTGCCCCTTAATAAATGAATAGACGATAGATAATCCGCAGTCATCCATCGTTTATTTTGTTATTTTTGTTATTTATTTCGAGATGAGTGAGAGCAGTCATTTATTTTGCTTGTATGTATTTATTAAATAAATCGGAGGTACTTACTTACTTCACAGGGCAGACGTAACGATATATAATTTCATCGAGCGCGAATGTCCACACAAGTCGGGTAACAAGAGTTGAGTTATATTGTTTTCTCCATTCAATGGTTTAAAGCGCATTCAATGGTTAAAAAATTTAATAAATAATGTCTTGTGTAAAATATTCGCGCCATGCATCAATAACAGTACAACTACAAGAAGGATTTTGCCAGCTGAGTGTAAAATAAACAGAACGAGCAAGGATATCTACTCGTACATAATATATACTCGTACATGCATATATACATTCCTATTCCAAATACATTTAAAGTTTTTTTTCCATTAATTTTATGTTGTAAGTTTTTGAGAAAAAACTGTTCTTCACTTTACCTGCATTTAATCTCGAATTATGTTATAGTAAATGTTGAACTGTTTTGTTCCCCTATGAGAAAGGCTTTCCGCTGAAGGCCCTATGTTGCCGTGGTCTCGCGGAAGCGGCTGCCTTATTGATGGCAGGAAACGGAAGCCGCCATTGTGCGGTACCTGGCGTTTGTCTCCGCAGGTAGTTACGTCTGGCCGAGACCAGGGAATAGTTCCTACGAGTACGTTACTAAATGGAACGAATGTAGAAAATAGCTAGCAGTAGAAATGGCCGAGCGGGCGAGGTAGGCAAAATGAACTGAACGCTTCAATCGGGAATGGATATATTTTTTAAAGCGTTTGATTTTTTTTTATGTTACCTAGGAACAACTATTCTCAGTAACGTAAACATGTTACAACATTTTCGGATACACCAAAAAATTAATAAAAAAACTGCTTTACTTCTACGACTGAGAAGAAGTCTTCAAATTCGTCAAATATTAAAAAAAACTTTGACATTGACACTGATATTCAATGTCATAACTGTCAAATTTTGACAAGTTTGACGTGAGCTGCCACCGCGAATGTGAAAATATGGATAAGTATGAATTCAAGCTGTTAATTTCAGATGTGTTTATATATTTGACTAACGTGGAAATATGGCTTGTCAGCCATAGCAGAAGTGGCAGTGGATGGATGAATTGAAATGTTTAAACCACAGAGTTCTAAACCAGGAGAGGCCTTAGGTATTATTTCCCCTCTGTCAAAAGTATTGGCAGGAAAATCCAGTACATCTATAAAAACTATTTCAATAATCGATGTCGCGCATTTTCGTCATCGCTGTCAATGGATAACAAGCTCCGTGAAAATGCCCTTATGCGCTGTTTTTGGTTGTAAAAAATGTTATATTTCGTCTAGTTTACAAAAAGATGAAATACCATTTCCGATGTAAGTACCTACAGTTTTTCTTTATTTATCATTACTTTCGTAATAAAAGATTTAACCTAAATAGAAAATCAAGCTTCGTTTACAGAATCGATTCAAAGACATCGTTTTCTTTCTGACGGGCAGTAACTATTTGACGTTTGACATTTCTCCATATTTAACGCGCTTAAGGATTGCTGTTTTCTATATGTTGTTTGAAAATACAATCAAAAATGATCCTTGGCTTTTTTGTTTGACATTAGCAAAGACTGCATTCAATAATGAACCTAATGTTAACATTTGTACCGTCGACTATCTATTGATCCATTTACTGTTATGAAGTATAAAAAGAATATGTCAAATATGTTTGGTGTTTTCTAGTCAAAGGTACATCTTTGTCGGTTGTCAATAACGCGTTGCTGCCATAAAAAAATCATTTAGAAATAAACTGTATTAACAACCGACAACGATGTACCTTTGACTTGAAAACATCACATGCGTGCTACCTCGCCCCCCTCAGATTTTGGCAAACTTTTTTGTTTGGAAAGATGAGGCGAAGCGTACTCCATTTATAGAGCTTTATGGTTTAAACTTTTATAAAATTCAGGGCTCAACCGAAAAATATTACTGCGCTGAGCATGACATGACTTATCCTATAATTTGAAAAATATTCAAACTATTTTAATATTTTTTTCAATTCCCAATTCAAACAACTTTAGTACCCACAGGTCATTTTGAGTATCATTCCTGTTCAGCTTCAACTGTACATTAAACAGGACCATTATTGCATGTCACGTTGGATTATTCACACGGTGCACTAGGAATGCAGAAGGCACTCGGCATTGTCCCATTGTCGCCTGCATCAATATTGCACGCCCTTGTTCGATAGCTCGCTTATTTACCTACCTAATACTGCATCGGCCATTTTGCTGCTTCCATATTCAACGTTTTGCGAAACTGAACTCTGATTTCAAGTATAATTAAGTTTTGAAGAAGGAATTTAAATTGTAAGCCCATAGTGAGGATATTAATGAATTAATTCGGTTATTCAGTTGTCTGGCTTAATAGTACATTATTATCGATGAGGCGAAGTAGTACATTGATGGCTGAGTATTATGTTCAAACGGACGACTTTAGAATACGAAGCCAGCAATCTTATTAATTAAAAAGTTGGCAGTGCAAGTGTTTTTGTTCTGACATTACAGCAAGCTACAAAAAAGTCGCTGTCCCAACATTATAAATTAATAAATACCGATGTTGTTTAGGATCTTTGCCTTTCTTTTTGTATGGCTGTTCAACTTTTTATAAAGTTTGTACCTCGACAAAAATGGAATGTGTATGCAATATTTATGTTATCTGTCGTGGCATCACCGAATGAGCCCTATGGAAGACCAGCGCCGGTTTTTAATCTGGCATTATGCTGAGTTGGGTCCATTTTGTGATGCACGTTCATTGTTTGTTTTCATTGTTATTGTCTCTCAATGTTCATGTATTAAGAGCGTCACAAATAAATGGTTTTATTCTTATTCAGTATTTATGTCGCGAAAGCCTGCAATTTCTGTAACTTTAATTTTTGTTTGACCATAAACTAGGCACTTCGCTGCCTTATTTTAAACCGTAAAAGTTAACCTTGCGGGACATTATTGAAAAACTATGATCCGTTTTTGGGGTTCATTTACAACAATATGGAAATGCATATATGAGGTCTCCAAGCTCCGGCGGACAGCCTTACCCAGAGTGTACCATAAAGCAGGGACCGTTTTTGTTATGGTATAAGCGGTGGTATGGTAGCGCTATAGAATTTCGATACCTTTATGTTATAATGTGTATGTGTTAAAGGTAGAACTATACCGGTTAAAACATAACGGTACGCTACCGGTATAAAATTACAATATCGCTAGTTTTCAATACGGTATTTATACCTTACTAGCCTTTTCCCGCGGCTTCGTCCGCGTACTATAAGTACTCAAAAAGGATACGATACCCATGTTGATTTTCAGACTTTGTGACCACATTTTCCCCTTTTAGGGGTTGAATTTTCAAAAAACCGGAAACATGTGCTTACTCAATTGTCGTTAGGAATACTCCTGTGAAGTTTCGAATAAAATAGTGTAACATATCTTGATTCGCCATACAAACTTTGGACCCCCATTTTACCCCCTTAGGGGGTGAATTTTGAAAAATCCTTTCTTAGTGCATCCCTAGACCTTATAAGGAACCTACGTGCCAAATTTGGAATCTCTAGAACCAGCGGTTTGGACTGTGCGTTGATATGTCAGTCAGTCAGTCACTCAGTTTCTTCTTTTATATATTTAGATTATAGCGATATCCAACCGTATCGGCATCGAAATTTTTATCGTAGCTTTTACGAGCTTGCGGCGGGGAGCCGGCAGGTAGCGCAGCGCATACTTCAAGCTGAAATGATACTTTTATGATGAAAACGTTGAGGTATCGAAAAATATCAAGGTATTTAAAAAGTAAGGTAAAAGGTATATCTAAATATATAAAAGAAGAAACTGACTGACTGACTGACTGACTGACTGAATGACATATCAACGCACAGCCCAAACCGCTGGTTCTAGAGATTCCACATTTGGCACGTAGGTTCCTTATAAGGTCTAGGGGTGCACTAAGAAAGGATTTTTCAAAAGGGGGTAAAATGGGGGTCCAAAGTTTGTATGGCGATTCAAGATTTCTTAGATTATTTTATTCGAAACTTCACAGGAGTATTCCTAACGATAAATGAGTAAACACGTGTTTCAGGTTTTTTGAAAATTCAACCCCTAAAAGGGGCAAATGTGGTCACAAAGTCTGAAGATCAACATGGGTATCGTATCCTTTTTGAGTACTTATAGTACGCGGGCGAAGCCGCGGGAAAAGGCTAGTAGAGGTATATAAAATAAAAAGGGTACCGTTATATTTCGGTACAGATCAATTTCGGCTGCGCTATCAAAACCATACCGAAACAAAATCATATCGTTTTAAAACGGTAAGACTATTTTTCCGATATGCAGTACCTGCCATAAAGAAAGCTTACCGTGTTTTTGCTCGAATTTTCACGGAATTGCGTACACGTTTTTATGGACATGTCGACGCAGGCGCTTCCGGTTCCGGTGCAGGCCATCCGGCCACATCCGGGTACAAGAAAAAACAAGAGCATTTCAACCTAAAAAACGGAAAATTCTTCGTGAACAACTTCTAAATATATAAAAGAAGAAACTGACTGACTGACTGACTGACTGACTGACATATCAACGCACAGCCCAAACCGCTGGTTCTAGAGATTCCAAATTTGGCACGTAGGTTCCTTATAAGGTCTAGGGATGCACTAAGAAAGGATTTTTCAAAATTCACTCCCTAAGGGTGTAAAATGGGGGTCCAAAGTTTGTATGGTGAATCAAGATTTGTTATACTATTTTATTCGAAACTTCACAGGAGTATTCCTAACGATAAATGAGTAAACACGTGTTTCAGGTTTTTTGAAAATTCAAGCCCTAAAAGGGGCAAATGTGGTCACACAGTCTGAAAATCAACATGGATATCGTATCCTTTTTGAGTACTTAGTTATAGTACGCGGGCGAAGCCGCGGGAAAGGGCTAGTATATTATAACCCCGTAATTAGAGTAAATCTACCAAACGGTACTGTTGGCACTGTTCCAGGCACTTGTAACTAGTTTTATCTCGGATAACGGTAGAAGTTCGCCGCTGGGAACGATGAAAAAAATATTCAAAATATATACTGAAAAAAAAAACTCCTTGCAAAAATAAACAAAATTAATCCTCTACCGCATGGGAAGCCAGTAATGGCTTCTAACTTTTACGGGTTTTTTTCTTGCCTAAGAAAATCGAAAAAAGAATTAAAACACTTAAAACAGGGTAATAATCGGCTTAAGAAATATGTGGGTAGTTTAAAATTCTCGATAGGATTAACAAGAAGTGAACAAAACTTCATTTGCCTGACGCGTCGGCTGACTATTAACGGTATCAAATATTGAGTGTTTTCATCGACATATAAATAGTGAAAATCGTAAGTGGGTCGTTCTACAGTTTCGTGTTTATTTGGCACTTTTTTGGAGATTTTTTAATTTTTTAAGTTACAGTCTAGATTTTGATATTGTGAATGTGTATACTTATTAGGTATAATATTTTAAGAAAGGCACCTATATACTAGTTATACTTTTGGAAAACATATAAGGAATGTAATGAAGGCACGGATGGAAATGAAAAACCAAGGGATGGTAATGAACCATGTATTGAGGGGAATGAAATTTGACTGGACGGAAATGAAACTTAATTGGATAAAAATGAAATTTGTAATACTATAATAGATCAGACAATACAAACCTTGAAATAAAACAAGTAATTGTACTTTTATGATATTTTTATTACAATAATCAACATTTTGACAATCACACTTTACGAAATATTAGTCTACGTCCTCAATGTCATTATTTAGCTTGAACTAAAACAAATAACTATATCTGTGGAATGTTTAAACAGCTGCTTGAACGAATTAAAAAAACAAAAAAAAATCATCTATAACAATAAAAAATAACATATTAGCAAATATTGATTAATTGTAACTCAATTGAATGAGAACATAATTATAACAACAGCAAAATATCGCATACTCAAAGTTATAATCAGAAAAGCAAGATATATAGTTTAATAAAAACTTCTTCTGTTCAAAATTATTCAATAATAATAACAAATATAACTAAAACCATCTTCTTAATATGATGACATATCATAAAAAAATTAATCTTTTAAATATTAAAAAAAATGTGTAGTACAATTTTTATGGTTCAGCAACCCATAGTCATAGTAGTTGTACAATAGTAACTGTAACACGAATGTATGTTTTAGGTCAGGAAGATGGCAAAAACAAAGAAAAAAAATACTAAAGAGGAACAGTTAGGCAAAGATAGAGAACGTAAGAAAATGAAATATGCTGAAATGAAAAGCTATCCGGAACGTTATCGCATGTTTCAAGAAAAGGAGAAACAGCGATACTTCTTGGAAAAAAAAAGAAAGAAGGTAGTCCTTTCAATCATGCAAGAAATGAGTGAAAGGGACAAGGGCAAGAAATGGGTGAAGAGAGAAGCGGCGCATATGGCGGAAATATTCTCTAAAATATCTTGGAAAAAAAAAAGAAATTAAACAAAACTTCAACAGATTCTCATTGAAAACTCACCACCAGAGAGTGAAAACGAGGAGGTAATACAAGCACCTCAGGCTGTTCAAAACGATCCTTTGGCTGAAAAAGCAAGCTCACCTGTGCGTGTATGTAATCCAGAAAAAGAACCTGAACCTGGCTCCAGCAAGAATGAAAATACTTTCGAGCTTAAGAAAATAATTAGGCGAGTAAGATACAACCATCAAAAGGTATTAAATTAATTGAAAGTGAAAATGAACATTTTGCAAAAAGAAAATGAGGCGCTGCGCAAGAACCAACATAGAGAGGCAACACAAAATTCTAAACTTGATACATTGGAAAAAAAGGTTGCTAGTATGATAAAAGATATTAAAGAAGACAAGATATAACAAGTGAAAAGAAAACTGCTATTCTCCGAAGCAATAATAGCACACGCAGTGCAAGTTTTATTTTAAATGTCTATCTTCTATGACATTATGTCATACTAACATAATTTTAATCATTTCTTTCCAAATCGATTCATTTCCTTCCCCGAAAAATTTGGAAGGAATGGCTGGAAATGAATTGGAGTGGAATGAAGATTCAACGTTTTTTTAAATTACTTCACAGCCTTTCTGGTTAGTAGACTATCGAGCATAACAAATGAAGATATACCTAAATGACATCAAATAACAAGTCAAGTGATTTTTTTGCATCAGTTAATACCAAATTACTAATAGGATATTAATGAGTACTTACCCGTGACAAACTGGGTTTCGCGCGAGGAGAATCGAAATGTTGCGTCAACGACGAGCGCGCGACCTTCCCTGTTGATGTGTTGTGGCAGATTGAGACAGTATGGACGCGTGGGGATCACGGGCATTCGTAAATAAAGGAGCGTTCAGATTAGGCATGTCCGACAATATTTTCGACGGGAAATGAAGTTGTTCACGTGACAAAGTTATAAAGTGCGTTCTCTCTATGATAATTTAAGTTTAAAAATACGTAATATGTACCATTATAATACTGATTATGTGCTTATTTATAAACAATAATGGAAAGTAGTGTTTACCTGCAAATAATAGTGTTTTTTAAATTTCGAACCCAATGGTACGCTGTTTTAGGTACGAGGGAAATGAAGTTTTCGCATGTTTTTTTAATTTTTATTTAATTGGTCATTAGTTTTAGCTAAATTCCAAAACTGGCGCATTTTCCGTACCACATAAACATACCTTTTAAAAATAACCACTTGTAAATTTATTTAATTTTAACGGTTAATGCGGGCTCGGACACCAAATCGGCACGAAACGGTAGAACGACCCAAGTAAATGAAGAAATAAAAAATCGGTTGTCTGTAAAGTCGGTTTACTGACGATAATTGAACGTGACAACGTCATAAGAAAATACTGATGGAATGGTTGCATTTTTCAAAAGAAAATTTTGATTTCACTGCACTTCATACTTGACGAAAACATGTAAATGTATTATTGTATAGCAGCTGTCCACGCGGACGCATCGCTCACTCAAGTAGGAGAGAGACAGATGTCGAACGCTGCCGAACGCGAAGGCCGATTGTGTCTGTTTGTCGCTCGTTCCGCGCTCTCGCTTGCACTTCAAGCCTTAAATGGAACGCCTCAGAGCGAGGTAACGCCGCATGATTCATGTTTTTTGTGCGTGCAGCCGGCTCCATCGAATTATAAGACGTTGTCACGTCAAAAATATATTGGTCTTCATCGAAGTACCCTTTTGCGTGTTATAATGTAGTTTTGCGTAAAATATGGTATTTTGTACTAGTTGTTGTCGTTTTTTTAATGACGCATAAATGGCTTCGTATGCAATTAGGATAATATTCGGATTCGTATGCATTCAGGGTACCATTTGTTAGTTACTGTTTTTTTTCATTTCAGATTATGCGTCCGTTTCATTCTCATGGTAGTTCAAAACAAGTTAATCCTATTCCCATCCATTAGCAACGATGACTCTGTATCCGAATCTGATGATGATAATGTGTCATTATCTAATATTAAATCAACAAACCAGTTTTTGAGAAGTGTGACACGGTATAACATTTTGTTATCCAATGTTGTTATGTTTGGGGTAACTTCTTATACCCTGGTAAGTACTTTTCAAAAATGTCACCGTACTCTGATGGTCTCATGATGTCATGATTCATTAAATGTTTATGCAATATTAAATAAAAATAGTATAAAATACGATGTAGTACTTTATTACTTCCTGTAGCCAATGGGGAAGGCAACTGTCAAACTGACATCTCCAACATTGGTCCTTAGAAAAGCTAAATTTGTATGGCGCGAAGTAGTTTTTATTTATTTTTGCGAAAATGACTTAATGTTTTGTCTCGCATTGCTCCGAAATTGAAATCCACCGGTTTCTGAAATACACTAAAATTAAAATGCTGTAGATTGACGCCATAGGGAAGTTTTTTGCCTAAGATAAGCTTTTTGACTGCATACTAAATAAGGACCATTCATCTTCTGTCTCTTTCTCGCATTGTATGTGTCTCTTTCTCTTATTGTATGGAATCTGGAACAGCGCCCTCTACAAAAAGTTTCCGCCGGCCTTCCCCATTAACACAAAGCAATTTTGGCGTTGTGGCAGGAAGTTAATTGTTCCATGGCGCCCAATAACAGCTGACTTATTTACATTTACGTCAGACTCGCGTATCGCTATTTTGCTCGGGACATTGGCCGAAACCAATCAACGATTTGCAACCCTTTTTTTATTAAAAACGTATTTTGTTTTTTTTATTACCGCTTTTCGACCGATTATCATTTTAGTGCCTATACACCTAAAATCTTTGTCGTATTGTCAAAAAAGTACAAAAATGCAGAAGTGGTAATCGTTGGATTTAACAAGCTATTAATTTATGTTTGTTGCATTTTGTTTTGCCCTGGGGCCGTATTCTAACTTTAGAACTCGTTAAGACACGATCCAACTCCAATACATTAAATATTTATTTCGCTATTTTCGTGTAATCTAATTTTAGTTTGAACTAAGTCATATACGTTTCTTAATGAATTTCATACAATAGCATTCATTGGGTAAAATTAATTGATATGTTCCAGCGAATTTTACAAAGTTGATTAATGGGTTTTCAATTATCTCATTTAATCAAAATGGTAACAGTAAACACCAGACCTTAAGAACTAAGTTAGCTAAAAAGTTGATTCATTTTGTTCAGGATGTCGTCTCGTCTCTGCCCGCTTAGGCATCACTTGAGGCTACTTAAATGCAGTCGCAAAGAGGCGGTATTTAATGTCTGTACCTAAGCTCCCGGGATGCTTGCAATTATCCTTCAATTTTATTCCAGCGTTTTAATTCCTACACTTTTTATGAAAGTTTTCTTTAAAGCTGCTTCAGAGACGCTATTAGTTTTTTTTTATATTTACCTACGTTAGCGACTACGTTAGTATAATATGTTTTTATGGAACAGTTGTATTAAATAGAGATGTCAAAAAAGGCGAGTGGCGAGCCCAAAGGCGTAAAAGGTAGACGCCACGAGCATTTTTTGACTCAGTTATACAACGTTGCATACAATATTTTATCTACACTCATATTGTAAGTCCTCTAAAATGCGTTCAAAAACCGTAGGCAATGACCAGCATTACAACAAACGATTTCACTATGATAAGTTTATTATCTGTGGCAGTAATGTAATTTTAACTTTACATGCTCAAATATTGTTAAGTTATGAGTTTCAAATTTGGAACAGCTGTCAAAACCAACACAATTTCAATGGGTTTCTATTCTAATATCCATAGATTTTAAAATGTTTTCGATACGAAACGTCAGTACGATATATTTTTTGACATAAACCGCACGACATTTTGATCTCGGATGACATGAGAATAAGGACTTCGTTCGTTGGCTAATATTTAAAAAAAACTCGCGACAGAAGTTTGTACGGCCGCCATTTCTGTTATCAACTTGTCAGTTATTGTTTGTCGAAACATTTTTAATTGCGTAAATGTAAACTGTTAACTATATTATAATAAATAAATATACTTTCCTTATCAGTTCTAATTTATTTATTTTTATTAAGCTTACACCTGTGGGTATGTTTCAGCGCTTGTATCTATCTACCTAGTAATGCAGGTCAATTGAGTACTTGCAATATGTGTGTAGATAAAGCAATGTATGCAACTGTACATAATTAGGCCTTATTATGTATCAGTTGCATAAACTACTATTTTCTACGACTACACACTTAGTCAATTTTACATAAAATACAAAATTATAGAGACAATTAATTTTCGCTCAAATCTTTAGCTATTGCAGATATTTCAACAACAATTAAATTTAAGTTTCACCCTATGTATTTCAATGTCAAGTATACGGACACAAACACACGCAGTTATTGTTACTTAAATCAAAAAAGCTTAATCTAGTTCAAATACAAAGAAATATAATTACTCGTAAAGTAAAACCCGCCTAACGGCTCACATCGTAACGCACGCCACTCGCCTTATTTGACCTCTCTTATACAACTGTTGCATAAAATACTATTGTCCTAAAGTCGTGTTTGCTTGCGATACTATTTTGGCGATTTTATAGATCAAGTGCTATTTCGGAGAATATACTAGATATACTTTTCTTCAAGCATATTATGTATGTTCTTATATAAGTGTTGACGAATGTATAAATGACAGATAAAAGCACGGGAGTAGAAAAAAGTATTTTCAAAAATAATTCCTAGTTTGTGTGACAAAGATACGTGGATTTCCCTCTCCTTGTCGTCCCTCTTTTTATGTATACGTTATAGTCGGTGGTGTACACTTGTTTATACGGAAAATGATGATGATGGAATTTCCATTTGCAGAGCTAATCCTTTAGGCTCTAAGATTAATTTAAGAAGGGGAGCCAGTAAAATTTTTGATGCAAATTTTTGACGAAGTGGGGGTGCCCCCATAATTGATTAAAAATAAAATAGCGCTATATAGTCAAGTTTGATATCATTTTCGTGTAAAGCAAGGATGCCGAATTCATTTTTGGTATTTTATGTATACCTTTCCATATAAGAAAACTGAGAAAACATAAAAAATATGAAATCAATGTTTGATATTTTTTTGAATAAATGCCTATATTTTATTTATTTATGGTCGTAACATGAAAAATATATTTTCATGATAAAGCCCTGTTATTTCCCTTTATGAAAAGTATATAAATCCTATATTGGTTCTAATACCTTCAACGAAAAAAAAAATTAAATAGGCCTGTTATCAACCACAATCTAATTATGTAGGAAAATCGATGTGGCTTGAGCTCTAATGCTTGCCTAATTATATCTTTCACAACAAAATGGACGTCAACCATTTTAAACGCTATTATTTACCTTGCCTTAGTACGCTTGTTATAATCCGTAAGTGAAATAAAGAGATCGTTTAGAAGATACCGGAACCGGTTACCAATAAAGGGGTATTAGATCGAGTGAGTATTTGGTAGGGTTGTTTTTAACAACTATCAATTTAGTTAGCACATCATTGCGTTACCCAAAGGTAAGCGCTTGTCGGGTACGGATTGGAGGAGGAGAGCAGAAGATCGAGCACAGTGGCGTGCCATGGGAACGGCATATGTCCAGCAGTGGACTGATACTGCCTGCTACTGCTGCTGCTAATAATGATAATGTAGCGCTTACCGAAATGTAAATCCAAAATGACGTTTACCTATCAAGCTAATTTCATCTCTATTGCTAAGACATTAGACAGGGACATAACATTGAATATAGTGTAACCATATAGTTTTGTAACCAAATAATAGGGTTACCCTACCGAAAAGAGTTATCAAGTAGAGGAGTTCTCCGGTCCCTGTTATCTAGTGACGTTTTCAAGTGAAAGATACATCATTGGGGATTATCAATAAGGGCCCGTTTATTTTTTTAGAGAGAAAACTTAAGTGGTAGGTATACGTCTTCAACTGAGGACAGTCTGTTGGCGAATAGTGCGCTCTAAAATAAAAATAACAATTTTGTGTTATACCTACTTAGACATTACATTAACTTATTTGAAAATGTGTTAATTTATTATAACTAATATTTACATAACTTAATGCAAGTCTGCATATCTACATGCTTCATCCCACATCTCCATAATTTTGTGGTTGGAATTTTGCCCTCGTCCTGTTGACAAATTGATCCGATATCTGGTGCACACCTTAAGTTCTGATTACGATTACATTTTAATAGATTCAGTATCATTGTAAATCCAAGATGGCTGCCACTACAGAATGCCACGTATTACATATTTCTTAACAACCCCCTCAATCAAGTATAAAATGAAAGAGATTTACTAGTAGAACACAGTGCATTGCGGATCATAAAGTAAGCGGAGTTGAGACAGTTTTAGTAACATAACCACATAAAAAGAAAATAAGTATTGTTTAGGTAAATTCAAAAGCTTTTATTGAAAATAAACAATGCTATAGATAATGTACAAAAAGCTATAAAAATAATTCGTTCTAGGTACCAGTCATCACTCATCACACCACTCTTCTCATCAATGTAGCTAGAGAATTGAAAAGACAAAATACTAAAATCGTGGGGCGCTTGAATCTTTTATCAACGGACAACGCCTAATATAATTATATTATATATGAACTTATATTATAAATATTTTAATAGCGTCTAGTCAAAACAGAAAATAATTATTTTACTTATTTTATTTATGGCCTGGATACGAGACTTTCAAGCCAAATCTAAACTCTGCACTATAATGTGTTACAAATATAACAATTATTTTCCCCACTTCCCACAAAAGTAGGAACATTCATATTTTTTTTACAAAAACGGTTGAAGTTACCACAAAACTTTCAAAAAAGGAAATATTCTTCATAAAATTCTCTACAATTCTTGCCTTTGAAGTATGTTGCTAAGACTTATAGTTTTCAATCTATGTGTCGCGAACATTTTAACCCCCCTTTTTACCCCCACCGCACCATAAATTTAGGTGGCTCTGCTTCCTAAAATGGCCTGTGTCCTAAAGTCTCACTATGCAAAAGGTCATCCCATCATCACTTAAATCCGTATAATGCCCTTTCTTGTCGTGTGCACCACCGACTATTAGGGGTGGGCTCGATTTTGGCCCCTTCCTCCCATGCATCGGACCCTTCTTGTTTAAACACCACCTCGCAACTTCTCGTACCCTGGTACTTGCCAAGAAATGTCATCTTGCCTCTATTGTTTTATCATAGTTTCTTAAGAATCTTTAATAATGTCGTTTTTATGTGTGTGTTTTTGCCACCCTGTCATAAACGGTTTTTTTATACTGGCTTCGGGGCGTCCCGCATATTATATATTTAGATTAGATACTAAGAACACCTCTTGGCTGCTTGTATGATCCTAGTAAAAGCGGTGCATATTTTAACGCAATCGTCATGGGCGTTTCCAAAATTAATAGTACATTACTTACCTAGGGCTGTAAAAAAAAGAACGCCCGAAATCGCAGGTATTTGGGACCCGAGCCGCAGGCGAGGGTTGTAAATATGCGATAGAGGGCTTTCTTTTTTACTGCCCGTGGTGAGTACACAATTTTACGTCCCCACCTGGCCATAATGCGAGTTTTACCGTAAGCGTAGCGAGCGGTAAAACTCACATTATGGCCAGGTGTGACGTAAACGATATTCTTATATTATATTCTTATGCGCGATGGCCGTCTAATACATACCATCAGTTTACTGACAATTCATTAACATTATTTCAAAGATATGAGGTCCACAGATGACCTAGTCAGAGTTTTGCTGTTCAAAAGTTTTTTTTTCACAAGTCATGCGAACCATCAGGTTATAGGCAGATTATTTTGAGGAAAGTTTCCCAAGTACCTTATTTAATACATAATATTTTAAATTATCCATATAATCTCATTCACAAAAACAGTGACATAGTACCTATCGAATCTGGTGCTAACCGTGTGCGTAGGACTCGACTCGAACACAAGGAACATCATTCGAACTTTAAACACAACTGGATTCGATATTAATTTGGCATTTGGTACTCATAAAGCAATTCGCTTTCACTTCTAGACTGAGCAAAGTGAGGTAGGTAACTACGAGTACACTTACCTGGGTCTTCCAGTCAAATCGTATGGGTTTCCATGACAACTCACTAAAAATATTAGTCTAATACCCTTCGAGAAATGGGCCCCTGAGCACAACCCATTGTACAAGCGATAGCACACATAAGAAGGCAAAGTCTCTCCTTAGACTCATAGGTTCAATATCGCTCGTGTATTTGGGATCGTCGACGATCCGCACAGCGCGCTTTTGCATCGAGTCAAAGGGCCCAAGCTAGTATCCAGGTGCTGCTGCCTAAAGGTGACAGCAATACTCCGCTAGTAAAGTATATATGTGCCGCAAGGAATTAAGAGTGAATTTGTTACATTACATATTATTTTTCTTTTTTTGCTATGAATACATATGTATTAATAGCAGTGTTGGTGAGAGCGAGGTGCACTAAAATAAATTATCAAATCAACATCGAATTAAGAACAAGTTTGAAAAGATCGAACACAGTTCAAGGCCCGTTTCGGTCGTGTAACTAGGGAACTCCCAATTTAACGTGCATAGCATAGGTGACGCCTCTGGGCTCAAATTAAACACCAGGAGCTCAGAAACAGCTCGCAGATACTAGCGAGATCGGGCGGGCCTGTTCGCCTCCATAATTAAATTATCGTAAATCCTGCCTCATTGGTTGAGATTACATGCGTACATGTTGTGCAGTGTTGCCATGTGTACAAATTAACATGTAGTTATATAGATTTTAGACGCATATTATTGGATCTTCTTAGGGTTCCGTAGTCAACTAGGAACCCTTATAGTTTCGCCATATCTGTCCGTCCGTCCGTCCGTCCGCGGATAATCTCAGTGACAGTTAGCACTAGAAAGCTGAAATTTGGTATTAATATGTATATCAATCACGCCGACAACGTGGTAAAATAAAAAGTGCAAAAAAATGTTTTATTAGGGTACTTCTCCTATACGTAAAGTGGGTGAGTGATTTTTTTTTTTCATTTCAACCCTAACGTGTGATATATTGTTGGATAGGTATTTAAAAATGAATAGAGGTTTAGTAAAATCATTTTTTGATAATGTAGATATTTTCGGATATAATCGCTCCAGAAGTAAAAAAAAATGTGTCCCCCCCCTCTAACCATAAGTTTTAAAAATATGAAAAAAATCTCAAAAGTAGAACTTTATAAAAACTTTCTAGGAAAATTATTTTGAACTTGATGGGTTGAATAGTTATTGAAAAAAAAAATACAAAATAATTTCTGAACTAAGTTTGTAATTTAACCAAGTAATTTAAGCAAGTGTTTATTGTACCTGTAATTTCTACAAAATCACAATGAAATGACGTGCTTCCAAATAAAGTTTTTTAACTCTTAAGTGGGGCTTAAGAGTTAATAGTACATTACTTACCTAGGGCTGTAAAAAAAAGAAAGCCCGAAATCGCAGGTATTTGGGACCCGAGCCGCAGGCGAGGGTTGTAAATATGCGATAGAGGGCTTTCTTTTTTACTGCCCGTGGTGAGTACACAATTTTACGTCCCCACCTGGCCATAATGCGAGTTTTACCGTAAGCGTAGCGAGCGGTAAAACTCACATTATGGCCAGGTGTGACGTAAAAAACTTTATTTTACACTTACTATGACGGACGGAAAACTACGGAACCCTACACTGAGCGTGGCCCGACACGCTCTTGGCCGGGTTTTTTTAAGTTGACATAGGCAATTATATCTTAGGATGGCATTTGTTACTGACAGCTAAATAAGCTTTAAGCCAATTTCATAAATTTTCTAAAAATAAATTCAATTGCCTATTCAAATCACAAGCTTATAGTTACTGTTTTGCAGTAATCGTAGTTTGACCAAAATGGATAGTAAGACATAATTATGGTAAAATACAGACTGGTTTAAGGATTGATTCGATGTGATTTATGCTATGTTAAGTAATTAAAACATTAGATATATCAAATTGGCTTTTTAACATTAAATATATCGTGATTTGCTACATTAATTCCCAAAACCGAGCTACCGTCTACCTACAGTCGGCAGTAAAAGTAGTAGACGGAGAGCTGGCCACGTCAGATATGACATAATAATGAGAGCAACGAAACCCCTCTAGTTAGTTTGCTATACTATGCTTATTTCTAGATCCGGACATCTGGCAGCTGTAAAGTGGTGGAGGTCAAAAAATGCAAATAACTTGAAGAAAACAAATCCTAGTGTTCTGGGTTTGATGCAATATTATGGGAAATTATGCAATTAATTAGATTATATCATATCCAGAAGTTTCTGCTGGGGGAAAGTAGTGGCAAATGATCTATAATGCAATTTTTAGTTAATCGTCTACTGTTTTTGTTTCCGCAATAAAAGACAATGGTTTTTAATCTAATGTTAAAATACAGGCCCTGTCCTCTATAAATGACACAACTTTGGCAGTTCTTATCTATTTTGATATTACTTTTTTTCAACTTAAAAACTTTGTTGGTCTGTCACTCCGACCTCCACCCATTAAAAGCTGCCAGATGCCCGGATCTAGCAATAAAGATGGTAAAGCAGTCTAACTAGACAGGTTTCATTGCTCTCATTATTGGGTCATATCTGACGTGGCCAGCTCTTAGACCATAGCGTAAGAGGGTAAGATGATCAAAAATACGACTTTAGATTTAAGATATAAGAGTTTGTAAAGGTAAATTTTGAACACCTCATCTCGTTCTACTGCCTGTAAGAAAATTAAGGCACTACTTTATCAACCGTTAAACGGCCCATGGAATGGCTCATTTCATCTCCATCGCGCAACAGATTTTGGTTCACCGAATAGCAACACCAAACGGCGAAAATTACAAGGAGCTCATTAGCTCTCGAATTCATTTGCCGCGAGCCGAGAACGTGATCGATAACTTTCGCGTCGGGTGTGTGAAGGGCCTATTGAGTCGTGAGTGGTGGTTGCGTTTTTAGGGCTAAGGCGGTGATTTGTTTGGTGTCCCGTTGGAATTGGTTCAGGTGGAGATGAATGCGTTAATTTGAGAGCTTGTGAGGAAATGGTCAATGTAAGCGCTTGGGAAGTTATTGAGTGATTCACACACTGAAACTGCTGATGCGGAGAGCGGACCGTCAGATCTAATACTATTATGAACTTTAATATGAATAGATATTATGACACAGTCTTATCGTTAACCGCATCGAGATACTAACCAGAAACCAAATATCACCTCCGGTTTTAAAAATCAAAGATGTTTACAGTATGGTGTGACAAGTTTTATTTAAATGTATGTTAGTAAAATCACTAATATTATTATTTTTTCTCTTTGCAGGTATGTCGAGCCCTCTTGTAAATCGCAAGTACCAAATATCCAGCTTATTTGAATCTATCCAGCAGTTTTCCGTGAAAGTAATAAACATTCGTCGTATATGGAAATCGCCTCACTCCTATTATACGTAGAACCTTTTTATTTGCCTGTCTTTTATTACAGCTAATCTTTTTCGTCCTCCGGCAATACCACAATTCAGAAGCTTTTTGTCACGCGCCTTGAAATCGTATATTGCTTCAATATAATTTTCACGTCAAAGTGGTCTCAATTATTCACTAACGCTGTTGTTAATAAACGGTCTACAAGCCTCAAGTAACTAATTATCATTTGTTCTTGTCTGTCGCTTTGATGTTTTTGTTAGAAATAGACAAAACATAAATTACCTAAATGAAGCCTGTTAAGTTTATGAATAAGGGGTTAAATATATAAAGCGGAGTCCAATACCAAAGCGCGTCTCCGTAGAATTGACTAATTCAAAGAAGCAATAGTTACAGCAAATTGTGGCAAATTTCAACAAAGGGGCGCATGCTCGCCGCACGCAACTAATTCGGAGCGATTTTACGTCCTACAGTCCTAGTCCTAGTGCAGTTTGCTGCGGGAACCCCTGACCGTATTCAAATGTTGCTCTTTTCTGGAAAATATATCTTAAAGAAGAAAAAAAAAATGTTAAACTCAAGAAGCCGCTAATGATCAAATCTAACTTCAACGCTGTTATTCATCATCTCATCAAAATTCATCTACGAATCTTTCTCTTTTGCTTTATCATTGATTACATCTTCTTGGGGCTCCGATGTAGGGTTGGATAAGAACTGATGGTAATTTACTTAAAAAATATAAGTGCATTCTTATGTGCCTTAATTTTATTAGTCTCGGGATTTTTTTTCTGTAGCCTATATTGTATCTCACTCCTGGGCAAAGGCTACTCCCCTCGCTTCTGCCGCTCATCACGGCCTAGTGCATTCTCTCTCTAGTCGCTATAAAATGCGATCAGATCGTCCCGCCACCTCCTTTTTGGTCTGCCTCTGCCCCGGCCGATTTGTTCGGTCTATTCAGTAGTTAATTTAGCCATCGTTCCGGGTGCATGCGGCAGACATGTCCAGCCCAATCCCATTTGAGCTTGGCGGTCTTGACGCCCATATCCGAGATACCTGTCTTGGAGCGCAGTTCAGTATTCCTACATGATCCGAACTCCTAGTACGCTGTGTTCCATGGCTCGCTGGCAAATTTGAGTCTGGATTTTTTCGGGAATATTTCTTAAATATAATCAAATAATAAAAGGTTCTGAGAATATTCTCAGTATAAAATTTCAGCACTTTTCAACATTAAGCCTTCTACATAAACCCAAAATTCTATATAATAGTATTGAGTTAAGAATATTACCGTGCCTTTCAATAATCTGTTATAGAACAATATGTCACTACGGCAAAGCCTTTACAATTGACTCTTATTCATTCCTACTAGCCTGATACAACTTGTACAGAGTACAGACCAAGTTACACGAACACTTTTTAAAACTTGCTACGCTAGTTTTGCAGAACTGATTGCGGACTTTTGGCGCAGAATTCTCGACTCCAGGATTGATTGAGCCTTTATTGAGCAACTTTGCTTTATCCCTTTTCGTTAACTAGTTCCGAGTTAAGTGAAGCTCAGGATGAGTCCGTTTAAGAGAGTTTGATTTGAGAAGCCATGGTAGCTGCGTATTGCGAAGTTCGTCGAGAAAGTTAATTAACTACAGTAGCAGTACTAGCAGTTAGTATGATATGAACTTGGATTTTATGGACAGGTAAGTTTTCGTTCGAAGTCTATTCGGACGTTTCACTTAAGTTGCTGTTAACAAAATGTACCTATATCACGTTAGTTTGAGTTCTATCTTGTCTTAAATTTATACAAAACACAAGCTATTCGAATGAGTCCTTTTTTATCATGTAAGATTTTTTTTTACCACACACACACACACACGACACACAGATACACATGGAACATACGGAACATACGAATGTGAAGCCTGGACACTCACTTTAAAAGAACAGAACAAGCTTTTGGTGGCAGAGAGAAAGATTCTACGCAAAATCCTCGGCCCGACGAGACCCGATGGCAACTGGAGGATCCGCAAAAACGCTGAAATTGAACAACTATTGGCTGAACCAAATATTATTGGTGTGACAGAGGCGCAAAGGCTTCGGTGGCTCGGTCATCTTGAGCGGATGGGAAGCGAACGGGCGGTGAAAAGAGCATACGAGGGAAAACCGACAGGACGCCGCCCGGTCGGTCGGCCTAAGCATAGATGGGCGGATGTGGTGGATGCGGATCTGTGCGAGCTCCAAGCTGGCGACTGGCGAGAAATTGTACAGGACCGGGATCAGTGGCGAGCAGTCGTGTTGGAGGCTCGCTTTGGGTCACGGCGCCAGAGGAGTAAGTAAGTAAGTAAGAAAATTTTTGCTACTTTTTGGCAGGTACCGTTTTTGTTACGGAATAAACGGTATATACGTACGGTAGCGCTATAGAATATACCTTTATGTTATATAGGTAGAACTGAACTACACCGGTTAAAAAATAACAGTACGCTACCGGTATAAAATTACGATATCGCTATTTTATTGTAACGATATCCAACCGTTATTATTTCGGAATCGAAATTTTTGATCGTAGCTTTCAACGGCGCGCGGGGCGATAAAGGACCTGGCGGGGGAGCGGAGCGCGGGGCACGGGAAGCCAGCAGGGAGCGCATACTTCAAGCTCAAACGATACCTTTATGAAAACGGTTGAGGTATCGAAAAAATTACGGTACCGTTATATTTCAGTACAGAAAAATTTCGGTTGTGTTACCAAAATCATACCGACACAAACGGTATTCATATCGTTTTTAAACGGTACCTGTGTTTTTCCGATATGCAGTCCTTGCTTTTTGACCAACGCGCCTACGCCGTAAGAAAACCAAGAATAAAAATTCTCTTCACGTAAGGAGAAGTAAGACATGGTCAACCCCACTTCCTAAATTGTCTTACGTAATAAATGAATGGCGGCTAAGTATTTCAACGTAAGTACATAGAAGCATGGGTATATTCCACCAATAGACAGTTATATACACGCTAATTTTTCGGCATTAACAGGTTACAAGCATTCATCATCATCATATTAGGGGGATCAACGGCACAATTTTTTCTCACTCGGCATATTTTTCCAAAATTATATTACAAGATTTTCTCATTCGTTCAGCATTGCTCGTCCGCTTGTCGTCACATATTTTTGCGGCCTTCATGTAGGAAGATAATTTAGCTGGTGACTGTACACGCTTTTAGTTGGCTAATGGACCGCGGACTTCTCTTCGTGTTTTATTTATGTTAATCTTGCTGACCCGGCGAACTTCGTACCGCTAACTACGTTTTTTTTATTTTTGCAGTATTTTAATAGTTATTCTGCTTTTCGAGGCTTCCACAAGCATACGGCCTAGTCTTATTAGTTACTTTTTTATTTTATATGAAATAGGAGGCAAACGAGCAGATGAATCGTCTGATGGTAAGCAATTAACGCCATCCATGGACGCCCGCAACACCAGAGGGGTCACAAGCGCGTTGCCGGCCTTTAAGATGGGAATACGCTCTTTTCTTGAAGGTTTGAAGGTCGTATCGGTCCGGAAATACCGCAGACATTCCATTGTTTTTCATTCATTCCACAGTTTTGTTGTGCGAGGCAGGAAGTTTCTCGAAATCGCACAGTTGACGACTGCCAACCATCTAAGTTAAGACTGTAAAATAGTATCGAAAAGTTGAGCAAAATCGAAAAACCCTTTACCGGACTCTTAAACATCTTTCACTCTCACATTTTACCTATTAAATAGGTACTACATATACATTAATATTATCTAATAAAATAAAATAAGGTTAGCTGGAAAATATTCATTAAAGGGATAAATTCGCCTTTGTTCTTTCCTTATTATAATAACCTTTCAATATTTTGTGCAATAAATTGTTTATGTATTTACTTACCTATTCGTGCAAGGACACGAAATATACATTACAAACAGCCTCCTAGCCTAGTCGGTAGTGACCCTGCCTACGAAGTAGGAGGTCCCGGGTTCGAATCCTGGTCGGGGCATTTGTTTGTGTGTTTATCACAAATATTTGTTCCTGAGTTGGATGTTTTCTATGTATTTAAGTATTTATCAATATTTATCTATTATATATATAGTCGTCTAGTACCCATAACACAAGCCTTATTGAGCTTACTGTGGGCCTAGGTCGATTTGTGTAAGATTCTTCTTCGTCTTCTTCCTTGCCTGCTCCCATTACTTGGGGTCGGCCCTCCTCGTTCGTAGGCGCCAGGACATTCTGTCCTGGGTTGTCTGTGTGTTCAGCTGTGCCCGTTCCATTTCTTTCCCCCTTCTCTTCTTTGCCCCTTTTCTTGTCTGGTATAGCCAGTGCTTTTTTCACAGGGTATTCTTCATCCCGCCTCATTACATGCCTGAACCATCTCAATCGGCTTTCGGCCATTTTCTCAACAACAGGAGCAACTTTTAACGAGCCTCTGATGTATTCATTGCCTATTCTGTTTAGCCTGGTCACCCCAGCTGACCATCGCAGCATCTTCATCTCGTTTGTGCTTATCTTTTGCTCGTGTATTTTCTTGACGGCCCAGCACTCAGAACCATACAACATGGCGGGTCTAACTGCCGTTTTGTAGACTTTACCCTTCAGTTGTATGGGCATTCGCTTGTCGCATAGTACTCCTGTTAGCGTTCTCCATCTCAGCCACGCTGTGTTTACCCTGTGTGACACATCTGCGTTAATATCTACGTCATCTGTTAGTATTGATCCAAGGTATTTAAATTGGTTTACTTTTGGTAATGGCTGGCTAATTTGGTAATTTGTGTAAGATTGTCCTATAATATTTATTATTTATATAATGGGTATACGTTTTACTATGCTTTTACTTTGCTTTCAAAGGTTTTCTATTTAGAAAGCTTCTAACTTATTATTATTATTTTATTACTCACTAATTCTTGTAATCTGAGTCGATGTTCCAAATGCGTGTCAACAGAGAGTCGGAAGTTAAACAAGCTTTTAGTTGGCTAATGGACCGCGGTCTTCTCGTCTAGTTTTATTTTAGTTGAATACAAGTCTGCAGCCTTTTCCGCAAACTGAGTTACTTACCTACACGGGACACACATTACCACGTTTTTTTCTTTATTCAAGGACATTAATACGGATTTTTTGTACGCCAAGTGACCAGTTTTCAATGCTTGTTGATGACAAATAGCTGCACACGGTTCGCTTTAAGTCTACGTTAGTCACATCATATCGCAGTAAGGTTATGAATGAACTGCTAGTTTATCTGCTATCGCCATAAGGCCAGAATCAATATATAAGTGTCCAATTTACTTAATTTTATTAGAATTGTTGTACTATGTGTTCATATTCCCTCGACATCCCTAGATTCCCTAGTTGTAAAAGGCACTTACTTATTTTATCATCTTAAGAACGTCTTTGTTTAGGTACTTATTTTTTCAGCGACAAAAGTCTACTATCAGCACCGTATAATTGAAAAAGACCGTCTAGTGTCCAAAAAATATCAACAATAAATAAACACCAATATTACTCGCAAGCTTTTAATATCAGTCCAAGCAGCCCGCGCCCCTCCGGCACATAATCCCGGATTGTATACTTCGCAAACTTAGCTGTGCAGATTACCTGCCGACAGTTACACTAAACTTCGATTAAACTCAACTCCCCTTCATTCAATCCCTACTTAGGCGAAAATTAATTAAAAAATCTTGTTTGAGAGCGCCGGATGCCCATCCTCTTTCTTTTTAACTTTTTGTCTTGCCGAAAGTTTCTAGCCGGCATCATTAGAGGCAGATTCAGTTTCGGTGTTTTCGAAATGTTGACCTTTTCCTGCATTTACTGTCTGACTAGGTTGTGCCCGAGACTTCGCCCGCATAGAAATTGTTAAATTGCCAGACCTCTCGCTTAGTACCTGCTCTCTTACTTTGAACTCTCATTTCACCCCCTCAGGGAATTAATTCTGTAATAAAAAACTATCAATAATCTATTTGTGTACCAGATTAAAATCCGTTAGCTGTTTTTGTGTTGAGGAAAAACAAATATCCTAACATCGGAACATACAAATTTTCGCACATTTCAAATATAATAAATGGATAATACCGTACACGCAATTCCATTTCGCAAATATAAATTTATGTGAAAATGCAGATATTTTACTATAGAATGGGATTTTTTGTCGTACCGTCGTACCTATATATTCTGAGCTTTTGGAAAGGATTTGAAGGTAATTAAATTATAGCTTTGACTCCAGTGAAGTGAAGTAGAATGCAATTTCAGTAACTCTTGTGACTACAGTTAGATTATGGTACACGCAGGGGCACTGCAAACAAAATATAAAGAAAAAAAATACCGTCCAAGTGCAAGTCGGACTCGCGCACGAAGGGTTCCGTACCATTATCTATAAAAACGGCAAAAAAATCATGTCTGTTATATTGGAGCTCCTTAAGTATTTATTTTATTCTGTGTTTTAGTATTTGTTGTTATAGCGGCAATAGAAATACATCATCTGTGGAAATTTCAATTGTCTAGCAATCACGGTTCACGAGATACAGCCTGGTGACAGAGGGACAGATGAATAGCGGAGTCTCAGTGATTGGGTCCCATTTTTACAAGCTTTTATTTTTACCTTTTGGGTACGGAATAAAATGACTTAAATAATCTCGAGTCATAGGACAAATAGACATGCAACAAAATCTATTGGCGTATTAATATATGTATGTACATATTATTATGTTTCGTGCTGCTTCAATACCTTTTATTCTATGTACACTTAGTAACCATCTATCAATTCAAGCAGTGGCGGTAAAGTAGAAAAAAACAACACAAACTGCGACTAATGGCCCAACCTCTTCCACATCAATATTCATAAGCACCGGAGAGCAAACTTACAAAAATACATATTGCCTCTCACGGCCCGCCCCCACTTTTACCAGTTTATCCCTGCTCTTATAATAATAGGGCAAAAACTCCAGCAGATAGCCGTTAATGGGTTCTGTAGTTTTTGCTCGGAAGTTTTGGTTAAGATGAATAGAGCGTTTACGGAATGGTTTTTTATTCGGATATTTACCGAATTCGGGACCAGGCTGCCATAACCACGGAGAGGATTTTATCATGGGGCCTACGTGCCAAAGAATACATTTATATGATACGATACGACGAATCTGCATTTGACACTATAGATCATGACATATTAATGTATAAATTGGAATTTTATGGTATCAGAGGAAAAGTATTAGATTTATTCATGTCATATTTAAGGAACCGGAAACAGTTTGTAGAAGTTAGAGAAATTAATAACAGATCTCTGGAGACCACGCACAGGTCTAAATGTGTGAGCATGATGCGTGGTGTCCCCCAGGGTTCTGTATTAGGACCCATATTCTTTGTTATTTATTTAAACGATTTAATTTCATATCTTTATAAAGAAATTCCGGGTGTAAAATTGGTAGTTTTTGCTGACGATACAAGTTCAGTCTTGTCGAGCTCAACCGTTGCAGATCTTAATAGAAAAGTAAATTTAACGCTTGAAGCATTTCAAACATGGTTTCAGGCAAATAGTTTGACTTTAAACAGCTCTAAAACGTATGCCATGCTGTTTAAAACCACAGCTAGAAATAAGGAAATACTTAGTGTACATATAAATGGGGACAACATCCAACCCGTAGATAACACAAAAATTTTGGGTATTCACCTTGACCAATTTTTAAACTGGAAGCATGAACTTCAGACTATAGAAGACTCTATTAGTTCTGCTTGTTATGCCATTCGTAGCCTCAGGAATGTGTTGACCGTAGAACAACTTAGAATGGTGTACTTTGCTCTTGTAGAGTCAAAGCTCCGCTACAGCATAAAGCTTTGGGGTAACAGCTATAAATATAATATAAATCGCGCTTTCGTGGCCCAAAGAAATGCAATTCGTGCTATAGCTAACCTCCCTCCATGGGGATGTTGTAAAGAACACTACACAAATCTAAAAATACTTACAGTGCCGAGTCATTACATACTGGTTCTTTTAACGGATATTGTCAAACATCGCAGTCGTTATGAATCGGAATCTGCGATGGAATTGCGTGAGTCCTCTAGAACTAAAAACTTGACCTCGATAGTAGCTCCGAACTTGGAAGTCGTAGCACATAACGCTAGAGTCCAAGCGGTGAGATTGTTCAACAAGATGCCTAAAGAATTTAAAGTAATAAGATGTCTCGAAACCTTCAAAAAGAAATTGAAACTACATTTATTGCAAAAATGTTGTTATGACATTAGTGATTTTTAATGATTAATATGTTTTGTTTTAAATTTTTAATATTGGACTTTATAATTTTAATTTTATTTTATTAATGCTTTCTTTCTTTCTGGATGATTATTCTTTTTTGACATAGTTTTTGCTGTTCATGTGCACGTAATTAGAATTTAACTAACATATTTGTGTGAATTCTTGTAAATATTGCATGTTTAGTATGTTATTATACTTATTATTTATTGTACAGGTATATATATACTAGGTTAATTTTTAATTGTAAACATTCAGACACAATGTAAAAATTGTTATTGAATAAATAAATAATAATAATCGTGTGTCGTATCACGATGCGACATAGTGCCGTAAGTACAGTCAGCAGCAGATGTAGGTAAGCGGGTGAGGTGTTCAAAATGAGCTTGACACGACTTTATCGTTAAGAGAATAAGAGCGCGTAGAGGACATTTTGAACAAATCACCCGTTAAGGTACATACTTCTGGTGCTGACTGTACCTATCTAAAAACTTCGAGTTACGTTGCTTATACAAGCATGCCTTGCAAGCCTTATGTATCCACTACTTATTCGATAACGTATCTTTATGATATCTTTATTCTATTAATCGGGACTATTGCACGATATGCTGGTTTATTCAATGTCGTCAATACCTTAGATGCCGATGAAATTTTATATATTTTCTAGTTAAATATAACATCCTTTTTGCATGTTGATCGTTGAATCTATTATTTATTTGAGACATGTATGTTGGCGATACGATACGATACGATACGAGTGGTAGTCCCAGCCAGAAGTACTTCTGCAAGGACTTGGAAGAGGAGACTACGAGAGGGAGGAGGTGTTAGGACAAAACGGCATTAGGAGCTCGGATTACCCTCCTGGTTCAGCATAAGCGATAGAGAGCCGGCCGAGTGCGTTAGTATCATACGACCCCGACTAAACCACAAATGCTAAATAGGACCGGGTACTCGGAGCCCCCAGCCAGTAAGGCACCAACTTCTGCCGCCCTGCCGCATGCACCAACAACCTGCCCAAGACACCGGGATACCGAGTAGATAGGTCTGGAGTGTAGGTTTGCAGTCGGGATAATAGGAGAGACAGGAGGTTGGAGCCGACCCGAATACAAGCATCGTGAAGCCAGCGTGGGGTAGATAGATACTATACTTGGTGAGTAATATATAATAAATTTGTGACTGCTTTAGTCCCCCCTCCCCAGGTCCCCTTTTTTTCCCACCCCGGATTGTTCTTTGCAAATTCCGCGTATATTGCTCTGGTGTTTAAAGCCCTCTTCTTATGACGTTCTCCGTTCTAGTTTGCGTGACGTAGTCTTTTTCCTCTGGTTCGGATTCGGTGTCTGTTTCCGGCTGTTTATATATTTTTTCCGCTTCTTTCTTTAGGCGACCTCTGTTTGCGGATAGGCGTTCCCAGGAGGAGCGGGATCTGTTGGTGTAGTTTCTAATATCGTGATTGAGTGAGTTTACCCACGTATATATAGGACGTCCTTCTTTTTTCCCGCACTCTCTGTAGTTCAGGGCAGCGTGAAGTAGGTGAGGCTTGTCCCGTCTGAGCACATGGCCATAATATGAGAGCCGACGGACTTTGATGATTTTTGTTATAGTTTTCCCCTCTAAAGTTTGGCTGATCTTTTGTTTAGGGGGGATCCCTGGCTGCTAAAAGCATTTCCTTGAGGATGTGTCTCTCATAGCGTCTGAGCTTTCTTACGGCTTGGTCGCAACGGGACTTTACCGTAGCGCGCCTATCGTGTGCTGAAGTGATAAACGTACCTAGATATTTTATATCTTTTATTGGTTGTATAGGTGCGCCGCCTAGATGTAGAGTCTGTTGGTCTTCTTCGATGTCTCCTATTGGGTTCCTTATTATGAGTTTGGTCTTAGTCGCGTTTATTGTGAGTCCTACAGTGTTTAAAAGAAATCTAAGCTTTGTTACTATACGGTCGATTACGTTTATACATGGCCCTAATACAATTAAATCGTCCGCAAAGGACAGTATCAGAGGCAGCTGGATTCCGTTATCCTGATCTAGTTTGACTACTTCATCTTCTTCCTCTAGTGTACGTAGTACATCGTCCATTAGAATTGTGAACAGCCGGGGAGACAACGGACATCCCTGTTTCACTCCCTTTCCTTTTTGGACCTGTGGGTGACTAGCCTAACGAGTTAATGAAAACAAGCTAGTTCCACATCATAAATTATATTGTCAATTAACGGCACACAAGAGTCACAAGCACAAAGGAAAGAAATAACAGTCAAAGCACAGCACCATATTTACAAGAAGAAGAAAGTTAAAGTAAGCACAGAAGATAGGAAAAGTACATAAAGAAAGCGTCTATACAGCGAAAGCTAAAAGCGCAAAACGGTGCACAAAGCAAACCGAAAACAATATGCTTAGCGAGTCGGCGCGTAAGCAGTAACCGTTAGCCCGGGCGGCGCGAGAGCGTGCGTCCAGCCTCGAGAGTAGTAAATTGCCGACTGGCTGGGATTTCCGAGCGCGCACGAAATGGCGCGATGGCCGGCCGCCGAAGTATCACGAAGCGGGCCGAGCGATAAGGAAGATCTTGTACGCTGCGCTCGCGCCGCGCGGAATCGCAACGGTATTTTTATAATAAACATTACTTAATATATATAATTATTTATAATGTTTAGAAAATTACAGTGGCAATATTTTATATTAAATAGCTGTCGCCACATCAGCCCCCCCGGAGACCTTTAGGGTCGATAATAATCGGGGAAACGTATACGGCGCCCAGAACGAGACACTTTTTGTTCTGAAGGAACGGCTACGGAACTAGGCAACACGGTCGATGACGTTTTGGTAGGGCTAGGTGCTTCCGACAAAATGTAGGCGGGTTTTAACCTATCTATCGATATAGAAACTTCCCTACCAGCGACATCAACTCTGAAATATTTGTCCGACCTTTCGACAATCCTATAGGGGCCAGCATAAGGTGGCTGAAGCGACCTACGAACTAAATCTTGTCTAACAAAAACATGCGTTGCAGATGCCAAGTCCTTGTGAATGAAAATTTTGGCGGAACCATGACGACTAACAGCGGATGGCTGTAACTTTTTCATGTGCTGACGCAAACGTGATAAAAAGTCAGTATAGTCGGTCAGTTGGTCAGCTGTAGGTTGCAGTAAATCACTGGGAAGTCTTAACGGCTCGCCGTAAACTAACTCGGCGGTCGAAGCAGACAGGTCCTCCTTCCACGCACTACGGATTCCCAAAAGTACTAGTGGAAGGGTTTCAGTCCAACATTCGTCTGCGTGGCACATTATGGCAGCCTTGAGCTGGCGATGGAACCGTTCCACTAATCCATTCGCTGCCGGATGATACGCAGTAGTTTGCAAATGACGGGACCCAGTAATCGCTGCAATCTGTCGGAACAGATTTGAGTCAAATTGCCTGCCACGGTCGGTGGTGACATTCTGAGGGCAACCGAAACGCGCGATCCATGTCGAAATGAAAGCCTTGGCAACGCTTTCCGCCGTAATGTCCTGTAAAGGTACTGCCTCAGGCCAACGCGTAAATCTATCTACAGCCGTGAGACAGTATTTAAAACCGTTCGACATAGGCAAAGGGCCAATAAGATCTACGTGGACATGCGAAAACCTACCAGCGGGTGGCTTAAAATCGTGGACCGGTGCGTGGACATGCCGTGAAACCTTAGACCGCTGGCAAGGAATACACCCGCGCGCCCACTCCCTACAGTTTTTTTTAATCCCTGGCCACACGTAACGCTCAGTCACCAACCTGATGGTGTTCCTAGCACTAGGATGACTTAGGCCATGAAGGGAATCAAAGGCTAACTTTCGAAATTCCGAAGTAATAAAGGGACGTGGAGCTGGGCCGGACACATCGCAGAACAGTTTGACAGATCCAAATGCAACTTTCTGTAAATCAAGAGACGAACCGCCATTTGTCAACCTGCGAAGCTCTGTGTCCGTGGCCTGTGACAAAGCTAAAGCCTGTAAGTCAAGTCCGTCTGTAATGGCGTCAACCCTCGACAGTGAATCCGCGACGACGTTCTCTTCGCCGGATATAAACCGGATATCCGTCGTAAACTGCGATATAAAATCTAAATATCTAAATTGCCGCGGAGAACAGGAATCAAGAGACTTTTTAAAAGCAGAGACTATGGGTTTATGGTCAGTGAGTATGAAAAATGGCTTCAACTCGATCATGTACCTAAAATACTTCACTGACTCATAAATGGCCAACAGCTCGCGATCGTAAGCGCTATACTTTTTCTGAGCAGTTGTCAACTTGCGAGAGAAAAATCCCAATGGTTGCCAATGTCCCTCGACTTCCTGCTGGATCACCGAACCGATCGCGAAGTCTGACGCGTCTGACACAATAGCTAGAGGAGCGGAAGAGTCGGGATGCGCGAGAAGAGTGGCATTCGCAATACTTGACTTGCAAGCATTGAATGCCTCTTCCAACTCTGGAGTCCAGACTACTGGGCTATTGCTCTTCACCCTTGGACCACTTAATAGTGCATGGAGAGGAGCCTGTAATTTAGCAGCATCAGTAATAAACCGTCTATAGAAGTTTAGTGCCCCTAGAAAACGTCTCAGATCCCTGATGGTTTTAGGCTTTGAAAAGTCCTGAATTGCCTTAACCCTAGCCCCTATAGGCTTTGTACCCTCTGAAGAAACCAGGTAACCTAAAAACTCGATTTCAGGAACAGCAAATACGCATTTCTTAGCGTTAAGCAAAATACCGTGGTCATTAAGACGCTCAAAAACGGCGCGCAGATGCGCCTCGTGTTCTGAGTCGTCCCCAGAGGCTACCAAAACGTCATCGATGAACGGAAAACAGAAATCAAGACCCCTAAGGACTTCGTCCATAAACCGCTGAAATGTTTGCGCCGCGTTGCGCAAACCAAAGCTCATAAATGGGAACTCGAAGAGCCCAAAGGGTGTCGTGATTGCTCCTTTCGGCACGTCCTCGGGCGCAACGGGAATTTGATTATATGCTCGCACTAAATCCAACTTGCTAAAAACCTTGCAATTAAAAAGGTTGTGCGAGAAATCAGCGATATGCCGCACCGGGTACCTATCAGGAATAGTGCGTGCATTAAGAGCGCGATAATCGCCACAAGGACGCCAACCATTGTCCTTTTTAGGTACCAAGTGCAGCGGGGACGACCAAGGACTCTCCGATCGTCTCGCGATACCCGTGCGCACCATATCCTCAAATTCCCGCTTTGCAATCTTGAGGCGGTCAGGTGCCAAACGCCGTGGCCTTGAAAACACAGGTGGGCCTGGCGTGGTCTTAATAAAGTGTTGCGTCTGGTGTTTACATTTTCGCTCTTGAGGATTACCGGTAGGTCTAATAATATCCGGGTACTCCTCAAGAAGGTGGTGATATGGAGTATCACCTGAAATTACTTTAATTTGCGGGCAAGCACAAGCGGCAGCAACTACGCCGGCTGATGAAAGCAAAGTTGTGCCGTCGACTAGGCGAGCATAGCGAACATCGACAAGCAAATTATAAAATGAGAGAAAATCAACTCCAATAATGGGCTTGCTCACATCAGCGATTATAAAGCGCCAACAAAACATACGGCGTAAATTAAAATCTAGCGACATAGTTATCCAACCATAAGTACTTATAGTAGTATTATTTGCAGCGTAAAGTTCATAATTAGTTTTACGATGACGTTGCGCACGCAAAAAACTAACTGGGTAAACACACAGATCGGACCCGGTGTCCACCAAAAACTGTACCTTTGTCTTTGCATCAGTGACAAATAAACGTTTGGACACTGGAACACTCTCACTGGTCGCTACGAGCGACCGGTCATCAAGTTTTTTGGATACGCACAGGGGGAAATGCACTTATCTGCCTTGTCCGCATACTTGTAGTGGTACCAGCACAGGCGCTGGCCGTCACCAGCGCTGCTGGACTTGCCGGCCCTCGACCGGCTTCTGGAACGATTGCGTGGCTTGCCGCGGGGCCTCGACCGGGAGTTACCCTGATTACCCCGGGAGGTGGACATCGCGTCAAGCCTTGATGTTAACGCGTCGATTTTACGATGCAGCTCAGCTACGGAATCAGGAACGCCCGAAGAAGATGCAGCAGACACCTGGTAAGCAGGTCCAGGTGGTGTAACCTCATGCACCTTATCCGCCATTTGCGCCACGGTTTCCAAGGGCAAATTGTCCTGGTAAGCGACAATGCTCTGCAACACTGTAGGTAACCGGCTCATCCATAAATGGCGAATAAAATCATCCGGGTAATCTGCACCTGCTAAACTCCGGATATGACGCAAAAATTGGGTCGGCTTTCTATCACCGAGCTCCTCTTTCATCATCAGCTGCTTCAAACGCTCCTGCTTAGAACTTGACAAACGAGCTATAAGTTCTCTTTTGAGTGTGCCATATTTGTCGGTCGCGGGCGGGTTGGTTATAATATCTTCCACTTCAACCGCGTACTTGTATTCCAACACTGATATGGCATGATAAAACTTGGTAGTATCACTTGTAACCCTGGTCAAAGTAAACTGTCCGTCCAGCTGTGCGAACCACATAGTCGGTTTATCCGGATAAAACGGAGGTGGTTTCACACTAATGTGACTCACGGATGACTCACTACCAGTACTGGCCTCCGCTCCAGGTACCTTAACGGTCACCTGAGGTGCTGTTTCCTCTTTATCAGACATTTTAAAGTGTAAAAATCCGTAAAGTCTATTATAATTGTAACTGCACTTCAAAACATAAAAAGTCAATGCTTGTAAACAGATAAAATTCAAAATGTCTGTTAAAATTTAAAACACAAACGTTCGTTCAAAATTGAAATTTAAAAAATGGCCGTTAAAAGATAAAATTATAAAATGTTCGTTAACGGTAAAATTTAAAAATGTCCGTTACACAACCGTCCATTTCACAAGGGTCACCAATATGTGGGTGACTAGCCTAACGAGTTAATGAAAACAAGCTAGTTCCACATCATAAATTATATTGTCAATTAACGGCACACAAGAGTCACAAGCACAAAGGAAAGAAATAACAGTCAAAGCACAGCACCATATTTACAAGAAGAAGAAAGTTAAAGTAAGCACAGAAGATAGGAAAAGTACATAAAGAAAGCGTCTATACAGCGAAAGCTAAAAGCGCAAAACGGTGCACAAAGCAAACCGAAAACAATATGCTTAGCGAGTCGGCGCGTAAGCAGTAACCGTTAGCCCGGGCGGCGCGAGAGCGTGCGTCCAGCCTCGAGAGTAGTAAATTGCCGACTGGCTGGGATTTCCGAGCGCGCACGAAATGGCGCGATGGCCGGCCGCCGAAGTATCACGAAGCGGGCCGAGCGATAAGGAAGATCTTGTACGCTGCGCTCGCGCCGCGCGGAATCGCAACGGTATTTTTATAATAAACATTACTTAATATATATAATTATTTATAATGTTTAGAAAATTACAGTGGCAATATTTTATATTAAATAGCTGTCGCCACAGACCGTTTCCGAGCTTTGACCGCACCAGGATATGAATGTTTTCTCATTCATGCAGGCTTCTACTATTCTATTAGTTAACGGGGCATTCGTACGAGAATATATTATGTCTCTAAGGGCGTTTAGATCAACGTTGTCGAACGCCTTCTCTATGTCGAGGGCAGCGATAAACAGCCGGTTACCTTCCCTCCAGTTTTTGTCTAGGACCCGGCGCAGTGTAAAAATATGGTCATCTGTAGATCTATTGGCTAAATAGGCTGCCTGGTAATTACCAAGTGGTTTAGTAGCGGCATCTAATTTTTCTAATAGGAAGTTTGCATATATTCTATAGCCTACGTTACATATTGAGATTTTCCTAAAGTCACCTATACTCTTAGGATATGTTTTTTTTGGAATAGGGACCTGTTTTGTTCGCGCCCATTCGGCCGGTACCTTGTTGGTGGCCCAGGCTTCCTTCATGATGTTAGTTACATGCGCGATAAATTCGGGAGGGGCCGCTTTGTAGAGTTCCGGTGCTATTTGGTCTGTACCAGGTACGGTCCCATTTCTCATACGGCTAATTATGCGGGTTATGGTTTCAGAGTCGGGTCCGTCCGAGTCCGGCAACACGTCACGCTGGCATTCAATAGCTGCCACGGCCGGTCCCGCACATTTTTTCAAATCAGCGGTCCACTGAGCCATAGGAATGTAGTATTTATGTTGCGACCGGGTCATTTTTGATCTGTGTTTCTGCAGGTATTTGTATGTTATTTTCATGCGCACTGATCGATGGGCTTCGCTCAACCAACTGAAGAAGCGAGTGCATTCTTCATCATCGTCTTGTTCCTCAGTTATGCGAAAGAGTTTTCGAGCGGCTCTAAGTTTGCTGGCATATATGGGTACATCAGGAAACTTGTTTTTGAGAAAGAGTGCCCTCTGTAATTGTTCTTGGGCAATTTTACTTGCTTCTGATCTTATTCTTGAATCTTGCGGGATGACTTTCGTTGATCTGATTAGGATCTTATTGAGATCGTCCCATGTGGGGTTCTTATTAGTTTTCTCGCTATCACGTGCGATTGAGTCTACGCAGTATAGAAGATTTTTATTGACTTCTTTTTGAAATTGTGTTACGTGTATTGCGTGATGTAGGGCCTCTTAATTCACGTCCTTGGGGTTAAATCGAGTGGTGAGGTTGTTTGTTAATTGCGAGACATTGTTTTGGGAGTTACCTTTTGGGGTTTTCAGCTTCGCGGGGCTTTGGATTCTCATGGATCCCCAGATAATCTTGTGATCTGATTTAACCTTTTTTGACCAGTTACCTTGAATGAACGAAAATGTGATGGGGCTGTATCGGCTACATATAATGTGATCTATTTGTGAGACTTTTGTTCCTACGCTCCACGTTACCTTGCTAGATGAGCGACCCCACGAGCTTTTTATTACTAGGTTGTGTTGCTCTATGAAGTTTATTAAGAGTGTCCCGTTAAAGTTAGAGATTTCGTGTATTAGGTTTTTTTTATTGATATGGGGTGATTTTTGAGTGACGTCGTTTTTACCAAGGCGTGCATTAAAGTCTCCTAATAGAATAGGAGTCACTTTCTTTGTTACGCGTCTTAGTATCGTCCCTATTATCCCTAAACATGTCGTAGAGCCGGACGGTACGTGAGTGTTAATCAAAAGTATCTCCTGCTCCTTTTGATCTCCGAGCTGAATTTTAATGTGAATGCCAAGTACGTTGTTATATTTATTATATGTGTTAATTATTTCGTACCTCGCCGCTTTGTTAATGAGTATGGCGACGCCTCTCGTTTCTCGCGCGCATTTGCTGCCGCTTAAAAACCAGTCATAGTTCTTTGACGAGAATTATCCCCTTACCAGATGGGTTTCCTGGAGGCCTGCGATCGTAATCTGGCGCTCTGAGAGCTCTTGATCGATATTTACTTTATCATACGGCTTGGCGCAGCCCCTAACGTTCCATGTTGCTATGCCTAGATTTTTGCTGGCGATGGGTGACGGTTCGGTTTTGTCTGGCGTTTGCCTAATCAGTCTTTGGCCAGTGGCGTCCGTTATCTGGGGCCCCATAGAATTATTAATGCTGGGCGTTGTTTGAAAGCTGAGGTCGGCTTCCGTGTTATTCATACAGGAGGACCCGCTTGCCGATCGGCTATCTGTAGGTGTCAGATGGGCGCTGATGTCGTGAATTAGTACGCTTTCGTAGTGGTGATTTTGAAAGTGTAGGTGTATAGGTCTGGCTGGGGCGGAGGATTCCGACGGTGCTTTATAGACTAAAGGTTGATTATACGCTCCGTGGACGTAAACGTCAACGACAAAGAATTCCGATGCGGCAATAATGATGTCTTCGCCTCCCCAAAAGCCCTCTGTGAATTGGTTGCTGATGTAGGTGTCTATTTGGTCCTCACTTGGTTGTAGCAAGCTGATCCTGTCGTTACTCTCATAGTTGAGTGTTTCGAGTACGCTGTTTAATAGGGCTTGTTTTATTCAATCAAATACAAACACTGAAAACATTGAAAAAATAATCAACCCAGCAGGATTTGAACCTCGCATCGATCGATAACTCTAGTAGTTAGCACCTAGATGTCGCTTACGGCTGCTATAAAGTCGATGTAAAAATAAATGCAAAAAGATGATTGAAGGCATTGAAAATTTCGTCAACTCAGTAACTGAACCCATAGCTTAATTGGTAAAGCGATCGAGCCCCGGTTAGGCGTATCGATGCGAGGTTCAAATCCTGCTGGGTTGATTATTTTTTCAATGTTTTCAGTGTTTGTATTTGATTGAATAACATACTATTGTATGAGTGGAATGCCACACTTTAAAAAACATGTAAAATAATTATGAGTTGATAGCAGCGCCATCTATCATTTCCGTTGTGACACTTGTAAAAGGGTCGGCGGGAAGGGTATCTAACTCTAGTAGTTAGCACCTAGATGTCGCTTACGGCTGCTATAAAGTCGATGTAAAAATAAATGCAAAAAGATGATTGAAGGCATTGAAAATTTCGTCAACTCAGTAACTGAACCCATAGCTTAATTGGTAAAGCGATCGAGCCCCGGTTAGGCGTATCGATGCGAGGTTCAAATCCTGCTGGGTTGATTATTTTTTCAATGTTTTCAGTGTTTGTATTTGATTGAATAACATACTATTGTATGAGTGGAATGCCACACTTTAAAAAACATGTAAAATAATTATGAGTTGATAGCAGCGCCATCTATCATTTCCGTTGTGACACTTGTAAAAGGGTCGGCGGGAAGGGTATCTAACTCTAGTAGTTAGCACCTAGATGTCGCTTACGGCTGCTATAAAGTCGATGTAAAAATAAATGCAAAAAGATGATTGAAGGCATTGAAAATTTCGTCAACTCAGTAACTGAACCCATAGCTTAATTGGTAAAGCGATCGAGCCCCGGTTAGGCGTATCGATGCGAGGTTCAAATCCTGCTGGGTTGATTATTTTTTTCAATGTTTTCAGTGTTTGTATTTGATTGAATAACATACTATTGTATGAGTTGAATGCCACACTTTAAAAAACATGTAAAATAATTAAGGGCTTGTTTTATTCTGGCGTCATTACGATTGGCCTCGACATAACTTGCCAGCTCGTTTCTGACAATTCTGTGGTCGTACTGATCTGGGGAAGATGCCAGAACCTTGTTGAGTTGATCCGCTATTGACCTGTATAAGCAGTTCCCGTCCTTTAGGATAGGTACGATATCCATTATAGCGGTATGTTAAGTATTTAAAAAGTTTACGCAACGGCCTATTGATTTGGTGGTCGGCTGTCCCTACGGTGGGAAAAAACGAAAAAGCACGAAAACAAAGGAGCTGAAATTTTTTTTTTTGTGTGTGACGACCTGAGGTAATAAACTTTTTCTTGTTGTTGTAAATTATCTAAGGGTCTCCGGCCTGCTGCCTAAGCTTACAGAAGGGAAAGAAAAAACGTTTGGCACGTGGCCTTGCTGGGGAAATACAGAACGGGAGTAAAGGCTGCTACAACAATGGGAAGACAATTTCTAAACAATTTACTGGCTAGCCATGTGCGGTCGCAGTCCCTAAGTTGCGTCGGCAATTATAGCCTGCAATGTATCTTGTAAAATTTCTTTTTTTTTACTACAGCTTTATGGTCTTAGAGTCTTTGTCTTGGAACGGTGAATAAGGGTTGTGTCGGCAGATATTTGATGTTACTATCTACAAACGCAACGACAGTAGGCAGTTATGCCTAACGGCCTAGGCTGTGTTATTTCGTGAGAAAGCGGCCTCTTTTGCGTCAATGGTCCCGTTCGTCAATCTTTGTCCCTTTGTTTTTTTTTTTAAAGCTCATAGATGGTAAATAAATGTTTATAGTGTTATTCTCTTGGTAAAAATTGTACAATGATTTTTATTGTGCTGTTTCTGCTATCCGGATTCCCAGGCGAGCTGACCGCCAGATGTTGGCGGCTGGCTTACTTTCGCGTGGTTATTTCAGTTTGATTAAATCAAGGATTTTGACTAGCAGAAGGGCGTAAGAGTCCCCGTGACTATTGTACTCGCCCCCAGCCGGTAAATATGAGGAACATATACTGTGTTAAGTTAAATAGTTTGCTAATGATGACTTTGGTGTAGCCGTAGGCACGGTTTTCGTTGATCGGCCCCTTTTATGGCCTTAAACTGATTAGTCCTAAAATTGTCGGTTAATTAATTATTACTAATCGACTCTCTCCATTTACCGGTCTTGTTCTTTTTTTTTTAAATTAGTAAGTAGTTATAGTATTTAGGCCTAGTAAAGCTACTTTATTAATATTTGACGTAATTGGGTATTCTGGTGTTTTTGGGGTTTGATTAATGAATGAAAATTATTCACCGCTTGGGGTTTTTGTGAAGTGTCTATAGAATGGGAACCAGGAATCGAGTATGGTCACCACTCACTTTTTTTTAAATTACTATGTCTGATAGCTAACTATTGTTTATTTTTGATTGAATATAGAAGTATGGAGGCTCGGTATGCTTATCTGATATTGAAGAGGCTACGTGTAGGCCCTTTATTAAAGTAGGTATACTTAAATAAATAGCTACGGATCTCAGTAACTGCTATTTGTTTTATACCTAATGTGCCCAAGCACACCCCAAGGTATTTACTTGTTAATTTAATTATTTACTTTTATTTGCTGTAATTTGTATGGAGCCGGTCTTTTGGAGATGGTGATGGCGAGTTTGTGTTGTTTTTAATGTGCCAAAGGGAAAGGAAAGGACTAGCCTGAGCCCGCGTATAAGGTTTACGTTCCAAGAATCGGTTATTTCGCGTGAGCAGTGTATGTTAATGTATGGGGGTTAGTGTGATTGTAAATTGATCAAGTTGACGATGTCCAGACCCGATTATAAGGGACGCGCGGGGTACGGAGACAGAAATAATAGATACGCCAGAGGATCGTAGCTTTGCAACTGCATAGGGCTGACGAATAGTTAACTAAATGCCCTTGCTTTGCTTGGCCTTTTAGCGCGATGCATAAGAAGTCTTGAGGCCAGAAAAGAAGCGGGTTCAACGAGTTTTCCACTAAGGTAGGTGGAGATATTTAATTGTCTCCGCGTCACGGCAATTGGACGCTGGTAGGCTGCGGTGCAGCAGCACGCAATTCAGCCCGGTTGATGTGGACACGGACCTCAGGCACTTAATATCACTCACTGGTGCACGGCGTGCACATAACTAGTAGATGGTATGGACGCACCTGCCCTATTGCAAAAAAGTACATATAGGTCATAAAATGCGGCGTTGAATTAGGCGCGTACATATAAGTATTAACCAGCCAGGAGTGTAGCTTATTTACAAAAGAATATTTACCTCCAGGAAAGTCAAGGCTTGTGTAGGGGCAGCCGATGACGTTACCGAGGTTAACCGTGGCCTAAGGTAAGGTTGGGGTTGACGGAAGTTCTCGATCGTTACAGTTCTGGTTCGGCTGGTACCTATAGTATGGAAAGGGCTCACCCGAGACTGCCGTAGCGTGGAGGAGGGCGATATCCGCAGGCGGTACACTGCCTCTGCGTTGGGTCTGTGACGTTGCTTGTGCTGCTGTGGCCTCACAGCCGTGGAGGTATGTTGGTGTTCGCGCCGACCGACCACACTAGGTTTCACTCACTGGTACTGGTTAAATTTATATGAACGCGCGTACATATGCGGATATAAACTATTCACGTAAATATTCGCACTTCAGGTAAAGGTAACTGGCTGTTATGGTACTCGTAGTAAAGTAGCGCGGTACTGTCGCTGTGGCTCGAAAGTTAGCACATCTGGTGCGACGACGGGTCGCTATTGTTTTTAGGCGGGCATTGAGGAGCTCAATAGCTTTCGCAGGCAAGCGACCGTCCCCGACGGGATGCAGGACAAGACTCCCTTGAGACATGTATGTTGGCAACAATGTATTTATTAGAAAGCATCAGTTTCGACATGGCTAAGCTATTATTTATACATCCTTGCACTGTGTCTCCCATTGCCGTATTCCCCACGATCTAACCTCCTCTGTTTTTTCAATTTCATTAGTAACATAGGATAGTATTGATTCTATAAACTACCAATAATTTTGTTAGGTGTGGTACCGGGTATATATATCTATTTTTGCAAACTGTAGATCTTTCTCACCCCTCGTTATTAACAATTATAATGTCTCTTTTATCATGAATAGCGAGAGGTCGTCAGAACGTCAACACAACTCATTTACTGATGCGCGTATTAAGCGCCTTAGTCTTGAAGAGTGCATTAAAGTTACCTTCTATCATGTTGTATAACATAGACAACAAATACATAGCATTGTTTAAAATCGTACCGTATTGTGTTCGTGCCCTGCCGAGGACTTATTATTCAAGAACACGCTCCCATCGCATCGAGGGTCATTTCAAATTCAGGCGGGCTGGCTAAATACATCAAACGTCTTATGATTACGCGTGTACCCCCTGCCTCCTGCTGTCCTGCTACAGCCTACCGCGAAATCATAAATACGTTATCTGCATCTCTTTCTCTCATATTACTCATATATGAAAAAAGAGTGATAACGGAATTTCCGTTTTCGATATTCGCCATAGAGTCTCAGTCCTCGACTTCGATACGTTTCCCATTGTATGGGAACTGCTTGAGAAGATATGAAAATTGATTATACAGAAATAATAGATACAAGGGCAAGTTTGTTTGTATTAACTCAGAACAGCACATAAGTCACGGTTGTATGAAGTCTATAAATAATTACGAAGCATATGAAAAAAATCAATTAGGGAGTTCCTGTTTTGATCAGAACACAAACATATTATCCATATCGGAGAAAAAAATGATAGAGTCTGTGTTTCCATTAGATGTGATAATAGTGATACGCTTAAGACAATAAAAGGCAAAGTGGCGAGTTTTAAAATCGTTTTCCCAGAAATCGCAAGACGACAATTGCAAGATTTTTAGGGAAGGTTTGCTGATGTCGGGATGTTTATCATATTCTGCGTTAGTTTCAAAAACATAGTCAGAGACATGATGAGAATATTAAAATAATAACAATTCACAAGAAATATTAAGGAAAATTGGAAAGAAATAAGATCTAAAACGAGCGAGTGTTGGCACTCGCTAAAATAGTTTTATTTTATCATTTGCCTTCCCTGCATATTGCTCTGGCAACTTATTTATTATGTTTATGTCCTCCAACTTCAACACGTTAGTAAGAAGAACACTTGTACATTTTTCTTGTTTTTATTTTTTTGACAATGAGGTTCTAATTTATAACAACAACAAATTTTGGTAAACAGGATTATTAGAGCACTTTCCTCTGTAGTGTGGTTTCGTTTGTCTGCTCTCATTCTCATTTCATCTACGACGTTTAAGTTTAATACGACGTTTTAATCACGTTTTCTATATCTTTTGCATTTATCTCTAACTTAAACTATTTAGAGATAATAAATATTAATTTGCAAACGAAATGCATAGTTATTTAAATTTATCTTGTCGCAACATATTTTCTTTCCTGTTCACCCTAAAACCTAGTCGGCATTTTCTCCGTCTGCTCCGTCCTTTCTAAACAATATAATTTAGATCACTTTCAAACAGGCGTATATTCTATCCTACCACGTTGCATATCTCGCCCAACTAAGCGTCATTCGCAAATTTCGCAACAACTAAACAGTTGAAACTTTAATTACCAGCCCATGTCAACATGTTACCTCGTATACGGCTTATCATTAAATTTGTTTGCCCCACCGCGAGTGCTGCGAATACATAATGCAATATTCTTATTCATGAGATATTTATCGGAGCGTAGGCTATGTCGCCTCGTGTGGGATGATCGCCTGGTAGCGAAAGCTCGGTGGAGCCAACACTTCACGGAACTATTTTACTAAAATGCAATTGCTTGTGGTGTAAAGCTGACTTTCAAAGAGTTGTTTATGGTGGTTTTAACTCGTAGTGACATCAAATGACATCTGCTTTTGGTTCAAACGAATATGCGAAATGGAGCCAGCGATTATGTAGCATAATAACACGCTTATTTTGAAGGCGGTGTAAGCGATTTAAGTACAAAACATGATGCATGATGGTGATAATGATGATGACTGTGTAAATAGTTTACTATCCATGTAAATAGTTTACTAAACGTTAATTTTGTATTTGGTACTTAGAGTTACACGTGTGTAAGTTACATTTACATTATTGTGTGTGTACTTTGTAAGTAAGTACATCATAATTACGTCACACATTATATGTCCGGACACCAGGCGATCATATTTGTCAGAGGGTTTGTAATGGCGGCCACTTTAAGTAGGGTGCGGTCCCTACCCAACAGGAGCTTAGCCTATTTGTCGTCGTCATTATCTTCTACCCAAAAGTTATATATTTTGTTAAAAGGAATACCATTAATGGGATCGACTCTTTTTGTCTTCATATTATCTCTCTCACTCTCTTTTTCTTTGTTCTCAAAAATATCACAACATAAATTATAAAAAAAAACGGAGGATGCACAACTGCACGTTAGGATATGCTCCCGGTACTCTTTTCCTACAGAAACCAGTACCGGAACCGGGAATTCCCGGTTCTTATCATACAAATTCAGGAGCATTTAAATTTTGAAGCACGAAGAATAAAAATGGGAGGCAAATAAATATGACCTTTAACGTTTCATGATTTACTTAAAAGTACGTCATTAAATTATCTACTTAAAGCAATTTTTACTAGATATATGACTGAACTCTAAGAAATTTCATCCTAGTAAAAAAAAATCTATGAGCAACTTCCAGTTAGATCAAATGTCGGTCAAATGTAAATGGGGTAAATACAATCCCATCAAAAACATAAATGTGAAAGGCTGCCAAGTTCGATACTATGGGAATGCTTCGCCTATAAAAGAAGTGAGATCTGAATAAGTACCAAGTTCCATAAAAATACCTCAAATCATAAATAGTTATAGGAATGCACACTTGATTTCCAGCAGTTTTTAAGGTACATTTTGAATAAGTATCACGTTACATAGAAATACCTAAAATTATAATCGTCAGAGAAACGCACACCGGTTTTTTTAGCAGTTTCCTGATAACATTTATTATTTTCAGTACTTTTTAATGATGTTACTTGGCAAGTTTTCACACACCACACACCTTTTCAATGCAATGAATCGACACCTTTGGACTGCAATGTGTCAAGTTTATAATTTTCTATTAAAACTTGCCAAGTTACATCATTAAAAAGTACTGAAAATAATAAATGTTATCAGGAAACTGCTAAAAAAACCGGTGTGCGTTTCTCTGACTATTATAATTTTAGGTATTTCTATGTAACGTGATACTTATTCAAAATGTACCTTAAAAACTGCTGGAAATCAAGTGTGCATTCCTATAACTATTTATGATTTGAGGTATTTTTATGGAACTTGGTACTAATTCAGATCTCACTTCTTTTATAGGCGAAGCATTCCCATAGTATCGAACTTGGCAGCCTTTTACATTTATGTTTTTGATGGGATTTCATTTATTTTTGTTAGGTGTAGGTTCTTTATTATTTTTTTATCACTTTTGCTTTAGGAAATGTCTCATTCCACTTAGGTATGTACTTTATACTATACCCTTTATACTAAGCGTCTAATTCTATTTTACTATTTATTTATAGGTGATTTTTACAAATAAACTGGCTCCCTACACCTATAAAATGTACCTACTTACATATAATTACATACATCAATAACGTACTTTATTCTGTTTGTAAGTACGCTACCTACATAGATAATTAATAACTTGGTAATACCTACCTACCAGTAGGTATTATAATTGGTGGCCTATTATGTAGCCCTAGAAGTGCACCATCCCATCTCATCCCGTGGCGTATCGGAGGGTGAGATGGGCAGTAGTATATATATAATTCCATCTTAGAGTATATATGATTTCCATGTTCTTGAATCTGCGATTTTATTAGTTGTAAAATTAGAAATTATTTAGACTATGCGAGAAAAAATAGTCTTTTCATTTTTGTTTGACTGATTTAGCGCACCTAGTGTACCTAGTGACCTGCTTTGTACTTCGTAAATCGTGGGTTCGGTTCCCGCAACAGACACACACAGAGTGGTGAACAATTTTATTGTTCTTGTCTTTAAGACAAACATGTATTGTCTTAAATTGGTATGTATCTAGATTTAAATAAGTCTTATCTCATTTCCACTCCATACCTACTTATAGTAGAACAAAATTACACATTCGTTGTTTTCGAAACTGACTCACACTTGGCCGTTTTCAGATTTTTACTTTATTTCGACCTAAAGACAAACCTTCGAGCCAAATTTCAGGTCGGTACGACCATTGGAAGATAGACCCACTTAGTTCATTATGACTTCATAGTAGAACAAAGTTACACCTTCGCTATTTTTAAAATTGACTCACACTTGGCCGTTTTCAGATTTTTCCCTTTACTTTGACCTTAAGACCTATCTCCATGCCAAATTTCAAGTCAGTACGACCATTGGAAGTGGTCTAGGTTTTTGATGAGTCAGTGAGTCAGTGAGTCAGTGAGTGAGTGTATAGTAAAAATGGCGATTTTCAGACGTCAATATCTCAAGAAGTGCTATAGGTAGAATAATGAAATTTTGTATTCTAGACAATTAAGGGGATGTCAACAGACACTCGAAATTTCATATGCGTAGATAAAATATGTTTGGAGTTATAGGGTGGTCGAAATTGGCCGAAATGGTTCGTGTAATATAACCCACGGCCGGTGTGTCGCTTTTTTTTGTTCGAACTTGGCGGACACACTGCCGTGTGTGTAGATAACAATGATAACAATGTCTGTAACAACAACAGGTAGTTTTTCAACTCCACACGCTTCACTGAATTCCTAAAACCTGTGTTCCATAACGTTTGATTTTCCGCACGATCGGCGTACGCGAAAGTTTTGTTTATTTGCATGACTGCGAATCGTGGAGCATCCGACAGATCAAAGTCGTCATAACAAGCCGGCGAACGCCGACCCTCGTGCCTACCGTTGACGCTTTGTCCTTAACCTCCTACAAGACCTAAACCTAAGCTATTTTTAACGTGCTAAATGTGTGCCCATGTCACGTATTTTTCTTAATCGCTTCAAGTTCAAGGTGTATCACAGAATAAGTAATATGTAGTACAAAATGACCCCGCCCCGAAAGGAATTACTTCAACCGCGGACCCCGTCGCAGTTTGACTGAAAACCTTTTGAAAAGTAGTTTGATTGGCAATGCAATTTAGGAACGTTCTAAATGCCGATGTATTTTGTCATCTAGAGCTTCTTAATAAGTTTAGTAAAAAACAAGTTATTTCTGTAAAACGTTGCCATGGTTGTGCCAAAATCCTGCTGTACAGAATTACTACACGCACGTTGACGGCTGACACTAAAATAAGTTTATGACTCTATGACCGCCCTCTACGGCTCCATAGACAAATATTGTAGCGATCTGTCCAGCTGTCCAGTGGTAGCTGATCCATTTAGAATTAATTAATTGAACAAATATCATTGGGATATAATAAAATTTATCTACACTCATATTGTAAGTTCTCTAAAATGTGTTCGAAAACGGTAGGCAATGGCTAGCATTACCACGACCGATTTTAATATGATAAGCTTTTTATCTGTGGCAGTAACGTAATTTTAACTTTTCATGCTCAAATATTGATGTGCTATGAGTTTTGATAACATAATGTACACCTGCACCCTCCCGCGCGGCCGCCGACAGCCTGACACGCGCCCGCGCGGCCGCCGACAGAATCGAGTTGGTCATGGCGGTGCAATGGTTTCCGAATACGGCATTTTGGATAAATAATATGAGTGTAGATAAAGCAGTGTATGCAACTGTACGTAATTAGGCCTTAAAACACTCGTGTGATCTTATTATGAAACTCGCCTGCGGCTCGTTTCATAAAACCACACTCATGTTTTAAGGACCCTTATTACGTAACAGTTACATAAACTACTATACGGAAAAATAAGGATGTATTGAAAAATACATTCGATTGTATACACCGGCCAAATCAACGTTTGGAATCATCTTCTTACTTTAATTTAGGAGAGGCCATTTAGCTCTTCCAAATCTAATTCACGCTTTCAATCTTCAGTAAAAGACGTCAGTGAGCCGTCAAAGATTATATCACCAATCGTGGAATCACGAGACAGATCTCACGGAGACATTCGTGATTTATAATCTCATTTAGAGGCCGATTGTGCGTGGCGTTGGGGCGACGGACAATCTAGACGCGATCTGCGTGAGATCTACTTCGTGGTCTTATACTCTTGTAAATGGAGGTCATTGCTCGGCCTTTTGGTATTCCGCCATTCCTCTCTGCTTAGTGCAAAGCATTTCGCACGCACAGATTTGAGAGAGACCTTCACTTAACCTGAGATGCCTAAGACTAAGATGGTCGGGTTTTTATTGTATGTCACCGTAGCTGTCACGTTCTAACTCTCTAGTAGACATGTATGTAAGTGCGAAGGCGGCGCCTGACACGATTGGCGATAAATTACAACATATAGCCATTCTAGCCTAATTGTTCTGGTCCATGGTCAAATCGTAGTTTTTCAATGACACGGTTTGCGCCCAGTAGAACACTGATTGATTTAAAAATAAGCTCGAGTACCTATTTTTTTAATTATATGTTTTAAATCGCTGTCCAACAGGCCTCAGACAGGCGTTAAATCATTCGATTTAAACTGATCTACTCGATCAGTGTAATTTGTTTTTGATTTGATTTAGATATTGAATATGAATGCACTTATCCAGAAGAGACATGTAGCTTATGATCATGGTATTTTTATTATATATAAAGTTGGTAACTTAATTGTATTATATGTAAAAATAAAATTCTTAAAGTCAATACAATAAGTAGAGTATGTCAAAAACATTGTTTATAATCACGATGGCAAAAGAAGATCATATTAATGACAAGTCCGTAACAAATCAAGATTTTATTTAAAATTTAAGATACCGCTACATACATAATTCATACATTCATGCTATATACATAATTCACCAACCAACCATCCAACACAACCAACCAACATACCAACCACCACGACCAACACCAACCAACCAATATGATAACCAACACCTAACCAATCAATACATTCGAGCAAATAAAAAATAAACATGAACAACTGTTTTCATCTAAATAATGTTTAATTCGTGGTTTACTCAGAGTTTTGTCGACTATTTCCGACGGAAACGTTCCTCTGCTAAACTCAGTAACGAGAACTTAAAAACCTCATTAGTTGGAGTTGGTGTTTCCGTGTTTGTGCTGGCTGCTAATTGTTATTTGCCCCGTTTTAACATTTAACTTTATGTACAACGTGAAGAACGTGTTGCTGGTTAGTGACATTTCGCGACTATAAACTTAGTTTCATTATAATATTTAATCGTGATCGTGTACAATTTTACAAGTGCAGTCAGTCACCTGCACTTGTAAAATAGTTATGCTCCACATCCTCGTCAACAATGGCCGCAAATATATCTGACACAATAAGTTGGTTATGGTTGTCTGGAAGAGATCGCTCATTAGCGATAAGACCGCCTGTTGTTTGCCTCTTTTTTCTATGTATTTTTTCAACTGTGCTGTTTTTTTTTTTTGAGGTGTGCAATAAAGTATTTATTCATTCATTCACAATCTTATTTCTGGGATCAGAGCGTGTCACATATTTTTGCGATGTTCGTTGAGGAAGATGCTGTTACAGATAGCTGTAAAACATTAAACTATTAAATTAGTACTTATTTTTTGATGGAAAGTGATTTTGAAAATCATAAGTGAGAGAGCCCGCGAATCCTAATCGAAGAATATTTACATTGATTTAGAACTTTTTAAGAGTGCCACTAAAGCATTTAAGAAGGTTCTGACTGAAAGGTTATCGGTATAGGTAGGGTTATTGTAAATATCAGTATCGAAGCATTCATAGCACTCGATTCCCGCTGACTTGCCTAATTTTCGGATAGTTGAACTAACGGAAAGCCAAATTACCTCCGGGTTACCCACGAACATTATTGCCGCACCGCTACTGGTTAGGTTAGATAAAAACTAGCGAATCATTGCCGGGAAGTTCACCCATTTGTAATAGTCAGTAAGCAAATATTGGACGAACGACCAACGTTGACGACTGGGATAAAGTCTGCACCCCATTTGCTAAAGACCCCGCCCCTAACCGCAGGGCGCAGCATCCCTTTGCGAACTCACATCCTCTCTATTCCATGTACCCCTGGTAGTTTTATTGCATATTCATCGCAGATTTAGTTTTCGCAAACCTTTGGGGCAGCTTTGAAATCCCGGCTTTTCTTTGTCCGTACTCCGTGCCTAAATTGAACTAAGCTTTACTTGTATTTAAATGATTCACCTGAACCACATTCATGCGAAACCTACGTAGTGCCCAGTGCCTACCTGAAGAATGTAGTTTGCGCGGTTTATAGATTTCGAAAATGATGATAAAATGTCAAAATCTTGGCATAATTTAAGCTCGGAACCAGAAAATTGATGACAACTAAGTCATAAAGTTGTTGAAGAATCGCCGCCATCGCATGGCATTTTAGAAATATATTAAGTACAAACAGCAACACACTTAACTGACCATCGATAGACCCTATGGCGTTACAATACAAATGGTCAGTTAACAGTGTTGGTGATGGTACGTAAACAATACGGACTATAAAATATCTTCAACGTGTATCCAAGTTTATCGTTCACCTGCTTATAAAAAAATCGATTCCGTGCCCTTTCTCGACAGAGTACAAAAATTAAGCTCGCAACACTTCCTTCTCGTTTCTGCGGTCCTAATGGATGTGTGAATTCATAATGCTCCCCGGGGACTAGGCGCCACTGAAGCCATTCATTCACTTTTGTTCTTTATTGTCACACTTTAACGATTTTCTCAGGTAAGTGTGTTTCTCGTGTGTTTTGGCATCAACTTTTACAATTTTCGTCCATATTGTCATATTTACAGAGCAAAGGGTTGAATGTTATAATCGTGTTACTAGGGTACTATAAACGCACATAAGTTAAAGTCGAGATGAAAATGTGTGAGCGGCAAGGGATCGAAATGCTCACAGTACCTGGCCACCCCTTTTTGTTATAGTTACTGTAGCTGAAGTGTTTGAACCCATTTGTTACAATTAAGCCTTTTAGACGGAGACCTGTCTACGTCAGATATGACACAAAAATGAGAGCAACGAAACCCATCTACTTAGTTTACTATGCTATCCTTATTTCTAGATCCGGGCATCTAGCAGCTGTTCATTGGTGGAGGTCTAAGAATGCAAACCACTTCAAGAATACAAATCCTTAAAGTAGAGTATATTATTGCCAAGGGATTCTGATGGGGGAAAGAAAGAACAAATGATGTATAACATAGTTCACAGTTTGTTGCCTACAGTTTTTGTTTAAATATAGGCCCTGTCCTCTATAAATGAGACAACTTCGGCAGTTTTTACCTATATTGGTATTACTTTTTTGAAACTCAAATATTGTATTAGCCTGTCACTGTGACCTCCACCCATTAAAAGCTGCCAGATGCCCTCACCTAGCAATAAGGATAGTATAGCAATCTAACTAGACGGGTTTTGTTGCTCTCATTATTGTGTCATATTAGACGTGGCCAGCGCTTAGTCCATTTTGGGATTTTGTCAACTAGTTAACTGGCAACTGAGGTAAAGTCTACCAAAAATTAGTTAAGTGTGTATAGTCACGGTCTTGAATTTGTAGACCACTTAAGGTAAAATATCGTATAGCAAATCGAAGTAACCTACAGCTACTAGTACGTTGACTGATATATTGACATTGGCAACTGCATAGTTACGTTTATTCGTATCTAGTGGCAACCGCTCCAGTTAGGGGCTCCGTAATTTAGCTGCTTAATACTGTTGCAAACATTAACTAGAAATGTCACATAAGCCTCGCCATCTTTGAAAGAATACGACAGGCTTGTTTACTAAAGTCAAATCAGCTACTCTTTAGAAAACGATACGAACGAACGAAATTAAAATAAATCCACCTCCTTTTTATAAAGATACTACCAAGCCAAACAATTTACTTATGCTTTCGGGCAAATAAAAAAATGTCAATCATTGAAGAAAGTATTTAATATCATTTATATATTTTAACGGACTGAACTAAATATTACTTCGTGGCTGTGATGCATATAAACATATAGTTTGCAGTAGTCCAATTCCAGATAATCGACTAAACTAGACCTGATATGTCCCAATGCTAAGCCACAACTTTTTTTTCTCATTCTCAACCAAACCAGGTTCTGACCATCTACGCCAGATGTAAGGAAAGCATATTTTCTTCCAAAATGCTGAATCTCGATATGGTCCTCGGCTCTAGCACAAGGTCAAGCGGTAGGTAGTAAACGAGTTCGCCAACAAGAGCAAATAATTCCTCATCTCCAAATTGCCTGAATACTGAGGAATGTTGAGGAATCGGTACTTTTCGACATTTCGATTACTCGCCATTTTCATCCCGTAAAATAAAAAGTATTCGCTACGGTTAAGAAACGTTATATATTTTAATATTTTCTTTTGTGACATCGACATTTCATATGTCACTGTCGTGTTTGAGCGTTATATGTATATTTGTAAGATTCATTAGTAGTTGCTATTTGTTGTCGACATAGTTTTTTTTGATATCTCAAACAGCTCGGCCTAAATCAATGTCAAAAATATATTATCTATGCTCGCTCTCTTCTTCCAAAAATGGCCGCATACGCAAGTCGTAATTCTTTATATAAAATGTGAAAATATTAGTTTTAGTGTTTAATCCTAGTAAAAAGTTTGTGGAAAGTGAAAATACAGGATTAATTTGAAGAAATCAGTATTTTATTCAACCTTCATCCACCAATTGAACCAGTTTTATCCAAAATCTATTTGTGCCGGCCACATGGTCGGACATGGTCCAAACGTACCGGATTTATTGAAATCGAAGGAAGATCACAATGGAAGTCGAATCTTACTTGAAATTACAGCAAAATACAGAACAGAAGATAGATAAGGCCGCTTCTAACCTCAAAAAATCGCCTAAAGCGCGGATTACCATTACATACTTAGAAACGAGGTTAGAACTGTTAGAAGGCCTTCTAACAGTTCTAACCTCGTTGGTCGGTGGTGGTGAACGATTTCCTACTGGAAATCGTTCGAGAGCAACCACGAAGCTATTTTGTTACAATCCGAAGATCCAAGCATTGCGTACTTCACAACTGAGGCTTATGACAGAGTAGAAGAAAAATACATTGAATATAAATGTCAGTTAAAAGAGGCCTACGACAAAATCAAACCCCAAGCCAGTTTGCCGACAATGTCATCCACAGTTCACTCGCACAATAATCTGCAAAATGAATCCAATATATCCAGTGCAGTGAAACTACCAAGAATTATTATCCCAGTGATCTCCGGCAAGTATGCAGAGTGGCCTACCCTTCATGACTTATTTGAATCTGTGATCAATAGCAACCAAACTTTAGCACCTGTGCAAAGGTTCCATTACTTGAAAGGCCATCTGACAGGTGAGGCAGAGCAATTAATACGACACACACCCATAACTGATGCCAATTATGAACAATGTTGGACATTATTAAAGAAAAGGTACACTCGCTCAGCAACACTCGCTACATTTCATCATGCATACTTAACCGTTTAACAAGTCAAAAGAGCTTATCCACAGCCGTTTCTTATGGGATCAAACAAATATTAGACACAACAAATGAGTGTTTAAGTGCTCTCACCAACATGAACATTGACATTTCAACCTGGGATCTCGTCATTCGTCGTCGTCACCTGATCATACAGAAGCTTGATGAGATCAGTGTGAGTTCAGACACACTACCAACTTTTAGTGAATTTTCAATGTACCTGGAATGCAGATTTAGAGCATTAGAGTTCATAGAGCCAAGTAACAAGAGAGAAACTAAACCGAAAGAAACCGAGCGACCTAAAGTGTTCAGCGTTACTACATCAGCGCCTTCCATATCCTGTCCATGCTGCGCAGAGGCACATTTATTGTACCAATGTAAGCGGTTTAGCCAGGACTCAGTACAACAACGGCGGGACTTTGTCAAAAATAAGGCGTTGTGCTTCAATTGCTTCGGAGCAAAGCATTCTGCAACACAGTGCAAGCGAAATACATCATGTAGGCGCTGCGGTCGTCGTCACCACTCCCTGCTGCATCTGGACAGCGAGCAACCATCTTCAACGCAGCCAAGCCGAGTCAGTGAAGTGGAAAAGATCCACAGAGATGTTACGGGTAACATTCGGGGTCTCGTCGGCTCCTTATCTTGCAGTCAAAAGTTTACAGCAAGTGGCTAAAGATGATGGTAAAGATTATCCATTGGCTGCAGGAAAGGTGCTGACAGATTACTTTATGGATGACTTGCTGAGTGGGTGCGAGACTGATGATGAAGCCATCCAAATCATACGGAAATGGTCAGTTTGCTAAGTAAAGCTGGGTTTGAATTACAAAAACGGGCAAGCAATAGCCAAAAATTGATGGAAACAATTTATCCACACCCAGTTAGTAGCCTTGAGAAAGACATAAAACTGGATGACATGATCTAAATCCTAGGCTTGTCATGGAATCATCAGACCGACTCATTTCACTGCAAGGTTAACTTACCTCCACAGCCAACCCCCGTCACCAAACGAAACATCTTGTCTGACATATCACGTCTTTTTGATCCACTGGGATGGATTTCTCCAGTCATTATCCGAGCCAAGATATACATGCAAAAACTGTGGGTTTCAGGTCACTCGTGGGACCAGGAAGTAACTGCCAACCTGCTGACGGAGTGGAACGAGTTTCGGGAGCAGCTGCCGGTTCTCAACAGCTTCACCGTGTCACGATGGGTTGGTGTCAGGCAAGACTCAAGCGATATCCAGCTACATGGCTACTGTGACGCCTCCACCGACGCTTACGCAGCAGTCGTATTCCTTAGGGTAATGGATCATGAAGGTAATGTCACCGTCCATTTAGTTGCAGCCCGAACGAAGGTCTGTCCAATCCGCCAAATATCCATACCCCGACTTGAACTTTCCGGGGCAGTACTATTATCCAAACTGCTGGCAGAAGTATCCGCTGTCCTATCCATTCCAGTCAGTCGTTGCAGAGCTTGGACAGACTCAACTATAGTCCTAGCATGGCTTCAAGGCGAGCCAAACCGTTGGACAACGTTTGTAGCCAATCGCGTTACTGAGATCCTATCCATACTAAACAATGATCAGTGAGCGCATGTCGAATCCACCAGCAACCCTGCAGACTGTGCAAGTCGAGGTATGTCACCAACCGATTTAATCCAATTTGAGTTGTGGGTCCAGGGCCCAGCATGGCTACAAGACCCTAACTACCAGCATCCAACATCTGAGCCCCTATTATCTACTGAGCTTGAAGCCAAACCCAGCAATGTACAGGTATGTACGGTTTTATCCTCTGATCAGCCATCCGAAGAGTTGAGTGTATGGACTAAATACTCATCTGCGACAAAGACAATAAGAGTAATAGCTTATTGTCTCAGATTTTGTAAAAAACTGAGAGGGGAATCGTTTCCGTCCTATCTGACTGCAAAGGAGCTCGATAATGCCTTAAAAGTAGGTATCAAAGCAAGTCTTTTTATCAAAGCAAGTTAACTAATTTGAATAATTCTCATCCACTCCCACGAAGAAGCATTATTTTATCATTGTGTCCCTTCTTGGACGAGGATGGCATTATGCAAACACGAGGGAGGATCGAATATAGTGATCATTCCTATAATGTCAAGCATCCTATTATAATGCCACGTGACCATCACCTATCAAGGCTCATAGCGACGCTCACTCTAGGACACTCCATGGAGGTCCACAACTGACTCTTAACTATGTGAGATCCAAATATTTCATCATCAGCGCCAAAAGCGTAATAATAGGCACGTTTTAAGTGTGTAAGGTGCCTTAAGTATAGGACTACTAAATCTCACCCATTCATGGCTGATTTACCCCGTAGTAGGGTAACAGTCTCTCGACCGTTTGAACGCACCGGGTGTGACTACGCCGGACCTATAAATATAAGGATTTCCAAAGGTCGAGGATGCAAAAGCTATCAGGGCTACATTGTACTGTTTGTCTGTATGGTGACCCGGTCTATACACCTGGAAGCAGTAAGTTCACTCACCACAGAAGGTTTTTTAGCCGCTTTCAAACGATTCGTAGGACGTCGAGGTCCCTGTAGGGAGATTTGGAGTGACAATGGATCAAACTTCGTTGGCGCGTCCAAAGAGCTGCGTATCCTCTTCCAGCAGGGTGAGACTTCAGTCATGAAGGAGATCGCTGAGGCCTTGGCTAATGACGGTACCGAGTGGCACTTTATTCCACCCCGAGCACCCAATTTCGGTGGACTTTGGGAACAAGGCGTTGCTTCTACTAAATATCATCTACAGAGCTCGGATTTTTCACGGCAAAACAAAACACTAGCGTAATTTAGCCAGTGCTTGAAATATTATTTTATCGATATCGATAATTCAGAACTAGAAGAAATAAAAGTCACCAAATAAAATTAATATGTAATAAAACTAATAAAAACATTTGTATAAAGTTACTATATATTAGAAACAGACGCAATTTCTTCTTCAAAATCTACGTCAGTACACACAGCAGCACAAGACATTTTATTTGGGTAATAGTGATAGGAGTAGATGATCATTATCTTTTCAACATTCTCTGGGAGTAAACAGTTGCGTTTATCACTATAAATCCATTTATGTACACTAAATGTACGTTCAACTTCAGTTGACGTCAAGGGAGCAAATTTATATAATTCATTATCAGTTCGGGTAATATTTTCAGATATGTCTCTTAAAATTTCGTAATCAGGATTTCGTTCGAGCACGGCTTCAAATTTACGTATCACTGGTAAAAGTTTACTCCAGTTTACGTAGCAACGAACAGTATCCAGAATGAGGAAGGATTCCGCAATGGATAAAGTCGAACATTGCAATTGTTCTATTGAAGAGGCTATTACTTCGTAGTTGTCGCGAATGAAATTTAACTCCGGTCGTAGTTTGCGTGTTTGAAAACATTTTTTTGCAGCTCTTATAGCTGCCGAGTCATTAGCAAGTATGGAGACGACATCACGTATTTGATCATAGTATTGAGCGTAATATACCGCAGCAGATATCCAAGTTCCCCATCTGGTGATAATTGGCTCGGGAGGTAGGGGAATGGACGGATATTTTGCCTTAAAAAGGCGTACACGCTCTGGAGATTTTAGCAATATCTTTTTGACATTCGATATCAACCCATCCACACCTTTGAAATTATCTCGCACTTCTTCGGCAACCCGGTGCAGACCATGAGCTAAACACGTAATGTGTTTCATACGAGGAAACGTTGCTTTTAAAATACGACCGGCTTTAAGCATATATGCGGCACTATCTGTGCAAAGTAAAAGCAAATTGTTTACGTTGTCATTGAAAGAATTTTGAAACAAAAATTTTAATTGATTTATTATTAGGTTTGCTATTGTTTCCCCATTTACCTTCTCTAAAACCTTCGACCCCAAAAGATAAAATTGCTTAGAACAATTTTTTTGCAAAGACCGAATCACCACGTTTGTCACACATTTTCCCATGAAATCTGGTGTTTCGTCTATAGATATCCACAAATAATTGGTTTTGTTTACCTCTCTTATACCCTGTATAGTTTTTTTGTACACGAGATTTAAATAAATTTTTCGCAGGGTCGATTCGTCCGGTAAAGAAGTCATAGAGCAGTCGCAACATAAATACTTGTTAAAAAAATGACGAAAATTATTGTTGTTGACTGTTGCCCATGGTATGTTGCATGAAATAAGAAAAATAATTAAATCGAAATAAAATTGATGTTTCCTATTTGGTTGCCCCGAACGGTAATTGTGGCGGTTGCTTTTCACATGATTCTCAATATTGCATTTCTTCTCAGTTTTAGATGCATATCGCACATAGAGCAGTATATAGTGGAGGTCACTTCATTATAGACTAACTCAGGGTGATTTTCAATCCACGTTTTGATCCGATCTTGTACATTACTCATTTTTGTATTAATTGATACCTTGCAATATTAAGTTATTATACGTATATCCAACACGTCGGATTCAATGCGTTGCGAAATAAATAATACCTAGATGCAATTTACGTTTTATACGTAATGAAATGACAGTTAAAGTGTGAATGTCATATGTCATGTGAGATGAAATTTGCAGTCGTTTCTATCATTTTAAATGAGGTGGTATAGTTACTTCGTTCTAAGTTGTACATGCAGACCTACCTCTTTGTTGCTCGACTATGGCAAAGCTAAAATGAAAAGTTATTTTATTACTTATACAGGATGTCCGGTAATTAATGCACAACCTTCTAACCCCCAGTAGGTCACCTTAGACTGGTCAAAAATATTGATTTTGAGCTCTAGTAAGTCTCCTGTTTTTCGAAATTTTCGCACGTTTGTTAGTTTTTAAATTTTGACATTCACACTGATAGGTGTACCATCGAATAAAAAAAGAAAAAATGTACTGAGGCAATACCTGTCATATACTCTAGTAAGACTCGATAGGTGTCGATAAAATAATATTTCAAGCACTGGCTAAATTACGCTAGTGTTATGTTTTGCCGTGAAAAATCCGAGCTCTGACATCTATCACCTCACCTTTGAGGAGATATCGACGGTGCTGGTGCAGTGTGAAGCCTGTCTTAACTCCAGACCGGTGTACCAGCTCCCAGCAAACCAGGTAGATGCCAGTCCACTCACCCCAGGACATTTCTTAGTTGGCGAAGCTCTGGTGACAGCCCCAGATCGCAACTACGAAGAGTCTCAAATCAGCCCCTTACACAGATGGCAGCTCACACAGAAACTCATGCAGCAGTTCTGGCGAAAATGGTCTCAGGAGTACCTGACAACGCTCTATCAGAGATACAAATGGACTAAAGTCACCCCGGAGCCACAGATAGGTGACGTAGTGTTAGTTAAGGAGGATGATCTCCCGCCCTCGAAATGGTTATACGGGTTAGTACAAGAGAAGCACCCTGGTCCAGACAATGTCACTAGAGTCGTTACCTTAAAATGTAAACATTCCCAACTTGTCAGACCTGTTTCCAAATTAATAGTGTTGCCTGTTGCCAACTAGTATTATAGTTATTGTCTTTCTGTATTCTTATCTTGCTACTGGTAAGAGTATGTTATCAATATGTGTTAAATTTAGTTTAGGTAACCAAATGGTTCTGTAAAATTCATATGGTTGATACTATTATTGTATAACTTTAAGTACTTAATGATGTTCCTACAAGGTTGTTACTAAAGTTCCTATTAATACTTATAAATGCTACTAGTTATTTAAAACTAAGTGTACCTAGAGATAAAGTACTTATTCAAAATGACTGATAGGAAAGAGTAGTATTTGTATCAATATAGTAATAGGTATACTTATCTTATAAGTGTTTTTTTTATAATTTTATAGGGTTATAAAAAGGGTTGTAAACCGTCTGATGTTTAATGATACTCACTTTGTACGGGTATGTCATTAACAAGTGTTTAGCATACAAATGTAACTTGTCTTGGTTAAACTGTTATCTCTATTAATAGATTGTTGTCAAAGTTTTTTTTTCCCTCATGATCTCTTCCTTATAGAGTGGGTGAACAGTGTACCTTTATATTGTTTTGTTTTAAAATTATATAGAGTTCAAGTTATCTATTAAGGTCATGTTAATCTTAGCTTAGTACCTTAGTAATGCGCAGTGCTTAAAGCTCGTTATGTATGCACTTCTATATTTCTGTATGATGTAATGTCATGGCGGGCGGTAAGAAGAACATTCTGTTCGTGGCGGGCGGGATGTTTGAGCGTTATATGTATATTTATAAGATTCATTAGTAGTTGCTATTTGTTGTCGACATAGTTTTTTTTGATATCTCAAACAGCTCGGCCTAAGTCAATGTCAAAAATATATTATCTATGCTCGCTCTCTTCTTCCAAAAATGGCCGCATACGCAAGTCGTAATTCTTTATATAAAATGTGAAAATATTAGTTTTAGTGTTTAATCCTAGTAAAAAGTTTGTGGAAAGTGAAAATAAAGGATTAATTTGAAGAAATCAATATTTTATTCAACCTTCATCCACCAATTGAACCAGTTTTATTTTATCCAAAATCTATTTGTGCCGGCCACATGGTCGGACAGTCGATAGGTTCCAGAAATAATATCTATGGAGTCTCTAATGAGTATTTTATTTCATAAGAGCTCCAAATCAATCCGATTGCATAAACTTTTGGAAAATATGTTGATTTAATTTTATCAACCCCTTCAACCTATAAACCTCTATGGATACAACTTTATTTCCGATTCTTAGTTTCGGCACCGAGTAAATAATAGTACTATACAGAGGTCCGTCTTTGACGTTACGAATCATGTTGTCCCTTGTTGTATCAGATACGTCGTGTCAAACTCAATTTTTTTGACAGAGATGCACACCCTTGGTTTCGGTGTTGGTAGTTTTGTCGTTTTCTTTACAATTGGTCGATTTGAATTCGTATTCAATCGTGTAATCTCGTTAATGTATAAAACTGCAGAATTGTGAAGTTTCAAAGTGGCGTCATTTGGCAATTACAATGACATGTAAATACAATTTTTAAACTGAAATTTTCGACCTTATTGCATGTTGAGAGTACAAGACATTTTAAGGAAAAGGGTTACATATTGAAGTCCATGACATGTACATATTCAACGTTTATAAATTCGTAAACAAACTATAACACAAAAGCTTAAGGTGAGTGCATCCATTTTGTAAAGAGAGATTGTTTATTTCGTTGTAGCTCATCCTATTTCACGATGGTCGGTACTTACATTCGTACCGTTGCGTGTTTTTATTTTAGCCATTTTCGCCTGGCGCAAGTTAGCGACAACGAAACGATGTTTCGGAAAGCTCGTAAATCGTAAACATTGCAAAGTGAAAAAAAGTGCTTTATATTCGAAGTAAATTTTGTGGCGTCGACTTCAGTTTGCATTTAGGACTTTATTTCATTGTTATAGAACAAAAATTGATTTCTACGTTCATCTTAAATTTTTGCTATTTCTTCTTCTTTGCTGCTTTTTTGTCCGTCGTATTTTGATGATTTATCCAGTTAACGAGTTGCACGCTAAAATCCCTCGGAATCACTTCTCATAAGGCAGGTGTGAAAACAAGCCACATAACGTTTTTGGGGCGTCTCCCATCCCCTCACTTACACCGCGACGGGCGCTACAATTTGTCATTGTGTTGTCTGCGTGCGATTTTACGGCCACTTTCCGTCCGAGCTAAATGCCCGCGCAACGAGCCGACTCCGAGCTCTTTCCTTTTTTCCTCCTTCAGATTAAATCTGGCTAGCGGAGATAGCAGCCGGCTTAGTCTTGCATATTCACGAATAAGTTTTAAATGCGATTTGGAAAATACCGTTGCTATCTTCAAAGCGGTTTGAATTTCTCGTCTATAAGTTCTGAATTCATTATCCACCTCGGCTTGGACCTTTTATGCGTCTCGATTTGTTGGTTTTAGTCGCGATTCTGCACAAACGATTTTACATACAAATACATATGTTTTGGATTCACTAGCACTAGTATTGTCAATGTTTTGTGCGATTCATTCTCTAAAATTAAGTTGTCGGTAAGGACGATTGCTTGCTGCATTTTGCAAACCAGTATAAATCCTTTTGCCTAAGAATATTACAACTTTTTCCTGGTGGTAATGGTAAGGTGATGTCAACATGTTCGCGAATAGCGATGCTTCCCTTGGGGGTATGCGCCGGCGACCACTCATTGTAATTATAAAACTCATTCCGGTCTGAATAAACTCTTGTCGCATTATATGCGCCTAGTTCTCTGGTGCGGTTATGTGACACGCCATTACTGCCGGTAATATTTATAATAGCGACATGTTTGTTTGTTCAAACTGTCACTCACTCAAAAGTCAAATCATAAACATTCTTAACATGCTTATCACGTATTTTTCTATAGAAAAAATCATCCCCCTGATATCCAAAAAAGCCGATGGGGTGCTTCGGTAGCGTCGGTACCCTAGCGACAGCGTGTTGTTATTATTATGAAGTTACTAACCGTGAGTAGGTACCTAAACAAACTCTTGTAACTCTCTGTGTGCCTAGTAAGTCCGTGTGGTATAATATGGCGACACTGTTACTCATTCTCGACCAAATAAATGGTGGTTATTTTTAATACACTTATGTATAAGTTTCCTCGTTTAGAACTCAACTTACCAATTTTATGTGTAACTGAATTTGTTTCTCAAGTAAATGAAGCTAATGCAGCCGCAAATAATGATAATAATGATAATACAAAGTTAAATTATCCCATTCAATGTTAACTTTTGGTTTGGGACAAGCTTATTTATTTAATAGTTTGGATTTTTAGATGAATGGACCAATGAAGGGAGGGATAGGGTTGCGCAAGCGACAGCGACCAATCGTTATCATAACTCCGTTCCATTCACGCCCGAATAAGCTCTTGCAGCATTCTGAGAGTAAGCTCTTGCAGCATTCTGAGTGCCTGGTATGCCATGCGTTAAATTATTACAACACGTTCATTCTCACTTTTTAGGATTCCGTAGCCAAAATGGCAAAAACGGAACCCTTATAGTTTCGTCATGTCCGTCTCTCCGTCCGTCCGTATGTCACAGCCATATTTATCAGAAACTAAGTCGTATCATAATGAAATTTAGACATAGGGTGTATTTTGTATGCCGCTATTTATAGTTCAAAATCTGTAAGAATGAACTTTTGACGCATCGCAACGCCCGTAGAACGTAAACGAGCAAGACACTTTGAAATTATAAACAAAATCCCATAACGATTTTACAGCTTGTCATGTACGTAAACACAATATTTCACTTTTTATAAACATAACTTAATTAATGTTAAATTTTTTCATATCTTAGTTATTGAATATTTTACGATAACAATTTAGCATGCAAACAGTTACGGTCTACGCCTCCTTTTTTTTAAATTTAGTGTTGTAACCATGTCTGCTGATCCGATTCATATAACATTTCCGTAAGTTGATAAAATCGATTATGTAATCAATAGACAATACAAGACTTTCTTATCATATTGTATTAATTATGGAATTATTATAATTATTTATAATGCCATACATAATTAGTAGATAACAATTATTAATAGTAGTTTATGTAACTGTTACGTAATAAGGGTCCTTAAAACATGAGTGTGGTTTTATGAAATGAGCCGCAGGCGAATTTCATAATAAGATCACACGAGTGTTTTAAGGCCTAATTACGTACAGTTGCATACACTGCTTTATCTACACTCATATTATTTATTATAAATGCCGTATTCGAAAACCATAGAATGGCCGCCATTGTACCGCCGCGGCCATCTCGATTGTGTCGGCGCGGCCAACTCGATTGTGCCGGCGGACGCGCGGGCGGGTGTCGCCGGCCGCGGGCGCGTGCAGGTGTACATTATGTTATCAAAACTCAGAGTACATCAATAATTGAGCATGAAACGTTAACATTGCGGTACTGCCACAGATAAGAAACTTATCATAGTGAAATCGTTTGTTGTAATGCTGGTCATAGCCTACGGTTTTTGAACGCATTTTAGAGGACTTACAATATGAGTGTAGATAAATGATCATTTCCTAAATAGTTTTATGTTCTGCTTTGTTATAGTTAAGTTTTCCTTTTTTAATTTATTTTTGTATATTAGGCATAACTGCATACAACTCATCTCAACTCATATTCTCGGTGGAATCACTGACTTCCGAGTCACAGGCATCCGCCTAGTTCGGGAGACAGAGGCTCAGTTCCGGTGAAACTGTTTCAAACCTAATACATAAGTCTCTCTTAAACTATTAGCGTACTGTGCAAATATTACTTACACTTATATTAGGTTTAAGTCAATAAACATTATTCTTTATTCTCTTATTCTTATTGTTATAATTTGAGAAGATTAGTGATACAAAATATATAGGCATGTAACAAGAAAAAATCGGTTGTAGTAAAATCGATTCGAACAATTCATAAATAATCGCTAAATTTGACAAACGATACGTCTTAGCCCCATCACTAATGACGTCAATACTGAAGTGTCAAAAGTTCATTCTTACAGATTTTGAACTATAGTTATGTAGTTAAATTGCAGAAAAAAATATTTTGTACATGTAAGTAAATTAAAAAAAATATTTTTACCAAATATCATCATTAATCGATAGGTCTTTAAAAATAACATCGAGGTTTTTTTGAACTTTGGCATTAAGTGAATATTTTCGAAAGTCAGAAAAAATGTGTCACCCCTGTAATATACCTACGCCTTATCACATACTTTCTACGAAAATTGTTTTGAACATTATCAGTTCAGCCAATTTTGAGTTATCTCCATAAAACTTCTTCCATTGGCATCAGATAAGACCTATTGGTATTAGTTTGGTACTTATACTACTTATTCCATTGAAGGTACGGAACCGTCCATTATGCGTGGTCCGACACGCACTTGGCCGGTTTTCTTAATTCATGCCAAATATTGTATATACCTCTTTGCATCATGCATCTATTATGGCCAAATTGAGAGAGGTGACATTGTGTATTGATTGTTAAGTCATTGAATTGGAATACCGTTTTTTTAAATGGAAAGATGATGTTATCTCGTTTACCACGAGCCTCTAGGGGTTGCGCGAGCGACCATTCGCTAAAATTACGATCCCCATTCTAAATAATCATACTTTTGTGGCTTTCTGCATGCCTGGTACATGAGTGAGTCATTTGAGTCATATGACGACATTGGCATTGTTTTGGAATGAACAGTTCAAAATGAGGGTTTCCGGAATCGATTTTTTCATCAGGTGGCGGCACTGTGCTGTGCACTGTGATAAGAGCTCTTTTTGACAATGGCTGTCAAAATCTACCAATAATAGTTGATTGTGTAACAAGGGAGCAAAATGAAATATTTACGGTGAGGGCGTGTATTGAATCCCAAACGAAGCGATGGAGTCTATAATAGAATCCCGAGCGCAGCGAGGGATTCTAAAGTAGACTCCTGAGCGTAGTGAGGGATTCAAGTGTTAACGCCCAAGGTGAAAATAGTTTTGCTCCTATGTGACACATACTGCTTTTCACACCACCTTAGAGAATTTTTATTTTTATTGGTGAATCATATTTATTTTAACTTTATATGTGCTTCTAATGTATAGGTGAACCAGGATCTATTGAGGGTGCGCCATGTTACGGAAATTTGTTGGTACTAATTTCTAGCAATGGCAACAATTTTAATAATAGACAACATCTACCCTCTATGATAGTTGTCAATATTGACAATGTCTAGTTTCGTGTGAATTATTATTAGACTGCAATAATCATGCCGAAAGTTTTAGATTTTACAGAGAAAAAAGTTGTAAATAGTGTATATAGTTATTTATTGGAAAAAAAACGTACGGGAGAGAAATTTCTTCCATTAGAAAACATAATGAAATTAGCATCTGAATTGACGGGTAAGTTTCAAACTTATGGACAAATGTCACTATAGTCAGGTCGTCACGAGTTGATGTCTTGTAATAATTTGATTTGTGTATTAGGTGTATCGCATGCATCGGTATCACGGATTGCTAGCGAAGGGCGTAAGGGCGGAATTAAACGACCAAACCTAAAAAAAGAAAACAAAAAAAGAAAATAGGTTTGGATGGTTTTGATTTATGTGTCATACGTCGTAAAATTCACGAATTTTATAGCGTAAAAAAAAAATACCAACAATAAAAAATTTGTGGACTGTTATTGCACAAGATGGGGTACAAATTCAAAAAATGCCGAAGCCAGAGACAAATTTTAATAGAAAGATTTGATTTTGTTGCTTGGCGTGAAAAATACTTAACTGAAATTGACAGCATTCGACGAAAAAACCGACCTATAATATATTTAGATGAATCATTTATACATACGTCTATAAATTATAACAAATGCTGGCAAAGTAATGAGGAACCGGGTGTGGCAGAAACTGTATCGACAGGAAAAAGATTTATAATGGTACATGCTGGAGGAGCCACAGGTTTTGTTCCAAACGCATTGTTGTTATATAATGACAAAGAAAAAAAAAGTGACTACCACGAGTCCATGAATAAAGATAATTTTAAAAAGTGGGTCACAGAAAAACTTATTCCCAATCTCGACAAAAATTCCTGTGTTGTCATGGACAACGCAAGATATCATTCTTTTCAGGTCAATAAAGCACCTAACACTCAATGGAAGAAGGGAACAATTGTCAAATGGCTCGATGACAATAATATTAGTTATCCGCGAAAAGCAACTATAGCCACTTTGCTAGTTATCGTGAGGAAAAATAAGCCAGATTCTAAATATGAAATTGACGAACTATTAAAGGCTCATGGCCATACTGTGATTCGATTACCACCGTATCATTGTGACTTCAACCCCATCGAAATGATATGGGGCATAGTCAAAAATAAAGTTGCATCGAAAAATGTCGCACACGGCGGAGAAGGTTTTTTAGATTTAGTGAAAAGCAGTTTTCAGGTACTACCACTTTCATTTCACATTAAATGTAGGCATTAAATACTCTATGCTAGCTTAGTAATCGGGTGATGATAGCTAGCCATACACGCACGGATTTGTCCGCCAGATGTGTCCGACAGATCTGTCCGGCGGACACATCCGTCCATGTGTGGCGAGAATTGAGCACGGATTTGTCTGCCAGACGTCCGTCCGCTGTCCGTACTTAATACTCCGCCGCCCATGCGCCGCCGTGTGTGGGTGATCGCGGATCAGATCTGAGATGTGTCCGCCGGACAAATCCCTGCGTGTATGGCAGGCTAATCTTAGCATCCTAAACCAGAAATAGTGCCACACTTCGCTATTCTGATACTACTTACGCCAGCCGGTTAGACTTTTAACGGTTTCATCATTTACGAGTATAACGGCATAAACGGCGACCAATCCGTCGGTTTCTTTTAGACGCACCTAATGACTTTATTAACTGCACGATTGTTTCGCATCCTTAATAATTTTTAAAAGTGCTTTTTTTTAAGGAAATAACTGCTAAAACATGGAAAAAATGTTGCGATCATGTAATAAAAGTCGAAAATGACTACAGGAAGTCAGATCATGCAATTGATTCCTTTATAGAAAAAAATGTTATTGAGGTTGGGTCTGATTCTAGCAGCGAGTCTAGTCAGTCAGAGTCAGAATACGCGTCAGATTTCTTGATGACTGAAGAATATTTAGATCCCGATTTTGAGTATAATGTTGAGAACGAGTCAAATTCCTTGATGACTGAAGAATATTTAGATCCCGATTTCAACTATGCTGAATAGAACATATTTGGTACGTTAAATAATTTTATTTGTAAAATTATCTACATAAATTCTTACTTATAACTCTTGCGTTACTTATTGACTTTACGCTATTCATTTTATCTAAATCGAGTCAGCCTTTTAAGCGTAAAAACCGAAGAAACATCCTTATTAAAGTTGTCGGAATAAAACAAAAATCATCTGCCAATTTCCATTGTCCCCACTATACAAATTGTTGCTATATAAAATTCAAAACGAGCGCCCTCTTGACAATACTCCCAAAGTTCTGGTTTACCTATACTTCCTGATTGTAATTAATCGATTAATTCAATAAGAAATATGTTTTTAATGACGGACTAGCTGAAAAAAGCTAATGTCTTAGAACAGAAAAGTGCCACTTTCTTCCCTCCTAGCAGGGAAGAAAAAGCCCGTATACGATTAGGTGGTGTGAAAAAAATATTAAACACTAGCCTTTTCCCGCGGCTTCGCCCGCGTACTATAAGTATACTCAAAAAGGATACGATACCCATGTTGATTTTCAGACTTTGTGACCACATTTGCCCCTTTTAGGGGTTGAATTTTCAAAAAACCTGAAACACGTGTTTACTCATTTATCGTTAGGAATACTCCCGTGAAGTTTCGAATAAAATAGTCTAACAAATCTTGACTCGCCATACAAACTTTGGACCCCCATTTTAACCCCTTAGGGAATTTTGAAAAATCCTTTCTTAGTGCGTCCCTAGACCTTGTAAGAAACCTACGTGCCAAATTTGGAATCTCTAGAACCAGCGGTTTGGACTGTGCGTTGATATGCCAGTCAGTCAGTCAGTCAATCAGTCAGTCAGTCAGTCAGTCAGTTTCTTCTTTTTAACCGACTTCAAAAAAGGAGGAGGTTCTCAATTCGTCTAAATTTTTTTAATTTTTTTTTGTATGTATGTTACTCGATATCTCCGAGAATCGTGAACCGATTTTCAAAATTTTTTTTTTAATCGAACGGGTATAATCCCCCGATGGTCCCGTTGGCACCAAGTCGGGGTCTGATGATGGGATCTTGGAGAAATCGAGGGAACTCTTCAAATGTTGTAGGTACATGTATGGCGCTTTTGGGGATTTATTCATTTAGTCAAGAATTTGCATTCAGAAAGGAGGATTTGGTGATAGGCAACTGATGATGAAAACCACAGATGGCCACTAGAACTCCTCAACGGCGAGTGTTTCGAAGGTAGCGATTAGATGTGCCGATTCGGATAGTCAAATTACTAGGAGGAAGCAAATGTACATGGTGCTATTGAATACGGTACCTTTAAACTGGTCTGATGATGGAACCGGAAAGTACCCTACAGAACTCCGTAACAAAACAACGTAACCAAGTCGTGTTTGGTGTTATTGGAATTGTCCTGACAAGCACTCTGAGTACAGACTATTTATTTTATTATCTAAAAAAGTCTAGTAAAAAAGTGTAGTAGTAGTATATTCCTCTGGTACTCCTAATGTTGCTGAATTGATGATAGAAGATATAACTCCTTAATAATTAAGAGTTAAAAGTGACGAGATGAGAACAATTGTTACCAAGTGCCACATCGGTCCATGAACACCTTCAGTGCGAGGCAGTAACTAAATATTTACTGTCTAGCACTGACCAGTGCCCGCCACACGAGACGACAGTTGTTTGGTCTCATTCAGTAATTATACTAGCTACAGTGTCCTTTCCCCATAAACACATATGTATTATTATTTAAGATTAACCGTGGCAGAAAACGGATGAAAAAAAAAAGAAATTACGGCAGATTGCGCAACCTCAACATTTCTATGAGCCTTCTCGTCATGGGGTCTATTCAATAACTTGTTTGCATCTAAGTCCGATAAAACGATGGCTTCTAGTGTTTTGACACGATTTAGAGCTACATAGGTCTGTCCTTTAGCGATTTTTTTTGCCTAAATCAATAACTGCCTTATAGAGTGTTGTGCCCTGCAGTTTGTGAACTGTTACGGCCCAACTTAAAATTATTGGTAGCATTCCTCGCTCGGTGTATCAAGTTAAGCCGATGAGCACGTTGTTCTTCGGTTTCGTTAGATAAGCGTTCGTCTATTAAGCCAATACGATGAGTACGCTGCTCTTCGGTTTCGTTTGACAAACGTTCGCGCATTAAACCAATCCGATGAATATGTTGCTCTTCGGTTTCGTTTGATAAACGGTCGTGTATCAAACCAAGCCGATGTGTACGTTGCTCTTCGGTTTCGTTTGACAAACGTTCGCGTATCACACCAAGCCGATGATCTTTCATCTTTTGTCTCATTAGAATGGCGCTGGCTCATCGAGGCAGCTCTTTTAGACGGTCTACCCATTATTCATTTTCACTAAAAAGTACAAAATAAACCAAACTTTTTAACAAAAAATAAAACCGCCTTCAAAAAAAACCCACACAAAAAGATTTACAAAAAAACATACAAAAAAAGGGTTTAGAAAAAAAAACCTGCCCTAAACACTAAAAAGAACAAAATAATTTTTTTCACACAAAATATTTAAGCTACGCTAATTTGAATCTGTACCTACATATGTTATATATTTACAACATTAACATATTAGGGCTTAACTGCAGAGTGATTTTTCATCAATAATATTTTACACGTCAAATATTATGTACCTACGCTAAATTATTATTTACCTATAAGAGATATTTACAATATTTACATAACAGTTCCGACTGCTTAGACGAAAGTATTACAATTTAACACGTATTTACATTTTTACAAACATTATTTATGTTTGGAGTCGGTGTAAGTACCTATTGTACCGACTCTTGATTCTGTAATTTCAAAACCTATTTTACGATCCTACACCAAGAAACGACACTTGCAATTTGGATAAGCGCATACAAAAATTCGCTATTTAGAGACGACCAACGACGTCTGCCCTCACGTGTTTGCCCGCGTTCGGGTCAAACACCCAGGCTCCTGCCCTCGCGTAAATGCTGCCTGCGCCTTGCTTATTAATATTGTTTCCCCTCACCCCCGGGTGCAGGCTGGCACCGACTCCAAACATAAATAATGATTGTAAAAATGTAAATATGTGTTAAATTGTAATACTTTCGTCTAAGCAGTCGGAACTGTTATGTAAATATTGTAAATATCTCTTATAGGTAAATAATAATTTAGCGTAGGTACATAATATTTGACGTGTAAAATATTATTGATGAAAAATCACTCTGCAGTTAAGCCCTAATATGTTAATGTTGTAAATATATAACATATTTAGGTACAGATTCAAATTAGCGTAGCTTAAATATTTTGTGTGAAAAAAATTATTTTGTTCTTTTTAGTGTTTAGGGCAGGTTTTTTTTTCTAAACCCTTTTTTTGTATGTTTTTTTGTAAATCTTTTTGTGCGGGTTTTTTTTGAAGGCGGTTTTATTTTTTGTTAAAAAGTTTTATATATTTAGATTACTGGTACTTACATTTAATGACGACTAGACATTCGTAGTACCTTATACTATACTATGTACTTATACTTCCGCCATACAAAAGCTTTTCTAAGGACCACTATTGGAGATGTCACTTTGACGCCTTCCCCATTGGCCGTTGAGATGACTGGTACAGTCGACTACAAAGAGATGTATCCACTTTTTCACCTTAATGCGTTGTAATAATGTCCAAAAGTGGATACATCTCTTTGTAGTCGACTGTACTAATATTTTAATAGTGTTTTTTTACGATTCATGACGTACGGTACGCACATTATTGCCATATGTAAACTGTTTGTAGCGACACTTTCTCAGGGCCAAATAAAAAGTTGTCAGGCTTTAATTGTATTATTTGTATTATACAAATTACTAAACTACGAATTTATAATTTATAATAACGAACGTATCGAAACCGGTATAATTAAATTGAAGCTTCGTTTAAACTAGCTTAATGTGCATGAACAGCCAAAACACTCTAAAATTTATGTTTCCCTTGTATAATAGAATATCCAAAATGATAAACATGCAGTGACCAAAATTAACCCGTCCGACGCATTGAGGGCGCCCAAAGAGGGCGCGCAATAATTATTTTGATAATCACCAATGAAATAACGAGAGCCGGGTGAGAACCTTATTATTACACCCGTAACCGGGCCGGATATTAACTTACTTACTTAATATCTCATGTCATTGCGCTAACTTTTGCAAAATTATCCTTATTGCATTGGAATAAAGCGCAGATTTGAAGGCAACGTGCCAAGGAAACAGAGTAGATACAGGATGGACAATAATAACTGGCGGCACGCAATGAAATTACGGAATGGCACCGGACATTTGTTATTCAGGTTTACAACGTCTCTATAGCTACAGCACCAGTTCAAGCCTGAGCCTTGATTAAATATTGTTGTTATGACGAAAGGGGTAAATTTTAGGGGCATAATGTTTTGGAAATAGGATGTGACCGGACAGTATAATATGTTTGGTAACAAACATTGGGATTACGGAAACGATCGGTTTACCATTGAAATAGTTATTTATGCTACAAATGTAGAAAACAAGTAATTTGGACTGTAGAAAACAAAAGTATTGAAAGTATCAATCAAATCTTCGGTCAAAGAATTGGCATTTCCGCTAATTAAAATTGTTATCGTATCCTAAAATAGCACTCTCAGTAACCATGATTTTAAATTCAAATTCAAGTAAAAATCATTTATTATTTCAATTATTACCACTATATCATAATTCATAATACATATTAAGCTTTTTTAAATTTAAAAATAAATGTGCGAATGCAACGGACCTAATTAGACGAGGAAAACCTATGTAAGATAAAATATTATTTTCAAATGTTTAATAATATTGTATTTTCACCAGAACTCGTATAAAACAATACAAAACTAGGTAGTTTTCCTTCTTTTTACTTGATTTTCTTTTTTTTTACCGACTTGAAGATTTCAAAAGAGGAGGTTCTCAATTCGGCTTGTATGTTTTTTTTTGTTACTCCGTAACTCATCTAAACCGTCATGTCTAAACCGATGTCGAAAATTATTTTTTTACCGACTTGAAGATTTCAAAAGAGGAGGTTCTCAATTCGGCTTGTATGTTTTTTTTTGTTACTCCGTAACTCATCTAAACCGTCATGTCTAAACCGATGTCGAAAATTATTTTTTAACCGACTTCAAGATTTGAAAAGAGGAGGTTCTCAATTCGGCGTGTATGTTTTTTTTTTTTTTTTTTTTTTTTTTTTATGTTTGTTACTCCATAACTCCGTCATGTCTGAACCGATTTTGCAAATTCTTTTTTTGATTGTAAGTATACATATACAGATTGGTCCCGTTTTTGTCAAAACGCAGTTCTGATGATGGGATCCATGAGGAATCGAGGGAACTCCTCAAATCATAAAGGCATACATATAGTGATTTTTATATTTTTATCAACAAAACCATCATTTTCATTCAAAACAGTGACATTTGATGAAGTAGAACTGCTGATGATGATCAGAACGGAACTCTTCAACGACGCCATAGTTCACGTTTGGCGATTCGTCCTCTTCGCTGTGTTTGTTTAGCAAGTTTAACTGTCAGAACAAATGTTCGTCAAGCTCAAGTTCTGATGATGGGATCCATGAAGAATCGAGGGAACTCCTCAAATCTTAAGGGCTTACACATAGTGATTTTTGTATTTTTATCAACAAGTCAAGCATTTTCATTCAAAAGAGTACATTTGATGAAGTGGAACTGCTGATGATGATCAGAACGGTACTCTTCAACGACGCATAGTTCACGTTTGGCGATTCGTCCCCTTCGCTGTGTTTGTTAAGCAAGTTAGATTGTCAGGACCAATTTTCGTCAAGCTCAAGTTCTGATGATGAGTTCCATGAGGAATCGAGGTAATTCCTCAAATCTTAAAGGATACATAAAGTGACTTTTGTATTTTTATCAACAAATCAAGCATTTTCATTCAAAAGAGTGACATTTGATGAAGTGGAACTGCTGATGATGATCAGAACGGAACTCTTCAACGACGCATAGTTCAGGTTTGGCGATTTGTCCTCTCTGCTGCGTTTGTTAAGCAAGTTATTTCATTGTATGGAATCTAAGTGCACCATCTACAATAATGCTTCACCGGCTACCCCCATGGAAGTCGGTTTTTTTTTCTTAAAAATTATTGATTGTAAGTATATGTATACAGATTGGTCCAGTTTTTGTCAAAACGCAGTTCTGATGATGGGATCCATGAGAAATCGAGGGGACTCCTCAAATCTTAAAGGCATACTTAAAGTTATTTTGCATTATTTTTTATTTATAGATGGCCACGCATTTTTATCAGTGAGATACTCTTCCACGCTGTAGCAAGCATTGTGCAACAGACCAGTTTTTATGTATGATTTTAATCAGTATCATATGAAGTCATTTATCTCTCAGGTGGTAGTTTTCATAGGGCTGGAAAAATATAATTAATTTAACATTTTGACGACCTCATAATTTCGCTTTTTCTATTTAAGCGTTCAATTCAGGTCAAACGACATATGTATTTAGTATTCTTATTTTAGAATTGTATCAAAAATTTGGTATCTTCAATACATCTGGTTTCTCTTCCATACCTCTCTGTCACCTGTCATCTCCTTATTCACGCCTTTCCTTTTCATGTCGTCTCTCATACAGTCCATCCAACTTCCGTGGTTTGCCTTTCCTGTTACATATTATCGCATATATTTTATAAATGTATGGGAATAGCTATTAAAACAACCTTCTGTATTATTCTGCTACCCTGATACAAGGGATCACAGTAACACGTGACGTGTACTACACACGTGCATTCTTCGTATATGTGTGGCCTCCCTAAGCAATTCTAAATATCCGACCCTAGCGGATAAAAACTGGGCTTTTTATTGCACTTTTAACAACCCCATAGTAAAAAATACTCTTCTTTTTTTATTATTGCCTGGTACTACGACACCATAGGGGTTAAATCCGGTTTACCACCGCTTTGTTTGTGTGCGTGTTTATTGGCAAACCGGGATTATCTGTGTGGTGGTGTTTTCTAACCCCATTGTTAGAATTACTCTTCTATTTTTATTGTCGCCTAGTACTGGAACACCATAGGGGTTGTTATTTTTTCAACACTCAATGTTGAAAAAATAACAACCGATGGGCCGTTTAGATTGAATTGTTGTTTAATTGAAAAACTGATGGCGAATGAATAAAAATTAAAAAAAATACACCTATATACGACACTGTGTCCAGTATTCAACACTTTCGTTGCCCGCTAGGTCACTAGGTGGTGTATTTAGGGATCTTAACTCTCAAAGTGTTAATCTTAAATGTCCGTCATTGTGTTTACAGGTTAAAATATTTTTTCCCTCGTAACGTAGGTAATAAAGTCTGAACGGATTTGGATGAAATACCCACACAGGTAGACGATACCTGGAAAGGGACATAAGATTATTATTAGGATGTCACTCCTTAGGAAAATAAAGAAATCAAAATACATATTTATTATAATACATAATTTTATTTGTTCTCTAGTTGTAATCCTTAGACAGTTAATCATGCTTACGTCTCTCCGGGTTATAATCTAGGTACCTACTTGGTGATCAGCAATTTTCCCAAATTGAAAGTATGGAAGTTTATCAATTTCACGACAGAAATAAATGAAAAGCGGCTTGTGTGTATTTTTTTTAATAATATATTTGTCTACTTATTGTTTTAGTAATATAATTGACCTATTATCAGATAAATTATACTGTTATCCATTTTGATTTACATATTTGTTCCTTACGTTCCTGACCTATTGCACAATAAAAAAAGTATCGTCCAACAGGCGGACCTAACAACAGAATGTACCTTATGTGTTATTAACAAAGAAGAAATCACTACTTCTATACAAATTACATAGAGGACATATTTACTTTTAAAAACCTAACACTTGCGTTAAAGTTCCTTGGGCACTTCTTTTCTTGTGGGTTGTGGTAATTACCCCAAAAATGTATTATATCTATTCATCCTATTTCTGAATTGTTAATTTAGTGTTTATACAAAGTAATTGTATTGTAATCTTTAATTAATGAAGTACCTATGTTATCCTTGACAATGTATGATTAATACCATTAAATCTATGAATGAATCTAACTGGACCATTCTGTTCGCGAGTGTTGTACCTTATAGACGGAGAGATGGCCACATAAGATATGACACAATAATGAGAGCAACGAAACCTCTCTAGTTCGTTTGCTATACTATGCTTATTTCTAGATCCGGACATCTGGCAGCTGTAAAGTGGTGGATGTCAAAGAATGCAAATAACTTGAAGAATACAAATCCTAGAGTTCTGGGTTTGATGCAATATTATTTGAAATTATGTAATTAATTAGATTATATCATATCCAGAAGTTTCTGTTGGGGAAAAGTAGTGTCAAATGATGTATAATGCAATTTTTAATTAGTCGCCTACTGTGTTTATTTCCGCAACAATAGACATTGGTTTTTAATCTAATCTAAATATATAAAAGAAGAAACTGACTGACTGACTGACTGACTGACTGACTGACATATCAACGCACAGCCCAAACCGCTGGTTCTAGAGATTCCAAATTTGGCATGTAGGTTCCTTATAAGATCTAGGGGTGCACTAAGAAAGGATTTTTCAAAATTCACCCCCTAAGGGGGTAAAATGGGGTCCAAAATTTGTATGGCGAATCAAGATTTGTTAGACTATTTTATTCGAAACTTCACAGGAGCATTCCTAACGATAAATGAGTAAACACATGTTTCATGTTTTTTGAAAATTCAACCCCTAAAAGGGGGAAATGTGGTCACCAAGTCTGAAAATCAACATGGGTATCGTATTCTTTTTGAGTACTTATAGTACGCGGGCGAAGCCGCGGGAAAAGGCTAGTGTTAAAATATAGGCCCTGTCCTCTATAAATGACAAAACTATGGCAGTTTTTACCTATTTTGGTATGACTTTTTTCCAACTTAATAACTTTGTTGGTCTGTCACTCTGACCTCCACCCATTAAAAGCTGCCAGATGCCCGGATCTAGCAATAAGGATGGTAAAGCAGTCTAACAATACAGATTTTATTGCTCTCATTATTGTGTCATATCTGAGGTGGCCAGCTCTTAGACCATTATGTTAGGTTAAGTATAGTAGGTATTATAAATACAAAAAACTGCCCCTTTCTGAGACCAACAAAAAAGTAAATTACTTTACAATGGCCATTCATATATTACAATGCACCGCGAAGAGACAAAAAAGTAGGACCTTGCCTTATCCGTCTCGCTCCCTCCAACAGAAATAGCACAGGCTAAAGATGCAGTCTAAAACTAAAAAGTCATATCTTCGTAAGAGTTTTACAAGAGTTGTAGCTGTTGTACGAAGTGCCCGATTGAAGGCCTTATCACGTGGTAATAGAGTGTAAAATTTGTCTATCCTACACTTGCATAGTTGCAGGACGGTATCAGTTGAGCTATGCGATCCTGGTACGGAGCGTATCAATAACTCGGGAACGGTATCCCTCGGGCCGGTTCGGGTCGGACGGGATAGCCAGGGACGTTAGCATTCAGAACACTTAACGAACGATAGCGAACCCAAGTCTCAAGACTAACCAGTATACTTGTGCTATTAGATTAAGTATAATAGTTACGCATCTCGACTTAATGTGGTTTGCTTGAGGATTCAAGGTACCCGCGCTTGCATGGCGCTAGGAATATACGGACAATTCTCAATCATATAACAACTTACGTTAGGAGGATCGACTTCAGCAAAAGCGGCTTTCGATGAGTAAATAATATTAACAATTATTGCGGATATAATCAAATCAACCACATATCCTCGCGGTCTACCCTGCTGATTATTGATTTTAAAACATTTTCTCTTTTCTTTTTAGAATAGAACGTTGTTTAGGGAACATAGTCAAACTTCAACGATTTAACATACACATCATTGTTCATCTTTGAATCTGACGATCTTGAATTTGTCGTGAATGGTGTGATCTTTTTTTATGATTTAGCAAAATGGTTTACCGATGTTCAACAACTCGTTTAGACGCCTATTTACGACATCTTACACGGAGATGACGGATAAAGTCGCCCCATATAGCAACGTCCACAAGATTTATTACGGCAGGCCGAGGCAACCATGTGTCAGCGAGATAATCGAGCTTTTAGCGCGAGTACCTAACCGTAACATTTGTATCTCGCACTAATACGAGCCTAATGTTGCTAAAGCACTCTTCCAACACATTAATATGACTTTACCCCAAATTTACGGTCGAGCGACCATGCCTTTTGGTTTCCACGCGGCATTTTCTACCGATAGAATTTGTGACCGAGTGAAATATTGGCTATATCTTGAAAGCGCGGGACAATGGCCGCTGTCCCGTCGCTTCGGACATTCAATTTGCGCGATCGGTCAATCCCTCTGTAGCTCTGCGAGCCTGGTACCCGGGGCCTTTTGTGTGCTACAATGGCGCCCCAACGTGGAAAAAATTGCTAGTAAACGAGTCCCGGAATTTCTACCGAACACGGTGTATACAAGTTGCACGGAATAGTCACCATGGTAACTTTTGTGTTCGTCGTACATAATTTAATGGAAACGTGCGTAAACCCGACAGAAATTAGTGAAACTACGAACAACAGCTGCAAGCTGGTCATTAGGAGCCTGGAAACGGGGATGTATGTAAATAGCGAACGGACGTTCCCAGAAGGCATGTGAATGTTAATTTGTAGCGGACGACATTAGCATATTAAATGTAAACAAAAATAGTTTCACTGTTTGGTTTGATATTGCTTTTACTGGGAAGTTCTGTGTTTATAATGTGAATGATAAACGAATGTTATGTTAAAATCGTACTATATATATTATGCGGGGCTTTCCCCCGACAGAACGGAGATTAACGAAACGTACAAACAAAAGTTCCCATTTAACTGCAATGCTGTTAAATGTTACTAAATAAATAAATAATTATGTAACAAAAAACAGCTGATCCGATTTGTTTGTGGTTTTCCGTAAAGGTTAGTTGAATAGTTTTAAGACTTTTGACTCTATTAATGACTGGATGACTGACACCATTGTAATTTCGTCGGCGATTTTCACAATTTTACTTTACACTGAGCAACGATCTGCCGAAAAATCTTTGAAAATATTGGCATTCATATAAAACAATTTATTTCGTCTTGTTCCAGCTGGTGGGAGGGGAGTTCGACATGGAGCTAAACTTCGTCATCCAGGACGCGCAGAACATACAGCACATGCTGGAGCTGCTGGATCACTGCCCGCCCAGCTTACAGGTATTTACTAATAATGGCTCCAAATTTAGCTCTCGAAAATCAATATACAAGATTGAACAACCAATACCGTTTCTCTTATTATAATAATCCAATCATTGGGGAATCATCTCCATACATTGCCTTACAAAAGGTGGAGTAGAAAATGTTTTAATGGTTATTGGTAGGCTATAGGGTGGTAATTAAAATACTAGATTTGAGACCTTGAGGGGGGGGGGGGGCGCCATCTTGGTTTAAAGGTGCCAAAAGTCCGTTTTTGAACCTTGGCGCTTAAACGGTTATCAGTATGCCTAAAATGTCTATGGAACGTATGAAGAAGATAAAATTGTCTACAATATTTCCATACACAATACATCTGTAAGTCTTACAGATATAAAGATACAGGGAGTGAAAAAGTGTATATTTTCTTATATCATAAGAATTTTATTTATTAGCTTCAAAGTTTTGTGCTTCGAGATAAGGAAATGAAGTCTCTACCACAGTTTTGTCATCTTCTAATGATTCTTTTAAAAGATATTCAAAAGTTGAATTCACCCCTAGAGCGCTTATAGAGGGGGTGAAAGTAGTAAGTCTCACTCACAAAATCAATTTTCTATTACTCATCATAAAATACTACTAGGCGTTGTCAGGTATAGCTATCGATCAATTCGGGTATAATGAATTTAGATTTGACAAAAAACATATACGCTTTCATAGAAAAAAAAAAATTTAAGAAAGTGCTTGAAAATATTTTTATTTTTTTAAATTTCATATAACTGTCAAGTTATTATTAATATATCGTATAGGCTTTAGCATTTTTTACATAATGTTTGAAAAGTTCACTTTAGTACAAAAATGTCTACGAGAGTTAAAAAAACTATTTTTTTTTTGTATTTGTATTTGTATTTATTCTGTACGTCTTATAGATACAAAGTTACAGGAAGGAAAAAATTACTCATGCTCATTGTCTTTATACTTCTCGTTGACATTTTTGTCATAAAGTCAACTGTTCAAGCATTATGTAAAAAAATCCTATACGATATATTAATAATAACTTGACAGTTATATGAAGTTTAAAAAATATATATATTTTCAAGCACTATGCTTTTTGTCAAATCTAAATTAATTATACCCGAATTGATCGATAGCTATACCTGACAACGCCTAGTAGTATTTTATGATGAGTAATAGAACATTGATTTTGTGTGTGAGACTTACTACTTTCACCCCCTCTATAAGCGCTCTAGGGGTGAATTCAACTTTTGAATATCTTTTAAAAGAATCATTAGATGATAAAACTGTGGTAGAGACTTCAGTTCCTTATCTCGAAGCACAAAACTTTGAAGCTAATAAATAAAATTCTTATGACATAAGAAAATATACACTTTTTCACCCCCTGTATCTTTATATCTGTAAGACTTACAGATGTATTGTGTATGGAAATTTTGTAGACAATTTTATCTTCTTCATTCGTTCCATAGACATTTTAGGCATACTGATAACCGTTTAAGCGCCAAGGTTCAAAAACGGACTTATGGCACGTTTAAACCAAGATGGCGGCCAACGCTCCCCCCCTCAAGGTCTCAAATCTAGTATTTTAATACTATACTGCCCTATAGCCTACCAACAACCATTAAAACATTTTCTACTCCACCTTTTGTAAGGCAAATGCTCCAATGATTGCGCTATTATATCTATATTACTGATGTGGGAAATGAGAATACCGACACGAATATTGTCAAATGATCTTAGTCTCTGAAGATTTTGCATAAGATTCGTTTCGTGAAAGTATGATCGACTAACAATGAGTAAAAAAGATGAATCAGAAATTATTTACTAGGTGCTCAATAGTTTGCTGTTTGGCAGCTGCTAGTTGTAACAATACAAGAGCGACCTTTTTGTATTTTCAATTTTTTTTGTCTTCGTTTTAAAGGACGAACTAAAGTTACAAAGTTGCGCTACTGATGCAAATGTAAGCCATGTTACTCGGAAGTAAGGTACAAAATTCCCCGTTTTTCGACATTGATCGTGCCACGTCGCGCGCATAACACAAACGCAAGTTTTTGTCAAGGATGGTCCCAAATCCTTCTTCCAAGAATAACTCCTTGGGATACATAGGATCCTGGTCGTAATACAGATCATTATTAACTCTTTCACTGTTAGCGATTATTGTTTTTTTTTTACTATTTTAAAGAGGGTAGCTTGCAAACATGTTGCTAAATAATATTCATAAGGAGCAATCATTAATTTGAGACCTTTCTGGATAAAAATTTTTTAAGGAGTTTATTAAATGAAACGGACATAAACAAGGATAGTCACTCCCTATACTACCTACTCCATAGAACGCCGTCACAAGATAACCTGTTTCTTTACTTTATGTTAGATTGTGTAAAAGAGACAGAACATTAGCCGACGAACCCATAGTTTTTTCGTGGTGGGCGTTGCTTATACTCCTGTTTTTTTTTAAAGATGCCAGAATTCTCTTAGTTAACGATACCTCCTGTGGTCTCCTGGTTTCCTAATGTCGAATTAGATCAATCTTACCCTTTAGCGCTTTATAAGGGCTTAATCAATTTGATTTCACGTTTTAATTTTGCTAATAAAATATTTCTGCTTACAAAAAGTCAATCATCTTATCCAATTCCAAAGCTATTCCTTTATTTTTGATTTTGTCGAATATTGATATTAGACTCCACGCCTGCTACACATAAGCTTAGAAATATCTCCTCTGCCTTTCTGTAATCTTGATTCTAAAATAGAACAGGTTAACCCGTTCGCGGGGTATATTTAGTTCAAAATGTATAGCAACAAACGGGACTGTTAACATAAAAATAATAGAAAAACCGTTAGGCCTCTTTTTTTACCTGACTTTTCTCCGCCCACGCTGCCTTAATAGCTCTTCAAGTTTATGTGATCCTGTTGCTAGGTAGATCATAACTAATCCTTTAATAATTAGTATAAATAATAAGTGCATCGTCTTCTGCTTGATTACCCTTTTGAAAAAGGAAAGAAAAGGTTATAAACGAAGCGAAGTACATACGTATTACAGACTTCTATGCAGACAAAGTAGCGGGACTAGCGGGTGTAAACTTATACTAGTTCTTAATAATTTGGCTAATTTGCTTCAATGTATTTCAAATATGTACTTAGTAGTTACACACACTAATTCACTCAAAATACGTAAAACCAGTACAACCTACGATAAGGGTTAGGGCGAGCGTAAACGTATTTCTGTGCAATAGCCTCAGAGGTTCTTCGCTGGAGATTTAGCACCGAGTAATCGCTCTCAAATCTGTGCTTCATTCCATGAAATGCAAAAAGAATTTCTCTCTCTAATTTCTTTTGAGCCAGCCACTCTTGATTTTAGTGCGGTTGCGTTTCTAGCAAAAAAGCATGAGAATTTGCTTTTTCACATCTTTCAGGCCTTTATGCTCCAATAGTCGTTTAACTTCTTCGGGCGCGCATGTAGAAGTGCTCGGTCCAATCGCTTGCTGAAGTGTTCATTCGTCGAAGTTTGTGGCGTACCAATATAATTAGAGCCTTCACCTTTCATCATTTATACTACAGTTTTACATTCGTTTATACTACTTCGGATTCCAAAGCTTGCTTTAGAACTATCGTTCCCATTGTCACGTATAGCATCAATTTTAACACCTTGGAGTTCTTGGGCTGTCTCTTTTACCGAACGGCACTCTTGCAGTTTATTTTCTATTTCGTCTTCACGGACAGGAACGAATGCGGAACTTGTTAATGCGATTACTTTACGTGCCGACCTCGGCACATACTCCGAACCATATCCATCTTCGTGATTGCAGGTACTGTTTCTATCATATACACGGGGCCACAGGTCCTTTACTATTACAATTAGTCGTTATAGATCTCGCATTTCGTATCACACTGATCCACGCTACAACTCGACTCGATAGCCAATGGGAACAACCGATCCGTCCGCGCAAACGATCTGCAATTCAGCCCGTCATCGTGCCCCTGGCGCCTCTTAACGAGGCTCGATCTCCTCGCCAGACATGCAGCCCTTGTATTCAGAAGATTGCATTGCCTTAAATACTTTTTATGGAGTGCTTTTTGTTATCAGGCTATTTTTTACACGACCTGCACTAAAGAAACGTGCGTCTTCAGTCATAAATGTCACTTTCTGACATGATGTTATTAGTATTTTACTTCAGTGGTGAGCATGACACCTGGCGAATTTTTGGGAGAGATGTCCGTTACAAACTTTTGTGATAAACAAAATATGTAGGTGCATTTTCGTATACGGAAGAGATGTAGTACATATTTAAATTGGTATTTATATTATTTACTTGTATTATACACTTTTATTTAGCTTGACCCATTCAAGCAAAGCTCATGTGAAAACACGATCTATTTTCACGTTTACAAAACTAAAATGTTTTTTGTCTTGTTGTGAATGGTCAAAATAAATTTGACAATAAAGTTTAATTGGTCAGTAGATACTCTAATAAAAATACCTGAAATGGCAAGTTAACTTATAATAAATACGCCTAAGTTTGTCAAGTTAGTAATATATTAATATTTAAGCGTAAATTACTTATCGATTATAAGAAATATTGTTATTCTGGCGCCTGTGTGGCTCCTGCACCAATACATGGCCAAGCGGGCAATACGAGTATAATAGCGATATATCATCGAAACGTCATGCGTAGATAAAACTGATATTTTCACAACATGACAACGTTTGACGTGACATAAGGGCACCACGACGATTAGCTCCACCCCCTTTGCGTTGATTACGCTTCCTTACTTATAATTCTTCCAAGGCTAATTTATGTGCTTCAAATCTTGTAAGTTAAATTTCGACCACTTCCCGATGTCTGGTAGAGCTGAAATTTGGTATACTTCCAGCTTCCATAATTTACATGACAATTAATGCTATATACTAGGTACAGTCAGCAATAAAAGTGTGTAGAAAACAAAAACATTTTTTTTGGGAGTCGTGTAATATCCTTTCCTATCGATACTTATAGTATTTATAGGTTATATTCGTAAATACATCCTCATTCGTAGTAATTTAATATTGCTCACTTTGTTAGCTCAGATATTGACATAACGGTTATTACATTTATTAATCTGATACTCGTATGTATAGCATTTAGTATTTATTATTTACCTTCTTGTACTTACATTTGATATACATTCAGTATATAAAACTATGTAAGATTCATACCTATCCATACTAATATTATAATCGTCTTTCACGGCAAAACGGGGCGACGAATTGACGTGATTTTTTAAGTGGAGATAGTTGAAGGGATGGAGAGTGACATAGGCTACTTTTTGTCTCTTTCTAACCCCCCACTTCCCTAAAATGGGGGGTGGAAGTTTGTATGGAGCATTCCGGGGGGCAATCAGGAAAGGGGAACCGTGTTACCCCGAATTTAACGCGAGCGAAGCCGCTGGCAAAAGCTAGTTCTCCCATAAATTTGGACTAGCGACCAAGGAGCTATTCTATTCTATTTAGGGTAAATTTTTTTATAATAAACCTGTGTTTGTAAGGCATCAATACGAGTATGATTGTCCTAGGTAATGTTAAACATAAACCATAATATTAGTTACAAGAGCCTGCAGATGACAGTATTTTGATGTTTTCCGTGATACTTATTTATACTCTTGACTTAGTACGTTTCGATGTGTGTTATTAAAGTAATAAAGATATCTCTATCAATGACACAACGCATATCGTGCTCCACGCGATAAGAGAAAGGGACTTAGCTCTAGTTATTAGTAATGATACTAATGGTAAATTTGGGCTCCTACAAGTAAGTTTCCGTAGTGTAGCGGTTATCACGTGTGCTTCACACGCTCAAGGGCCCCGGTTCGATCCCGGGCGGAAACAGATACTTTTTGATTTTTTTCTATTAATATGCCGTCCGGTCAAACTTCTGATAAATTTTACTGACCCAAGTTTTATACTACATATTAATTTGTGTAACGAAGATATTATTAATTTATCCTTATTGTCCAAGTGCTAATCTTTTTCAATAAAACTAAACAAACAACAGGCATTATTTCAAAACTATTTGAATAGGTATCACGCCACGAGATAAATCTCGTAATGATATTTGAAGCGAAATTACACATAGGGTAAGGCAAAACCATCGGCATGTGTCCGTTAGTCAAGAGACAAAAGGTTGTTGTCGTCGTCTGTCTTTGGTATCGTCTATCGGAATCACATAAATTTGGATAACACTGAATACGTTCTTTGCACGGGAAATTTCTTCTTTGTTAATAAAAAAATATCACAATTCTCGAAATGTGCAACATGGAACTTAATATGTATCCTTACCTTCCGATCCGAGTTAGATATAACGTTATATAAGTTCGTTGACCTAATTTATGCAGAGACAGGTTAGCCTCAGAATGAGTTCGCCATACAAAGTTTAATCTTATAATGCGTCTTCAGCAGTTCGAGATCAGAGTTATACTTGTTTCTCGCTCTTGATCTGTCTAATCTCGTGTTCCTGCAATGTTTGGTCTTATCTTAGTTCGTAAAGGCTTTGTTTTACTTTATAATATAAGGGTAAGACATTAGAAGGATTATAACAGGACGGATACAGTGAAATGGTAACTCGCTTGAATCTGTAGCGACCCAACTGATATAAGACTGTAGCCGTAATAATACTACTACATATGTTACTATTTTACTAAATAGGTTGGTTGTGCTGTGGTCAGTTAGGATGCCAGGAGAATAGAAGTTCATGTCAAATTGATAACCAAATAAGATTGCTTAACGTTATAACTATTATAAACTAAAAATTTATGAAACGGTTGCAGCGATTTTGATAAAACAGTCAGATGTCTTGGAGCACTCGAAAATTTGCTTTTAAATAAAGAAACCGCATTTAAATCGGTTGAACCGTTTTATCGCTATGGTACCACAGACAGATACAGTAATGTTTACCAATTTCCTTTTATTATCTAACATTTTATCCCCTTATTCATAAACGTCTACTAAAGTTGAGAGGCCTCTGATAATCGTTTGTCCCTTTCCCTCATATAGGTTGGACGGAGAGGGACAAACGATTATCAGAGGCCTCTCAACTTTAGTAGACGTTTATGAATAAGGGGGTTAGTATATATATTAATGTTGTTAGTGGCCACGGCTCAGACTGGCTTACTCCGCGCGGAGGCTTTACTCCGACATAATTACGTCTTGGGCTCTAGTTTTATTACTTGCTTTTATTATGTCTTTATTTACCGTAAGTTCTTTACGGACCAAGCTTAATAGCTTCATTGGATTTACAGTATTTATACTTGGTCTTCTCTTTTAATAGCTTTGAATGAAGTTATAAGAACTCTTAATAACGTAACAATTTCACAAGAAGAAGGCGAAGGAACATTGATTAAACTAAATATTAGTTTTTTTAAACCTTAAATTATTTTCACACCTCCGTATGGCGCAACCAGGGTCGCAAGAGTCAAAGGAGGTTAGCCTGAAGCTAATTAAGTGATACATCACGCGTCGAAAGTACCAGGCACGCAGCGCCCTGAAGAGGCTCCCGTGATGGACGACGCGTCACAGTGACGGGGCAGGATTCCGCCCCGTCATCTTATTAAAACGTTTTTCTTCGGGATATGTGTTAGGGGCTCGCGGGCTGTCTTTTACGGTCGTTTTTACTCTCTCTGACCAATATTTTAGAATTAAATGGTAGTTTGTTATATTTTTCTTTCCTTACCAAAAATTCCAGAAACATGTAATAAAATTAAGTATCTTTAAGTAATTAGCGAAGACAGACCTTGGATGTGGGACAACAAAAAAGACCCGAAAAGAGCGAATTCTTTAGGAATATTTCTGAGCAACGAAACACAAAGAGCATTGTTCTTTAATAACGGGGCCTAAATTAATTTGATCTTAGCAAAGCGGCCAATTCATCCGGCCCTCGATGTTTTGAAAGGAGCAGTTTGTACTGTGTTGCGAAATTTTTCGTTGGAATTAATATGTGTTTATAACGGGCCGTAACGTCCCAGATCACAATCATTTATCGCCAGCGTCAGTCAAAAAATATTTTTAAAATACACCAGAATTTTCTGCTTTTGAATTTTTGAACTCCTTACCTATGAGACCTTCACGGAATACAGGTATAATATTATTTTACTTGTAAAATTATCAATTCGGGTAGCGCAACTAAATGGAATTAAGTACATCATTTCATACTATAATTGTTCAGATTTCACACATAACGCTAAAAACTCATTTAATGCAAATAATTTTAATATAGTATATTTTATATTAAAATTCGTTCGTCGTGTGGACTCCGCAGCTCACAATATACTAAACGTCTAAGGAACGGGCTCGCTCTTCCATAATAAAATACGGGAGGACCTAGTTGTGATGTTCACGATTAGTGTGCATGCATGCATCTTGTTTGAAAGTCTGCTTTGGATAATGAGATATCGATGTTTTATCGATCATTAGTGATTTGTTTTGCCATCGGGTTTGATGCCATATTATTCATCTCGCATATGTATATGGGCTTACCGAATACAGACGCGCCTGCCGGGATAATGAGCAGATAATGAACACACACGGTGTTCGCAAAAGTTGCCTAAGTGAGTGGAAAGTTCGCGATGGCGGCGCGAGTCATTACTCGCGCTACGCGACAGCCTTCCCGTTCCGTACGCCATGCCTATTTAATCTGTGAAAAAATATGTTCTCGTACTTAGATTTTATTAGAGTACAACGTATAGGTATGGTTTGTTTAGGTTTAAATATGCCACCATTAAAAGAAATGGTTTAACTATTATGTATTTTCGAATACAATAATCGAATGCACATCTATTCAATGACACTGACGTAGGTCACATTATTTTATATTCTGTTTGAGCCATCTGCTCCGGATTATCTTAAGCGCAAGTTTGCTTTTGTCGCTCCCCGTCCGGGCTGTGAACTTCGTTCCTCCCGTTCACTCTCGCTTCCCTCTCACCATACAGGTTTCGTTTCGAACACTTTCGCCGTTCAGGCTATCCGTCTCTGGAATTCGCTCCCTCTCCCTATACGACAGGCCCAAGCAAGCTCGTATTCGAGAGACTGCTTCACAAGCATTTCCTCTCTGAAGAATTTGTTTAATTCTCCAATCCTTTTTTTTCTGTTCTCCAATTTTTTCATCATATTTATTGTATTAATATGTATTAGTTTATATTATATAAGTAGTAGTATGTAACCATATATGTGTAAGCTTTTATTTATTGTAAATATATGTTTATAAGTTTGGCTTTAGAATACCTATTCTCTATCAATTAAATTTTCCTCCTGCACCAACTTACAAGTCTCTGTTTGGCCCAATGGTTGACTGGTAGAGGATTCTTTTTGGCATAGTCCGCCATTTGTACATTATCACTTGTTGTGCGATAAAGTAAAAAAAAAAACAATTGATTAGAAATATTCAATTTAGTTCAAATACCTGCGACTGTTTCGATTCGAAACTTTAATAAACAATAAAGTGCTTTATTTTATTTTATCAGTGAATGAAGTGGCCCTGTCTCAGAAGCTATAAAAGCTCAAATGATGGATAATTAAATGCATTTTAATACTACAATAGCAACCTTTATCAATAAATGAACAATGTTTGAGTTTACACAGGAAATATCACAAAGTTATCAGTTTTTCATGAATTTCTCGGCTAGCTCAAGACACTTGTTGTTGTAAATATCATCAAATACTGCCCTTACTGTTTCTAACAACATACAAATAATCTCAACTTCATCACGCATTATAGATTTAATATCTAATTTCACTGATCTACCCGGTCTTGGAAGAATAATAACTAATAAGTAAGGAAGCGTAATCACTCGTCAAAATCTGCATAAAAACAGTGGTGCCAAAGGGGGTGGAGCTAATCATCGTGGTTCCCTCATATCATGTAAAACGTTTTCAAATTGTCATGTGAAGATATCTAGCCATGAAATTTCAATAACAGTATTTTTACAGGATCCACACAGGCGCCAAAAATGGCAATATTTCTTATAATCGATAAGTAAATTACGCATAAATAGTAATATATTACGGATTAGTCAAACTTGGGCGTATTTATCATACGTTAACTTGATTTGAGCATCTACTGCCCAATGAAACTTAATTGACAAATTGATTTTGACCACTCACAATACGGCAAATTTTCTTATTAGCGAAATGGCATGAACCTTTGCGGAATTATGGTTAACACAATATGTAACGTTTAAAGAGCCCGGTATTTTATTGGTTAACAAGACATGTAAGACATTTTAGTTTTGTAAACCTGAAAATGGGTTGAGTTTTCACATGAGGGTTGTTTGACTCGTGTTGATATTGTATGTCGATGGAGTCGATGGACCCAGTACTATTTATTTATTTATTTATTATTCAAAACAGTTACACAGCATTACAGTAAAAAACAAGGCACTGCGAACTAAAACATATAAAATAACTTATTACTAGGTCGATTTAGGCGACGCAACTGCGTGGCTCCGTTGTGTCGTCTGGCTACTACGACTGTAACGGGCTTGCAACGGAATTCCGGATTCGGCCATACGAATAATTCGGGACTTGGAAGCCCTAAGTCTATAACTAACATCATACTAACAGGACAATAAATCCAATCCAATATGTACACGTTGATAGGTCGGCTTGTGCTATGCGTATATTTAGCCGTGCCGTGCCATTCTATTTGTTATAAACATATAGATATCTAATATTCAAAGGATCACAATGACATGTTGTTAGTAAACTCCGGCACACCGGCTTGGTTTTACATTAGATCTCATCTCAATACTTTTTGCAGTAGGACTGCGTGCGAGACTGGCATTTTTGCACTTACATGTAATGTTTTTGATAGGATTTCAAATTTACGGCGAATTTGATTTTTAATTTATCACGATACTATTATGTGTAGAATTTATTCGCCTGGCTAGTAAGTACAAATTAGTCAAATTATATGTTGCGGTTTTATAGCGGTAATCATTTTGAACGCGCGGTTTAAATTATCATTGACGTGTTTAAATAATTAAAAAAAAAGGATTAAATAAAAATATAAATTGCGGTTACCTAAATAAGTACTTATTGTTAACGTTTATATCATGAGAGTCATAACATTATAAGTCATAACAGTCGACCTACGACGGTTTTATTCCAAATTCGTGGTTTTCAAATTAATCAGCACGTGTCTTATTCAGAACTAGTTACCAGGTTGTAAGAAAGGCGGAAGAGGTTAAATTCCCAAGGGGTGGGATGACTCAAATAGGTGGGTGGGAATGGGCTCCCATTGGTTAGCCATTTTAAAGCCCAAGGTAAAAAAAGTCACCGAGGCATGGATAATTCTTTGAGTTCAAACGGATCTTTGTTTTGTTGTAACCAGTTTTGAAGACGGCAAAACTATATCGAGAATTGTGTTAAAGTTCTCACGCGTGGTTTAACAATAGCATTAAATTACTGTATATAGAGTTTTGTTTGAAGTTTTCCGAATTCCCGCGTTAAGCTGAATCGTGAGAATTTCCACTGAACTTACAATTTCACCGAGATTGTTCCGCTAACCGGAGAAGAATGTAATGCAATTACAACCGCTCTCGTTAGGCGAGAATGAACGCTTTGTTTCATGCTCTTGCTTGCTTCTGGTGCCCTGGTGCTTTATTTCTGAAGCGAGTTTGTTATTAAATAAAATATGAAAAGGTTTCCCTTTTCTGGCACCTCACTGGATGTTTACACACAGAAACACGAAAACAAAAACTGTTGAACGACGAAATATTTTAAAAAGTATTAGCTCTTTGTGTGCTCTGTTGCCCTCATATTCCTGGGAATTAAAATAACCATGTGTGACTTTGAAATATGGGCGGGAACAAAAAAGGGTCTCAATGGTTAATGAAAAACTCCCAGTTGGTTCTGTCGTCCTGGTCTTCTTGGGAATAAATTTAGACTTGTGTGACTTTTTAGGAAGTGTGTTTAAAAATAAATTCAACCTTATCATGTGCACAGGATGAATGAGGGACCAATTTAGAGTTAAAAATTATTGAAGAAACTCCAGCAGAAATCAAGTTACAAGTAAGATTCATTAGTTCATGCTAATGAAGTCCAGAGTCGTAAAGTTGTGACAAAAGGTCACGGCGTTGTCCGCACGTCAACAAACACGACATTTCAAAATTAGCATAAAATAAATTAGAGGAAATTAAGGTTGGCGTACACTTCGCGGGGTTAAATTACGAGCACTGCAGCGAACGTTGCAAAGGGAAACAATTTTATTAAAAATATTTCGCATTCCTGCTTGTTTTCGTCCGGTTGGCGTGCTTTGAAGCGTTTTATAGATTACCTAGCACCAAATCTAGCAATATAAAGCGTTTAAATTAAGATCATTTGTAAATACTCTCTCAACTTGTAGGAATGCATCGTTATCTTCTTTGTAATTTCACTTTTGACTGACTTTTTCAGCTGTTGATTAATTTACAAAACGCAGATTTAATGCCAAGAAGCATTCTCTACCAATCAACCTATAAGTACAGGCCGAACAGACTGATATATTCTAATTCATTACATAATTACCCAAAAATCAAAATAGGTTACTTCATCAAAGCCAAGAACTCTTGGAATTGTATTCTTCAAGTGCTTTGCAATCTCTGACGTTCAAAGATAAACAATGTGAATGCCATGCCATGGAATCTTTGATTTGACATTATGTATAGTATGTAATCAAATGTGACAGTCTAGATCAAACGGTACAACTTGGCGGCCAGCGCTTACGCTTTTATTAATCGAATCCAATATTTAATTTGAACAACGACAATATGCGCCTTCCGTCAAATGGCACCTTTTTCAAAAAAGTCTCATACATGTGCCCAAACATGCCCATTATGAGTAGTGATCACGATTCTTCTTACATGATGAATCTATTGGTAGAAACTGATCTGTCTGTGTATTAGTCTGCAGACTGCTCCATTAGGCTGTGCACTCACTACGTACAAAGCTAGGTTATGCCTTAACTGGCTACATTGTTTTACCGCCATTTTTTTCCAAACTGATGGTCTTGAACAGGCGTCTTTGTGTGTACGATATTATTTTATGTTGAAAGTTTTTTAGTTTTGGCTTTTATTACACATCGCCACAGGATGTTAAAAAAAATAAGGAAAGAGTATTTATTGTAGAGTCTTATTTGAAACAATTTTTAGGGTTCCGTAGCCAAAATGGCAAAAACGGAACCTTTATAGTTTCGTCATGTCCGTCTGTTCATCCGACCGTTCGTCCTTCCATCCGCATGTCACAGCCGTTTTACTCGGAAACTATAAAACGTATCTTAATAGAATTTAGACATAAGGTGTATTTTGTATGCCGCTATTTAGTTCGTAGTTAAATCGCAGAAAAAAAATTTTTAGGGGAGGCGCCCAGTACATGATACTAAACTTCAAAAGAAAAATATTTACCAAATATCAACATGTTGCTCATCAATCGATAGATCTTTAAAAATTACATCGAGGTTTTGTTTGAACATTTTGTGATAAAGTAAATATTTTCAGAAATAATCGCTTCAAAAGTCGGAAAAATTGAGTTTTGGTATTAGTTTGGTTCTTATTCCATTGAAGGTATGGAACCCTCCATTATGCGTGGTCCGACACGCACTTGGCCGGTTTTTTTTGTTTTTTGGAATCTTTGACATAAAACCAAACATTCTGTCTCTGTATACCTATGACAAATTTTGGCTACTACTACTAGTGATGGCTACTTTTTGTAAGTAACTTTGTTAACAAGTTAACATCACCTTAACGTAAACCTGTTGGTGGGAGGTATAAGGTATAACATAAAGTGGAGAAGTTTGGTTGCATCTCCTGTGGCAGTTGTAGCTTAAAATAATTATCGTCCTTATTATAAACCCATGATTAATTGTAAGAGAAAACAAGTCTCACAAATAATAATTATCGCAAAACACATATAGCGAAATTAAGCGCGGAATTCAGCTACTAATATTATCATCATCCTCCTAGCGTTTTCCCGGTTTTTGCCAAGGCTCAATTTAGCCCTGGGGTCCACTTGCTTGGCTATGGGGACTGAATTTTTGAATCAGGCTGATTGTTCTCTATGATAGCTGAACTCCGGTCAAGTGTGTTGCGCCTAATTTTATGTATCATGTTAGTCAAGTACCCACCCACATATTTATTCGTAATTTTATCCGCAGGCGGAGATCTGGTCGGTGTTCATCGCGATCCTGCGCAAGAGCGTGCGCAACCTACAGGCCTGCACGGACGTAGGGCTCATACACCACGTGCTGCAGCGGTTGCCGCGCGCTGAGACAGTCGTCGCAGGTATGTGCACGCCCTTATATCTTCTACACTGTAATAGATGTCTTGTACATAACGAGCCATCACTCTTCCAAACATAGACCTACGCTACATGGCATCGCATCACCAGGGAAGTGGTGGCGAAAGACTCAACCTAGACATGACCACGACCACTCTGCCTAGAGTGCACGACTAAGAAGAAGACTTAACGAGCCCTCCAGCGAGCTCGGAGTCGAACCGGTGTCTTGAGCTTTCGCGGCTAACCCCCTGACCTGAATGCCAACAGATCACGGCTGAACTTGACGAAATTTCTCAAGTATTTGCAATCTCTGAACAGCAAGACGCCGTTGGACATTACTCTAAGGGTATGCATCACGTGCTTGCACTCCGCACCTCGTATGCAAATTACTTAAGGATTTTGCTATAGCGAGATTAGCGAGTTAGATGGTGTTTTCATGTAACAAATTAGATCATTACTTATTTTCTACAGCACCAGCTCCATATGTGGTTAGACATGATTCTAAATTCGAAAATAAGACACGAGATTTAGGAACCTGGGAGAATCATAGAAAGTTAAGCTAAGGAAAAACTTAAAAGGTAGACTTTTTTAATCAACACTGAATGTTACGAGTATGAATAAGTCGGATAATATTTGATATGATATAGATACCAATGATGAACAATTAGATATTCTTCAACACTGAAATTGTATTTAGAGGTAAGTACCTACGTTACAATGTCTTAATTATAATGGTAACCCAGTAAACACGTTAACGCTTAAACCAATTTGAAGAAGCGTTTACATTATTTGCTTACTTTGTACTTACTGCGGGAGTCGTCCGCTGGACCGAAATAAGGACTTTCGGCAAATTGCAAGGTTGCTTAATAAGTGAGCAGCCAGCGACATCAACTTGTTTAAGAATGGGTCCAAGTCCAGACCGTGGTGCCGTATATAACTAAATGCTCTAAGCAGGGCGCTTAGAACGCTAATAATTGACGGCATTTGCCTGCTTAGCTAGAACACTGACTCTCTCTCTTAATCCGTTTTTGTGCCTCATTTTTTGCGTTTATTAACATGCCCGTGTCAATTGTAATACTATTATAACAATAGTAAAAACAGTAGTAAAATAACTTTACTTTAAAATAATTTGATGGGAATCCTATGTTACTAAGATCCCTGCTAGCTTCTATCTGTTTGAATGGGCCTGACCCACATGCACGCTTGCAAAAGCATAAAAATGCTGCCCTAGAAAAAAAAAGTTCTTTACAAAATAATTATTTGGAGTGTTAGCTCCTGATTCTACTGACACGTTTAAAGATCGACGACACAAAAGAAAAAAGTTTAAGTAGGTGAAGAACTTCGTAAAGCTTTGTAAGCTTAGAGACACTTTGCGACAAAAGCTTTTTTTTTATCTTTTTCAATTTTACGAAATTATAATGCTTATTCTTATTACAGTCTTTCTCAATTTCAGACACTGTTTGCGATGCAAAATGAACATATTAATACAAAAACGGAATGTACATAATACAAGTGTATACAGGTTGATATCGTGGTCATGTAGCAAGCGATCAAGGCATGATACACAAGGCTATACTGAACAACCTTTACTATGGGACCAACTCCGAAATCGCGGAAAAATTTTTCGTCTCTCCATAGAAAACAACAACATGTGATCGGCCGAAATTTATAAAACTGCCAAAAAAATTTTGCGATTTCGGAGTTGGTCCCATAGTAAAGGTTGTTCAGTATAGCCTTGTGTATCATGCCTTGGTCGCTTGCTACATGACCCCGATTTCAACCTGTATAGGTATTGATATATTTTTTTCTATTCAGAACATGTAGATAGGAAACACTTTGCAAATATTAATAAAATTACAACTAAAATTCGCGGTGTACTCAGTAAACAAACATGACTGAGAGAAGAGGGCTCTTTACGTTATCTGATACCCTTTTAAAGGGAAGAAGGCCTGAGTAACGAGTTGCAGTTCAGTTTGTAGTTTGAAACTACGCATCTTATGTTTCCCATCGTAAAATTTAACGCTTTCTTTTTAATAGTATACCATTATTTTTTAGAATATCACGTAGATAGAAGTATTTTTATAACGTCTTGGTATTATTGGTCCTGTTTATGACAATTATCTCATTAGAATTAGACAATATCTCCTATGCGTTTCTTAGTTGACATATAAAACGTTAAACCTTATTTTGGTGGTCAATTTTATATTTATCCATGTCGATGTCGACATCACTTTTTGCACCTACTTGCTTTTTATGTATGTGAATAGAAAATTATATGCAAAATAAACATTTTTATTTGGTTCCCAATGTTCCAATTAATTAGTATGACATTATTGAGAACTCTTTCCTGAGTTCCTTGTAATATTATTGTAGTTTATATATATTACATTATCCTTGTTTTTAATTTATTAAACTACGCCTATTGTAATAGCGGGTATTTCAGTGTAGATAACGACTACATGTTTTTTGTTATATATTATCTTAAAATTGAACTGTGGGCAGATTTACCTTATATTGCCTTTATAATTTATAACTTAGAGATGTTCAGGAAACAATATTTTATCGATATCATCATCCGTCGAAATATATTTCACACCAAGTCGCTGTAAATTTAATTTATATTTGTACTTACATTGAGAAGAGCGAGAGGAGCTCACTTACTCGGAACAGAATATACCTCTCTATCCTCCTTCTGAATCCCTGGTCGTCTTGTGAACAATTAACCCAGTTTAGTTCTTAAACTTATAATACATTTTTAATTTCTTCTCTTTAGTCCTCATAACTTATCCGATTTGTCCAATATTGCTCATTAATTTAGATGCCACCATTTTCGTGGTCCCAATCCTCGACATCCCCATGTTCCCCTGCGCCACGCCCGTTGTTTTTATTATATACAGGGTGGAAAGATAAGTCGGGCCCTGGAGGAAAAGTACCTTAAAACGTTGAGATAGCTCAATTCACTGAAATTAAAAATTCTTTAATTTCTTTAAAGGGATATAACTGCATTTACAAATTTTTGGAAAAGAGTACAGTTTTCAAAAAAAGTATTTATTTTGTAATTTTTGCCATAAATATTTTTTATGACAATTGATGCCAATCGATCCTCTTTCCAACGAGGATAAAAACTTCTAAATACCAACCAAGTTTAGGGCACAAGAGAACCCATAAATAATAATAATAATATTTTTCATACAATTAGTATGGAAAAAAGTGAAAATTAAGAAAAAAACTGGAAATTCAGTTTTAGTTTTTAAGAAAAATAAAAGAATGTTTCCTTTGAGCGAATTGAGCTATCTCAAGGTTTTAAGGCAGTTTCCCTCCAGGGCCCGACTTTTCTTTCCACCCTGTATACCCTCCATAGTCTTCTATGCTCGGTTCTTACTAACAATGCTACAAACTTATGTTGCCTTAGTAACTTAAGACTTCCTACTTTGCTTATGATTTTCTGGTAATCCCGAGAAATGTTCAATCCTTTTGGCATATTTCTCCCTCCCTCCGTGTTTCCCTTAAAAATTGTAAGTTTTACATCATTGGTGGTGGTTCCCTCGGAATAGATCTCTTGTATCTCTACTATTCTTCTGATACTCTAGTATACGTGTGAAATATTTAGACCTTGGAAAGCGAACCACAATATTATGTAATATTTGGCTTGCTCCCTTTGTTACACGATCTATTTATGCTGTCATTTAAATTTGTAATAATTATACCGTTCTCATCCTCCACTACCTATTGTATTATGTGTATATGTTAACAAAACCAGTTTTGTTGGAATTGATCCTATTCAAACTGAAATCTCTTAAATCTTATGTTCCCTTGGTAAGTTTAAGGAAGCCCAAGAAGTAAAAATGTCTTGATAAATTAACATTACGAGTACGCTATTGTGTCAGAGGTATTGCTTTTGGCTAATAGTAGTTTTCGATACAAGTGCGAGAAGTATGTCATTTTGTACGAGTACTGAGGTTACTTGACCCGAGCCGAGAGGCGAGGGTCAAGACTCGGGACGAGTGAAAATGACACTTCCGCACGTGTGTCAAACAACGTTTTTTAATAAAATTGCGAAAAAACTACAATGAAATAAAATTACATTTATATTCTGTCAGTGTACGAAAGACAGCTTCATTCAATCGCGCGTTGTTCAAGTAATACTATTGGGTCTCGCATAATATTCCTTTATGCCCAATCGCGCGTAGTTGAGGTGGGTCATTTGTAAGCGGGTCTCGCATAATACTCATTTATTTAAAATTCTGATCTGCAAATCGTGCGTAAAATCAAACTTTACGCACGATTAGCAGATCAGATTACTTTTTAGCACTAGTGCATAAAATCAAAATTTACGCACGATGAACAGATCAGATTACTTTTTAGCACTAGTGCATAAAATCAAACTTTACGCACGATTTGTAGCTATACAGGCTGGAAATAGATTTTGGGTCAGTGAGGGCAGCTACCAGATCCCGTGTTGCTATGTGAAAATGGTCTTAGGAGACCTTCCTTCGATTTCAAATTAGTGAAGATTGGCGTTTACAGATTTTGGAAAAAACATACAGGATGCGAGAAAATGGTAATTTTTTACAAACTTTTTTTTTGATGCCAATCGATCCCATTCCTGTCCAGGATCAAAGGCTTGTATCGGAACAAAAATAAATTTCCGGCTAGAAAAACCATAAATCGAGAAAAACTTTCCCCATACAATTTGTATGAAAATGAAAAAAAGTTTTTTTACATGTATTTTTTTGTGTCAATCGATTCCATTTCTATCCAGTATCAATAGTTTCCTTGGGGTCAACTTTCGGTAATGTACAAAAAAGCCAGAAATTAAAGAAAACTGTTTTCATACATTTAGTATGGAGAAAAAGTGAACTTCATTTACATTTTTCTGTCACGCTAATCAGTTCTGTTTCATTGAAGGATCATAATACGGTATGAAAATCACAGTAATAATTCCTTTTTTCTCCATAGTAAATGTATGAAAATAGTTTTCTTTAATTTCTTGTATGGGGAAAGTTTTTCACGATTTATGGCTTTTATAGCCGGAAATTTCTTTTTGGTCCAATACAAGCTTTTGATCCTGGACAGGAATGGGATCGATTGGCATCAAATAAAAAGTTTGTCAAAAATGGCAATTTTCTCGCACCCTGTATGTTTTTTTCCAAAATCTGTAAACGCCAATTTTCATTAATTTGAAATCGAAGGAAGGTCTCCTAAGACCATTTTCGCCTAGCAACACGGGATCTGGTAGCTGCCCCTTACTGACACAAAATCTATTTCCACCCTGTATAAACTAAACTTTTTGAGCAATTGTATTAAAAAATATCTTTTGGCTTTTGTCTATCAGCAAACGATCGCTTGACCATCTTCTTAAAAGCGTATTTTAAGTTCAGTTGCATCAGTCAAGTTTTATCCATAAATAAAATTAACGCTTTTAGCAAATCTTTTGTAACTGGTCTGCTCTGGCTTTTGCCGATAGTACCTACTTACTAAATTACTTACATCGTCTTGATTTCCTTAAGAAATATATACTTTTTTGTAAACTTGACTATGACAAATCATATGATAATGTAAAATATTATTTACTGTTGTGCTGATATTGAAATCTAATACATATGTATACCTTTCTCGTTCACCAGCTGTTATTTTTATCCTCTTGTATATTTTTTAAATTACTATTTTTAAGCCACACCCGCCGTTTTTTTAGATCTCCCGTTATTAACTAACTACCTGCTCCTTCAAAACTGTTTTTGTTTGCTGGGGGCTCTTATATTTTATGTTGTCTTGGTAAAGGACAAGGCAGCCTAAGAAGTGAAAACGTCTTGTTTTAATTAATATTGCTTTGTTATGTCAACTTCACCAAACGTGTTTGTTAAGCATACACGAAAAATATTATTTAGGGGATAGAAAAGATCTCCATTATCCTTCTGATTCTTTGGTAGTGATGTGAAATATTAACCCTTCTGGGTTTCTGTACCTAAATGAAAATACCTTTTTTTATAAACTAGTTTTTTATATGTAGTTGATTCAGCCAAATTTTTTGTTGTATCAGTTTGAATAATTGTGTATGTTATTATTCGTGTCGTGCATTCGGTATGATATTTTTATGGGTCCCATCTTCAGCAACGCCCACTGTTTGGTTTGTTAGGATACTTGGAATCTCTAAATATCTGATCTTTTGATCAGATTAAAAGAGGAAATTTTGTATCTTATGTTGTCTTGGTGTGTTCGAGGAAGCTTAAAAAGTTGTTATCATTATCAATTGTGTCTTTTAAAAAAGTTCTAAATACTTACACAAACAGCAACAAGCTCACATCACATGATAATGTAAAATATTATTTACTGTTGTGCTGATATTGAAATCTAATACATATGTATACCTTTCTCGTTCACCAGCTGTTATTTTTATTCTTTTGTATATTTTTTCAATTACTATTTTTAAGCCACACCCGCGGTTTTTTGGGATCTCCCGTTCTTAACTAACTACCTGCTCCTTCAAAACTGTTTTTGTTGGAAAAGGAAGATCATTTTTGAACGGGGGTCTCTTATATTTTATGTTGTCTTGGTAAGCACAAGGCAGCCTAAGAAGTGAAAACGTCTTGTTTTAATTAATATTGCTTTGTATGTTATGTCAACTTCACCAAACGTGTTTGTTAAGCATAAACGAAAAATATTACTTAGAGGATTGAAAAGATCTCCATTATCCTTCTGATTCTTTGGTAGTGATGTGAAATGTTAACCCTTCTGGATTTCCGTAACTAAATGAAAATACCTTTTTTGGTAACTACTTTTTTATAGTTGATTCAGCCAATTTTTTTGTTGTATCAATTTTAATAATTGTGTAACATTATTATTCGTGTCGTGTATTCGGTATGATATTTTATGGGTCCCACTTTCAGCAACGCCCGCTGTTTAGTTTGTTAGGATACTTGGGATCTCTAAATATCTGATCATTAAATTTGATCGGATTAAAACTAGGTAATCTTATATCTTATGTTATGTTGTCTTGGTGTGTTCGAGGAAGCTTAAGAAGTCAAAACATTGTTATCATTTATCAATTGTGTCTTTTTAAATATTTGTAAATACTTACGAACTACAAACAGCAACACTCTTAACTGTACATCGGTGGACCTTATTACAAAAGGCATTAGGTCCTCCGATGGGTAGTTAACAGTGTGGGCGATGGTATCTATTTATATACGACATTCCAATAAACTACTTCAAAGGCTACGATTTTTTCTGTGTTTGGCTAACGCCAAAGTCGCCAAACGGCGTCTTACAAACATTTAAAAAATCTGCTTTGTGTGTGTTTTTTTTTCAGTAGCCATCCCATTTTTAAGCCACGCCCACTGTTTTGGGATTCCCAACTACCTGCATTCATTTATGCATGGGCTTTTCTTGAATGTTTCGCTCTGGGTTCTTAAAGTTTATGGTGCCTTAGTAAGTCTGAAAAAGTTGAAGAAATCATTATAACGTCTTCGTTAATTGTGCTTTATTTTTATTTATCCTAACAATGAAGCATAATAGTAGTTTATGTAACTGTTACGTAATAAGGCCTAATTACGTACAGTTACATACACTGATTTATCTACACACATATTACAAATCCTAAATGATGTGTTCGGAAACCAGTAGAATGACCGCCATTGCACCGCCATGACCAACTCGATTGTGTCGGCGGTCGCGCGGGCGCGTGCCGGCGCTCGGGGAGAGCGCGGATCTTCGTTACTTTACCATGGGTAATGAATTTTCATACGTTTTTAACACACTGTCAGAGATGTTACGTTACTGGTTGCAATAATGGTGGTAATTACATACGGTTTCCGAACGCGGAATAGAGGATTTATGATATTGGTGTAGATAATAGTAGTTTATGCAACAGTTGTATAAGAGGGGTTAAAAAAGGTGAGCGGCGTGGGTAACAATTTGAGCCGTAGGCGAAAATTGTTAAGAAAAACGCCACGAACATTTTTTTACCTACTTATACGACGTTGCATACAATACTTTTTCTACGAATACACTTACTTTTACATAAAATGCGAAATTGAAAACTTCATGGATATCGCATTTATTTTGTCAACATAATCAACAATCATTTAAGTTTTACCTTTTAAAACACTATTTTTCATTAATACTAACATTACTAACACAAATACACACCGTCGTTATTTGATCAATTATTAAAGAGCTACAGAGATTAGTAAAAATACCTAAATTACTTTCAAAGTTTGCAATTCGCCCCAACAAACGAACGGGAAACGTGAAAAACTACGAAGTAGGTCTGCGGTTCTTTAAATTTTTTCTTTTTTATAGTTTTTTTTCTAAAAACGCTGCGTTCATTTAGGTTTCTTAGGTTGGCAGTAATTTATTTTATATTAATAGTCGTGTTTGCACGCGATTACGCGATACTATTTTGGCGCTTTTATAGAACAAGTGTTATTTTGGGGAATAGACTAGATAGACTTTTCATCGAGTGTATTATCTATGTTCTTATAAAGGTGTTGACGAATGTATAAATGACAGATAAAAGTACAGGAGTAGAAAAACATTTTTATTTGGTTCCCAATGTTCCCATTATTTAGTATGCCATTATTGAGATTAGGGAATGCTCCCGGTTCTGATTTTGTATGGCGAGAACCGGGAATTCCCGGTCCCGGTACTAGATTTGTATAGGAAACGAGTACCGGGAGCAAACCCTAATTGAGATCCCTTTCCTGAGTTCCTTCTAATATTATTGTAGTTTATATATATTATATTATCCTTGTTTTTAATTTATTAAACTACGCCTAAAGGTTGAACACGCCAAAACCTGGGCATATAAAAATAGCTATAGTTATTCGAAAAATGGAGATATTTAAACTTTTGAAACAACAATTTTCTCACAAGGAACTGGGCTATAAAATGATGATAGTTTTATTTTCTTTTATTTATTCGTTGGCAAAATGTCGAGCGTACAATATCAAAAACGTGAACGCATTTTGCACGAACATGTAAAAAAGCTACATAGATATCGCAAAAAGGCTGAAATATCCACAATCTACCGTTGGTCACGTATTAAAAAGTTTCCGTGAACGCTTGACAATAGATAGAAAACCAGGAAGTGGTGGGTTGCAGGGAGTCAAGAATAAGAAACAGGAAAGAGTATTTTAAAGATTTTTGCCTCAAATCATACGATTTCATCTCGTGATGTTGCTAAAAAAGTGAAAATGTCGTAGTCCTGTGTCCAAAAAGTGAAACAGATGGCAGGACTGAGGAGTTATAAAGCCCAGGCCGCACCAGATCGAGACTCAAAACAGAACTTATCCGCAAAGATACGGTCGCGACTACTCAATGAAGATTTTCTTACAAAACGACGAGACGTATATAAAATTGGATTGTAAACAAATACCTGGTCAAGAGTTTTATACTAGCAAATCTCGAACAGATAATCCTGAAGATTTTGAATTCAAAAATTAGGGCAATTTCCAAAAAAATACCTTCTTTGGCAGGCAATATGTAGCTGTGGTAAAATAAGTCGCTCGTTTATCACCACCGGGACAATAAACGGCGATATTTATCAGAAAGATTGTTTACAGAAGCGTTTGCTGCCTTTTATAAGACAGCATGCCTCACCACCGCTGTTTTGGTCAGATCTAGCCAGTTGCTAATACGCAAAATCAGTTATGGAATGGTACAACGCTAACAGGATAATGGTGGTACCCAAAATATGCAATCCGCCAAATAGTCCGGAACTGCGGCCTGTTGAAGAGTACTGGAGTATTATGAAAGGAATTCTAAAAAAGAAAGGCGGAGAAGTAAAATCGGTCCCTGAGCTACAAAAAATATGGACCTGGGCGACAAAAATCTTTTCTAAAGAGATGGTGCAAAGTCTTATGAGCCGTGTGCGTAGAAAAGTTCGATCTATGGCTTACTGTGTAAACATTAATTAAAATTAAAAATGTGATTTTAGAATTCATTAAATTTGTCATTAAATGTGGTATTCATAATGTAGTTATTTATTTTCAAACTGGTTTAAAAACAAATTTTTCGTGCCCAAGTTTTGGCGTGTTCAACCTTTATTGTAATGTTTTCTGTTATTTATTCTGTTAAAATTTCACTGTGGGCGGATTTACCTTATATTGCCTTTATAACTTAGAGCATGTTCAGGAAACAATATTTTATCGATATCATTTCATCAGTCGAAATATATTTCACACCAAGTTGCTGTAAATTTAATTTATATTTGTACTTACATTAAGAAGAGCGAGAGGAGCTCACTTACTCGGAACAGAATATACCTCTCTATCCTCCTTCTAAATCCCTGGTCGTCTTGTGAACAATTAACCCTTTTTGGTTCTTAAACTCATAATAAATTATTTTTTTTCTCTTTAGTCCTCATAACATAACTTATCCGATTTATCCAATACTATTTATTGCTCATTAATTTAGATGCCACCATTTTCGTGGTCCCTATCCTCTACATCCCCATGTTCCCCTGCGCCACGCCCTTTGTTAGGGTTCCGTACCTCGAAAGGAAAAAACGGAACCCTTATAGGATCACTTTGTTGTCCGTCTGTCTGTCTGTCTGTCTGTCTGTCAAGACCATTTTTCTCAGGAACGCGTGGAGGTATCAAGCTGAAATTTATATCAAATACTCAGGTCTACTGTCCCTTGGAGCTCTCAAAAAATCAGACTTCTAAGCCAACGCAATCAAAAGATACAGCCGTTTATACCGCAAATTTCCGCAAATTTTCGCTCGCAAGGGAATCAAAACTAGGACGGATTTTGAAAAAGCGTTTGATCGTGTAGATCATGTCATCCTTCTTAGAAAGCTCGAGGCTTTGGGAATTCATGGTGATTTACTCCGCTGGATCGAATCCTACCTTACCAATCGATCCCAAGCCGTGGTTCTTGGAGGTTACAGGTCGAATTACATTACTATCCCATCCGGCGTTCCCCAGGGCTCTCATCTAGGACCTCTTCTATACATTGCTTATATAAATGATTTAAGTAAATGTTTCAATATTGCCCATCACCTGTTATATGCAGATGATAAAAAAATATACATCAGTGTCAAAACCATTGAAGATTGTTATCGTCTGCAAAGCGATCTCAATAACCTAGTTCATTATTACTCCCTGAACAAGATCTCTCTCAGTACCAATAAGTGTCAGTGCATATCCTTCACTCGCCGAACAGCACCAATCATAGTCTCATACAATCTTAATGGTACCGTGGTACAAAGGGTTGAAGTTGTTCGTGACCTGGGAGTTGTGCTCGACACCAAAATGACAATGAGGGAGCATGTTGACCAAATCGTAAATAAATCTTATCGTAATCTCGGCTTTGTGATGAGAACGTGCAAACCCTTTTCAGATGAGCTAAGTCTGAAGATAGTATACTACGCATATGTTAGAAGTGTTTTAGAATATGCCTCCCCCATATGGTCCGTCAATTATGCCATACACAAAAATCGTATTGAAAGAATTCAAAGTAAATTTTTGACACAATTAAATTATAAGTTTAAAAAATCTACTCCATCTTCACCATACGCTGATAAATGTAAACAATATAATCTGTTATCACTAGAAGACAGACGTAAACTGTCTGACATGAGCTTGCTCTTTGATGTACTAAATAATCGCATCGATTGCCCTGAACTTCTGTCCGGTCTTGCATTTCGAGTCCCAAAACGTCGCACTAGACATACCGCCCTGTTCCCTTCCACGTAACTAATTACGGTGACAATGCTGTGTTATCTCGTATCCCTCGTTTATATAACTTAGAATTCTATACTGTGGATCCCTTCTTCCAATCTAAAAAGAAATATATGAATGATATCTGCACGACACTTTTCAGAAAGTATAAATAGTAAATTTTTAATAATAATTTCAAAATCAATTCAGCAGTTAAAGTCGGTCTTTGCTATGGCTTGTATTAAATATATTTGGTATTTGTTCGGGCTTTCAATGATTTAATCACGGTACTAGTGGAAACATATCTTGTTTATAAAATTATAACGTTTTTTTATGTGGTCAATTAACTATCTTACTTGCGATGAGCATTTTATTTGACTTTTTTTGTACACTTATTTTTTGTACTGTTTCCTAGCAATTAATACTTACCTACATTACTTAATAAGTTATTATGTACAATGTAATTTATGGATAGCTGTTATTGGCCATCTGTTATGTAACCATTTATATGTAATACTCTTATTTAAGGCAGTTGTTGTCCTGAACATCAATAAAAAAAAAACCTTCAGGGTACTTCCCGTGAACTCAGAATTTTGAAATTTGGTACGAAGCAACGTCTTATAGCACAGATAAAGGAAAAATAGCGAAAACCGTAAATTTTTAGTTACATCATATAATAAAAATATTTTAAAGTTACTACCCCTATGTACCTACAGGTTTGTACGGAACCCTCGGTGCACGAGTCCGACTCGCACTTGGCCGGTTTTTTTATTTTTATTATACCCTCCATAGACTTCTATGCTCGGTTCTTACTAACAAGGATACAAACTTATGTTGCCTTAGTAACTTAAGACTTCCTACTTTGCTTATGATTTTCTGGTAATCCTGGGAAATGTTCAACCCTTTTGGCATATTTCTCCCTCCCTCCCTGTTTCCCTTAAAAATTGTATTTTTTACATCATTGGTGGTTTAAAAGTGGCTTGCTCCCTTTGTTACACGATCTATTTATGCTGTCATTTAAATCTGTAATAATTATACCGTTCTCATCCTCCACTACCTGTTGTATTATGTGTATATGTTGTTGTATGTAGTAGATACTTAACTCATGCTTTTTGTACATTTCTCATCTTTAATACGCGCCTGATGTTTTTTGGAATATCCCTATTACTATACCTGCTCCTAACAAAACCAGTTTTGTTAGAATTGATCCTATTCAAACTGGAAGCTCTTAAATCTTATGTTCCCTTGGTAAGTTTAAGGAAGCTCAAAATGTCTTGATAAATTAACATTACGAGTACGCTTTTGTGTCAGCGGTTTGCTTTTAGCTAAAAAATGTCTTTTGGCTTTTGTCTATCAGCAAAACGCTCGCTTGACCACCTTCTTAAAAGCGTATTTTAAGTTCAGTTGCATCAGTCGAGTTTTATCCATCAATAAAATTAACGCTTTTAGCAAATCTTTTGTAACAAGCCACACCCGGCGTTTTTTTGGATCTCCCGTTCTTAACTAACTACGGTCCTTCAAAACTGTTTTTTGTTGGAAAAGGAAGATCATTTTTGAACCGGGGTCTCTTATATTTTATGTTGTCTTGGTAAGCACAAGGCAGCCTAAGAAGTAAAAACGTCTTGTTTTAATTAATATTGCTTTGTTATGTCAACTTCACCAAACGTGTTTGTTAAGCATACACGAAAAATATTATTTAGGGGATAGAAAAGATCTCCATTATCCTTCTGATTCTTTGGTAGTGATGTGAAATTTTAACCCTTCTGGGTTTCCTCAACTAAATAAAGTACCTTCTTTTTGGAAACAATTTTTTATAGTTGATTCAGCCAATTTTTATTGTTGTATGATATTTTTATGGGTCCCATTTTCAGCAACGCCCGCTGTTTAATTCTTAGGATACTTGGGATCTCTAAATATCTGATAATTTGATCCGATTAAAACTAGGGAATCTTATATCTTATTTTGTCTTGGTGTGTTTGAGGAACCTGCAAGGAAAGCGTTCTTCGACGTTCGCATTGTAAATGCTGACGCTTCCTCTTACAGCAACCTTACATGACAAAAAACAGCACAAAAACACAGCCGAGAAAAACATCTAAAATATGACCGTGCCACGGAAGACTTAAGAGCCTCTTTTACACCTTTAGTAATCTCATGTGATGGAGCCTTAGGGACTGAGTATATGAGTTTTTTGAAAAAAACAGCATCCAAACTATCATCCAAATGGGAAAAACCATACTCTCAAATAATATTCTGGCTAAAAGTTAAAGTACAAATATCGGTCATTCGAGCAGTCTGCACGAGGGTGAGAGGCACTAGAAGACGCATCAAGGTCTTCGAATGCGAAGACTGCGCCGGAATTCTATACTAAGCAAGATCTTACACCCAACCCCCGCCCCCCCACCCTTTCCCCGTTAATACCGTCATCGTCCATTTTTGTATATATTTTTTGTTTTGTATTTTATTCTAATAAAGAAATTTTACTTACATATAGAATACCTTTCTCGTTCACCAGTTGTTATTTTTATCCTCTTGTATATTTTTTTAAGTACTAT